>CP106731.1:88335217-89693905 GCA_025506655.1 Gossypium rotundifolium
CAACTAGAATCGGGTAAAGAATTTTTTATATACAGTGATGCTTTGTTAAATGGTTTGGGATGTGTTCTGATGTAGGAAGGTAATGTTGTAGCTTATGCCTCGAGACAATTGAAGCCGCATGAAAAGAATTATCCGACGCACGACCTTGAGCTAGCTGTGATTGTTTTTGCACTAAAGATTTGGTACCATTATCTGTATGGTGAGAAATGTAACGTGTTTTTAGATCATAAAAATCTCAAATATCTGATGAATCAGAAAGATTTGAACCTGTGTCAAAGAAGATGGTTAGAGCTATTAAAAGATTATAAGCTTATGATAGATTATTATCCGGGTAAAGCAAACATTGTTGCTGATGCATTAAGTAGAAAATCATTGTTTGCACTACGTGTTTTGAATGCTCAGTTAGATTTTTCTGATGACAGTTCTGTGATAGTTGCATTAAAAGCAAAACCGTTGTTTATACAGCAGTTATGTAATGCTTAAAAATCTGATAATGAGTTGTTAGTGAAACGAGCTCAGTGTGATTTGAATTTTGATTCTGAATTTAGAGTTGTTGATGATTGCTTAAGATTTCGAGATCGTATCTGTATTCTGAGAAATCCAAAGTTGATTCAGTTGATTTTGAGTGAAGCTTATAATAGTCGACTATCTGTTAATCCGGGAAGTACAAAAATGTATCATGATTTGAAGCAACACTATTGGTGGTCTTGTATAAAGCGAGATATTTTTTATTTTGTATCAAAATGTTTAGTCTGTCAGCAAGTCAAAGTTGAACATCAAGTTTCGTCTGGGTTGTTACAACCAATTTGATTCCCGAGTGGAAATGGGATAGAGTGACGATGGATTTTGTTTCTGGATTACCTCTGACTCTAAGAAAGAAAGATGCAATTTGGGTCGTAGATGATGATTAACGAAATCTACCCATTTTATTCCGATAAGATCTGATTATTCACTTGATAAATTAGTGAGCTTTATATTTTTGAGATTGTGAAATTGCACGGGGTGCCACTATCCATTGTGTCAGATAGATATTCGAGATTTACATCAAGATTTTGGAAGAAATTGCAAGAAGCTTTAGGCACGAAATTACATTTTAGTACAGCTTTTCATCCACAAATAGATGGTCAGTCCGAACAAATTATTCAGATTCTTGAAGATATGTTAAGATGTTGTATACTTAAGTTTAACGGTATGTGGGAACAGTACCTGCCATTGATTGAATTTGCGTACAATAATAGTTTTCAGTCAAGCATCAAAATGGCACCTTATGAAGCCCAGTGCAGACTTAAATGTCGTACACCTCTGTATTAGATTGAGCTTAGTGAAAATAAGCTACACAGGGTCGATTTGCTAAAAGATTCATAACAGAAAGTGAAAATGATATGAGATTGTTTGAAAGTAGCATCTGATTGTCAGAAGTCTTATGCAAACTTGAAACGAAAATATATAGAATTTGAGATTGGCGACAACGTATTTTTGAAAGTGTCTCCGTAGAAGAAAGTACTTCATTTTGAACATAAAGGCAAGTTAAGTCCGAGGTTTATTGGGTCGTATGAAATTATTGAACGTATTGGGCCTGTTGCATATAGAATAAGGTTGCCCCCTGAGCTAGAAAAGATCCATAATGTATTTCATGTCTCAATGCTTCATAGATATCGATCCGATCCGTCACATGTGATTACCCAATCTGAAATTGAAATCCAGTCTGATATGACATACGAAGAAGAACCAATTCGTATCTTAGCTCGTGAAGTGAAAGAATTTAGAAGTAAGAAAATTTCGTTAGTGAAAGTATTGTGGAATCAAAATGGGATAGAAGAAGCTACGTGGGAGCCAAAATATTCAATCAGACAGCAATATCTGAACCTATTTGACAGTAAGATTTTTGGGGACGAAAATCCCTAAGGGGGAGAATTGTAATAGTCCAGTTTATACCATAGTCGGAACAGTGGTTTCGGGACCACAAATTCGAGTTTAAATAATATTTAATATTATTTTTTGTGCCTCTAATAAGTGATTATGCTTGTGCTAAAGTTTCATAAGTTAATTTTTCTGTCTGTATGCTAAATTTGATGAAAAGAATTGAATTGCAAAATTTGCATGTTTTATGAAAAGATGCCTATTTGTTATGTATTTATAAGTGTGAGGACTTATGTGGCAATTAAGCCACTACTATGGTTAGTGGACGACTAAGGTCATAAAATAACCTTGTAATTAAATGTTATATATATATTTATGAAGGTTATTTTGGTAAATGAGTTAATAGCATAATTTTAATAAAACAAAAGATTAAATGATGGTGGAAATTCATATGTTCTTCCACCGAAAAAAATCAAACAAAAGAAAAAAAAGAAGGAGTTAGGTGTAACGCCCTGAATTTGGGCCTAGAAGTATTGGGCCTACTGGGTTTTGGGCTTTGGGTCTCAAAAAAATTTTAAGTGAGCGAGAAAATAACAATTGGCATGTGGGCTTTGAGGGATAATGAATTTTGAGTGTCTAGGGGTGTTGGAGATGTTCTGGGATCAAGTAAGGGTATAGGAAAATTTTGGTTTTAGCCCTAGGGAATAGTGACTTCAGTTAGTAGGCCTTTTAAATAAATGAAGAGGAGAAATGACACAAGTGGGCTTGTGGTACAGTGGCAAGGTGGTGTCACTTGGGGAGCTATAAGGTGGCGTGATTGTCAGCTGAAGAGGTCCAACGTTCAAGTAGTGGTAAGGTATTTTGGAGTGTTTATTTTGCAGAGTGGACGGCCAAAGTTGTGTTGGTTTTGAACTGTTGCCGTGGAGAGTTTGAAGTGATCTGGTGTGATGGATGTGGAGGGAATTTCAGATAAGATTAAGGAGTTATCAGGGAGAAAATTTAGGAGATGAGTAGTGTGAAGAAGTGGTGTCCAATGGGACTGTGGGGGGAAGATAGGATTCAGCTTTGGCTATGAAAAGTGGGTGCCAAATTCATTGAAAGGTTCCTTGGGTTCTATTATTTCTTCCTTTTCTTCCCCTCATTCTTTTCTCCCATTACCAAATTCTTTTGAAAGGTTCCATTACTTTTCTATTCTCCCCCTCAGTCGAATTCTTCCATTTACCGAAAAAAGAACCCATCATTCCTTTGCCGAAATTTTGTTTTTCCCTCTAGCCAAACCCCTTTTTGCCAAATTCTCTCATAGACAAACTTTTCTATTGTCGAATTACCATCATCTTCTCTTGCCAAAATCCCTATTAGTGCCGAATCTTTGTGGTTGTTCCTCCATCGCAAATCAATTGTTACCTACTCTCAGTCAAGGTTAAAAGCTAAATCTTGTTCAGTAGCTATCTAGGCCACGGGATTGAAAGTGGATTTGGTAACTATTTGGTTAACCCCTTAGATTGTTTTGTTAAAAGCCGAAGGGCTATCTAACTTCTCATTGTCATTAATCATGTATTAACAAGGGTAAGGATCAGAGATGTAAGGATCGAGATCGCAAGCGTGGTAGGATCGTTAGCATGGGTAAGTGTACTCAACTCGATTGTAGGTTAAGTAAATGGTCAAATGTGTGTATCTTTAGGGGCAACTTCTATGGATTATGAGTCATTCAAATTTTGATAATGTATGCGTGGGTGCAGATCTAGGAGATACTCCTGATTAGTAGCCAAGGAAGGGCTATTAGAACCCGATGGCACACGGTAAGGTTATGGTAAGGCTTCGGCTTTTGGCAAATGTTTTGATTAAGTATGGGTGGTTGATTGAAGATTGGTTGGTTGTAGGTTCAAGATGAAGGATAGAATAGCACGTTGCAGTAACCAGGTGTGTACAAACACAACACACACGATATTGGCAACACCGAAAAGCCGAAAAGCTGAAAGTGGCTAAATGGGCCGCTGAACTTGTGGCCCCAAAACGGTAATGGTTGATATGTGAGCATGAATAATGAATTGGCATGAATGGATGTATGATTGGATCATAGTTGAGCCCAATGGGCTATATGAGCATGAAATTTGTTTGATGGGCTATATGAGCTTGAAATTGTCTTAATGGGCTATATGACATGAATGGGCTAATGGGCTTTTAAAGATTCTAGAAATACATGTTAGGGTTTAATGCACTCTAGGCCTAGTTTGACAAACTCTTGAATAACATAAAAGTCTTCTAATAATTAAACATGTCCGTGGACAAGTCGATGGGTTAGAATGTGGCAACGGACATATGCATATCTAAGATTGGATCTAGGGAGAGCTTGGTACTTAAGCGGTCCTAGTGGCCCACCTTCTTTTCTTTGGAATCCTACCTGGTGCATAGTATCTGTTCGCTTTAACCGCAAGGACTTGTTAATGGGCCAAAGTTCATCACTAAAACCCAAGAGGGACTGAATACCCCTAGATTTGTAAAATTACTAAAATACCCCTGATTTGAAAATACCCAAAATACCCTTTGTTTAAAAATTACAAAAATACCCTCAGTTTGGAAAATTACCATAATACCCTCGATTTACAAAATTACCAGAATACCTTTGATTTGTAGAATTACCAAAATACCCTCAATTTAGAAATTTATGAAAATACCCCTATAGGGAAGAATTATGATACTACCTCTATAGGGTAGAATTATGATAATACCCCTATAGGGTAGAATTACGATAATACCCCTGTAGGGTAGAATTACGGTAATACACCTGTAGGGTAGAATTATGATAATACACCGATAGGGTAGAATTATGATAATACCCCTGTAGGGTAGAATTACGATAATACCCCGGTAGGGTAGAATTATTATAATACCCCTGTAGGGTAGAATTACAGAAATACCATTGATTATGAAATGACTAAAATACCCCTATGTGATGAATATAATTTTTATGGATGTTACTCATGTGCATGCTGCATTCATATGATATTCTTTTTAGGTTGCATACGGTGGGAATTATGGTACGGAGGAAGAATTTGAGGATCGCATAGTCGCTTGACGGCCGTGGATCCACCGGTGGCTTTCAGCCCATTATATGATTAGCAGCTTTGTTGCAACGTTGAGTAGTGCTACTGTGAGTGCTACCATTGGAGTGTAGCGGAGGGGGGTCGAGCTAGAATTCCCTATAGGTGTATAAGGTTGGAAGGGAAATGGTGTGTGTAGCAGATGGATTTTTGGGAAGGGTTTTGCATTACCTTGTTTTGCATATGATATGATATGATATGAGGTCATTGTAAGCTAAGGCCAAGACCATTTATTTTGATAGGGCTTAGGCCCAATGTGAATATTTGTATGTTGATTTGATTGCCAAGTGTTGTACACACTGAGTTTTGAAACTCACATCCTTTATTTAATGTTTTAGGTAATCCTCAATAGAAGGCTCGAAGTGGGAGAGGACTCGAAGATGGCCACACTACGAGATTTTTAAATTTTTATTTATCTATTCAAGAAAACATGGTTTTAATTGCTTTATTTTAGTTGGATGTAATAAGGCCTTTGTACTCCGATTTGACTTAGATTTTGGGTTTGCTGTTTTCAACTGATTACTTAAGTATTAATCCTAAGAAAATTTTGTATGTTTAAACTTGGTTTCCAAAATGCTTAAAATGATAAAATGGGCTTTTATCATTACTTAACAAGACTCAAGGATTTTGGCTTTTGGGCCTTAAATTTTAACTTAGTAAAATTGTTTGAGATTGTGCCTTTGATGTGACATTCCCAGATTCAGGCCTAACTTCTAAGTCGGGTCTGGGGTGATACATTTAGTGGTAACAAAGCCCGGTTGCAAAGCTCGAGCTGTGAAATGGTCCTCAGATTTTGGGTTTTAAAAATGAGTGACTAAAAAGTTTTTGTAGGATTCTTGAAGTGTGGTTCACTAAGCCCTCAACGTCGAGCCAAGTAAGTTTCTCTGTTATTTTACTTGTTTAAATTATTGAATTTTATTTAGATATTGGGATACTTTAAACAATAGGTTTTTAGAGACTAAATCCCATAGTAAACTTAAGCCTATAGTGGATTTATGACTATGAAACAACTTTTAAATTGTTACTTGCATAAGACATGTGCTTTAAATAGTGGAAATATAAACTAAATTCATAAAAATTCCTAATTCAGATAATACGAGAATTAGCAATGAGCACTAGAAGAAGTGCAAGGGGACGCGACAGAGGCCGTGGAAATGTTAGGGCTAATGCGCTGACTCAGCTAGTTAGGGAGGTGCTGGAGGAGGTTAAAGAAATTGGTGAAACATTTCGGGTTAGGTGTGTTGACTGTAAGAAAAAAAGAGATCGCAGTTCTCTAGGGTCGTAGTCTCGTTCTATGAAGCATGTTAAGGTAAATCCAAACTTTTTGGCTTGCGAATATTGCAGAAGACGTCATGAGGTGAATGTTGGAGGAAGCTAGGAGCGTGTTTCAGATACAGGTCTAAGGAGCATCGGGCTCGAGATTGTTCAATCACCATTAAGTCGGGTATGTTTTGTGTGGATGCGATATTTTTGGGTATAAAAACTGTATACGTGCAATGTTTATCTGCTCCAGTGGGTAGGTGTAAAGGGTTCAATTAGGGTTAAAGTGTGTTAGTGTTATTAAAATCCTAGTGCGCAGTGAAAGCGTGGTATGACTTGAGCGGTGCGATTAATAGTTAGTTGGAAATTTCGAGTACGAAATTCCTTTAAGGGGGTAGAATTGTAATGCCCCAAATTTGGGCCTAGAAGTATTGGGCTATTGGGCTTTGGGCTTTGGGCTTTGGATCTCAAAAAAAATTTAAGTGAGTGAGAAAATGACAATTGGCATATGGGCTTTGAGGGCTAATGAATTTGGAGTGTCTAGGTGTGTTGGAGATGTTTTGGGATCAAGTAAGGGTATAGGAAAAATTTTGGTTTTAGCCCTAGGGAACAGTGACTTTAGTTAGTAGGCCTTTTAAATAAATGAAGAGGAGAAATGACACAAATGGGCCTGAGGTCCAGTGGCAAGGTGGCGTCACTTAGGGAGCTATAAGGTGGCGTGATTGTCAGCTGAAGAGGTCCAAGGTTCGAGTAGTGGTAAGGTAGTTTGGAGTGTTTATTTTGCAGAGTGGACGGCCAGAATTTTGTTGGTTTTGAACTCTTACTGTGGAGAGTTTGAAGTGATCTGGTGTGATGGATATGGAGGGAATTTCGGATAAGATTAATGAGTTATCAGGGAGAAAAGTTAGGAGATGAGTAGTGTGAAGAAGTGGTGCCGAATGGGACTGTGGGGGGAAGATAAGATTCGGCTTTGGTTATAAAAAGGGGGTGCCAAATTCATTAAAAGGTTCCTTGGGTTCTATTATTTCTTCCTTTTCTTCCCCTCATTCTTTTCTCCCATTGCAGAATCCTTTTGAAAGGTTCCATTACTTTTCTTTTCTCCCCCTCAGCCGAATTCTTCCATTTACCAAAAAAAAACTATCATTCCTTTGCCGAAATTTTGTTTTTCCCTCTAGCCGAACGCCTTTTTGCCGAATTCTCTCATAGCCAAACTCTTCTATTGTCGAATTACCATAATCTTCTATTGCTAAAATCCCTATTAGTGCCGAATCTTTGTGGTTGTTCCTCTATCACAAATCAATTGTTACCTACTCTCAGTCAAGGTTAAAAGCCAAATCTTGTTCAGTAGCAATGTAGGTCGTGGGATCAAAAGTGGATTTGGTAAGTATTGGGTTAACCCCTTAGTGTGTTTTGTTAAAATTTGAAGGGCTATCTAACTTCTCATTATCGTTAATCATGTAACAAGGGTAAGGATCATAGATCGCAAGCGCGGTAGGATCGTTAGCAAGGGTAAGTGTACTCAAATCGATTGTGGGTTAAGTAAATGGTCGAATGTGTATATCTTTAGGGGTGACTTCTATGGATTATGAGTCATTCAAATTTTGATAATGTATGCGTGGGTGCAGATCTAGGTGATACTCTTGATTATTAGCCAAGGAAGGGCTATTAGAACCCGATGGCACACAGTAAGGTTATGGTAAGGCTTCGGCTTTTGGTAAATATTTTGATTAAGTATGTGTGGTTGGTTGAAGGTTGGTTGGTTCTAGGTTCAAGAGGAAGGATAGAATAGCACATCACAGTAACCAAGTGTGTACAAACACTACACACACGATATTGGCAACACTGAAAAGCCTAAAAGCCAAAAGTGGCTAAATGGGCCGGCCGAACTTGTAGGCCCAAAGCGACAATGGTTGATATGTGAACATGAATAATGAATTGGCATGAACGGATGTATGATTTGTAACACCCTAAATTTGGGCCTAGAAGGATTGGGCCTTGGCCATGGGAGCATTTTAAAGATTTTGGGATTATGAGAATGCCATTATTTCAAGTTGGACCTATTAGGAAGGTGATTTTGGAAGGTTAAGGGGCTTCTTTGAAGTCCCGGGATAAAACTTGGGCTTTAGGAAAATTTTGGTTTTAGGTGAATAAAACCCTGGGAGATAGTGGGTAGGCTTTAAGAATAAAATGTGGGAAGAAATGTTAGAAGAGGAGCTTGTGGTGTAGTGGCTAAGTGACGCCACTTAGGGAGCAAGGGAGTGACGCCACAAGGAAGTAAGGGGTCCAAGGTTCAAGCCTTGGCACTGGCATTTCATTTTGATTTATTTTTAAGTGAACTTGGACTTTGTCCCATAGATTTATATTTAGTTGCGCATGATGTTAGACACAAGAAAGTGAGTGGTCTAGTGGCAAGGCATCATTAAGGGTGCAAGGGAACCTGGGTTCGAATCTCATGACAAGCAGTGGAGTATTTATTTTGTAGATTGGATGGCCAGAGTTTGAGTTAGATTTAAACTCTCCTGACGGTGGGATCCCATATTACAAAGATAGCAAGAGGGAAGGTGATAAGCTGTCTATATATAGAGCTATCTATGAGGAGAGGAAACATACCTTGGTTGGCGTTTGGGCATAGGAGCATTCGGAGCGCGGATTAGCTTCAGAATCCTATCAGGTGTTGTATTCTCTCTACTCTAGCTGTAGATCAAAAAATGCCGAACTATCAGTCACACGAGCGTATGAGTGCACGTATGGGAGCTCCGACGTGATAGTTGGGGCCAGCTTGAGTGTTCTTGTGCGTTTAGGTTATTTGGGCCAAGTGGGCCCAATGGGCCCGTGGGCCCATATAAATAAATTGTATGATTGTGTAGTAGATAGTGAACTAGACTATGGGAATCTCGTATCTGTGGCTAGATTTGGGCTAAGTGGGCTACACGAGTGTGTGGGCCCATATGGGTTTAATAAGGGGCCTCGGGCCCATTTACACCGTTATGACCATTTAGGTTATCTGAGTCGCTCGGGGCGGCAGCAGGCCTTTAGAAAGGCTGTTAAATGCGAAATTACCAAAGTACCTCGATGGGTAAATTATCGAAATATCCCTTGTTTGCAAAATTACCGAAACACCTTGGTTGCAAAATTATCGAAATACCCCTAGTTTGAGAAATTACCAAAATACCCCTAGTTTGTGAAATTACCGAAATACCCTTGGTTTGTAAAATTATCGAAATACCTCTGGTTTGTGAAATTATCGAAATACCCTTAGTTTCAAAATTACCAAAATACCGTTGTTTACAAAATTACCAAAATACCCCTAATTTACAAAATTATCGAAATACCCCTGTTTTGTGAAATTATCAAAATACCCTTGGTTTTCAAAATTACCAAAGTACCCTCGATGGGTAAATTACCAAAATACCCCTAGTTTGTGAAATTACCAAAATACCCATGGTTTGTAAAATTACTAAAATACACTTAGTTTGCTAAATTATCGAAATACCCTTGGTTTGCAAAATTATTGAAATACCCCTAGTTTGCAAAAATACCAAAATACCTTTGGTTTGTAAAATTATCGAAATACCCCTAGTTTGTGAAATTATCGAAATACCCTTGGTTTGCAAAATTACCGAAATACCCCTAGTTTACAAAATTATCGAAATACCCTTGGTTTGCAAAATTATCAAAATATCCCTAGTTTGTGAAATTACCAAAATACCCCTGGTTTGTAAAATTATCGAAATACCCCTAGTTTACAAAATTACCCCTCAATGGGCAAAATAACCGATATGTCCCTGAAGGGCAAGATGATGAAAATGCCCCTACATGTTATATGGTTATTCTTGTATGCGATTTATGATTATTATGATATGTTTATTATTGTATGATGCATTCATGTGTTATTATGTTGCATGGGAATGGGATTATTAATATGGAGGAAGTGCTAATAAGATCGCATGGTCGCTTGACGACTGTGGATCCACCGAAGGCTCTTTTGATTTTGGAAAAAATTATCTTTTCTTTATCAATATACTACTTCTTTTACACATTCATTACTTTTTAATCATCGAGTAGTCATGCTGGACGATAAGTTAGTGCCGGAACTGGTGCTACAAAAGGAGTGTATGGATGGGTGGGTCGATTAAATCCCCACAAGAGTGCATGGTTGGACAAGAGACGGCGTGCAGGGTTGGTATGGGCATTAATGCATTGCATATATGGATTTTAATATTGAGATGGGCTTAGGCCTAGATATTTATGATATGTGCCAAATGATATCGGTTAAGGCCCAACTGAGGCTATTTTGGGCTAAGGCCCAATTGCCATGTTATTGTAATGGGCGTCGACCTGGATTGTTATGATGCATGTTTGTACTGATGAGGGTTGTACATATTGAGTTTTCACAAACTCACCCTCTTTTAATTTTTCCAGGTAACCCTCAGAAGGCGGTTCGACGTATTGGAGGACTCAGAGGTGGCCACACTATGAGTAGTTTTGGATTTTAGTATTCTACTTTACTTTATTAAACCGTTTTTATTGGGTTGTAATAAGGCCTCTCTTAAATTCAGGTATAGTTTGGGATTTTTAGTTTATTATGTTTTAAATTTGCTCAACATGAATCGCGCTTTTTCCAAAACAATATCTATTTTCAAAACACTATGTTTTCACAACCAAGTTGTAAATATCACATTTTATAAGTCAGTTGTTTTAAATTAAGCTTCCGCAACGAACAAGGTTTTTAAGGTAATGACTTCTTAATAAATGTCGAATAATAATAGCAATCGCAAACTGGGACTTTAGTTTTTAAATATCAAGAGGGGTTTTCAATGAAAACGCAATTTTCAAAAAAAAACACCTCAATGTGACACTCAGATTCGGGCCTAACTTTTAGGCTGGGTTTAGGGTGTTACATTTTGTGGTATCAAAGCCCGATTGCAAAACTCAGGCTGTGAAATGGGCTTTAGCTTCTATTTTAAATATGTTTACAAATGATTTTAAAGTGGTTTTGGAGGATTTTTGTGTGGCACACCGAGTCTCCATCATCAGACCAAGTAAGTTCTCCTATCTGTTTTAAACTGTTATAATGTAGGTAGATACTGCGTACGTACTTTATCTATAATGTGCTATTTACTTAGGTTGCAATTAGGATTAGACTGCGCAGCAGAAGCATAGTGGTATAACTGGTATTGTATGGCTATTAGATAGTTGAAAATTTCGAGGACAAAATTTTTTTAATGGGATAGATTTGTAACACCCTAAATTTGGGCCTAGTAGGATTGGGCCAATTGGGCCTTGGCCATGGGAGCATTTTAAAATTTTTGGGATTATGAGAATGACATTATTTCAAGTTGGACCTGTTAGGAAGGTAATTTTGGAAGGTTAGGGGGCTTCTATAAAGTCACGGGATCAAACTTGGGCTTTAGGAAAATTTTAGTTTTAGGTGAATAAAACCCTGGGAGATAGTAGGTAGGCTTTAAGAATAAAATGTGGGAAGAAATGTCACAAGAGGAGCTTGTGGTGTAGTGGCTAAGTGACGCCAGTAAGGGAGCAAAGGAGTGGTGCCACAAGGAAGTAAGGGGTCCAAGGTTCAAGCCTTGGGGCTGGCATTTCATTTTGATTTATTTTTAAGTGAACTTGGACTTTGGCCCATAGATTTATATTTAGTTGCGCTGATGTTAGACACAAGAAAGTGAGTGGTCTAGTGGCAAGGCGTCATTAAGGGTGCAAGGGAGCCTGGGTTCAAATCTCATGACAAGCAGGGGAGTATTTATTTTACGGATTGGATGGTCAGAGTTTGATTGGATTTAAACTCTGCTGACGGAGGGATCCCACATCGGAAAGATAGCAGGAGGGAAGGTGAGAAGCTGGCTATATATAGAGTTGTCTATAAGGAGAGGAAACATACCTTGGTTGGCGTTTGGGCATAGGAGCATTCGGAGTGCAGATTAGCTTCAGCATTCGGAGCATTCGAGCGTGTGAGCACACGTGTGGGAGGTTCGACGCGATAGTTGAGGCCAGCTTGAGTGTTCTTTTGCGTTTAGGCTATTTGGGCCACGATGGGCCAAAAGGTGAAAAGTGGGCCCATATGAATAAATTGTTTGATTGTGTAGTATATAGTGAACTGGACTATGGAAATCTCGTATCTGTGGCTGGATTTGGCTAAGTGGGCCACACGAGCGTGTGGGCCTACGTGGGCCGAATAAAGGGCCTCGGGTCCATTTACACCGTTATGACCATTTAGGTTATCTGAGTCGCTCGGGGCGGCAGCAGGCCTTTGGAAAGACTGTTAAATGCAAAATTACCAAAGTACCCTCGATGGGTAAATTATCGAAATACCCATGGTTTACAAAATTACTGAAATACCCCTAATGTACGAAATTACCAAAATACCCCTAGTTTGCAAAATTACCAAAATACCCCTAGTTTGTAAAATTACCAAAATACCCCTGGTTTACAAAATTATCGAAATACCCTTGGTTTAAAAATTAGCAAAGTACCCTCGATGGGTAAATTACCAAAATACCCCTGATTTGTGAAATTACCAAAATACCCCTAGTTTGTAAAATTATCGAAATACCCCTAGTTTGCAAAATTACTGAAATAACCTTAGTTTGTAAAATTATCGAAATACCCCTATTTTGTGAAATTACTGAAATACCCTTGGTTTGCAAAATTATCGAAATACCCCTGGTTTGTTAAATTATCGAAATAGCCTTGGTTTACAAAATTACTGAAATAGCTCTAGTTTTCGAAATTATCAAAATACCCCTAGTTTGTAAAATTATCGAAATACCTTTGGTTTGTGAAATTATCGAAATACCCCTAGTTTGCAAAATTACCAATGTACTCTTGATGGGTAAAATTACCGATATGCCCCTAAAGGGCAAGATGACAAAAATGCCTCTACATGTTATATAGTTATTCTTGTATGCGATTTATGATTATTATGGCATGTTTATTATTGTGTGATGCATTCATGTGTTATTATGTTGCATGGGAATGGGATTATTAATATAGAGGAAGTGCTAATAGGATAGCATGGTCGCTTGAAGACTGAAGGCTTTTTAGCCACCGAGCAGCCATGCTGCACCGATAAGTTAGTGCCCGCATCGGTGCTACAAAAGGAGTGTAATGATGGGTAGGTCGATTAAATCCCCACAAGAGTGCACGATTGGACGGAGAACGTTGTGTAGGGTTGGTATGGGCATTACTGCATTGCATATATGGATTTTAATATTGAGATGGGCTTAGGCCCAGATATTTATGATATGTAACATATGATATGGGTTAAGGCCCAATCGAGGCTATTTTGGGCTAATTGCCACCATTATTGTAATGGGCGTCAGCCCGGATTGTTGTGATGCATGTTTTTACTGATGAGGGTTGTACACATTGAGTTTTCACAAACTCACCCCCTCTTTTTAATTTTTCCAGGTAACCCTCAGTAGGCGGTTCGACATATTGGAGGACTTAGAGGTGGCCACACTACGAGCAGTTTTGGATTTTAGTATTCTACTTTAGTTTATTAAACCATTTTTATTGTGTTGTAATAAGGCCTCTCTTAAATTCTGGTATAGTTTGGGATTTTTAGTTTATTATGTTTTAAATCTGCTCAACATTGAATCGTGGTTTTTCCAAAATAATATCTGTTTTCAAAACACTATGTTTTCGCAACCAAGTTGTAAATATCACATTTTATAAGTTAGTTGTTTTAAATTAAGATTCCGTAACGAACAAGGTTTTGAAGGTAATGACTTCTTAATAAATGTTGAATAATAATAACAATCGTAAACTGAGACTTTAGTTTTTAAATATCAAGAGGGGTTTTCAATGAAAATGCGTTTTCAAAAAAAAACTCAATGTGACACGCCAGATTCGGGCCTAACTTCTAGGCCGAGTTTTGGGTGTTACATGATTGGATCGTAGTTGAGCCTAATGGGCTATATGAGCATGACATTGATTTGATGGGCTATATGAGCATGAAATTGGCTTAATGGGCTATATGACATGAAATAGGCTTAATGGGCTTTATGAGATTCTAGAAATATATGTTAGGGTTTAATGGACCCTAGGCCTAGTTTGACAAACTCTTGAATAACATAAAACTCTTCTAATAATTAAACATGTCCGTGAACAAGTCGCTGGGTTAGAGTGTGGTAAAGGACATATGCATGTCTAGGATTGGATCTAGGGAGAGCTTGGTACTTAAGCGGTCCTAGTGGCCAACCTCCTCTTCTCTGGAATCCTACCTAGTGCATAGTGTCTGTTCACTTTAACCGCAAGGACTTGTTAATGGGCCAAAGTTCATAACTAAAGCTCAAGAGGGACCGAATACCCCTAGATTTGTAAAATTACTAAAATACCCCTAATTTGAAAATACCCAAAATACCCTTAGTTTGAAAATTACCAAAATACCCTCAGTTTAGAAATTACCATAATACCCTTGATTTACGAAATTGCCAGAATACCTTTGATTTGTAGAATTACCAAAATACCCTCAATTTGGAAATTTATAAAAATACCCTTATAGGGTAAAATTACGATAATACCTCTATAGGGTAAAATTACTATAATACCCCTATAGGGTAGATTACGATAATACCCCTATAGGGTAGAATTACGATAATACCCCTGTAGGGTAGAATTACAAAAATACCCTTGATTATGAAATGACTAAAATACCCCTGTGTGATGAAATGAATTTTATGGATGTTACTTATGTGCATGCATGATATTCCGTTTAAGATGCATATGGGTGGGAATTATGGTACCGAGGAAGAATTTGAGGATCACATAGTCGCTTGACGATCGTGGATCCATCGGTGGCTTTCAGCCCATTATATGATTAGCAGCTTTACTGCAACGTTGAGTAGTGCCGCTATGAGTGCTACCATTGGAATGTAGTAGAGGGGTGTGTAGCGGATGGATTTTTGGGAGGGTTTTGCATTACCTTGTTTTGCATATGATATGATATGATATCATATGAGATGATATGAGGTTATTGTGGGCTAAGGCCAAGACTATCGATTTTGATAGGGCTTAGGCCCAATGTGAATATTTGCATGCCAAGGGTTGTACACACTGAGTTTCGGAACTCACACCCTTTAGTTAATGTTTTAGGTAATCCTCAATAGACAACTCGATGTGGGAGAGGACTCGGAGATGGCCACACTACGAGATGTTTAAATTTTTATTTATCTATTTCAAAAAAATGGTTTTAATTGCTTTATTTTAGTTGCATGTAATAAGGCCTTTGTACCCTGATTTTACTTAGATTTTGGGTTTGTTGTTTTCAACTGTTTACTTAAGTAGTAAACCTAAGTAAATTTCACATGTTTAAACTTGGTTTTCAAAATGCTTAAAATAATAAAATGGGCTTTTATCATTACTTAACATGACTCAAGGATTTTGGGCTTTTGGGCCTTAAATTTTAACTTAGTAAAATTGTTTGATATTATGCCTTTGATGTGACATTCTCAGATTTGGGCCTAACTTCTAGGCTGAGTCTGGGGTGTTACATTAGGGCATTTGACCATTTCAAGCTTAAATTTAGGTATGTTTTGGCTTTAGATTTTGATGATTTTTATGTTTTTGAGATTGTTGCTTAGTCTACTATCAAGCCCATGTTGTAATTTGAAGAATTGATGATATTTGTGAGTTGTGCCATAGATGAATTAGTAAGCTTTATGATGAGTTTAGTTGTTAAATGAAATATATGTGTTTGATGAACATGTTTTGTTCTTGAATTTTTGATGAATTTAGCTAATTAGGGCTAAATTGAGATAATAGCAATTTGAGGGATTAATTTGCAATTTAATGGAAATTATGGGCTTGTATGATGTTCATAAGCATTCGGCTAAGCATGGTTAAATGATGATTTTGTAAAATTGATGTTTTGAGAAAAATGGATTAAATTGATAAAATGTGCAAATGTGAGGGTTAAGTTGTAAATAGTCCTAAATGTGTGTCCTTTGATTGAATTGAATGAGTTAGTGAATAAAAGGGTTAAATTTGAATATGTTTAGATCAATAACTGAAGAAATTGAACTTAGATTGCAGGAAAGCTAAAGTAACCGAGTAGTCTTTTTCGTTTCAGTTAAATCAAATCCGAGGTAAGTTATTATGCAAATAAATGTATTTGTATTGAATTGTGTATGTTTATATGACTATTGATAATGATGTATGTTTATGAGATGATGAGTACATGAATTCCGAGATAAGAATGACATAGTAGCAATGTCCAAGAAGTTCTGTAAGAACCTAGGAATAGATAAGATTAGCTATGTCATGACATAGGTGTCAGTTCTAAGATATCATGTAAGACCATGTCTAGGACGTCGGTGTTGATTTGAGATTTTGTGTAAGACCACATTTGGGATGTTGGCATCGATATGAGATTTACGTGTAAGACCATGTCTGGGACATTGGCATCGTATTGATTCATGTAAGACCTTGTTTAGGATAGTGGCATCGATATCTGAGTACATGTAAGACCTCGTCTGAGACGTTGGCATTGTACGACTTGTAACATCCCAAAATTGGGCCTAGGTGAATTGGGCCCAATGGGCCTTGGGCGTAGGAGTATTTAAAATTTTTAAGAATAAGAGAACGACATTATTTCAAGTTGAATTTATTAGGAAGGTGATTTTGGAAAGTTACGGGGTTTCTATGGAGTCTTGGGTTCAAGTTTCGCTATAGAAAAATTTTGGGTTTAAGTACTTTAAAGGAGATGTAGTAAGTGACCCCAATGCTTAAGCAAATAAATGAGTAAATTGCTAGCATAAATGAGCAACTGGTAAGAAGGATATGGCGCCACATGAAGTACCTTGAGGGAAGAGGTTCAAATCTCATAATGTGCAAATTTTGACTATTATTTTTGCATTTTTTCCCTAAGTGTCGGCCAAGCTAGTAAATAAGGCAAGGTGGACTTTTTAATTTTGGCAAGGTGGCTAAGGAAATTAGGAAAGTATGAAGGTAGGGAAAGAAATCAAATGAAAGGGGAAAGTATAGAGAACATGTTGGCACAAAGAGAGGGAAGTGTTTTGAAAGTTTTGGTTGGCCAATTTTTGACCTTATTGCCAAGGTGTGGACGGTTTGGCAAGGGGTATTGGGATAGCCAAATTCTTTATTTGTCATTTGGCAAAGTTTGTTCTTGTGAGGCTTATTTTCTTTTAGCAAATTAGTGTTTTCTCTCTTCTCAACTCTCTTTCTTTGTATTGGCCAAAAATCCTCATTTGCATTTTGTTCATTTTGTTCCTTTCTTGTGCTGAAACTATCAACCCATTTATACGCATTCTTCCCTTGTTGCCGAAACACCCATTTCATATTGATCCTTTTGACCGATTTGAGTTATAGAGGGAAGGCCGAATCTACTACCTTTGATTCATTCGTAGTCATAAGCAATCGTTGGGAATCAGTTTATAATCTTTAAGGGACTAAATCGCTCGATCTATCCCTCGTAATAAGAGACTTGGATTGTTGATAAGTGATATAGATTGTTCACAATATTTGGTTGAAGTGGTAAAATGGTTTTTGGACTAATTGTTGACCGATTGTATCTTTAGGTGCCACGGAGAATATCGTGTCATGGATTTCGAATAAGGTGTGTAATCCCGTACCTTCCGAAAACATGTTTAAAATGGTGTGTAATCTCACATCACTCTGAAAGTTTGTATGATATGTTTTGTGATTCGGTTGAAATACCGAAGACAACTGAAAACCAGCATCCGTGATCACTCGGGAGTGCGTATATTCGTAGTAGTAACCATATTTTGTAATAAAATAGTTCAGGTTTGAAACAGTGACGTGCTTTTGAAAAAACACGAGTAATAGGAGAAAGAGAGTTATAAAGTGAATGAGATATCAAATTAAAGATTACCATGTCTATTTTGATATGGAAGAAACAGAAAAGGAAAATAAATTTTATAATCTGAGATATCTTAATTTTAGTGAGACTTATTCTGATTAACTTCGTGGTTCCCTAATCTATTTTGGAAAAATTGTATAAAATTGGAAATGGATTATGGGTTATAATTTATATGTATGGAATCCTTAGTGAGCCTATTTTTATTTGAAATAAGTGAGAGCAATATATGAAAACCGTACAGTGAGATATTTGAAATTGAGTTAAGAGAGGTTAGAATCGTTGGACAGTGTAATAAGGGAAATTTTAAGGAATAAACTGTACTAAATGGTTAAGTAAAAATTCTGGAAAAAATTTTGGTAAGAAGATATATGAGTTCAGTTTTAAGGAAAATTTACGGATTTAGATTTCGAGTTTCCTAACTCAAGTTATAGTCAATTTAGTCAGTATGACGCAGATGGACAGTTTCAAGTTTTATGTCCCAAATTAGTAATTAAGTCCAGGGTTGCGAAATTACGAAAATACCCTTGGAGGGTAAATTACCGAAATACCCCTGGGTTGCAAAATTATCAAATTACCAATAGTGGGTACGATTTCTGAATTACCAAATTACCCTTATGTGTCGAATTACAAAAATACCCTCATGGGTCAAATTACGAAAAAGCCCATAATGGGCCGATTTGATAGATTGCTTAATGGGCCAATTTGATATATGGCTAAATGGGCCAATTTGATATATGGCTAAATGGGCTGAATTTGATATATGGCATAATGGGCTGATTTTGCAAAGTGTTAATGGGCCAAATTATTTGTAATAAATCTCTGATGTTATTAATTATTGTTGTTCTATTGTAAATATCATAATTTGCTATGAATGTTGTATTCACATAATTCTGCATGGGTTTGGGATATTGATGATTGGAGGAAGCTATTTGGTGGCTCTGCCGCATATTTTTGTGACTCTGTCACAATTTGTCTGGTGGCTATGCCACGTATATTCTGTTATTCTGGTGGCTTCGCCACAAATTCTGATATTATAAATGGCTAAATTCCTACGATTATAAATGGCCACTGGCCTACGAATTATTATTATAAATGGCAATTTGCCTGTGTTTTGGTGTGTTGGCGGGGTGGGTTGACTTGATCCCCACAAGTGTGTTGGTTGGTACGGGTGGTGTGTAGCGGATGGATTATTAGGTTGGTTTGGGATTGCATTACATTCATTTGATTCATATGATATATTATATTTTGTAAATGGGCTTTGGCCCAAGATTATGCTTAATAGGCTTCGGCCCAAGTTATTGTTAGATGGGCTCAAGCCCAAAATTTTGCTAAATGGGTTCAAGCCCAGCGAACAATGGTAAGGGGATTTCACACTGAGTTCCTGTAACTCACCCCCTTTTTCTTTCTTAATCCTTTCAGGTATCTCAGTGATGTGGACTTAGGCCATGGATGACTCGGTGGAGGGCATACTTTAGAAATGGTTTTTATTGAACTGTAGTTTCCTGATTTCGTTCACTTTATTATTCTTACTATTTTGGGTTTATTTTGTGTTGTAATAAGGCCTCTGGAATATTTTATTTTGCTTATGTTTTTGTCGTACTTAGTATTATGCTTGAATTGTTTTTAAAAGGGGATTTTTCTAAAAATCTTAAATAAAGGTTTTTCAAAATAGATTAACAAATGATTTTCATAACAAACTTTTACAAATGATTTAACTCTAAAATTCTTTTTGAAATTATCGATGACATTTTCAAAAGTCACTGTTAAAGTTCACTACCTCGATTTTCAACTCATCAATTAACCTCTCAAAAATACTTGTATTTTATCTACGTTTTTGCAATGTTTTCAAAATGCTTCTGCAACTCTATTTCCAAACGTCATATTTTTGTAAATCGTTTATTTCAAATATGTTTTCGCAACCAAAAAGGTTTTTAAAGATACTTATGTTTTCATGTAGATAACAATTGCTTAAGTGTTTTGGGTTTTAACAAAGAGGCTGTAATTCTCAAACAAGTTTTTAACAATCGCAAAGATGATTTTTTAATTAAAAAAACTTGCATGTGACACACCAGATTCGGGCCTAACTTCTAGGCTGAGTTTGGGGTGTTACATTTTATGGTATCAGAGCCCAGTTTCAAAACTAGACTGTGGTTTGGGTTCAAAATGTTTTCAAGATAGTTTAAATTTTAAATTATATGTATATGTTCTAAAGGAAGTATCGCACCATGGGTATCCGACACCAAGTCAAGTAAGTATCTATTATCATTTTATGAATATTGTGGTATGACTGTAGTAATACTCTAGAACTCTAGGTTTTAGGAGCTGAAACTATAGAGATTGAGACTATAGGGTGCGTTTTGCGAAAATGACTTTACTTTCTATATTTCATAAAATATTGTTTAATAAACACTGAAATAGTATAAGCTGATTCATAAGACTCTTAATCAAATTAAATTGACTTGGTGAATATGAGCGCTAGAGGACGTGGACGCGGTAGACGTGGCTGTGGTAGAGGCCGAGATGCTAGAGTGATGTCTGAGGCGTCGGGACATATGTCGAAAATGGACGCACCTGCGTCACCTGTGACTAAAGCTGGGTCACATGATCGTATGAGGGAGGACGGCGCTCTGTCCCAAGCAATGTTACGAGTCTTGGAAAAGGTTATTGGGGTAAGAATTGGGTCAGCAGCTTGTGGGTTAATTTTGAAATGACTCAAATCGAATGGTGCTGAGGTTTTTATGGGTATCTTGGTGTGGCCCCAAATGTAGCGGAGTACTGGCTTGAGGCTATGGAATGGATTATGGACGATCTGGATTGCACCGCCAAACAAAAACTAAAAAGAGTGGTATCTATGTTGAGAGACGAGGTGTATCAATGGTGGCTCACGGTTCGGGAAGGTACTCAAGCCGATCATATTGCCTGGGATTTCTTTAAGACAGCATTCCAGGAAAACTATGTCGGGGCTAGCTATGTGGATGCCCGAAGGAAGGAATTCCTAAATTTGGTCCATGGAGGTAAGACTGTGGTAGCTTACGAGGCAAAATTTCTGTGTCTGAGTCAGTATGCCCAGGGAATAGTGCCGACTGACTACGAACGCTGTGTGCCTTTTGAGGACGAGTTGTGCGATGAGTTGTGGGTACTGATAGCCCCACAAAAGAAGAGAAATTTTACCACACTAGTGGAGAAAGCCAAGATAGTTGAATAGGCTAAGCACTCGGAGCGGCAAAATCGAGACAAGGATAGGAGCAGGAGTAAGAGAGACTCTGGGTACTCAAGTTCTGATAAAGGTTTTAGAAGAGGCCCAGGAGTGAAAAGCCAGCTCAAGCTAGAGTACCAACTGCTACCAATCAGTTACAGCCATGTGTGGATTGTGGAAAATGACACCGGGTGAATGATGGAAGAGAACCGGTGGTTGTTTCAGATGTGGTTGCAAGGATCATTGGTTTAAGGATTGTCCTCGACAGCCTGCTCATACTCAGAGGGGTCATAACAATTTTGCGCAGCTAGTTAGAGGTGCTCAGTAGGCACTGAGAGGCCGTGGGCTAGGTCGAGGTGGTAATGATGCTGGAGAAGATCAGAAGCATGCTTGAGATGTGGGTCTAAGGAGCATAAGGCTCGGGATTGTTTCATCACCAACAAGTTAGGTTGTTTTGGTTGGACGTGATGATTGAATGTAGAAAATTTTAAGTATAAGTGGTAGTTAACTGCTTGCTTCTGTGGTTAGATGTTTGGTTGTGTGAACGAGGATTCAAGATTACTTTAAAAGTACATTAGTGTTATTAAGATTAGAGTGCGCAGTGAAAGCATAATGGTGTGATTTTTAGCGATGCGTTTAGTAGTAGGATGGAAATTTTGAGGACAAAATTTCTTTAAGGAGGGTAGAATTGTAACATCTCAAAATTAGGCCTAGAAGAATTGGGCCCAATGGGCCTTGGGCGTAGGAGTATTTACAATTTTTAAGAATAAGAGAATGACATTATTTCAAGTTGAATTTATTAAGAAGGTGATTTTGGAAAGTTACGGGGTTTCTATGGAGTCTCGGGTTCAAGTTACGCTATAGAAAAATTTTGGGTTTAAGTACTTTAAAGGAGATGTAGTTAGTGACCCCAATGCTTAAGGAAATAAATGAGTAAATTGCTAGCATAAATGGGCAATTGGTCAGAAGGATATGGCGCCACATGAAGTACCTTGAGGGAAGAGATTCAAATCCTATAATGTGCAAATTTTGACTATTATTTTTGCATTCTTTCCCTAAGTGTCGGCCAAGCTAGTAAATAAGGCAATGTGGACTTTTTAATTTTGGCAAGGTGGCTAAGGAAATTAGGAAATGATGAAGGAAGGGAAAGAAATCAAATGAAAGGGGAAAGTATAGGGAACATGTTGGCACAAAGAGAGGGAAGTGTTTTGAAAGTTTTGGTTGGCCAATTTTAGACCTTATTGCCAAGGTGTGGACGGTTTGGGAAGGGGTATTGGGATAGCTCATTTCTTCATTTGTCATTTGGAAAACTTTGTTCTTGTGAGGCTTATTTTCTTTTAGCAAATTAGTGTTTTCTCTCTTCTCAACTCTCTTTCTTTGTATTGGCCAAAAATCCTCATTTGCATTTTGTTCATTTTGTTCCTTTCTTGTGCCGAAACTATCAACCCATTTATACTCATTCCTCCCTTGTTGTCGAAACACCCATTTCATATTGATCCTTTTGATCAATTTGAGTTATAGAGGGAAGGTCAAATCTACTACCTTTGATTCATCCGTAGTCATAAGCAATCATTGGGAATCAGTTTATAATCTTTAAGGGACTAAATCGCTCGATCTATCCCTCGTAATAAGAGACTCAGATTATTGGTAAGTGATATAGATTGTTCGTAATATTTGGTTGAAGTGGTAAATTGGGTTTTGGACTAATTGTTGACCGATTGTATCTTTAGGTGCCGCGGAGAATATCGTGTTACAAATTCTGAATAAGGTGTGTAATCCCATACCTTCTGAAAACATGTTTAAAATGGTGTGTAATCTCACATCTATCTGAAAGTTTGTATGATATGTTTTGTGATTCGATCGACATACCAAAGAAAACTAGAAACCGGCATCCGTGATCACTCGGGAGTGCATATATTTGTGTAGTAACCATATTTTGTAATAAAATAGTTCCAATTAGAAACAGTAATGTGTTTTTGAAAAATCACGAATAATAGGAGAAAGGGAATTATAAAGTGAATGAGATGTAAAATTAAAGCTTACTGTGTCTATTTTGATATGGAAGAAACAGAGAATGAAAAGGAATTTTATAATCTGAGATTGAGACTCGTTCTGATTAACTTCGTGATTCCCTGATCTGTTTTGGAAAAATTGTATAAAATTGTACAAAGTGAATTATGGGTTATAATTTATATGTATGGAATCCTTAGTGATCCTATTTTCATTAGAAACAAGTGGGAGAAATATATGAAAATCGTACACTGAGATATTTAAAATTAAGGTAAGAGAGGTCAGAATAGTTGGACAATGTAACAAGGGAAATTTTAAGGAATAAACTATACTAAATGGTTAAGACAAAAATTTTGGAAAAAATTTTGGTAAGAAGATATATGAGATTAGTTTCAATGAAAATTTACGGATTTGGATTTCGAGTTTCCTAACTCAAGTTATAGTCAATTTAGTCAGTATGACGCAGATGGACAGTTTCAAGTTTTATGTCCCAAATTAGTAATTAAGTCCGAGGTTGCGAAATTACAAAAATACCCTTGGAGGGCAAATTATCGAAATACCCCTGGGTTGCGAGATTACCGAATTACCTTTAGTGGGTACGGTTGCCGAATTACGAAATTGCCTTTATGTGCTGGATTACAAAAATACCCTTATGGGTCAAATTGTGAAAATGCCCCTAATGGGCCGATTTGATAGATTGCTTAGTGGGCCAATTTGATATATGGCTAAATGGGCCAATTTGATATATGGCTAAATGGGCTGAATTTGATATATGGCATAATGGGCCGATTTTGCAAAGTGTTAATGGGCCAAATTATTTGTAATAAATCTCTGATGTTATTAATTATTGTTGTTATATTGTAAATATCATAATTTGCTATGAATGTTGCATTCACATAATTCTGCATGGGTTTGGTATATTGATGATTGGAGGAAGCTATTTGGTGGCTCTACTACATATTTTTGTGACTCATCAATCTGTCTGGTGGCTATGCCACGTATATTCTGTTATCCTGTGGCTTCACCACAAATTTTGATATTATAAATGGCTAAATGCCTACGATTATAAATGGCCATTGGCCTGCAATTATTATTATAAATGGCAATTTGCCTGCGTTTTGGTGTGTTGGCGGGGTGGGTTGACTTGATCCCCACAAGTGTGTTGGTTGGTATGGGTGGTGTGTAGCGGATGAATTATTAGGTTGGTTTGGGATCGCATTACATTCATTTGATTCATTTGATATATTATATTTTGTAAATGGGCTTGGGTTCAAGATTATGCTTAATGGGCTTCGGCCCAAGTTATTGTTAGATGGGCTCAGGCCCAAAATTTTGCTAAATGGGTTCAAGCCCAGTGTACAACGGTAAGGGGATTTCACACTAAGTTCTTGTAACTCACCCCCTTTTTTTTTCTTTATCATTTCAGGTAATGCTCAGTGATGTGGACTTGGGCCATGGATGACTCGGTGGAGGGCATACTTTAGAAATGGTTTTTATTGAACTTTAGTTTCCTGATTTCGTTCACTTTATTATTCTTACTATTTTGGGTTTATTTTGTGTTGTAATAAGGCCTCTGGAATATTTTATTTTGCTTATGTTTTTGTCGAACTTAGTATTATGCTTGAATTGTTTTTAAACGGGGATTTTTCTAAAAATCTTAAATAAAGGTTTTCCAAAATAGATTAACAAATGATTTTCATAACAAACTTTTACAAATGATTTAACTCTAAAATTCTCTTTGAAATTATCGACGACATTTTCAAAAGTCACTATTAAGGTTCACTACCTCGATTTTGACTCATCAATTAACCTCTCAAAAATACTCGTATTTTATCTACGTTTTCTCAATGTTTTCAAAATGCTTCTGCAACTCTATTTCCAAACGTCATATTTTTGTAAATCATTTATTTCAAATATGTTTTTGCAACCAAAAAGGTTTTTAAAGATAATTACGTTTTCAAGTAGATAACAATTGCTTAAGTGTTTTGGGTTTTAACAAAGAGGCTGTAATTCTCAAACAAGTTTTTCACAATTGCAAAGATGATTTTTTTAATAAAAAACTTGTATGTGACACACCAGATTCGGACCTAACTTCTAGGCCGGGTTTGGGGTGTTACATTTTATGGTATTAGAGCCCAGTTTCAAAACTCGATTGTGATTTGAGTTCAAAATGTTTTCAAGACAGTTTAAATTTTAAATATATATATGTTCTAAAGGAAGTATGGCACCACGGGTATCCGGCATCAAGTCAAGTAAGTATATTCCGAGCTTTTGAGTATCCTATAGGTTCCTAACGGTTTAACGGGCAATTCTGTGATACGAATGGCTATGTGAATTGTAAATCTATTTCAAGTACGTGGATTTATACACTAAGAGTGTATACAAGGTAAGTATCTATGTGATCTTACTATGATGATTATGTATATTGTAATAATAATATGATATGTGGAAGTATGCATGAATAAGCTATGTATTTATAAGATTTTTGAATTGATGAATGTGGAAAAATATAGCCAAGTGCATGGACCAAAGCATACATGTGATTTATTTGCTATGAAAATTAAGTGTGCCAATGTTCCTATATGCCTATATGCTTTTCATGTTAAGTTTATTTGTATATGACTTACTAAGCTTTTGGAAAGCTTACTTTGTGTGCTCTGTTTTATAAATCATCAAAGCTACTGAAGACTCGAGGATCGTTGAGGATCGTCATCACACTAATCAACTTGTTTTGGTACATTTTAGAAATGTATATAGCTAGATATGGCATCTATAGGCTAGTATTTGGTATAAGTTTGTTATATGATCTTAGCCATGTGATATGGCTAACTATAAGTTGATATTTTGCCATTATGAATGTGATAGATGATGTATGTTTTGGTATGGTTTGAAAGCATAAGAAATGGTTAACTTTAAGGTAAGTATGGATGAAATATGCTTGTGTATACTTGAGTTTTTGATGTGTAAATTGGTATGAATGGAAATAGATTTGAATGTAAAGATTGAATGGTTATTTTGGCATGTTCATGGTTGTTAAATGTGCATGGATTGTATTGGTATTTGCTTGTAGGTTTGACCCTATGGTGGGTGGCATTTTTGGCCTTGCAAATGGCTTATTTTGCCACACGGTTGTGGCACACGGGCGTGCTTAGTGACCGTGGAGTTAAGTCAGTAGCTAGCTAAGAGTACACGGCCTTGGCACACGGAAGCGCCTGGTAGCCATGTGGTTTCAATAGGATCGACCACGGCCAAAGTACAAGGGCGTGCTTGGTGGTCGTGGAGCCAAGTTAGAATTGACCACGGCCAAGGTACATGGGCGTGCTTGGTGGCCATGGCGTAAAGTCAGGTTCGACCACGAGGAAGACACGCGGGGGTGTCTATCAGCCGTGGGAGGCACACGGCCTGCCCACACGGGCGTGTAACCCCTGAAACTTAGAAAAGTTTTAAATTTCCAAGAATTTCTGTATGTTTTTTGGTTTAGTCTCGACCCTGTTACAAAGTATGTTTTAGGTCTCGATGACCTACAGAGGGGACATTATGATTGCACATGATGGCTTAATTTATGAATTGTCTGATAAAGTTTCTGATCTTTTGTGTAACGCCCTTAACCCTAATTCGATGATGGACACGGGATAGGGGTGTTAAATTTTTATCAAACATGCGCTCCATTTCAAGCATGAGGGCTTGGAGTGTTAAATCGGGCACTCTTCCTCCGATTGTAACATTTCGAACAGGATGAAGGCCACCACCCTCCGCCACATTTCGTTCCAGGCTTTGAGACATGAAAATTTAAATCCTCACCACAATACCTCACGTTCACTCGCAAAGAAAAGAAAAGATGACACTCCACTCATGTTTGCACTCAAGACTAGCTTTTTGAATCATTCTAATGACCTCACAACTCTCGTGCCTTTTACCACTCGACTCAGCTCTCACAGTTTGTAGAAGACTCGTTTAGACTTAGAAGTAAGATTAGGGGTCAATTCAAAGGGTTGCAAAGGATAAAAAAATTGGTGTAGGTGTGAGGTAGGCTGAAACAAAAAATATGGGTTCTTAAGTGTGGAAAAATGGACTATTTTGGACAGAAATGAAATTTGATGATTGGGAGAAAAAAACAACTTTTTCATTTATAATTCTAATTTTTTTGTACTACTAATAAGCTAAATATGTATATTCTTTCTTTCTTTTTTTGTACACCAAATTTTTTTCAAGAACTTACTCTAGGGCTGTTATGAATGTCCATACTCCTCGATTTTGGTAGCTCTGATACCAAATGATACGACCTCGTCTCGTGAGTTAATTTCGAGTTGTAGTGTTACTCGATCGTAAAATAGAGAAGCTTCGTTCAATTTAGAGTTGAGTGAATTCGACTAAGTGTAGGCTAAAGCAAAGATGGTTTTTAAGTGTTTTGGAATAGTCTATGTGAATGTTTTGGTTAAAGAAAGAAAAATAAGAAACTTTGAAAGGAATAATTCGGATGGATAGAAAAGTCTTAAGGTCCAAGAAAGAACCAATACTATAAGGAGTATTGACCCGAATCTTATATTGACTCTTAAGGTGGAAAGATTGATAGTTAAAAAGGACCTTGACCCACTATCTATGAGGAGATAAGAACCAAAGGTATCGGGGTTGAACGCCACACTCAAAGAGTGATAAGTTAACAAAGAAAACAAGTTGGACATCACTAGCAATGCTAGATAAGTCAGCTTGAGTCTTAGAAGATCAATGAGAGTTGAATTAAACTCACAAAGATGTAAAAAATTCATAATAGTATCAAAAGTTTTCTTAACAAATATAATGTTTTCTTACAATCTATTTATAGGCACTATTATGACTATTCGAATGCCTATTTGTGACCTTTCACCTTCAGTAATTAACTAAGGTTATTACAAGCTTTAATTTCGTTTTTAACTCATGTAGGAAATCCAATGGTCATGTCTTCATTTAATCTTGGTGTAGATGAAAAGGCACGAATCTATCCATTAATGAAGACTTAATGTGTTCTTATTATACTTAGTTGATGTCCCCTTCAACTTCCTTGTAATCGAATCATAAAGCTTGTGTAACTTCCTCTTTTAATGGCATCATAATGAAGGAATAAAACTCCAAAACACTAATCAGACTTGAAGAGACACTCTTTATCCATTTAAAAATCCACCATAATGAGCTTTGAGTGCTTCAATATCCAACAAAAACGTTCCCTTTATGCACCATCAATTAAGTGACCAAATGCACACTCTTTTATGCCAAAACTGAACAGTCATTTGAGTGTGACAACATTTGATTCTTCTTGGCAAATGAATAGCCTTATTGTAGCTTTAAAATATGTGTCCAGCCTTTTGAACTTTTCTACAACAAAAATTGAACACACAATTAGTTTTATTTAAGAAAAATTAAACACGCTATAACTTATGCATTAAAAAGTAACAGCCAAATTAAATAACACTCTAATACAAACAAATAAGATGTTTAAATGCATAATTTAATTAAGATGTAAACCAAATAAACAAATGAGTTACTTAATGCATGACTTAATTTAATGATGCAAACTTAACTAACATGAAAGTTACATAATGCATGACTTTATTAAATGCAAAATTCATATTAATGATGTTCAAACTATGACATAGTTAAAGAGTCATATTAATGATGTTCAAACTATGAAATAATCAAAGACACAAACTAAAATTACTAAAATGGATTGAAATCCTTATTTCCAGCAACAAAATATTGCTAAGTTAAAAACGAGCTGGAGTTGAGCTCAATGGGCTATGAATGAACAAGATGGGCTAGTAAAAGGTTGCAAGGCTTGCTCAGGTGATTTGTCCACGTTCGTTAAATATAAAGCTTACTATAGCTTCTCCCAGAATCACAATATAAATTTTGAATCTCTATCTAAAATAATGAAAATTGGCACATTGTGCAAACTGACAATCTTAGGAATGAATAATTCCAGCTGGTCTACCAAAAGAGAAATCCATACGCACGGAGAGACTTCTTCAAACAGTTAACAATAATTCAGATAACATCTATCTTTTTCGATGATAGGAAAAATCCCGATACAAAAATACATCAGAACTCTATTTTGTTACTACACAAATATCACCACATGTTGTAACAATCCCAAAGACACGTAATAATCAATTTTAACCTATTGATAGCTTAGCCATTTGTACACAAGGTCAGAAATAACACGTTTCTTACACATTTATCAATACCACTATCTCAGATTATTATGCATTTAAGCTTCCCATGTTTCACTGACCAACAGTTCTGACCTCTCTTAACCTAAATTCAAATATCTCCTTGTACAATTTTCATATGTTGCTCCCACTTGTTTCTATTGAAAATAGACTCACTAATGAATCTATACATATAAATTATAACTCATAATTCACTTTGTACAATTTTGAATGATTTTTCCAAGACAAAATAAGGAACCACGAAGTCATTTAGAACCAGTCTCACAAAATTAAAATATCACAGAATATAAAATTCCTCTTCCTTCTTTGTTTCTTTCATATAAAAATAGACACAATAAGCTTTAATTCTATATCATATTCACTTTCTAATTCCCTTTCTCCTATTTTTCGTGATTTTTCAAAATCACATCATTGCTGCTAACCAAAAACTATTTCATTGCAAAATATGATTACCACTACGAACATACGCACGCTTGATTGATCACGGATGTCAATTTTTGGCTTTTTGATCTTTCGACCGAATCAAAAAACATTTCATGAAAAAATTCAGAGAGGTTTGAGATTACACACCATTTCAAACATGTATTTGGAAGGGTATGAGATTACACACCTTATTAGAATTTCCTAAAGAACCACTCTTTGTTGCCCCCACAATAGTGATCCTTCCCTACTAGGTTCTAAAATCCAGCCTTGCACTTTGGCTATTGCAACAAGTTCCCAAAGTAAATAAGCGATGTACCAAAGGGGGTTAGCCTTCATCCAATATTCAGCCCTTGCACAAGAGCAAGAAGTTGATATCATCACACAAAATAGAATCACATGAGCGGCGCAAAACATCAAAATAAATAGTAACATCTTACCACCAATATTCGGCCTAATCACCACTTACCAATCAACTTCCGAAACCAAGGATAAGAGAATGATAAGTAGCAGCAAAGAATGGCTTGAAAGTTTCGGCAAAATAAAGGAGAAAGGTGCACAATTTTAGCTTTAGAGTTTTGGCAAGTGAGGGAAGAAATTGGAAAAAGAGAACACCAAAATGCTAAAAGAAAACAAGTTTTACAAGCACCAAAATTTGCCAAATGACTAATGAAAAATTTAGCTACCAAAACTCCTTCCTAAAACCGTGAATCACCTATACCAAAAAGGTGAGTGTTGACCAAAAATTGTTTCCAAAACATCTTCCACAAAATAGGCCAACATGTTCCCTCCCTTGCCTTTTTCTTTTATTTCTTTCCTTCCTTTCCCCCTTGCTTTCCTCCTTACCTTATTCCTTAGCCATCTTTCCATCAATAAAAGTCTTCCCTTACCATATTTAAAGCTTGGCCGACACTTACCTTAAAGAACCAAAAAAAAAATCCAAAATAAGTGCACTAGGTGAGATTTGAACCCAAGCTCTCCCCTCTACCATTCACGTCACTTGCCACTAAGCCACAAGTTCGTCTTGTGCTAGCTAATTACACACTTATTTCCTTAAGCCTTGATGCCACTTACCTTCTCTCCTTAAAGTGCTTAAATACAAAAAATTTCCTATAGCCTAACTTGAACTCAAACTCGAAATTTCTTAGAAATCCCGTAGCTTTCCAAAATCACCGTCCTAGTAAGACCAACTTGAAATAATGCCATTATCTTGTTCTCAAAAATTTTAAACACTCGTACACTCAAGGCCCATTAGGCCCAATTCTACTAGGCTCAATTTTAGAATGTTACAATTCTACCCTCCTTAAAGAAATTTTGTCCTCAAAATTTCCAACCAACTACTAAACGCACCACTTAATTCACACTACTATGCTTTCGCTGCGCACTCTAATCTTAATAACACTAATGTACTTTTAACTTAATCTTGAATCCTCTTTCACACAACCAAACATCTAACCGCAGAAGCAAGCAGTCATCTACCACTTATACCTAAAATTTTCTACATTCAATCATACGTCCAACCAAAACATAGCTGACTTGATGGTGATGAAACAATCTCGAGCCTTATGCTCCTTAGACCTGCATCTCAAGCATGCTCCTGACCTCCTTTGGCATTCTCCCGAATGACGCCTTCTGCAATAATCACAAGCCAAAAAGTTTGGATGTGCCTTAACACGCTTTACAGAATGAGACTACGACCCTAAAGAACCGCGATCTCTTTTCTTCTTACAGTCCACGCACCCAACTCGAAGTGCCTCACCGATTCATTTAACCTCCTCCAATACCTCCTTAACTAACTGAGTCAGCTCATCAACCCCAGCTCAATCATGAGATCTCGTCTTAGTCGCTGGCGATGCTGGCATCTACCTTTCGGGCATTCGCCCGATACTGAGGATCCAACCTCGGCACCCCGACCCCTACCATGGCCACGTGTACCGCGTCCACGTCCTCTAGTGCTCATACTACTTAGTCGAATTAATCTAATTAAAAGTTTTATGAATCATTCTATAGTTCCCGCTTATTAATAACAAATGTTTTATGGAGTATAGGAAGTAAAGTCGTTTTCGCACAACGCATCCTATAGTCTCAATCTCTATAGTTTCAGCTCTTAAAGCTAAAAGTTCTAGAGTATTTCTACAGTCATATAATAATAAAAACACAAACTTACTTGACTTGGTGCCAGATTCCCCATGGTGCCATACTTCCTCTAAAACATGTATTTATAAATCGAATTTCAAGCAATTTTAGAAAACATTTTTGAATCCAAATCGCAACTGAGTTTTGAAACTGGCTCTGATACCATAAAATATAACACCCCAAACTCGACCCATGCGGTATGATTAGATCTGGCATGTCACATGAAGAACATGTTTTTAAAGAACTTATGTTTCTTACTAAATAGGCTATTGTTTAGGAAAACAAATTTAATTTAGAAATACTTGATAAAATACTACTAATCTTGAAAGAAGAATTGATAGTTAAACTAGTGATCTTTTAAAACCGTGACTTTTGAAAATATTGTTGATAATTCGAAAGAGAATTTTTGAGTTAAAATATTTATAAAAGTTTGTTATGAAATCCATTTGTCAATCTATTTTAGAAAATCCTTTATTTAAGTTTTTAGAAAAATTCCCATTTAAAACAATTCAAGCAAGATAATAAGTACGTTCAACATAAAGCAAAAATAAAATATTCCAGTTGCCTTATTACAACATAAAAACCCAAAATAGTAAAAGTAATAAAATGAACGAAAATAGAAATCTAAGTTCAAAAACACCATTTTTGAAGTATGGCCTCCACCGAGTCATCCATGGCCCAAGTCTACATCACCGAGCATTACCTGAAAGGATTAGGGAAAAGGAGTGAGTTACAAGAACTCAATGTATAATCCCCTTACCGTTATCCACTGGGCCTGAACCCGTATAGCAACATCTTGGGCCTAAGCCCATTTACAAGTAATAAACAAATGAAATGAATGTAACCCATCCCATCCAGCAAATCTCTCCCCCGGCCAGCCAATCTCTCTGTGGGGATCAAGTCAACCTGGCCAGCCATTCTCTCCAATTTGCAGTCGAGCTGTCATTTATAATATTTGTGGCTGAGCCACCAGAATCATATACGGTAATACAATCGGCACACACCCTTGGGTAAATACATTTAGCACAAGCCATAATCACAATAGCACAAAGCCATATTTAAGTTGGCACATAGCCATTATTAGAATTTGTGGTAATGCCACCAGGCTACACTTCTCTTCATTCAATTTTCCCATCCCATGCAATATATAAAGATGCAACATACATAATAACATAAAATATTCACATATATAACAACCATTAGTCTAGTAATTTATTACGGTGAATCGGCCCATTATTGAGCTTTGTAATTCGGCCTACTAAGGCATTCTAGCAAATCAGCCCATAGAGGCAATTTAGGAAATTAGCCCATCGGGGCATTTCGGTAATTCGACCCATAGGGGCATTTTGATAATTTGGCCCATAGGGGCATTTCGATAATTTGGTAATCTCGCAATCCAGGGGTATTTTGGTAATTTACTCTCCAAGGGTATTTTTGTAATTTTGCAACCCCGGACTTAACTACTAAATTGGGGCATTAAAAATTGAAACTATCCATCTACATCACATTGACTAAATTGACTATAACTCGAGTTAAAAAACTTGAAATTTATATCCGTAAATTTTCCATGAATCTGGACCCATATATCTTCTTACTAAAATTTTTTCAGAATTTTTGGCTGAGCCATTTAGTACAGTTTATTCATTAAAGCTTCCCTATTTCACTGACCAATGGTTATGATCTCTCTTACCCTAAATTCAAATATCTCCTTGTACAGTTTTCATATGTTGCTCCCACTTGTTTCTATTGAAAATAGACTCACTAAGGAATCTATAAATATAAATTATAACTCATAGTTCACTTTGTACAATTTTTAATGATTTTTCCAATATAGAATAGGGAACCACGAAGTCATTCAGAACCAGTCTCACTAAAATTAAAATATCACAGAATATAAAATTCCTCTTCCTTCTCTGTTTCTTTCATATAAAAATAGATACAATAAGCTTTAATTCTATATCTTATTCACTTTCTAATTCTCTTTATTCTATTTTTCGTGATTTTTCAAAATCACATCATTGCTCTAACCAAAAACTATTTCATTGCAAAATATGGTTACCACTACGAACATACGCACGCCCGAGTGATCATAGATGCCAGTTTCTGGCTTTTCGATATTTTGACCAAATCAAAAACATTTCATACAAATATTCAAAGAGGTGTGAGAATACACACCATTTCAAACATGTATTTGGAAGGGTATGAGATTACACACCTTATTAGGATTTCCTAAAGAACCACTCTTCGTTGCCCCCACAATCGTGATCCTTCCCTACTAGGTTCTAAAATTCATCCTTGCACTTTGGCTATTGCAACGAGTTCCTAAAGTAAATAAGTGATGTACCAAAGGGGGTTAGCCTTCATCCAATATTCGGCCCTTCTACAAGAGCAAGAAGTTGATATCATCACCACAAAATAGAATCACATGAGCGGCACAAAACATCGAAATAAAGAGTAACATCTTACCACCAATATTCGGCCTAATGTAACGCCCCAAACCCAGCCCAAAACACAACGGTCGAATTTGGAATGTTACAGTCAAGAGGTTGAAAATGGTTTGGTTTCATAAGTGAAAAATGGGTTACAAATTCTAAGACAGAGACTTTGTTTAAAGAGGGTTTCTTGTTCAAACTTAGCAGTCTATTTTAAAACAAAACTTCTGAGTTGTACAAGTTCAAATCATTATTTATGCGGAAAAACTATTGGGAACCCAAAAGGTTTATAAGAATCTATATTTTGAAAACCCTATTTTAATTCGAATGTTGCAGTATTTTTAAAGTTTCTTTATGAATTAATTATTTGACAGCAAGTCCAACTTAAAACCTAAAATAAATCCAAAATATTTAAAATGGCCTTATTACAGCAAAATATCCCAAAAAGTAATTAAAAATTGGTAAAGTACTTTAAAAAAACAAAACGGCTTTTGTATGGCCACCTTGACTCCTCCCCGACCCGGTCCAAAGTATCACGTACTACCTGCATTGGTTGAAAAATAGGGTGAGTCATTTTGACTCAGTGTGCAATTAATCCACATATTTCCACAATTGGGCTTAGCCCCAAAACCACATCAAGTCCACATACCACATAATATCATGCATAATGGAACCCAACCCAACCTAACATCCAACCGCTACACACCACCCGTATAACCAACCACCACACACCAGGGGATTTCTAAATCGACCCTCCAACTGCTACACACCTCTTTGGCAGTCATGCTGCTCAAAGTCCACTTTGTGGTCTAGCCACTTATCCACGTGATCGAAATCACAATATCTACGATGAGACTCATGGTCATCATGAGTCCACGATGTGGCTCGAGGCCAACATCAAACCACAATAAGGCGCGATGCCATCTTTTAATCCACGTACATAAATGTACACACTTCCCCCTTAGCAATATATATCCCGAACCCCATGTGCATGCAACATAACAAGATGAAATGGCATAAATCGTATGAACATGTCCAGATATACATATTTTGTTTACATGCTTTCATAGATCCACATATGTCAAACCACATTTTGATATAAGAAATGTACTAACACAGTTACCGAATTACCCTTATTGGGTAACAATACCACCCGACCACTAAATCGGCCATCACACACATATCCCATGCATTTTATTAATATAATAAAGGCGGAAAAAGCGATTGTACTAACTACACACGATAACTCTGTAATACCACGCTCTCTATGTCGATGCTATCACTAATAGACACTACCGCTATTTGCCTACGATCTTGCTCTGACGCTGGCCCATACCCCGGTGGCCAATCCTAAACTGTTAAAATCGAACGCTTTTTGAACTTAGGGGTAGGGACTACGTGTTCAACCCCTTTCTCCCCTTGGCTGGTACTCGCATCCATCGAATAGCAACTTAATCAAAGACCCGATTAAATGTTTAATCAGATCTAGATAAGACTAAATAATAACTTAGCCGAATACCTTACCAAGGTCAATTCAAAAAAATCTCGAAGGTTCTTCCTTGATCTTGAAAGATGTCAAAATCCCTACATAACCATGTTAGATTCGACTCTACACCTATAGACAAAAGGAATGGCCTTAGGCTGAATATCACCCTCTTACCTTGGTTGATCAGATCCCGAAGATCCTTAACCTCCTTAACGCTAGCTTGGGACAGAAGACCCGAATCAATCCTTCATAGATTCGGCCACCAGAGAAAATAGGATTAGACTTTTGGTTTCGGCAACCCAAAAAGAAAGAGCAACATGCAAAATAGAAGAGAACTCCTTACCACAATAGTAGAAATCAATTGGAAGAGTTGGCACTAGATGAACAACGGTGCTCCCAAGAGAAAGAGATGAGGAACTATACGGCTTTTGCAAGTGTAGAAATCGGTGAGGAGAAAAAGAGAAGAGAGAGAGTTGAGGTTTAAGGTGTTTCGGCAATGGTGAAAATCAAGAGAATGGTTTGGCTTTAGCAAAAGTGGTGAAGGTTGAAAGCTTAGGAAGTTTCAGTTATGGTGAGGTTGGAGGGTGTATTTCGGCTTTTGGAGAGTAAAGGCTCAAAGTTGACAAAGTGAAGAACCAAAAAGAGGAAATGAAAGAGTTGTGGTTCGGCTTTTAGAATAGAGATGAAGAGAAGAGAAAACAAGAGTGAACAAGATCCCAAGAAAAAAAAGAAAAGATGGACACTCCCATTCACTAGCATAAATTCGGCACCTAGCTCCCTCACATGACCGAAATTACCATCCCCCCTAGAGTACCAAATTTGGCCAACACTCCTCCCATCACCAAATCCCCCTTTTTCCTCCTCATTTCCCTCTTCTCCTCTCATTCAAACTCATTTGAATGATTCAAACCTTCTATCCCACTCTCCACCACACATCTAAACACCTTGACCAATTCAAACTCTCCCTTTCAAGTGCCATAGCTAAATCCAACTCCACTCCCCTTGTCACAAAAACAAATCCCAAAATGCTCCTCATGCTGCTCGAACCTCCTCCCCCTTGGAACTCCCTTGACGCAAACTCTCCCCCTTGCTCCCATTCGTTACCTTGCCACTCCACCACTTCCTTTCTTGTGTCCACAAGCCCCACATTAAAACCCTTAAGGCTTAGCTCCCCTAGCTCTCCCCTAAAGGCTTAAGAAAAAAATTTTTCACTAAGACTCCAACCTAACCCCAAGGTTTCCTGAAGCCCCCAAATGCGCACAAACAACATCCAAGGCATATGAACACATAAATATAAATAAAATGCGTGACCCCTAATTCCCGAATGTTACATTTCTACCACCTTAAAAAAATTTTGGCTTACCTGGTCAAAACAAGTGAGGGTATTGCTGTCTCATCGACTCCTCGGCTCCCACGAAGCTTCTTCTTGATACGATCCCGATCTCGAGGAGAAAATGAGATGTATGCTTGGAGTTTGATCGTAAACCAGAGAATCAAGAAAGAAAAAAATTTTCGATGTAGTAGGATATGTTTCGAAGTTAGGGAAGAATGAATGGCTCGACTTTCGATTTAGGAAAGAAAAAAATTAAAGTTTGGGCTTCGATTTAAGGATGAAAGATTGTTCGGGTTTTGGTTTAGGACTTTAGGAAACAAGTAAGAACCAATACCGAGAAAGGTATCGACCCGGTTACTTATACGTTTCTAAAGGTTTTAGTTTTTAGAAGTTTAACGGACCTCGACCCACTATCGATGTACGATAGGAACCTTGGTATCGGGATAGAACAAAGGATGGTTGACGCCACTAGACTCCTAGATAAGCCAACAAATCCTAAGAACGAAATAGGAGAAATTGCTCTCGCAAATTCAGCATAATATCGATATAAAATTTGGCAAAAAGTCCTTTACAAAGAAATTGTCCAAGTATTTATAAGCTAACATATGCCAACCGAATGGTCACTTAGTAATCCTTAATAGCTAAGTAATTTAAGCTTGATTAATCTTAAAAAATCTAGAAGAAATCCTCTTGTATTCCATGTCCATATTAATTTGAATGGAAGGTTGATGGACGACTTCTAGATGGTCTAGGTGCGACCAAATTTCCAAGGGAAGAATGGTCCTTTAATATTCAGCCAAGGGGCTTGTATGCCTTGAATAACTTCATTGAATTTTTAGCTTTAATTGGCTAACTTTCCAGCTAATGAATGCACCTGATCCCAATGACCACAAATGTGAAAACAAGGAGCTAAACTTGACCACTTTAAGTGATGCCACATCTTCTTTGGTGTGAAGGGCATCTTTGCATTAGCTTAGGTGAGCTAAATGGACACTTTGGGGAGCTAAATCAGCAGCTAAGAAGGCCATTAAGCTAACCAAGTTAACTCCTTAAATGAAAGAATGTGTAGCTGCCATGAATCTCCTTGTGCCGTCCCCCCTACATGTACCTACAAAACAATTAAATTCATTTCAGCCTCTTAACTTAGCCAATTAATTCCAGCAATTAAAATGACACATTAAGATATTAAATTGAGCTGAAACAAATTAAAACTAAGCTATTAATAGACTTTTAAAATTCAGCTATAGCTTAGGACACATTACTAGCTAGTTTCGGCTAGACAAATTAAATGGCAGCAACTCAATTAATTTGTCCTAAGTAAGACATGTCATAATAGCTATAATTATGTCCTAATTAAAACATCTTAATTACTACTTATTTAATAACAGCAAATTCATTAAACAAATTTATATTGTCTCAAATTTATTTAAAGTAAAAATTTAGCCAAGTTTTTAGCTCAAGTAGAATGGCCAATTGAGCTCATTGAGCTTAAATGAGCTCAACACGAGCTAGGGTGACCTCATCGAGGACTAATTGAGCTTGTGGGGCGTTGTGAAAGCTGCTCCATTGAATGGCCTTCCATCGTCCAAGTGAGTTAGCCTTGTCATCAATCCACACTTGTTGTACCATAGCTCCAATTGCATCTTTGAATAGCCTAGATCTAGTTCTAGTGATGGGGCCACGAGGTAGCACCAATGGATCATGGCTCGAGCTCGAGTTGACATGGGCGTGCTCGCATCATCCTCCCCTCTTGAAGATGACTTGTCCTCAAGTCGAACACGCATCAAAGGACTCAAATCAGCCACATTAAAGGTCGCACTAACGTTGTACTCACTAGGTAAATCAAGCCGATAGGAGTTTTCGTTAATTCTCTCAAGAACTTGGAACGGTCCATCTCCTCGCGGTAGTAATTGAGACCTACGTTGGGCTAGAAAGCGTTCGTTTCTCATATGCAACCAAACCCAATCTCTGGGTTCAAAAATGACTCATTTACGACCTTTATTGGCCTTTCGAACATACTCTTCAGTTTTAGACTCAATGTTATCTCGAACTTGCTTATACAAATTTTTCACATATTCGGCCTTCTTTTTAGCATCTGCATGCACAAGTTGATCATTAGGTAAAGGCATTAAGTCTAAAGGAGTCAGAGGATCAAACCCGTAAATGACTTCAAATGGTGAAAATTTAGTCGCCGAATGCACGGATTGATTATATGCGAACTCCACATGGGGTAAACATTCCTCCCATGTTTTCAAGTTTTTCTGAATGATGCCCCTCAACAAAGTTGATAACACCCGATTGACTACTTGGTTTGCCCATTGGTTTGGGGATTACTAGTTGTCGAGAAAAGTAGCTTGTTCAAGCTTTCCCAAAGTGATCGCCAAAAGTGACTTAGGAATTTAATGTCGCGATCGAAACAATGGTTCTTGGTAACCCATGTAGGCATACCACCTCCCTAAAGAAAAGATTAGAAATGTGGACAAGATCGCCGGTTTTGTGCATGATATAAAATGTGACATTTTTGAAAATCTATCCACTACAACAAAAATTGAATCTTTTCCCACTTTGGTTCGGGGTAAGCCAAGTACAAAATCCATGGAAATATCTTGCCATGGTGCGTCAGGAATCGAAAGTGGCAAATATAAGCGATGAGGTTGGACTCTCGATTTAGCCTTCTTACATGATATACAACGCGCACACACTCGCTCGACATCCCTCCTCATTCGCGGCCAATAGAAATGTTCTCGAAGCGTAGCCATGGTCTTTCCCACTCCAAAATGTCCCATAAGTCCTCCACTTTGTGCCTCGTTAACTAACACTTCTCGAATAGAGCTTTTGGGCACACACAGTTTACCTTCTTTGAAGAGGAAACCATCAGACCTGTAGTACTTATCAACAGCCATTTTCTCACACGCATGAAAAATTTCACCAAAATCTTCATCAGTGGAATACAATTCCTTTAAGAAAACAAACCCAAGCAGTTTAGATTCTAAATGGGTTATAAGTGCATACCTTCTTGAGAGTGCATCAGCCACGATGTTATCCTTACCTTTCTTGTACTTGATGATGTATGGGAATGATTGAGGTATTCCACCCATTTTGTGTGTCGTTTGTTCAATTCATCTTTGTCCCTTGATATGTTTTAGCGCTTCATGGTGCGAATGGATTACAAATTCTTTTGGCCAAAGATAATCTTGCCAAGTCTCAAGGGCACGAATCAAAGCATACATTTCTTTGTCATACAGGATAGTTTAGGGATGCCTGTTCAACTTCTCGCTAAAGTATGCGATGGTCTTTGTCTTGCGTCAATCTGGCTCCAATGCCTACACGATGCATCACATTCAATCTCAAAAGTCTTAGAGAAATCGACAATGCTAATAAAGGAGTTCTAGTAAGTCTATCTTTAATAACATTAAAAGAGTTTTCCTGTTCATCTCCCCAGAGAAAGTTTGAGCTCTTCTTGATGATGCTAGTAAGAGGCGCGGCTAACGTACTGAAGTTTGGCACAAATCTATGATAAAAACTCGCAAGCCCATGGAAACTCCTTACTTGGCTTATATTCGTAGGTCTCGGCCATTCTTGGATAGCCTTGATCTTCTCTTGATCGACTTCGAGACCTTGAGCACTAACTACAAAACCAAGAAAATAACTTTATCGTAATGAAGGAACATTTTTAAGGTTAGCATAAAGAGTTTCCTTATGTAAGACTTCCAAAATAGATCAAAGATGGACTACATGTTCTTCCAGTGATTTGCTATACACCAAGATATCATCAAAATATACAACACAAAACTTACAGATAAAAGCTCTTAAAACATGGTTCATTAGTCTCATGAAAGTGCTAGGGGCATTGGTTAAGCCAAGCGGCATGACCGACCACTCATACAAACCATGCTTAGTTTTGAAGGCGTCTTCCATTCATCACCTTCCCTCATTCGAATTTGGTGATAGCCACTCTTTAAATCGATTTTCGAGAATAGTTTGGCACCACTCAATTCATCTAACATATCATCAAGTCGTGGAATTGGATGCCTATACTTAATGGTGATTTTATTCACAGCTCGGCAATCGGCCTTTACGCCAAGTGCCATCCTTCTTTGGAATCAACAAGACCAAGAAGCACCACGGGGACTAAGGCTTTCTCGTATGTAGCCCTTTTCCATGATTTCTTCAATTTGCCGTTGAAGTTTTTTTGTTTCTTCAGGGTTGGTTCGATAAGCAGGTCGATTTGGAATAACAGCTCTAGGTATAAAATCGATTTGATGTTCTATCCCTCGTAGTGGTGGTAATCCATTCGGGATGTCTTTCGGAAATAGATCATCAAAATCCTGCAAAAGAGACAAAATTGAAGATGGAAGATTCTGGGGGAGATCGTTAGTGTTAAAAAGATTTTCTTTGTATAGGAGTACAAAAATCAGTTGTCGCAACAGTAAAGCCTTTCGTATAACACTCCCTTTCGTAAAGATACTTACTTTCTCATTTTCCTTTTCTCTTTCTTGTTTTCCACTCATCTCTCCTTTTTCATTTTTCTTTTTCGCTCGCTCTCTTTTTGTTTCAAGTTTCTTTTCTTTTGTTTTCTCATTTTTCTCTTTTTATCTCATCTTTTCAAAGGAATCTTTTAATTTTACTTGATCTTCATGAACTTGTTTTGGGGTCAAAGGTGCTAGAGTGATAGTCTTTTCCATGTGTTTGAACATGTATCTATTCTTCAGAAGTCGTGAGCTACCTTGCGATCAAGCGCGGGGATGTCCAAGTAACAGATGACTGCGTGCATGGGTACAACATCACAAAGGATTTCATCCGCATATTTTCCAATGTTGAAAGAAATTAGGACTTGTTTAGTTACCTTTAGTTCACCACCATCATTAGGCCATTGCAGCTTATATGGGCTCGGATGCTTTGTGGTTGGTAATCCCAACTTCTCCACCATGAAGTACTAGCAACGTTCGTGCAACTTCCACGGTCGATGATAACACTACAAATTTTACCTTGTAGTTGACATCGAGTATGGAAAATGTTCTCTCGTTGTTGCTCATCATCGATTCCTTTAAGGTTGAGACTTCTCTTCACAACGAGGAGTTCACCATCTATGGCATGCTCAATTTCTTCTTCCTCATCTGTGGTAGTTTCAATTTCACGTTCTTCATCGTCTTTTTTAGACTCTATCTCTCCATTGGCACGCATCACCATCGTACTTCGGTTTGGGCACTGACTTGCAATATGTCCCCTTCCGAGACACTTAAAGCATTTGATGTCTCGCGATTGGTTGGATGGGTTTTCTATTGCCTTGCCTTTGTTAGATTCAGTGAAAGACTTACTTGGTTTGGCAGATGGCGTGGTCTCCTTGGCTCGAGTCGATGGATTGGCCTTACTAGTCCCTTGGCCCCATTTGGTAGGGATGGAGTGGGGATAGTTTCGAACAGTACCTTTGTGCTTCAACTGCCTCTCCACCTTAATCGCCATGTGCACCATGTCTGTAAGTTTGAATAATGCTGGAGTTCCACCATGTTAGCTATGTCTTGGTTGAGACCAGCCAAAAATTGGGCCATGGTTGCCTCGCGTTCCTCTTGCACATCGGCTCTAATCATGGCAACTTCCATCTCCTTGAAGTAATCTTCAACACTCCTCAATCCTTGAGTAAGATTTTGGAGTTTTTGATATAGTTCTCGATGGTAAAATTGGGGAACAAATTGTCAACGCATGATAGATTTCATTTCGGCCCACGTGCTGATGGGTTGTTCTCCATTTCTCCTTCGACTAGTGGTTATTTGGTCCCACCATATCATGGCATAATCGGTGAATTTGATAGCGGCCAATTTAACCTTTTTAGATTATGAATAGTTGTGATAATCAAAGACCAATTCAATCTTCTTTTCCCATTCAAGGTACACTTCCGGATCGGATCTCCCTTGAAATGGTGGTATAGACAACTTTATGTTCTTCAAGTCATCATCCACTCGGTCTCGATCTCTATTACCTCAATTTCGGGGTCCTCGCCTTCCAATACTTGCAATAGATTCAGTCTCACTATTGAAAGCATCATTGAAATAATCTTCACCATCTTGTGGCTATTCACGCCTTCTATTTGGTCGCCCACGTACCTCTCGTTGTCTTCGGGCTTCCACTTGGTATAGTCGGCCTTCCAGAGGGTTGAGCCTACGATCGAGTAACCGTCCCATCTCCCGCAACAAGGCTTGCATTGGCAGATCGGGAACTTGTCGAATGGGTTGCCTTCCTGGTGGCTCATTTACATTTTGCTCGGGTTCTAGAGACATAGCGCGGACTATAGTACCTCACAACAAATCCTCACGGATCACTCGAAAAGAAAGAAGTTATTGACACTCCGCTTGTGTTTAACACTCACGATTAGGCTTTTACCTCCCCTCGAATAGTCTCACACACTCGTGCTTTTACCTCTCAAACTTCTCACAGTTTCATTAGTCGGATTTGCCAAGGCCTATTAAGGCTTAGGGGTCGGTTTCAAAATGGGTTCAAAGGGTATAAGAAGTGGGTGTAGGTAGGCTAAAGAGAGAAGAAGGGAGTGGTGGTTCAAGTAGGTCGGAGAGAAATTTAGAAAATGTAGATGAAGAGAATGATAGTACTTCAATCGAAACACTAGGAGAATTTTTTTTATTTCGAACTTCCTCTTTTTTTAAATTTCGAATTTCCTTTTTTTTAATTTCAATTTTTTTTAAACTTACTTCGAGCCTTCGCTTAAATGACTTTGATGGTTGTTCCCGGCTTCGTAGATCTCGGTTTAACTAGCTCTGATACTAGATGATATGATCCCAGTCTCGAGGAGAAAACAAGATGTATGCTTAGAGTTCGATCGTAAACCAGAGAATCGAAGAAAGAAAGAAATTTTTGATGTAGTAGGATATGTTTCGAAGTTAGGGAAGAATGAATAGCTCGGGTTTCGATTTAGGAAAGAAAAAAAATTAAAGTTTGGGCTTCGATTTAAGGATGAAAGATTGTTCGGGTTTCGGTTTAGGACTTTAGGAAACAAGTAAGAACCAATACCAAGAAAGGTATTGACTCGGTTACTTATACGTTTCTAAAGGTTTCAATTTTTAGAAGTTTAACGGTCCTCGACCCACTATCGATGTACGATAGGAACCTTGGTATCGGGATAGAACAAAGGATGGTTGATGCCACTAGACTCCTAGATAAGCCAACAAATCCTAAGAACGAAATAGGAGAAATTGCTCTTGCAAATTCAGCATAATATCGATATAAAATTTGGCAAAAAGTCCTTTAAAAAGAAATTGTCCAAGTATTTATAAGCTAACATATGCCAACCGAATGGTCACGTAGTAATCCTTAATAGCTAAGTAATTTATGCTTGATTAATCTCGAAAAAAATCTAGAAGAAATCCTCTTGTATTCCATGTTCATATTCGGCTGAATGGAAGGTTGATGGACAGCTTCTAGATGGTCTAGGTGCAGCCAAATTTCCAAGGGAAGAATGGTCCTTTAATACTTGGCCAAGGGGCTTGTATGCCTTGAATAACTTCATTGAATTTTTAGCTTTAATTGGCTAACTTTCCAGCTAAAGAAATGCACCTCATCCCAACAGCCACAAATGTGAAAACAAGGAGCTAAACAGCCTTTAAGTGACGCCACATGCTGCTGGTGTGAAGGGCATCTTTGCATTAGCTTAGGTGAGCTAAATGGACACTTTGGGGAGCTAAATCAGCAGCTAAGAAGGCCATTAAGCTAACCAAGTTAACTCCTTAAATGAAAGAATGTGCACTGCCATGAATCTCCTTGTGTCGTCCCCTACATGTACCTACAAAACAATTAAATTCATTTCACCTCTTAACTTAGCTAATTAATTCTAGCAATTAAAATGACACATTAAGATATTAAATTGAGCTGAAACAAATTAAAACTAAGCTATTAATAGACTTTTAAAATTTGCTGTAGCTTAGGACACATTACTAGCTAGTTTGACTAGACAAATTAAATGGCAGCAACTCAATTAATTTGTCCTAAGTAAGACATGTCATAATAGCTATAATTATGTCCGAATTAAAACATCTTAATTACAACTTATTTAATAACAGCAAATTCATTAAACAAATTTATATTGTCTCAAATTTATTTAAAGTAAAAATTTCAGCCAAGTTTTTAGCTCAAGGTAGAATGGCCAATTGAGCTCATTGAGCTTAAACGAGCTCAACACGAGCTAGGGGTGAGCTCATCGAGGACTAATTGAGCTTGTAGGACGTTGTGAAACTACTCCATTGAATGGCCTTCCATACGTCCAAGTGAGTTAGCCTTGTCATCAATCCACATTGCTGTACCATAGCTCCAATTGCATCTTTGAATAGCCTAGATCTAGTTCTAGTGATGGGGCCACGAGGTAGCACCAATGGATCATGGCTCGAGCTCGAGTTGACATGGGGCATGCTCGCATCACTTCTGAACCATAGTTCTGCCATAACACCTTGACTAGAGGAACTGATTTCCTCTGCTGTACCTTCACCTCTCGCTCCAAAATTTGGATGGGCTCTTTTTCATAGGACAAATCTGGCTTCAACTCAACTTCCTCCACTGGCACCACGTGAGATGGATCCGATCGGTATCGTTGCAGCATCGAGACGTGGAAGACATCATGCATCTACTTCAGTTTCGAAGGCAATTCTAGCTAATACGCCACTGGTCCAACTCGCTTCAAAACTCGATAAGGTCCTATAAACATGGGACTCAGCTTACCCTTACGTCCAAATCTCATCACCTTTTTCCATGGTGAAACTTTTAGAAACACCTGATCACCCACTGCAAACTCTATTTCTTTCCGCTTAAGACCGCATACGATTTTTGTCTATCAGATGCCTCCTTCAATCTAGCTCGAATTACCTTAACCTTCTCTTCTGACTCTGCCACAATCTCTGGACATAAAACATGACGTTCACCCAGTTCTGTCCAACAAGTAGGAGTCCGACGTTTTAGTCCATACAATGCCTCATATGGCGCCATCTAAATACTAGCCTGATAACTGTTGTTGTATACGAACTCTACTTGTAACATCCTAGAGATGGGCCTATGCATTCTTGATTTAATTGTACAAAATGACATGTCTTATGCGTTATGAGTGTATTTTGAACATTTTTGGAAACTTGGAAATGTAAGGAAATGATTTAGAAATGTTAAGTTTCAAAAGAGGAAAGTGAACATTTTGGAAACTTGGAAATGTAAGGAAATGTTAAGTTTAAAAGAGGAAAGTGAACATTTTTGGAAACTTGGAAATGTAAGGAAATGTTAAGTTTAAAAGAGGAAACTAAGGCAAGGTGGCCTTAAGAAAATTAATGGAGGAAATTTGACACAAGAACGGGCTTGGAAAAGTGGCAAGGAGGTGCCACTTAAAGCCCAGTAAGTGACGCTACATACAGGGGTATTGGGCCAAAGTTCGAGCTGCAGGGGAAGCAAAATAAAAGTTTTATTTTGCAGCAGAGATTAGCAGCAAGGGACGACACAAGGTTATAATTTAGGAGCTTTTATTCTTTTATTTTTAAGAGATAAATAGTGGATAAATAAGGGATAAATAATGGATTTATTTTAGATTATTTTCAAGAGATAAATGATGAATTATACTTTAATTAGGAAAATAAGGGAGAAGTGATGGCCAAGCAAGGGACTTTGAGTTTAATAATTTTGGCTAAGTTTGCTGAATTATCTTTTATTTTAGGTGATAATTAAAGAGATAAAGCTATCAAAATAGAAGAGTGATGGCCAAGTAAGGGATTCTAAGTTAGTAAATTTGGCTACTAGAGGGAAAGAGGGCCATTCATTCTTTCTTTCAACTCTTCTCTCTGCCGAATTTCCTAGAGCATTTGTTCTTCTTCTTTTATTTTTGCCAAGCCGAAATACCTTGTGTTCTAGCTGAATCCTCCATCTTTAGTCTTCCTTCTCTTTTCTTTCTAATCTTTCCAAAAGCCAAAAGTTGTGAGATAATCATCTAGCCATAGCCGAATTTCTGAAGGTTGAAGTGAAGTTGCAATCGATTTCTTCAAGTAAGGGTAAGATCTCATTCGGTTTCATCCTTTTTCTTTTAAGATTTTCCAAAATCTAGGACTAACCCCATTAATATCTTGTTGCCGAAACTTTGAAGAGATCTTTCGGGATTTACTAAGTGTCGACTATAAGGAAGGAGAAGTTCTTTTCCCGAAGGTACACCATAGGCCGCATGTTCCCTAGTTATTCGGTGAGTTTCAGATTTTAATATCCACAAGGTAAGTGTCTATAAATATTCAGTCAAGGCCATGTTTGGTATTTAGATCTGTATCCTTATCTTTCAAATGCCAAAACTAACCCATGATAAGATTTAGTTCTTGGCCGAATACAAGAAGAAACATAGCAACAATTTCAGGATTTGAATAATAGAGAAATCGGTAGCAAGGTAGGTGTTAAGTGTACTAATCCTACTGGGATTTGATCTTATAGCTGAATAGGCTTTGTGCTAACATATTAAGGTTGGGCAAATGTAGGGATTTAAGATCTAAAGCTCCAGATCGGATTTTTGGGATTTGGATTTAAATCATTAAGCGAATCAGGTGTGTATCCTACACTAAAATCCTAATCGATTTAAGGTTATGTTTTAATATATATGTGTTATGCATACCAGGTGTGTACCCTACACTAAAATCCTAATTGATTTAAGGTTATGTTTTAATATATATGTGTTAAGCATACCAGGTGTGTACCCCACACTAATTCTTAATATGTTTTATGGCAATGTTTAATAAATATGTGTGATATTAAGAATGTGAAAAGTATGGCTAAGTACCATAAAGTGGTACAAAATACTCAGGTACGTTTCTTACTCCTACTAGAATTATGAATACATGTTAAATGTAACATGAGAACAATGATAAGAATGTGAAATTTGGCATGTTAATGCATAAAATGTATGTTATGGGGCATATGGGATATTGACAAGGGGAAGTGAATGTGGTGACCTAAGACCACGCTATCTGAATGCGGTGACCTAAGACCACGGATCTGAATGTGGTGACCTAAGACCACGATATCTAAATGTGGTGACCTAAGACCACGAGATCTGAATGTGGTGACCTAAGACCACGAAACTATAAGGGCAATGAGCACGTCGACTGCAGCGACTGCCTTCGATGGTGTGTAGCGGATGGAGGGTTGACTTAGTAGTCCCCATGGTGTGCAGGTTGGTACGGGGAAGTGTAGCGGATGGCATCTAGGTTTGGGTTCGGGTTGCATCATTATTTTATCTATATATGAATATGTATGTGATATGATAAGGTATGCCTGAGCTATTAAATTTTAGTGTTGGTTACACATTGAGTTTGTTGACTCACCCCGTTGTGGGAACATGTTTCAGGTGATGAATAGTGATGGACCGGGACGGCAGAACTTGTGGTGGCCATGCTCAGCTCGAAGTTTTATTTAATTTGGACATTTTATTTCATTTAAGTACTTTATAATTTTATTTTGGGTTTTTATTTGATGTAATAAGGCCATAGTGAACTATCTTGTTTCGGTTTTATTTATTATATTTCGAACTTTTATTTATCAAAGATTAAGTCAATTTAATTTAAAACAAGGCCTAAACGTTTTGTCACCTAAAGTAAAAGATTTTAAATAATAAATTAAACTTGTTTTCAACTCAAGCCCAGCCCAACTCGAAGTTTTTCCCAAAAATCACTTGAAGATTTACAAAGTGCAAAAGAATTTGAACCGGTTTTCTTGAGGAACATACCAAATCTGGCCAAGGCTCGTGGGTCGGGTTTGGGGAGTTTCAGTTTGGTATCAGAGCCCATTTCAAACTCTCGACCTGAGGTTTAAGGCCCAAAATGTTTTCAAAGCGAGCCCAAATAAGCTTTATGAAAATATTTTATGAAATAAGCAGGTTTTGGCATGGCACCTAAGTCTCTCGACCCGCAGTCCACCAGGTAAGTACCCTATCTATTGTGTGATTTATATTATGATTTGTAGAAGGGTAGAAATGGAATGGAACGTAGATTAGTGAACTAGAATCTATTGAACCGTAGGACTAGTCTACTCAAACACAAGTGCATAAGACTTAAGGACCATTAAACAAACTTGTGGTTAAGTCGCCGAGTTAGGGTGTGGCAACCATTGTGCGCATGTTTAGCATTGGATCCGGAAGAGCTTGGTACTTAAGCAGTCCTAGTGACTCACCTCCTCTTCGCAGGATCCTACCTGGTACGTAGCTTCGGTTCACCTTAACCAAGAGGACCCGATCATAGGCTAAACACAATAACTAAAACCCGAAAGGGACTAGCCGTGTTTTTATGAAAACCCTAGTTTTAAAATCACCATATTACCCTTTTAAAGTATAGCAGAATTTAGTTTGGAAAATTTTTCCCAAAATATTTCTGAATTGCAAAATTATTAAAATACCCCTAGTGGTAAAATTACAAAAATGCATTTGGTTTATGAAATTTCCAAAAGACCCACAATTCTTATCAAGATTTCATTACTTTGTAAAATGTTCAAAAACCCTAATTTGCAAATTATCAAAAAAATACCTTGATTTTTGGAAAACTACGAAATTGCCCCTAACTTACATAATTACCAAAATGACCCTGATTTCCAAAATTTTTGCAACATCACCGTTTTGGAAAATAAAGTCTCAAAAAGAACCCTCAAAGTTTTGAAAATTTTGAGATACCCTTGAATTATTAAACTTTACAAATTTACCCTGGTTTGTAAAAATTACCGAAATACCCCTAGGATTTCAAAATTACCAAAATACCCTTATTGATAAAAGCAACAAGGAACCTTATTTTGACAAATTATAAAAATACCCCTATAGGATAAATTACGAAAATACCCCTAGGTAGTGGAAAAACAACAACAATGAAAACTACAACATTTCTCTGAATGAACGAAAGTTCATAATTGGTTGATGAATGTGAACGTGACTATCTAAATAGTGAACTTGAGTTGAGAACTTTGTTTGATCGAAAGAACCACTTTTAAACATCTCTTTTCATAAAACTGTTCGCGATTAATTAGTGAAACAAAAGTACTAATGTATAAAACTCTTTAATCGGATTAAATCGCGACGTTAGAAAATGAGTTCTAGGGGACGTGGTCGTTATGGACGGGATAAGAGGAGTCTTGGACCGTCAGAATCGTCTAAGAGTCTTCAAAAAGATTGAAGCTTGAGAATTCTGCTCGTGTTTTTAAGCCAACTACTGGAATTTCAGACCGTCGTGTGCTCAGTGTGGAAGGTATCATGTTGGCGAGTGTTGGAACCGATATCGGGAATGTTTTAGATGTAAGTCTAAGGCTCATTTGGTTAATAATTGCCCTCAGGCAACAAAGGTTCGTGGTTTAAACCATAGAGGAAATGGTCGTGGAACACCCGACAGAGGTGCTGAAGGTTCGGATGTGAGATAACCAAGGATGTGACAGTGGGTAAGTTCCTTGTTTTTAGAGTACTATTTATTGTTTTAGAGATAGTTCATTCTTGTGTTACAAGTGAACTGTTATAAACTTTGGATGGGAACTTAGAGACTGTGCCTAGAAGGTAAGATAGTTTTATTAAGATCAGAGTGCAAAGCATAAGCATAGTGCAGTGCATTAAGAAGTACGATTATTCGTTAGTAAGTAATTTTGAGGACGAAATTATTTTTAAGGAGGGTAGAACTGTAACATCCTGGAGATGGGCCTATGCATTCTTGATTTAATTGTACAAAATGACATGTCTTATGTGTTATCAGTGTATTTTGAACATTTTTGGAAACTTGAAAATGTAAGGAAATGATTTAGAAATGTTAAGTTTCAAAAGAGGAAAGTGAACATTTTGGAAACTTGGAAATGTAAGGAAATGTTAAGTTTAAAAGAGGAAAGTGAACATTTTTGGAAACTTAGAAATGTAAGGAAATGTTAAGTTTAAAAGAGGGAACTAAGGCAAGGTGGCCTTAAGAAAATTAATGGAGGAAATTTGACACAAGAACGGGCTTGGAAAAGTGTCAATGAGGTGCCACTTAAAGCTCAGTAAGTGACGCCACATACAGGGGTATTGGGCCAAGGTTCGAGCTGCAGGGGAAGCAAAATAAAAGTTTTATTTTGCAGCAGAGATTAGCAGCAAGGGCGGCACAAGGTTATAATTTAGGAGCTTTTATTCTTTTATTTTTAAAAGATAAATAGAGGATAAATAAGGGATAAATAATGGATTTATTTTAGATTATTTTCAAGAGATAAATGAGGAATTATTCTTTAATTAGGAAAATATGGGAGAAGTGATGGCCAATTAAAGGACTTTGAGTTTAATAATTTTGGCTAAGTAAGGATAGTTGCTGAGTTATCTTTTATTTTAGGTGATAATTAAAGAGATAAAGCTATCAAAATAGAATAGTGATGGCCAAGTAAGGGATTCTAAGTTAGTAAATTCGGCTACTAGAGGAAAAGAGGGCCATTCATTCTTTCTTTCAACTCTTCTCTCTGTCGAATTTCCTCGAGCATTTGTTCTTCTTCTTTTATTTTTGCCAAGCTGAAATACCTTGTGTTCTAGCCGAATCCTCCATCTTTAGTCTTCCTTCTCTTTTCTTTCTAATCTCTCCAAAAGTTGAAAGTTGTGAAATCATCATCTAGCCATAGCCGAATTTCTGAAGGTTGAAGTGAAGGTGCAATCGATTTCTTCAAATAAGGGTAAGATCTCATTTGGTTTCATCCTTTTTCTTTTAAGATTTGTTGAAATCTAGGACTAACCCCATTAATATCTTGTTGCCAAAACTTTGAAGAGATCTTTCGGGATTTACTAAGTGTCGACTACAAGGAAGGAGAAGTTCTTTTCTCGAAGGTACACCATAGGCCGCATGTTCCCTAGTTATTTGGTGAGTTTCGGGATTTAAAATCCATAAGGTAAGTGTCTATAAATATTCGGCCAAGGCCATGTTTGGTATTTAGATCTGTATCCTTATCTTTCAAAAGCCGAAACTAACCCATGATAAGATTTAGTGCTTGGCCGAATACAAGAAGAAACATAGCAACAATTTCGGGATTTGAATAATAGAGAAATCAGCAGCAAGGTAGGTGTTAAGTGTACTAATCCTACTGGGATTTGGTCTTATAGCCGAATAGGCTTTGTGCTAACATATTAAGGTTGGCCGAATGTAGGGATTTAAGATCTAAAGCTCTAGATCAAATTTTCGGGATTTGGATTGAAAGCATTAAGCGAATCAGGTGTGTACCCTACACTAAAATCCTAATCGATTTAAGGTTATGTTTTAATATATATGTGTTAAGCATACCAGGTGTGTACCCTACACTAAAATCCTAATCGATTTAAGGTTATGTTTTAATATATATGTGTTAAGCATACCAGGTGTGTACCACACACTAATTCTTAATATGTTTTATGGCAATGTTTAATAAATATGTGTGATATTAAGAATGTGAAAAGTATGGCTAAGGTACCATAAAGTGGTACAAAGTACTCAGGTACGTTTTCTACTCCTACTAGGATTATGAATACATGTTAGATGTAACATGAGAACAATGATAAGAATGTGAAATTTGGCATGTTAATGCATAAAATGTATGTTATGGGGCATATGGGTTATTGACAAGGGGAAGTGAATGTGGTGACCTAAGACCATGCTATCTGAATACGGTGACCTAAGATCGCGATATCTGAATATGGTGACCTAAGACCACGATATCTGAATGTGGTGACCTAAGACTATGAGATCTGAGTATGGTGACCTAAGACCACGAAACTATAAGAGCGATGAGCATGTCGACTGCAGCGACTGCCTTCGATGGTGTGTAGCGGATGGAGGGTTGACTTAGTAGTCCCCACAGTGTGTAGGTTGGTACGGGGAAGTGCAGCGGATGGCATCTAGGTTTGGGTTCGGGTTGCATCATTATTTTATCTATATATGAATATGTATGTGATATGATAAGGTATGCCTGAGCTATTAAATTTTAGTGTTGGTTACACATTGAGTCTGTTGACTCAAACCCGTTGTGGGAACATGTTTCAGGTGATGAACAGTGATGGACCGGGACAACAGAACTTGTGGTGGCCATGCTCAGCTCGAAGTTTTATTTAATTTGGACATTTTATTTCATTTAAGTACTTTATAATTTTATTTTGGGTTTTTATTTGATGTAATAAGGCCATAGTGAACTATCTTGTTTCGGTTTTATTTATTATATTTCGAACTTTTATTTATCAAAGATTAAGTCAATTTAATTTAAAACAAGGCCTAAATGTTTTGTCACCTAAAGTAAAGGATTTTAAATAATAAATTAAACTTGTTTTCAACTCAAGCCCAACCCAACTCGAACTTTTTCCCAAAAATCACTTGAAGATTTACAAAGTGCAAAAGAATTTGAACCGGTTTTCTTGAGGAACATACCAAATCTGGCCAAGGCTCGTGGGCCGGGTTTGGGGTGTTTCACTGCTAAGGGCAAGAATTCCTCCCAGCTACCTCTAAAGTCGATAACACATCCTCTCAACATATCTTCTAACACCTGAATCACACTTTCAGACTGACCATCCGTCTGCGGATGAAATGCCGCGCTAAAGTCCAACCTGGTGCCCAATGCTTGATGCAACGCCCTCCAAAACTGCGACGTAAATCTAGAATCCCTATCCAATATGATTGATACTGGCACCCCATGCAGTCTCACAATCTCTGCTACATATAACCTCACCAACCTCTGCAGAGAGTAATCCATACGAACAGGTATAAAATGAGTAGATTTTGTCAACCGATCCACAATCACCCATACCGAGTCTTTCTTAGTAGGCGTAAGAGGAAGCCCACTAACAAAATCCATCGTGATTCTCTCCCACTTCCATTGCGAAATCTTCACTGGTTGCAGTAGTCCCGAAGGCACTTGATGTTTAGCTTTGACCCGCTGACACGTTAAGCACTTCCCCACAAATTCTGGAACTTCCCGCTTCAATCTAGGCCACCAAAACTGATCTCGTAGATCCCTATACAACTTATTCCCTCCAGAAGGGCTACTATGCCATTCCTGAAGAATCTTCTGTCTCAACTCCCCATCCTTCGGCATGCAAACCCTACCACGAAAACACAACACTCCGTCGCTGTTTACACTGTAGTTCTCTACTCCCCTATTCTGTACTTGCAAAAGCTTAGCACTCGGAACCTCATCTACCAATTGTTTCTCTTTTACCTGACTTAACCATGTCGGCTTCACCTGCAGCTCTGCTAACAAACTCCCATCATCGTAAAGGCTAAGATGCGCGAACATCGCCCTCAGATCCGATACTACCCTCTGACTTAGGGCATCTGCCACCACATTTGCCTTCCCCGGATGATATTCAATTGAGCAGTGTAATCCTTCAACAACTCCACCCACCTTCGCTGCCTCAAGTTCAGCTCCTTCTGAGTCAGTAGATACTTTAAACTCTTATGGTCCGTGTAGATCACCGACTTCTCCCCATACAGATAATGCCTCCACACTTTCAAAGCGAAAACCACTGCAGCCAACTCCAGATCATGCGTTGAATAGTTAACTTTATGAGGCCTCAACTGCTGAGACGCATAGGCAACCACCTTCCCGTCTTGCATCAGTACACAGCCTAACCCCATATGAGAAGCATCACAATACATCATAAAATCTTTCACCGCCTCAGGCTGAATTAAAACTAGAGCCTCAGTTAAAACCCTTTCTAACTTCTCGAAACTCTCCTGCTGCTTGTCTGTCCACACAAAAGGTTCCTCCTTTCTCAACAACTTAGTCAAATGTGCTGTATAGAGGAGAAACCTTCAACAAATCTCCTGTAATAACCGACTAGCCCCAAGAAACTATGAATCTCCACCACTGACTTAGGTGGTTTCCAATCCAATTCTACCTCGATCTTTTGAGGATCCACTCTTATCCCTTCCACAGATACCACATGACCTAGAAAAGAAACTTCCCTTAACCAAAACTCGCACTTGCTAAACTTGGCGTACAACTTCTTTTCCCTTTAATACTTGCAGAACCACCCATAGATGTGCATCAAGATCCTCTTCTATCTTGGAATAAACTAGAATGTCGTCTATAAACACCACGATGAACTGGTCCAAATAGGGTTAAAAAACTCGATTCATCATATTCATGAACACAACCAGTGCGTTCGTTAACCGAATGGTATTACCAGGAATTTATAGTGCCCGTATCGAGTCCAAAATGTTGTCTTATGGATATCAGCTTCCTTCACCTTAAGCTGGTGATATCCCGACCTTAAATCTATCTTCGAAAAGACTGCAGCCCCTTTGAGCTGGTCAAACAAGTCGTCTATCCTCAGTAGCGGGTACTTGTTCTTGATCGTTAGCTTATTCAACTGGCGGTAATCTATGCACATACGCATAGATCCGTCCTTCTTCTTTACGAACAACATTGGTGCTCCCCATGGAGACACACTAGGTCGAATGAAACCGCGATCTAGCAACTCTTGGATTTGGGCTTTAAGTTCAACCAACTCCTTCGGTGCCATCCTGTAAGGAGCGATTGACACCGGCGCTGTACCTAGGAGAAGGTCGATTCCAAACTCCACCTTTCGATCTGGTGGCAACCCTAGAAGTTCTTCCGGAAACACATCCACAAATTCCTTTACTGTTCTAACTTCCCCCACAGTGGCTTCCTTCGCATCCAAAGCACTAACAAACATTAGGAACGCCCTGCACCTTTTCTTCTCTGCCTTAAGAGTAGACACCACATTAGACAAATAGTCTCTTCTCTCACCTAGCACCACAACCTCATCGTCCTCAGAAGTCTTCAACATCATGCGTTTAGCAGCACAGTCTAGATTTACACGATACCTTATTAAACAGTCAATGCCTAGGATCAAATCAAATTCTCCGAATGGCAGCTCCATTAAGTCAGCTGGAAACACTGACCCCTGAACCTCTATAGGTATATCTCTAAAGAGTTTGTCTACTACTACTGACTGCCTAAAGGACTAAGTACTGACATTTTCCTAGAGGCAATAGACACCATACTAACAATGTAAGAGTGCGTCGACCCAACATCAATCAATGTATTAAAGGGTAACCCAAAGATGAGGAACGTACTCATGATAACGTTTGGTGCATCCCCCTCCTCTCAACGTCTGGCTGCGTAAACCAACCCAAGCTATCTTGCATCTGAGGCCCCAACACCTCTACCGATGCTCCACGACCTCGATCAGAACAATTCCTACCCCAGTTTAGTCCACATCCTCTCTACATCTGTTGACCACCTCTACCTGGCTGCACATACCCCTGTCCTACTGACCGGGTCTTAGCCATGTCCTGAGGACAGTTCTTAATCAGGTGGTCCCTTGACCCACACCTGTAACACTCTTTACTCCTTCCCTGGCATCCTCCTACATGAGACCTTCCACACTGAGCACACGGACGAAACTGATTCCCAATAGCTGGCATAGAAACGCAAATAGGACCCTCAACCCTGGGCTTTTTCTGAAAACCCCCTGATGGCATTGTCGATCTAAAACTCCTCTTATTTTTGCCCCTGTCCTTATCCCTGTCCTACCTCTCTGCTCGCTTAACCTCCTCGGCTATCCTAGCCTTTTCCACCAGAATAGCAAAATCCCACTTTCACTGGGGAGCTATCAACACCTGTAGCTCATTCCGTAGTCCATCCTCAAATCTCACACAGCGTTCATAGTCTGTAGCAATAATTCCCCGAGCATACCAGCTCAACTGCAAGAATTCTACTTCATACTCAGCTACTGACTTACCCCCTTATACTAGGTTTAGAAATGCCTTCCTCTGCGCATCTATATTGTAACACCCTGGTTTAGGGGCTATGCATGTTGGGTATAATTCAAGTGTTAGTAGGTTTTTGGGAGTGCTTGGATGAGTTTTGGAGGTTCTAAGAATGTTTGGATGAAAGGAAGGTTTTGAAAAAAATTTTGGATTTTTAGTGTGGTAAGGAATCGGGCCAAGGTAGGCCTTAAGAATTATTTTTGTAATTTATGGCACAAGTAAGGCTTTGGCAAGGTGGTTTGTCTGTGACTTAAGGAGTGGAGGTAGCGCCTTTGAGGTCTTAGGTTCGATCCAAGAAAGGCGGCGATGGGGTTTTAATTTTTGGATTATGGCTTCTGAGGATGAAAGCCTTAAAAAGAGTGGGGTGCGTATTGGGCACAAGCGGCTTGTCGAGTGGTTCTCGTGCGGCACATAGGAGTTGGAGGGGCGGAGGCGCGGAGTTCGGCGCTGGAGCCACGACATTTTTAGGCGTGATTTTATTTTATGCGGTTATAAATTTGGGCTAGGAAGGTTAAGATTAAATGATGGGGTTTTTGTCATAAAATCAAGGTGGCCGAGTGGCACAGGCGTTGGGGTAAGGCTTGCGGCGGTTTGGTCGAGTTGAACACGGAGAGTGGCGTTGAGTTTTATTTTTATTCTTTTGATTTTGCACAAATTGAAGGCGATGGACGGCACATGTAGATTAAATTGGAAGATTAGGATGAGCTTTGTTTTATTTGGTGGGATAATGGTTTGATTTTGTTTTTTCTTAAAGGATAAAGGTGGGATATTGTTGTATTTTGAATTGATTTTTAGTGGTTGGCTGGGAGTGAATTAGGAGATTTGTTAATTCAAATTATTTTGAATTTAGTGGCCAGGAGCTTTTTGAGGTGGTGGCCGAATGTTGGTAAGTTTTGGGAGTGGTCGGTTTTGGTATTTGAGAAGGGAGGGTAGGCCGAATTTCTTTTTTGTTTCTTAATCGAATTTGCTCTCCCTTACTTCTAATATTTATCTCCCTATTTCTTGTGTACCAAAACCTTGCCTTCACTTCTCATCTTCTCTGTTCTTCCACTCAAACCGAACATAGGTATGTTAAGCACTTAAAACCGATTCTCTTCCTTGTGACTAAAATATTGGCGAATCTCCCTTTTCTTTTAGTTCGCTCCTTGGCCAAATAGAAGGTGTGGTGTGGATCATTTTGGGGTTTCATTTCCAATCATTGGAGAAGGTTTATAGGTAAGGCGAATGCTTATGGTCTTCCTTCATTCTCTGTCGTCATCTTCAAGGGGTAAGTGTTGGTTTTGGTGTTTGTTTGATGGCGTATTAATTTGGTTGGAATCGTTTTGTCATAGGACATCCGGATTCAAGCGATCAAGCGTAGCCTCGGTTCTTTGGTTGATCGTTGGGTAAGTGATGGTAAGGGATTGCTTTATCGGTATATTCGTTTGGTATTGGTAAGTCAGTAGGCTATTATTTTAGTTGGTTGTCGATTGTAGGCAAGTGAAGCAAGAGCACTTGGTGGTGGGCTAGTGTGCAAGAGCATGTAGGAGCGAGGTTGTTAGATCGATTCTTTGGTTAAAGCTTACGGTGTGTGTACACACACACTCTTCTAGTAATTTATGTGCTTATTAAATTGTGTGTATATTTACACACTTATCGGTTATGGTATTTATATATATGATGTGTGTGGTTGGTTCCATGGAAAGGTGGATTGAATACCATTATGGTATAGGACGCGGTGGGTCGTAAGTCCTGTTATGATGCTTTTAGTAAGCATAATGTATACATTACGTGTGCTATGATATTGGATGGTGATAAATAATATGTATGTTACTAATCAAGCATGTGGGTATAAGTCCGTTAAAATGCATATCATTATCTATGTGGGTTGTATGCAGTGGAGGCGGTGATGTTTTGTCTTCGACGAGCACCAGTGTTTTGGTAACACACTTGTGATTATGGTCACCAGAGGTTTGGTACCTCGGAGGTTTGGCACCTCATAGCGACTCATCCTCGTGGTTAACACCACCGTGGGTTGGCCCCACTTGAGATATGGGATCGTCGCGGTGATTTGGTATCACACGATGGGTTGGCCCCATCAATTGATTTGTGACTTGGTCACGGTGTTTTGGTAACACACTTCGTGTCTTGGACACCGAGGTTTAGCACCTCCGGTTTTGGGCATCACATCGTGACTATACGTCACTGGTTTGGCACCACCGGTGGTTTGGTACCACACGGGTAGAAAAGGTGTATGGACGGTTAGGATTGGGTGCATATGATTTGGATGCATGATGATCATGATTATGTTTGAATGTGATATTTTGCTAATTCGGGAAAAAGGGTAGCATCTTGAGTCTTGGTGACTCACCTTTTCCTTTAACATTTCGAGTAGTGCATAAAGTGGGCCAAGGATCGGAGAGGACAAGGTGGCCCATGCGAAGATGAAGATTTGTTATATTATGCTTGTTTTTGATATAAGTATTTTATTTGAAATTGTTGGGTTGTAACAAAGGCCATTTTATGTTTTGGTATTACTTTAAATATGGTTTATTTAAATTAAATTGCTATGGGAAAATGATTTATGGTTTGCAACCTATTTATTCAAGTTGGATATTATAAACTAAAGTTTTAAAAATGAATGAGTTTTAAATAGCAAAGTTTTTTCCAAAGATATGTTTTCCAAAATTCAGCAAACTACTGACGTTTTATTTTAAATCAAGAAGAATTTCAACCGTCTTTCATAATAACATAACCGATTAAATTCGTAGTGAATGGGCCGGGTTTGGGGATGTTCTGATTTAATATCGAGCCGGTTCAAAACTCGGCTTTGAGGGTTTTGGGCCCAAAACATTTTCAAAATGGGCTTTTCAAAAATATGGGCTTTTATAAAAAGGTTTTCAGGTTATACTGGCATGGCATCTGTACCTCAGGCAAAGTCCACCAGGTAAGTACTTGGACCTTTTTTGAAGTGATTTGTTTGTATGAATTAATTTGGGCTTAGGTTGGGCTCGTAGAATAGAATAATAGGATCTGTTGGACCCTAGGATTAGACTACTCAAACAATGGCATAAGACTTAAAACTCGTAAACAAACCTATGAAATAAGTCACGAAGTTAAGGTGTGGCAACTGTGTGCGCATGTTCAGGAGTGGTATTGGTGGGAGCTTGGTATTTAAGCGGTCAGTGTGACTCACCTCCTTTCCACTTGAATCCTACAGTGCGTAGCTACGGTTCACCTTACCCAAGAGGACTTGTTCACAGTCGAACCAATTATTAAAACCCGAAAGGGTTTAGCCTTCTTTGCTTTAAAATTCTTGGTTTTAAAATTTTCAAATTTACCCTTTTGGTGTGTAAACCCTAAATCTGGTTTCGAACGACATTGTCTCGATTTACCCAAAATTACCAAAATGCCCCTAGCGGCAAAATTACAAAAATACCCCTTTGTTGAAAATTACTAAAATGCCCTCGACTATCAAAATTTACGAGATAACCCCAACTTTAATAAACTTCTCTCACTTTGCAAAAGTATCCACATTTTGTATTTCAAAATAATGCCCCGACTTTGAAATTTACAAAATTACCTCAGTTGGTAAAATTACCAAAAGCATACTTGGTCGTTAAATTTTCGATTTCACTCGACTTTTACTAAATATTCTGTTTTACTAAATATAAAAAAATAAATAAATAAATAATTTTTTTGAAATGTTGTGATATTCCGATTTGGGAATTTACTGAAATGCCCCCGATTTCCAAAATTACAAAAATAGCCCCTTTTCGAAATTTTGCAACATACTTTGTTGGAAAAACAAAATTTCCAAGATAACCTCGAGACTTTGTAAATTTTGAAATATCTTTAAATTGAAACCTATTTTCAAAATTTACCACGAAGTTACTAGATATACTCTTTTAGGAAAAATGACGAAATTACCCAGGTAGGGCATGAAACTTGATTGTTGAAAGAACTTCTCTGGAAACTTCTTTGTATAAAATTTGCCGTGGTAAACAATGGAACCCAAATTTCTAATGCATAAAATTTCTAATCGATTAAATCGAGGCACTAGATATGAGTTCTAGGGGCGTGGTCGTATTTCTCGTGGGCCAGTAGAGGTAGGATGGCGAGATCTAACCGATTGGGTCGAGAGCAATGTCTTGCCGTCACTGTTGTTAAATGAGCGGTAGAATCAAACCGGAGGAGGTAGCGCAGTATCGCAAGCTATGCTGCGGGTGCTCGAGCAAGTGGCAGGAACCGGTGTGGTCAGTGGTATCGCTATCTTCGTGGAAGAAGCCCGATGGTGAGGAGGTCAAAAGAGTTGAGGCGAATAGAGATAGAATAAGGAATCGGGACGAAGGAGCTCGGGATCGTCGAAATCACTTGAGAGGTCTCAGAAAAGACCGAGGGTCGAGACATCTGCTCGTGTTTCTAAGCTAGTTGTTGGGAACCCGATCCTCCGTGTGCTCGGTCTGCGGAAGGTATCACGTGGTATGAGTCTTTGGAATCGAGTTCGGGCATGTTTCGGATGCCGATCCAAGTCGATCTGGTTAAGCATTGTCCCTGGATCCAAAAAGAACTCAGCGGTGGGTCAAAGTGTTGTGTAGTTTAGCAGAGGTCGTCGGTGACGACGAGAGGTCGTGGTCCGAACCATGGAGGAAATGGTTTTTTACGAGACCGTGACGCTTTGATTCGTCGAAGGAGGATAGTGATGTCTTTGGATGTGTCACAGGTAAGCTTCTCTTGATTGGAATATTCCTTGCTGTTTTGTTCGCCTTGGTGGCTGTTTGTTTAAGTGTTAGTAGAGTATCTAAGAACTTGGGGTATAGACTTAGAAAGTACGCCTAGAGAGTGGGTTAGCTCTTGGAGATCGAGTCTTGTAATGATAGTATAAGTTTGGAGAGTTAGGACGTGGACCGTTAGTCTAGCCAAGTAATTTCGAGGACGAAATTATTTTAAGGAGGGTAGAATTGTAACACCCTGGTTTAGGGGCTATGCATGTTGGGTATAATTCAAGTGTTAGTAGGTTTTTGGGAGTGCTTGGATGAGTTTTGGAGGTTCTAAGAATGTTTGGATGAAAGGAAGGTTTTGAAAAATTTTTGGATTTTTAGTGTGGTAAGGAATCGGCCAAGGTAGGACTTAAGAATTATTTTTGTAATTTATGGCACAAGTAAGGCTTTGGCAAGGTGGTTGTCTTGTGCCTTTGGTGGGTGGAGGTAGCGCTTTGAGGGTCTTAGGTTTGATCCAAGAAGGCAAGATGGGGTTTTAATTTTTGGATTATGGCGCTACAGGATGAAAGCCTTAAAAGAGTCGGCGATTGGGCACAAGAAGCGGCTTGTCCAGTGGTTCTCATGCGGCACATAGGAGTTGGAGGGAGCGGAGGCTTGAGGTTCGGCGCCTGGAGCACTGACATTTTGGGCGTGATTTTATTTTATGCGATTATGAAATTTGGGCTAGGAAGGGTTAAGATTAAATGATGGGGTTTTTGTCATAAAATCAAGGTGGCCGAGTGGCATGGGCGTTGGGGTAAGGCTTGCAATGGTTTGGTCGTGTTCGAACACGGAGAGTGGCGTTGAGTTTTATTTTTATTCTTTTTGATTTTGCTGACAAATTGAAGGCGATGGGACGGCACATGTAGATTAAATTGGAAGATTAGGATGAGCTTTGTTTTTATTCGTGGGATAATGGTTTGATTTTGTTTTTTATTAAAGGATAAAGGTGGGATATTGTTGTATTTTGAATTGATTTTTAGTGGTTGGTGGGAGTGAATTAGGAGATTTGTTAATTCAAATTATTTTGAATTTAGTGGCGAGGAGCTTTTTGAGGTGGTGGCGAATGTTGGTAAGTTTTGGGAGTGGTCGGTTTTGGTATTTGAGAAGGGAGGTAGGTAGAATTTCTTTTTGTTTCTTAACCGAATTTGCTCTCCTTACTTCTAATATTTATCTCCTATTTTTGTGTACCAAAACCTTACCTTCACTTCTCATCTTCTGTTCTTCCACTCAAACCGAACATAGGTATGTTAAGCATTTAAAACCGATTCTCTTCCTTGTGACTAAAATATTGGCCGAATCTCCCTTTTCTTTTAGTTCGCTCCTTGGCCAAATAGAAGGTGTGGTGTGGATCATTTTGGGGTTTCATTTCCAATCGTTGGAGAAGGTTTATAGGTAAGGCAGAATGCTTATGATCTTCCTTACATTCTCGTCGTCATCTTCAAGGGGTAAGTGTTGGTTTTGGTGTTTGTTTGATGGCGTATTAATTTGGTTGGAATCGCTTTGTCATAGGACATCAAGGATTCAAGCGATCAAGCGTAGCCTCGGTTCTTTGGTTGATCGTTGGGTAAGTGATGGTAAGGATTGCTTTATCGGTCTATTCGTTTGGTATTGGTGTCGTAGGCTATTATTTTTGGTTGGTTGTCGATTGTAGGCAAGTGAAGCAAGAGCACTTGGTGGTGGGCTAGTGTGCAAGAGCGTGTAGGGCGAGGTTGTTAGATCGATTCTTTGGTTAAGGCTTACGGTGTGTGTACACACACACTCTTCTAGTAATTTATGTGCTTATTAAATTGTGTGTATATTTACACACTTATCGGTTATGGTATTTATATATATGATGTGTGTGGTTGGTTCCATGGAAAGGTGGATTGAATACCATTATGGTATAGGCACGGGTCGTAAGTCCTCGTTATGATGCTTTTGGTAAGCATAATGTATCATACGTGTGCTATGATATTGGATGGCTGATAAATAATATGTATGTTACTAATCAAGCATGTGGGTATAAGTCCGTTAAAATGCATATCATTATCTATGTGGGTTGTACGCAGTGGAGGCGGTGATGTTTTGGCCGACGAGCACCAAGTGTTTTGGTAACACACCGTGACTACGGTCACCGAGGTTTGGTACCTCGGAGGTTTGGCACCTCATAGCGACTCATCCTCGTGGTTAACACCACCGTGGGTTGGCCCCACTTGAGATATGGGATCGTCGCGGTGATTTGGTATCACACGATGGGTTGGCACCATCAATTGATTTGTGACTTGGTCACCGTGTTTTAGTAACACACTTCGTGTCTTGGACACCGGAGGTTTGGCACCTCCGTGATTGGGCATCACATCCGTGACTATACGTCACTGGTGGTTTGGCACCACCAAAGTGGTTTGGTACCACACGGGTAGAAAAGGTGTATGGACGGTTAGGATTGGGTGCATATGATTTGGATGCATGATGATCATGATTATGTTTGAATGTGATATTTTGCTAATCCGGGAAAAAGGGTAGCACACTAAGTCTTGGTGACTCACCTTTTCCTTTAACATTTTCAGTAGTGCATAAAGTCGACCGGATCGGAGAGGACAAGGTGGCCCATGTCAAGATGAAGATTTGTTATATTATGCTTGTTTTTGATATAAGTATTTTATTTGAAATTGTTGGGTTGTAACAAAGGCCATTTTATGTTTTTGGTATTACTTTAACTATGGTTTATTTAAATTAAATTGCTATGGGAAAATGATTTATGGTTTGCAACCTATTTATTCAAGTTGGATATTATAAACTAAAGTTTTAAAATGAATGAGTTTTAAATAGCAAAGTTTTTTCCAAAGATATGTTTTCCAAAATTCAGCAAACTACGACGCTTAATTTTAAATCAAGAAGAATTTCAACCGCTTTCCATAATAACATAACCGATTCGATTAAGTAGTGAATGGGCCGGGTTTGGGGATGTTACATATATAACTAGCCCCGACGTACTTCCCTTTGAACTTCACCTTAAAGAAACCCCAATCTACTCGATCTGCCAGAGTACCCACTTTGACAGTGAGCCACCACTGGAAAGCCTCATCCCGAAGTAAAGAAACAGCACCCTTCAACCTCTCTTCGGCTGTGCAGTCTAGGTCATCCATGATCCTCTCGACTACTTCTAACCAATACTCTGCCACGTTCAGGGCAACCCTAGAGACACCTTTGAATACCTCAACTCCGTTCGACCAAAATCGCTTAGACACGGACTTCCTAGCCCCAGAACCCATGTTTGATCCCGCAACTCTCTCTAAAACCCGCAACATGGCCTGAGATACTGCATCGTCCCCATCTGTCTGATCTTGAAACTCAGCTTCCACAGCTGGCGGCATCGTTTCATTCCCTGACCCATGACCAGACCCTACTGGTTTCGATACAGTCATCCTACCTCTACCATGCCCTCGTGTTTTACGTCCACGTCCCCTAGAACTCATGTCTATCGTCGCGTCTTAATTTGTTTTAGGAAATTTTATGCATTAGCTTTTTGTTCCACTGATTATCCGTGAACAATTTTATGTAAAAGAAGTTCGATAATGGTTCTTTCGATTTCAACGTTATCATCTCAAGTCTACTGCCCTAATTCAGATAATCATATTTACTCATCATCATCATCCACAACTCAAATTCACCACTAGGGCATTTTCGTCATTTCTCTACTCAGGGGTATTTTCATAATTTTATCCTACAGGGGTATTTTCGTAGTTTTCCAAAATAAGGTTTCGAATGATTTGCCAAAATAAGGGTATTTTAGAAATTTTCAACTCTAGGGTATTTTGGTAATTTTTATAAATTAGGGTATTTTGGTCATTTTCCAAAACTAGAGTATTTTTTTATGAAACAGGGGTAATTTGGGAACTTTAAAAAAACTAGGGTTTATCTTAGGATTTTACAAACAGGGTGGCTGGTCCCTTTTTGGGTTTTAATTATAAGGTTTAACATGTCAACAAGTCCTCATGGTTACGGTGAACAGTTGCTACGCACCAGATAGGATTCTAGCGAAGAAGAGGTGAGTCACTAGGACTGCTTAAATACCAAGCTCTCCCTAAATCCCGTCCTAGACATGTGTACACCTATTGCCACACCTTAACTCGGTGACTAGTTCACAGGTTTGTTTGCTCAGTTTAAGTCTTATGATTTTAAAAAAGTTGTTCAGCTAAACCTATAGTCCATCATAGTCTAATTGGAATAGTCTACACCCCATGAAACCTATCAAGCCCACTCATATCTGCCACAAAATTTGGATTACTTACCTGGCGGACTTGGGCTGAAGACACAGGTGCCATGCTTCTGCAAAGCCATTTCCCAAGAAATTTTCTTTTAAACCAATTTCAAAGTTTGAAAACGTTGTGGGCCTCAAAACCCCCAAAGTTTGAGTTTAGAACCTAGCTCTGATACCAAAATTGTAGTGCCCCAAACCCAGCCCGAAACACGACGGCCGAATTCAGAATGTTATAGGCAAGAGGTTGAAAATGGTTTGGTTTCATAAGTGAAAAATGGGTTACAAATTCTAAGATAGAGACTTCATTTAAACAGGGTTTCTCGTTCAAACTTAGCAATCTATTTAAAACAAAACTCCTGAGTTGCACAAGTTCAAATCATTATTTATTGAAAAACTGTTGGGAACCCGAAAGGTTTATAAGAATCTATATTTTGAAAACACCATTTTAATTCGAATGTTGCAGTATTTTTAAAGTTTCTTTATGAATTAATCATTTGATAGCAAGTCCAACTTAAAACCTAAAATAAATCCAAAATATTTAAAATGGCTTTATTACAGCAAAATATCCCAAAAAGTAATTAAAAATTGGTAAAGTACTTTTAAAAAATAAAACGGCTTCTGCATGGCCACCTTGACTCCTCCCAGGCCCTGTCCAAAGTATCACGTACTACCTGCATTGGTTGAAAAATAGGGTGAGTCATTTTGACTTAGTGTTCAATTAATCCACATATTTCCACAATTGGGCTTAGCCCCAAAACCACTTCAAGTCCACATACCACATAATATCATGCATAATGGAGCCCAACCCAACCTAACATCCAATCGCTACACGCCACCCGTATAACCAACCACCACACACCAGGGATTTCTAAATCGACCCTCCAACCGCTACACACCTCTTTGGCAATCATGCTGCTCAAAGTCCACTTAGTGGTCTAGCCACTTATCCACGTGATCGAAATCACAATATCCACGATGAGACTCATGGTCATCATCAATTCACGATGTGGCTCGAGGCCAACATCAAACCACAATGAGGCACGAGGCCATATTTTAATCCACGTACATAAATGTACACAATTCCCCTTTAGGAATATTATCCCGAACCCCATGTGCATGCAACATAACATGATGAAATGGCATAAATCATATGAACATGTCCAGATATACATATTTTGTTTACATGCTTTCATAGATCCACATATGTCCAACCACATTTTGATATAAGAAATGTACTAACCTGGTTACCGAATTACCCCTTATTGGGTAACAATACCACCACAGCCACTAAATCGGCCATCACACATATATCCCATGCATTTTATTAATATAATAAAGATAGTAAAGAATAGTGTACTAACTACACACCTGATAACCTATAATACCACACTCTCTACATCGATGCTATCACTAACCGACACTACCGCTATTTGCCTATGATCTTGCTTTGACGCTGGCCCACACCCTGGTGGCCAATCTCAAACTGCTAAAATCAAACGCTTCTTGAACTTAGCGGTAGGGACTACGTGTCCAACCCCTTTCTCCCTTTGGCTGGTACTCATATCCATCAAATAGAAACTTAATCAAGCAGACGTGGTTAAACGTTTAATCAGATCTAGATAAGACTAAATAATTACTTAGCCGAATACCTTACCAAGATCGATTCAAAAAAATCTCGAAGGTTCTTCCTTGATCTTGAAAGATGTCGAAAACCCTACATAACCATGTTAGATTCGACTCTACACTTATAGAAAAAAGGAATGGCCTTAGGCTGAATATCACCCTCTTACCTTGGTTGATTAGATCCTAAAGATCCTTAACCTCCTTAACGCTAGCTTGGGATAGAAGACCCGAGTCAATCCTTCATAGATTTAGTCATCAGAGAAAATAGGATTAGACTTTTGGTTTCGACAACCCAAAAAGAAAGAGCAACATGCGAAATAGAAGAGAACTCCTTACCACAATAGTAGAAATCGATTGGAAGAGTTGGCACTAGATGAACAACGGCGCTCCCAAGAGAAAGAGATGAGGAACTATACGACTTTTGCAAGAGTAGAAATTGGTGAGGAGAAAAAGAGAAGAGAGAGAGTTGAGGTTTAAGCTATTTCGGTAATGGTGAAAATCAAGAGAATGGTTTGGCTTTGGAAAAAGTGGTAAAGGTTGAAGGCTTAAGAAGTTTCGATTATGGTGAGGGTGGAGGGTGTATTTCGACTTTTGGAGAGTGAAGGCTCAAAGTTGACAAAGTGAAGAACCAAAAAGAGGAAAAGAGAGAGTTGTGGTTCAACTTTTAGAATGGAGATGAAGAGAAGAGAAAACGAGAGTGAACAAGATCCCAATAAAAAAGAAAAGAAAAGATGGACACTCCCATTCACTAGCATAAATTCGGCACCTAGCTCCCTTACATGACCGAAATTGCCATCCCCCCTAGAGTCCCAAATTCGGCCAACACTCCTCCCATCACCAAATCCCCCTTTTTCCTCCTCATTTCCCTCTTCTCCTCTCATTCAAACTCATTTGAATGATTCAAACCTTCTATCCACTCTCCACCACACATTCAAACACCTTGACCAATTCAAACTCCCCCTTTCAAGTGCCATAGCTGAATCTAACTCTCTACTCCCCTTGCCACAAAAATAAATCCCAAAATGCTCCTCATGCTGCTCGAACCTCCTCCCCCTTGGAACTCCCTTGACGCAAACTCTCCCCCTTGCTCGCATGCGTTACCTTGGCACTCCATCACTTCCTTTCTTGTGTCCATAAGCCCCACATTAAAACCCTTAAGGCTTAGCTCCCCAAGCTCTCCCCTAAAGGCTTAAGAACAAAAATTTTCACTAAGACTCCTACCTAACCCCAAGGTTTCCCGAAGCCCCCAAATGCGCACAAACAACATCCAGAGCATATGAACAAATAAATATAAATAAAATCCATGACCCCTAATTCCCAGATGTTGCACCTAATCACCCAGTTACCAATCAACTTTAGAAACCAAGGCTAAGAGAATGATAAGTAGCAGCAAAGAATGGCTTGAAAGTTTCAGCAAAACAAAGGAGAAAGGTGCACAATTTTGGCTTTAGAGTTTAGCAAGTGAGGGAAGAAATTGGAAAAAGAGAACACCAAAAGGCTAAAAGAAAACAAGTTTTACAATTACCAAAATTTTCCAAATGACTAATGCAAAATTCAGCTACCAAAACCCCTTCCCAAAATCGTGAATCACCTATACCAAAAAGTGAGTGTTGACCAAAAATTGTTTCCAAAACATCTTCCACAAAATAGGCCAACATGTTCCCTCCCTTGCCTTTTTTCTTATTTCATTCCTTCCTTTTCCCATTATTTTCCTCCTTACCTTATTCCTTAGCCATCTTTCCATCAATAAAAGTCTTCCCTTACCATATTTAAAGCATGGTGACACTTACCTTAAAGCACCAAAAAAAAAATTAATCCAAAATAAGTGCACTAGGTAGGATTCAAACCCAAGCTCTCCCCTCTGCCATGCATGTAACATCCAAAAATTTGAGTATTTATATGATGCATGTTTTGGTGCTTAACTTGTGTATGATTAAAATTTTGCATGTTTAGTATAGTCTTGAGAAGACTTGAAAATTATTCAGAATTTGAATAAATTTAGTAATGAGTACTTAATTGAAGTGGATCAAGTGACTTTGAGGTTTAAGTAAGTTTAAGTGTCAAAAACAAGCATAAAATGAGCTAGTAGCAAGGTAGTGTTGGCGCATGTATGTTTGCTTAAGGGAAAAGGTTCGAATCCTTATATGTGCATTGAGTTTTGTTTTTATTTTGTTTACTCTTTCAATGTGTTGGTCATGGATAAGGTTTAAAAGATAAGTTGGATAACATTTTTGGCAAGAAGACCAAAGGAAAAAGGTAAGTAAAAGTTTAAGGAAAAGAATCTCATGATTTAAGGTGATAGGGGAATAAGGCATGAATCAAGGGCTTTGTTTTGGAAACTTTGGATGGCCAATTGTCCATGAACATGGACGGTTTTGTGGACTAAAGAGGGTGCCAAATTTTGGTAGTAAGTTTTTGGAAAAGTGGGTAGCTTGAGAGAATTTTTCATTTTGGTCATTTTGCTTTCCCAAAAACATTTTCTCTCATCTTTTCCTCTTGGCCGAATGTGCTTGTGTTAGGAGGAAAACCATCTTTGCTTTGTTTCTTTTGATCATCCTTTTTGATTTGGTCATTTTTGTTAATCACTCAAGTATCCCATTTGGTGTTCTCATCTAGTGCCTAAAACATCAAACACAAACAACATTTTCTTTCTCCTCTCTCTTGGCCGAATGCACCATTGTTTCAAACACTCTTCCTTTGCTTTTCTTTTATCTTGAAAATTTAATCATAAACCTCTCATCCTAATTTTCTTCCTTCATCATTTTAATTTTCTTTTCAATCATACTTTTAACATTTTCTTCTCCCTTGGCTGAATGTTAGACTACCTCCATAGCCGAATCATTCCTTTCTCTCCTTTATTTTAGCATAGCCGAATCTTCCATTCTCCATAACATCTATTTTCAATCATTTTTTCCTTCTATTCAAACTTTGGATCATCAATAAGTATCATTTCTTTGTATTTTCTTTTGTTATTTAGTCACTATGGCCGAATGTTAGAATGTCTTTGGAAGAGACTTTTTGACCGATTAACCAACCTTTTATTCAAATGTTTTCTTTCGTTATTCTTAATGAAATAGTGGAAGGGTCGAATCATCATCTTTTCGGAGAAATCTTGAAGTTCATTTAAAATTTGATAATAACGTACAAAGGATTCTCTTGAGATCATTCGAAATATTAAGGTAAGCCGAATACACTCTTTTAAGTAATTAGTCTTAAGATTTTCGATATATTGTTAGGACTAATGATTCTTTGTCTTTGAAGACAATCAAGATAGGGACAAAAAGGGTTGTTAATAGTGTTTGAAAGAGGGGTGGTTCCATTATTCCCCCTAAATTCAAGAGAAGGACTGTTTCGGGAATCCGAGACTTTCCACCGGGTTGTGGACCCTTATCCGGCAAAAATTAATTATTCGAAGTCGTACGTACTCCCGAGCCATTGTCTTGTGGTTTTGAACCTTTGATCAGAGAGAAATCGCAAATAACTGTTGTTCGAGATTCCGAGGGAAGGATCTAGATCGATAATCATTAGAATAGTTTTATATTAAATATTAGTGTTCTAATCTATCGTGATGTGTGTTTAGATATCGACGAGCGAGAAAGTGTAGTTCTCACCGTAATCAGGTGTGTAACTTCATACTTATCTCTTGGGTTATACCATATCGTAAGCGTTATAATAAAAATCATAAATTCGGTGAGATTGAAAAATACGTTATACAAATTCTTTTATGTGAATGCATGAAACCAAAAATCGAGGATGTGGAAAATTACGAATTTGCCCTTAATGGGTCATGTTGTGAAAGAAAGTGATATTTTGGGCCATGTGAATATTTTGATGAATTGGCCAAGTGTGGAAATTGTGAAAAGGAATCATATGTTAAATGGGCCGAATTACTTAAATGTCCCGATGGACTAATTGCAAAAATACCTTTTTGAAACACCCACACCCTACCCATGAGCCCCAACCGGATCTGGTATGTTCCTAAAGTAAACCGATTTCAAAAATTCATTTCGATACTTAGAGAAAATTGTAAAATTTTGGAAAAACTATTATTTTCAGTTGGGCTTAGATTGAAACCCATTTATTTGATCTTGTAAGCCCATTTGATGAAATACATCCATTAAAGTTCTTAGTATGAAACTTAACAATAAGCAAACATAAAGTATAATCCATGGGCCTTAAGGCCTTATTACATCAAGTAAAACCCGAAATAGAATAAAAGCAACTAAAAATAAAATTTAAGTCCAAACTAAATGAAATTTTTTCATGTAGCATGGCCTCCCTTGGTCCACCGGCCGGCCCGTCATTGCTCATCACCGAAAAATAATTCCCACAATGGGGTGAGTCAACAGACTCAATGTGCACACAATACTATCAATCAATAAATCAGGCATTCATGTTTAAATCATCAAGTCCATATAATAATGAAATTATGATGCAACCCAAACCCAATCCTAATGGTCCATTCGCTACTCTCCACCTGCACCGCCATTCACACCGTGGGACTACTAAGTCAACCCTCCATCCGCTACTCTCCACATTGTGTCATTAGACACTATAATCAAATTTAAACGTTGTGTCATTTGACACTATTGTAACCGGTTACCAAAATTTCGCAATGTGACCGTAGTCAACATTTTTCCTTGGTGAGACCGAAGTCAACACCTTCGTTGGTGAGACCAAGTCAACACCTGTTCTCCCCTTTCACATAAATCCCGAATGCCCCAAAATATATATATAGCATAACTTAATTTCATGTTCATATTCATATATTCGCATGTTATTAAATAACATTTTTTCACAATCCTATCGGAAGTAGGAAACGTACCTGGGTACTTTTTGCCACATTTGTGGTACATAGCCACATTCACATTATTATTCATATCATATATTAAAATATTTAGCCATACAATATCGAAGGATAGTAAGGGTACACACCTTATTCGCTTAATAGGTTCCTTGATATCTCGAGAATCCCGATCTAATTTTTAGATCTATTAATCCCTATATTTGACCCACCAATTAAAACACATTAATAAACCCTTTTAGACAAAACCAAATCCTAGTAGGATTTGTAAAGAAACTCACCTTGCCGATTTGGTGTTTACATAAATCCGAAAAACTTCGTTTTCCTTTACTTGTTGTTCGCCAACCTTAAAACTTCACAAAATTAGTTTTCGCTTTCTAATAATTATGGATCTAATCTAGGTAATCACATGAACCTTGGCCTAATGTATAGACTCTCTTACCTCGGATCCCGGTTGATCTTTATTTCAAATTCCTACCAAATCACTTGTTAGATTAGATCTATTGTTTGATTATGAAAGGGATCTTTTGCCGAATGTATACCGATGTACTTACCTCGTTTTGAATCCGAAAAATCCCTTATGCTATTCGCCATGAACATGAGGAGGGGTTAGTATCCCAATTTTGGTAAAAAGAAAAGAATAGAAGTTGATTGATCTTAGATCTTACCCTTTTGATGTTGTAACCGACTTCTCCTTTACTTAGAATCGATGGGGATTCAGCTTTTGATAGAAGAAACAAAGGAGAAGAGAAGAAAAGAAGATGGTATTTTGCTCAAGGAGAATTCGGCAAAGGAAGGGAGAAGAAAGCTATGAAAATTTCGGCACACACTAGGAAAGATGAGAGAATGGCCTTGATTTTCCTCTTTTAACTGAAATTGATATGCCAAGAGTCCTTGACTTGGCCACCACTCCCCCCACAAGTGATAATATTAACATTTAATTATCACTTTAACTAAATTAGGAGTATTTTATCCATCCTTTATCTCCTTAATTATTTTATTAAAAGAAATCCCTTTACCTAACACTTAATTAAACAAGTTTTAACCGAAGTAAAACTCCTCTAATTTCAAGTAGCTTGTGCCGTCCCACCTTTTGGCCTTGGAGGCAAAATAAAGCCTTCATTATTTGCTTCCTGGATGACTCAAACTCAGGCCCAAAAACCTCTTGTATTTGGGCCATTTCCTAAGGCCTTAGGTGGCATCTTCAGGCCACATTTCCAAGCCCGATTGTATGTCAAAATCCACCAACTTTTTCTTTTAAGGCCCTCCTGCCCTTATCTCCTATTTTGGGCTTTAAAATTTGTCATTCCGGCCTTATTTCTAAGTTTCCTAAAATTTTCGCGCGGCTCTGTAACTTGCCATTTCCTTACATCTTCAAGTTTCCAAAATGTTCAGGTTTCCAAAATGTTTAGGTTTCCAAAATGTTCAGGTTTCCAAAATGTTTAGGTTTCCAAAATGTTCAGTTTCCAAAATGCTTAGGTTTCCAAAATGTTCAGTGTTTCCAAAATGTTTAGGTTTCCAAATGTCTAAGTTTCCAAAATGTCCATTTCCATTTCCATTTCATTTTCATTTCCATTTCCATTTTCATTTCCATGCATTTCTAGGTTTCCAAAAGTATCAAAATTTATTCATAGTACTTGAAACTTGTCATTTCATACAATTAAACTGAAATGCATAGGCCCTATTCAGATGTTACGTTCTACCCCTTAAAATAATTTCGTCCTCGAAATTACTTACTATCGCTCATCCGTATGGTCTAACTCACCACACTACGCTATTGTCGCAAGACTCGATCTTAAAGAACTATCTTACTTTCTAGGCACATTCTCTAAGTTCACAATCAAGGTTCCATATACTTCATTAGCAACATAAGATCGAACTAATCTTATAGCGAGAAAAGTAATGAAGTATAATCCATAAATAAGAAACTTACTTGTTGTCTCGTCTGCTGCGTCACTATCCTCATGACGACTACCGAACGCATAAACTAATTTTGGTCGCCTTGCTTCAACCTTCAACATCTCCGCTTGGTGCTCCACGACCTTGGCCGGAACCATTACCTCTGTTATTTCGAACCACGACCCGTTGAGGTCGTGGTCCACCTCCACCGGATCAGCTAGCATTCGAACTACCGGTCGGCTCTCATCGATTGTTTGGGACAATCCCTAAACATATGGTCCTTGGACCCACACCTAAAACATGCTCCTATCTTTTCCAACGCCCCTAGATGCCTCTTTCCACAATACTCACAAGGATGAATCGCCTCACTGTATCCGCCTTGTTGATCCTTTGGCCCATCGTTCTAGGCCTCTTATTCCCGATGATCCAAAACCTCTTTCCGCCTATTTCGATCGTTGTTCGCTTGATGGAATCCTTAATTCCCTCGCCACTTTAGCCTTATCCACCAAAGCGTAGAATTTCCGCCCCGATGCGGTGCTATCAATCGCCTTAGATCATTCCTCGGTCCGTCCTCAAACGAACACGGCGTTCATGCTCGATTGCCACTACCCTCGAGCATAGCGGCTCAACCTCGTAAATTTCGCCTCATATTCGCGACGGACTTACTCCCTTGTACTAACCCTAGAAAAGCCTTCCTCCGCTTCATCTCAGATACCGGTTCCCACATACTTCTTCCGAAGGCCTCTTTAACAAACTCCTGTGTCAAATTTTCAACATGCGGTACCATCACGAACAATAACCACCATTGATACGCTTCATCGCAGAATAATGCCACCATCCCTTTAGCTTCTCCTCCGAGTCAAATCAAGCTCATCCATTATACGCTCCGTTGCTTCCAACCAAGATTTCAACAGACTGGTGCCACATTGATACTCCTCGAAACATTTCGCTCCATTAGCTCTGAGCCGCTCAGTACCGACTTTCAATTTCCTCCATTTCCTCCCACTGACCGCCACCAATTCCAAAACTCGCAGAGCGACTGCGACACGCCTCTTCCCGTCTCCGAGCTCGCCGCTCAACATTAACAAATGGGGTGGTGGTGGCGGTGGCATCTCATTGTCGGACCTTGACCGACCTAACGGGTTCCGACACGGCCATCCTTCCTCTTCCTCGACCACGACGACCACGCCCTCTAGAGCTCATTTTCTAGCGTCGGGATCTGATTAAGAAATTTTATGGATTAGTTATTTGTTCCACTTATTTATCAGTGAAGGAGTTTTATGAAAAGGGATTTTAAAAGTGGTTCTTTCGTATCATACAGCACACAGTCCTTTTCATTCTTCCATTCATTCATCAAACAAGTATGAACTTCCGTTCATTCAGAGAAATGTTGTAGTTTTTGTCGTTGTTGTTGTTGTTTTCCACTACCCGGGGTATTTTTGTAATTTTGTCCTACAGGGGTATTTTTGTAATTTTTCACAAATCAGGGTAAATTTGTAAAATTTAATAAATTTCGGGTATTTCAAAAGTTGTAAAACTTTGAAGGTTCTTTTCGAAAATTATTCCTTCAAAAATGGGGATGTTGCAAAAATTTGGAAATTAGGGTCATTTTGGTAATTTTGTAAGTTAGGGGCAATTTTGTAATTTTTCCAAAATCACGGTATTTTGGTATTTTACAAATTAGAGTTTTTGAATGTTTATGAAATCATGAAATTTTGGTAAATTTGTTGGGTAGTTGAACATTTTACAAACCAGGGGCGTTTTGGTAATTTCACCCCTAAGGGCATTTTTGTAATTTTTGCAAATCAGGAGTTTTTCAGAGAATGTTGTAAAAATTAATTTTCTTAGATTTAAAAGAAAGTTTTGAAAGTTTTAAAAAAAAACTAGGGTTTGTTGTTTTGTTCTCTCTTCTTTTTTTTTTTAAAACATGGCTAGTTCCCTTTCGGGTTTTAGTCATTATGTTTAGCCTATGACCGAGCCCTCTTGGTCAGGGTGAACCAAAGCTACACACCAGGCAGGATTCGTGTGGAGAGGAGGTGAGTCACGCGGACTGCTTAAATACCAAGCTCCCACCGAAACCATTCCTAGACATGCGCACAGAGGTTGCCACACCACTGAGCCTCCGAGTTATGGTGAACTGGCTACGCACTGTAGGATTCTGCAAGAGGAGGTGAGTCACTAGGATCGCTTAAATACCAAGCTCTTCCGGATCCACTCCTAGACATGCGTATAAGGGTTACCACACCTTAGCTCGTTGACTTAGCCATAGGTTGGTTTAGTACATTAAGTCATATGTATCTGTGTTTGAGTAGACTAATCCTAGGTTCAAGTTCCTATCATTCTATTCTACGCTCCATGCCTTTTCTACCCTTATATAAATCATGTAATCACACATATAGTTAGGGGTACTTACCGGTGGATCATGGGTCGGAGACTTAGGGGCCATGCCAAAAGCCTGCTTATTTTCAAAGAAAATCATTTGGGCTCAATTCAAAACGTTTTGGGCCTGAGCCCACAGGCCGAGAGTTTAAAACTGGGCTCTGATACCAAACTGAAACACCCCACACTCGGCCCACGAGCCTAAACCGGATCTGGTATGTTCCTAAAGTAAACCGATTTCAAAAATTCATTTCGATACTTAGAGAAAATTGTAAAATTTTGAAAAACTATTATTTTCGTTGGCTTAGATTGGAAACCCATTTATTTGATCTTGTAAGCCCATTTGATGAAATACATCCAATAAAGTTCTTAGTATGAAACTTAACAATAAGCAAACATAAAGTATAATCCACTGGGCCTTAAGGCCTTATTACATCAAGTAAAACCCGAAATAGAATAAAAGCAACTAAAAATAAAATTTAAGTCCAAACTAAATGAAATTTTTCGCATGTAGCATGGCCACCTCATGGTCCACCTACCTATCCATCAACCGCTCATCACCGAAAAATAATTCCCACAATGGGGTGAGTCAACAGACTCAATGTGCACACAATACTATCAATCAATAAATCAGGCATTCATGTTTAAATCATCAAGTCCATATAATAATGAAATTATGATGCAACCCAAACCCAATCCTAATGGTCCATCCGCTACTCTCCACCAATTGCACGCCATTCACACCGTGGGGACTACTAAGTCAACCCTCCATCCACATTCTCCACATTGTGTCATTAGACACTATAATCAAATTTAAATGTTGTGTCATTTGACACTATTGTAACCGGTTACCAAAATTTCGCAATGTGATCAGTAGTCAACATTTTTCACAGTGAGACCAAGTCAACACCTTCGTTGGTGAGACCGAAGTCAACACCTATTCTCCCCCTTTCACATAAATCCCGAATGCCCCAAAATATATATATAGCATAACTTAATTTCATGTTCATATTCATATATTCGCATGTTATTAAATAACATTTTTTTCACAATCCTATCAGAAGTAGGAAACGTAACTGGGTACTTTTTGCCACATTTGTGGTACATAGCCACATTCACATTATTATTCATATCATATATTAAAATATTTAGCCATACAATATCGAAGGATAGTAAGGGTACACACCTTTTTCGCTTAATAGGTTCCTTGATATCTCGAGAATCCCGATCTAATTTTTAGATCTATTAATCCCTATATTCGCCCACCAATTAAAACACATTAATAAACCCTTTTAGAAAAAACCAAATCCTAGTAGGATTTGTAAAGAAGCTCACCTTGCCGATTTAGTGTTTACATAAATCCCAAAAACTTCGCTTTTCCTTTACTTGTTGTTCGCCAACCTTAAAACTTCACAAAATTAGTTTTGGCTTTCTAATAATTATGGATCTAATCTAGGTAATCAAATGAACCTTGGCCGAATGTATAGACTCTCTTACCTCGGATCCAAGTTGATCTTTATTTCAAATTCTGCCAAATCACTTGTTAGATTAGATCTATTGTTTGATTATGAAAGGGATCTTTTTGCCGAATGTATATTGATGTACTTACCTCGTTTTGAATCCCGAAAAGTCCCTTATGCTATTCGGCCATGAACATGAGGAGGGGTTAGTATCCAAATTTTGGTAAAAAGAAAAGAATAGAAGTTGATTGATCTTAGATCTTACCCTTTTTGATGTTGTAACTGACTTCTCCTTTACTTAGAATCGACAGGGATTCGGTTTTGATAGAAGAAACAGAGGAGAAGAGAAGAAAAGAAGATGGTATTTTGCTCAAGGAGAATTCGGCAAAGGGAAGGAGAAGAAAGCTATGAAAATTTCGCACACACTAGGAAAGATGAGAGAATGGCCTTGATTTTCCTCTTTAATCGAAATTGATATGCCAAGAGTCCTTGACTTGGCCACCACTCCCCCACAAGTGATAATATTAACATTTAATTATCACTTTAATTAAATTAGAGTATTTTATCCATCCTTTATCTCCTTAATTATTTTATTAAAAGAAATTCCTTTACTTAACACTTAATTAAACAAGTTTTAACCGAAGTAAAACTCCTCTAATTTCAAGTAGCTTGTGCCATCCCACCTTTTGGCCTTGGAGGCAAAATAAAGCCTTCATTATTTGCTTCCTGGATGACTCAAACTCAGCCCAAAACCTCTTGTATTTGGGCCATTTCCTAAGGCCTTAGGTGGCATCTTCAGCCACATTTCCAAGCCCGATTGTATGTCAAAATCCACCAACTTTTTCTTTTAAGGCCCTCCCGCCCTTATCTCCTATTTTGGGCTTTAAAATTTATCATTCCGCCTTATTTCTAAGTTTCCTAAAATTTTCGCTGCTCAGAACTTGCCATTTCCTTACATCTTCGTGTTTCCAAAATGTTCGTGTTTCCAAAATGTTTAGGTTTCCAAATGTTCAGTTTCCAAAATGTTTAGGTTTCCAAAATGTCTAAGTTTCCAAAAATGTCCATTTCCATTTCCATTTCATTTTCATTTCCATTTCCATTTTCATTTCCATGCATTTCTAGGTTTCCAAAAGTATCAAAAATTTATTCATAGTACTTGAAACTTGTCATTTCATACAATTAAACTGGAAATGCATAGGCCCTATTCAGGATGTTACACTTTTATGGGTCAAATTGAAATATGTGATTTTATGGGCCAAATTGAAATATGTGATTTTATGGGCCAAATTGAAATATGTCATTTTATGGGCCAAAATGAAATATGTTGCTTTATGGGCCAATAAGTGATATTAATATATGAGCTAAAATGTAATATATGATGAAATGGGCCAAGTTACTAGATCGTTATATGGGCCAAAATGCTATTTTGACTAATGGGCCAAATTGATAAATTGTAATATGGGTTTTTATAAAAATTTACTTTACAAGTATTTTTGTTATGCATAAACATGATTGCATGGGTTGGGATAATTGATGAAGAGAAGAAAGGCCTGATGCCAAAATTATAGATAGGTGACTCTGTCACGATGGCCTGTTGCCCAAAATCTAGATCGGTGGTTCTACCACAATTATTTAAATGGCCTGTTGCCACAAATATTATAATTGGCTTTAAGCCTACTATTGGTGTGTTGGCGAGGTGTGTTGACTTGATCCCCACAAGTGTGATGGTTGGTATGGGTGGTGTGTAGCGGATGGAAATTAGGCTTGGTTGGGAATTGCATATAACATGCATTATTATTTTATACCTGATTTATAAATATTTACATTTGCAAAATGAGCTCAAGCCCAATTATATGTTTATATGGTTTTGGCCTAGTGAATCCGATAAGTGGGTTACACATTGAGTTCTAAGTAACTCACCCCATTTTCTTACCTTTCTCAGGTAATAATAATTGATGGAGACTTGGGTCGGAGATGACTTCATGTGGAGGCTACACTACAAATGGTGGTTTATAAAACTTTAAAACTTCTTTAATAATTTTTCTTAAGTACTATTTTAATGGCGATGTAATAAGGCCTTTTTAATTATGAATTTTATTATGTGGATGGATTTTATTATGTTTTAGTTTTACTAAGTTGGATTGATTTAGTTTTCATAAATGTTTTTCTAAAACTTTCAGATAAAATAAAGGTTTTTCTTAAATATCATTGAAACTTAGGAAATTATTTTAAAGCTTTTCGATGAAATATTTCGACTAAATAAATCCAAAGTTTTAAACAATTACTACTCTATAGATCAAATGATAAACTCTTGTCAATGAACTTCAATTTTTCGATAAAGTCATTCTCTTAATCGTTTTGAAGATTTGATTCCTACATCGTTAATGATTTGAATGTACGTTTAATTTGTGTGGCATGCCAAGATCCGAGCTTAATGCATAGGCCGGGTTTTGGGTGTTACTATGCACACCACTTGCCACTAAGCCACAAGCTCCTCTTGTGCTAGCTAATTACACACTTATTTCCTTAAGCCTTGATGCCACTTACCTTCTCTCCTTAAAGTGCCTAAATACAAAAATTTTCCTATAGCCTAACTTGAACCCAAAATTTCCTAGAAACCCCGTAGCTTTCCAAAATCACCGTCCTAGTAAGTCCAACTTGAAATAATGTCGTTATCTTGTTCTCAAAAATTTTAAACACTCCTACACTCAAGGCCCATTAGGCCCAATTTTGGGATGTTACAAACAGTCAAACTACGACTGTGAGCTACCTGTAATAGTTGTTGTACAATATCAGATCTTTTCGATATACTCACACTATTTCAAAGCAACAATTAATCATCGGTTTCACATCACAATTTCTGAATCAGAAGTCTATTTACGTTGTACCTTTTTTTTTAACTTGTAATTCATTGACACACTTCTTAGCCTCACAAATTCGCTGATTAAACATCAATTTAGTTTCTAGCTCAGCCAATAACTACCCATCATCTGATAAGATTAATCGCATGTTTATCGGTCGTAAAACACACAAAGATTTATAACTCAGAACATCCGAGACTATAATTGTTTGTCTAGGGTGATAATTAATCATTGACTCACAATCTTTCAATAGTTTAAGCCATCATACTGTCTCAAATTCAGATCTTTCAAAAACATCAAATATTTTAAACTCTTGCAGTCTTTAAAAGGTTACATTTCTCACTAAACAATTAATGTTGCTAATTATTTAACACAAATACAATGTCAACCATCTCTAATTCTCGTGTCATATAACTTTTTACCCAATGAAGGCTAAACTAGAACTGATGCTTCGATTAACAATGTCTTCAACTATTTACCACTTTATTAATAATTATCATATCATACAGATTTCACGAGCGTAACTTACAGGAACATTTCTCAATAAAACTGTTCTGATGGATATCATTCATTATCATGTCTTCTAGAATATGAATCATGCATTCAGAATATTCATCTATTTACTCGTGAACGATCAAAGTTTATTTCCACCCAGTGGATAGATTCAGATACAAGTAACTCAATTAATCCAATCAAACTAGATAATTGAATCGATCTTGACTGTCAAACAATAACTTTTCAATTATTAATCAATGAAGCTTTAAACCATACTAAAGCCACAACCATTAGATAGATTAAAATCATAGTGCCATAATAAGGCCAACATCTCAACCGTATAGATGTATAATGTCCCAGTTATCAATAATGCATTTTGAACACAAGAGAAATTCAAATATGATTTTCAATAGCAACCAGTGCAGAAACACAACCTCTATAAATCTGATAAATATACCACTGTACTCCCAAGATAAAACTAGAAATTTTAAATCATATTAGATATGGTCATCTCCGTCAAAAGAATATCCCTTGCAGATAATTACATAAAATCATAACAAAACCGAGGTGGCGAACTCTCAAAATGTTAAGCTGTACAGAATTTTTGGAAATTACAACCTATATAGAATGAAAAAGATCTCGATGATATCACATAAAATTTCCAAAAGGAAGAACAACACTCATAAACATTGAAATCAACGGTGACAAAAGCAATATAATCTTCATGTAAATTCAACAGAACAATAACCAGTAGAAACAGAATACTAGCAATCATACAGATTTTACCGTCGACTTTTCTATCAACACAATAGAATAGAATACAAGAGAAAAAAATAGAGCAATGCCGATCATAAACCATATATACCACAATGCTTTCATCTAACAGTATGTTTAACTAACATTCTCATACGATAAGAATTCCTTATGAAATTAAACAGTCATATATACTTCTGAGAATGAATGTACACGTAGGAAACCCAGAAGAAACCATAGTAATTGCCCGACTATAACCATTGCACTCAGCCATCCTTACCATTTAAACATCACTCAACCGTCCAATTTTGAATAGATCATTTAATTGGAGTTAACTTCTTCTATAACAGTGACTTTACATAATCTGAATAGTCTTCAGACCTAAACAATATCTCTTTTAATATTGCCTTCATTTGCTGATTCATTCTCTTTTCTGACTACATTACTAATCTTTCAAACACAGACTTCAGTAACTCCACACTCATGAACTTATTCAATCCAAATCTTACAGATTTCAGTGTAACATTTTTACTGATAAGGGGTGAGGGTAGTAAAGCCTCAAATTTAACTCACATACATGCATAAAACATATACTATCACAAATAGCTAGTTCATTTCTAATTTCACATTCTCATAACAATTAATAGTCATTGACTTATCAACACTTTTGGTACTTAACACATAGTTCATATACAAACTCAAAACACAAATTCATAATCAAAACATTTTATATAATAGTCATAGGCCACATATCACAACTCATATACTCATATAATTATATCATTTATCAATAACAAAAAATGTCATACACTTTGATCCATACCTTTACGAGTGTCAACTCATCACCAATAAATTTTCACTCAAACATTTGAGTACACATTCCGTACTATTGGAATTTAGCTCGATTGGAAAGCATATCTGTCAAATCAAAATAATTTTCATTAGAGTTGAGAGATATCACACTATCACATATTATATATGGCATGTATAGCTAACCTCACATATGCTATGTTAGTCTTAGAACTGACTAAATCATAGCTCTGATACTAATAAAATGTAACACCTCTAACCCCTATCCATCACCAGAATAGGGTTACTAGGTATTACTGATCACTCACTTCATAACATATACATGTCTCGTACATTTAGACATTCAAATACATATGCTATTCAAACACAGTCATATTGTCCCTTACGAGGCTCTACGAAGCCTTAAAACATGCTTAGAAATGGTTTGGAACTAAACTAAACAATACAAAAATTTCTTAAACTTAGAATAATTTTCACATTTTCAAACGTCACACTCCCGTGTGGACAGGCCTTGTGCCTCACAGGCTTCCAGACACGTCCGTGTCACAGACCGTGTGGAAACAGGGCATACATACTGACTTGGTCACACGGCCACCAGACACGCCCGTGTGTCTGGGCCATGTAACACATTGACTTGTTTTTCTTAAGCAGCAGGGTCATACAGTTGAAAAACACGCCCGTGTGCTCAGGCCATGTGGCAGGAAATTAGGCTTGATTTAAGTCATATTTCTCGCCCTTCTCATGCATACTTAAACAACATCATTTTGTACCATTTCAATACCATTAATAGGTAGCCAAAACATTTCCAAATACACAAGCTATAATCATCAATATAACCTATTTCATTTATACAATATTTTCCAATTCAAACATCAATCCATATCTAAAAAATGAACCAATTCATATGAATAACTTAAACCTTTATTAAAACGGCCATATACACTTAGATCATTTCAAACAAATCTCATAACAATTCTAAGCTATTTAGCCAATATCAAGTTTATCAAAATATACTAAATTCCACAACCACAATCATAATCAACCATCTCAAATAACCAAATACACTCCAAACATAATACCACATACCATAGCCTATACATGCCATATAATCAAGTCATAAAGGGTATAAATATCGAAATCATTAACCAGATAGTATGATACGATCTCCGCTGACTTCCAACCCGAGTAAATCTTTGAAAATCTATAAACATGGGAAAAACACACAGAGTAAGCTTTTAAAGCTTTGTAAGATCGTATCTTAATAAACTTAACAAAGAAAATAATTTCATTACAATATTATAAATATGATATGTTATCTCAATTGCCAAAACACAACTTATCTCAAGTTTATAACATGTTTTCATATCAAAACAACACCATTCAATAATATACTTACTTACTTACTAACTTTAGCTTTCACAAGTTTATTCAATTCAATTCTCATATAACATTAAATTCTCACTTTCATATAACCAAATGAACACATTTTGGAAAATAACATATTTAATCCCATATCTTTCTCATATGAATCACATATCATCACTTATACCCAAATTCACCTTTCATTCAAATAGTATCTGGCAATTTCACATATGCCACTTTATAAATCATATCTTATTCATTTATTCATGTTTCATTTGCACATATTCACAATTCATTTACATACACATCACATAATATTCTTTGCACATATATACTTACCTTTCATTATCAAATATTGTATACATTTTAACGTACCTGAATCAAAATGTCATTCACTTATTCACTTATTTCTCAAAACGCCTGTTGAACCGTTCAGAATTAATAGGATACTAAGATAGTCAAAATTGGATACAATGCCAACGTACCAGACGTGGTCTTACATGTAATCACATATCGATGCCACTATTTCAGACAGGGTCTTACACGAATCAAATACGATGCCAATGTCCCAGACATGGTCTTACACGTAAACACAAGTCGATGCCAACATCTCAGATATGGTCTTACACGAAATCATATCTCAGAATCCTATGTCATGACATATGTATCCTCTACCATTCTTAGGGTTCATACGGGACCTTTCAGACGTCGTCACATTATCAGATCTTTCTTGTATTCATATATTCTGCTTCTCGAACAATTCAATATCATAATATCATATATATAGCTTATTCAAAATACTTACATTTGCAATACCATTCGACATTGAATTCAATCATACAAATAATATGCATTTATAACATGATTTTGTAATGTCTATTAAAATACGAACTTACCTTGTTCGTAGTAATGACAAATTAAGTCAACTAATTCGATATTGTAACATCCCAAAATTGGGCCTAGTAGGATTGGGTCGATTGGGCCTTGGGCTTTAGGAAAAATTTGTATGTCATCTAGTTACTTATGTTAGCTCGGGTAGTATTGTTTGTGTGTTTAGCATAGTCTTGTGTAGGATTGGATTTATTTACATAGTTAGAGTAACTTTTAGTTTGAAGAATTTAGTGAAGTGGATTAGGTGAACTTGACACTTAAGTTAATATAAGTATTAAATTAAAGCACATGAGTAGTTAGTGGCATAGTGGATAAGGAGCTTGAAAAGTTGCTTGAGGGAAGTGGTTCGAGTAGCATGGAAAGCATATTGAGGATTTTATTTTTGTTCATCTTAGCATTTATATTCGGTCAACTTTATTTATGATAAGGTTGGACTTTCAAGATTTTTGGTAAGTTGAATATTGGTTTAAGGAAAGCATGAAATTGGGGATAAGAATCTTAAGGTTATGGAAGGTTGGTGTAACACCCCAAACCCGGTCAATACACCACGACCAAATCTGGTATGTTACGGGGAAAAACGTATTTGAGAGGTTAGGTTTCCGGATAAAGGTTTGATGAAAACTCTTCGCTGTATTTGTACTTTGTAAAAGTCTTGGACATGATTGTTTTAAAACCGATAGTGCATTTTGAAAACCCAGAAATTTTGAAAAACTAGTTGAATCCATAAGTAAAACAAAAGTTATATTGTCTAAGAATTCGAGTAATTCCTTTCTTTTGCTTAAAAACATTTTTATCTGTGTGTGGAAAAAAAAATCTAAAGTTTAGAACACATTTGAGTTGACTCCTTTTAAATTACAGCGTGATACCCGGTGGTAAAGTTTAAAACATATCGCTTTGTAGTAAAAAAAAACCTTATCTTTCCATGTTTTATCCAATATTAACCCAATAATTTGTTAAGGCATATTTGAAATCAAATTTAAGCATGTAAATAACCAAAGTATAATTTTAAAAGGCCTTTTACAATCCCAACAAAATCAAATGGAAATAAATAAATAAAGTACCAAGTTTGTAAATCAGGGCAAGTCCCAATTTATTCATGGCATGGTCACCTCGAGTCAACCCGACTCCATGTCCGCGATCTAAGTGTCACCTGAAATAATAAGGGAGAAGGTGAGTCGCAAGACTCAGTGCATAAATCCCCCTCTCGATTAATGCAACATACTAACACACACCATAACAAAGCAATACAATTAATGCACCCAATCCTAACCATCCATAACACCTTTTTCTACCCCGTGTGGTACCAAACCACTGGTTGTGCCAAACCACTGGTGACCCAAAGTCACGATATCCATCAATGTGGTGCCAAACCACTGGTGACCCAAAGTCACGAAAAATCCATCTGTGGGGCCAACCCACGTGTGATACCAAATCACTGGCGACGATCTCGTATCTCAATAGTGGGACCAACCCACGGTGGCGTTAAACCACAGGGACAAGTCGCTATGAGGTGCCAAACTTCTGGTGTCCCAAAGACACAAATGTGATACCAAATCACTGGTAACCGAAGCCACGATTAGTCAAGTTGTGGGGCCAACCCACGTGTGATACCAAATCACTGGCAACGATCCCGTAATATCAACTGTGGGGCCAACCCACTGTGGTACTAAGCCACTGGGACAAGTCGCTATGAGGTGCCAAACCTCTGGTGTCCCAAAGATACAATAAATCTGTAACATCCTGAAAAGGGCCTATGCATTTTCAGTTTGATTGTATGAAATCACAAGTTTAAACACTAAGAATAAATTTTTGATATTTTTGGAAACCTGGAAATGCATGAAAATGGAAACCTGAACATTTTGGAAACCTAAACATTTTGGAAACCTGAACATTTTGGAAACTTGAACATTTTGGAAACTTGAACATTTTGGAAGCCTGAACATTTTGGAAACTTGAAGATGTAAGAAAAATGGCAAGTTATAGAGCCGATCGAAAATTTTAGGAAACTTAGAAATGATGCCGAAATGCCAAATTTTAAAGTCCAAAATAGGAAATAAGGGCAAGAGGGCCTTAAAAGTAAAAGTTGGTGAAATTTGACACACAAACAGGCTTGGAAAAGTGGCCTGAAGGTGTCACTTAGGGCCTATGGAAATGGTGCCATGTGTAAGAGAAATGGGCCTGAGTTCGAGTCACTTGGGAAGCAAATAATGAAGGCTTTATTTTGCTTCCAAGGCTAAGAGAGTGGACGGCACCCATGTTCTAGAAAGGGAGGAGTTTTATTTCGGTTAAAACTTGATAAATTAAGTGTTAAGTAAAGGATTTTCTCTTAATAAGATAATTGAGGAGATATAGGATGGATTAAATACTTTTAATTTAATAAGGTGATAATTAAAAGATAATATTATCACTTGTGGGGGAGTAGTGGCCAAGTCAAGGACTCTTGGCATAGCAATTTCAGTTAAAGGAGGAGAATTTAGGCTATCTTCTCACCTTTTCTAAGCCTTGCCGAAATTCTCCTAAGCTTTCTCCCCTCCCTGCCGAATTTTCTTTAAGCAAAATCCATCCTCTCTTCTTCTATTTTTCTTCTCCGTTTCTACTGTCAAAGCCGAATCTTGGTTGATTCTAAGCAAAGGAGCAATCAACTACAACATCAAAAAAAAAAAAGAGTAAGATCTGTGGTTAATCAAATTCTATTCCTTTTCGGGTTTTGCAATTTTTACCGTAATCAAGATACTAATCCCTATTATTGTTCATGGCCGAATCTATAAGGATCTCCCGGGATTTTACAATTACCAAATATAAGGATCAAGGATCTAAGGCAAGAACAATTAATTTTTGTTCTTCTAAATTCTTTTAATCAAGATCTAAGGAAATAACCTCTTTTATGTCTCTTGGTCAATATCAAAGGAAGAGTTTGGGATTTGATTCAAGGAATTTAAGGGATTTCTTGACGAGCATATCAAGGAATCCTCTTGATTTGGAAATTGTATGGTAAGTGACATTCGTTCTTCTTTTCATTTTCCAAGGTTTGATCTTGATATTCGAATTATTTTCCACTTATTCAAAAGTTAAATCGTGAAAGTTCGTGAAAATGGGCGTAAATACTCTAGTTCGTGAAAATGGGCGTAAATACTCTAGTTCGTGAAAATAGGTAGTAAATACTCTAGTTAGTGAAAATGGGTAGTAAATACTCTAGTTCGTGAAAATGGGCCAAAATACTCTAGTTCGACATAATTACTCGATTTAAAAGTGGCTAATTCATGATATATTGTTGAATTACGAATTGGGCTCAAGCCCGACATTATGTCGATAATCTGGCCCAATAATGGTGGTAGGTGAGTTACACTTTGAGTTCTAAGTAACTCATCCCTTTAAATTCTTTCCATCTCGGTAATGGAAATTGATGTGGACTTGGGCGAGGATGACTTCGTGGAGGCCATCTTGCGAGAGAGGGTTATTTAAACTCGAACTTTCAATAAATATTTTTTTCTATTATGGATTATTGTAATAAGGGCCTCTATAAATAACTTTTGGATTTTATGTGTGTTTGGGTTTTAAATCAAGTATATGAAATTCTTTTATAAATATTTTATTATAGTCAATTCATTAACAAACTATTTAAAAGTTTTGATAATACAATGATTTTCAACTAATGTTTTCAAATATTATCAAATTCAAATACTCTTCTATTTATTTATTTTAAAACACGAAATTTATATTGAAGTTTTCAACTTATTGCAAATTTAAAGATAACTCGATTCATGTGACAAACCAAATCTAGTCTCAATGCATAGACCGGGTTTGGGGTGTTACATTGATCTTGATATTCGAATAATTTTCCACTTATTCAAAAGTTAGAAACTGACATAATTACGATTTAGTGGCTAACCGACAAGGAAGGAATACTATCATTCTTTAGGCATTTGATTTACAATCTTTTAATTGGCAACAAGGTAAGTAATACAAATCCTACTTGGATTTGGTTTTAAGCAAAATAAGTTTGTTAATATATTTTAATGGTTGGCGGATATAGGAGTAAAAATCTAGATCGGTAGATCGTTCTTCTGGATTTCAAGGAATCTATTAAGCAAATGTGGTGCACACTAACTTTCGATATTTCATATGGCAATTATTTTATTATATGATTATCGTAAGTATATGAATATGGCTAACTACCCTAATGTGGTACAAGAGTACTGTGCACGCTTCCTACTTCGATAGGATTATGAAATATGTTATTTTATAACATGTGAATATATGTATATGACTATGAAATTAAGTATGTTATGCATGATATATATTTTTGGGGCATTCGGATTTATGTGAAAGGGAAGAAGGTGTTGACTTGGTCTCACTAACGTTATATGGTGACTACGGTCACAACATTTTGAATATGGTAACTTTGGTTACATTATCGAATTTGGTAACCGGTTACATTATTTGAATATGGTGTCTAATGACACAAATTATATGGGCGATGAGCACGTCATTGCAATGACGCCTTCGATGGTGTGTAGCGGATGGAGGGTTGACTTAGTAGTCCCACGGTGTGTTGGCGAAGTGTACGGTGGTGTGTAGCGGATGGACCATTAGGCTTGGGTTGGGTTGGGTCATCATTTATTTTATATGAATGTAAATTTGATTTGAACATGTATGCCTGATTTGTTAAATGTTAGTACTATGTGCACATTGAGTCTGTTGACTCACCCCGTTGTGGGAAATATTTTCAAGTGATGAACAGTGACGGATCGGAACGGTAGACCTCGAGGTGGCCATGTTCCATTTGAAGATTTTATTCGATTTGGACTTTGATTTTTTTTTTGGGTTTTACTTGATGTAATAAGGCCATAAGGCCCAGTGGATTTTTCTTATTCTGCTTTACTTTAAATTGTTATGTTACGAACTATTATGACTAAAGTTAAGTGGTTTTTTTCAAAACCTTAAAAATTATTTTGTCACCTTATTAAAAAATTGGATTTACAAGATTACTTAAATGGGTTTCCAATCTAAGCCCAATCCACGACAACATTTTTTCCAATATTCGCAAATTTTCTCCAAGTAACAAAAATCTTTGAAACCGGTTTACTTTAGGAGCATACCAGATTTGGTTCAGGCTCGTGGGTCGGGTGTGGGGTGTTTCAATTTGGTATCAGAGCCCAGTTTTAAACTCTCGACCTATGGGCTAAGGCCCAAAACATTTTCCAAGCGAGCCAAATGATTTTCTTTGAAAATAAGCGGGCTTCGGCATGGCCCTAAGTCTCCAACCCATGATCCACCGGTAAGTACCCCTAACTATATGTGTGATTACGTGAAGCGTATAAGGGTAGAAAAGGCATGGAACGTAGAATAGAATGATAGGAACTTGAACCCTAGGATTAGACTACTCAAACACAAAACCACATAAGACTTAATGCACTGAACAAACCTATGGCTAAGTCACTGAGCTAGTGGTGTGGTAACCCCAGACGCATGTCTCAGGATTGGATCCAGAAGAGCCTGGTATTTAAGCAGTCCTAGTGACTCACCTCCTCTTCGCAGGAATCCTACCTGGTGCGTAGCTTCGGTTCACCATAACTCAGAGGGCTCAGTGGTGTGGCAACCTCTGTGCGCATGTCTAGGAATGGTTTCGGTGGGAGCTTGGTATTTAAGCAGTCCGCGTGACTCACCTCCTCTCCACACGAATCCTGCCTGGTGCGTAGCTTTGGTTCACCCTGACCAAGAGGGCTCGGTCATAGGCTAAACGTAATGACTAAAACCCGAAAGGGAACTACCCATGTTTAAAAAAAAAGAGAACAAAACAACAAACCCTAGTCTTTCAAACTTTTAAAACTTTCTTTTAAATCTGAGAAAATTATTTTTACAACATTTTCTGAAAAACTCCTGATTTGCGAAAATTACAAAAATGCCCTTAGGGGTAAAATTACCAAAACACCTTTGGTTTATAAAATGTTCAACTACTCAACAGCTTTACCAAAATTTCATTATTTTATAAACACTCAAAAACCCTAATTTGTAAAATATCAAAATACCTTGATTTTGGAAAAAATTTCAAAATTGCCCCTAACTTACAAAATTACCAAAATGACCCTGATTTCCAAAACTTTTGCAACATCCCCATTTTTGAAGAAATAATTTTTGAAAAGAACCCTCAAAGTTTTACAACTTTTGAAATACCCCTAATTTATTAAAATTACAAATTTACCCTGATTTGTGAAAAATTACCAAAATACCCCTAAGGTCAAAAAATTATCGAAATACCCCCAGATTTTAAAATTTTTCCAAATTACCCCGAGACTTAGAAATTTTCAAAATAATTTTTGACAAAAAACACCAAGAAACATTTTTCTTCTGAAAAATTATGAAAATGCCCCTGTAGGACAAAATTACGAAAATACCCCTGGGTAGTGGAAAACAACAACAATGAAAACTACAATGTTTCTCTGAATGAACGAAAGTTCATACTTGTTTGATGGATGAATGAATGGAAAAGACTGTGTGTATGTATGCATATGAAAGAACCACTCTTAAATCCCTTTTCATAAAACTCCTTTGCTGGTAAATAAGTGGAACAATGACTAATTCATAAAATTTCTTAATCAGATCTCGACTTTAGAAAATGAGCTCTAGAGAACGTGGTCGTTGTGGTCGAGGTAGAGGAAGGATGACCGTGTCAGAACCCGTTAGATCGGGTCAAGGGTCCGATAATGAAAGGCCACCACCACCCCCAACTGTTAATGTTGAGCAAAGAGCTCGAGACGGGAAGATCTTTGTCGCAGTCAGTTGTCTGCGAGTTTTGGAATTGGTGGCGGTGCGGAGGAAATTTAGGAAATCGAAAGTCTGTACCTGAATGGCTCCGAGCTAATGGAGCGAAAATGTTCTGAGGAGTATCTAATGTGGCACCCAGTACAGTTGAGTACTGGTTGGAAGCAACGAGCATATCATGGATGAGCTCGATCGACTCTAGAGGAAAAGTTGAAAGGGATGGTGGCATTGTTACGCCGATGAAGCGATCGATGGTGGTTAACTGCTCGTGATGGTACCACGGGTGAAAGTTGACACCGGAGTATGTTAAAGAGGTATTTCGGAAGAAGTATGTGGGAACCCGTATCTGAGATGAACAAAAGAAGGCTTTTCTAGGGTTGGTGCAAAGGAGTAAGTGCATCACGAGAATATGAGGCGAAATTCTAAGGTTGAGCCGCTATGCTCGAGGGGTAGTGGCAATCGAGCATGAACGCTGTGTCCGCTTTTGAGGATGATGAGGATGATCTGAGATCGTTGATAGCACCGCATCAGAAGCGGGAATTCTCGGCTTTGGTGGAAAAGGCCAAGGTGGCCGAGGGGATTAAGGACGTTACTAAGCAGACTGTGGATAGGAATAAGGCCAAAAAAGGATTTGGGCCATCTGGAAAGTGTCACAAGAGGCCTAAGGTTGACGGGCCACGAAATCAACAAGCTGGTACAGGCTGGCAGTATCGCCCTTGTGAGCATTGTGGGAAGAAGCACATGGGAGAGTGTTGGAGAAAGACGGGAGGATGTTTCAAGTGTGGGTCCAAGGACCATATGCTTAAGGATTGTCCCAAGCAATCAGATGAGAGCCGTAATTAATTGAATACTAGCGACCGGTAGAGGCGACAAGTAACCTCAACGGGTCGTGGTTCGGGTAACCGAGGTAGTGGTGCTGGCAGAGGCCGTGGAACACAAGGTCGAGGTACTAATGCTAATGCAGAAGCAAGACAACCGGGTTTGGTTTATGCGGTTCACCGAAGGGAAGATGGAGACGCGCCGGATGTAATAACCGGTACGTTCTTTATTTTTGACAAACCCTATTTTACTCTGATTGATGTGGGCTCGACCCATTCCTATGTTGCAAGTAGTGTAGTGGAAACACTAGGCCTAGACTCTGAACTTTCTAATAGACAGATGACTGTAGTAAGCCCATTAGGCCAAACTGTAGTGGTAGACAAGATTTTTCAGAATGTACCCCTAGAGATTCAGGGAGTGAACTTTCGAGCAGATTTAATGGAGTTACCCTTCGGAGAGTTTGAGCTTATACTCGGAATGGATTGGCTAGTAGAACACCGAGCCGTGTTGGATTGTACGGCTAAACGTATGAAACTAAGAACCCCGGAGGATGAAGTGGTAGTAATGATCAGAGAAAGGAGGAACTACTTGTCTAACGTAGTTTCAGCACTGAAGGTTGAGAAGATGGTTAAGAAAGGTTGCAAGGCATTCCTAGCCTTTGTAAGTGTGATAGGTGGGAAGGAGGAAGGTGTTAATGGAGTTAGGACGGTAAGGGACTTCATGGATGTGTTTTCAGAGGAATTACCGGGAATACCCTCAGACAGGAAGGTGGAATTTGGGATAGATTTGCTACCCGAAATAACTCCTGTGTCAATCGCTCCATACCGAATGGCACCAAAGGAGTTAGTGGAGCTCAAGGCTCAAATCCAAGAACTGTTGGATCGTGGGTTCATCCGACCCAGTGTGTCTCCGTGGGGAGCACCGGTCTTATTTATGAAGAAGAAGGACGGAACTATGCGTATGTGCATAGATTATCGTCAGTTGAATAAACTGACCATTAAGAACAAGTATCCTTTGCCAAGGATCGATGACCTGTTCGATCAGCTAAAGGGAGCCGCAGTGTTTTCAAAGATTGACTTAAGGTCGGGTTATCATCAGTTGAAGGTGAAGGGGGCTGACATCCATAAGACCGCTTTTAGGATAAGATATGGTCACTTCGAGTTTGTGGTGATGCCGTTTGGGTTGACGAACGCTCCAGCCGCGTTCATGGATATGATGAATCAAGTTTTCTAACCCTACTTGGATAGGTTCGTCGTTGTGTTCATCGACGATATTTTGGTGTACTCAAAGTCAGAGGAGGAGCATGATGAGCATCTCCGAGTCGTGTTGGAAGTGTTAAGGGAGAAGAAGCTCTATGCCAAATTCAGCAAGTGTGAATTTTGGCTTAAGGAGGTGGCATTCCTAGGACATGTGGTATTCGCAGAAGGAATAAGAGTGGATCCTAGGAAGATCGAAGTAGTGTTCGATTGGAAACCACCTAGGTCCGTGGCTGAAATCCGAAGTTTCTTAGGCTTGGCAGGCTATTACAGAAGGTTTGTGGAAGGATTCTCGTCGATAGTCGCGCCTTTAACCAAGTTACTAAGGAAGGAAGTACCCTTCGAATGGACGAATAAGTAGCAGGAGAGCTTTGAAAAGCTTAAGAAGGTGCTGACGGAAGCCCCAGTGTTAATTCACCGAGGCAGGAAAAGATTTTGTGGTGTACTGTGACGCTTCGCATACGGGGTTAGGCTGTGTGCTAATGCAAGATGGCAAAGTAATCGCTTATGCGTCATGGCAGCTAAGGCCTCATGAGGTTAACTACCCCACTCATGACTTGGAACTAGCAGCAGTGGTTTTCGCCCTTAAGGTTTGGAGGCACTACCTTTATGGAGAAAGGTCAGTTATCTACACAGACCACAAGAGCCTTAAGTACTTATTGACTCAGAAGGAGTTGAACTTGAGGCAACGAAGGTGGGTGGAATTGCTGAAGGATTACGATTATTCGATAGAATATCATCTGGGCAAGGCGAACGTCGTGGCTGATGCCCTAAGTCAGAAGATTGTATTGGATCGACGGGCTTTGTTCACTCATTTAAGTCTGTATGATGACGGAAGCTTTGTTGGCGAGTTACAAGTCGAGCCCACATGGTGAAGGAGGTGAAAGAGGGACAGGTTATCGATAACGACTTAAGTACTAAGTTGCGCAAGTACAAAGGGGATTAAAGGACTATGGTGTCAATGATGAAGGAGTATTGTGCTACAAGGGAAAAGTCTGTATGCCAAGGAATAAGGAGTTGAGACAAAGGATTCTTCGAGAAGCGCATGGTAGCCCTTATGCTATGCATCCGGAGGCATCAAGTCAGTATAGAGATCTAAGGGAGCAGTTTTGGTGGTACGATCCAAACGAGAGGTGACCTGAATTTGTGGGGAAATGTTTGACGTGTCAGCAAGTTAAGGCTGAACACCAAGTCCCATCGGGATTGCTACAACCAATCGAAGTTCCCCAATGGAAGTGGGAAAGAATTACCATGGACTTCGTTAGTGGGCTTCCCCTTACGCCTACTAAGAAGGACTCGGTATGGGTGATAGTGGACCGGTTGACCAAGTCCGCACACTTTATCCCGGTAAGTAAGAGTTGATTATTCCCTTCAGAAGTTGGCTAAGTTATATGTGGCGTAGATTGTGAGGTTACATGGAGTACCAATGTCGATCATCTCGATAGAGACCAAGGTTTACGCCTCGATTTTGGAAGGCACTTCACCAAGCTTTAGGCACTAAGTTAGACTTCACTACGACTTTTCATCCACAATCGACAGGCGATCGAACGGGTTATACAAGTGTTGGAGGATATGTTGAGAGGTCGTGTAATGGATTTCGAGGAAGTTGGGAAAATTACTTGCCTTTAGCTGAATTCGCCTACAACAATGACTATCAAGCTAGCATTCGGATGGCACCATACGAAGCATTGTATGGAAGGAAGTGTAGAACACCTACTTGTTGGACCGAGTTAGGAGAATGCCAAGTTTTGGGTCCAGAATTAGTGGCGGAAACCAAGAGAAGGTTGAGTTAATTCGAGCACGGTTGAAGGAAGCCTCTGATAGGAAGAAGTCGTATGCAGACCTTAAGCGGAAGGAAATAGAGTTTGAAGTGGAGACCAAGTATTCTGAAAGTCTCACCTTGGAAGAAGGTAATGAGGTTCGATCGAAAAGGAAGTTAAGCCCAAGGTTTGTAGGGCCTTATCGAGTACTGAAACGAGTTGGGCCAGTGGCATACAAATTAGAGTTGCCACCAGAATTGCAGCAGATGCACGACGTATTTCATGTGTCCATGTTTCGTCGCTATCGATCGGATCCATCGCATGTGGTATCTGTTGAAGAAGTGGAGCTAAGGCCAGACTTATCCTATGAGGAAGAACCGATTCGAATCTTGGAACGTGATGTGAAAGTACTACGAAGGAAGACAGTTCCTCTAGTCAAAGTGCTATGGCACAATCATGGAATGGAAGAAGCTTCGTGGGAGTCAGAAGAGACCATGCGACAACAATACCCTCAATTATTTTAGTTAGGAAATTTCGGGGACGAAATTTTGTTTAAGGGGGTAAAACTGTAACATCCTGAAAAGGGCCTATCCATTTTCAGTTTGATTGTATGAAATGACAAGTTTAAGCACTAAGAATAAATTTTGATATTTTGGAAACACGAAATGCATGAAAATGGAAACACGAACATTTTGGAAACCCGAACATTTTGGAAACCTAAACATTTTGGAAACACGAATATTTTGGAAACTTGAACATTTTGGAAACTCGAACATTTTGGAAACCTGAACATTTTGGAAACTTGAAGATGTAAGAAAAATGGCAAGTTACAGAACCAATTGAAAATTTTAGGAAACTTAGAAATGATGCCGAAATGCCAAATTTTAAAGTCCAAAATAGGAAATAAGGGCAAGAGGGCCTTAAAAGTAAAAGTTGGTGAAATTTGACACACAAACAGGCTTGGAAAAGTGGCTGAAGGTGTCACTTAGGGCCTATGGAAATGGCGCCATGTGTAAGAGAAATGGGCACGAGTTCGAGTCACTTGGGAAGCAAATAATGAAGGCTTTATTTTGCTTCCAAGGCTAAGAGAGTGGACGGCACCCATGTTCTAGAAAGGGAGGAGTTTTATTTCAGTTAAAACTTGATAAATTAAGTGTTAAGTAAAGGATTTTCTCTTAATAAGATAATTGAGGAGATATAGGATGGATTAAATACTTTTAATTTAATAAGGTGATAATTAAAAGATAATATTATCACTTGTGGGGGAGTAGTGGCCAAGTCAAGGACTCTTGGCATAGCAATTTCAGTTAAAGGAGGAGAATTTAGGCTATCTTCTCATCTTTTCTAAGCCTTGCCAAAATTCTTCTAAGCTTTCTCCCCCTCTCTGCCGAATTTTCTTTAAGCAAAATCCATCCTCTCTTCTTCTATTTTTCTTCTCCGTTTCTACTGTCAAAGTCGAATCTTGGTTGATTCTAAACAAAGGAGCAATCAACTACAACATCAAAAAAAAAAGAGTAAGATCTGTGGTCAATCAAATTCTATTCCTTTTCTTTTTACCAGAATCAAGATACTAATCCCTATTATTGTTCATGGCCGAATCTATAAGGATCTCTCGGGTTTTTACAATTACCAAATATAAGGATCAAGGATCTAAGGTAAGAACAATTAATTTTTGTTCTTCTAAATTCTTTTAATCAAGATCTAAGGAAATAACCTCTTTTATGTCTCTTGGCGAATATCAAAGGAAGAGTTTGGGATTTGATTCAAGGAATTTAAGGGATTTCGACAGCATATTAAGGAATCCTCTTGATTTGGAAATTGTATGGTAAGTGACATTCGCCAAGGTTTGATCTTGATATTTGAATTATTTTCCACTTATTCAAAAGTTAGAAACCGACATAATTACGATTTAGTGGCTAGCCGATTTAAGGAAGGAATACTATCATTCTTTTCGGATTTGATTTACAATCTTTTAATTCTAACAACAAGGTAAGTAATACAAATCCTACTTGGATTTGGTTTTAAGCCAAATAAGTTTGTTAATATATTTTAATGGTTGGTCGAATATAGGAGTAAAAATCTAGATCGGTAGATCGTTCTTCGTGATTTCAAGGAATCTATTAACAAATCGGTGTGTACGCACACTAACTTTCAATATTTCATATGGCAATTATTTTATTATATGATTATACGTAAGTATATGAATATGGCTAAGTACCCTAATGTGGTACAAGAGTACTCAGGTACGTTTCCTACTTCTGATAGGATTATGAAATATGTTATTTTATAACATGTGAATATATGTATATGACTATGAAATTAAGTATGTTATGCATGATATATATTTTTGGGGCATTCGGGATTTATATGAAAGGGGAAAAAGGTGTTGACTTCGGTCTCACCAACGTTATATGGTGACTACGGTCACAATATTTTGAATATGGTAACCGGTTACATTATCCTAATTTGGGAACTTGGTTACATTATTTGAATATGGTGTCTAATGACACAAATTATATGGGTGATGAGCACGTCATTACGTAGCTAACGCCTTTGATGGTGTGCAATGGATGGAGGGTTGACTTAGTAGTCCCACGGTGTGATTTGGCGTGTACGGGTGGTGTGTAGCGGATGGACCATTAGGCTTGGGTTGGGTTGCATCATCATTTATTTTATATGAATGTAAATTTGATTTGAACATGTATGCTCGATTTGTTGAATGTTAGTATCTTGTGTGCACATTGAGTCTATTGACTCACCCCTTGTAGGGAAATATTTTCGGTGATGAACAAGTGATTTTGAAGGGACGGTGAGACCTCGAGGTGGCCATGTTCCATTTGAAGATTTTATTCGATTTGGACTTTGTTATTTTTTTTTTTTGGGTTTTACTTGATGTAATAAGGCCATAAGGCCCAGTGGATTTTTCTTATTCTGCTTTACTTTAAATTGTTATGTTACGAACTATTATGACTAAAGTTAAGTGGTTTTTTTTAAAACCTTAAAAATTATTTTGTCACCTTAATAAAAAAATTGGATTTACAAGATTACTTAAATGGGTTTCCAATCTAAGCCCAATCCACGACAACATTTTTTCCAATATTCACAAATTTTCTCCAAGTAACAAAAATCTTTGAAGCCGGTTTACTTTAGGAGCATACTAGATCTGGTTCAGGCTCGTGGGCCGGGTGTGGGGTGTTTCAAAATCGATCTGTGGTACCAAACCACTGGAGGTGCCAAACCTCTGGCGTCCCAAAGACACGATATCATATTTCCCCTCCTCTCATATCACCCCTAGACATATCATACCGACTCATGTAAAGTATGCCAATCATGCAAATCATGCTAACATGTTAATATTGCATCTAACAACACATACATCATAGATCATGATATCATATATCAATAACAGAACTCGTAATGAAACGGACTTACCCGAATCCGTGCGCATACCCCATAGGGTATCATATCACTCAACCATACCGTTTTGGCTTTGTTAAACAATCGGGTTACTAAGCAAAGAGTGTGTTAGTTTACACACTTATTAAAGCGCAAGCCTTAATCCCAAAGAACCGATCTAAGACCCTCAATTACCTTGCTCCTATAATCGGCCAAACATGAGATTAGCAACCTAGACCAATCGGACAAACCAAATAACTCAAGAGGGTTAACGCTCAAACCCTTACCTTATGAATGATTTGGTTTCCTACCAAATCCCGAACCAACTGATGGTTCCTCTGACAATCGACCACACCCTATTAAGAAGAACAGTTAGTCCTTTGAAGACTTTGGCTTAACGAAACTAAGAGAATAGACTAATAAAACCAACCCTTACCACCACTTACCAACCATTCACTCACAAGTGGAGGCTTCGCTTGACTGCTTTGAAATCCCGGATACCCTATAATAAAATGATTACCAAAACAAGTGATTAACTCCTTTCAACAAATGCCGAAATCGGTTCTTAACCAAATCAGAATTGACAGAGAACAAGGGAGAAGAGAAATAGACATTCGGCCAAGCACCTATCTTCATCTAAACCCGATTGGAACCAAACTAGAAGAGATCCCCCTCGTTTGTGATTCAGCCAAGACTTAAACAAAAAGGAGAAGAAAATTCAGCTGTGGTTGTTTAAAACTATCAATCAAGGTTCGGCTAAGAAGGCAAAGTAGATTCGGCACAAAGGTTTCGGCAAAGAGGATTTGAGAAGAAGAAAGAAAAATGGACAGGAGGAAGGTACTTTCGGTTTTGAAAGAAAAAGAAAGGGAGAAGGTGTTTTGGAGTATAAAGTTTCGGCTACCTAGGTTTCAAGGAAAGAAAGAAAGTATGAGAAGAAGAGAATACTAGTTTTGGCTTAGTACAAATGAAAAAGAAAAGCAATGGAAGGGTTCGGCCAAAGGAAACAAAAGAGGTAAAAGCTTGAGGGCTCAAGTGAACATTCGGCTACAACCACAATTTAAGAGACACAAATGCAAACTTTCGACAAGTCAAGGTTTCTTGGACTTTCGATTTCAAGAAGTAAAAATGAAAGAGAGCTCTTTTGAAAATTCGGCTAGCTATGCCAAAAGAAAGAACTTGGCTTTCACAATCTTGACTGAAAATACACCAAAATGCCAAGGAACATTTGGCACTCCCACTTACACACCTACCAAACCGGCCACTCCCCCTATGAAGCACCCAAGATTCGGCCACCACCTACAAACACTCCCAACCACTAGTTCAAACAACTTTGAACTAGTCAACCTCCATGATTTCTCTCCACCCACCATTTAAATTATTTGACTTGGTCCACCCTCAACCACCTTGGCGTCAAAATGGAAGCAAAAAGATGAGACTTCTGTAGCTCGAACACAGGACCTCGTCCCCTTGCAAGTGGCGTCACACATAAGCTCTAAGTGGCGCCTTCCTTGCCACTTTACTAGCTCAATTCTTGTGCTAAAATTCACCTAAAAAATACCTATAACCTCTAGCTCCTTCAGCTCCATTCACTTAAAGCTTAAAAACTAAAATTTTTTCCTACCACTCAGGCTTACACCAGGCTTACAACTAAGCCCCAAAACATCAAAAACAACCACACCGCAGATCAAACACATGCAAACAATGCAATAACAAAATAGCCCCTATTCCAAGATATTACAGTTCTACCCCCTTTAAAAATAATTTTGACCTCGAAATTACCTGATCAAAAGAGTTGAGGGTATTACTGCCTCATCGCATCCTCTGGTTCCCACGTAGCTTCTTCCACACCATGATTTTGCCATAGCACTTTTACCAAAGGAACTGACTTCCTACGCAGGACTTTCACATCTCGATCTAGAATCTGCACTGGTTCCTCCTCCATGGTCAAATCTGGATTCACCTCGATATCTTCTACTGCTACGACATGCGATGGATCTGAACGATATCGCCTAAGCATCGAAACGTAGAATACGTCGTGAATCTAACTTAGCTCTACTGGTAACTCAAGCTGGTAAGCTACTGGTCCCACTCGTCTTAGTACCCTATACGGCCCAATAAACCTCAGACTTAACTTGCCTTTCCTCCCGAACCTCAACACTTTCTTCCATGGCGAGACCTTCAGAAAGACCTTATCACCCACGGTAAACTCTATATCTCTACGCTTGAGATCAGCGTAAGACTTCTGCCTGTCCGAAGCTTCCTTCAATCGAGCCTGAATCAACTTCACCTTGTCTTCAGTCTCTGCGACCAACTCTGGTCCCAACCTCTAACGTTCACCCAACTCTGTCTAACATGTAGGTGAGCGACACTTCCTACCATACAATGCCTCATATGGTGCCATCTTGATGCTTGTTTGGTAACTATTGTTGTAGGCGAACTCAGCTAATGGTAGAAACTCTTCCCAACTACCTCTGAAGTCCAGAACACAACCTCGTAGCATATCCTCTAAGATCTGTATAACCCTTTCCGACTGCCCGTCAGACTGCGGGTGAAATGCCATGCTGAAATCCAAACGTGTACCCAGAGCCTGATGCAACGCTTTCCAGAACCTTGACGTAAATCTGGGATCCCTATCCAAGATGATCGATACTGGCACACCGTGCAGCCTCACTATCTCTGACACATACAGCTTCGCTAACCTCTGAAGTGAGTAATCCACCCTCACCGGAATGAAGTGAGCTAATTTAGTCAGACGATCCACAATTACCCAAACTGAGTCCTTCTTGCTAGGCGTAAGAGGTAATCCACTGACAAAATCCATAGTTATCCTTTCCCACTTCCACTGTGGAATCTTCACTGGCTGAAGCAACCCTAACGGCAACTGATGTTCAACCTTGACCTGCTGACATGTCAGACACTTCTCTACAAACTCTGTCACTTCCTTCTTCAGACCCGGCCACCAAAACTGTTCTTTAAGATCCCGATACATCTTACTACCTCCAGGATGCATAGCGTAGGGGCTGCTATGTGCGTCTTGAAGAATCTTCTGCCTTAACTCGATATCCCTTGGCATACAAGCTCTCCCTTGAAAACACAGCACTCCATCACTAGCCAAACTATAACCTTCCAAACCACCATTTTGCACTTGCGACCTCTGCGCATTCAGAACCTCATCCTCTAACTGTTTCTCCTTAATCTGCTCAACCCACGTAGGCTTAACCTACAATTCTGCCAGAATACTTTCGTCATCATACAAACTCAAATGGGCAAACATCGCTCTTAAGTCCGTTACAACCTTATGGCTCAACGCGTCTGCCACCACGTTAGCCTTGCCCGGATGATACTCAATCGAACAGTCGTAATCTTTTAGCAACTCAATCTATCTGCGCTGCCTCAAATTCAAATCCTTCTGAGTCAAAAGGTACTTTAGACTCTTGTGATCTGTGTAGACTATCGATCTCTCTCCGTACAAGTAGTGCCTCTAAATTTTCAAGGCGAAGACTACTGCCGCTAACTCCAAGTCGTGCATCGGATAATTGACTTCATGTGGCCTCAGCTGTCGAGATACGTAAGCCACAACCTTTCCTTCCTGCACCAGCACACAACCCAAACCTGTATGTGATGCATCGCAATATACTGTGAATTCCTTTCCTGCCTCAGGTTGAATTAGAACTGGAGCTTCAGTCAAAATCTTCTTCAACTTGTCGAAACTCTCCTGTTGCTTCTGAAACACCCCAAACCCGGCCCAAAAAGTCTAACCGGATTTGGTATGTTCCTTGAGTAAAACTTTAGCGAATTCCATTGTAAAGGAATTTTGTCTTTAAAACATTATTCTTAGGAGGAATTAATAAAATCATAGGAAACCAAACTTAAGAAAATTTCCTTGAAAACATTTATATATTAAAGACAAAAACCTTTTAAAATAATTATTAAACAACAATTTAGTTATTTAATAGATATTTATTCATGGCAAAATAAAAGTAAATCCAAACACGAAATTAAAGATAGTTTATAATAGCCTTATTACATAATATTGGCAAACCCAAAATGAAGTCTAAATAATAAAATTTAGCTTAAAAAGTTCAAGTAGGAAAATTTCCAAGCGTCATTATTTGAGCTTTGGCCACCTCGAATTCCTTCTTCAATTCGATCCATCGCACTACTGAATTATCTCAAAAGTTATCCCATAAAATGGGTGAGTTATAAACTCAATGTATAACACATACACTAAAAAGCCAATTTTATGAAATGCTTTCAAACCAAAATTTCACATATGGCCATAGGCCCATTTGATCAAATATTTGGCCCAAAGGCCCATTTTAGCTCAAATTTAGCCCAAAGGCCCATTTTACTCAAATTTAGCCCAAAGGCCCATTTCATAGCAGATCAAATAATAATCATACAATGTTACATGGATATGTATATGAAATGAGATGCAAGTCTGACCCAACCTAAATATCCATCCGCTACACACCCTCGCACCAACCAAAGACACCGTGGGGATTACTAAATCGACCCTCCATCCGCTACACACCATCGAAGGCGATTCTTGCGATCAACATGCACATCGCCCTTATTGTGGCAAAGCCACCAAAATAGATGTGTTGAAGTCACTGACCAAGTCCAAATTTCAAATACGTGATCGAAGCCACGAGCCAAATATGTGACCAAAGCCACCGAGTCAAATATGTGACCAAAAGCCACCGAGTCAAATATGTGACCGGCCACCGAGTCAAATATGTGACCGGCCACCGGAGTCAAATATGTGACCAAGTCACCAAATTCACATATGTGACCGAAGTCACGTAATTGTGGTAAAACCACCGAATACTTCCTCCTTTATTAAACATACCCATATGCCCATGCACATACATATCAAATCGATTTTCATGCTATGTACCCACAAATCATAATATAGTCATGCTTATTTCATATTGATGCATATATCAAAATAAAGCGGAATATTGGGTAACATACACGAATTTTGTATACCAATGATTGGTATCCGCAAACAAACATATTGTCATATAATCACTTTTTAATAATATAAATCTATGGAAATTTTAATGTATGGTTACACACCTAGTAACAGTGAGAACAATACTCTCTAGCTCGTCCACACCTAAATGATTAACACACTCGGTTAGTATAAACTATTGTTAGCAAAAACTATACTTATAAACGATGGATCTAAATCCTTACCCTCGGCTTTGAAAAAAAAAAAGAAATATGATGATTCGGCCTTCACAAAATAAAAGAATAAAAATGGTGGTTTCAATATGGTGGTTTCGGTTTTGAAGGGAAAGAAGAAAGATAATGAAAAGAGAAGGAAGTAAAGAGAAAGAGAAGAAGAAAATGATAATGGTGATTTCGGCAATGAGAGAAAGATAAGAGAAGAATAAGATGAAAAGAAAAAGAAAAGAGAATATGATCAAAGAGAAGAGAGATTGACTATGGAACTTAGATGCATTCGGCAAGAGGAGAGAAAATGAAGAAGAATAATGGTGCTTAATCTTTGTGATTTTTGGTTTCAAAATGAAAACTAAATGAGAGAAAGAAGGTTGTATTTGGTTCAAGCAATTGAGGCTAAATCAAAAGCGAAAATGTACCAAAATGACTAAAGTACATTCGGCCAAAATGAAGAAAATTGGTCAAAAAGATGAAAGCTAAAACAAAAGAGAGTTTTACCTAAACTCTATGGCAATTTCGGCTAGTAGAGAATTTTTTGGAGAAAATGGGAAAAGATGGACAAAACAAAGACTTTTGGCTAACTTTTCCCCCCTAATGGCAAAGCATAAATTCGGCCACATCAATGCCAACATATCCCCCTTTTTTCCTCCTTGTTTCTTCCCCATCATATCCAAAGAATTTACTACACAACTAGGCCTCTCCCTTTAGCCTTCATGTTGTTCTAGGTTCATGGTCAAATGACCATGAACACATCCCCAAAACATAGCCCTTTATTATGCCATTGTCCCCTCATCTTATCATGAATTTGTGATTCCATGCCTTATGTTCTTAACTTCCTTTTCACATGGTCAACAAGCCAAAAATGGATGAAAGCTCATCCACTCTAGAATATTCTTGGCGACACTTACAAGGAAGAAAACAAAAAAATTAAAATCTCCCTAATGTTAGCTAGGAGATTCAGACCTTGCACCTCAAGCACACATCCATACATCTTAACCACTTTGCCAATTACTTAACTTATGCTAGAACTTCTTATCATCAATTCTTAAGGCCTTATTAGCTTAGTTCTCTCTCTAATTAATAGAAATTAAAGTTTAGCAAAGCATTCACTTAATAAATGAAGCTCAAAAAAACTTCCAAAGTTGCACTTAATAAATAAACATGCAACATCATTCAATTAAGTAAAATGCATAGCCCCTAATTATCAGGATGTTACGCTTCTACCCCTTAAATTAATTTCGTCCTCGAAATTTCACGTCTGGAATAAGTGAGGTATTTGCCGCATCGCTTCCTCCGTTCCCATGAAGCTTCTTGATCCATGATTTCGCCATAATACCTTAACGAGGAGGCTGATTTTCTCAAGTAAAACCTTTACGTCTCGCTCGAATTTGAATTGGCTCCTCCTCATATGATAAATCGATCTTAATTCTACCTCCTCAGCGGTACTACATGAGATGGATCCGATCGATAGCGGTGTAACATTGAAACATGAAACACATTGTGCATTTGCTTCAATTTGAAGGCAAATCTAAGCGATATGCCACGATCCAGGCCCGCTTCACAATCCGATAAGGTCCAATGAACACAGGACTTAATTTCCTTTGCGACCAAATCTCATCACCTTTTTCCAAGGTGAAACCTTTAGGAAAACTTGGTCTCCAACTTGCATATTCTATTTCTTTCGTTTTAAATCGTCGATTTTTGTCATCGGGACTTCCTTTAACCGAGCAGGATTACCTTAACCTTTTCTTGATTCACCACTATCTCGGACCCAAAATCGTCGTTCCCTAATTCCGTCCAACACGTAGGAGTGCGACACTTCCGTCCATATAGTGCTTCATACGGTGCCATCCAGATATCTTTGGATTGAAGCTGTTGTTGTCATAAATTCGCCAAGCGGAAGAATTCCTCCCAACTTCCTTGAAATCTAACACACAACCCCTTAACATATCTTCTAAGATCTGGATTACTCTTTCTGACCGACCGTCGGACCGAGGATGAAATGCCGTCTTGAAATCAATCGGTGCCCAAAGCTTGATGCAATGCTTTCCAAAATCGCTAAGTAAATCTCGGATCTCCGTCCAAATTATCGACAACGACACTCCATGCAACCTCACAATTTCATTTACATATAACTTTGCCAATTTACGCAAAGAGTAATCAATCCGAGCGGGATAAAATGTGCGATTTAGTCAATCGGTCCACTATCACCCAAATGGAGTCTTTCTTAGTAGGCGTAAGAGGAAGCCCACTAACAAAGTCCATGGTGATTCTCTCCCACTTCCTGCGGAATCTTTATTGGTTGAACAACCCGATGGTACTTGATGTTCAGCCTTGACTTGCTGACACGTCAAGCACTTTCCTACAAATTCTGTAACTTCTCGTTTAAGACCAGGCCACCAAAATTGATCTCGCAAATCTCGGTATAACTTACTTCCTCCAGGATGCATAGCATAGGGGCTACCATGCGATTCCTGAAGTATCTTTTGCCTCAACTCCTGATCCTTCGGCATACAAACTTTACCTTTGAAGCACAATACTCCGTCATTGTTAATACCAAAATCTTCCAATTTCCCCGCACTTTGTCAAACTTTTTACTCGGATCTTCATCTATTAACCTGTCTCTCTTTTACTTGACTTAACCATGTCGGCTTAACCTGAAGTTCTGCCAACAAGCTTCCATCATCGTAGAGACTAAGATGTGCAAACATCGCTCTCAAATCTGACACCACTTTTTGACTTAGAGCGTCTGCCACCACATTCGCCTTGCCCGGATGGTACTCGATAGAACAGTCGTAGTCTTTTAACAACTCTATCCACCTTCTCTACCTCAGATTCAGTTCTTTCTGAGTCAGTAGATATTTCAGACTTTTGTGGTCCGTGAATATCACTGACTTCTCCCCGTATAAGTAATGTCTCCAAACCTTAAGAGCAAAGACTATAGCTGCCAACTCCAAGTCATGCGTCGGGTAATTAACTTCATGCGGTCTCAATGCCGAGGCAGCACGCAACTACCTTTCCGCCTTGCATCGAACACATCCTAATCCCGTGTGAGAAGCATCGCAATACGACAAAATCCTTTCATACTTCGGTGAATCAAAGCAGAGCTTCTGTCAAAACTTTCTTGAGCTTCTCAAAACTCTCTTCGCTTATCAGCCCACACAAAAGGTACTTCCTTTCTCGGCAATTTCGTTAAAGGTCATTAACGATGAAAATCCTTGACGAATCTTGGTAATATCCATTAAACCAAGAAGCTGCGAACCTCGGAATCGAACTTAGGTGGTTTCCAATCTAATCTGACCTCGATCTTCCGAGGATCCACCTAATCCTTCTGCGGATACCACATGTCCTAAAATGCAACTTCTTTCACCAAAATTCACACTTTTGAATTTGGCGTCTGACTTCTTTTCTCTTAAAACTCGCAACACAATCCGAAGATGCTCGTCATGTTCTACTTGAGACTTAGAATACACCAAGATGTCGCCTATGAATACCACGATAAACCGATCCAAGTAAGGCTGAAAATTCGGTTCATCATATCCATAAACGCGGTGGGGCGTTCATCAATCCGAATGGCATTACCGAAATTCATAGTGGCCATATCTCGTTGAAAAGCCGTCTTATGGATATCCGCTTCTTTCACTTTAAGTTGATGATATCCCACCTTAGATCAATTTTAGAGAATACATGACTCCTTTAAGGTGATCGAACAAGTCGTCGATCACGGGAAAAGGATACTTGTTCTTGATGGTCGACTTATTCAAGCTGCCGGTAGTCTATACACATCCTCATCGATCCGTCCTTCTTCTTCACGAATAGAGCAGGGTGCTCCCCATGGAGACACACTAGGTCGGATGAATCCACGCTCAAGCAATTCTGAATCGAGCCTTAAGCTCAACCAATTCCTTCGGTGCCATTCTATATGGAGTAATAGAAAGCTGGCGCCGTTCCGTGCAATAAGTCTATCCCGAATTCTACCTCACGGTCAGGAGGCAACCACGGAAGTTCTTAGGAAAAACATCTACAAATTCATTCACCGTCGACTTCTTTAATGATTGCTTCCTTAGCCTCCAAAGCATTCACCAACATCGGAAAAGCTTAGCATCCTTTCCTAACCATCTTTTTAGCCTTAAGAGCGAATACTACATTAGATAAGTAGTTAGTCTTTAGCCCATCACTACAACTTCCTTATCATCAAGAGTTCTTAAGGACATTCTCTTAGCGGCAAGAATCCACATTTGCGGTACTTCACAAGCGGTCCATGCCTAAAATTAGGTGAATTCTCGAATGGCAACTCCATTAAATCACCGAAACTGTATTCCTTGAACTTCTAGAGGCACTTCCTTAAAGAGTTTGTCTACAACTCACCGCATCATCCTAGAGGACTAAATACGACCATCTTCCTAGGTGCAGTTTGGAAGGCACATGCAAAGTCCCGAGATACTTCACTAGCAATATAGGAATGAGTTGACCCTATATCTATCAAAGCAATAAAGGCAACCGTAAATCAAAAGCGTGCAGTGATAACATCGGTGCGTCACTCTTCTCTGCGATTTAACCGCATACACCAATCCTGGTTGTCTCGCCTCAGAGTTTCCACTGCCTCTACCTGAAGTTCCACGTCCTCTACCGGAACCATTTCCCCTTCCATTGGGACCACGGCCTCTTATCGGCTGTTGTCCACTTCTATCAGCTTGATTAGCACCCTGATTTGCTGGACGGTTCTTCTCCGAGTTCATCGGACAATCCTTGATCATGTGATCCTTCGAACCGCACTTGAAACATCCGGTTTTCTTCCGGCATTCTCCGAGTGCATTTCCCACATCGAGAACAAGTACGACTTTGCACTCCGTAGCGATCTGTTGACCTCGCGGTCCATCATTTCTTGACTTTTTACGAAAATTCCGGAAGACCTCAAGACCCAAAGCTTCTCTTATTCTTGCTCGACCTCTGTCCGGTTACATCTCTCGGTCCGTTTAGCCTCTTGACAATTCTTGCCCTTTCCACTAAGATTGCAAAATCTCTTTCACGATGTGGAGCAATCATCACTCTTAGCTCATCTCTAAGTCCATCTTCAAATCGGCCTTAGCGTTCATATTCAGTTGCCACTATCCCTCTGGCATAACGGCTAAGTCGTAAGAATTCTGCTTCATATTCAGCTATAGACTTGTTTCCTTGCACCAGATTCAGAAATGTCTTCCTTTGAGAGTCGATGTAGCTAGCTCCAACATATTTTCCTTCAAATTTCACTTTAAAATACCCCAATCCAGACGATCCACGTGGGTACTTTCCTTGATAGTAAGCCACCTTTGGTAGGCTTCATCACGAAGAAGTGAAATAGCTCCTTTCAACTTCTCTTCGTCGGTCGGTCTATATCGTCCATGATCCTCTCATTGCTTCCAACCAATATTCAGCTACGTTTGGAGCTACTCAGATACTCCTCCGAAAACTTCAGCTCCATTCGATCTAAGTCTCATTCTGAGACTTGAGATCCATTTCGAACTAGCTTCGCCACTCGTTCAAAACTTCATGATGCGACTTGTATCATTGCGTCACCACCTTCATTTTGTTCTTGGAAGTGCGCCCAACAGTAGGTGGTGGAGCTTCATTCTCGGAACCTTGACCCGAGACGAGCGGTTCCAAACAATCATCCTTCCTCTTCCATGTCCACGACGACCTCGTCCCCTAGAGCTCATGTCTACTACATTATCTTATCTGTTTTTACAAAAGTCTTATGTATTAGAGTCATTTCACTTCTTATTAAAGAAAGTCTTATGAAATAGATATTCGATTGGTTTTCGTAGTAGCACACATACACCTAGGGTCCATGTCTCTAAAGTTTCCTTAGGCTTATCAAACATTCATATCATTTATCAAATGAAGGTACATACACGATGGATCTGGCCGAGAATTCGAGTGCCATGCTCTTATAAAACCATTTAACTTATGAAAACTTTCAAAAATCTTTTGGGCCAAATTTTGAAAACGTTGTGGGCTTCAAAACCCAAGTAGAGAGTTTAAAACAGAGCTCGATACCAAGTTGAAACACCCCAAACCCGGCCCAAAAAGTCTAACCGGATTTGGTATGTTCCTTGAGTAAAACTTTAGCGGAATTCCATTGTAAAGGAATTTTGTCTTTAAAAACATTATTCTTAGGAGGAATTAATAAAATCATAGGAAACCAAACTTAAGAAAATTTCCTTGAAAACATTTATATATTAAAGACAAAAACCTTTTTAAAATAATTATTAAAAAGCAATTTAGTTATTTAATAGATATTTATTCATGGCAAAATAAAAGTAAATCCAAACACGAAATTAAAGATAGTTTATAATGGCCTTATTACATAATATTGGCAAACCCAAATGAAGTCTAAATAATAAAATTTAGCTTAAAAAGTTCAAGTAGGAAAATTTCCAAGCGTCATTATTTGAGCTTTGGCCACCTCGAATTCTTTCGACTAGATCCATCGTGACTACTGAATTATCGAAAAGTTATCCCATAAAAATGGGTGAGTTATAAACTCAATGTATAACACATACACTAAAAAGCCCATTTTATGAAATGCTTTCAAACCCAAAAATTTCACATATGGCCATAGGCCCATTTGATCAAATATTTGGCCCAAAGGCCCATTTTAGCTCAAATTTAGCCCAAAGGCCCATTTTACTCAAATTTAGCCCAAAGGCCCATTTCATAGCAGATCAAATAATAATCATACAATGTTACATGGATATGTATATGAAATGAGATGCAAGCTTGCCCAACCTAAATATCCATCCGCTACACACCCGTACCAACTTGACAAAGACAGGGATTACTAAATCGACCCTCCATCCGCTACACACCATCGAAGGTAGTTGCTGCAGTCAACATGCACATCGCCCTTATTGTGGCAAAGCCACCAAAACAGATGTGACCGAAGTCACCTGACCGAAGTCCAAATTTCAAATACGTGACCGAAGTCACCAGAGCCAAATATGACCGGCCACCACGAGTCAAATATGTGACCAAAAGCCACCGAGTCAAATATGTGGCCACCGCCACCGAGTCAAATATGTGACCAAAACCACCGAGTCAAATATGTGACCGAAGTCACCAAATTCACATATGTGACCGAAGTCACGTAATTGTGGTAAAACCACCAGAATACTTCCTCCTTTATTAAACATACCCATATGCCCATGCACATACATATCAAATCAGATTTTCATGCTATGTACCCACAAATCATAATATAGTCATGCTTATTTCATATTGATGCATATATCAAAATAAGCGAAATATTGGGTAACATACGAATTTTGTATACCAATGATTGGTATCCGCAAACAAACATATTATCATATAATCACTTTTTAATAATATAAATCTATGGAAATTTTAATGTATGGTTACACACCTAGTAACAGTGAGAACAATACTCTCTAGCTCGTCCACACCTAAATGATTAACACACTCGGTTAGTATAAACTATTGTTAGCAAAACTATACTTATAAGCGATGGATCTAAATCCTTACCCTCATTCACGAATAGCGATGTTATTTGCGGTTTTCTCCACTAGTTGGATCAAAACCCACGATATTCCTGGCCAAAGTGGTTCGGTTATACGCACTACTTGAATAATCGATCCTCGTTAGCGGAAGGTCCACAACCGGGTGGAAAGTCTCTAACCAAATCTTGCTCCTCATTTGTAGATTCGATGGTAAAGAATACCTCTCTCTTCCAAACACTTGAGCGGCTCTTTTCTTACCTATCTTGATGATCTTAAATCGCTCCTAAAAATAACTTAGATTAATAATCCATCTAAAGAAATTGATATTATCTAAAATAGTAGTCTTACCTTGATGATTCGAATGGTCACTTAAGGTTGTCTTCAACAAAGTTCCTTTCAAAATCTTTTCAAGAGATTCTACCTAAGAGAGAAATAAAAGATTATGATTTCCAATCTTACTCAAGTGAAAGGAAGTGATGAAAATAATTGATAGCATCTTACTTTGATCACTTGGAGGTTGGCTTTGAAAAAAAAAAGAAATATGATGATTCGGCCTTCACAAAATAAAAGAATAAAATGGTGGTTTCAATATGGTGGTTTGGTTTTGAAGGAAAGAAGAAAGATAATGAAAAGAGAAGGAAGTAAAGAGAAAGAGAAGAAGAAAATGATAATGGTGATTTCGGCAATGAGAGAAAGATAAGAGAAGAATAAGATGAAAAGAAAAAGAAAAGAGAATATGATCAAAGAGAAGAGAGATTGACTATGGAACTTAGATGCATTCTAAGAGAGGAGAAAATGAAGAAGAATAATGGTGCTTAATCTTTGTGATTTTTGGTTTCAAAATGAAAACTAAATGAGAGAAAGAAGGTTGTATTTGGTTCAAGCAATTGAGGCTAAATCAAAAGCGAAAATGTACCAAAATGACTAAAGTACATTCGGCCAAAATGAAGAAAATTGGTCAAAAAGATGAAAGCTAAAACAAAAGAGAGTTTTTACCTAAACTCTATGGCAAATTCGGCTAGTAGAGAATTTTTTTGGAGAAAATGGGAAAAGATGGACAAAACAAAGACTTTTGGCTAACTTTTCCCCCCTAATGGCAAAGCATAAATTCGGCCACATCAATGCCAACATATCCCCCTTTTTCCTCCTTGTTTCTTCCCCATCATATCCAAAGAATTTACTACACAACTAGGCCTCTCCCTTTAGCCTTCATGCCGTCTAGGTTCATGGTCAAATGACCATGAACACATCCCCAAAACATAGCCCTTTATTATGCCATTGTCCCCCTCATCTTATCATGAATTTGTGATTCCATGCCTTATGTTCTTTAACTTCCTTTTTCACATGGTCAACAAGCCAAAAATGGATGAAAGCTCATCCACTCTAGAATATTCTTGGCCGACACTTACAAGGAAGAAAACAAAAAAATTAAAAATCTCCCTAATGTTAGCTAGGAGATTCGAACCTTGCACCTCAAGCACACATCCATACATCTTAACCACTTTGCCAATTACTTAACTTATGCTAGAACTTCTTATCATCAATTCTTAAGGCCTTATTAGCTTAGTTCTCTCTCTAATTAATAGAAATTAAAGTTTAGCAAAGCATTCACTTAATAAATGAAGCTCAAATAACTTCCAAAGTTGCACTTAATAAATAAACATGCAACATCATTCAATTAAGTAAAATGCATAGCCCCTAATTATCAGGATGTTACAGCTTCTCAGTCCAAACGAATGGAACTCCTTTTCTTAACAACTTGGTCATCGGCGCTGCGATCAACGAAAATCCTTCTACAAATCTTCGGTAGTATCCTGCCAAGCCCAGAAAACTCGAATCTCAGCCACTGACTTAGGCGGCTTCCAATCCAAAACTGCCTCAATCTTTCGAGGATCCACTCTAATCCCCTCAGCTGACACCACATGACCCAAGAAGGTCACCTCCCTAAGCCAGAACTCGCACTTACTAAACTTAGCATAAAGCTGCTTCTCCCTCAGAATCTGCAACACAACTCGCAAATGCGCATCATGCTCCTCCTCAGTCCTTGAATACACCAAGATGTCGTCTATGAATACTACGACAAACTGATCCAAATACTGTTGGAACACCCTATTCATCATATCCATGAATACTCTGGGTCGTTAGTTAACCCAAACGGCATTACGGAAACTCATAGTGCCCATACCAAAGTGCGAAGCGCCGTCTTGTAAATATCCGCCTCCTTCACCTTTAGCTGGTGATACCCAGACCTTAAATCGATCTTTGAGAATACCGATGCACCCTTCAGCTAATCAAACAAGTCATCTATTCGTCGAAACGAATACTTGTTTTTGATCGTCGACTTATTCAAGCGGTGGTAGTCTATACACATCCGTATCGTGCCGTCTTTTTCTTGACAAAAGTACCGGCGCTCCCCAAGGTGAAACACTTGGCACGATAAAGCCTCGGTCCAACAACTCTGGATCTCGAGCCTTAAGCTCTACTAACTCTTTGGCGCCATCCTATCTGAGCAATAGACCTTTGGCGCGATTTTGGGTATGAGATCTATTCAAACTCCACCTCACGATCCGGTGGCAATCCGGAAGCTCCTCCGAAACACATCAACAAATTCCTTAAGCATTGGGACCTTCCCTACAGCAAACTCCTTAGCCTCCAAGGCATACACATGAACCACATATGCTTCACAACTTCTTCGACCATCTTCTCGACTTTCAAAGCAGACACCACGTTGGATAAGTAATCTCTTCTATTACCTATCATGACCACCTCATCACCCTTAGCCGTCCTTAGAACCATGCGCTTAGCCGCGCAATCCAACCTCGCCTAGTACTTAACCAACCAGTCCATCCCAAGAATCAGATTGAACTCTCCAAACGGCAGTTCCATCAGATCAGCCTCAAACACTACCCCTTGGAGTTCTAGGGGTACATCTCTATCTGACTTTCTACAACTCTGAGTGACCTAGAGGGCTAATTACAATCATCCGCCTAGAAGATATCTCAGGTCTAAATCCATGGTCTTCACTATGCTACTGCATAACGTATGAATGCGTTGAACCCACATCAATCAAAGTAGTAAATGGAGAACCAAAGATCAAGAACGTATCGGTTATGACGTCCGGTGCGTCGTCCTCCTCTCGGCGCCTCGCTGCATACACTAACCCAGGCTGTCTTGCCTCAGAATTACCCGCACCTCTGCCCGATGCTCCGCGGCCCCGACCAGAACCATTACCTCCTCTACCATTACCACGACCCCTCTGCGGTGGCGATCCATTATTCTCAAACCGAGTGCGACCACGACCTCGGTGAATCCTAGCCAACTTACGCGGACAGTCCCTCACACGGTGGCCCAATGAACCACACTCAAAACATCCTCTTCCACCAGTCCAACATCCTCCCCAATGAGCTTTCCCCAGCGGTTACCTTGTGGCGGTCCACGATCGGCAACAACGAACCTACGGACCGATTCGCCCACTCTGTCTAGCCCTTTTACGAGGATTACCGCGACCCGGAAGATCCAAAACTCCTCTTATACTGTTCCTATCCAAGTTACGCCTCACAGACTCTTTAACCCCTTGGCTACCTTAGCCTTTTCTACCGGGACAGCAAACTCACGCTCTGTTGTGGAGCAATCGGCAACCTTAATTCATCTCTCGGACCATCCTCGAATCAACACACCTCTCGTGTTCGGTAGCCACAATGCCCCTAGCATACCGACTCGACCTCAAGAACTACGCCTCGTACTCAAACACGGACTTACTCCCTTGCACCAACCTCAGAAATGCCTTCCGTTGATCATTAATGTAGCTAGATCCAATGTACTTTTTACGATATACGACCTTAAAATAATCCCAAGTAAGATCTTCTGCTGCAAGACCTTGTCCGAACCGTGAGCCACCATGGTATGACTCATCTCAAGAAGCGATACTATCCCTTTAGCTTTCTTCTTGATCGAGTCCAAATCGTCCATGATCCGCTCCGTCGCCTCCGGCCAATACTCGGTAGTCTTTGAGCCACACCAGACACACCTCGGAATACCTCACCACTTGTTTGCTCGAGTCATTCGAGAGCAGATTTTTGAGCTCCTCGCCTCCACCTACTCCAGCTACCCTTTCCGAACTCGCAGACATCGCTTTGTGACCTTTGCATCATCCCGACTGTTCCTAAAACTCACCACCTCCGGTGGTGGTGGTACCAAGTATCTCATTCTCGGACCCACGACCAGACCCTCTTGGTTCAAAAGCATCATCTTACCCAACCACGTCCATGACCACGGCTACCCGGCTCATGACTAAGATCTCATCTTGTCTGATTAGAAGTTTATGCATTAGTAACTATTCCACTGTCTTTAAAGGCAAGAGTCTTATGAATATCTCTTATTAAAGAAGTTTTGTTTTCGCGAGTCCACAGAATCCTATCGATTTCAGTTTCTAAAGTAATCTACTACCGCTAGTCATTCAGTCACATCACATCAAAAATCTCAAGCAATAGTAAGGGGTACTTACCTGGGCGGATTGGTGTCGGAGTCTCGGTGCCATGCCTTTCAAACCATTTATTTTAAAACAACATCACTTAAACCAATCTTTAAAACATTTTGGGCCTCGGGCCCACAACTGAGCCTTTGAACTTAGCACTGATACCACAATTGTAACACCCCAAACCCGGTCAATACACCACGACCAAATCTGGTATGTTACGGGAAAAAACGATTTGAGAGGTTAGGTTTCCGGATAAAGGTTTGATGAAAACTCTTCGCTGTATTTGTACTTTGTAAAAGTCTTGGGCATGATTGTTTTAAAATCGATAGTGCATTTTGAAAACCCAGAAATTTTGAAAAACTAGTTGAATCCATAAGTAAAACAAAAGTTATATTGTCTAAGAATTCGAGTAATTCCTTTCTTTTGCTTAAAAACATTTTTATCTGTGTGTGGAAAAAAAATATCAAGTTTAGAAAACATTTGAGTTGATTCCTTTTAAATTACAGCGTGATACCCGGTGGTAAAGTTTAAAACATATCGCTTTGTAGTAAAAAAAAACCTTATCTTTCCATGTTTTATCCAATATTAACCCAATAATTTGTTAAGGCATATTTGAAATCAAATTTAAGCATATAAATAACCAAAGTATAATTTTAAAAGGCCTTTTACAATCCCAACAAAATCAAATGGAAATAAATAAATAAAGTACCAAGTTTATAAATCAGGGCAAGTCCCAATTTATTCATGGCATGGTCACCTCAAGTCCACTCGGCTCCATGTCCGCGATCTAAGTGTCACCTGAAATAATAAGGGAGAAGGTGAGTCGCAAGACTCAGTGCATAAATCCCCCTCCCGATTAATGCAACATACTAACACACACCATAACAAAGCAATACAATTAATGCACCCAATCCTAACCATCCATAACACCTTTTTCTACCCCGTGTGGTACCAAACCACTGGTGGTGCCAAACCATTGGTGACCCAAAGTCACGATATCCATCAATGTGGTGCCAAACCACTGGTGACCCAAAGTCACGAATAATCCATCTGTGGGGCCAACCCACGTGTGATACAAAATCACTGGCGACGATCCCGTATCTCAATAGTGGGGCCAACCCACGGTGGCGTTAAACCACAGGGACAAGTCGCTATGAGGTGCCAAACCTTTGGTGTCCCAAAGACACAAATGTGATACCAAATCACTGGTGACCGAAGCCACGATTAGTCAAGTTGTGGGGCCAACCCACATGTGATACCAAATCACTGGCGACGATCCCGTAATATCAACTGTGGGGCCAACCCACTGTGGTACTAAGCCACTAGGACAAGTCGTTATGAGCTGCCAAACCTCTGGTGTCCCAAAGACACAATAAATCAATCTGTGGTACCAAACCACTGGAGGTGCCAAACCTCTGGTGTCCCAAAGACACGGATATCATATTTCCCCTCCTCTCATATCACCCCTAGACATATCATACCGACTCATGTAAAGTATGCCAATCATGCAAATCATGCTAACATGTTAATATTGCATCTAACAACACATACATCATAGATTATGATATCATATATCAATAACAGAACTCGTAATGAAACGAACTTTGTAACACCCCAAACTCGGCCTAGAAGTTAGGCCCGAATCTGGCGTGACACATGGAAGTGTTTTTCAAAACCATCTTTGCAATTGTTAACAACTTGTTTGAGCTCTTTGTTAAAACCCAATACAACTAAAGCAATTCTGTCTACGTGAAAACATAATTATCTTTAATAAACCTTTTCGGTTGCGAAAGCATATTTGAAATAAACGATTTGTAAAAACTAGAGTTGTAACAACATTTTTGAAAACATTTCGAAAACGTAGATAAAATACAAGTAATTTGATAAATCACAAATCAAGGAATTAAACTTTAAATTCGTGACTTTTGAAAATGTCGTTAATAAATTGAAAGAAAATTCGAGTTAAATCATATTTGTAAAAGTTTATCTTGAAATCCATTTATTAATCAATTTGAAAAAACTTTTACTTTAGTTCTTAGAAAAATTCTCGTTTAAAACAATTTAAGCAAAATAATAAGTAAACCAACCATAAAGCAAATAATAAAATAGTTCGAGGCCTTATTACAACTTAAACCAAAATAATAAAATAACGGAATAGAAATTTAAAATTCAAAACACTATTTCGAAGAATGGCCTCCACCGAGTCATCCATGGCCCAAGTCCACCTCACGGAGCATTACCTACTGGGGTTAAGAGAAAGGGGTGAGTTACTAGAACTCGATGTATAATCCCTTACCATCATCCTTTGGTCGAACACACATAGCAATATTTTGGGCCTAAGCCCAATTACAATTATAACATGTATATAATATGCATGTGATATGCAATTCTCAAACCAAGCCTAATTTCCATCCGCTACACACCTCCGTACCAACCATCACACATGGGGATCAAGTCAACCCACCCCGCCAACACACCAGTCGAGGCATTAAGCCATTTTATATTTGTGCCAAAGCCACGAACTAGAGGCAATAAGCCATTTGATTATTTACGCGAGCCACCGAACTAGAGGCAATAAGCCATATTTGTGGCGAGCCAGAACTAGAGGCAATAAGCCATATTTGTGGCGAAGCCAATTGAACTAGAGGCAATAAGCCATTTGATTATTTGTGGCGAGCCACCGAACTAGATTTTGGCAATAAGCCTTTCTTCTCTTCATCATTTTCCCAACCCATGCAAACATGTATGCATAACAATTTATATCCATATGATAATTTTAGCAAAAGGCCCAATTTACAAGAGAATCAATATTTCACGCTTTTAATTAAGGCCCATAACACAAAATAACATTTAGCCCATTTAGCACTTTAGCAACTTAGGCCCAATTAAAGATCTAGCATATTTTCGCCCGTTTAACGATCTAGCGAGATTTCACCTATTTATTGATCTAGTAGATTTCGCCCATTTAACTATTTTCGTGATTTTCACCCATATAACGATCTAAAGTAGATTTCACCCATTTAACTATTTATCGGGGTTTTCACCCATTTAACAATCTAGCAAAATTTTGGCCCATTTAACGATCTAGAAAAATTTGGCCCATTAATCGATCTAGAAAATTTGGCCCATTATTCACATGAGGCCCATATAGCAACATATTTCAATTTGACCCATAAAGGGTATTTTCGTAATTTAGTCCATAGGGACATTTTCATAATTCGCCCATTAGGGGCATTTAAGTAACTTGACCCGTAAGGGCATTTTCATAATTCGTAATCGTACCCACAAAGGGTAATTCGATAATTTACCCTCTAAGGGTATAATGGTAATTCGCAACCTAAGCTTAATTACTAATTTGGGGCATAAAACGCAAACTGTCCAACTGCATCCTGCTCGACTAAATTGGGCATAACTGGAGTTAGAAAACTCAAAATCTAAATCCATAAATTTTCATTGAAACTAGACTCTTATATCTTTCTACTATAAGTTTTCCATAATTTTACCTTAACCATTTAGTACAGTTTATTCCTTAAAATTTCCCTTGTTTCACTGTCCAATGATTCTGACCTCTCTTACCTTAATCTCAAATATCTTACTGTACGATTTTCATCTACTACTCCCACTTATTTCTTTTGAAAATAGATTCACTAAGGAATCCATACATATCAATTATAACTCTTAATTCACTTTGTACAATTTTATATGATTTTTCCAAAGCAAAATAGAATACCACGAAGTCATTCAAAACCAGTCTCACTAAAATTAACATATCTCAGAATCTAATATTCCTTTTCCTTCTCCGTTTCTTCCATATTAAAATTAACACAGTAAGATTTAATTTGATATCTTATTCACTTTGTAATTCCTTTTATCCAATTTTTCATGATTTTTCAAATACATGACACTGTTTCTGACCGAAACTATTTTATTACAAAATACGATTACCACTACGAATATACGCACTCTCCAGTGATCACGAATGCCGGTTATCGGTTTTATTCGGTATTTCTACCGAATCACAGAATATTTCATGTAAACTTTCAAAGAGATGTGAGACTTACTGTAATATCCCGGGTTAAGGGCTATTTTATTTTGGCATTGTTTGCATGTTAATGGCTTGCTATGTTGTTGTTTGTGTAGTTTCGGGGCTTAGTTGTAGGCTAGGAATGAGCCTGAGTAGGTGGTAAAATTTTAGTTTTGGGCTTTAGGTGATAGGAGCTGAAGGAGTTGGGGGTTATATATTTTATTTGTAGAATTGTGGCATAACAAAGGAGGTGGTGGAGTGGCAAGGCATGCGCCACATGGAGAGTGTGGTTGGCGTCAGCTGCGGGAGGAAGAGGTCTGAGTTGAGTTGCGAAAATCCCACACTTTTGCATCCATTTTTGGCATGAAGGGAAGAGTTGTAGGAAGTTTGAACTCGCCTTGGACTTTGTCAACTCTTTCAAGCGGTGGGTGGAGAGTGAAAATAGGAGGAAGACTTGGTCATAGTTATTTGAATTTGTGGTTTGGGAGTGAATGGGGGAGTTGGCGATTTTAGGAGATTTTTGGGGAGTTGGCGGTTGGTAAGCTTGGGAGGAGAGTGCCGATTTTCTCTTAGGCAACTTGTGCATTTTCGGTTTTAGCAAGTGTCAACAAGTCTCTTTTGTGGTCTTTTTGGTAAGCCGAATTTCATCCATTCTCATTTTTGCATTCTTGAAACCGAAACCCCAAGTGTGTTTTCATTTTTTCTTTTTCCAATTTGTTCTCCTAAAATCGAAAGTCCAAATATCTTGTTGCCAAATTGCTTTCATCTTTACTTGGTGTGTGACCGAATATTGTTTTCATTTTTCTTTCACTTGCATCTTGTGCAAAGTCAACCTAGCATCCTTTTCAACTCTTTTCTCTTTCGAACTTTTGTTAGTAGGAAGTCTCCCCAAAACTTTCTTCTCCATTTCCTATTCTTTCCAAGAATTCATTGGTAGAATATCCACCCATTTCCTCTCATTTACTCTCTTTTCTTTCACACAAAACCGAAAGCACCCTCTATTCATCCATTCATCTTTCTTTATTTTCTTTCTTTTCCAAAACACATTAGTAGAACCTATTCCTCTTGTTGAGTCTTGTTGCAATCGGTCTACCAAGAGGGTAAGTGTTGGCCGAATGGCCATTCTTCTTTCTCGGTACTTTGCCGATTTCTTTGTATGTTTAAGGGCTGATTTCGATATCTATTAGAAGGAGTTAACGTTGGTTTGGTAATCATTTTATATAGGGCCTTTGGATTTTGAAGCAGCCGATTGGTGAAGTCAAGTGGTAAGTAGGGGTAAGAGGTTATTTGTGTTAGTCTTTTCTTTTAGAATTCTTTAAGCCAAAGTTTCAGATGAATTGACCACTTTCCTTCTAGGGTGAAGTCGATTTCTGAAGGAACCATTGTTGGGTTCGGATTTGGTAGGAAACCAAATCAAGTTAAGGTAAGGCTTAACGCAACCCTTTGGTTTAAGGGGTTATGGCCGAATGGTTTAAGGAACTAACCCATAGTTGGCCGATTGTTTTTAGGAGCAAGAGGATTGAGGGCTTTAGATCGGGTTCTTTGGGATTGAGGCTTACGATATATCAGGTGTGTAAACCAACACACTATCTTAACTAAGTAATGTGATAACCTGTTTGTATAAATGATACAGTGTGGTTGACTATTTCGATACCCATTGAGGTATGGTTACGGATTGAATGCGTCCGTTTCATTATGAAATATGTGATAATCTACGATATCATGATTATGGGTGTATATTTATTGAGATGCCATGTTGAGCATGCGAGCATGATAGCATGATTGCACGATTTTGCATCTAGTATGATATGTGATTGGGTGATATGAGAGGAGGGGAGTATGATATCCGTGTCTTTGGGACCCGTGTCTTTGGGACACCGAGGTTTGGCACCTCCGGTGGTTTGGTACCACGTATTTTGTGACTTTGGGTCACGGAGGCTTAGCACCTCGGCGTCTCGTCCCGGTTGCTTAGTACCACAGTGGGTTGGCCCCACAGTTGATTATCTGGGATTGACGCGGTGATTTGGTATCACACGATGGGTTGGCCCCATCATCGGTTGTGACTACGGTCACCGGTGATTTGGTATCACATTGTGTCTTTGGGACACGGAGGTTTGAGACGTCATTGCGACTTGTCCACGTGGTTTGACACCACCGTGGGTTGGCCCCACTTATGAGATCTGGGATCGTCGCTAGTGATTTGGTATCACACGATGGGTTGGCCCCATCATTGGATTATTCGTGACTTGGTCACCGGTGGTTTTGTACCCTGATATGGATATCGTGACTTTGGGTCACGGTGGTTTAGCACCACCGGTGGTTTGGTACCACACGGGGTAGAAAAGGTGATATGGTTGGCTAGGATCGGGTGCATTACTTGCATTATTTTGTTATGATATGTGTGTTGGCATGTTATCTTTGGGAGAGGGTCTTATACTGAGTCTTGCGACTCACTCTCTCCTTTGACTTTTTGGTGACACTTGAAGCGGACATGGGCCGGAATGGACTCGAGGTGCTCATGCCATGCTCAAATAAAGATTTGCTCGGATTTTTATGAAATTTTGGTACTTAAGTTTTTATTACTATTTGGTTTTATTTGGGTTTGTAAATGGCCTTTTTAAGTTATGTTTTGTTTATGATTAAAGTGGATTTATAATATGCTTTAACAAATTAATTAAAATGAAATGTGCTAAAACTTGGGAAAGACAACGATTTCAAAGTACAAAAGCGATATTTTAAACTATACCATCGGGTATCACACTAAGTTTTGGAATAAAAGAGAGCTCAAATGTTTTCTAACTTAAACACGATTTTCTACTAAGACAGAATATTTTCGTAACAATGATAAACAACTCAAACTTCTTAACGAGATAAAACTGTTTTGTCTACCCATCGGAGTAAGTTTTTAAAATTTCCAGGTTTTCAAATACATCATTAGATTTCAATCAAACCCACTCAAGTTTTTCTTCAAATACACAAATTAGCGAAGTGTTTTCCTCAAACTTTTAAACTTAAACCTAAAACCTCTCAAAACCCTTTTTCCCTGTGACATACCAGATTCGGTCGTGGTGTGTAGACCGGGTTTGGGGTGTTACACTTACTCACCATTTCAAACATATATTTGGAAGGGTACGGGATTACACACCTTATTCAGAATCCGTAACATGAAATTCTCATGACACCTAAAGATACAATCGATCAACAATTAATCCCAAACTGAATTTACCACTTCAACCAATTATTTTGATTGATTAACAATCTATCACTTACCAACAATCCGAGTCACTTATTACGAGGGATAGGTGTTCGATTGGCCCTCAGATAAAGTACTTGAGTCCTTAAAAGTGATTAACACAAAAACAATGTTAGCAGGACCTTTTTGACGAGGAGGAATCACCACAATACACCCCTTCACTTATATCGGCTTGGAAGAGAAAGAAAATGAAATGAAAAGAGGAAAATCGATTACTTCTGATTTGATTAAGAAGAGATTGGATGGAAGAAGAGTGCCTTGTAATTTGAAATCAAAGGGAATAAACAATAGATGAAAATCTTGATCAAACAAAAGAGCAAGAAAATACACAATTGTGATAGGGAATTCGCCAAAGTAAAAGAAAGAAGAAACTATGGTCACCAAGGCTTGTAATTTGGCACAAAGCAAAGGAAAAGAAGAGAATTTGAGAGGAAAAACAATGCACTATTGTGCTACTATGATTTGGCAAGGAGGGTTGCAAAATTGAGAGAAATGGCACAAAGTAGTCAAAAGGATTTGTTTTGTGAAACCGAACTAGGCAATAAGCCATATTTGTGGCGAGCCCACCGAACTAGAGGCAATAAGCCATTTGATTATTTGTGGCGAGCCACCGAACTAGATTTTGGCAACAGCCTTTCTTTCTTCATCATTTTCCCAACCCATGCAAACATGTATGCATAACAATTTATATCCATATGATAATTTTAGCAAAGGCCCAATTTACAAGAGAATCAATATTTCAAGTTTTTAATTAAAGCCCATAACACAAAATAACATTTAGCCCATTTAGCACTTTAGCAACTTAGGCCCAATTAACGATCTAGCATATTTTCGCCCGCTTAACGATCTAGCGTAGATTTCGCCCATTTATTGATCTAGCGAGATTTGCCCATTTAACTATTTTTCGTGGTTTTCTACCATTTAACGATCTAGTAGAGATTTCGCCCATTTAACTATTTATCGTGGTTTTCACCCATTTAACAATCTAGCAAAATTTTGGCCCATTTAACGATCTAGCAAAATTTGGCCCATTAATTGATCTAGAAAATTTGGCCTATTATTCACATGAGGCCCATATAGCAACATATTTCAATTTGACCCATAAAGGGTATTTTCGTAATTTAGTCCATAGGGACATTTTCATAATTCGGCCCATTAGGGGCATTTTCGTAACTTGACCCGTAAGGGAATTTTCATAATTCAGTAATCGTACCCACAAAGGGTAATTCAGTAATTTACCCTCTAAGGGTATAATGGTAATTTCTTAACCTAATCTTAATTACTAATTTGGGGCATAAAAACGAAACTGTCCAACTGCATCACACTGACTAAATTGGGCATAACTGGAGTTAGAAAACTCAAAATCTAAATCCGTAAATTTTCCTTGAAACTAGACTCGTATATCTTTCTACTATAAGTTTTCCAAAATTTTTACCTTAACCATTTAGTACAGTTTATTCCTTAAAATTTCCCTTGTTTCACTGTCCAATGATTCTGACCTCTCTTACCTTAATCTCAAATATCTTACTGTACGATTTTCATCTACTACTCCCACTTATTTCTTTTGAAAATAGATTCACTAAGGAATCCATACATATCAATTATAACTCTTAATTCACTTTGTACAACTTTATATGATTTTTCCAAAGCAGAATAGAATACCACGAAATCATTCAAAACCAGTCTCACTAAAATTAACATATCTCAGAATCTAATATTCTTTTTCCTTCTCTGTTTCTTCCATATTAAAAATAACAGAGTAAGCTTTAATTTGATATCTTATTCACTTTGTAATTCCTTTTATCCAATTTTTCATGATTTTTCAAATACATGACACTGTTTCTGACCGAAACTATTTTATTACAAAATACGATTACCACTACTTAATATACGCACTCTCCAAAGGATCACTAATGCCGGTTATTGGTTTTATTCGTATTTCTACCGAATCACAGAATATTTCATGTAAACTTTCAAAGAGATGTGAGACTTACTCACCATTTCAAACATATATTTGGAAGGGTACGGATTACACACCTTATTCGAATCCGTAACATGAAATTCTCCATGCACCTAAAGATACAATCGATCAACAATTAATCCCAAAACCGAATTTACCACTTCAACCAATTATTTTGATTGATTAACAATCTATCACTTACCAACAATCCGAGTCACTTATTACGAGGATAGGTGTTCGATTGGCCCTCCGATAAAGTACTTGAGTCCTTAAAAGTGATTAACACAAAACAATGTTAGCGGACCTTTTTCTACGAGGAGGAATCACCACAATACACCCCTTCACCTATATACGGCTTGGAAGAGATAGAAAATGAAATGAAAAGAGGAAAAAACGATTACTTACCGATTTGATTAAGAAGAGATTGGATGGAAGAAGAGTGCCTTGTAATTTGAAATCAAAAGGGAATAAACAATAGATGAAAATATTGATCAAACAAAAGAGCAAGAAAATACACAATTGTGATAGGGAATTCGCCAAAGTAAAAAGAAAGAAGAAACTATGGTCACCAAGGCTTGTAATTTCGGCACAAAGCAAAGGAAAAGAAAAGAATTTGAGAGGAAAAACAATGCACTATTGTGCTACTATGATTTGGCAAGGAGGGTTGCAAAATTGAGAGAAATGGCACAAAGTTGTCAAAAGGATTTTGGCCAAAACAAAGCTAAGACTTTACCAAATGCCAAATAAAATTTCAGCCACCTAATTACTCCAAAAACCATCCACATGCATCCCTCTTAGGATAAGATTTGGCCACTCATACTTTCCAAAACACCTCCCCGATATTAGCCTCTTGTCCCCCTTTCTTTCCTATTCCTCTTGATTCCTTTCCCAAACTTTAATCTTGCCATATTCTTTTAGCCACCTTACCAAAATAATAAAGTCCACACTTACCAAAAATACTTCTTGGCCGACACATAAGGAAGGAAAGCAAAGATAATAGTCAAATTTGCAAACAATGGGATTTGAACCTCTTCCCTCAAGGTACATCACTTAATGCCATAACCTCTTTACCATAAGCTCCTTTATGATAACAAATTACTCATCTAATTCCATAAGCCTTGAAGCCACTTACTATCTCTCCTTAATAGGCTAAATCACAAAATTTTACTAAGGCCCAACTCGAACCCGGAACTTCATAGAAGCCTCGTAACCTTCCAAATTCACTTAACTAATAAGTCCAATTTGCAATATTGTCATTCTCTTGTTCTCAAAATTTTAAACATTCCTACACCATTGGGCCCAATCCTACTAGGCCCAATTTTAGGATGTTACAGACTTACCCGAATCCGTGCGCATACCCCATAGGGTATCATATCACTCAACCATACCGTTTTGGCTTTGTTAAACAATCAGGTTATTAAGCATATTATTAAGCAAAGAGTGTGTTAGTTTACACACCTGTTAAAGCGCAAGCCTTAATCCCAAAGAACCGATCTAAGACCCTCGATTACCTTGCTCCTATAATCGGCCAAACATGAGATTAGCAACCTAGACCAATCGGCCAAACCAAATAACTCAAGAGGGTTAACGCTCAAACCCTTACCTTATGAATGATTTGGTTTCCTACCAAATCCCGAACCAATTGATGGTTCCTCTAACAATCGGCCACATCCTATTAAGAAGAACAGTTAATCCTTTGAAGACTTTGGCTTAATGAAACTAAGAGAATAGACTAATAAAACCAACCCTTACCACCACTTACCAACCATTCACTCACAAGTAGAGGCTTCGCATGACTGCTTCGAAATCTCGGATACCCTATAATAAAATGATTACCAAAACAAGTGATTAACTCCTTTCAACAAATGCTGAAATCGACTTTTAACCAAATCAAAATTGACAGAGAACAAGGGAGAAGAGAAATAGACATTCGGCCAAGCACCTACCTTCCTCTAAACCCGATTGGAACCAAACTAGAAGAGATCCCCCTTGTTTGTGATTCGGCCAAGACTTAAACAAAAAGGAGAAGAAGATTCGGCTATGGTTGTTTAAAACTACCAATCAAGGTTCGACTAAGAAGGCAAAGTAGATTCGACACAAGGGTTTCGGCAAAGAGGATTTGAAAAGAAGAAAGAAAAATGGACAGGAGGAAGGTACTTTTGGTTTTGAAATAAAAAGAAAGGGAGAAGGTGTTTTGGAGTATAAAGTTTTGGCTACCCAGGTTTCAAGGAAAGAAAGAAAGTATGAGAAGAAGAGAATACTAGTTTCCACTTAGTACAAATGAAAAAGAAAAGCAATGGAAAGGTTCGGCCAAAGGAAACAAAAGAGGTAAAAGCTTGAGGGCTCAAGTGAACATTCGGCTACAACCACAATTTAGGAGACACAAATGCAAACTTTTGACAAGTAAAGGTTGCTTGGACTTTCGGTTTCAAGAAGTAAAAATGAAAGAGAGCTCTTTTGAAAATTCGACTAGCTATGTCAAAAGAAAGAACTTGGCTTTCATAATGTTGACCGAAAATACACCAAAATGCCAAGGAACATTCAGCACTCCCACTTACACACCTACCAAACTCGCCACTCCCCCCATGAAGCACCCAAGATTCGACCACCACCTACAAACACTCCCAACCACTAGTTCAAACAACTTTGAACTAGTCAACCTCCATGATTTCTCTCCATCCACCATTTAAATTATTTGACTTGGTCCACCCTCAACCACCTTGGCGTCAAAATGGAAGCAAAAAGATGAGACTTTTGCAGCTCGAACACAGGACCTCCTCCCCTTGCAAGTGGCGTCACACACAAGCTCTAAGTGGCGCCTTCCTTGCCACTCTACTAGCTCAATTCTTGTGCTAAAATCCACCTAAAAAATACTTATAACCCCTAGCTCCTCCAGCTCCATTCACTTAAAGCTTAAAAACTAAATTTTTTTCCTACCACTCAGGCTTACACCAGGCATACAACTAAGCCCCAAAACATCAAAACAACCACACCGCAGATCAAACACATGCAAACAATGCAATAACAAAATAGCCCCTATTCCAAGATATTACAGTTGGGGAGACATAAGGCTTGGTTTTAGGAAGATGTTTTGGAAAGTATTCCAAGGCCTTTAGTGCATGTATGTGGATGGCATGTGTGGCTAGGGGGGTGGCCGAATGATGAAAGGAAGCTTGGGGGGATAGTTGGCCAATTTTAGTTTTTGTGCATCTTTTTGCATTTGTTTTTCCTCTCCAAAAACTCTCTCTTTGGCCGAATATATCTTTTTCATTTTGTGCAAATTTTGCTTTTGGTTTAGCCTTCATTTTGTTTGAACCAAAAATCTTATTTTTTTCTCTCATCTTTCCTCTTGAAACTGAAACCTCACTTGGCTTTTGTGAACTTTCTTTTCGGCAAATAGGTGTTTGGCCAAACCTCTCTCTCCCATATCTCTCTCTTTTCTTCTTTTGATATTGGTTCATAATCATATTTTCTTTTACACTCTCTTGGCTGAATCTTTCTCCTCTCAATTCTCTTTTCTTTTCTTCCATTATTTGCAAACCAAATTCTCCTTCTCCTATTTTCACTTTTCTTTTCCTTTCTCTTTCTCCACTCTAGCCGAATCCTATTTGTGTCTCACTCAACCACATTACCGAAATTATTTTACCTTGAGAGGATTTTCTTTTTGACCGAAATCATTATCTCTTCTTTTTCCAAACAAACACTTTTATTTTGGTAGTGGTATAGTGGAGTGTTGATCATTTCTTTATTGATAGTCGACCATAGCTATACTAAGATCGTGTGGAAAGGATTTCATTATTCAAGGATTTTTGATCAACTCTATAGGCAAGTGACAATTTTTGGAATTCAATCGAAGTGTTAAGGTAAGGATCTTTACACTTGTTATATCATTTTAGATGGTCTACTAATCGATTAAGTTTTAGGGACTCTATCGTCGCTTATTATCTTCTTTCCGTGAACGTTAGATTTTGGGGCAATCAAGAATGAGTTCGAAAAGAGCGGTTCATAGTGTTTGGAAAAGGGTGGTTTCGCCATACCTCAAATTTCAAACGGCGGTCATGACGGAGTCCGAGACTTTCCACCGGGATGTGGACCCTCTGCTGGCGATAATCGATTATTTGAAGTCATTCGTACCCCCGAGCCATTGTTTGCTCGTGGTTCTTCATCGGGTTATGAAGCACCAACCAGAGAGAAATCGCATATTGTTGTTGTTCGAGATTATGAGGTTATCAACGAGCGGGAAGGTTTAGTTATCACTATTATCAGGTGTGTACCTTACACACTTTATAATTCGGTTATGTATATATTTATATAATAATAATTTACTAATCATATTATCAAAGTAGAAAACGATGAGATCTTGATATGATACCATGATGGTATGAATGAGGATTCAGGTAAGTCCGTTTCAATATGATGTTAATATATGTGGATTGATATCATGATTTACGATTTTTATGTGTAATATGATCATATCAAAGTATGATGGCATGATTTATACTCTACATATATATTGGTTTGGGATTATGAGTGGAGGGGGAAGGATTTGATATCCGTGTCTTTGGACACCAGAGGCTTGGCACCTCCAGTGATTTGGTATCACATTTGTGTCTTTGGGACACCAGAGGTTTGGCACCTCATAGCGTCTCGTCCCTGTGGTCTAGCACCACCATGGGTTGGCCCCACTTTTGAGATATGGGATCGTCGCCAGTGATTTGGTATCACACGTGGGTTGGCCCCACAGATGGATTATTCGTGACTTTGAGTCACCAGTGATTTGGTATCATATTTTTGGATATCTTGACTTTGGGTCACCAGTGGTTTGGCACCACCAATGGTTTGGTACCACACGGGGTAGAAAAGGAGTTATGGATGGTTAGGTTGGGTGCATAATATATATGTTGCTTGATTATAAATTGTGTAAGAATGTTGCATTAATCGGGGGAAGGATTTATGCACTGAGTCTTGGTGACTCACCTTCTTCCTTATCATTTCAGGTGATTCGTGAGATCGCGGATGAGGAGCCGGATGAACTCGAGGAGGCCATGCGATAAAATTTGATTTTACATGAACTACGATTTGGGGTACTTTAGTTTATTTTAATTTGGTTTTTGTTTTATTTTGGGTTTGTAATAAGGCCTCTTTAATTATGTTTTGGATTATTTATATGCTTTGGATATGTTTTAAATATGGCTTATAAATTATTTGATTAATTTAATAATGGAGCTCAAAGTTTTCTAAAATAATAAAAAAACGCAATGGTTTTAAAATCTTACCATCGGGTAATATAAATAGTTTGATAGTAAAATATAGATTAAGTGTTTTCTAAAATTTTAATGATTTCCAAATATTAAGTTTCTACATTCAAAATGCAAATGGTTTTCAAAGTATTAATTCGAGTTTTCTTAAAATGAAACAAATGTTTTCTAACCTATGATTTATCCACTTAGTAATAAAAGCTTTATTATGGAATTTCAAAGTAAAATTTTAATTTTAACTTATTAAACATCTGATTTCTACAAATATAGAATTACAAAGAGTTTTTCACAAAGATTTAATTGTTATTCGATTCTTTTTCAAAATATTTTCCTCAGTGACATACTAGATTCGGTCGTGGTGTATTGACCGGGTTTGGGGTGTTACAAATTGGTATCAGAGTCAAGTTCAAAAGCTCGGCTGTGGGCCCGAGGCCCAAAATGATTTAAAGTATGTCTTAAAATGTTTTATTTGAAGTTATATGATTTGAAAGGCATGGCACCGAGTTTCCGGCACCAATCCGCTCAGGTAAGTACCCCTAGCCTTTGGTTGTGATTTTTGGATGTTATAAACTTTGAATGATTAGTGATAGTGGACTACCTTAGAGACTGAAATTTATAGGACTCTATGGACTCGCGAAAACAAAACCCTTTAATAAGAATTATTCATTAAACTATACTTTAGAGACATGGACCCTAGGTATATGTGTACTTCTACGGAAAAACCACTGATTAAAACTCTGTTGCAAAAATTTTCTTTAAACAAGAAAGTGAAAAAAACTCTAATGCATAAAATTTTTGTAAAAACGGATAAGGCGTGTAGTAGAAATGAGTTCTAGGGGACGTGGTTGTCATGGAAGTGGTAAAGGCCGAGGTGCTAGGGCTAGATCTTTGGCACCGAGGCATATTTCCAAAAGGAGGCGTTAGCATCGCTAGTGACTGAGACGAGGTCTCATGATCGAGTTGGGATTGATGAGCTGATTCAGATAGTTAAGGAAATATTGGAGGAGCTTAAAGGAATCGGTGAAGCACTTCGAGTTGGGTCTATGGACTGTAAGAAGAAAAAAAAGATCATGGTTCTCTAGGGTCACAATCTCGTTCTGTAAAACATGTCAAGGCACATCCAAACTTTCCAACTTGCAATTATTGCAGAAGGTGTCATCCGGGAGAATACTAGAGGAGGTTAGGAGCATGCTTGAGATGCGGGTCTAAGGAGCATAAGGCTCAGGATTGTTTCATCACCATCAAGTCAGTTATGGTTGGAAGTGATGATTGAATGTAAGAAAAATTTTTGGTATAAGTGTTAGATAATGATTTGCTATTGCGGATTAGATGTTTGGTTGTGGGAAAAAGGATTCAAGATTTTGTTAAAAAGTACATTGTGTATTAAGATCAGAGTGCGCAGCAAGAGCGTAGTGTGGCGAGATAGGAGGTACGACTATTAATTAGTTGGAAATTTTGAGGACGAAATTTCTTTAAGAAGGGTAGAACTGTAACATCCCAAAATTGGGCGTAGTAGGATTGGGTCGATTGGGCCTTGGGCTTTAGGAAAAATTTGTATTCATCTAGTTACTTGTGTTAGCTCGGGTAGTATTGTTTGTGTGTTTAGCATAGTCTTATGTAGGATTGGACTTATTTACATAGTTAGAGTAATTTTTAGTTTGAAGAATTTAGTGAAGTGGATTAGGTGAACTTGACACTTAAGTTAATATAAGTATTAAATTAAAGCACATGAGTAGTTAGTGGCATAGTGGATAAGGAGCTTGAAAAGTTGCTTGAGGGAAGTGGTTCAAGTAGCATGGAAAGCATATTGAGGATTTTATTTTTGTTCATCTTAGCATTTATATACGGTCAACTTTATTTATATGATAATGTTGGACTTTCAAGATTTTTGGTAAGTTGAATATTGGTTTAAGGAAAGCATGAAATTGGGGATAAGAATCTTAAGGTTATGGAAGGTTGGGGAGACATAAGGTTTGGTTTTAGGAAGATGTTTTGGAAAGTATTCCAAGGCCTTTAGTGCATGTATGTGGACGGCATGTGTGGCTAGGGGGTGGCCGAATGATGAAAGGAAGCTTGGGGGGGATAGTTGGCCAATTTTAGTTTTTGTGCATCTTTTTGCATTTGTTTTTCCTCTCCAAAAACTCTCTCTTTGGCCGAATATATCTTTTGCATTTTGTGCAAATTTTTCTTTTGGTTTAGCCTTCATTTTGTTTGAACCAAAAATGTTATTTTCTTTCTCTCATCTTTCCTCTTGAAACCGAAACCTCACTTGGCTTTTGTGTACTTTCTTTTCGGCAAATAGGTGTTTGGCCGAACCTCTCTCTCCCATATCTCTCTCTTTTCTTCTTTTGATATTGGTTCATAATCACATTTTCTTTTACACTCTCTTGGCCGAATCTTTCTCCTCTCAATTCTCTTTTCTTTTCTTCCATTATTTGCAAACCGAATTCTCCTTCACCTATTTAAACTTTTCTTTTCCTTTCTCTTTCTCCACTCTAGCCAAATCCTATTTGTGTCTCACTCAACCATATTGCCGAAATTGTATTACCTTGAGAGGATTTTCTTTTTGACTGAAATCATTATCTATTCTTTTTCCAAACAAACCCTTTTATTTTGGTAGTGGTATAGTGTAGTGTTGATCATTTCTTTATTGATAGTCAACCATAGCCATACTAAGATCGTGTGGAAAGGATTTTATCATTCAAGGATTTTTTATCAACTCTATAGGCAAGTGACAATTTTCGGAATTGAATCGAAGTGTTAAGGTAAGGATCTTTACATTTGTTATATCGTTTTAGATGGTCTACTAATCGATTAAGTTTTAGGGGACTTTATCGTCCGTTTATTATCTTCTTTCCATGAGCGTTAAATTTCGGGGCAATCAAGAATGGTTTCGAAAAGAGCAGTTCATAGTGTTTGGAAAAGGGGTGGTTCTTCCATACCCTCAAATTTCAAACGAAGCGGTCAGACGGAGTCCGAGACTTTCCACTGGGATGTGGACCCTCTGCCGGCGATAATCGATTATTTGAAGTCATTCGTATCCCCGAGCCATTGTTTGTTCGTGGTTCTTCATCGGGTTATGAAGCACCAATCGGAGAGAAATCGCATATTATTATTGTTCGAGATTCCGAGGTTATCAATGAGCGAGAAAGTTTAGTTATCACTATTATCAGGTGTGTACCTTACACACTTTATAATTCGGTTATGCATATATTTATATAATAATAATTTACTAATCATATTATCAAAGTGGAAAACGATGAGATCTTGATATGATACCATGATGGTATGAATGAGGATTTGGGTAAGTCCGTTTCAATATGATGTTAATATATGTGGATTGATATCATGATTTACGATTTTATGTGTAATATGATCATATCAAAGTATGATGGCATGATTTATACTCTACATATATATTGGTTTGGGATTATGAGTGGAGGGGAAGGATTTGATATCCGTGTCTTTGGACACCGAGGTTTGGCACCTCCGGTGATTTGGTATCACATTTGTGTCTTTGGGACACGGAGGTTTGGCACCTCATAGCGTCTTGTCCCTGTGGTCTAGCACCACCGTGGGTTGGCCCCACTTTTGAGATATGGGATCGTCGCCAGTGATTTGGTATCACACGTGGTTTGGCCCCACAGATGGATTATTCGTGACTTTGAGTCACCAGTGATTTGGCATCACATTTTTGGATATCGTGACTTTGGGTCACCAGTGGTTTGGCACCACCAGTGGTTTGATACCACATGGGGTAGAAAAGGAGTTATGGATGGTTAGGTTGGGTGCATAATATATATGTTGCTTGATTATAAATTGTGTAAGAATGTTGCATTAATTGGGGAAGGATTTATGCACTGAGTCTTGGTGACTCACCTTCTCCCTTATCATTTTAGGTGATTCGTGAGATCGCGGATGAGGAGCCGGATGAACTCGAGGAGGCCATGCGATAAAATTTGATTTTACATGAGCTACGATTTGGGGTACTTTAGTTTATTTTAATTTGGTTTTTGTTTTATTTTGGGTTTGTAATAAGGCCTCTTTAATTATGTTTTGGATTATTTATATACTTTGGATATGTTTTAAATATGGCTTATAAATTATTTGATTAATTTAATAATGGAGCTCAAAGTTTTCTAAAATAATAAAAGCATAATGGTTTTAAAATCTTACCATCGGGTAATATAAATAGTTTGATAGTAAAATATAGATTAAGTGTTTTCTAAAATTTTAATGATTTCCAAATATTAAGTTTCTACATTCAAAATGCAAATGGTTTTCAAAGTATTAATTCAAGTTTTCTTAAAATGAAACAAATGTTTTCTAACCTATGATTTATCCACTTAGTAATAAAAGCTTTATTATGGAATTTCAAAGTAAATTTTTAATTTTAACTTATTAAACATCTGATTTCTACAAATATAGAATTACAAAGAGTTTTTCACAAAGATTTAATTGTTATTCGATTCTTTTTCAAAATATTTTCCTCAGTGACATACCAGATTCGGTCGTGGCGTATTGACCGAGTTTGGGGTGTTACAGATATTTTGACTCTCTCTCGATCTAGATTCGAATTCTGCTTTTGCCAATCTAATTAATATCAAAATTAACTTATTTAATTAGTAATTTACTCAATTTAACACAATTTACACATTTTGGCAAATATTTTACATTTTTCATAATTTAGTCCTTATCTCGTAAAATTGCAAATTCATGAAATTTAAGGACAACCCATACTAGCCAAATTTTGTATAGCTTCATAACAGCCCATATTTTCATTTTATTCAAACATTTAACCATAAAATTTTACAATTTCACAAATAAATCCCTAATTGACAATTTTGCCAAAAATCACTTAACAAAACATATTAATCTATCAACAATTATTCATTTTCCATCATCAACACTCAAAAACATCAAGCTATCATCAATGGAAATTCACAAATTAGGGTACGAGCTAGCTAGAACACGGAGCAACAATCACAAAAACAAAAAAATCATCAAAAATCGAGCTCGAAACATACCTCAATTAAAAACAGCAAGGGATAAATCCTCTTATGCTTCCATGGATGTTTCTTTTATCTATATTTGGTGGAAGATGAAGGAAAATAACATGACTTTGGGTTTTATTTTATTTATTATTAACTTTAATTACCTAGTTATCTTTTTACCTTTAAAAACATTAATAAGTACACCAAATGCCACTACACTAACATCCACTAACTCATAAATGGGCTATTTACCACATAAGGACCTTCACTTTTAAGTTCTATAGCTATTTATATAACCTAACTTTTAATCTTTACGCGATTTAGTCCTTTTTACCGAATTAACCACTTAAACAATAAAATTTCTTTACGAAAATTTCACACAACTCTAATATCATGCTGTAAATAATAAAATAATAAAATAAATTTTTAAATTTCAGATTGTGGTCTCGAAACCACTATTCTGGTTAACCTTAAAATGGGTTGTTATAAGATTCTTTGGCTCAAATGAGGGTGTCCTTTTTGCTGACTCCTTGTCCCCACTTTGTTGTTGAAGTGGAGCTAGGAAAGGTTCGGGTGGCTCCCTTTCACTTCAATTTCTTCTCCATTTTGACCACCATATGAATCATGTCAACAATTTCAACATAGAGTTGCAACTCCACCACGTTGGAAATTTCTCGGTTTAGTCCAGCAAGGAACCTCGCCATGGTAGCCTCTCAATCCTCCTCAATGTCCACTCAAATCATGGCCTCCTCCATCTCTTTGTAGTAGCCTTCTACACTTCGATTACCTTGATTGAGATTTTACGGTTTTGGTACAATTCATGGTGATAGGAGGCAGGAATAAATTGCTTCCTCATTATTGCTTTCATTTTGGTCCATGTAGACACGGGTCATTCTCCATTCCTCCTCCGACTCATAGTAAGCTGGTCCCACCAAATGATAGCATAATTGGAGAATTCTATGGTAGCAAGTTTAACTTTCTTGCTCTCTAAGTGGTTGTGGCAGTCGAAGACAAGCTCAATCTTCTTCTCCCACTCCAAATATGCTTCGGGATCGATTTTCCCTTGGAATGGGAGAACCACCATCTTGATATTTTTGAGATCATCGTCCACTCAGTTTCTTTCTCTCAGTCCTCAGTTCTTTTGACCTCGACTCCTCTCGCTATGATCTGAGGCTTAATCATGTTCCATATCATTAGGCTTATAAAAGTCATCTTGATTTAGCCTAGGACGGCCCCGCCCCTTCCTGGATTTTGTGGAGTCATTTCACGTTGGACTCATTCTTCCAACTATTACAATTGATCTTATACGGGTTCTAGACATCGTTGGAGCATTTGGTCCATCTCACGGATGAGAGCTTGATAAGTTAAGTCAGGTACACCACCACTAGTAGCAATGTTTCTTACGGGGCGTACACCACCTCCTTCCATAGGATTTCTTTCAAGACTACGAGACATGGTGTTTCCTTACAGCAAACCTCACTATTTCACTCAAAAGAAAAGTATCCACACCTCTCGTGTGTCACTCAATTTTTGGCTTTTATCACTCTAATGGTCTCATGCTGACTTGCCTTTTTCCACTCTAGTTCGCTTCTCTAAGTTCTTTAATAACTACTTAGACTTAGCAGCAATTTTTGTGGGTCAGCTTCAAAAGTAATGTAAGGGTGGTAGTTAATGTTGGGACGAAAGGGTAGGCTAAAGACAAAAATAAAATTACTTTAAGTGTGGCCGAATATGGTTATGGTGATAGGGATGAAATGGAATCGAGCAGTAAGAACACTTCCAAGATAGCTTTTTTTTTATACAAAAAACTTAGAAACTCCATTTAATACTTTAAGACTTGAATATTGCATTTGATGTTGAATTATTTTAATTTTTTACGAATTTTTTTATGAATTTTTTAATTACAAACCCGGGAGTGATAAAACGTCTATACTTACCTAATTTTAACTAGCTCTAATACCAAATGATGCGATCTCGTATTCATTTGATGAATTGAGCTGCGTATGTTCTCGATCATAAAATTAAGTAGTATGGCTTAGTTCTTGGATAGGTTTGTAAATGAACAAGTTGGCTTGAAAACAAAGGGGTTTAAGTGTTTAGAAAATGGAAAATTTAGTTTTGATTTAAGGATAAGAAAGAACCAATATTATACGGTAATATTGACCTGAATCATATAGTAGCACTTAAGGTGAAAATAGTGTGGATAGTTTAAAATCGTGACCTGCTATCTATATTAAGATAGTAACCAAAACGTTATTGGTTGAACGCCACACTTCAATGAAGTGATAAGTTCAAAAAGAAAATAGAATTGATGCCACGATATAGACTTGATAAGTTAATTGAGTCAAGAGAGAACAAAGAGAGCTAAACACTCACAAATATGATAAAATTCATAAAAGGTTCAAAAAGTCTATTCTACATGTTTTAAGCCTAATATTTACAGGCTATACAAGGTCCAGTGGAATGGACATGTTGCAATCAGCTTAATTGAGCTAAAAATGGCTATTGAATTATCCAACAAGTCTTTTGGAAACTCCCAGGTATGGGTGACGCTAACAACCATGCCATTTACAATTCCCAAGTAGTCAAACCATGTAGACTTTAAAGTTGAGCTGAATATGATCAGTCAAGTAGGTGTAAACATGGTTTGATTCCATCTTGGGAAGCAGAATGTGCATCTAACATTTTAATGCTAATTGTGGCGCATGAACAGCCTTCCAATGTGAACATGTAGATTTGGAAGGCCACCTTGGTGTGAACTTAGCTACTAGCTGAATAGTCAAGTGTGAAAACACTTGAAACCATTGCTCTCCATGAAAAGGTGCTTGGAGAAAAGAAATTAGTAGCTTCTTCATGAATGCAAATCCAAATGCATGTCTTCTCCACAAATGTCGTCCATTGAACATGCTTGTTGACCAGCCAATGTGAACAACCTACAAGACACATTTAAAGTCGGCTTAAATTCAATAATAAGACATGATTAAAACACCATTTAATTTGTATAAACATTAGACACAATTATGATGCCTGAACTAAGACCAATTTAAAAACATGTATTAATGTTGTACTAAATAGGACATAATTAATAGACTTAAGACATATTAAAGATGTTTAGATTATTACATATTTAAAATCAAATTAATGATGCTTAATTTATGACATAATTAAAGACTCAATATATAACAACTAAAATAACTAAAAATAACTCAATGCCATTATTCCAGCAAACGAACATAGCAAGCCAAATGCAAATTAAAGCTCAGCTTGGAGCAAGCTGCATGGAACACATGATGAACTAGTCCAAGATTGATTAATGAGCCCCACAATAGCTTTTCCCTAAATTTGGTCAATGAGGCCCGAGATAGCTTCTTTGAATCTCTTGGCTCGAGCACGAGTGATCGACCCCATTGGTAACTCACTTGGTTTGACAACAGCCTTGGTTATGATCACATCATCATGCATACATGCATTCATGCATACTAATACATATTTGCCTAAGGACAAGCAATAATTTAGGTTTGGGGTGTGATAACTCTTGAAAAGAGTTATATTTCAGGCCTCTAAACTGAAGTATTTGCTTGTAATTAAGAAAATATGTACGCATTTTAGACTTAGTACTAGAGCATTACATACTAAAGCTTAGTGTAACAATCCGGTTTAGACCCTATTCAAAATAGTGGTTTCAAAACCACAAATCTGAGTCAAAAAATATTTTAATATTATTTTTTCGTGCCTATGATATGTGATTAAGAATGTGTGTAGGTTTCGTGATTTAATTTGATCGTATGTGTGCTCAATTCGCAAAAAGGACTAATCACATAAATTGTAAAAGTAGCTTTCTATATGTTAAAGTGCTTATTTGCTTTGAGTAATTAATTATGGAGTCCTTATATGGCAAATTGGGCACTAACTTATAGCATGGCTGATTTTGGACATGAATTATAAAGTTTACTAATTAATTTTATAAGGTTAAAATAGTAATTAATTACTATTATAATGTAATTAAAATAAAACAAAATTTGAAAGCCATGCATTATGTTCATCCTTCCATGAAAATACAAAAGAAAAATAAGGTTTCAGTTCTTCAAACATTCGACCATTAATGTCCTTTATTTAAGGTTAGTTTTTTATCTGTTTTTGATAATTTCTACGTTTTTGCAATCGTTGCTTTGTATACTTCAAAACCCATGCTTTAATTTTGTGATTTGATAAAGATTTTGAAAAGTGCCATTGATGAATTTATGTGTTTTGTGATGTTTGATGATGAAATATGAAATATATGTGTTAGATTAACATGTTTTGTCTTTGAAGTTTTGATGAATTTGAGTATTTTGAGCTTAATCGAGAAAATAATATTTTGAAGGACTAAATTGTGAAATAAATGAAATTTAAGGACTTGTATGCTACATAAGCATTCTGCTAAGCATGGGTATATTGAAATTATGTGTATTTTGTGATTTTATGGAATAGGGACTAAAATATTAAAATGTGAAAATATGAGGGCTAATTTGTAAATTGCCCTAAGTATGTGTAATTGGATTGAATTGAATGAATTGATGAACGAATGGGCTAAATTTGAATTTGTATAGATCAAGAACCAAAGAAAACGGATTTAGATCGAGAGAAGTCGAAAGTTATTGAATAGTCGTTTGTTTTTGTTCTTCCTGTACGACGTAAGTTGATATACATATAAATGTATTTGATTTGAATTATTTATGTATCCATGAGATATAAATTGTATAGTAAATGTTTGAAATGGAATGTATATGAAATCTGAGGATATGATGACAAGTTATCAAGGTTTGAAAAGTCTCGTACGAACCTAGGAATAGATAGGGTTACATATGTCATGACATAAGTTTTCGATATGTAAGATCATGTAAGACCACGTCCGGGACATTGGCGTTGATTCGAGATTTCGTGTAAGACCACATCTGGGATGTTGGCATCGATATGAGATTTACATGTAAGACCATGTCTAGGACATTGGCATCGTATTTGATTAGTGTAAGACCCTGTCTGGGACAATGGCATTGATATCTGAGTACATGTAAGACCTCGTCTAGGATGTTGGCATTGTACGACTGTTTCGAGCACTCTGAGTATCTTATTAGATTTCGAAAGGTTCAACGGGCAAGTATGCAAAATAAATGTCTATGTGAGAAGTAATAACGATTTAGGTACATTTGAAAAGTACACTATGTGTGTATGAATGGTAAGTGCTTATATAAGCTTACTAAAGTGAATATGTGTTTAGTCATGAGATGATATGTGATTATATGCTTTAATGAGCTATGTGTATATATGATATTGAGTTGAGGAATGTGGCAAGCTATGGCTAACCAAATGAGCCAAGGAATATGTGATGAATTTGCAATGAGAAATATTAATGACTCTGTGTCAATGTATTATATGTATTTTATGTTAAGTTTAGGATGTTCAAATTCAACTTAAATGCTTGTAACTATTTAGCCAAAGGTTGCACAATGAATGACCTTATTTCAGCTCATTGGTCGAACCTATCTAGTGCAATGCATCCATGAAGGCTCCACATTCATGCAAGTTGATCAGCCCCTTTCTAGAAGTCGTCCACTGAGCTCCATTCAACCGAATTTAGCTGCAGCACTTTAATAAATTTATTCCAGAATTTTCTAGTTCCTTCTAGTTTAATTTTCTTAGCTATTAAGTTTGTAGTGTGTCCATTCCGCTATCTAGCCAGAAAGACTATAAATACTTGTTCATTTTTTTTTGTAAAAGGACCTTTGCCAAAATTGTTAATAAAACTCTATTTCTGTGAGGTATTTTCCTCTCAAACTTCGTACAAGTCTCGTTGACTTATCTAGCGTGCTAGTGGCGTCTTCCCGACTTGTTTTTGAACTTATCACTATATCCCGGTGTGGTATTCACCAATCTACCAATCCACCGATCCACCTTAAACAATATAAGATTCAGGGTGACACTCTTTAGTGTTGAATCATTCTTAAAGTTTAAGATTGTTTTCCATTCACACCATCTATCCTTAATTAACTTGTTAATTAAACCTAGCCCATCCAAATAGTCACCATCCTTTGATTCCTTCTTAGCCGAACCTACCATCACAACTTAGCCAACTTTTGAACCATTCATCAATATTAAGCCTATTTAGCCTATTAAAACCAGTTTGAAGATTTTCTGAATGACTCTCCTTGTCGATGATCAGGCAATAAGTGAAATGACTCGATTAACCCGGGTCGGATCACATCAATAATTAAAAGCTAAAGCTATTTAACACCTTTAACAAATAGATCATGCATTTTACATTTTACGTGATTTAGTCATTTTTCTCGAATTAAGCATTCACACAATAATTCTATCATGCTGTAAACTTTAATAAAATAATAAAATAAATATTTTGACTTTCGATTTTTGGTTCCAAAACCACTGTTCCAATTTGACTAAAAATATGTTGTTACAGTAATTCAGTTTAATATAGTGAATTTGCGTAATCAAGTGTAGGTCTTACCTTTGGGTGTTTTCATGAATATTGAAATTTGTGATATGTATGTTGGTTAGTTGTACTTGCTTATTTTGGTGCATTACCGAATGACCTTGTGTTGGATAAGGCATTGCTTATTATGGTAAGTACTAAAAAGTGATTGTCAAATGTAAGGGCCTTTTATTGTGATTAACTGAATGCGTAAGTCCCGAATGTAATTTTTTATTGTATGTTTACTGAGTTGTATGATGTGTTATTTCTTATTGATTGTATGTGTAAGCATACCATTGAATTTTACCGTGTATGTTGAATACATGCGAAGATGTTTATGTATTGATGCAAGACGGCAATGTGGTAGCCTTTTGTAAACTCTTAATTATATAGTGTTTTTAGAAGTTTATGGCCCCATTTTACTTTAAAATAATATTAATTCCAAGTATTTAATAATTAATTGGGTAATTTTTCTTCATATTAAGATTATGGGCATGATTTAATTAAGAATACAATTTTGTGCTATTTTGCATTAAATTCATGCATAATTTAATTATTTTATGCTACATATTAATTTTTATTTAATTGTTGCAGTTGCCAAGGACTTATGCATATCTCATTTATTAAACCTACATGGACATGAGCCAAATTCACTCAACATGGATGGCAAATGCAAGGAAAAATGGGTCATGAAGAAATTAAATTGATCCAATTGAAGTTGGTGCAATTGATGAACAAGTCTGGCAAGTATTTGGGCCATCAACTTGTCCAAATAAGGGAGAATGAAGCCCAATTTGGCAAGAGCATTTGGGCAGCTCAAAATTCACTTTTGCAAGATTTATTAGAGGTGCCTATAGCTACAAATAAATCAGAAATCAACACACAAGATTTACCTTTGAAACCCTCCATAACCTTGCTCGATTCAAGCATGATTTCATGCATGAATCAAGTAGCTAAATAACCTTTTATCTCCACAATTCATGGCTGGCCATGGGAAAGAGAAACCTAAGGGACTTAAAGCTATTTTAGAAAACCTACTAGCCATCCATCCATTATAAAAACTACCTTGATTTCACTCATCCCTCATCGCTCCAACATCATCCATCTTTCACTTTCATTTCATTCTCCCATTAGCTTTCTTTCTTTCCACGCATTAACATCCTTATTTTCCCTTTCCCTTAGCCAGCAAATCCTTAAAAAGGCACTCTCATGGTCAGCCACCTTAAAAAGCAATTTGTGAATAAGCAAACACAAAGATTGGAGGAAGCCATTTTGGTTAGATCCTGCGATACTGCAAAATCAATCACAGTTTATTCTCCCTTATCTTTGTTTACTTTGATTTTAATCTTGTTTGCAACTTATTTTGTTATCTTGTCATCAACAATGGTAGCTTAAATTTGTTTAGCTGGAACGAGTGCATTAATTCAATAAAGTTCATTTAAATTATGTTTATGATGTTCTATGCCTTAATCATTGATGTTTTCAATTAAAATAAAACATGTATTTCATTCATATGTGTTTGAATGCATTAGAATTAGTTGAATGATCCTAGCAAGATGACGGCTAATGGATGCAATAATTGAAAAGTGCATGCTTAATTTAGATCCTAGCCCGACTAAATTAAAGGTTCATAATAACAAGATGGAGCTCTATTATCTTGCATAGCTGTTAGATTTATGTTATTAAATTGTTCCAAACCTAGCCCGTCCCTATTACTTCACATGAATTCTAAGAAACCCTTAGTTAAATATGATTAGTAATATGCAAGTTTTTTTAAGTAGAAGATTATGAAAGGACTTAATATTGGTTTCAAGCTTATGAAAGATCAAGTTGCGATGTAATATTTTCTGAAACATTATTAAGCATGATAAAAATGAACTAAGTTGATAGATGTAATTATTTTAGCCTATTTATGTTATTGATTGTTGAAGTTTGTGAGTCCGCTGCTAAATCCATCTTATTCATTTTATTACACACATTGCATTTAGGTTAATTTGCATTAGGGATCACTTTGTATTTAGTTTATTTAATTTCATCTAACAATCAATCACTTTAAATGTATTGTGTTTTCTTACCAAATTATTTCTATTAATTTTATAATTAATTGATTAACAGATATAGTCCCTGTGGAGACGATAACTCCTTTACTTATTACTTGAAATGATTGTGTACACTTGCACAAATCATGCATTACACCTATGCTTTGAGACAACTTAAGTCGCATGATTAAAAATATCTGACTCATGATTTAGAATTGGCAACTATAATACTTGCTCTTAAGATATAGAGACATTACTTGTATGGTGAGAAGTGTACCATCTACTGGATCACAAGAGTCTCAAATATCTCCACACCCAGAAAAACTTAAACTTAAGATAGCGGAGATGGAATGAGCTTCTTAAGAACTATGACTGCACTCTTGAGTATCACCCACAAAAAGCCAATATTGTGGCTAATGCTCTTAGTAGGAGATTGATGATTAAACTAAGGGCTATGTTTGTAAGATTGAGGTTGTTTGAGGATGGTGGTCTTTTGGCCGAGTTTCAAGTGAAGCCTAATTTGATCAGTGAGATAAAGGTTAAGAAGATATAGGATGAATCTTTGTTACCCCAATTTAAACATATTGAAGATGGTAAGACTGAGGATTTCAGGTTGAATTCTAGAAGTATTATGTGTTTTAGAGGTAGATACTATATGACGAAGGATGAAGGCTTGAGATAGTCCATCCTTTGGGAGGCATATAGTATCCCTTATGCTATGCATCCTAGGGTAATAAAATGTATCGGGATTTGAGAGAGTTGATTGGTGGCCTAGAATGATGCGAGAGGTAATGAACTTTGTATATAAGTGTTTAACTTATTAGCAAGTAAAGGTTGAGCATCAATTTCCATCTAGGTTGTTGTAGCCAATTAGGATTCCACAATGGAAATGGGAGCGAGTCACTATGGACTTTGTTACTGGGTTTCCCTTGTACCTATTAAGAAATATTAAGTATGGGTTATTATGGATAGATTGATGTAGGCAGTTCACTTTCTATCGGTTTGTACATACTATTCTTAGTAGAAGCTATCTAAGCTATACATCTCCAAAATAGTAAGACTGCATAAGATGCTTGTGTTGTTTATTTCAGATCAGGATCCTTATTCCACGTCTTAAATCTAGAAGAAACTGCATGAGGCACTAGGTACTCATTTGGATTTTAGTACGAAATTTCATCTGTAGATAGATGGACAATCCAAGTGGGATATTCAGGTTTTGGAGGATATGTTAAAGAGTTGTGTGATTGAGTTTTGAGGTAGTTGGGAGGAGCACTTACCGTTAGTCAAATTCACGTATAATAATAGTTTTAAATCTAGTATACAGATGGCACCTTCCGAGACTTTGTATTGTCGTAAGTGTTGTACTCCTTTGTGTTAGATTGAGTTGGGGAGAGAAATGTTTTGGGTTTGGAGTTGGTTCTAGATACTGAGCATACTTTTTGACTGATTTGGAACAGATTGAAAGTAGCTTTGGATATGTAGAAATATTATGTAGATCTAAAGCGGAAGGAAATTGATTTTAGTATCGGTAATTAGATTTTCTTGAAAGCATCTTGGTGGAAAAAAGTTTTGACATTTGGGTAGATGGGAAAGTTGATTCCTATATTCATTGGACCCTATTAAATTCTTAAGAGGATTGGACCGGTGGCTTATTACCTTGAGTTACTGACCACCACCGGACATGCTAATGTTCGGAGTGTGAATACTACTACAAAATATATGGAATTGAGGCAGTGTCAGCCAATGTAACACCCTGAATTTGGGCCAAGTAGAATTGGGCCTAGGGCATGGAAGCGTTTTAAACTTTTGAGAATAAGAGAATGGCACAATTGCATGATGGATCTGTTGGGTGAGTGATTTTGAAAGGTTAGGAGGGGCTTCTATGAAGTCCTAGGTTTAAGCCATGTCATATGGAAAATTTTTATTTTTAGCATTAGGGGAACCATGACTCCTGGTATTAAGCCTTTTAAGTAATTGTGATTAAAAAGAGACACAAGAGAGCCTGTGGTGGAGTGGTTGTGGCGTCACATGTGCGGCAAGGAGGACAGAGGTTCAAGTATCACTACATGCAAAAAGGGAGTATTTATTTTGCTCATGAGTGGGCAAGAGTTGGTGTTGGATTCAAACTCTGTGTTGGAGAGTTTGAATGAGTCAATTGAGGGATTTAAGGAGTGGATCAAGGAGAAAATCAATGAGAGGGAGGTGGAGATTTTCAAGGAGTTTGAAAACTTGAGGAGTTATGCCAAAATGGGGTCTTTGCTCTTGGAATTTCGGCTAGTGTATGTAGGGATGCCATTTTTCTTTTAGCCATTTCGGCTTTTGACTCAGTTTTTTTTATTTCTTTTGCCTTTTGTCAAAATGAGCAATACCCCTTTTCTCTGCTATTTTCTTTGCATCAATTGTTGCTTGTGCCGAATTAACATTTTTCTTCTCCTCTTTTGCTAAATTGAAGTAAGGTTCCTCTGTTTTCTTTTTTTTTCTAGTGATAGCCGAATACCCTTTTTCCCTTTTTCTCTCTTTTCCTTCGACTCTTTTCGAGCGTCCCTTCTTGTATTGCTAAAGCTGAAAACTTTCACTTTGCCTATTGAGAATATTTAGTCAACTTTTACACTTTCCTTCTTCTATTTTCTTTGTTTCGTCATCCATCTCCAATCCTCTTAGTTTCAAATCTTTGACTGTTTAGCCAGTGAGCTTGAGTTAGGGATCTCTCCTCTTTGCCGAATGTGATAGTAAGTGATGGTTAATGCTTTTAACTGTTTTCAGTATCAATGGTATTCCTCTTTATCTACTGAATCTCCCTTTCTTATCTTGACTGATGAGTGGTTTGTTTAAGGTTCCTCGAGGGGCAATTAAAGGGCAAGTGATTAATAGTAGCCGACTTCCTACTCTTACGTTTCGATCAAGGTAAGTCTCGGTCAAGGAATTTTGGGTAAGGCTGAATGTTAGCCATTGCTTAGGCATGTGTTTTCGTTGTATTAGCATATGTTAACTGATAGACTACGTTTGCGATTCAGATAAGCCAAGAGGAGGGGGAAGCGATTCTTAACCAAGCGATCTAAGGAAAAGGATAGGCCGTTGATATTCAGTCAAGGTAGGTAGTGGCTAATCGGTTTGGGGAAAGTGTTGTGATCTTTAAAGATGAAAAGGCTAACTATACCCCTTGACTGAATACAGGTTCGTTGTTAAGGGCTTGGAAGTACGCTTCATAAATCTGGTGTGTACTCACACATACACCACTCCAAGTAGATTGGCAAGTGCTGAAAAGCCAAACTACCGGTGAATGATGCCACACGAGCATGCGATTGCATGTGTGGTGGACTGAGCCCACGAATATGGGCGTAAGATAGTTAAGGCCATCATGAGTGTTCTCATGGGTTAGGTCATTATGGGCCTCGTTGGGCTAATATGGGTCGTATGGGCCCAATGGGCTCGTGGGCCCCACACGGATTAAATTTACGAAAAGTGGTAGAAATTGAACAGGCTATAACATTCACATAGCCGTGATTGAAATGGGAAAAATGGGCCACACGAGAGTGTGGGCCGAGTATTGGGTTTTGGGCCAAAAACACCGTTTTGATGGTATATGTTATCTGTGTCTCTCGAGGCGACTGTAGACCTTTGGCAAGGTTGTAAAATGATCGAAATGCCCCTGGAGGTAAAATGACCGAAATACCCCCATAGGGTAAATGACCATTATGCTCCTAAAGGGCAAAATGACTAAAATGCCCCTACATGTTATATGATTGTTATTGTATGCTATTTATAATATGTCTGCATTCATGTGATATTATGCTGCATGAGGGATGAGATTATTGATTTGGAGGAGGTGTATGATTTGTTAGGGTCGCATGGTCGCTTGATGACTGTGCATCGACCGACGGCTTTAAGCCGATTATGTGATTGGTAGCTCTGCTGCAATATTGGTTAGTGCCGCAACCGGTGCTACATAAGGAGTGTAAGGATGGGTGGGTCGATTAAATCCCCATAGGAGTGCAGGGTTGGACAGGAGACAGAGTGTAGGGTTGGTATGGGCATTTTGCATTGCATGATCTAATTTGATTGAGATATGGGTTAAGGCCCAACTGAGGCTATTATGGGCTAAGGCCAAAATGCCACCGTTGCTGTGTTGGGCTTAGGCCCACATTACTTACTGTAATGGGCTTAGGCCCAGATTGATGTGATGCATGCTTTAGGTTCGATGAGGGTTTTACACACTGAGTTTTCATAAACTTACCCCCTCTTTTTATTTTTTCAGGTATTCCTCAGGAAGCGGTTCGACGTGCTGGAGTACTCGGAGGTGGCCACACTATGATCAGCTTTGAATTGTAGTATTCTATTTTTCATTACTTAAACCGCTTTCTTATTGGGTTACAAGAAGGCCACTTTTAATTTTTGATTTTTAATGTGGGATTTTCAATTTATTATGATTTATATCTGCTAGAAGTAGAATGCGGTTTTCCCAAAACGATTACTGTTTTTAAAACACTACGTTTCCGCAACGCAATTTTTAAACATCACATTTTCATAAATCATTCGTTTTATATTAATCTTCCGCAACAATAAAGTTTTGAAGGTAATAAACTTTTAATAAACCTCAAAAAAATAATAATAAAATGATGTAATTGGGTTTTTACTCAAGCTATTAATTAAGAAGGGTTTTCAATGAAAACACGGTTTTTGTAAAACACTTCAATGTGGCACGCCAGATGTAACACCCCAAACCCAGCCTATATATACGACCAGATCTAGCGTGTCACTAAGAAGGGTTGTTTAAAAACTAAGCGTACGTTGCAAAATATTGCCTCTCATTAAAATGTTGAGTTTTAATGTTTCTTAGAAAAACCCTGTTTACTTGAAGTCCATTTTATAAAGTTGTTAATATTTTAACAATAAAACTGTTGCTGCTGTGAAAATTTAAATTGATGTGTTGGAAAAAAAACGTTTAATTGTGATTTAAGAAAATCCCGTGTCTGAAAAATTAACAGTTATTAATGAAACCTTAAAAGAAAGTTTAACCAGAGGCCTTATTACAAAATATTAAACCCACATAATAATAAAAATAATCTTAGAATAAAGTAAAAAAGAAATTTACTAAGGTTCTCAAGCGATGTTCCTAAATTATGGCCTCCACCAAGTTATCCATGGCCCCAAGTCCTTACTGCTGAACATTACCTACAAGGTTAAAAAGAGAGGGGTGAGTTACAGGAACTTAATATGTAATCCCCTTACCGTCACCAACAGGGCCCGAGCCCTTATGACATCAAGCTGGGCCCAAGCCCATTGAACATAATAGTGCAAATGAAATGATGCAGCGCAACCCATCAATCCAACACACCCCAGACCAGCTAATCACACCTGTGGGGATCAAGTCAACCCACCCCGCCGATCACACCGATAATGCAGTCAAGTTGCTAAACATAGATTATCTGTGGTTGAGCCACTAGAGTCATAAGTACGCATGTAAATATGTAAATTGTGGCTATGCCACTAGGCTACACTACTCTTCATTCAAATTCCCACCCCGTGCAACATGATAAAATGCAACATACATATCAGGATACAAAAGTATAAAGTAGACATTCAATCCCAATGAGGGTATTTTAGTAATTTTGTAACCCAGGGGTAATTTGGTAACTCAGCCCATTAGGGCATTTCAGTAAATTGGCCCATTAAGGGCATCTTAGTAAATTGGCCCATTAAGGGCATTTTAGTAGATCCGCCCACAAACACCGATTCTAGCGAGTTTTAGCACTGAGGTTGCTTAAACGAGTTGTTCGATTTCATGCAATATTCCAGTTTATTAAACATACGATTAATGGTGATTCGGCTTATACCAACATTTTAGTGTATTACGAAACTACATAGCTACGGTGTGAGATTACACACCTGATTACATAGAGAACTAAACCCTCCTGATCGCCGTCACCTATACCAACATATCACACAATTAACTAACAAAAGGGAGATCTTAATCCACATCTAAATCAAACGATTTACAACGCTTACCCTCATTATCGGGAACAACTCACTATCGGGAACAACTATAATTTGCCTATCCGCACCGGATGTCGACTTCCTTCGACAACCGAGTGGGAAATCTCAAACTGTTGACACCCTCCTTCATTTGAACTTGGGAGCAGAGGCTGCGAGTCCACTCCCCTTAGGCTCTCTAATCGATACTCCCTTAGAACGGCTAACACTCGCCTCCATGAAAAGAGTCTCAGTCAGTAAGATACCATGATGAGAAATGGTGGTTTTCTAATAAGGGATTTCGGCTCTTACCATCACTTTTGAAAGATCAAAGAATAGAGGAGAGCGAGTTGTTTAATCCATAAAACAAACGGCCAGCCACAGTTGTCCAACTAGTTATGTAACACCCCAAACCCGATCAACATACCTTGCCCGAATCTGGCATGCCACGGAGTGATAACCTTTTAAAAGTGAAATTTTGTCGGATAATTTTCTTAGAAAACCCGTTTTGTACTATGAAAAGTTTAGAAATCCTTGCTTGAAATCTACGTATTGTTGCAAGTTTTTAGAAAACATTTGAGTTATCTTTGTTATCATAATTTAAGTGGTGTTACCCGATGGCAACACTTTTAAGAAAAACAAAGGAGTTATAGTTTTGAAAACATTGCTTTTCACCTGTTAACTTAACAAAACCATATATTCAACATAGTCAAAATAATAGCAAATAATAAGGAAAAACCCAAAATAAAACTTAGCGGCCTTATTACAAAACCCAAAACCAAAACTTAAAGAAAATTAATAAAATTGAAATAGTAACTAAAAGAAATCAAAATCCAACGAACATGCATGGCCGCCCCGAGTCCTTTCGGCTCCATCTCCGCGATCTATTCATCTGCAAAATATAAGGGAAGGGGTGAGTCACCAAGACTCAGTGTATAAATCCCCAACCCGATAGTGCATTCACTTACACAAGCTATCAATAAAAACATGCAAATCATGCAAGTCATGCAACCCACAACCTAACCATCCAATCTCCTTTAACTACCCAGTGTGGTCAAAACCACTGGTGGTCAAAACCACTGGTGACCGTAGTCACAAACATATCGGTGTGGTCAAAACCACTGATGACCAAAGTCACAAATCAAGTGATGGGGCCAACCCATCGTGTGGTCAAAACCACTGATGACAATCCCATAATTAACATGTGGGGCCAACCCACTGTGGTACCAAACCACTGGGACGAGTCACAATATTCATATGTGGTCAAAACCACTGGTGGTCAAAACCACTAGGACTTAGTCACAAAATATAATATCAAGACGGGGCCAACCCATCGTGTGGTCAAAACCATTGGTGACAGTCCAAAATAAATCATCCCCCTCCTCTCATCAAACCCATCATCATGTTCATAACATACATGCCATAGTATCGAATGATCATGCAAATAACATATAACATAGCATCAACATATCATGACGATGTATACTAAAAGTCACATAACAGGGGACTTACCCGGTTTCTAAGCTCATGTCCACAAAGCATACTCACTAATTCAATAGTTATAATGGTAACAAAATAAGCATATTATACTAAATAGGAGTGTGTAAGCGTTACACACTGACTATACGCGAAATCCGAAACTACGCGATGCTACGAGATCCTGAAATGTGTGTACTCACTGCACCTACAATCGGCCAATACCACCCTTTAGATTTAAAGCTATTCGGCTTATTCACAAAATCTCGAAGGATGTGTCACACTTTAGTAGTACTCACCTTAGTGCCGATTTGGTTTCCAACCAAATCCCGAAGCTACACAATAATCCCCCTTGCAATCGGCTAAACATAGAACACACAAATGGTTAGCCTTCGGCTTTTGAACGCTTAAGAAATAGATCTTGAAATGTTTAAGCCTTACCTAGATCGGCCACCAAATCCTAGAGATTCGGCTACACACCTTCCTACAATCGATTAACACCACATCAACTCTCATAGCCATTTGACTATGATTAACAAATCCCAAAAGGAATAAACCATACCACAAGAACCACACCTACCTTAATGCACAAGATCTCTTTGGCTTTTACAAAGATTCGGCCCTAGCATCCAAAGATAGAAGAATCGACAAACAAAAGAGAAGGTGAGACTACTAAAAGATTCGGCCATAAACTGAAAGATAGAAAGAGAAAGGCAGTAATGAAATAACAAAGACTTACCACACCAAGATTTGGGATTCAGCAAAGAGAATCAAGAAGAGATGAGTGTCGGCACTTGGGATGATGAAAAGAAAATGCAAGAAGAGAGGGGTTTATGAGCAAGGTATGCGGCCAAGATGAATGAGAGGACTTTCGGTACAAAGGGTTTGAAAAAGAGAAGAGAAAAGATAAGTGTAGAGGGTTCGGCTATGGTGTTTCGGCTTCAAGGTTTCAAGAAGAAAAGAGAAAATTCTTGTGACTCACAGTTTTGGCGAAGAGAACTCAAAAGATGGCCACTCACACCTTCAAAATTTGACACTACCCCTCCCATCCATGACCGAAACTATACTCCCCTCCAAAGTCCCATATTCGGCCAACTCTCTTCAAATGAGTTTGAAAATATTCCAACTCCTCAATTCCCCCATCTACATCTATTTGACTCCCTCTATCCTTATCCTCCAGAGTCCAACCTGAGCACTCCTCCTTTTAGCTTGTGGCGTCAAAAATAAATAAGCAGAAAGGGATTTCTGCAGCTCGAACCAAGATCCTCCTTGCTCCTTGTGGCGTCACCTCCCTTGTGACTTAAGTGGCGCCTCCTTGCCACTTTACCAAGGCACTTCTTGTGTCTAAAACTCCCAATAATTCCTTTTAACCTCTAATTCTTCTAGCTCCTTCTTCTTAAGTGCTAAAATAAAATTTTTAGCCATGACCCGGAACTAACCCAAGGTCATGCCTAGACCCCAAAACATATCAAACCACACAACGTACTTTTCAACACATGCAACCATATGCAAAATACAGAGACCCCGTTTTAAGGATGTTACAGTTCTACCCACCTTAAAAATAATTTCGGCCTCAAAATTACCTGATCAGAAGAGTTGAGGGTATTGCTGCCTCATCACATCCTCTGGTTCCCGCGTGGCCTCTTCCGTACCATGGTTCCGCCATAACACTTTCACCAAGGGTACTGACTTCCTGCGTAGAACTTTGACATCCTGATCTAAGATCTGTATCGGCTCCTCCTCGAAAGACAAGTCTCGAGCTTACCTCAATCTCTGCAATTGGCACAACGTGTGATGGATTTGATCGATAGCGGCTAAGCATCAAAACATGGAAGACATCATGAATCTGACTTAACTCTGCTGGCAACTCGAGCTGATAAGCTACCGGTCCTACTCGCTTCAACACCGTGTACGGCCCGATAAACCTAGGGCTTAGCTTCCCTCTCCGTCTAAATCTCAACACTTTCTTCCATGGCGATACTTTCAGAAAAACCTTATCACCTACTGCATACTCTATATCTCTGCGTTTAAGATTGGCATAAGACTTCTGCCTATCCGATGCTTCCTTGAGACGAGCCCGAATCACCTTAACCTTATCCTCGGTTTTGCCACCAACTCCAGACCCAAAACATGCCGTTCACCCAATTCTGTCCAACACGTAGGAGTACGACACTTCTGTCCATACAGTGCCTCATATGGTTCCATCTGGATACTCGCTTGATAACTATTATTATAAGTGAATTCCGCCAATAGTAGATACTCCTCCCAACTACCACTGAAATCCAGAACACAGCCCCTTAGCATGTCCTCCAGAATCTGAATTACCCTTTCAGACTATCCATCGGATTGTGGGTGAAAAGCTGTGCTGAAATCCAACCTCGTACCCATAGCCTGATGTAAAGCTCTCCAAAACCTCGACGTGAACTTAGGATCCCTATCCAAGATGATTGACACTAGCACTCCATGCAATCTTACAATCTCAGCCACATACAACTTGGCTAACTTATGGAGCGAATAATCAACCCTCACCGGTATGAAGTGACCTGATTTGGTCAGGCGGTCCACAATTACCCAGACTGAGTCTTTCTTGCTGGGCGTAAAGGGTAGCCCGCTGACAAAGTCCATGGTAATCCTTTCCCACTTCCACTGAGGAATCTTCACCGGCTGAAGTAAACCTGACGGCAACTGATGTTTAGCTTTGACCTACTGACACGTCAGACACTTGCCTACAAACTCAGTCACTTCCGCTTTCACAGCCACCGTAATCGCCGCAAATCTGGTACATCTTGCTACCTCTAGGATGCATAGCGTATGGGCTGCTATGTGCATCCTAATGAATTCCTTGCCTCAACTCCATGTCCTTCAGCATACAAGTTCTCCCTTGAAAACACAACACTCCATCGTGAGTCAAGCTGTAACCTTCTAGCCCATTACTCTGTACTTGCAACCTCCGAGCACTCAAACCCTCATCCACTAACTGTTTCTCCTTAATCTGCTCTACCCAAGTTGGCTTTACTTGCAATTCGCCAACAAACTCCCATCGTCATACAGACTAAGGTGAGCAAACATCGCTCACAAGTCTACTACCACCTTACAGCTCAACGCACCAACTACTATGTTAGCCTTACCCGGATGGTATTCAATCGAACAGTCGTAGTCCTTCAACAACTTCGATCCACCTTCACTGTCTCAAATTTAAATCCTTCTACATCAAAAGATACTTCAGACTCTTGTGGTCCGTGTAGATTATCGACTTTTTTCCATACAAATAATGCCTCCAAATCTTCAAGGCAAAAACCACCGCAGCCAATTCCAAGTCATGCATCGGGTAGTTACCCTCATGCGGTCTCAGCTGGCGAGATGCATACGCAACTACTTTCCCTTCTGCATCAGCACACATCCCAAGCCAGTATGTGATGCATCGCAATAGACCGTGAATACCTTTCCTGCCTCAGGCTGTACCAAAATCGAAGTTTTCGTTAAAATCTTCCTCAACTTGTCGAAACTTTCTGCTTGTTTCTCCGTCCACACAAATGGGACTCTTTTCCTCAACAGCTTAGTCAACGGTGCCGTGATCAGAGAAAATCCTTCCACAAATCTCTGGTAATACCCTGCCAGACCTAGAAAACTCTAAATTTCTGCAACCGACCTCGGCGGTTTCCAATCCAACACCGCCTCAATCTTATGAGGGTCCACTCTAATCCCTTCAGCGGACACTACATGACCCAAGAAAGTTACTTCCTAAGCGAATTCAGACTTCATCAATTTGGCAAACAACTGCTTCTCCCTCAGAATTTGCAATACCACCCACAAATGTGTATCATGATCCTCCTCAGTCCTTGAGTACACCAATATGTCATTTATGAATACTACGATAAACTGGTCCAAGTATTGCTGGAACACCCAATTCATCAAGTCCATGAATGTTGCTGGTGCATTGGTTAATCTGAACGGCATCACCAGAAACTCGTAATGCCCATACCGAGTATAGAATGACATCTTATGGACATCAGCCTCCTTCACTTTGAGTTGATGGTAACCCGACCTAAGATCTATCTTTGAGAAAATCGATGCACCCTTAAGTTGATCAAACAAGTCATCAATCTTGGGCAACGGATACTTGTTTTTGATTGTCAACTTGTTCAGCTGGCGGTAATCTATACACATCCGCATCGTACCGTCCTTCTTCTTGACAAAGAGCACTGGCACTCCCTAAGGAGATATACTCGGTCGGATGAAACCTCGATCCAACAACTCCTGAATTTGGGCCTTCAACTCCACCAATTCTTTTGGCTCCATCCTATACGGGGCTATAGACACTGGCGCAGTTTCGGGTAACAAGTCTATCCCGAATTCTACTTCCCGATCCGGAGACAGACCCGGAAGTTCTTCAGGGAATACGTCAGTGAATTCCTTCACCTTTTCGGACATTCTCCTTCTTGACTCCTTGGCCTCCGTGGCACACACAAACCGAAATGCCTCACGACCCCCCGACCATTTTTTTCGCCTTGATCGAGAGACCACATTCGATAAGTACTCTCTCCTATTACCTATCATCACCACCTCCTCACCTTCCTTTGTCCTCAACACCATCGCTTAGTCACAGAATCCAAAGCGGCACGGTACTTCACCACCAATCCATCTTGAGAATCGATCGAACTCCCCAAATGGCGTTCCATCAAATCGACCAAGAACACGACCCTTGAAGTTCTAGGGTACATCCTACATAGTTTACTTACTTCTATAGAGTGACCTAAAGGGCTTATCACGGTCATCTTCCTAGAAGTAATCTCGAATCTAAGTTCATAGTTTCCACTACTCACGGCTACATATGAGTCGTCGAACCCACATCTATTAAAGCATTGTAAGGTAGTCCAAAAATTAAGAACGTACCGGTTATGACGTCTGGTGCGTCACCCTCCTCTCGATGCCTCGCTACGTAGACTAATCCAGGCTGTCTCACCTTTGCACCACCTGCACCTCTGCCCAGTGCTCCACGGCCTCTACCAGAGCCATTACCTCCCTAGCAGCACCACGGCCCCTCTGTGGCTGCTGACCATCCCTCGTGTTTTGAGTACGATTCTGATCTCCAGACTGCAATCTAGCTGACCGCTGTGAACAATCCCTCACTCGGTGCTCCATCGACCCACACTCAAAACATCCTCTATTTTCAGTCTAGCATTCTCCCGTGTGAGACTTCCCACACCGAGCACATCGTGGCGGCCATTGAGTATTATCAGTAGTAGGCCTAGCAGCTTGATTGACCTACTATATCTACCCTATTTTTACTGATTCCCGCTAGACCCAGATGATCCAGCATTCCTTTTATTCCATCCCCTGTCTTGATTTTGTCTAACCGACTGTTTTGCTTCTCAGCAACTTTGGCCTTTTCTACTAAGACCGTAAATTCTCTCTCCTGATGTGGAGTAATTAGCAACCTCAGATCATCCCTTAATTTGTCCTCAAATCTGACGCATCGCTCATGCTCCGTTGCTATGATGCCACGCACATATCGGCTCAACCTTAAGAATTCTACCTCATACTCTGATACGGACTTATTCCTCTGAACCAGCCTCAGAAATGCCTTCTTCTACGCATCAATATAACTGGTCCCGACATACTTCTTCTGATATGCTGCCTTGAAATAATCCCAAGTGAGATCATCATCTGCAGCACCATCCCGAACCGTGAGCCACTACTGGTATGACTCATCTCGGAGAAGCAACACTACTCCTTTTAGCTTCTCCTCAGCCATCAGGTCCAAGTCATCCATGATTTGTTCCGTCGCTTCCAACCAATACTCAATCGTGTTGGGTGCCACACTAGATACTCCTCGGAATACCTCAGCTCCATTGGTTTGGAGTCACTCAGATATGATTTCTGAGCTCTCGTACCTCACCTGCTCTAGCCACTCTTTCTAGCACTTGCAGCATCGCCTGCGACACTGTATCCTCTCCCATTTGATCTTGATACATGACACCAGCAGCTGGTGGTGGTGGTATCTCATTCTCGGACCCTTAACCAGACCTAACGGGTTCCGATACGGTCATTCTGCCTCTATGCATTCTCGCACATTCGACCACGTCCCCTATTACTCATGTCTATAGTCGCAGTTTATCTGTTTAAGGAATTTTTATGAATTAGCTTTTGTTTCACTGATTACCCACAAATAAGTTTTATGTAGAGAAATTCGGTAGTGGTTCTTTCGATCATCACACAGATTTCAGTTCAATTTCCTACCATTATTCCACGTGTAGGGGTATTCTCGTCATTTTACTACCCGGGGGTATTTTCATAATTTAACCTATCATGGTATTTTAGTAATAAAATAGGGTTAATTTGGAGACCTTTACAAATCGTAGGTATTTCAAAAATTCTAGAAATCAGGGGTATTTTGGTAATTTCATAAACTAGGGGTATTTTTGTAATTTCATATGCCAGAGGTATTTTCGTAATTTTTTTTCCAACATATGGTTCTAGGTGATTTTTCAAAATAAGGGTATTTTGAAATTTTCAATTCGAGGGTACTTCGGCAATTTTCCATACTGGAGGTATTTTGGTAATTTTCACAACTCAGGGGTAATTTGGTCATTTCCTAAATCAAGGATACCGTGGTGATTTCAAAACCAAGGTTTAAAGTGCTATCAAAATAAGATGGCTGGTCCCTTTCGGGTTTTAGTTAAATTTAGCCTGTGAATAAGTCATCTCAGTTAGGGTGAACCGTCACTACACACCAGGTAGGATTCGAGTGGAGAGGAAGTGAGTCACTAGGACTACTTAAATACCAAGCTCCCCCTAAATCCATTCCTAGACATGCGCACAACGGTTGCCACACCCTTGGCTTAGTGACGTACTCACAGGTTTGTTTAGTGGATCATTAAGTCTTATGTATTTTGTGCTGGAGTAGGCTATTCCTAGGGTTCAACAATTCCTAATCTACTAATCTACGATCCTAAAATACCCTTTCCCCACATATAATTCACACAACAGTTAGAAGTACTTACCTGGGCAGATTGGTGCAAGAGACTCGGTGCCATGCTATTCAACCCATGTACCTTTTCCACAAAACTTTTGAAAGTCAAATTTAAAACATTTTGGGCCTCGAGCCCACAGTCAAGCTTTTAAACTTGGCTCTGATACAAAAATTGTAACACCCCAAACCCGGTCAACATACCATGACCGAATCTGGCATGCCACGGAGTGATAACCTTTTGAAAGCGAAATTTTTTCGGATAATTTTCTTAAAAAATCCGTTTTGTAGTACGAAAAGTTTAGAAATCCTTGCTTGAAATCTACGTATTGTTGCAAGTTTTTAGAAAACATTTGAGTTATCTTTGTTATCATAATTTAAGTGGTGTTACCGATGGCAACGCTTTTAAGAAAAATGAAGGAGTTATAGTTTTGAAAACATTGCTTTTCACCGGTTAACTTAACAAAACCATATATTCAACATAGTCAAAATAATAGCAAATAATAAGGAAAAACCCAAAATAAAACTTAGCGGCCTTATTACAAAACCCAAAACCAAAACTTAAAGAAAATTAATAAAATTGAAATAGTAACTAAAAGAAATCAAAATCCAACGAACATGCATGGCCGCCTCGAGTCCTCCGGCTTCATCTCCGCGATCTATTCATCTGCAAAATATAAGGGAAGGGGTGAGTCACCAAGACTCAGTGTATAAATCCCCAACCCAATAGTGCATTCACTTACACAAGCTATCAGTAAAAACATGCAAATCATGCAAGTCATGCAACCCGCAACCTAAACCATCCAATCTCCTTTAACTACCTAGTGTGGTCAAACCCACTAGTGACCGTAGTCACAAACATATCGGTGTGGTCAAAACCACTGATGACCAAAGTCACAAATCAAGTGATGGGGCCAACCCATCGTGTGGTCAAAACCACTGATGACAATCCCATAATCAACATGTGGGGCCAACCCACTGTGGTACCAAACCACTGGGACGAGTCACAATATTTATATGTGGTCAAAACCACTGGTGGTCAAAACCACTGGGACTTAGTCACAAAATATAATATCAAGACGGGACCAACCCGTCGTGTGGTCAAAACCACTGGTGACAGTCCAAAATAAATCATCCCCCTCCTCTCATCAAACCCATCATCATGTTCATAACATACATGCCATAGTATCAAATGATCATGCAAATAACATATAACATAGCATCAACAGATCATGACGATGTATACTAAAAGTCACATAACAGGGGACTTACCCGGTTTCTAAGCTCATGTCCACAAAGCATACTCACTGATTCAATAGTTATAATGGTAACACAATAAGCATATTATACTAAATAGGAGTGTGTAAGCGTTACACATCTGACTATACGTGAAATCCTGAAACTACGCGATACTACGAGATCCCGAAACGTGCGTTCTCACTGCACCTACAATCAGCCAATACCACCTTTTAGATTTAAAGCCATTTGGCTTATTCACAAAATCTCGAAGGATGCATCGCACTTTAGTAGTACTCACCTTAGTGTCGATTTGGTTTCCAACCAAATCCCGAAGCTACACAATAATCCCCCTTGCAATCGGCCAAACATAGAACACACAAATGGTTAGCCTTTGACTTTTGAATGATTAAGAAATAGATCTTGAAACGTTTAAGCCTTACCTAGATCGGCCACCAAATCCCAGAGATTCGGCTACACACCTTTCTACAATCGATTAACACCACATCAACTCTCATAGCCATTCGACTATGATTAACAAATCCCGAAAGGAATAAACCGTACCACAAGAACCACACCTACCTTAATGCACAATATCTCTCTGGCTTTTAAAAAGATTGGGCCCTAGCATCCAAAGATAGAAGAATCAACAACCAAAAGAGAAGGTGAGACTACTAAAAGATTCAGCCATAAACCGAAAGAGAGAAAGAGAAAGGCAGTAATGAAATAACAAAGACTTACCACACTAAGATTTGGGATTGAAAAAGAGAATCAAGAAGAGATGAGTGTCGACACTTGGGATGATGAAAAGAAAATGCAAGAAGAGAGGGGTTTATGAGCAAGGTATTCAGCCAAGATGAATAGAGGACTTTCGGCACAAAAGGTTTGAAAGAGAGAAGAGAAAAGATAAGTGTAGAGGGTTCAGCTATGGTGTTTCGGCTTCAAGGTTTCAAGAAGAAAAGAGAAAATTCTTATGACTCACAATTTCGGCCAAGAGAACTCAAAAGATGGCCACTCACACCCTCAAAATTCGACACTACCCCCTCCAAAGTCCCATATTCGGCCAACTCTCTTCAAATGAGATTGAAAATATTCCAACTCCTCAATTCCCCCATCTACATCTATTTGACTCCCTCTATCCTTATCCCCAGAGTCCAACCTAAGCACTCCTTCTTCTAGCTTGTGGCATCAAAAATAAATAAGGAAAAAGGGATTTCTGTAGCTCGAACCAAGATCCTCCTTGCTCCTTATGGCGTCACCTCCCTTGTGACTTAAGTGGCGCCTCCTTGTCACTTTACCAAGGCACTTCTTGTGTCTAAAACTCCCAATAATTCCTTTTAACCCCTAATTCTTCTAGCTCCTTCTTCTTAAGTGCTAAAACAAAATTTTTAGCCATGACCCGGAACTAACCTTAGGTCATGCCTAGACCCCAAAACATATCAAACCACACAACATACTTACCAACATGTGCAACCATATTTAAAATGTAGAGACCCCGTTTTAAGGATGTTACAAGTTATAGCAGAGTAAACAGAAAGAGAGAAATTGAAATGAACCAAAGAGAAACTTCCTACCTTGATCAGTGATAAACTGGACTTCCATAGATTCAGCTAAGCATGTTAAGAGAGAAAAGAGGGGATTAATCAAAAGCTAGAATAAAGAGAAATAGCCGACTGGCTATGCACAATCATAAGACTGAAAACAAAAAGAGATGAGAAGACTTTACCATTACCTTACACCTACAGATGAGTAGAAAGAGAGAGTAAGATTCGGCCACCCCACTAAAGCACTACAAGAGAAGCACGCGAAAAGAGAGAGTGGGAGAAGATGGATTTTAGTTTATGTGATAAAAAAATACTATCACAAAATAAAAGGAGAAGGTTACACATTAGGCTAAAGAAAAGAAAAAGAAAGGGAGGGAAAGAACTTATACTTACCATATTCGGTCAAGAGAAAAGGTGATCAATCACGCAGAGAAGAAAGGATGAATTACTGAAGAGGTTCGGCTTATGGTGACGCAAAAGAAACCAATGGCTAAGGAGAAATAAAGGGAGTAGATGAGAAGAGAAGTGCAAAGAAGTTTCGGCCAACACCAAAATGAAGAAAAGAAAAGATGAAGAAAAGAGACTTGAGTATTTCGGCACTAGCAAGAAAGAGTTGACAAGAAATGACCCCAAATGCATGAGTTGCCCAAAACTGAAAACGTAAAATACTTAATCACAAGCAGAGGATTTCGGCACACACACACTAAAAGCTTTCAATTTCCTAAGTTCCACTACCCAAACTGATTTTGTTCCCAACTCTCGCTCTTAGCCGAATTACACAAACCCCTTCCACGCACTTCCCACTTTCGGCCAAACTCTCCCTCACACCTTAATCCCATAATTTTCTCCTCAATCCACTCCCCATCATTCATTTTGAACTTGTTGACCCATTCAAATCTCCACCTGGTAGAGTCCCAACTGAATGCCAACTCTTCCCCACCTTAAGCACAAAAAAATAAACTCCATAATGCAGCAGATGGGATTCAAATCGTCCTTCCCTTACTTCCCATAAGACGTCAAGTCCACTAGGCCACTCTGCTTCCTTTTGTCAACAAAACAACAACTTTTATACTTAAGTCCTACCTCCACTAGCTCACCCTCACAAAGTGCCCTAAAACCAAAATTTCACTAGGGCCCCGGCTCGACCCCGAACCTTCACAAGGCCCCCAAACAAACCCAAACAATAGCTAGCCTAATGCATGAAATAGTGTAAAATGTAGAACCCCAAATTTTAGGATGTTACAATTCTACCCCCTTAAGGAAATTTCGGCCTCAAAATTTTACCTGGTTAAAAGAGATGAGGGTATTACTATCGCATTACCTCTTCTGCCTCCAATGTGGCTTCCTCAGATCCATGATTCCGCCACAACACCTTAACCAATGGAACATGCCTCCTTCTCAACATTTTCACATCCCAATCCAAAATTTGCACGGGTTCCTCCTCAAAAGATAGATCTAGTCTGACTTTAATTTTTCCCCACTCTATATGAGATGGGTCTGAATGGTAGCATCTCAACATCATGTATCTAATCTAACTCTGGAGGCAGCTCAAGCTGATAGGCGACCGGTCCCACACGTCTCACTATTTGGTAAGGCCCAATAAACATGGGACTCAATTTACCCTTCCGTCCAAATCTTAAGACCTTCTTCCATGGTGAGACCTTCAAAAAAACCTGATCTCCCACCAAAAACTCTATCTCCTTACGCTTCAGGTCCGCGTACAATTTCTGTCTACTAGAAGCTTCTTTTAATCGAGTCCAAATCAACTTAACATTTTCCTCAGTCTCTAAAATTAATTTTGAACCCAACAACCGTCGCTCACCCAATTCCATCCAACAAGTAGGGGTATGACACCTACGACCATATAATGCCTCATAAGGTGCCATCTGAATGCTGGATTGATAGCTATTATTGTACGCAAATTCCACTAAAGGAAAATAGTCTTCCCAACTTCCACTAAAATCAATTACACAACCCCTTAACATGTCTTCTAAGATCTGGATTACCCTCTCTGATTGACCATCAGTCTGAGGATGAAACGCTGTGCTGAAATCCAATTTGGTACCTATAGCTTGATGTAATGCCTTCCAAAATCGAGATTTAAATCTTGGGTCCCTGTCTGATATGATAGACACTGGCACCCCATGAAGCCTCACAATTTCTACTACATATAGCTTGGCTAACTTCTGAAGCGAGTAGTCGGTATGAACTGGTACAAAGTGAGCGGACTTGGTCAGTTGGTCAACGATCACCCACACTAGTCTTTCTTAGTAGGCGTCAGAGGTAGCCCACTAACAAAATCCAGCAATCCCGAAGGCAATTGATGTTTCGCCTTTAATTGCTGACACGTTAAACACTTGCTCACAAAATCGATAACTTCCCGTTTCAACCCTGGCCACCTATACTACTCATAGAGATCTCGATACATCTTACTCCCACCGGGGTGCATATCGTATGGGCTACTATGCACCTCTCGCAGAATCATCTGTCTTAATTCAGAATCCTTCGGCATACAAACTCTTCCACAGAAACATAATACCCCTTCACTGTTAAATCTAAAGTCCACCGTCTCACCTCTTTTCACTTGCTGAAACCAAGTACCCAATGATTCGTCTGACACTTGCTTCCCCTTAATTTGACTAACCTAAGACGGTTTCACCTGAAGCTCTGCCAACAAACTACCATCCTCATAACGGCTGAGATGGGCAAACATAGCCCTCAATTTTGACACCGTTTTTTGACTTAAAGCATCCATTACCACATTGGTTTTACTTGGGTGATACTCAATCGAGCAGTCATAATCCTTCAACAACTCAACCCACCTCTGTTGCCTGAGATTTAATTCCCTCTAGGTGAGGAGATATTTCAAGCTTTTATGATTGGTATAGATGATTGACTTTTCTCTATACAAATAGTGCCTCCATATCTTTAAGGTGAACACTACCGCGGCTAGCTCCAAATCATGGGTCGGATAGTTCACCTCATGCGGCCTTAGTTGACGAGATGCATAAGTCACCACTTTTCCCTCTTGCATCAACACACACCCCAAGCCTATGTGTGACTCATCACAATAAACAACAAACTCCTTTCCAGCCTCAGGCTGAATCAACACTGGCGCTTCAGTCAAAATCTTCTTCAGTTTCTCAAAGTTCTCCTACTGCTTATCTGACCACACAAACGGTACTCCCTTACACAGTAACTTAGTTAGAGGTGCAGTAATCAATGAGAACCCCTCAACAAATCGCCTGTAGTACCCAGCCAAACCCAGAAAACTTTTGATTTTTGACACTAACTTCAGTGGCTTCCAGTTTAACACAACTTTAACTTTTCGAGGATCCACCCTAACCCCTTCGGCAGAAACAACATGCCCCAAAAAGGTCACTTCCCTCATCCAAAATTCACACTTACTGAATTTGCCATACAGTTACTTCTTTCTCAATATCTATAGCACAACCACGAATCAGTCAAGATAGGGTTGGAAGACCCGGTTCATCATGTCCATAAAAGCAACTGGTGCATTAGTTAGTCCGAACGGAATCACTAAAAACTTGTAATGCCCATACCGAGTTTGAAACACAGTTTTATAGATGGTACCCAGATCTCAAATCTATCTTCTAGAAGATCGAACCTCCTCGCAACTGATCGAACAGGTCGTCAATCCTTGGTAGCGGGCACTTTTTCTTGACCGTCAACTTGTTCAATTGCCTATAGTCAATGAACATATGCATCGACCCATCTTTTTTCTTAACGAACAATACCGGCACTTCCCAAGGAGACACACTTGGTCGGATAAAACCACGATCCAATAACTCCTGAATATGAGCTTTCAATTCTACCAGCTCCTTCGGTGCCATCCTATAAGGGGCGATGGACACCAGAGCCTTACTCGATAATAGATCAATACGAAATTCAACCTCGCGGCTCAGAGGCCACTCCGAGCCTTCCTAAAGCCCCCGAATAAACCCAAATTTTAGGATGTTACACTATATATTTGGGCCTAACTTCTGGACCGAGTTTGGGGTGTTACAGCCAATATACAAGTTAGGTTGTAATATAGTTTGTTTACAATGAAACACTTGGTAAGTATTCAACGGATCGTATCCAAGGGATTGCAGTTTAGGGAAAACTACTATTAAACCAATTATCGAAAATAAGTACTAATCTACTTGAGTCACAAATTAGTAGTGTTAATATCGAAGTAAGATTATATCAATATTAATAAACTAAATAAATTGAAATAAATCTAAATCTACTCCTAAGTTCATGTGTCGACTTTTCCTATCCATTGTTTCGATTATGTGAGTTCCTTTAGCCTAGATCCAATTATTTTGCCTAATTAATTATTGATATAGGGCTCTATACAACCTGCTAGTCATCAACATAGTTGTGCCTCTCAACGTCCAACTAACCTAATGAGCCAGTAAGTGTAAGGCCCCGAAAATAGGTCCAATATTTTTGGGTAAGTTTTCCAGGTTCTGAGTGAAAATTGGGAATTAATTGGGTTAATTAGCAATTTATATTCTTAATTAGTTAGCTTAATTTAATCTAAAAATTGGTAAATAATATTTTGGAAAATAAAAATTTAGAAAATTTTATTTTTGGGTAAAAATAAATATTTTGGGTTAAATTAGAATTTAAAAATAAATTAAAATAGGGGTTTAATTGGGTGATTTAAAATATTAATTAAATGATACTAATTTGAAAAACGAGGGAAATGTATAAGAGGTTTTATAGGAAATAAACCATATTTTCTGAATTTTGGAGGGAAAGAAGCAAACTGTAAAACAAGGGAAAAAGGGGGTGTGGTCTGATGGCAAATTCCCTAAATTTTGAAAATCAGATGGGGTTTCCAGCTTTAAAAACTCTGCAACTACCTCACTTTTCACCTATATTTCACCCGAATTGAGAGCTTTTTCTCTTTTTTTTTCTCATTTTCATAAAACTAATATCATAGAATAGATCTAAACATTTTCTCTCAAAATTCTCTCTAAAATCTCTCGAAATAATTTTCAAAGTTGGACAAAAAGTCATCCAAATTTCTTCAAGTATTTTTGTTCAAACTTCCAAATCAATGATTTGAGTTCAATTGAAGGTACTCATCATCTCTAAACCCTTTTTTAAGTTGATCTCAGTCATTATTTGTTAATTAAGGTGATTATAATGGATTTTTAACTTTAATTTCTTCTCTCTTGAACTTGAGGATCAACAATGGTGGTTCTTTAATTTTGAGTTGGAATCCAAATATTGATGGATATCTAAGCTCAAAATATGTCTAATAATAGGTTTTTAATCTTAAACCAAAAGATAAAACACGTTTTATGAATCAATTTTGAGAAATTTAAATTTGATCAAGAACATGGATGACTTTTTCAAAAATTATGAAACAGATTAAATAATGAAATTAACACTTAGAATACATGTTATTGGACTAGGAATGAAGATTAGAAGTGGTTTGAGAGGCAAAAAAGGGAGTTTAGTTGAGGAATTCCATATTTCGACTTAGTTGTGCAACATCAGTAAGGTAGTTTAGAGCAATGATTTAGATTTGTATACTTTATCAAATTTCATGTTTCTTGTTGCTATTGTTAGTTTGTAATTTATAATTTGTCTCAGTTAAAGCTCCACATCAAGAGGAGGAACGTGCAAATCAGAATTGAAGCTCAAACTTGCTTGTTTGAACATATTTTTGCTTAAAGAGCTAAGTGTGGAGGTGAGTGATATTAAGGGAAATTTGGTAAATTGGCCTGATTATATGTTAAATTAAAGGTTTAATTGGTGTTATTAATAACTTAATTGAATATTGGATGGTTAGATTTGAAAAAATAGGTTTTATTTTATAAAAGAGCAAAATGGTAATTGGTTTGGTAAGTTGTGTATTATGCTTTTAGCATGATTAAATTGTATGGAATAAATTGATATTTGGAGCATGAATTTATGATTTATTGAACATTTGATAAAGGTGTTCTAATTGGTATATGAATATTGGGAAAATGATATTTGATATGCTTAATTTTATTGATGTTAAAATTGCTTAGCAACATGCCATTACTTGGAATTTGACATCCTAAAATAAGTGATTAAACAATAGATTTCATACTTATATGTATGATTATAGTGGAAACATTGCATGGGGGATCCATTGGATATAGGTGGCATGCCATAGGATTTGTGAGTACTCACCATTATTTGTGATATTGTGAGCATATGGTTCCTGGTGGACTGATTTGTTTGGAGTAGATAAGGGAGTGTTGAGCTTGAGTCTCCACTCATCGGGTTATTTGAGACACTATAAGGGAGCGTGTGGTTACAGCCCGCTCAATTCAGAGGACTGTATTTGATTTGTGGGAGTTCGAAGATCCGTTTGTCTAATGTATGATCACACGTTTACTTATTGCCATGGATGTATTATGCCAATATAATTGATTGATTGTACCAATATAATTGAATGTTTATGTGTCAATAGATGATTTTACATGCCATGGAAAAATTGATTCTTAATTCTTGAAATAGCATGTGATGTTATGGTGAAATGTTAACATGTTGTGACTGAAAATTTAATGCTTAATAGCTTTGATTTATACATGAATAGGTGCAAATTGCTTGATGTTTTTACTATCATTTGCTGAGCTTTTTAAGCTCACACCATCACATTCCATGAAGAGAATTTTTGAGCGTAAGGAGTCAAGAAGCGAGTGCAAGGGCCATCCAGCAATAAGGCTCGATAGTGGCTTAAGAAATTTACTTTAGAGACTAATAGGGGCATTGTGATGCTTTTGGAAGTAGTGTTATTTTAATTGTAATGGACATTGGACATTAAATTTTGGACTTTAATTTTGGTGATTTTATTATTGCTTTAATACATGATTTTATGTCTAATTGATGTTTGATTTATGGTATGTTGATGAGTGTTCGTACGGTGGTTGATAACACATTGTACGAAGCATGTATTTGATACTAACAATGTTTAATTGAAGCTTACAATGAAATGGATTGCTTGCGACTAAGGTATGTAGCTTGTGTGAATTAATTGGTGTTCGCTAAGTGTGTAATTGGGTGTTAAATTTTGATTAACGGTCGCATATTTGTTGTAAATAAATTAAATTGGAGATATGCGGATGTTTATGGTAATTAATTGTAGCTATTTCAAGTTTAATGGGTAAGTAAAATATGTAAAATGAGTAATTAGAACAAAATTTTGACAAAATAGGTCTAGTGGTCTACACACGAGCGTATGGAAAGGGGACACGGGCATGTGCGATCGGCCTAAAAGTTTTTCACAATTTGAACATGGATTTTTAAACGACACATGGGCTGGCGACTACTGGCGTGTGAGTTTTTGGGGGTTTGATTTTTTAATTTTGTAATCTAGTATTCTAATTTGCTTAATTTATAATTTAGTCCAACAACTTGATTAGATTAATTGAAGCCATTAATGATAGGGAAACTTGATAATATTTTAGTATTAAACTTTTAACTGTTAATATTTGGTAGAAACATTCTTAATTTTTAAGTTGGAAAATGTACTAAAAGGTTGTAAAAGTTACGATTTAGTCCCTAGTAATAAAACTTAATTAGGCATAGTAAATGAACTCGAATTAAGCTAAAATTTTTAGGGCTTTCATAATTTGACTAAAAGAAGGTTGGCAACTATTTAGAAATAAAATCGAGATAGTTTAACCATAGGTAGTAAAATGAACAAAATACCTTTAGGTTTAAATACTTGAAAAAAGTTTAAGAATGGTTCACAAATTGCTTCAGCATTAATAAATGATAGTTAATTAATAGGTGTTATAAGGTTGCGGTGTGCAACGGGTGGTCGTTAGCTAGAGAGTCGCTTTAGTGGCTAATGTAACACTTCGAATTTGGGCTGATCCATTCTAGTTGGGTTTAAGGTGTCACAGTAAGAACTACTTATCTCTCCACCTCAGCCCAGACAATTCAGGGTTTAGGTGTTCACTGATAGGCTATACAAATTTAGGGTTAATTTCCACCTATATAACTTCCTAGGGTCATCCAGCCTAGCGTTTAAGTTTTCCCTTTCCCAAATAGTTAATCCACTAAGAAACTTTATCCTTCAATCAATTAATTAGGGTAAAAAAAATTAAACCCTGTAGAATATGAATAAAGCATTAATTGATTCTAAACTTTACACAAACATTCAACTACCAACGTTAAAGAAAGAGATATAAAGAATAGAATAAGGAAAAGAGATGCTCAAGGATTTATTGATGAAAGTGTGGCTTAGAAACAATCTCCAGTCGTAAAGGTCTCAGAGATAGAGTCTTTCGATTATAAGAACATAAAATACCCTATTTCAAAACTAATAAAAAAATAAAAAACTAAGAATAATTTTTGTCCCCCTCAAATTGTGCTTTTAAACTGATTATAATGGCCTTTATATAGGCTAAACTCGAAATATTAAAATGCCTAAATTATCCTTCAAGTCCTTAGAGTTTGACTAGGAAAAATACACATAATTTCCTCTAAACGTGATTATCACATGCAAGACCTTTTATGTTGTGCAGGGGCGGCATTGCAACATAAGGGGTGTGTCGCGACACAAAAGGGAGCATGTTGTGACATTGATGGCAGTTTCACTCTAGGACTTGTTTTTGGCTTTTATCTTCGATGTTGAGACATCAGTGTCTTGGTGTCACGACATAGGCATCAATTTCGGCTAGAATATACATCTTCAACTGCTGATTTGTCCTACATGACCATGTAAATTTAGATATATAAAATGTAAAAAATATACTAAAAAACACTAATTACTATTTTAAGCATGAAAAGCTAAATAAATACTAAGATACTTTGATTTAACTATTAAATAAGCTAAAGTTATGTGTAAAAAGGATGTAAATAATAGTGTAATTCAAGGCAGATCACTCCCCCACACTTAACTTGTTGCTTGTACTCAAGCAACCAAATCACATATATGGAAAAAAATGATAATGGCTTCATTTCTTTCTTTAAACAAGCTCCAGTGAAGATGGATTTAAATAAGAACCTTACACCTAAACTCCTTTACACTTAACTTTTTGCTTGTCCTCAAGCAAACCAAGTCTAGACACATAGCATGTAATAAGAAGAAGTCTTTTGGATTTTATTACTACTAAGAACATGATTGTCAAATATTAAAGGTATATCAATTCTTATCGCATATGTAACTTAATTTTGATAGTTCGGTGCCTTGAAATTTTTTTAAAGTAAATTAGGATTAGTTTGCAAAGTTATATTACTGACAAATTAGAAGTGATTCCCATGACCAAATGTTTAACAATATCACCATTAACATAAATCAAACAGATATGTAGCAGACACAATCATGTGAATAAAAAATATTCATTCAATAAAATTGTTACCAATTCCAGAAGATTATGCATAGAGAATGCTTAAGTCACATTGGTCTTCTAGGCTTGTAACATTCTGAGGCTTAAGCTGTTATGAGTTCAAAGAAAGATATGGCTCAAAAATGCTAGAAATAGTTTTTACTTTTTCTTTTTCTTTTTGATTTTGACATTTTCTAGATTTTTCTTTTTTTCATTTTTTTGCCCAACCTATAGTTACTATATCACATTGTTTCTTCCTTTTTCGCTCTTTTTTTTTTAAACCACCGTGATGTGTCTACCTAAACCCTCGATATCTATGACCTAATATCTATTTCATAATGTATTAAAGGACCAAAGATAGGGAAGACTTCAAGTTTTATGTGTGGTCTTTGGGTTTCAATTTTGTTGGTTCATAAAAAGGAGTTATCATGCTCAAATAAGAAGACAAAGGATTCATAACATTAAGGTATGGTCATTTGAGAACTGGCTATTCAAACAATGCCTTAGGTTATCCCTAAGCATCCCACCATACACAATTTCTTTCATGCTTCAAATTAAACCAAATAAATAATAATCAATTCAAGCATTCATGTTTCTTGTAACACCCCAAACCCGGCCTAGAAGTTAGGCCCAAATCCGGTGTATCACACTAAAAAGTATTTCGATAACGTATAAAGAAAACATGTCAAATGAGATAAAAAAAAACATGTTAGATCCTTTTTATTTGTACAAAAATAGATGTTGATTTGTTAAAATCAAGAAAATCAAGTTTGACTTGAGATATTTAATAAAATACTACTAACCTCGAAGATTGATCGATTAAATTCGAAGTAATAATTTTATAAAACTGTGACTTTTGAAAATATCGTTGATAGTTCGAGAGAAAATTTTCGTATTAAAAATATTTGTAATAGTTTATTTTGAATTTCATTTGTTAATCGATTTTGAAAAACCTTTATTACGATTTTAGAAAATCTCATTTAAATAATTTGAGTAAATATAAACATGTCAAACATAAAGCAAAATAAAATAATCCAGTGGCCTTATTACAGCACATAACCCAAAATAGTAAAGTAATAAAGTAAACGAAGTAAGAAACTAAAGTCCAAATAAAACCATTTCTGAAGTATGGCCTCCACCGAGTCATCCATGGCCTCAAGTCCTCATCACTAAGCATTACCTACAAGGGTTAAGAAAAAAAAGGGGGTGAGTTACAAGAACTCAATGTGTAACCCACTTACCATTGTCTACTGGGCCAAAAATCCAATTAAGCATTTATTGGGCCAAAGCCCATTTAGCATTATAACATAATAACATGTATATAATTTGCATGTGATATGCAATTCCCAAACCAAACCTAATTTTCCATCCACTACACACCACCTGTACCAACCAACACACCTGTGGGGAGCTTTAGTCACCCACCTCGCCATCACACTAAACTGGGCATTAAGCTATTTATATCAAACTGGGCATTAAGCCATATATCAAACTGGGCGTTAAGCCATATATCAATTTGTAGACAAGCCACCAGAATTTTGTAGCAAAGCTACCAGAACTTCTCTTCGTCAAATATCCCAACCCATTCAAATAATGTATATAATATGCATATTCAATTACTACAATCCATTCATATAATTATTACAAACATACGGCCCATTATAAAATTTTCACAATATTGCCCATATCACATTTTGGCCCTTATAACTCATATCACATTTGGCCCATATATCAAATATCACATTTGGCCCATATATCAAAATATATCAGATTGGCCCATTAATCAATATGTTCGTTCGGCCCATAAGGCAATATGTCAATTCAACCCATTAAGCAATTTCATATTTCAGCCCATTAACACTTTACAAATCGGCCCAATAGGGGCATTTCCATAATTCGGCCCATAAGGGCATTTCGTAATTTGGCAATCAAACTTGCTAAGGGTAATTCGGTAATCTTACCCACTAAGGGTGTTTCGATAATTTACCCTCTAACGGTATTATGGTAATTTCGTAACCAAGGCTTAACTACTAATTTGGGGCATAAAAGTTTGAAACTGTCCATCTGCGTCATACTGACTAAATTGACCATAACTCTAGTGAGGAATCTCAAAATCTAAATCCGTAAATTTTCCTTGAAACTAGACTCATATATCTCCTTACTACAAGTTTTCCAAAATTTTTGGCTTAACCATTTAGTACAGTTTATTCCTTAAAATTTTCCTTGTTTCACTGTCCAACAATTCTGACCTCTCTTACCCAAAATTCAAATATCTCACTGTAAAGTTCTCATATGTTGTTTCCACTTATTTATATTGAAAATAGACTCACTAAGGAATCTCTAAATATAACTATATCTCTTAATTCACTTTTTACAATTTTATACAATTTTTCCAAGACAAATCAAGGAACCACGAAATCATTTAGAATTAGTCTCACTAAAATTAACATATCTCAGAATATAAAATTCCTTTTCCTTCTCCGTTTCTTCCTTATCAAAATAGACACAGTAAGCTTTGATTTTATATCTTATTCACTTATTAATTCCCTTTATCCTATTTTTCATGATTTTTTGAAATCACGTCAGTGCCACTGACCAAAACTATTTTATTACAAAAACATGGTTGCCACTATGAACCTACGCACCCGAGTGATCCCGGATGCCGATTTCCAGTTTCCTTTGGTATTTTGACCAAATCACAAAACATATCATACAAACTTTCAGAGAGATGTGAGATTACACACCTTGATTTCGATTTCCTAGCGAACCACTCGTCGTTGACCTAGAACAATACCAACAAAAAGTTAGCCTCGGGTTTCCAAAAGATTTCATATCACTTACACTTGAATCACTTACCACTATATCCGAAGGTAGAAATATATCGAGTGATTTGTCCCTAAAACATATAGTCGATTAGTTCAAACTTCAATCCGATTTGCAACATAGCCGAATAGAGATATAACAAAAAATCCAAAAACAAACCCGCTTACCTTATTGATATTGGATCCAATTACCACCGTTTGACTTCGGCTAGAACAATACACGGTCTCCCACTTAAAGCACTACAAAAAGAGAGTGATTAAAACATGAAGAAGTGGAGGATAACACCATTTTTAGTTACGATCACGATTTACAACCGAATAGTGATAATTACTTATTCGGCTAAAGAGAAAAGAATATGATCATAGAAAAGAATTCACTTACCAATTTAATCAAAGAAGGAATGTCATCTCAAACGAGAAAGAATTTATGAAGGAGTGATTGTGGGTTGTGAGTTTCGACTATGGAAGAAAATGAACAAGAATAGTTTCAGTTATGAGGGTATGGATTAAAGGAAAAAGATAGTAGAGTTGGAGAATTTCGTGAAAAGAAAAGAAAGGTTGAGAAGGGGTGCTTATCAAATTTTGGTTTTCAAGAGAAGATGAATGAAAATAGTTTGGTCACAATGGTTTGGTACCTACGGCAACAAGGAAGAATTGAAGAAAAGAAATGCTCACTAATGGCTTGAAGTTTCGGCAAAGATGAGAAGAATTTTTAGAGAAAAGGCATAAAAATGCAAGAAGGAATTTGACCAACCAAGCACCAAAGTTTCTACCAAAACACTAACAAAAATTTGACTACCCTTCTTACACCAAAAACCGTCCACATACATAGCCAAAAAGGGTCAACATTTTGCCACCCATACTTTCCATAACATCTTCCTTGTAAAATGCCACTTGTTCCCCTTACTTTCCCCTTTTTCATGATTTCTTTCCTCACCTTCATTCTTTCCTATTCTCTTTAGCCATCTTGCCATAAAAATAAAAGTCCACCTTGCCATAATTACATGCTTGGCCGACACTTAGGGAAAGAGTGCAAAAATAATAGTCAAAATTGCACACAAAGGGATTTGAACCTCTTCCCTCAAAGTCCTTCACTTAATGCCATAATCTCTTTACCCATATGCTCAATTATGCTAACCATTTATTCATTTATTTCAATAAGCCTTGAAGCTACTTACCATCTCTCCTTAAAGTGCTAAAATACCAAATTTTTCCCAAGGCCCAATTAAACCCAATACTTCATAGAAACCCCGTAAACTCCAAATTCACTTAAATAACAAGTCCAATTTGCAATAATGCCATTCTCTTGTTCTCAAAATTTTAAACATTCCTACGCCCACGGCCCATTGGGCCCAATCCTACTAAGCCCAATTTTGGGATGTTACATTTCTATGACTATCTACAAGAATTATATCTCATATGACATCATCAAACATTCTTACTTGGGTACTTCTAATCTATTATGAAATTTAACTAAGTAACTTAATCAATTTCCCTTAAAAAATAATCAAGTTATCTTATATCAATAAAAAATTTAATGCTTGAAAAAATCATTACATGCTTTATGATTTTAAACCATTACTCACACATTAGTATAATTCATGTATCATGGAACAAAAATAATAACACATTTTTTGGTAAATAAATAATAAACTAAAACAAAGTAATCAAATAAATAAAAAAAAACACAAACTAATCCTATGTACTTCCCCCCACACTTTAGAACATACATTATCCCTAATGTAAAATAATTAAAGTTCAAATAATAAAACTTCCCTGAGTAGGCCCGAATCCTTGTTGTTATGATATTATCAAGATTTGTGTGCTCCAGGCTGATGAAAATAAGTACCTAAAAAAATTCTACGAAATCAAATATGAAATATAATATAATGAAAATAAAAAGAAAAAGAAGAAGTGTTAATAATGGATGACAGAACATTTCAAAATATTCAAATGAACTTGGCTCTTCACTATTGCAAGGCTGTGTTTTGTCTAGGATGTCGCAACATGACAGTGCGATGTTGATAAACCTCAATTTATACATATTTTAACCCCATGATTGGCTTATTTTAGATGAATTTTCATTAGATTTGATGAATTCGATGCTCCTAATCCCTTAATTTTAAGTTTTACACAGGAGAGCTTAGGGAGTCGAAAAGAATGAGAAATGGGCCTACCTTAGGAATCAACACGGCCTGGGCTATCGAACACGGCTATCAAACATGGCCGTGTGTCACTAGCAGAATTGAAGATGGCCTGGATCAACGTACACGGGTAGACCACATGGCCGTATTATGCGAGTAGAAGTGAGCACGGTCTAAGAAATCGAACACGGGTGTGTCCTTGCCGTATCAACATTTAATTCTATTTGGAATACGCCACTTGTGGGCCAAGAGAGGTGTTACAATGCCTATATAAACACCTTAGGGGGCAACTTAAACGAGGACCTGGAAGAGAAGGCAGAAAATACTCGAAGACAGCCATCGAGAGCAGCTCAGAAGAAGGATTTCCATTAAGACTGAAGATCTCCCATTAAGTTCTTTAGAAGTTTTTGGGTTTTCTTATGTTTTGTTGTTTTCCTTATTTTGTTTCCCTCCATTACTATGAACTAAATCCTTTAGATACCTAAGGGGATGAAACTTAAGATGGATCTTATTATTATTTGATTTATAAGATAAATACTTGTTCTTATTCTTAATTGTGAGTGCTTATTCTTGTTTTGATAATTCAGGTTATTGATTCAAGTCGAATGTGCTTATTCAGAAGAGCAAAAGTCCCTGTTTAAGAGTACATCAACACAATTAAGCGGAGTTGATTGTAACCATAGAAATAGGGCGACGAAAATATGCTGGATTAGAATCAAATCTAATAAGGGAATCCATAGATTGAGTTACTGCAACAATAGTGGTTTTAATTAGAAAGAAATTTCAATTAATCAACCTAGAGTCAGTTATTTTTAGTCTTGAAAGAGATATTGACATAAACCAAGGATTTCTACGAATTAAGTCAAGTGAATAAATTGTATGAGTCAAAAGTAATAAGTGAAGTCTAGGTGGATTCTTCCTTAGGTATTGTCTATCTCATAACATTGTCTAAAGTATTTTCCCAATTCGTTCTCTATCATGTTTTTAATTAAGCTTTAGTTTAAAAGAAATCACTCCAATTCTTAGGCTAGATAATAAAAAGATAGTAATTACTAGTACTCTTGGTCCTTGTGGATACGATATTATCGATCTTACCATAATTATACTATTAAACGATAGGTGCGCTTGCCTTTATTGTGGTCGTAGTTAGTTTGAGACACATCAAGATTTTAGCGCTGTTGCCGGGGACTAAGATATTAGGGGCACTAAATTTTATTATTTTAGCCAGTTTTACTTTGTTTGCAATTTATTTTTATTATTTTCTTTACTAATTTTTCCTTTTATTTGCTTCTAGCAGGTAACTCTAATTTATGACTAGAACGAACCCATCAGGACCATTACTTTTTGACAGTGATATAGAAGGTACCGCTTGTAGAAACTGAAGAGAAATAAGGTGAAGTCTACAATACATACAGGAAGAGCAAGAATAAGAAACCCAAACTACCAAAGAGATGGCTGATAATAATCCGCTACCTCCTGTGGTGGCCTCAAACCCAGTGAATCAAAATCCTGCTCCTCGTACTATGTATGATTATGCTAAACCTAATTTAACAGGAACTGAATCAAGTATTGTTAGACCTGCTGTTGCTGCAAATTATTTTAATTGAAACCTAACACTATTCAGATGATTCTAGAATTTGTTCAGTTTGATGGTTTGCAGGATGAGGATCCAAACAATCATTTGGCTAATTTCTTAGAGTTTTGTGATACTTTCAAAATTAATTGTATTTCTGATGATGCCATTCGCCTTTAGTTATTTCCTTTCTCGTTGAGGAATAAAGCCAAACAATGGTTGAACTCTTTACTACAAGGATCAATCACTACATGGGAACAAATGATCGAGAAATTTTTACTTAAATGTTTTTTGCCAGCTAAAACTGCTAAGTTGAGGAATGATATCTCTTCTTTTGCACAGATGGATTTAGAAACACTTTACGACGCATGGGATAGATATAAGGACCTACTAAGAAGGTGCCCTCACCATGGGTTACCTCTATGATTACAAGTTCAAACCTTTTACAAAGGTGTGAACCCCTCAACTAGGCAGTTGATTGATGCAGTTGCCGGTGGTACACTAAACAATAAAACACCTAAGGCTGCTTACGAATTCGTTGAAGAGATGTCGCTGAATAACTATCAATGGCACTGGTGTTTTTAACCTCGGCATAGTCATCATGCTATCAAACTAGGTAGAACTTTTAAGTAAAAAGATTATTGTTTGTGTGGTTCTTCGCAAGTACATCCAGTGATGCAGTGCGATACTAACGGAGGAGGAGCGAACAATATAGAATATCCACCTTACAACCCTGTCATAGAAAGCGAATAGATGAACTATATGGGTAAAAATTCTAGACCTCAAAATAACTATTATAGTAACACTTATAATCAAGGTTGGAGGAACCACCTAAACTTCTCATGGGGCGGTCAAGGAAATCAGAGACAACAACCCCCTGCAGGCTTTTAACAGTAACCTTACCCACAAGAGAAGAAGCCGAACCTTGAGGAGATGCTAACAAAATTAATCGCGGTGTCAGAAACCCATTTCCAAAACACCGAAACAACACTAAAAAATTAGCAAGTATTGATTGAAGGGCTCGAGAACCAAATAGGACAACCTGCTAAGTTGATATCAGAATGACCACAAGGTAGCTTGCCAAACAATACCAAACCTAACCCAAGGGAGCAACTCCACGCCATCACAGTGTGTGATGAAAGAGGGGTGGTAGAATCTGAATCTGAGCCAAGGCAAGAACCTATGGTAAGTAAAGGTAAGCATAAGGTAAACCACGATACACAGAAACCGGTAAGTAAAGAGTATATACCTTGAGTGCCATATCCTAACACGACGAAAAAAGACCGCACAGATGAACAATTCGGTAAATTTCTTAAACTCTTAAAAAAGATACATATTAACTTATCATTTATTGAAGTTCTTTCGTAGATACCCAATTCAGTTAAATTTTTAAAGGAACTTCTAGCAAACAAGCAGAAGTTAGATGACGTGTTGCACATAGAGCTAAATGTAGTTTGTTTAGCCAATTTTACAGAATAAACTACCGATAAATTGAAGGATCCAGGGAGTTTTACTATTCCTTGTTTAATTGGTAGTTTAGATGTTAATAATGCTTTAGCTGATTTAGGGGTGAGTATTAACGTCATGCCCTATAAAATGTTTAAGAACTAGGTCTTGGGAAACCTAAACAAACTAGGATAAGTATTCAACTCGTAGATAAAACCATTAGATTTCCTAGTGGAATTGTTTAGGATGTGCTTGTAAAAATCGATAAATTTATTTTCCCAGTTGACTTTGTTGTTCTAGACATGGATGAGGACAGTAAAGCACCTTTAATCTTAGGGCGACCCTTTTTAGCAACTGCTGAAACTAGAATTGATGTTGGTACAGGTGAGCACACACTTCATGTAGGTAATGAAACGATCACTCTTCAGGCTCGTAACTCGCTTAGGACATTGAGTAATAAAGGGGAGTACATAAATTCTATTAATAACCCTTCGGTTCAACCCTCTTTTTAGGAAGCACCTCAAAAATACACCACCGAGCCACATCCTAATTCTCATGCCAACATTGAAATAACTCATGAGGAGTGAAGGCTTCAGATCGATGAACTACACGAGTGGAGGGCACATGCCAAGGAGAAACTAAGAAGACATGATGAGCCAAAGCAACTCCATTACGAGCTTAAGGGTGGAACAAATCACTTGAAAGTTGGAGACTAGGTACGATTAGTTGAAACAGATCCCTAAATAACCACGTCAGAGCTAAATACGAATGGAGCAAACCTTTTATGGTACTCAAGGTTTTTCCATACAGGACGGTCAAGGTAACTCACCCTAATGTAGGTACTTTTAAGGTAAATATTGCTCGACTTAAACCTTACTTTGATGTTAGAATTGATAGCAGTAGAGAGGAGTGTCATCTCCTCGAACCACCATGAAATATGCGAATGAGAGATAAGTCTAGCTTAAGACTATAAACGAGCTCTTCTCGTGTAACACCCCAAACCCGACCCATACGTCACGACCAGATCTGGTATGCTACGGGTTGAAAGTTGAAAACTTTTCTTTGAAGGGTTTTGAAAAGCTCAGTTTATTTTAACCGATTAATCATTAATTGTGGCATTTTTTAAGAAACTTTATCATTTGCATTGAAGATGCTTGACAAACCCATTTTTCATTTCACTTTATGATTAAGACTTTGAAAACTTAAGTTTATAAGACATAACATAAAAAAAATATAGTTTGATAACCTATGTTATGGAGGCCTTATTACAAAAATAATCCCAAAATTGAAACGTAAAAAAAAACCAAAAATAGCCTATGAAGATAAAAAACTTGATAGCCCCTCGAGTCTGCCTCGGCTGCTATGTCCATGATCTACTGCTCATCTGAAAAGTTGGGAAAAATAAAAGGGTGAGTCACCAAGACTCAGTGTGCAAATCCCAAAAACATATAAAAGCCTTAGGCCCATAAACACATTATGGGCCCTAGGCCATACACAATGGCAATAGAATATATTTACATGCAATGTGGCCCATCCCAAACCTCATAGTCCATCCTCTACACACCCCCGTACCAACCATCACACCGTGGGGATTTCTACAATCAACCCTTCATCCGCTACACACCATATGGACAGCTGTGCTGCCTGTCATAAAGACCAATCACTATATGACCTATGTGGCAAAACCACCGATCGCTATCCAACCTTAATAATATATCGACAGCTGTGCTGCCTGTCATAAAGACCGATCACTATGTGACCTATGTGGCAAAGCCACTGATCGCTATGTGACCTTCTCCCCTTCATCATATCAATCCTATCCCATGCATACATACATGCAAGAATAAGAACATTAAACTACCTAAACAGATCACATACTTTCACATACTTTGATACACATAGAGAAGTTTCTATGATTACGTACCTGGCATCCCTTGCCAACCCTTTTTGGGTAACATGACTATTCATACAACCTTATTTTTCAGTTTTTAGCCCATAACATACATATAATACAGATTAACTAGTGTATAGAGATCTACACACCTGATTACTGACAAGATGATAATGTCTAAGTCAACACTATCAGTAGTCGCTACGACTACTGACAGTCTAAGGTTTTGTTCTGAAGTCGGTCCACAACCCGGTGGCCAATCCCGAACTGTTGACACCACGCATTTCTTGAACTTTGTGGCTGGGACTACAGATCCAATCCCTTCCTTCGATTTGCTGACATTTGAGTCCAGGAATGACCTTAGTCAGAGGATACTATAATGATTGCTTAACGAGGCATTAGGTTAAGGCACAATAAAGAAAGGAAATCGATTGAACACTTAGGGAGAATCGAAACCCTTACCTTGAAATCCTGAAAAAGTAATGTGGTTCGAAGGCTAACGATTTCTGGCTTAGAAACCTAAGTGATTAGATCTCTTTCAAATCCCAGAATATCATCTAAAAGAACACAAGATCGGTGAATACAAACATCAACTAATGATGGCCTTACAACCCACTAGCCATTCGGCTATGGTCTCAAAAATTAGAAGAGAATAAAAAAGAACAGAAGAAATCAGCGCTTACCTTAACACAGAGAATTCGGTAACTCCTAGGGAACTTTGGCTTTTGAGAAGATCAAAAAGAAAAGATGATCTCAAGAGATCTATGAAGATTCAGCTTTGATGAATAAATCGGCAAAGAGAAAAGAATAGACAATGGTATTCGGCTATGGAGATGAAAGCAGAGAAAATAATGGAATTTCGACTTTTGCATAAAAGTGGAGATGAGAGAACAAGATTAGGGGTTTTGAATTTTGAATAATGAGAGAAGAGAATGGGAAATAAAACCCTATTACCAAAAATAAAAAGATATTCCCCCACCTAAACACAGAATTTTGGCACCTACTACCTAAAACCTGAAAATGCCCTTTTTAAAACGTCAAACTAAGCTATTAATCAGGGGAAATTTTGGCACCACTTGGATATACCAAAATCGATTCCTTCTTCCCCTCAGTGTTGGAATTTCGGCGACCACTGACCAAAACATAATTTCTAAATTTTCTCCCTTATCTTCATCTGATCACTCATCCTCAAGTGGCCTAGATAACACCACCCCTTCCTCCTTTTTATTAGTCTCTTTATCAGCCACACTATCCACATCATCCATTCCATTAATCTCCTACTTCCAAGCGTCCTAGCCACCCCCAACTCTCCTCTCCTTTAGCGCAAAAAACATTTAAAAAAAGTGGGTAATGCGACTCGAACCTTGGACCTCCTCAGTTGACGCCACCTCCCTGCTCTCTAAGTGGTGCCACTTTGCCACTGGGCCACAAGCCCACTTGCGTCTTAAAACACAGATAACATCTTTTAAGCCCTATCCTAACTAGCTTCCACTAGAATGTCCAAACGAAAAATTTGATTAAGGCCTCGGCCCAATCCTTGAGCCCATTCTGGACCCCAAAACATTCCATCAAGCATAACAAGCACAACCACACACATTAAACGTATAGGCCCATTAATTCAGGATGTTACAGTTCTACCCCCTTAAAAAATTTTGGCCTCGAAATTACTTGATTAGAATAGATGCAGGTACTGCTACCGCATTGTCTCCTCTGGTTCCCATGTAGCCTCCTTAGAACTGTGATTCTGCCATAGAACCTTAACCAACGGAATCGTCTTCCTTCACAGCACTTTGACATCACGATCCAAGATTTCCACTGGTTCCTCTTCAAAGGATAGGTCAGGTCTTACCTCGATCTCCTCCATAGGCACCATATGAGACGGATCTGAACAATATCGTCTCAACATAAAAATGTGGAATATATTGTGAATCTGACTTAGTTCAAAAGGTAGCTCTAGCTGATAGGCTACCGGCCCCACTCGTTTCAACGCCCGATAAGGTCTGATAAATCTGGGACTTAATTTACCCTTCCGTCCAAACCTCAGCACTTTCTTCCATGGCGACACCTTCTAGAACACCTTGTCACCCACTGCAAACTCTATGTCCTTACGCTTCAAGTCTGCATAGGACTTTTGTCGGACCGACGCTTCTTTTAGTCAACTCGAATTAACTCAACCTTCTCTTCTGTCTCGGTAACCAGCTCCAAACCCAAAATCTGACGTTCTCTTAATTCCATCCAACAGGTAGGAGTACGACACTTCCGCCCGTACAATGCTTCATAGGGCACCATCTGAATACTAGACTGGTAGCTGTTGTTGTAGGCAACTCTGCCAACAGTAAAAACTCTTCCCAACTACCTCTGAAATCAATGACACATCCCCTTAACATGTCCTCCAAGATCTGAATTACCCGCTCAAACTGTCCAACTGCCTGAGGATGAAATGCTGTACTGAAATCCAACTTCGTACCCAACGCTTGATGCAAAGCCTTCTAGAATCGCGACGTGAACCTTGGGTCCTTGTCTGATATGATTGATACTAGTACCCCATGCAACCTCACTACCTCCGCTAGATATAACCTAGTCAGCTTCTGCAGAGAGTAATCGACCCGTACTGGTATAAAATGAGCAGATTTCGTCAAGCGATCAACAATCACCCAGACTGAATCTTTCTTAGTAGACGTGAGGGGTAGCCCACTAACAAAGTCCATTATGATCCTTTCCCACCTCCATTGTGGAATCTTCACTAGCTGCAACAACCCTGATGGTAGCGATGCTCGCCTTTACCCATCGATGTGTCAAACACTTACTCACCAATTCAGTTACCTCACGCTTCAAGCCCAGCCACCAGACCGATCCCACAAATCCCGATACATCTTACTCCCTCCGGGGTGCATAGCGTATGAACTTCCATGTGCTTTTTGCAAAATCCTATGCCTCAATTCTAAATCTTTTGGCATGCAAACTCTTCCTTGAAAACATAACAGTCTTTCCTTATTCATACTGAAGTCCGTCGATCCATCACTTGATGCTACATGAAACTTCTCCTTTAGCAACTCATCGGACTGCTGCTTCTCTTTAACCTGACTGGCCCAAGAGGGTTTCACTTGAAGTTCAGCCAATACGCTCCCATCATCATACAAACTAAGGTGAGCAAACATTGCTTTCAAGTTAGAGATTACTTTACGACTTAAGACATCCGCCACCACATTAGCTTTACCCGCATGGTACTCAATCGAGCAGTCATAATCCTTTAACAACTCAATCCACCTCCTCTGCCTTAGATTCAACTCCTTCGGTCAAAAGGTATTTTAGGCTCTTATGATCGGTATAAATAATAGATTTCTCCCCATACAGATAATGTCTCCAAATCTTTAAAGCAAAAACCACGCCGCCAACTCCAAGTCATGGGTGGGATAATTTGCTTCGTGCGGTCTTAACTACCGAGATTCATATGCAACAACCTTTCCATCTTGCATTAACACGCATCCTAGTCCCGTGTGTGATGCATCACAGTAAATCACGAATTCCTTCCCAGCCTCCGGTTGAATCAATATCGGAGCCTCCGTCAAAATCCTTTTCAACTTCTCGAAACTCTCTTGCTGCTTACTAGACCAAATAAATGGAACTCCTTTCCATAATAACTTAGTCAATGGTCCCGCAATTGAAGAAAATCTTTCAACAAACCTTCGGTAGTACCCGGCCAGACCAAGAAAACTCTGAATTTCCACCAGAGACCTAGGCGGCTTCCAATCCAACACCACTTCAATTTTTCAAGGGTCAACCCTAATCCCCTTTGCCGACACAACATGGCCTAAAAACATAACTTCCCTTAGCCAAAATTCACACTTACTGAATTTGGCATACAACTGCTTCTCCCTCAGAATCTGTAAAACCACTCGCAGATGTGAATCATGCTCTTCTTCTGATCTTGAGTAAACCAAGATATCATCTATAAATACCATGACAAACCGATCCAAGTAGGGTTGGAACACTTGGTTCATCAAATCCATAAACGCCGCTGGTGCGTTAGTCAATCCGAATGGCATTACCATGAACTCATAATGACCATAGCGAGTCCTAAAAGCCGTCTTATGAATATCCAATTCTTTGACCTTAAGTTGATGGTATCCTGATCTCAAATCTATCTTTGAGAACACTGACGCCCCTTTCAGTTGATTGAACAAGTCATCAGTCCTTGGCAACGGATACTTGTTCTTGATAGTCAACTTGTTTAGCTGACGATAGTTAATGCACATACACATTGATCCATCCTTCTTCTTAACCAATAACACCGGTGCTCCCCAAGGCGACACACTTGGTCGAATAAATCCTTTATCTAACAACTCTTGTATTTGTGCTTTCAACTCTACCAACTCCTTTGGCACCATCCTATATGGAGCGATAGACACTGGTGCTATTCTCGGAAGAAGATCGATACCAAAATCCACTTCACGATCTGGAGGTAATCTCGGAAGCTCTTCTGGGAAAACATCAGGAAATTCCTTCACCGTCCTAATGTCCCCATCAGTTAGGTCCTTGGCTTCCAGAGCCCGAACAAACATTAAAATAGCCTCGCATCCTTTTCTCACCATCCTTTCTGCTTTTAGGGTAGTCACTACATTCGACAGACAGTTTCCCTTTCTCCTATCACCAACACTTCACCACCCTCGAGGTTTTCAACACCATACGCTTGGCTGCACAATCTAAATTAGCTTGATACTTCACCAGCCAGTCCATGCCTAATATTAAGTCAAACTCCCCAAACGGTAACTCCATCAGATCCGTCCAAAAAACTATTCCCTGAACTTCTAAGGGTACCTCTCGATAAAGTTTATCTACTACCACAGATTGTCCTAATGGGCTAATTATAGTTATCGCCCTAGGGGTAATCTCGGAATCTAAACTTAAAGTTCCAGACACACTACTAGTAACATATGAATGTGTCGACCCAATGTCAATCAATGTAGTGTAAGGCAAACCAAATATTAAAAATGTATCGGTTATAACATCCAGTGCGTCAGCCTCCTCACGACATCTAGCAGCATAGACTAACCCCGACTGCCTCACCTCAGTGTTTCCTACCCCTTGGCCTAGTGCTCCATGGCCCGACCGAAATCGTTACCACCTCTAGCTAGACCACGACCCCTCTACAGCTACTGACCTCCTCTACCTAGTTGAGCATTTCCCTGCCCTACGGGTCCTACATCGCTTCGTGGCTGTGGATAGTCCCTAATCTAATGGTCCAAAGATCCACACCTAAAGCACTTTTCACTGTCTGCCCAATATTCACTTACATGGAATTTACCACAGCGAACACACCTCCGTGTTTGGTTAGCAGCAGGTCTCTCCACCGATTCGGCCCATCCGACTTGTGTCTTTTTGGGTACACCCAGCTACTCCTGACGATCTAAAATTCCTCCTACTTCCACTTCTATCTTTATCTCGATTCAGCTTTTCCGTTCACTTTAGCTCCTCAACTATCTTAGCCTTCTCCACAAGTACAGCAAATTCCCTCTCCTGCTGTGGAGCTATCAAAACACGTAAATCATCCTTCAGACCATCTTCAAATTGAACACACCGTTCATGTTCTGTGGCCACTATCCCTCGAGCATAAAAGCTCAAGCGTAAGAATCTCGCTTCATACGCCGCCACTGACCTACTTCCCTAAACCAGATTTAAAAATGCTCTACGCTGCACATCCACATAACTCGTTCCAATGTACTTACTCTAGAACTCCGTTCTGAAGTAATCCTAGGTGATACGGTCAGCCACTGTACCATCCTTAACCGTAAGCCACCATTGATAAGCTTCGTCCTAGAGAAGGGACACTACTCCTTTCAGCTTCTCTTCTTCTGTGAAATCCAGATCATTCATTATGCGTTCGACTGCCTCCAACCAATACTCAGCTGTACTCAGGGTAATACCAGAAATTCCCCTAAACACTTTGCCCCATTAGCTCTAAGTCACTCCGACACAGATTTTCGCTCGTGCCCATGCCTGCCCTAGCAACCCTCTCTAACACCCTCAACATTGCCTGAGATACCGCATCATCTCTGACAATTTGATCCTAAAATTTTGCCTCCACAGCTGGTGGCACTGGTACCTTATTCCCCGACTCGTGACCAGACCCTATCGATTTCGACACAACAGTCCTGCCTCTACCTCAGCCACGCACACCACATCCTCTAGTGCTCATTCTACCAATTCGCGTTTATTTGATTGGAAATTTTATGAATTATTAATTTCTTCCACTGATTAATAATGAACAATCTTATGGAAAATAGTTTTAACAGTAGTTCTTTCGAATTCGAACTCTATCTACAAGGTTCAGTTCTCAGGTCTGTATTTCCTAGCTCTAGAATCCACATATATTCAACCAACACACATCAACATACAAGTAGCATCCATGAACTCACATTCATCACATAAGAGTATTTTTGTCGTTTCACTACCCAGGGGTACTTTCGTAATTTTTATCCTACAGGGGTATTTTTGTAATTTTCCAAAAAAGGTATCTTAGTGATTTTACAAAATAGGGGTATTTTGGTAATTTTGCAATTCGAGGGTATTTCAGTAATTTTGCCAACCGGGGGTATTTCGATAATTTTTACAAATTTTGGTAATTTTTACAAATCCAAGGTATTTCAAAAATTTTACAAAACTAGGAATATAAGTAATTTTACAAAAATAGGGTGGCTGGTCCCTTTCGGGTTTTAGTTATAAATTTTGGCTCATCAACAAGCCCTCTCGGTTAGAGTGAACAAACACTACGCACCAGGTAAGATTCCAGCAAAGAGGTGGTGAGCCGCTAGGACCGCTTAAATACCAAGCTCTCCGGATCTAATAAGATCTAATCCTAGACATGCGCTTAAATACCAATGCCTGTTACCACACCCTAACCTCGTGACTTGTTCACGACATGTTTAATTAGAAATCAAGTCTTATGAGATTTGAAGAATTGTTTATACTAAACCTAAAGTCCATAAACTCTAGCATACTAGCCTACATCCCTAGAGAGCCCATCAAGCCCAACATGCATATCACATAATGAGTTTAGAATACTTACCGCATGGATCTAAAAGCTTAGAGACTCTAAGGCCATATCTCAACCGAATTTTTCTCAAACTTACATCACTTTTACAAATCACCACTAGACCCATTTCATAGCCTGAGTTTTGAACTGGGCTCTAATACCAAAATGTAGCACCCCAAACCCAGCCCATACGTCATGACCGAACGGTATACTACGGGTTGAACATTGAAAACTTTGCTTTGAAGGGTTTTGAAAAGCTCAGTTTATTTTAACCGATTAATAATTAATTATGACATTTTTGAAGAAACTTTATCATTTGCGTTGAAGATGCTTGATAAACCCATTTTTCATTTCACTTTATGATTAAGACTTTGAAAACTTAAGTTTAAAAGACGTAACATAAAAAAAATAGTTCGATAACCTAAGTTATGGAGGCCTTATTACAAAAATAATCCCAAAATTGAAACGTAAAAAAAACCAAAATAGCATATAAAGATAAAAGACTTGATGGCCCCTCGAGTCCGTATCGGCTCCCATGTCCACGATCTACTGCTCATCTAAAAAGTTGAGAAAAATAAAAGGGTGAGTCACCAAGACTCAGTGTGCAAATCCCGAAAACACATAAAAGCCTTGGGCCCACAAACACATTATGGGCCTTAGGCCATACACAATGCCAATAGAATATATTTACATGCAATGTGGCCCATCCCAAACCTAAGAGTCCATCCTCTACACACCCCCATACCAACCATCACACCGTGGGAATTTCTACAATCAACCCTCCATCCGCTACACACCATATGGATAGCTATGCTGTCTGTCAGAAAGACCGATCACTATGTGACCTATGTGGCAAAGCCACCGATCGCTATGCGACCTTAATAATATATCGACAGCTGTGCTGCCTGTCATAAAGACCGATCACTATGTAACCTATGTGGGAAAGCCACCGATCACTAGTAACCTACTCCCCTTCATCATATCAATCCTATCCCATGCATACATACATGCAAAAATCAGAACATTAAACTACCTAAATAGATCACATACTTTCACATACTTCGATACACATAGAGAAGTTTCTATGATTACGTACCTGGCATCCCTTGCCTACCCTTTTTGGGTAACACGATTGTTCATACAGCCTCATTTTCTGACTTTTAGCCCATAACATACATATAATATAGATTAACTAGTGTGATAGAGATCTACACACCGACATCGACAAGATGATATTGTCTAAGTCGACACTATCAAGAGTCGCCACGATCGCTAATGCCTAAGGTTTTGTTAAGTCGATCCACAACCCAAAGGACTAATCTCGAATCACGACATGCGTGTTTCTTGAACTTTGGGGCTGGGACTATAGATCCAACCCCTTCATTCAATTTACTGACATTCGAGTCCATGAATGACCGTAGTCAGAGGATACTATAATGATTACTTAACGAGGCATTAGGTTAAGGCACAATAAAGAAAGGAAACCTATTGAACACTTAGGGAGAATCGAAACCCTTACCTTGAAATCTTGAAAAAGTAATGTGGTTCGAAGGCTAACGATTTCTAGCTTAGAAACCTAGGCGATTAGATCTCCTTCAAATCTCAGAATGTCATCCAAAAGAACACAAGATCAGTGAATACAAACATCAACTAATGATGGCCTTACAACCCACTAGCCATTCGACTATGGTCTCTAAAACCAGAAGAGAAGAAAAAAGAACAAAAAAAATCGGCACATACCTTAACATAGAGAATTTGGCAACTCCTAGGGAACTTTGGCTTTTGAGAAGATCAGAAAGAAAAGATGATCTCAAGAGATCTATGAAGGTTCAGCTTTGATAAAGAAATCGGAAAAAAAAAAGAATAGACAAGGGTATTCAACTATGGAGATGAAATCAGAGAAAACAATGGAATTTCGGCTTTTGCATAAAAATGGAGATGAGAGAACAAGATTAGGGGTTTCAACTTTTGAATAACGAGAGAAGAGAATGGGAAATAAAACCCTATTGCTAAAAATAAAAAGAAATTCCCCACCTAAACACAGAATTTCGGCACCTACTACCTAAAACCCAAAAATTCCCCTTTTTAAAACGGCAAACTAAGCTATTAATCAAGGGAAGTTTCAGCACCCCTTGGATATACCAAAATTGATTCCTCCTCCCCCTCAACGTTGGAATTTCAGCCACCACTGACCAGCAGATAATTCCTAAATTTTCTCCCTTATCTTCATCTGATCACTCATCCTCAAGTGGCCTAGATAACACCACCTCTTCCTTCTTTTTATTAGTCACTTTATCAGCCACACTATCCACATCATCCATTCCATTAATCTCTTACTTCCAAGCGTCCTAGCCGCCCCCAACTCTCCTCTCCTTTAACGCCAAAAACATTTAAAATAATTGGGTAATGCGACTCGAACCTTGGACCTCCTCAGCTAACACCACCTCCCTGCTCCCTAAGTGGTGCCACTTTGCCATTGGGTCACAAGCCCACTTGTGTCTTAAAACATAGATAACATCTTTTAAGCTCTATCCTAACTGGCTTTCCACTAAAATGTCCAAACAAAAAATTCGATTAAGGCCTCGGCCCAATCCCTGAGCTCATTCTGGATACCTAAAACATTCCATCAAGCATAATAAGCACAACCACACACATTAAATGCATAAGCCCATTAATTTAGGATGTTACATCTCGGGAGGCAACCCGAGCACTGACCTCCCTAATATTATTATTTTTGATTTTAGCATTTGACTAAACAAACCAAATTAATAAAGCGCAGGTTTCTCTATTCATAAGGCCTTGCACACGGGCATGGCAGTGGCCGTATGGACACCACAAATAGGTACACCGGCATGGCAGAGACCGTGTGAACCAAGGACGATAATTTTCCCCAAAACACGGGCTATGATAAAATGCCACGATTGTGCGATACAACCATGGTCGAAACTGAGAAAGTAACATGGGTGTGCGACACGCCCGTGTCCCTAGGCCGTGGTCGACACTGATTAAGCAACTTGAGCGTGGAAACCCCGACACAGGCATGGGAGAAATGAATAAAGCATCACACGATCGTGCGATGTAGCCGGGCAACCTAACACGCCTAGGGTACACGGGCGTGGGCCACGACCATATGTCCTGATTTCTATTTAAACCTCTTTTTCTTTTTACTTTCCTCCCCAAATCCCTTCCTTCCCAACCCTAGCCACCACAGCTTTTCTCCCTCTCCACCACCGGCCACCGCCTCACTCCACTTACTCTATTTTCTCAAGCCCGAGAACCCTCTTTTTCCATTCCCATTATCTTTCCCCATTCATTTCCCTTTCCCCTTTTTCCTTATTCCTTCTTAACACCAACCACTATCCTTGCCACCATACATAATGACTAATACTAGAGGCAAGACCAAGACCACCATCCCCATGTCAAAAAAGTGAAAGGATCTTAACACGGTCTCCTCGTGCGCAACCACTCTACATAGGTTCATGCTGGCTGCTCCATTCACTCGACAAGACAAGGACCTTTGAGTCCATTTATTTTTTTCTTTTTCTTTTATTTTCATTTTTAAATTCTTTTCCTTTATCTTTCTTGTCTTTAATTTATATTAATATATTTTGATTTCTTTTTATCTCTGGCTATTTTTTATTAAAGAATGACCATAGCACCATCGGAGTATCCACCTCTTCTACTCAAATTTACCAAGTTTCTTTTCATTGACTCCATCCAAAATTCAGGAAGTTTCACTTAACTCCCTATCTTATGATTTTCTTACTATATTGTCATTATTTATCTTTATACATTGAGGACAATGTACATCTTAAGTGTGGGGAGGTTATTGATTTCATTACCAGAAAATCCCTAAATTTTTATCTTATTCTTAAGTAAATTTTCTCATATTATTAATTAGAATGAAACTTCTATTGACTTAAGATTTTTTTTGTTCTGTTTTGGATTAAGTCATAGGTAACTGTGCATTGATGATTTAAACTTTAAGACATTAGAAAATCAAGCATGATAAGTCTATTTTCAAAATTAAAAATTTTGTTAGGTTGTTTCCTTAAATTTAAATATTACTTTGAAGTTTGAAATTTGCAAGGTTGACATCAAAAAACCATAATTTTTGTGAGATTTTAAGCCTTTTAGAGCATATATTTTTCTTGCTCACTTTATTAATTATGAGTGTATCAATATTAATTTGTTATTCTAGAACTTGCTTCGATTATGCATGTCGATACCACACCTTTGATTTGATATATTGAGATGATAAAGGCACCTAGGATTTAACACATTCACTCCATAAAAAGCCTACCTTCATAATTAACCCCTAGGGAACCCCTTTGAATCCTAATAAACTATTTCTTGATTTACCCTTAATATTAACCCAAAACTCACTATTTTTGATTCATTAAGAATTTTCCCTATTGAATTAACCTTTTTTTGTCGAGATTTGATTTGAGCAGTTGCCTAACTATGTTCTTTGTTTCTGTTGTTAAATTCTCTTATTATTGTAAGTTCTTGTACTTATTCAAAAAAATTTGAAATATATTCATTATTAGTTCTATGATTATTTGAGCTTAAGCAGTTAATTTCATATTTTGAGAAGAAGCTCGTGTTATTATGATAAGCTTTCAATTGATGTAATTATTCAATATTAGCTTATTTTTCTAGTTAGGTAAATTTTCAATTCAATCTTGATTTTAACCCTTTAATCTAGCCTTTATCCACACCTTTAACCCAAACCCCATTACAACCCTTTTAAAAGACCTTTTGATTTGTGTATCATCTCATTTTATAGCGGTGGAGATTTTATTTTCATGCAAGCCTATGGTAATAACTCTTCATGTTTGACTTTTGAGTGCTTTATTTGAACCTTAAATACTTTTGAGTGATTTAAGTGAATCTTTAGTGAGAATGTTAATTCTTGATGATTTTGAATCTTTATGAATTATGATGAAACATTATTGATGAAAATTATGAATTAAGGAAGTTTAGTTTTAATTGTGCGTTGAGGATTTTGCTTGAGGACAAGCAAATGTTTAAGTGGGGGGATATTTAATAAACCTAAATTTATACATATTCTAACCCCATGCTTGGCTTATTAGATTTGATGAATTTGATGCTCCTAATCTCTTAATTTCATGTTTTACACTTAGGAGAGCTTAGGGAGTCGAAAACAACGAGAAACGACCAAAACAAGACAAAATGGGCCTACCTTAGCAATCAACGTGGCCTAGGCTATCAAACATGGTCGTGTGTCATGAGCAAAATTGAAGACGGCATGGATCAACATACACAGGCAGACCACATGACTGTGTGATGGAAGCAGAAGCGAGCACGATTTAAGAAATTGAACACAAACGTGTCACACGGGCATGTCCCTGCCATATCAAAGTTTAATTCTATTCGAAATAGGCCACTTGTGGGCCAAAAGAGGCGTTCTAATGCCTATAGAAACACTTTGGGGGTAACCTAAACGAGGATGTGAAAGAGAAGGAAAAAAATACTCGAAGACAGCCGTCGGGAGTAGCTCAAAAGAAGGATCTCCATCAAGACTGAAGATCTCCTATCAAGTTCTTTAGAAGTTTTTGGGTTTTCTTATGTTTTGTTGTTTTCCTTATTTTAAAATGTTTCCCCCTATTAGTATGAACTAAATCCTTTAGACACCTAAAAAGATGAAACCTAAGACGGATCTTATTATTATTTGATTTATAAGATAAATACTTGTTTTTATTCTTAATTGTGAGTGCTTATTCTTGTTTTGATAATTCAAGTTATTGATTCAAGTCGAATGTGCTTATTTAGAGGAGTAAAAGACCCTGTTTAAGAGTAGATCAATAGAATTAAGCGGAGTTGATTGCAACCCTAAAAATAGGGCGACAAAAATCTATCAAATTAGAGTCAAATCTAATAAGGGAATCCATAGATCAAGTTAATGCGACAATAAGGGTTTTCATTAGAAAGAAATTTCAATTAATCAACCTAGAGTCAGTTGTTTTTAGTCTTGAAAGAGATATGAACATAAATCTGGGATTTCTATGGATTAAGTCAAGTGAATAAATCGTATGAATAAAAAGTAATAAGTGAAGTCTAGGTGGATCCTTCCTTAGGTATTGTCTATCTCATAAAGTTGTCTAAAGTATTTTTCTAATTTGTTCTCTGTCGTGTTTTTAATTAAACTTTAGTTTAAAAGAAATCACTCCAATTCTTAGGCTAGATAATAAAAAGATAGTAATTACTAGTACTCTTGGTCTTTGTGGATACAATATTACCTATCTTACCATAATTATACTATTAATCGATAGGTGTGCTTGCCTTTATTATGATCATATTGAGACACATCATATGTCATGACATCGAGCCTAGTTTTTGCCATCTTTGATTTTTTTTGTTCTATCACTCCAAGGCATCTACACATCTTATGGGAAAACTAAACACAACTAAGATTAATAAAAATAAAATAAACGAATAAAAAATAAAAATAAAAATGAAATAAAATTTAAAACAAGGAATAAAAGTTCTTTAAAAACCAGGACGATCCATGTCGCCACCATAAAAGAACTTCTAGATGGCTCTTGACACTTTGATCCTTCATTTGTTCCGCTATAAATGTATATGAAGGCCTCCGTCCAATTCCATTGATATTGCTTTATTTTTGACTATTGCAACATCCACAATATAAGCCATATTGGGTGTTATTGCCTCAAGCTTCCTCCTCTCCATGTCATGTGAAGGTTTGGTCATTCAAGCTTTGTTGCCCTTGTCAGATGAGAATGAGATAAACTCATCGATCTCTTCCGATAACACCTTTTCTGCTATGGCCAGAAAGTGTATTGGCTTTTCTACACTTTCATTCAGAATCAATTTAAGTTCCATGTTATTGGTTAGTTATACTTTTGCGTCAGTGACTACATCTACTGTTATGTCTGATTCTACGTCAATTCGATCGGAGATCGCTTCAATCATATTCCATTCATCCCTATGATGTTTAGGTCCTAACTCTTATTTACTGGTATTTTCTAATTTAGGGTGGTCAACGATAATACAAGGGATGTTCGATATCCCTTAGAGGTAGCATCTTAGATATCCCTTAGACCATTTTTCTCAGCTATTCCATCATGTTTGGCATGTTCGATAATATTTCAGAGTTGGATGGCTTAGTAGTTTCACATGAAGTCGATTCTCGGACTAACGTAGCATGTAAGAGTCTAGCTATACATGCCAAATATATCAAATGTGATAGTGTAATGAATCCTAACATATAAAATGTGTTTATCGTATAGTAATGGATCCCGAAAGAGCCGTAGCTGATGATGTTGAAAGCAATGCACCTGCTCCCGCTCAATGGACAACGCCACATGATTCGAGATGCCACGAGAGGTCAAGAAGGAGAAGCTAAACAAGCTTTCTTCCAAATGATGAGTGAGTGGTTCACAACCTCTACCCCCGACTAACTCCCCTCAGACTTCAGTTGTGCCTCCGATCATGAATCTGAATCTGTTGAATAAGCCTCCAATCGATAAAATTTGTAAATATGGGGCTGAAGAGTTTCGGGATACCAGTGATGATGATGTCGAGAAAGCTGAGCTTTGGCTTGAAAACATAATCTGGGTATTTGATGAAATGACATTGACCCTTGAAGAATGCATAAAATGTGTCATTTCTTTACTACGAGATACAGCTTATCACTGGTGGAAGATTCTGATTTTTGTTGTTCCAAAGGAATGGGTTACATGGGATTTCGTTCAGTCTGAATTTTGGAAGAAATACATAAGCCAGAGATTCATTGATCAGAAACGAAAAGAATTTTAGGAATTAAAATAGGGTCGTATGTTTGTTATTGAATATGAACGAGAGATCGTGAGATTAAGTCACTATGCTCGGGAATGTGTATCGACCGAGGCAATAATGTGTAAATGATTTGAAGATGGCCTTAATGAAGACCTCCGTTTGCTTGTTGGGATTCTGGAAATAAAAAAGTTTGTTACGTTTATTGATCGAGCATGCAAAGTTGAGGCACTCGGTAAAGACAAAAGAAAAGCTTAGTCTAAAGTTAGAGATATGAGAAAGAGATTTCTGAGTAAAAAATTTCAATCTGCTTCAAAGAAATTCAGAGATGAACAAAGCCGATCGAAGACTAATGTAGGACATTCGAACAGAGATCGAGCTAGATCACAGTCAAATTTTAAAGCTCCTACTACTTCAATGGCTAGTGTTGGAAATGTTCGATCCAATCGACCTTAATGTAAGCATTGCGATAAAAGACATCCGAAAAGTTGTAGATTGAATGATTGAGCCTATTTCAGATGTGGATCGTTAGATCATTTCATTCGTGATTACCCAGAATCTGTTGAGTAAGAGATTATTCAGAATTCGAGATCAGAGAATGTTTCAGTGAAAGGTAGATCTTCTCGAAATACAAGAAATGTCAGTAGTGGTTAGAGAATTATGAGAGACACTGTTGCGAGATCTAAAGCTAGAGCGCCTGCCAGAGCGTATGTCATCCGAGCTCATAAGGAATCTACATCTCCAGATGTTATTACGGGTACATTTACTCTTTATGATACCTCTGTGATTGCATTAATAGACCCTGTTTCTACTCATTCGTATATATGCATGAACTTAGTATCCAGTAAGACCTTACTTGTAGAGTCTACTAAATTCGTTATTAGAGTATCAAATCCCTTAGGTAAAAGTGTTCTGGTTGATAAAGTATGCAAGAACTTTCTATTGATGTTTAGAGATGTTTGTTTTTCAACTGATTTGATGCTATTGCATTTTGATGAGTTCGATATAATTTTGGGTATGAACTGGTTGACGTTGCATGATGTTATTGTGAATTGCAAGAGAAAGATAATTGATTTGAGTTGTCAAAATGATGAAATAGTTCAAGTTGAGTATAATGATTTGACTGGGTTACCTACTGTGATATATGTACTGAAAGCTCAAAATTATTTGAGAAAGGGTTATGGAGCTTATTTTGCTTATGTAATTGACCCAAAAGTATCGGAAAGGAAAGTTGAATCAGTGCCAGTTGTCTATGAATTTCCTGATGTATTTCCTGAAGAATTATCGGGATTACCTCTGATACGTGAAGTTGAATTTGGTATTGAACTGTTACCTGGAATGACTCCTATTTAGATAGCTCCGTATAGAATGGCACCAACAAAACTGAAAGAGTTAAAATTACAATTACAAGAGTTGACCGATCGAGGATTTGCACGACCGAGTTTCTCACCTTGGGGTGCTCCTGTTCTGTTTGTGAAATGGAAAGATGGCACGATGAGCATGTGCATTGAATACCGTTAGTTGAATAAGGTGACTATAAAGAATAAATATCCTTTGCTCAGAATTGATGATTTGTTTGATCAACTTAAAGGAGCAACCATGTTTTCAAAGATAGATCTGAGATCGGGGTACTATCAGTTGTGAGTAAAAGATTCAGATATTGCAAAGACTACCTTTAGAACGAGGTACGAGCATTATGAGTTTTTAGTTATGCCTTTTTGTAACATCCCAAACTTTAAGGGTTCGTAATTTTTGTACAAGTGTATGTTATGTCTGTTTTGAAGGTTGTTCAAGGGTGTTTTGGGGCCTTAGGGAGGCCTGGGGTCGAGTTTGAGCCCTCGTAAAATTTTAGTTTTTGGGCACTTTAGGGAGAGGACCGTTGGAAGCAAGGCTTAAGGGAATTGGTTGGTGTTTTGCTAACACAAGTGGCCACATGGTGGAGTGGTGGTGGCATTAATATGGAAGGAAGGGGAGTGGGGTTAGAATCCCACAAGCAGTATTTGGGGAGTTTTATTTTATGGTTTAGAGAGGAGAGAGGTGGAGTTAGATTAGAACTCTGCAGGAGAGAGAGAGGACTTGGTCAAATGGTTTGAATGGGGGTGGAGAGTGAATGGTGGAGCAAAAAGTGGAGAGAATCAAGGGATAGGTGGGAGAGGAGTTAGTGGCCGAATGTGGGAGTGTTGGGGGGAAGAGAAATTTGGCTAAGGGGGTGTTTTGGCATTTTCGGCTAGTGTAGTATAGGTGCCCAATTTCTTTAGGCTCTCTAGGCATTTTTGCATTTTTTTGGGCATTTGCTACTCAAGCATTTTTGGGTTCTCTTTTCTTCAACTTATTGTTACCGAATTTTCTTTCCAGATGCATTCTTTCTCTCATTCATTTTGGTTTTCGTACATTGTTTCTCCTACATTGTTACCTAAACACCTCCTAGTCGAAACTCCCTTTCCATCTCCTATCACACGTTCTTCTCTACTTTTTCTCACCTTACACATAGCCGAACCTGGTTTCTTTGCTTGGCTGCCAATTGCCGAAGGGTTTCATCTTGATTCATAGTTGCTATTCTCAGTTGTTGAGCTTTCGCCTCTATTCAGTTTCTCTTTGAGCAAGGTATTGATTCCTTTTCTCTTTATTCTTTTTCTCCTTTTCTCTCTTTTTCTCTCTTCTAAAATCGATCTCTCATCCTAGTTCTTTTGACTAGAGTCGAATCAGTCCATTCCTTTCTACCTCAAATCTTTTTGGTTCTTTTGGTGTGGGCCGAAGCTGTTGGAGGGTTGGCATACCCTCTCGTCATTCTTCTAACATTTGGTTTTCGAGAGTTGGTTGGTAAGTAAGGTTGCAGCCGAATATAGGTGATGGGGTTTTAATATTGGTTTGTTCTTATTCAAGTCGAAAGGCTCCTATGATTTTAAGTTTGGATGTGAGTTTTAATGGCTAACACTTCTTCTCGGTTTCAACGTTGCAAGGGACTTGACGGGCTTAAACCAAAGAATCGTTTATACAATCTTCCCTTACAATGAAATTCTCAGATTGTTGGTAAGTGACTTAGATTGTTTTATCAATCTCAATGCTTGGAAGATGTTGTATTAAGGATTAAGACTAAATGTTAGTCAATGTTGATCTCAGGTGTGTTGGAAAAAGTGCCAAGTACCGTAAATTGTGAACAGTGTGTAATCTCACACCCCTCTGAATGATTGCATGTGGTGTTATATGGATAGGCCAAGAGTCGAAAAGCCAAAAAATCAGCATCTGTGACCACTCGAGCGTGCGAACGCTCGTAGTGGTAAATCAAAATACAAATAATGACGGTAAGTCGTTGAGGGTGTCATGAGCACTCTCAAAAACTGAGGCTGTAACGGGCATGATCGAGCCAAAACGGACCAAATAGGCCCAATGGGCTATCTGACCCACTGGGGAAAAATTGTTGGAACTATCAAACGATAGGTTCGATTGCGAAATCTGTAAATCTGAGACCAAAATCATGCGAAATGGGCCACACGAGCGTGTGGGCCGAATTGGGCCCAAAATGGATTTTAGACCCAATAGTTCTATAGAGATCCAAAAAGGGTCCTGTGTCATTCGAGGTGATAGTAGGCCTTCGGAGAGGCCGTTAAATGCAAAATTACCAAAATACCCCTAAACGATAAAATTATCGAAATACCCTTAGAGGGTAAATGACTGTTATACCCCTGATTATGGTTTGTTAACATGTTTATGCTTTATTTACATTTTTGTATGTATGATGCATTCCATTTATGATATGTTGCATGGGGTGGGATTGATGATCGGAGGAAGTGTAATCTGGTGGCTCTGCCATATTCTGTCTGGTGGCCATGCCACATATATTTTGTTATTTTGGTGGCTCCGCCATAAATTATGTGATTAGCAGCTTGTCTACCATATTGGTGTGTTGGGCTGGATGGGTTGACTTGGTCCTCACAGGTGTGTTGGGTTGGTACGAGGGTGTGTAGCGGATGGATTGTTAGGTTGGGCTGCATTCTTTGTTTGCATGATCATGTTTATAGGGCTAAGGCCCAGATTGTTACTGAATAGAGCTTTGGCTTAGTCTATTTCTGTATGGGCTCGGGCCCAATTAATGATCGATTAGGGGATTACACACTGAGTTCTCATTACTCACCCCTCTGCTTTAACCTTGCAGGTGATCCCCAGCATTGAGTATTTGGAGATGCAGAGGACTCTGTGGTGGCCATACATCGGAGTACTTCTCCCAAACATTAGTAAATTTTTGTTTTTCTTTATTTTGAGATTTATTTAAATTTGGGTTTAATAGTTTGTAATAAGGCCATTGGACTTTAGTTTTTCTTTTAAGCTTTCATTTCAGTTATATTCAAACTAAAAATGATTAAACTCTGGATTTTCCTAAAACGACTATGACTGTTTTCAAAATATCACATTTCTACAATCCACTGAATCTGATTTCTATTATAAAAGAAGTTGTCATTAATAATAATAATAATAATATAATAATAATAATAATGTTTTTTATAAGAAAACCATAAAAATAAATCTAAATTTCACAAACAACAAAGCTCAAAGTTTCAAAAAGAATACGAACTTTTTAACGAACGTGTAGTTTTTAAACAACCCTTCTATGTGACATGCTAGATTGGGTTAAAAGTTTAGGCCGAGTTTGGGGTGTTACATTTTGTGGTATCAGAGCCAATAGCAAAACTCGACTGTGAAATGGGTTTGAAAAATTTTCCAAATCAGTTTAAAAATATGGTTTAGAAAAAATATAGCATTACTGGAAGTATGGCACACTGAGTCTCCGCACCAAATCTATAAGTCCTCTTATTTTATGTTTGGTGATTTGATGAAATGATTGCAGGGAGAAAGCTACTAGAGATAGTGGTAGTATACTGAAGCTTTTAGCCATAGGAGCCAAGATTATAGAGACTAAGATATTAGAAAAGTTGATCTACGAGAACAACTCTTATACCTATTTTTCATAAAACACTTGTTCATAAACATTGGAATTATAGACTGATTCATAAAATTTTAATCAGATTAACTCGATTCAGTAATATGAGTACCAAAAGACGAGGACATGGTACACGCGGCCGTAGTAGAGGCTGAGATGCTAGGGCTGGATCCTCAATATTAGGGCATATGCCTGAAATGGAAGCACCTGCATCACTAGTGACCTGAGACAAGGTCTCATACCGAACTGGAGGGGACGACACTCTATCTCAAGCAATGCTGCGAGTTTTGGAATGGGTTGTTGGAGCAAGTACTAGATCGGCAGCTCGTGGGTATATTTCTGATCGACTTTTGGTCAAATGGGGCTGAAGTTTTTAGGGCCATCTCTGGTGTAGTGCCGAATGTAGCGGCGTACTGGTTAGAGGATGTGGAGCAAATTATAGATGACCTGGATAGCATAGTGGAACAGAAATAGAAGGGAGTAGAGTCTCTATTGCGAGATAAGGCATACCAGTGGTAGCTCACTGTGAGGGAAGGTACCTAAGTGGATAGTATAACCTGGGACTTCTTTAAGACAGCTTTCTAGGGAAAATATGTCGGGGCGAGTTATGTGGATGCCCAGAGAAAGGAATTTCTAAATTTGGTTCAGGGAAGCAAATATGTAGTAGAGTATGAGGTGAAGTTTCTGCGCTTAAGTCGTTACGCTTGGGGCATAGTCGCGACCGACTATGAGCGTTGTGTGCCGTTTAAGGATGGTCTGCGGGACAAGCTGTGGGTACTGATAGCTCCACAGAGGGAAAGAGATTTTACAACTTTGATTGAGAAGGCAAAGATTTTTGAAGAGGTGAAACGTTCTGAGAGTCAAAATCGAGATAAGGAAAAGGGCAAGAATAAGAGAGGTTTTGGGTCAGCAAGTTCTTCTGGGGAATTTTAAAAGAGGCCTAGGTTGGATGGGCTAGCTCGAGTTGGGGTGCCAGTTGCTGTGGGTCGGTGGCAACCTTGTGTGCAGTGTGGGAAAATACATCTGGGGGAGTACTGGAGAAGATCTGATGGGTGTTTCAGATGTGGGTACAAGGATCATCATATAAATGACTATCCTCGGGTGCCTATTAGGGCTCAGATAGTAGGTCAGAGATTTGTGTAGCCAGGGAGAGGTGGTAGCAGCCACCGAGAGGTCGTGGTCCGACCAGAGGGGGAAATGGGTTTGGACGAGGTCGTGGAGCATTGAGCAGAGGTGCTGGTAATACAAATGCAAGACAGTCGGGACTGGTTTATGCGGCTTAATGTTGAGAGGATAGTGACGCACCGGATGTCATAACCGGTACATTTCTTATATATGAGGTGCCATTTACAGCTTTAATTGATATTAGATCTACCCATTCATATGTTGCTTGTACTGTGTCTGGGACCCTAGGTATACAATTTGAGTTTGTTAATAGAGATATGTCGGTAATTAGTCCCTTAGGACAATCTGTGGTAGTGAACAAGCTGTTTAGAAATGTGCCTTTAGAAGTGCAAGGGATTGTATTCCTAGCAGATTTGATGGAACTGCCATTCGGTGAGTTTGATCTTATACTGCGCATGGATTGGTTAGTAAAACACTATGCGATCGTGAATTGTGCTGCTAAGTGTATGATGTTAAAGACTCCAGATGATGAGGAAGTGATTGTGATAAGGGAGAGAAGGAATTATCCATCCAATGTAATCCCCGCGTTAAAGGCTGAGAAGTTGGTACGTAAAGGTTGTGAAGCGTTCTTAGCTTATGTCAACACAACTGATGCTTGGAGTTTGTCTATTGAGAAGGTCAAGACAGTAAGTAAATTCCTGGACGTATTTCCTGAAGAGCTTTCGGGGTTGCCCCCAAATCGCAAGGTTGAATTTGGCATTGAGCTGTTACCGGGAATGACTCCGGTGTCCATCGCCCCTTATAGGATGGCACCGAAAGAGCTGGTAGAACTTAAAGCTCAGATCCAAGAGTTGTTGGATCGAAGATTTATCTGACCAAGTGTATCTCTGTGGGGAGCACCGGTATTTTTCGTGAAGAAGAAGGATGGGTCAATGTGCATGTGCATTGACTATCGTTAATTAAACAGTTAAAGTATATTTTGTTATTCTAGTGGCTCCGCCACAAATTCTGTGATTAGCGACTTGTCTGCCATATTGGTGTGTTGGGCTAGGTGGGTTGACTTGGTCCCCACAGGTGTGTTGGGCTGGTACGGGGGTGTGTAGCGGATGGATTGTAAGGTTGGGATGCATACTTTGTTTGTGTGATCATGTTTATAGGGCTAAGGCCCAGATTGTTACTGAATAGGGCTTCGGGCCAGTCTACTTCTGTATGGGCTCGGGCCCAATTAATGACCGATTAAGGGATTACGCATTGAGTTCTCATAACTCACCCCTTTGCTTTAACCTTACAGGTGATACCCAGCATTGAGGATTCGGAGCTGTGGAGGACTCTGTGGTGGCCATACATTGGAGTACTTCTCCCAGACATTAGTAAATTTTCATTTTGCTTTATTTTTAGATTTATTTTAATTTGGGTTTAATAGTTTGTAATAAGGCCATTAGACTTTAATTTTTATTTTAAGCTTTCATTTCAGTTATATTCAAACTAAAAACGATTAAACTCTGGATTTTCTTAAAACGACTATAACTGTTTTCAAAATATCACATTTTCGCAATCCACTGGAATCGATTTCTGTTATAAACAAAGTTGTCAATAATAATAATAATAATAATAACATTTTTACAAGAAAACCATAAAAACAAATCTGAATTTCACAAACAACAAAGCTCGAAGTTTCAAAAAGAATACGAACTTTTTAATGAACGCGCAGTTTTTAAACAACCCTTCTATGTGACATGCTAGATCTAGTCATAACATCTAGACCGGGTTTGGAGTGTTACACTTTTGGACTAACAAATGCTCCTTCTATTTTTATGGATTTGATGAACAGATTTTTAGACTGTATCTAGATCGATTTGTTGTTGTTTTCATTGATGACATTTTGATTTATTCTTGAAATGAAATTGAACATGCTGAACATTTGAGAATTATGTTGCAAACTCTGAGAGAAAAGCAATTGTATGCGAAATTCAGCAAATGTGAATTCTGGTTGCGTGAAGTCAGTTTTCTGGGACATATTGTATCAGCCTTTGGAATACGAGTTGATCCGAGCAAGATTTCTGCTATACTGGAATGGAAACCTCCGAAGAATCTGTCTGAAGTTCATAGTTTTCTAGGACTTGCCAGTTATTATCGAAGGTTTGTTGTAAAAGGCTTTTCGATGATTGCTACTACGTTGAATAGATTGCGTCAGAAAGATGTAAGATTTGAATGGTCTGATAAATGTTAGAAAAGCTTTGATCAATTGAAAGCTCTTTTGACTGAAGCTCCAGTTTTGACACAGCCATAATTGGGTAAGGAGTTCGTGATTTATAGTGATGCTTCACTAAATGGTCTGGGATGTGTTCTAATGCAAGAAGGAAAAGTTATAGCTTATGCCTTGAGACAATTAAAGCCGCATGAAAAGAACTATCCGACACACAATCTTGAATTAGCTGCAATTGCGTTTGCCCTAAAGATTAGGTGCCATTATCTCTTTGGTGTAAAATGTAATGTGTTTTCAGATCATAAAAGTTTTAAGTACCTGATGACTCAGAAAGACTTAAATTTACGATAGAGAATATGGCTAGAGTGTTGAAAGATTATGAACTTGTGATAGATTATCACCCGGGTAAAACAAATGTTGTTGCTGATGCTTTGAGTAAAAAATCATTGTCTGCATTGTGTGCTATGAATGCTCATATAGACTTATCTGATGGTGATTCATTTTTGGCAGAATTGAAAGGAAAATCATTGTTTTTACAACAAATATGTGAGGCTCAGAAAGTTGATAAGGAGTTGATAACAAAATGAGCTCAATGTGATTTGAACTCTAATTTTGAATTTCGAGTGGATGTTGATGATTGCTTGAGGTTCTGAGATTGAATTTGTGTTCCAAGAAACTAAGAATTGATTCAGTTGATTTTAAATGAAGCTCATAACAGTCACCTATCTGTTCATCTAGGAAGTACAAAGATGTATCATGATTTGAAGCAACACTATTGGTGGTCCATATAAAATGAGACATTTTTTACTTTGTTTCGAAATGTTTAGTTTGTCAGCAAGCTAAAGCTGTACATCAAGTTCCATCTGGGTTGTTACAACCTGTAACACCCCAAACCCGGTCTATGCGTTGAGACTAGATTTGGTTTGTTACGTGATTCGAACTATTCTTAAATCTTTAATGAGTTGAAAACTACAATGTTGTTTACAGAGTTTAAAATTTGAAGAGAATTAGATTTTGATCAATATTTAAAACATAAGTTGGAAATCATTGTATTATTAAAAACCTTTGGGTAATTTGTTAAAGAGTTAACTATAATAAAAAGATTTCCATAAACTTGGAAACTCTATTTTATTTTAATAAAACATCATAAAACTTTAGCTCATGATTAAAAGTCCAAAGTAAAAATTAAATTCCAAACACACATAAAATCCATAAGTTATTTATAGAGGCCATTTATTACAACATCCCAAAATAGTAAAAATAATTATTAAAAGTTCGTAATTTAAATAACCCTTATTTAGCAAAGATGGCCTCCACGAAGTCATCCTCACCAAGTCCACATCGGCCCATTACCCGAGATGGAAAGAAATTAAAGGGTGAGTTACTTAGAACTCAAAGTGTAACTCACTTACCACCATTATTGGGCCGATCGTCAAGATATTATGTTGGGCTTGAGCCCAATTCGTAATTCAACAATATATCATGAATTTAAAATAATTAATAATGCATGAAAAATGTAATTCCCAACCCAAACCTAATATCCATCCGCTAACACCCCTGCATCAACCATCACACCGTGGGGATCAAGTCAACCCACCCCGCCATCACACCAATCGTAGGCATTAAGCCTTTTTATAATTGTGGCATAGCCATTTAACTAGAGGCAATAAGTCGATATTGTAGAGGCAATAAGTCGATAGTAGCCACCAACTAGAGGCAATAAGTCGATATTGTGGCAACTAGAGGCGCCATTCTTCTCTTCATATATCCCACCCATGCAATTATACATGTACTTTAAAATATAAAATTTATTAACAATACATAACATGGTGGGTTTATCAATAACATTTCATTTGGCCCTTAATTAAAGCAATTTGTCCATTTAGCAATTTAGTGGGCTTTGGCCCATTTACCAAACTAGAGTATTTTGGCTAAATTTTAACGAACTAGAGTGTTTTGGCCCGATTTATCGAACTAGAGTATTTTCGCCCATTTTCACTAACTAGAGTATTTACGCCCATTTTCACTTAACTAGAGTATTTACTACCATTTTCACTAACTAGAGTATTTACGGCCCATTTTCACTAACTAGAGTATTTACTAATAACAATTAATATCTCGAGGTATGCCGTAATTTTCACGATTTTGTCGCTTTTACGTATTTTGTCAAATATCATTTTTTACGCTTTTACCGATCTAATCGCTTTTACGATTTACTTCCATACTAAATTTGACATCCAACCAAAAATAATGAGTGTGAAAATTACACACCTCGATACCGTGAGTACTAACCCTTCTCGCCTCCCAAGACCTAAAATATATTTTGATTCGTTAGACAATTAATTCAGAAAATAATCTTAATCAGAATGGATCCAAAATCTTACCTCTTGATTTTGAATCACTTCGATTTTCGTTTTCCTTCGCTTATCGATTCACTAGTCCGAGAATCCACCAACGATAACGGCCCGAGGTTCGTATTACTGAATAATGGACTTCTTTCTAAGATGGCCCGCAACCCGTGGAAAATCTCTTGACCGCCAAACCGCTTCTTCGCTTGAATGGGGATTTACAGATCCACCCTCTTACGATAACCGAACACCGCCTTTTTCTTCCCTATTTTGACGGTCTTCAAGATCCAAGGAATTTAGTTAGATCTAAAATAATATCAATTTACTAGAGATTTAAAGAGATTTGATTTCTTACTAAAATAAAACGCTTCCAACGCTTTCTCCCGATCACTTGAGTTCCGATCTCCGTTATTGCACTAAATAATAATAACGAAAAGAACGTTATTAGAATGAACGTTATATCAATCCAAAAGACCTCAATAAACCAATGATATTCGCCATAATATCACTTATGAAAACGAAATGGAAAAGAACCCTTACCTATATTCCACGGTCAAAAGGAAAGGATTGAGAATGGTGTCTAAATGATGAAGGGTTCGCTATGTATGATCAAGGAAAAGAAGAGAAAATATTTGGGTTATAGGCACAATAGCATTCTTGCCAAGGGAGTGTAGATGAAGAAACTTTGATTGAAATAATTAGAATATGAGAAAGAGATGGTGATGAGATAGTTTGATTTCAAAGAGAAAAGAAGATGAAAGAAAAAAATAGACCTTTAGGATTTAGTGCATTCGCCATGGCAAAAGAAAAGAAAGAAACCGATTTTGGTATGGGTGATTTTAGACAAGGAGAATACAAAAGAAAATTAACAAAGTGGATGAAAGTGACCAAATGGTCAAGAGATTTTGGCTTTGCAAAAGCAATATTCGCCAAGAGGGATGTTGAAAGGAGAAAACAAAGAAAAATCGCACAATGTGCAAAGAATGACCAAAGAGAAAAGGATGAGATTTTTAGCCAAACTAACAAAATTTTGGCTCTCCTCCCTTACCAATATTGCCATTCAAAGACATGGTCAAATGGCCATGATTTCTTTCCAAATTTTCCCTTGATATGTGCCTTATGTTCCCCTATCTTTCCTTAAACCTTTGATTCCATGCCATAAGTTAGTTGTTACCTTAATCCATTGATACACTAACCAAAAATACATGGTCAACACCTTCCTTATATGTCCCTTGCCGACACTTCCTAGTCATGAGCGTAAAATTAAAAGCAAAATTTATTTAGGTGTCATACATGGGATTCGAACCTCTTCCTCTTACTTGAACCCATGCGCCAACTCCACCATGCCATATACTCATTTTATGACACTTTTAGCACATAATTTAGCTTAAGTCTTAATCACCTTTGTTTCACTTCAATAAATCTCAATTTAATAAATTTTATTTCTTCTTCAAATTATGCTTTACCCTCTCAAAGACTTCAATAAGCACCAAATTAAAATAAAAGATTTTTCCTTTAAAATCTAAACACCAAAATCATGCAAATTTAAATACTCAGATTTTAGGGTGTTACAACTCTACCTCCTTAAAGAAAATTTCGTCCTCGAAATTTACCCGTTGAAAAAGGTGAGGGTATTGTTGTCAATTGCATCCTCCGCTCCCACATAGCTTCTTCCACCCGTGGTTACGCCATAGAACTTTGACCAACGGCACGGTTTTCTTCCTTAATACCTTGACATCTCGGCTCTAGGATTTCCACCGTTCTTCTTCAAAGGACAAATCAATTCACTCCAATTCTTCTACCAGATAATGTGCAAAGGATCCGATCTATAACGCCTCAACATGGAAACATGAAAGACATTATGAATTTGATCTAACTCCGGAGGTAACTCAACTGATATGCCATCGACCAACACGCTTCAAAGACACGATAAGGTCCAATATATCTAGGACTTAGCTTGCCCTTCCTTCCTAATCAAGATCTTTTTCCAAGGAGATACCTTCAAGAAAACCCGATCTCCCACACTATACTCGATGTCCCTCCGCTTCAGATCCGCTGACGACTTCGCTTCATCCGAGGCTTCTTTCAACCGTGCTCGAATAACTTTTACCTTATCCTCGGTCTCGATATCATCTCAGACCTAACATCTGTTTTTCGCCCAACTCACCCAACAATAGGAGAGCGACACTTACGACCATACAATGCCTCGTAAGGTGCCATCCAATGCTAGATCGATAGTCTGTTGTTATATCGCAAATTCGCGCCTGGTAGATAATCCTCCCAACTACCCTCAAGTCGATTACACATCCTCTTAACATATCTTCCAATATCTGAATTACTCTTTCCGATCGACCATCGACCGAGGATGAAAAGCCGCATCGAATTCAACTTTGTCCCCAAGGCTTCATGCAGAGCTTTCAGAATCGTGATGTGAACTTAGGTCCCTATCTCGATATAATAGATACTGGTACCCCATGTAACCTCACAATTTCGGATACGTAAAGTTTCGCCAATTTTGCAATGAATAATCCGCATTTAACCGGCAAGAAATGAGCAGTCTTCACAACCGATCAACAATTACCCAAACGGAATTTTTCTTAGCAAGTGTTAACGGTAACCCACTAACAAAATCCATAGTTATCCTCTCCCATTTCCAAAGAGGAATCTTTATCGGTTGTAACAATCCGACGGTAATTGGTGTTCTCGCCTTCACTTGTCGACAAGTCAAACATTTTCCCACTAACTCGTAATCTCACGCTCAACCCCGCCACCAATATCGTTTCACGGAGATCTCGATACATCTTATTTCCTCCGGATGCATAGCATAAGGGCTACTATGCGCCTCCCGAGAATCGCTTGCCTCAAATCTAGATCCCCGGCATGCATACTTCCTCGAAAGCACAACACACCCTCCGTGTTTATTCCAAAATCCTCAATTTCGCCATTTTCAACTTGTCGCAAAGAAGGTCCCAACTTCTCATCTCGATGTCTGCTTTTCCTTGATTTGTTCCACCACGAGGTTTCACCAAGTTTCGCTAACAAACCGCCATCCTCGCATGCACTCAAATGGGCAAACAAAGCTCTTAATTCAGATATCGCCTTACGACTTAACGCGTCACCTACCACGTTAGCCTTTCCAGATGGTACTGATGGAGAAATCATAATCTTTAACAATTCTACCCATCTTCTTTGTCTTAAATTCAACTCCTTCTAGGTAAGGAGGTATTTAAGACTCTTGTGATCCGTGTAGATTATGGACTTCTCACCATAGAGATAGTGCTCCAAATCTTTAGAGCAAAGACAACGCAGCCTAACTCCAAATCATGAGTAGGGTAGTTTACTTCGTGTGGTCTCAATTGACGAGAAGCATAGGCCACCACCTTTCCATTTTGCATCAACACACAACCTGCATCTGCATGAGACGATCACAATAAATGTTGAATTCTTTTCCAAATTTCAAAGTTGAATTAAAACCGAGCTTCACAGATCTTCTTCAATTTCTCAAAACTCTCTTGCTGCTTTTCACCAGATATACTGAGCTCCCTTTCGCAATGCTTTAGTTAGGCAAAGAATCAATGAAAACCCTCTACAAAGCGCCTATAGTATCCACCAAGCCTAAGAAACTCCGAATTTTAGCCATCGATGTTGGTGGCTTCCAATCCGTAATAGCCTCAATTTTCCGAGGATCCACCCTTATTCCTTCTACCGATACTACATGACCAAGGAAAGTCACCTCCTTTAGCCAAAATTTGCATTTACCAAATTTGGCATACAATTGCTTATCACGAAGTAATTGTAATACTATCCGCAAATGTCTGGTCATGTTCCTCCTCATTTCTAATAAACCAATATATCATCTATGAACACTACCACAAACCGGCCTAAATATGGTTGAAAGACTTGGTTCATCATGTCCATAAATGCAATGGTGCATTAGTTAATCCAAACGCATCACTACAAACTCATAGTGTCCGTAACGGTCCGAAATGCCGCCTTATAAATATCCGCTTTTTCACCTTAAGTCGGTGATAACCCGACCTTAAATCAATTTTGGAGAAAATCAAGCTCCTTTTAATTGATCAAACAGTCGTCAATTCTTGGCAGAGGATACCGATTCTTGATCGTCAATTTATTCAATCGTCGTAGTCAATGCACATACGCATCGATCCATCCTTCTTCTTGACGAACAAAACCGTGCTCCCCACGGAGACACACTTGGTCGAATGAATCCTCGATCCAAAGAATTCTTGAATTTGAGCTTTGAGCTCACCAACTCCTTCTGCCATTCTATAAGGAGCAATGGACACCGGAGTCGCCCCTGCAAAAGCTCAATGCCAAATTCTACTTCCCGATCCGAGGTATACCGAAGTTCTTCAGAAATACATCGGAAATTCCTTCACCGTCCTCACATCATTCACGGATAATTCTTTGGCATCCAAAGCACGATAAAGGCTAGGAATGCCCTGCACTTTCCGCACCAACTTCTCCGCTTTTAATGCGTATACCACATTTGCCGATAGTTCTTTCGCTCACCAATCATTATGATTTCCTTATCATCCCGGTCCCATCGACATTCGCTTTTCAAAGACAATCCAATTCATACCGATGGTTAACCAACCACCCATGCCTGTAATGAGATCGAACTCACTAAAGGTAGTTCCATCAAATTTGCTAAGAATACTTCCTCTTGGATTTTTAAGGGCACGCCTTTAAATATTTTATTAATACATCGATCGTTCTAAAGGATCGACATCGCTATCTCATTTTCGAATTTTAGATTCTAAATTTGATTTCCAGATATGGCACTAGATACATATGAATGAGTAGAGCCAATATCTATTAAGGCAATAACAGTACATCAAAATGAAGAACGTATCGCTTATCACATCAGTGCATTGCCGTTTCAAGGCCTAACCGCATAGACCATCCAGTCAGTCTTGCATCCGCATTTCTCTATTACCATTGCCTCGACCGTGCACCTTGACCACGACCAGCCCCATTACCACCACGACTGGTCCACGACCTCCCGTGGTCAGCTGATTACCCCCGACCTACTGTGCATCATTATTACGCACTTCTTGAGTCGATCCATTCGTCGAGGACAACTTTTGTATCGATGTTCCATTGAACCGCATTTGTAGCATGCACCCGCTTTTCCTCCAACATTCCCCAAAATAACTTTTCCCACACTCAAGGCAATCTCGACTTCGATTATTTGTTACCGGGTTCTACCTTGAACTCGATTCATCATTCCGGTTTCTTCTAGAATCTCTTGGAAGAACCAGATCATTGTGTTCTCTCTTGTTTCGGATCTTCTCGCTTCGCTGCTCGAAGTTCTTAGCCTCTTCGCTATTTTGGCCTTCTCCACCGTAGTCGAAAAATTTCTAACTTGTCATGAGCAATCGTAACCTCACCATCATTAAGTCCATCCTCAAACGCATACAACGCTCATGATCCGTTGCTACAATTGTCCGCATACGGCTCGACGCATAAACTCACTTCATATGTCGCCACGGTCTTACTTCCTTGAACAAGATTCGAAATTCCTTCCTTCGAGCGCCTACATAGCTCGCTCCGACGATTTTCCTTGGAAGGCGCTTTAAAGAATTCCCCATTAATCGTGCGGCTTCAAAGGTTTTCTAACAAGTGAGCCACCACCGACACGCCTCATCTCTCAATAAGGATACAGACCCTCTCGCTTTTTGCTCACCGTGCATTCCATATCATCCATAATCCGCTCCACGCCTTCGAGCCAAGATTCACCACATTCGGGCTACACCGAGACTCCTCCGAAAACTTCGCATTATTTGCCTTAAGTCGCCTCAAATTGACCCACGAGTTGTTGGCCCAATTCTAGTTCCAATGACCTTTCCAAGACTCGTAGCATTGCTTGAGTCAATGCATGATCTTCTTCCATGTGATCGCGTGATCCGGTCTCACTTTCAATTGACGCAAAGCGCCTACTTCGCATATGATTTGGTGCTTCACCAGTAGCACCTCGGCCTCTACCACGCCACGCTCTACCGCGGCCCACGCACCACGCCCTCTTGTACTCATGATTGCTTGTTCGCTTATCCGATTACAAGTTTTATGAATCGAAATTTTGTTTCGTGTTTATTAACGATATTTTATGAGATTTGAGATATAAAGTTGTTTTTCTAACGTGTCCTATAGTCTCAATCTCTAGCTTTTTCACATCTAAAACTAGAAGTTCTAGAGTGTTCTTATGATCATATCATAGTAATCATTAAGCAATAATACTTACTTGACTTGTCACGGATGCTTGTGGTGCCATAACGATCTTTAAAATATCAAGTGAACGTTTTCATACGTAAATTATTTTTGAACCCAAACCACGTACCGAAGTTTTTGAAATCGGCCTCGATATTACTAAATGTAACACCCCAAACCCGCCTATGCGTTGAGACTAGATTTGGTTTGTTACGTGATTCGAACTATTCTTAAATCTTTAATGAGTTGAAAACTACAATGTTGTTTACATGAGTTTAAAATTTGAAGAGAATTAGATTTTGATCAATATTTAAAACATAAGTTGGAAATCATTGTATTATTAAAACCTTTGGGTAATTTGTTAAAGAGTTAACTATAATAAAAGATTTCCATAAACTTGGAAACTCTATTTTATTTTAATAAAACATCATAAAACTTTAGCTCATGATTAAAAGTCCAAAGTAAAAATTAAATTCCAAACACACATAAAATCCATAAGTTATTTATAGAGGCCATTTATTACAACATCCCAAAATAGTAAAAATAATTATTAAAAGTTCGAATTTAAATAACCCTTATTTAGCAAGATGGCTCCACGAAGTCATCCTCATTCAAGTCCACATCGGCTTCCATTACCCGAGATGGAAAGAAATTAAAGGGTGTGTTACTTAGAACTCAAAGTGTAACTCACTTACCACCATTATTGGGCCGATCGTCAAGATATTATGTTGGGCTTGAGCCCAATTCGTAATTCAACAATATATCATGAATTTAAAATAATTAATAATGCATGAAAATGTAATTCCCAACCCAAACCTAATATCCATCCGCTAACACCCCTGCATCAACCATCACACCTGTGGGGATCAAGTCAACCCACCCCGCCATCACACCAATCGTAGGCATTAAGCCTTTTTATAATTGTGGCATAGCCACCTAACTAGAGGCAATAAGTCGATATTGTGGCGAGCCACCGAACTAGAGACAATAAGTCGATATTGTGGCGAGCCACCGAACTAGAGGCAATAAGTCGATATTGTGGCAATCGCCATTCTTCTTCATATATCCCACCCATGCAATTATACATGTACTTTAAAATATAAAATTTATTAACAATACATAACATGGTGGGTTTATCAATAACATTTCATTTGGCCCTTAATTAAAGCAATTTGTCCATTTAGCAATTTAGTGGGCTTTGGCCCATTTACCAAACTAGAGTATTTTGGCTAAATTTTAACGAACTAGAGTGTTTTGGCCCGATTTATCGAACTAGAGTATTTTCGCCCATTTTCACTAACTAGAGTATTTACGCCCATTTTCACGCCCATTTTCACTAACTAGAGTATTTACGGCCCATTTTCACTTAACTAGAGTATTTACTACCATTTTCACTTAACTAGATATTTACTTAATAACAATTAATATCTCGAGGCGCTTTCGTAATTTTCACGATTTTGTCGCTTTTACGTATTTTTGTCAAATATCATTTTTTACGCTTTTACCGATCTAATCGCTTTTACGATTTACTTCCATACTAAATTTGACATCCAACCAAAAATAATGAGTGTGAAAATTACACACCTCGATACCGTGAGTACTAACCCTTCTCGCTCCTCAAGACCTAAAATATATTTTGATTCGTTAGACAATTAATTCAGAAAATAATCTTAATCGGTAATGGATCCAAAATCTTACCTCTTGATTTTGAATCACTTGATTTTCGTTTTCCTTCGCTTATCGATTCACTAGTCACGAGAATCCAAAGAACGATAACGGCCCGAGGTTCGTACTACTTGGAATAATGGACTTCTTTCGAAGATGGCCCGCAACCCGTGGAAAATCCTTGACCGTCGAAACCGCTTCTTCGCTTGAATGGGGATTTACGATCCACCCTCTTACGATAACCTAACACCGCCTTTTCTTCCCTATTTTGACGGTCTTCAAGATCCAAGGAATTTAGTTAGATCTAAAATAATATCAATTTACTAGAGATTTAAAGAGATTTGATTTCCTTACCAAAATAAAACGTTTCCAACGTTTCTCCCGATCACTTGAGTTCCGATCTCCGTTATTGCACTAAATAATAATAACGAAAAGAACGTTATTAGAATGAACGTTATATCAATCCAAAAAGACCCTCAATAAACCAATGATATTCGGCCATAATATCACTTATGAAAACGAAAATGGAAAAGAACCCTTACCTATATTCCACGGTCAAAAGGAAAGGATTGAGAATGGTGTCTAAATGATGAAGGGTTCGGCTATGTATGATCAAGGAAAAGAAGAGAAAAATATTTGGGTTATAGGCACAATAGCATTCGGCTAAGGGAGTGTAGATGAAGAAACTTTGATTGAAATAATTAGAATATGAGAAAGAGATGGTGATGAGATAGTTTGATTTCAAAGAGAAAAGAAGATGAAAGAAAAAAAATAGACCTTTAGGATTTAGTGCATTCGCCATGGCAAAAGAAAAGAAAGAAACCTGATTTTGGTATGGGTGATTTCAGACAAGGAGAATACAAAAGAAAATTAACAAAGTGGATGAAAGTGACCAAATGGTCAAGAGATTTTGGCTTTGCCAAATGCAATATTCGCCAAGAGGGATGTTGAAAGGAGAAAACAAAGAAAAATCTGCACAATGTGCAAAGAATGACCAAAGAGAAAAGGATGAGATTTTAGCCAAACTAACAAAATTTTGGCTCTCCTCCCTTACCAATATTGCCGCCCAGCACATGGTCAAATGGCCATGATTTCTTTCCAAATTTTCCCTTGATATGTGCCTTATGTTCCCCTATCATTCCTTAAACCTTTGATTCCATGCCATAAGTTAGTTGTTACCTTAATCCATTGATACACTAACCAAAAATACATGGTTAACACCTTCCTTATATGTCCCTTGCCGACACTTCCTAGTCATGAGCGTAAAATTAAAAGCAAAAATTTATTTAGGTGTCATACATGGGATTCAACCTCTTCCTCTTACTTGAACCCATGCGCCAACTCCACCATGCCATATGCTCATTTTATGACACTTTTAGCACATAATTTAGCTTAAGTCTTAATCACCTTTGTTTCACTTCAATAAATCTCAATTTAATAAATTTTATTTCTTCTTCAAATTATGCTTTACCCTCTTAAAGACTTCAATAAGCACCAAATTAAAATAAAAGATTTTTCCTTTAAAATCTAAACACCAAAATCATGCAAATTTAAATACTCAGATTTTTAGGGTGTTACACAACCAATTCTGATTCCCGAGTGGAAATGGGATAGAGTGATGATGGACTTTGTTTCTAGACTGCCTTTGACTCCGAGAAAGAAAGATGCAATTTGGGTTCGTAGTTGATTGATTAACAAAATCTGCCAAGTTTATTCCAGTACGATATGATTATTCACTTGATAGATTAGCTGAGCTTTACATTTTGAAATTGTGAGATTGCACGGAATGCCACTGTTGGTTTTATCAGATAGGGATCCGAGGTTCACATCGTGATTTTGGAAGAAACTACAAGAGGCTTTAGGTACTCAATTGCACTTCAATACAGCCTTTCACCCGCAAATGGATGGCCAATCCTAGCGAATTATTCAGATACTCGAGGATATGCTGAGATGTTGCATACTTGAGTTTAGCGGTACGTGGGAACAGTATTTACCACTGATTAAATTTGCATATAATAATAGTTTTCAATCGAGCATTAAAATGGCATGATATGAGGCTTTGTACGGATGCAAATGTAGAACACCTCTGTATTGGACTGATCTCAGTGAAAGTAAGATATACATGGTCGATTTGATAAAAGACACTAAATAGAAAGTGAAAGTAATCCGTAATAGTCTAAAAGTAGGGTCTGATCGTCAGAAATCCTATGCAGATTTGAAAAGAAAATACATTGTATTTGAAATTGGGCATAAAGTATTTTTGAAAGTATCTCCGTGGAAGAAAGTATTTAGATTTAGTCGAAAGGCAAATTGAGTCTGAGGTTCATCGGGTCGTATGAAATTATCGAACGAATTGGGCTAGTTGCATATAGATTGTTGTTGCCACCTTAGCTAGCAAAGATTCATAATGTATTTCACGTGTCAATGCTTTGTCGATACAGATCCGATTCATCACATGTGATTCCTCCGTCTGAGATTGAAATTTGATCTGATATGACTTATGAAGAAGAACCGATCCATATCTTAGCTCGTGAAGTGAAAGAATTGAGAAATAAGAAAATTTCGTTAGTGAAAGTCTTATGGCATCGACACGGAGTGGAAAAGGCTACGTGGGAGCCTGAAGATTCAATGGGACAACAATACATGAATCTGTTTAACGGTAAGATTTTTGGGGATGAAAATCCCTAAAGGGGGAGAATTATAACAGTCTGGTTTAGACCCTAGTCAGAATAGTGGTTTCTAGACCACAAATCCTAGATAGAAAAATATTTTAATATTATTTTCTTTGTTTATGACACGTGTCTAAGCATGTGTGAAATTTCTGTGAATTATTTTTTTCGATTGGGTGCTTAATTTGAGAAAAGGATTTAATTGTGAAAGACGCAAAATTTGCATGCTTTATGAAAAGATACCTATTTGTCATGGCTTTTAAATGTGGAGGCCTTATGAGGCAATTAACCCATTTTATATGTTAGTGGATGGAAAAGGACAAATATGACCTTAATGTATATATGTTTCAAATATTAATTGAAAGGATAATATAGTAAATAGTATAATAACATGATTTTTAATAAAACAAAAGCTTAAAAAATAAGCTAATATGTTATGTTCATCCACTGAAAATTAGAGAAAGAATAAAGGGTTGATCTCTTTTGATTTTCGGCACACATTTTGGCTTGGTAAAGGTTTGTTTTGCTTTGATTTTTGATAATTTTTACGTTTTTGCAATCGTTGCTTTGTATACTTCAAAACCCATGCTTCAATTTTATGAATTGATGAATATTTTGGAATATTTCATTGATGAATCTATGAGTTTTGTGATGTTTGATAATGAAATATGAAATATATGTGTTTGATTAACAAGTTGTCTTTGAATTTTAGTGATTTTGAGTAATTTAGACTTAATTGAGAAAATAATATTTTGAGGGACTAAATTGTGAAATAAATGAAATATATGGACTTAGATGAGCATGAGTAAAATTCAACTATGCATGGGTATCATGAGATTTTGTATATTTTGTGATTTTGTGAAATAAGGACTAAAATGTCAAAATGTGAAAATATGAGGGCTAATTTGTAAATTTCCCTAAATATGTGTCTTTAGATTGAATTGAATGAATTAGTAAATAAATGACTTAAATTTGAATATGTATAGATCAAGAACCAAAGAAAGCAAACTTAGATCGCAAGAAATCAAAAGTAATTGAGTAGCCGAGTTCGTTTTCGTTTAACCGAATCCGAGATAAGTCGATATACAAATAAATGTATTTGATTTGAGCTATTTATGCATTTATAAAATTTAGATGGCTATGAATAATGATCAAGATGGAATGTATGTGAAATCCGTGGATATATCTACAAGTTATAAATGTCCGAGAAGTCCCGTACGAACCTATGAATAGATAGGATAACGTATGTCATGACATAGATGTCCGATATGTGATATCATGTAAGACCACGTCTGGGAAGTTGGCATTGATTCGAGATTTCGTGTAAGACCACGTCTGAGACTTTGGCATCGATATGAGATTTACGTGTAAGACCATGCCTGGGACATTGGCATCGTATTTGATTCGTAAGACCCTGTCTGGGACAGTGGCATCGATATCTGAGTACATGTAAGACCTCCTTGGGATGTTGGCATTGTACGATTATTCCGAGCATTCTGAGTATCCTATTAGATTCTAAGCAGTTTAACGGGCAAGTCTAAGATGTGAATGACTACGAGAAATGTATTTTTATTCAGGTATGTTCGAAAAGTACACCATGTATGTGTATGGAAGGTAAGTATACTATGAACTTACCTAGATGGATTATATGTATGGAATTGATGAAGTGAGGCATGTGTATGTATATGCACTTTATCTGATTAAAAAGTCTTATGTATCAGCTTATAATTTCATTAATTATTAACAAATGTATTATGAAAAAAGTCATTAGAGGTTTGTTTTCGCAAATCAAGGTCTCCCTACAGTTTACAGTCTCCTACGGTTTCAGTTTCCTCTATCTAGAGTTTCACAGTATATCAGTAATCAGAATTAGAGAACTTACAGATTTAGCGCCAAAGACTAGGTGTGCCACACTTGTACATCTTTCGAAAACATTAAAAACCTACTTTTAGAAAAACTTTTCAAACGCATTCCACAGCCGAGTTTTGTAACCTGGCTTTGATACCACAAATGTAACACCCAAAACCCGACCTAGATGTTACGGCCGAATCTGGCATGTCACATGAAGTGTTTTTGAAATCCAGGCTTGTTGATAAAAAACTTGTTTTTAAGTGAAGAACTCATTTAGTTTTATTACTTAAAAAAAAATGGTGAATCATTAAGTTGGAAAAACCACTTATTAAAGTGATTGTCATGTTGGTTTCTTTTAGTTTCTTAATTGGTTAAAAACTCGCGGAAGCTACTCAAATTAATGTCATTTTGAAGTTTTGAAAATGTGCGTTAGTCTTTCAAAACAATTATTATTTTTGAAAACTTATTTGTATCAGTTTGGCAGTTTCAAAATAAGAAATAAAAACCCAATTAAAAGAAATTAAAATCACTAAAGGCCATATTACATAAATATCAACCCAATATAAAATTTTAAATAACTAGTCTAGCATAGAATATTAGCGAATGTGTGGCCACCTCTGAATCCCTCGCAGCTCCAAATCATCTAAGGCTGGGGATTACCTGCACAGTTAAAAGAAAAGGGTGAGTTACGAGAACTCAGTGTGTAATCCCGTATCATTCAATCAGTAGTACATGCAGTAATAGTCTGGGCCTAAGCCCTCTTAGTAACAGTGCAGTATGGGCCTTAGCCCATTACAGTAACAGTGTAGGCCTAAGCTCGACATAGTATCAGTATGGTGCAAGTATGAAAACCCACCCCAATCAAGCCATCACACCACTCGTACCAACCCAACATACCATGTGCGGAAAAGTTGACCCACCTAGCCCTCACACCAATATTGTAGCATAGCTACAAGTAATAATATCATAGAAGAGCTGCCAGTACAGTGTGTAACACCCCTTGCCCATATTTTACACCAGAACCGGGTATGAGGCATCACCGTACTTAACTCGCACAATTATACAACTTTGGGCTATCAAACTCATTTCAACTTCAAACTTTTTTCATTCATGAGTCTATCATCCTTATAATGGACCTACGAGGCCCTAAACATGCTTCCAAAAGGTTTCAGAGATAATTTGGAAACTTTTACGCACTTAAGAAAATTTTACCTAAATAGGGGCCACACACCCGTGGGGGTGGATGACATGGCCATGTATCATCTCACACGCCCGTGATCGACACACATGGTCGACACTGACTTTATTCACATGACCTGGGCATACGCCCATATGGCTGGCCCGTGGTCGCCTTTGATTAATCCACACGGCCCATCGCACGCCCGTGTACTTCAACCCTGTGGCGATTTAAATTCCAAATTCTAGGTGCAGACTTCTCACGACCTAGACACACGCCCATGTACCTACCCGTGTGGACCAATTCAAGGCTATTTTCCAAGCCATTAGCCACCCTCACTTGCATACATTTATACACCATCACACAACATTCTCAAATCATCAATTATAACACTTGAATTAACACATTTGATTCATAAAAATGAGGTCTTCATCCCAAATGCTTAGGGGAAAAGAGATCCTAGTTACTCATTCATAAATTTACAATTTTTACAATGCTCCATATTTTATCTCAAATGCTTTTGATGACATAGATATTTATTATTTCTAAAACATTGATAAGGGTGGCATTTTTGAATATCATATTGATAAGGGTGGCATTATTGAATATCTTATTGAGGGGAGAGGCATTTAGAAATTCCAACCGAGTACAAACATCCCTTTATCTTTTAATTAGTCATTTCTAGTTGCAAAAATATGGATGCAAATTATTTATACTCGCATATCACCAGCTCTCAATATTTCTAATGTTAATGCTTTACGAGATGTTCTTCTTTGCTCTATTTGCAGTGCAGACAGTTTTCCATGGGCAATTGGATTTACTAGTCTATGCCAACTTGCATTAGTGGCAAGAAGGTTGAGATATTTTTCCCGCAGCTCGTGACTGCATTGTGAAAGAAAGAAAAGGTTCCTATGTCTACAATAAAGCAATTTGTGAAGCCAACAAAGAGCCTCATCGGCAAGTCGATCTACGCCCAGTATGTTAAGCTTCAATGAAAAAAGTAGCTGATAGGAACCAACGTTGGAAGCACAAGATGGATATCCCACAACCTCTAAAGCAAAAAAGTAAAAAGAAGAGTTTGCTGAGCCAAGAGCTAAGTGAGTTTCCCGATATGGTGTGGATGATTAGGTGTGCAAGATATGTCACTGGTGGGCATCGATCATGCACAAAGGGATGATTTGCAAGAGTTCAATTCACCACCGAAAAATATGTAACTACCCAAAAGTTAGTGGTGTCGGGAAGTGTGGTTTCAGAACCCCAATTTTGTAAACCAGGGTCATAAATATTTTTATTAAATATTTATAGAGTTATATTAGAATTGAATTGAATGTCGATTGAGTAATTTTGTCAAAATAGTGCTTAATTAGGGTGCAAGGACAAAATCATAAAAGTGTCAAAAGTTTAATTACTTAAGGACTTATAATTAGAACTCAAAGAAAGGATTTAAATAGTAATTATACACTATAATACATATAGGTGGTGGGTTGATTGTATTATGTATGTATGTATGTATGTTATTAGAAAATATTAGTAATTAAATATATAAAATGAAAATCGATTAAATTAAAGAAAAGATAAAGGTTTGGTAGAATGAAAGAGAAAGCATTCTTTCTCGTTATACTTCAAAATTTTTAAACCATGTTAAGAGAAGTGGGAGACGAATGACAAGGGTTTCCAAACTTTCAAGCTTCAATTTGGTTAGTTCAATTTTATCATTTTCTTGTAATTTTTATGTTTTGAAATCCGGGGAGCTTAAGCGAGCTAACCCATGTCATATTTTTTGGTACTATTAAGGAATTAGGAAGTTTCCATTGATAGGTAGTTGAAGCTTTTGGTGATATTTTGATATATTTTATGTTTGGAGTTGAAAAGGACTAAATTGTAAAGTCAATTGATGATTTTATGAAATACAGACTTAATTTCACAAATTTTGAAATTTATGGTAAAAATGAGATGTAGAGTGAAATTGGCATAAAAATTGGAGATTAATTTTGAAAGTTATGTTAGTCACAATTTTAGGGACTAAATCGGATAAAATGAAAAAGTTGCATAAGATAGAAATTGAATGTGAAAATGATTGTGTATTGATAATTTTATATGTTTGTTTTAATCCATAGCTAATGTTGACCCAAATTCCTTGTAGAAGAAAGGAAAAGACAAATTTGTCAATGAATAGATCAAAGTTTACGGTTTGTGTTTCTATAATCCGAACTACTTTGTAATTGTTGCATATTGATTTGCTGTGCATGGTAAGAACATAAGGTGAGATACTTTGTGATAGTGAGATGCATTGGATTTATTTGAATTGATTGATGTTCATTAGGACTAAATTGAATATATGTGGAAAATGTGTATGTTTATATAAATATGAAATTGAATATATAATGAGATGATTGATATTGCCATATGTTTGAATAAATGAATTCATAAATAAAATTTATGTGAATTGAGATATTGATTGAGAATGAAATGAATAATGAATACCCTATTAACTATTCGGGTAGAGTCGGATATATTTGGCATACCATAGGATAGAAAAAGTTCAGGGTTACTTCGACTATGAGTCGATGAGGCACTAGGTGCCAATTTGCTTTGGTTATATCGGTGAGACACTGGGTTTCAAAATTATTGATAGCACTGGGCACAACTATTTCCTTCGAATTTATCCAATAAGGCACTGGGTGTCAAACTCGTGTGTTAGTTGGATTCATGTATCCGTCCAAGTTAGACTCGTGTTAATAGGAAAATAAAAAATAAAAATGAGATGTTTATATTTGAAATGACGATAATGAATAAGGCTTTGAATCCATTAGATTGGAAAGTTGATATGAGATGCTGTAATTGATTTTGAGATGGCAAATGGTTACGAAATGAAAGAAAAATGTCAAATGGAATGTCTATTTGTGACATGAGTTGAAAAATGGTAGATATGTTGATTGAATAAATGAAGTTGGAAATTGATATACCAAATGATATGTTAAATAAATCACTATGTGTTTATATTAACAAGATGTGTTAGTTTGAACAAAGTATATATGTGAATTGGCATTAATGACATGTTAATTGCATATTACCATTCACTTTTATCTTATGCATTTACAATGATATTTGTTATGTTAATGTTTAGATTATAGAAATACCACTGAGTTATACTCAGTGAACTATTTTATTTGTCATGGCATATACCTATGGTGTCATTTGGACATATAAAATGTCCTATTTTGGATTTTTTTGGCTTTTTGAGAATTATGTGTATGTGTTCGAATGGTCATTTTAAGGTTATATTGTAGAAGTAATTTAGCATATATACTTAATGGTCTAATTGGTGAGTATATAATATGCTAAGTGATAGGTTTGATTAGTACATGATTATAAAAGTGATTAATGGTATGCATGTACTAGTTTTAAAAGAATTCGGTAAGGCTTTATGCATGCTTGTATGGTTGATATTGAATCATTATAAGGAGTTATAAATGGTTAAATCTTATACGCCATGTGAATTGTATTAAGGTGCCTTGGAAAGGATATTGGATTGTTTTGAATGTGGTGTTTTGTTCGAATTTAAATTGTTAAATTGAGGTGCCAATTGTGGCAAATTAGTTAGGCACTTAGGTTTGTTATTAAAAATGATGTTCTTGGTATGATATTGATGCTTTTGAAGTGGTTAAGAATTGTTATAATGTGTTCCTTATGGCATAAGTGAATTAGGGTTAAAAAACTTGTTTTGGAAGGTTTCTACAGGTAACTAAGACCTTATACATGGCCTAACACTCTGTTGTGTGTCACACACAGGCTTATGGCACAACCATGTCACCTGTATTATTAGGGTCATTTTGATGCACACTGCCACAGTTTGTTACACAGCTGGGCGACACGATTGTGTAACATCTTTTGAGTATTTGATTTCTGACCCACACGGCTTAAGAGAGTTACCCGATTTGTTTGCATGGCTGTGTGACTCCAGCTCCACAGGACATCAAGCTGAAGTGATTTTGAGCCCTAGCAAAAACCAAATTTTGATGGGTTGATGAACGAAGTTAATGGGTTGAATCATCATGGTCCAACTATACAAGGAGCTTCGAAAGTATTGCCTGATCCATTACAAATGCCAATTTTTCCAATTACGAGTGTAACACCCTAAATTTGGGCCTAGTAGGATTGGGCCCATTGGGCCTTGGCCATGGGAGTGTTTTAAACTTTTTGGGATTAGGGAAACGGTATTATTTCAAGTTGGACCTATTAGGAAGGTGATTTTGGAAGGTTAGGGGGCTTCTATGAAGTCCCGGGATCAAACTTGGGCTTTAGGAAAATTTTGGTTTTAGGTGAATAAAACCTTGAGAGTTAGTAAGTAGGCTTTAAGAATAAAATGTAGAGAAAAATGACACAAAAAGAGCTTGTGGTGTAGTGGCAAAGTGATGCCATATAAGAGACAAGCAGGTGACGCAACAAGGAAGTAAGGGGTCCAAGGTTCAAGCCCTGGCACTGGCATTTCATTTTGATTTATTTTTAAGTGAACTTGGACTTTGGCCCATAGATTTTTATTTTTAGTTGCGCATGATGTTAGACACAAGGAAGCATGTGGTCTAGTGGTTGAGGCATCATTAATGGTGTAAGGGAGCCTGGGTACAAACCTCATAACAAGCAGGGAAGTATTTATTTTACGGATTGGACGGCTAGAGTTTGAGTTGGATTTAAAATCCGCTGACGAAGGGATCCCACATCAGAATGATAGCAAGAGGGAAGGTGAGAAGCTGGCTATAAATGGAGCTGTCTATGAAGAGAGGAAGCATACCTTGGTGGGCCTTTTGGCAAAGGAGCATTCAGAGCGCGGATTAGCTTCAGACTCCTATCAGGTGTGTATTCTCTCTACTCTAGCTGTAGAACGGCAAATGCCAAAATGCCGGTCACACGACGATGGTAGCCACACGAGCATGCAAGCGCACATGTGGGAGCTTCAACACGATAGTTGAGGCTAGCTTGAGAGTTCTTGTGCATTTAGGCTATTTGTGCCACGATGGGCGAAAGGGGCCAAGTGGGCCCAATAGGCCCGTGGGCCCATATGAATAAATTGTATGATTGTGTAGTAGATAGTGAACTGGACTATGCGAATCTTGTATCTATGCTAGATTTGGGCTAAGTGGGCCATACGAGCGTGTGGGCCTACATGGGCTGAATATGGGGCCTCAGACCCATTTACACCGTCATGACCATTTAGGTTATTTGAGTCGCTCAAGGTGGCAGCAGGCCTTTGGAAAGGCTGTTAAATGCGAAACAGCCAAAGTACCCTCGATGGGTAAATTACCGAAATGCCCCTAGTTTATAAAATTACCGAAATACCCCTGGTTTGTGAAATTATAGAAATACCCATGGTTTGTAAAATTATCGAAACACCCCTGATTTGCAAAATTATCGAAACATCCCATGGTTTACGAAATTACCAAAATACCCATGTTTGTAAAATTACCGAAATACCTCTGGTTTGCAATATTACCGAAACACCCCTGGTTTGCAAAATTACCAACATACCCATGGTTTGTAAAATTATCGAAACACCCCTGGTCTGTAAAATTATCAAAATACCCCTAGTTTACGACATTATCGAAATACCCCTAGTTTGCAAAATTATCAAAATATCCCTAGTTTGTAAAATTACTAAAATACCCTTGGTTTGTAAAATTATAGAAATATCCCTAGTTTACAAAATTATCGAAATACCCTTGGTTTGTGAAATTACCAAAATACCCATAGTTTACAAAATTACTAAAATACCTCTAGTTTTTAAAATTACCAAAATACCCTTGGTTTACAAAATTACTGAAATACCCTTGGTTTGCGAAATTATCGAATACCCCTGGTTTACAAAATTACCGAAATACCCTCGATGGGTAAATGATTGATATGCCCCTAAAGGGCAAGATGACGGAAACACCCCTACATGTTATATGGTTATTCTTGTATGCAATTTATGATTATTATGGTATGTTTATTATTGCATGATGCATTCATGTGTTATTATGTTGCATAGGATTGGGATTATTAATATGGAGGAAGTGCTAATAGGATCGCATGGTCGCTTGACGACTGTGGATCCACCGAAGGCTTCTTAGCCACTGAGCAGCCATGCTGCACCGATAAGTTAGTGCCACAATCGGTGCTACAAAAGGAGTGTTCGGATGGGTGGGTCGATTAAATCCCCACAGGAGTACACGGTTGGACTAGAGACGGAGGGCAGGGTTGGTATGGGCATTAATGCATTACATATATGGATTTTAATATTGAGATTGGCTTAGGCCCAGATATTTATGATATGTGACATATGATATGGGTTAAAGCCCAACTGAGGCTATTTGGGCTATAGCCCAAATACCACCGTTATTGTAATGGGCACCAGATCGGATTGTTGTGGTGCATGTTTTTACTAATGATGGTTGTACACACTAAGTTTTTGCAAACTCACCCCTCTTTTTAAGTTTTCGGTAACCCTTAGAAGGCGATTCGACGTATTGGAGGACTCAGAGGTAGCTACACTACGAGCAGTTTGGATTTTAGTATTTTACTTTTCTTTAATTTGGGTTAATATGTTGTAATAAGGCCTCTCTTAAATTTCAATTTTTAGTTTTGGATTTTTAGTTTACTATGTTTTAAATCTGCTCAACATTGAATCGCGATTTTTCCAAAATAATATTTGTTTTTAAAACACTATGTTTTTGTAACCAAGTTGTAAATATCACGTTTTATAAGTCAGTTGTTTTAAGTTAATCTTTCGTAATGAACAAGGTTTTGAGGGTAATGACTTTTTAATGAATGTCGATTAATAATAACAATCGCAAACTGAGACTTTAGTTTTTAAATATCAGGAGGGGTTTTTAATGAAACGTGATTGTAAAAAAAAAACACCTCAATGTGACACGCCAGATTTGAGCCTAACTTCTAGGTCGGGTTTGGGGTGTTACAACGAGGGCTCAAACCAAACACTTCAAGGAATCTCTTATTGGGTTGATGCATTGACTCTAGGATCAAGCCCGAGCTAATCTTGTCCAAATTAGGCTGAGCCCAAATCCTATGTTACTTCATATGGTCCAAGTGTTGGACGAATATTTTGATAGGCTTGAAACAAGCATTCAAACATCTTTATCCTTTTTACTCAATTCGAGTCTTTATTTTATTTAATAAGATTGCATGTTGTTTTAATTCACAGACTTAGTTATATTATATGTCATGTTGTTAATCTTGTGTTAAAGGTGTTAAGTTTATTTTTTATTATTATTTACGTCTGTGTCACTTATGTCATGTTAAGAGTCTAGTTGAATTTAGTTATGTCATGTTGATAAAGTGTCAAGTCCGTGGAGTCTTTGAGTCGAATTCTACTATGCTGTTGCATTGATATCACTCGTATTTATATGTATTTAAAAGGACTACTTGGTTAGCCAAATTAAGACTCTTCAAAGTCTAATGCATGCACAAATCTTCAAATAAAATTTAAATACATGATGTAACAACCCTAACCCGTATCTGTCACCGGAATAGGGTTAAGAGGCATTACTGATGAAATCATAACATTTAACCTTCATTATTCATACATCATTAAATCATAATCAAACAATGTCACTAAGTCCCTTATTAAGGTTTACGATACCTTAAACATGCATTGGTAAGGGGTCGAGACTAATCCGAGCACATACAAAATTTTCTAAAACTTAACATTTTTCAAAACTACAGAGGTCACACGCCCGTGTGGACAGGCCGTGTGCCTCACACGGCTTCAGACACACCCGTGTGTCCAAGCTGTGGCAAAACAGGGCATAATACTGACTTGTCCACACGGCCGAAGACACGCCTGTGTACTTAACCCGTGGTTGACACTGACTTATACCACACGACCAATCACACGCCCGTGTGTTTAGCCCGTGTGCGAGTCTGACTTTCTTCAAAATACAAACTTATAAGACACGGTTGAGCCACACATCCGTGTGCTCAACTATGGGAAAATTTAGGCCATTTGAATCCTCATTTACAAGCATCAAACCATTCCAAAATCATACCTCAAATGCATCCAAAACATGCTCATTTAACCTCTTAACATCCTTATTTATCTCCCTATACAAATTCAACTCAACATACTATAAAAATATCAATTACACATTCAAAAACATGTAATTTATGCATTATTTAATCCATACCATTTCATAACATGAATATACTACTTCCATATCACCAAAACATATCATAAAGACCATTTACATAGAATACATACATACACTTATTAACCATCCTTTTTACACATCTATGGCATATACTAAATTCATTAATCTATCAAGCCATATCACATGGAAAAGTCTAAACATCTCAAAACATATCATAATCACTAGCCTATACATGCCATATACCAAATTTACAACTTTCAAAAGTAACAAAATAGATAGCCGATAGTGTGATTGAGTCGCTGACGGTCCCTTGATTTGAGCTAGCTTTAATGACACTGTAAAATAGAGAAACACTTCACACATTAAGCTTAAAAGCTTAGTAAGTTTGTAATATAACCCAATTAAATCAACAATTCAAATTCAATATACAAAATTACCTACACCTAGTCAATTCACCTCAATATTCAATTCTCATCCATAATAATTCCTCACTTTCATATATAACTATTCATTTACCTCAATCACAACTTCATCAACCACTTATGTTATGTATGTACCTGTAACATCACGTATTCAATAACAACATTTACCATTCAATATTCTAAGCCATTACTCATTCAATTCTTTTTAAAAATTTGATGAATTCACACACTCAGTGCCAAATAATTAGCCGAAGCCTCAATATTATCGTACACTTAGTGCCAATTTCTTAGCCAAAGCTTTAATATCATCGCACACTTAGTGCCTTTACATTAAACTGAATTTAACTCGGTATCACACACACAGTGCCAATCAATACAATCGAAGCTTTTTTTTATTTCACACACATAGTGTTGTTCACCGCTGAATCGAGTCTATTTACGCACATTTAGTGCCATATTTCTCATATCCACATATAACATTACTAATTCATCAACCACATATTCATTTATTACATAACACATAAACATGATTTAAACAATTCGCATTATGCATGAACTTACCATGTAACAGCCCAGTTTATACCCTAGTCAAAATAGTGGTTTCGAGACCACAAATCTGAGTTAAAAAATATTTTAATATTATTTTTTAGTGCCTATGTAATATCTGGGATTTAGGGGCTTTGCATTTGTTGTGTTTCCGTGGTTAGCTATGTTTTACTCGATGTGTGTGTATGTTTGGGGACCCCGAGAAGGCTCGGGGATAAGCTGAAGCATTAGTGGAAATTTTAATTTTTAGCACTTTAGGAGGTAAGATGGTTAGGGCAAGTGTTAAGGATTGTTGCTTGTATAGGTTGACACAAGTGGAGAGTGTAGTAGAGTGGCAAGCGACGCCATCTTGGGAGTATGGGGGGAGTGGCATCAGTAAGGAGGTACATGAGGGTAGAGGTTCAAGTCGCATTAGCAACTTTTGGAGGTTCTTTTTGCATTGGGGAGCTAAGGTGATTACTTCCAGTTGGACTCTTCAAGGTGGTTGGTGGAAGGAGTCATTGGATTTGAAATGAATGGCTAAGAGGTGTTAAGGGAATTTGAATTGGTCTTCTAATTCAAATTGGTGGATGGGAGTAAAGGTAGGAGTGAAAAAGGGGATTTGGTGGCTAGTGGAATTGTTGGCCGAAAGTGGAGTGCTTGATGAGGTGGGTTTCAGTTTTGTGTGTTTAGTGTTGGGAGTGCCGGATTTTGGTAAATTTTTTTAGAAACTCTTTCGATTATTTTGGTGACCCTATTCTCTTGAAGCCAAAATTTTGTTAGGAACATTTATTCTTTTCTTTTTTGACCTTAAGCCGAACCTAAGTTGGATCCTACCCACTTTCTTCTATTTTCTCTTCTTTTTCTCTAAGCCGTGAATCACTTGAGCATTGCCGAGCCACTTCTATCCTCTTTACTTATTTCCTTTGAATCACAACCAAAAGCACCATATCACTTGTTAGATTTCATTTTGTTCTCTGTTAAGCCGAAACAGTAGTTCATCTCTTTTAGCTTCTCACTTTCCTTCTCAGTCGATTAGTCTCTTATCAAGTGACTCAATTTCACCCTGTTGCGATTTCAAAGGTAACATTCTCTCTCTTGTGCTGTACAAGCCAAATCTTTTTCTCTTATTCTCCTTGTGGGTTCCATCTCTTTTTCTCATCAACCTTTTATGCTGCTAATCAAGTTTTGTTCCATCCTTTTTTATCTTTCTGAATCCATGGCGTCAAGTAGCCTGAAGGGGGTGAAAGGTTACATTTTGCTGAATCTACCTTGGCCTTCTTCGTCTGTTTCAATGCAAGGCCTAATCTCTGTCTCTCTCAACTCAATCGGGTTTATAGACCAATCTGAGGGGTGGTCCAATTTTGGTTAAATAGGTAAGAGACTTCTTTGGTACATATATCGGTTCTTTCTTACTTTCTTTCCATTATTTTAATTTGGTTCTCAGATTAAAAACTATCATGGACTCGAATGATAGACAAGAGAAGGAATGGGTTGGACTCATAGTTCCTACCCCTAGGTTCAAAAGACGTGTAGTATCAGGGGTGCGAGACTACCCTCTGAGTTGTGGACCTGCTTCGAATTGAATCAGTAGATAGCAGTTATTCCCTTTTCTAAGAGTGTCGATAGTATTGAAAGCCTAGTTCTCTTCGTATTAAGGTGTGTAACTTCTCACACCATTGACATTGTTTTGTTACTTTATATATATGCTATTAAATGCCGAAAACTCGATACTAGCTATTGGGTTATTCATGGAGGGTAAATGCAAGACATTAAGTTAGTGATTTTTGTGTATAATAAGCCAATGATTATGATGGGATGATTTAGAATGCATTATGAACATCTTATACATGCATGCCGAAATATGTTGCATCTATACATCAAGAGTTTATGCCTGCATGGGGTTGGGCATATGTTATTGAATGATAGGGGAAGCGTTCTGGTGGCTCTGCCACGATCTATTCTAGTGGCCATGCCACATAATCTGGTGGCAATGTCACGATTCTAACGATGAGCAGCTAACTATAGCATGTCTGCCATCGATGGTGTGTAGCGATGAGGGTTGATTGTAGAAATCCCCATTGGTGTGATTGGTAGGTACGGGTGGTGTGTAGCGGATGAAAATCTAGGTTGGGATGGGTTCTGCATCATTTTTGCCATACGATATGTTGTTATTCTGTTCTGTGGGGCTAAGGCCCAATCTGGTGGAACTAGAGTGTTGCACACTGAGTCCTGTGACTCACTCTATTGTTTAACATCTTTTTAGGTAGCACTTAGTACAATGGACCGGGCTGGGGAGGAGTACGAGGTGGCCATGCAGGGTTTTCTTATGTTTTAGTAAAGAACTCTATTTATCTTAAATAACTGGTTTTGTTTTCACGCTGTAATAAGGCCACTGTTAAATGGGGTTTTAAATTTTGGATTTTACGTTTTAGACACTCAAATTATAAGAGTAAAGAAATATCGATATGTTTTAAAAAAAACATAACAATAGAACAAAGTAAAAAAACCAAGACATATAAAGTTTTATGCATCAAAATTTTTGAGTATTTAATATCTTTCTCGACAAAGACTTTAGCGACTTAAATGTATAACAGAGGTCTCCAAAAGTCATTTGATCTTGAAACTTGGCAAACTAAACTTGTTTAACACAAAATTTCTAAGCTTTCTAGTAAACCACTAAACTTGAAAACGTAATAGAAGAAGTAAACTAAATTTTTCCTTAAGTTCGCAGTGTGTTTTATAAATTCTTCTTGGTGACATGCCGATCCAATTGTGGTGTTTGGACTGGGTTTGGGGTGTTACAAATTGGTATAAGAGCCAGGTTCAGAAGCTCGGCTTTGGGTTTTGGGTTCAAAATGTTTTCTAAGGATGGGTTTAAAATATATATATATATGTATATAAATAATAGAATGAAATACATGTTTTTTTTAGCATGGCTCCTGAGTCTCCAGCTCGAGTCCTCAAGGTAAGTTTTCTGACTAGTAAGGGTTTGCATAAAGTGCATGTGCTATGTGAATATGTTGCATGGATGATTAAAACTAAGAAACTATACCCTTGAAGTAGAAACCTTTAGGTATGCATGTGATTCGTGTAAAACTACTTGCGATTATATTTTCATAAAATTAATCATTAATAAACAGTGGGAAGAAATGCTAATGTATAAAATTTTTAAATTCAGATTAAGATGATACTATAGGGATGAGTGGTAGAGGATGTGGACGTATTACTCACAGTCGTGGTAGAGGTCAGGGTGCCGAGGTTGAACTTTTTGAAGTAAGGAATGAGCCTGAGGATTAGGCGCCAGCATCGCCAATGGCGGGGGCGGGTTCGCAAGGCAGAACTGGTGGAGATGATGCCCTGTCTCAAGCAATCTTGCAGGTCTTGGAGCATGTAGCTGGAGCAAGTACTGGAGCTGCAACTCAAAAATCTATTCCTGAGTGACTTTGAGCTAATGGAGCTGAAATATTTAGGGGTATTTCTGGGGTAGCTCCAAACATGGCAGAATATTGGCTAGAAGTAGTCGAGAGAATTATGGATGATTTGGACTGCATAGTGGAGGAGAAGCTGAAGGGCGTAGTGTCTTTACTTCGGGATGAGGCCTACCAGTGGTGGCTTACTGTAGAGAGGGTACTCTAGTAGACCGGATTGACTATGATTTCTTTAAGATGACATTTAGGGAAAATACATTGGGGCCAGTTATGTGGATGCCTAGAGGAAGGAATTTTTGAATTTGGTTCAAGGGAGCAAATCTGTGGCCAAATATGAGGTAGAAATTCTACGCTTGAGCCATTACGCTCAAGGTATTGTGGCGATCGACTATGAGCATTGCGTACTTTTTGAAGATGGGCTGCGGGATGAGTTAAGAGTATTGATAGCACCGCAGCGAGAAAGGGATTTTGCCATTCTGGTTGAGAAAGTTAAAATAGCTGAAGAGGTAAAGCGGACTGAGAGGTAGAATAAGGATAAGGATCGGGGTAAGAGTAAGAGAAGTTTTGGGTCGACGGGATCATCTGGGGGTTTTCAGAAAAGGCCTAGGTTTAATGGGCCAGCTCGTGTTTCAACATCTACTATAGGAGGTCAGTATCGATCATGTGCTTTGTGTGGAAAGGTGCATTTTAGGGAGTGCATAAAGAGAACTCGTGGATGTTTTGGTGTGGATCTAGGGAAGAGATAAGGTATGTTTTAAGTGTGGGTCAAAGGATCATCTGACCAAGAATTGTCCACTAGAAATGACCAGGACACGGATGGTAGGTCAGGGGTATATGCAGCCAAAAAGGGGTGGACAGTAGGTGCTGAGAGGTCATGGTCCAAACAGAGGAGGGAATGGTTATGGTTAGGGTCATGGAGCATCGGGCAGAGGCACTAGAAATACAGAGGCAAGACAGCCGGGATGGTTTATGCAGTCAGATGCTGAGAAGAGGGTAATGCACCGAATTTTATAACGGGTACATTCTTTATTTTCGGTTTACCCTTTACTGCATTAATTGATATTGGGTCGACACAATCCTATGTTGCTAGTGTAGTGTCTGGAACTTTGAACATGAACTCTGAAACTGCTTCTAGGGAGATGACTGTACTTAGTCCTTTAGGAAAATCAGTAGTGGTAAACAAACTTTTTAGAAGTGTGCCTCTAGAAGTTCAAGGGTCAGTTTTCCCGGCTGATTTGATGGAACTACCGTTCGGGGAGTTTGATTTGATCTTAGGCATGGATTGGTTGGTAAGGTATCGAGCAAACTTGGATTATGCTGCAAAGCACATGGTGTTAAGGACTCTCGAGGACGATGAAGTTTTAGTGATAGGTGAAAGGAGAGATGACTTGTCCAATGTAGTGTCTGCTCTAAAGGCAGAAAGAATAGTGAGGAAAGGGGGCGTGGCTTTCTTAACTTTTTTCAGAGCATTGGATGCAAAGGAAGTGATTGTGAATGAGGTTAGAACAGTGAAGGAATTTGTAGATGTCTTTCCTGAAGAGCTTTCAGGGTTGCCTTCAGATCGTGAGGTGGAGTTTGGGATTGAGCTACTTCCAGGTATGGCTTCGGTGTCCATCGCCCCTTATAGGATGGCACCAAAGGAGCTAGTTGAACTTAAAGCTCAGATCCAGGAGTTGCTAGATCGTGGTTTTATTTGACCTAATGTATCTCCGAAGGGAGCGCCGGTGCTATTCGTGAAGAAGAAAGACGGGTCCATGCGAATGTGCATTGATTACCGCCAGTTGTATAAGTTGACGATTAAGAACAAGTACCCGCTGCCGAGGATAGATGACCTGTTTGATCAGCTCAAAGGGGCTTCGGTCTTTTTAAAGATAGATTTGAGGTTGGGATATCATCAGCTTAAGGTTAGGGAAGTAAATATTCACAAGATGGCTTTCTGGACTTGCTATGGCCACTACCAGTTCCTAGTGATGCCGTTTGGGTTGACAAATACACCAGCTGTATTCATGGATATGATGAACCAGGTTTTCCAACCTTATCTGGACCGGTTCATTGTAGTGATCATAGATGACATTCTGGTATACTCTAAGACAGAAGAGGAGCACGATTCGTATCTTCGGGTGGTTCTGCAGATTTTGAGAGAGAAGCAGCTGTACGCTAAGTTTAGCAAGTGTGAGTTTTGGTTGAAGGAAGTTACCTTTCTAGGTCATGTAGTGTCTGCTGAGGGGATTAGAGTCGATCCCCGGAAGATTGAAGCTGTGTTGGATTGGAATTTGCCAAGTCTGTGGTAGAAATTCAGAGTTTCCTTGGTCTGGCTGGGTATTACTGAAGGTCCGTTGTGGGGTTCTCATTGATTGTAGCACCATTAACCAAGTTGTTGCAGAAAAGGGTACCATTTGTTTGGACTGTCACATAGCAGGAAAGCTTTGAGAAGCTAAAGAGGATTTTGACAAAGGCTCGGTATTGATTCAACCTGAGGCTGGAAGAGAGTTCGTGGTTTATTGTGATGCTTCTCATACGGGGTTAGGATGTGTGTTGATGCAGGATGGAAGGTTGTTGCGTATGCATCTCGGCAGTTAAGATCGCATGAGATAAACTATCTCACGCATGATTTGGAGTTGGTTGCGGTAGTATTCGCTCTAAAAATTGAGAGACATTATTTGTATGGATAGAAGTTGGTTATCTACACCGACCATAAAGTTTGAAATATCTTCTAACTCAGAAGGAGTTGAATTTAAGGCAACAATGGTGGATTGAGCTGTTGAAGGATTATGACTACTCGATCGAATATCATCTGGGTAGGGCTAATGTGGTGGCAATGCATTAAGACGGAAGGTAATATCAGATTTAAGAGCGATGTTTGCCCATCTTAATTTATATGATGATGGGAGTTTATTACCTAAACTTCGAGTGATGTCTTGAGTGCTCAACTTCTGTAAGTACAGAATGGTGGGGTAGAAGATTATAATTTGAACGGTGATGGGGTTTTGTGTTTCTGTGAGAGGGTTTGCATGCTGAAGGATATTGGGTTGAGGTAGATGATTCTTTAGGAAGCGCATAGTAGCCCTTATGCTATGCACCCTGGAGGGAATAAGATGTACTGGGATCTGCGTGAACAGTTCTGGTGGCCTGGATTGAAGTGGGAAGTTACAGAGTTTGTAGGAAAGTGTTTAACGTGTCAGCAAGTAAAAGCCAATCATCAATTGCCTTCGGGGTTATTGCAGCCGGTGAAGATTCCACAGTGGAAATGGGAGAGGATCACTATGGACTTTGTTAGTGGGCTACCTCTTATGCCTACTAAGAAAGATGCGGTATGGGTGATTGTGGATTGGTTGACGAAGTCTGCTCATTTCATACCTGTTTGTGTCGACTATTCTCTTCAGAGGTTGGCTAAGCTGTATGTGGCAGAAATTGTGAGGTTGCATGGGGTACCAGTATCAATCATATTAGATAAAGACCCTAGGTTTACGTCGCGATTCTGGAGGGCACTGCATCAGGCATTGGGCACAAGATTGGACTTCAGCACAGCATTTCATTCCCAGACAGATGGACAGTCTGAGAGGGTAATTCAAATCTTGGAAGATATGTTGAGGGCTGTGTCATTAACTTCAGGGGTAGTTGGGAGGAGTTTCTACCATTGGCAAAATTCACAAACAACAACAGCTACCAATCTAGTATTCAGATGGCACCCTATGAAGCGTTATATGGGTGGAGGTGTCGTACTCCTACCTGTTGGACAAAATTGGGTGAGCATTAGATGTTGGGTCCAGATTTGGTTACAGAGACAAAGGAGAAGGTTAAGTTAATTCGAACTCGGTTGAAGGAAGCGTCTGATAGACAGAAATCATATGCAGATATGAAACGAAAGGAGATAGAGTTTTTAGTGGGTGATCGGGTTTTCTTGAAGGTTTCACCGTGGAAAAAGGTGATGAGGTTTGGATGGAAGGGCAAGCTAAGTCCTACATTTATTGGGCCTTATCAATTTTGAAATGTGTGGGACCAGTGGCGTATTAGCTGGAGTTACCTTTAGAATTGAAACAGATACATGATGTGTTCAATGTTTGAATGTTAAGACACTACCGATCGGATCCGTCTCACGTTGTGCCAGTGGAGGAAATTGAGGTAAGGCCAGACCTATCTTTTGAGAAGGAACCAGTGCAGCTCTTGGAATGAGACATCAAGGTGCTAAGAAGGAAATCGGTTCCATTGGTTAAAGTCTTGTGGCAAAATTATGGTATGGAGGAGGCCACATGAGAGACAGAGGATGATATACGTCAGCAGTACCCTCATCTCTTTTGTCTAGGTAATTTCAAGGCCGAAATTTCTTTAAGGGGGTAGAGCTATAACATCCTGAATTAGGGGCTTTGAATATTTTATGCTTCTATGTATTTGGGTTGCCTTTTCTATTATTTGAGTCTATTTGGGGTCCCCAGGAGGTCCCGGGGTTAAGTCGGAACCTTGGCCAGAATTTCAATTTTGGGCATTTTAGAAGGGTAGCTAACTGGGGTAGGACTTAAGGTTTATTGCTTGTGTTTGGTGACACAAGAATTAAAGTGGTAAGGTGGCAAGGAGGCGCTACTTAGGAGGCAGTTGAGTGAAGCCATAGGGAGCAATAAGGGAGTAGGTTCGAGTCGCACTATTTTCACTTTTAGAATTCTTTTAGTGTTTGGAAGGGAAGTGATGGATTTGGCTAGGAACCTTGAAGAGGGGGTGTTGAATTGGTCAAACTATGTGAATGGATGGACAAGAGTGAAAAGGGGGATTTGAAACTTTCAAACTAATTTGAATAAGGGGTTGGGAGTGAATGTAGGAGGGAAGCATGGAGTGGGTAGCTAGTGGGTTGTTGGCTAAATTTTTCTTGATGTTGGAAGGTGGGGAAAGTTCGGTTTTGAGCTAGGAGGGTGGTGAGACGAATCTTAAGGTTAGTAGCTCTGGGTCCCTCTCTTTCTTTCTCATTTTTTATTTTGTTCATATTTTGTTTCACATCTCTAAAACCCTTAACCGAATCCTCTCACCAACCACACCAGTTCATTATTTCTTCCTCATTTGTTCTCTTTAGGCGAACTTTCATCCCTTACCTTAAAAGATTCATCTTATGTTCTCTCTTTTTCTTAAGCCGAAATCCATTTGCTTCTCTTCTCATTATGTTGGTTCTTCATAACCAAAACTCATCTCACTTCCATTTTCTCTCTTTTCAAGGCCGAACCATTCGCTCATATCTCCTATTGAGTTGTGTTTTTTTATGTTTCTTTCTCTTTAGCCAAATCTCTAAATGTTGTTTCCCTTTTCTTCTCTTAGAGGTATCATCTAAGTTAGTCGAATATTGTGGAACAAGGTGTTAGGGATCTACTTCGGATCTTCCATCGACTTGGTTGTTAAGGTAAAGAGACGCTGCTATCTTTTCCTATTCTTCTTTTGGGTTTTGGTAGCCAAAGCCGAATGGCTGATTGGCTTGATGATGCAATTGTATTAACTTCTCTTCTTTTATCTTTATCTTCTTCTCTCTTGGGGGCACTTATTTCGGAAAGCATCGCTAGCCAAATCAATTAAGTTTCAAGTCGGAGGATCATCCAATCTTTGAATCCCATCTCTCTCTCTTTTCAAAAATGTAAGGTAAGAGATTCCTCCCTAGTTATTCTTTTAGCCTATCTATTCGTCGTTCATTGCCTTAACCCAGTTGAGTGGTTAAACAATCATCTCTTTCGTATAGTGATTTACTGATCAAGACTTTTCATGGATGCAAGAAACGTTCAAGTTGGGGGAGAGAGCAAACCCTTGGTTTCGACTCCAAAGTTTAAGAAGTGAGCGGTATTGGCAGTTCGAGACTGGCCACCGGGTTGTGGGCTAGCTTCAGAAAGGGATAAGCAGATCGATGTGATCCCTGCAAGTGAGGAAATTAGCAAGATCAATAGTTTAGTTCTTGAGTTTACAGGAGTCTGCAAGTGAGGAAATTAATAAGATCAATAGTTTAGTTCTTCGGGTTTACAGGAGTGTAATTACCACACTACTCTTTAGTTGTATAAAATGTGTATGTGTTATATTTGGAAGCTGAAAATCTCGACAATGGCGATTAGGTTACCCATGTGGGGTAAAAATCGAAACCCCAGGTCAGTGTATTTTGATTAAGCCTTATAATTAATATTGATAGCATGATCGTGTGTGTACACTAAAGCTTGCATGTATGACATCATATGATCTGTTTATTATACTATGTTGCATGTGCATGGGATTTAGGATGTTAATGATATGAAGTGGAAGTGTATATCGGTGACATTATCACACTAAATGATAGCTCGGTGCCTCATTATCGTATTGGTGACTTGGTCACATGGTTATTGGTGGCTAGACCATGTTATATCGGCTTTGAGCAGTGTGACTGTCAGAATGACTGCCAAAGAGGAGTGTAGAGGATGGAGGGTTGATTGTAGAAATCCCCAGAGGTGTGTTAAGGATGGACATATGGAGTGGAGTGTAGAGGATGGAATAATAGGCTGGGTTGGGTTATCATATTGATTACTTGGTTATGCTGTAATGATTGGGCTTCGACCGATGGTGTTTGGGGCTAAGGCCCACTAATGGATTATGTGGACTAATTGCACACTGAGTATTGTGACTCACTCTATTTGTTAAAAAAATTGCAGGTGACTCTTAGCTACATGGACTGGGCTAGAATGGACTCGAGGTGGCCATGCATGGGTGATACTATCAAAACTTTATTTTAGTTGTCATTTTCTACTTTTAGGGAATTTTTAATATGTAATAAGGCCATTTCAAATTTGGTAAATTTTGGATTTTTAATTTGTTTTTTTGACACATTGATTACAAACTACTCGATGGGACGTTTTTATAAAAATACAAACGAAAGTTTTCTTTACAACCTGCTAAACAACATTTCTTATAAAAAGGGATTTTGTTAATAATCTGATAATTGAAAAATTGATAAGCATTTTCAAATGTCACCTAATCGCAAGGCTTGGCTAACTAAATTTCTAACTTAAATGAATCATGGGTTTTCAACTGAACCACGGAACTTGGGGTTTTGAAAAAAAATCTTAAAATTCTTCTGAAGCTTGTGAAACTTTTTAAACTCTTTTCCAGTGACAAGCAAGATCCGGTCATGGTGTTCGGGCCGAGTTTGGGGTGTTACAAGTGCAACATATATTTCATGAATGCAACATGCACATTTTCACACATTAAGCACCTAGGGGTATTTTAGTCATTTCACTACCCAGGGGTATTTTTGTAAATCCACCCTACAGGAGTATTTTCGTAATTTCTTTCATCTTGGGTTTTAGTTATGAACTTTGGCCCACCAACAAGTCCTTGCGGCTTAAGTGAACAACACTATGCACCACGTATGATCCTAGAGAAGAGGAGGTGGGTCACGAGGACCGCTTAAGTACCAAGCTCTCCCTAGATCCAATCCTATACATGCATATGTCCATTGCCACACTCTAACCTAGCGACTTGTCCACAGACATGTTTGATTATTAAAGTTTTATGTAAGGTTAAACAATTTACCAAATACTAAGCCCAAGACCCCTTACAAAGACCAAACAAATTCACATATGTTCATATGGCCCACCAGGCACAATCTCATTCGTATGGCCCATTAGGCCCAAATAGCATTCTTATGGCCTGCCTGGCCCAATCACATTCTTATGGCCCATTTGAACCAAATCACATTCATATGGTCTATTTGGCCCAAATCAATTCCAAGTCATGTAACCAGCATGATTAACTTATCACTTATTACCAAATCATCAAATTCACCTATTTTGCCTACGACCCATCTGGCCCATTTACCCATTCTGGTCCAGTCGGCCACAACACGACCCAAGTCCATGAGATCGCTCATGGGGTCTCGATTATCAATTCCATTTCCCTTATACGAGTGTTCACACACTCATAAGACTATCGAAGCCAAACTTTCTAGATTTCAGGATTTCCCAATCCATTGTGTATGTATAATGTATCTACACACCTTCAGCTTTATATTAAACTATCGAATCATAGGGTAGAAGTACACACCTTACCACCTAGAGTACTAAGTACTCATAATCATCAGAACCTATATTCAAACATTACACTCCATTAGTCACTTACTTAATAAATTAAAATAAATCCACTACAACCACTCATCGAAGGATAACCTATACTTGCCTTGATCGACTGCAATTTGCCTACTTAATTTGAGGTCCGTTTTAGTCCCCCTTCCACATCTAGGTAGAAAGTCTTGAACCTTTGATACCTTACATCACTTAAACTCGGGAGTAGTGGTCACTTGCTCACACTGAGTCGGCATCTTTACTGACACTTTACTAGTTCCCCCTTTGCTCATCGTAAATTGCATATCAATTGGCCAAATGAATGCAATACCTAGTCCCATAAGATTTAGCTAACACGAGAAGAATAAAAGATTTGAAAGAGAGAGAGAATGAATATTCGGTTAAGTAACTAAACAAAAAGGATTGCTTTGATCAAATTGTGGAAGAAAAGGGGTGGTACACAAGGGATTCAGCAAAAAGGAATATTGGACTTTAAGGACCAAGAATATTCGGCACAAAAGAAATATACTAGAAGCAAAGGAAAGACAAGAGTTTGATCAAAAGGGAGGGAAGGAATCGGCACAAAAATAGAAAAGGAAGAATAAGGGAATTCGGCTTTCAGGTATTTGGAGAGAAAAGTAGTTTCCGGCAAAATAAAAAGAAAGAATTTGGCATTAGCGTAGGACCCCAAAATCGACACCTATTTATAGCCTATAGCCGAATTTCCTATCCCCAAATTCCCAATTTGGCTCAACCTCCTCCACATATCTCATCTCCTATTTTTTCACCACGATAAGCTCCTCAATCCTTTTCCTAAATCTCTCCTTAAAGTCCATCATCACACCACTTCCAACCTTCTAGAAGGCCAAAATTAAACTCCTAAAAAAATATTGAGCTAGGATTCGAACCTAGGATCTCCCTGCTAGCCCATAATGCAACCTTCCTATACCCTAAGTGGTGTCACTTAGCCACTCCACGACAATGCTCTTTGCTACCATTTTTCCCTATTTTTATTTGAAAGCCCAACTACTCACCGCCCTGGTTCCTTTAATAATTAATTAAAATTCCTTTTCCTCAAAGTTTGAACCCAAAACTTCTCCAACACCCCTAGACACTCCAAGTTTATTAAACCCTTAAAGACATCATGTCAATTATCATTTTCTCGCTCACTTAAAATTTTTTGAGACCCTAAGCCCAAAGCCCAATAGGCCCAATACTTCAAGGCCCAAATTCAGGACGTTACACAAACTAAACCTCTCTAATTGGCAATAATCTAGGTAACTCCTCTGGAAACACATAGGATACTTACAAACCACTGGTGTAACACCCCTCACCCGTATTCAACGCCAGAATAGGGTTATAGAGCATTACCAGATTTACGATACATTTAAATGTACATTTCACATACTTTATCAAATTTATTTCAAACTGAAATCAACAACATTCATATTGTCCCTATTAGGAGCCTACAAGGCCCTAAACATGCATTCAAGGTGCTTCGGGACTAAACCGATAACTCAGGAAATTTTTCAACACTTTAACTACTAGCACACAACTTTTGCATTTTTCACGATTACGTCCTTTTTCACAAATCGGCACACAAACGATAAAATTTTCACACAGAACTTTCACACATACTTTATCACATGCCATAAACATCAAAAATAATATTAAATTATTTCTCTGACTTAGATTTATGGTCTCAAAACTACTATTCTAACTAGGGTCTAAACCAGGCTGTTACAGATTCAATCTTCATTTCAGACACTTTGGTATCTAAAACATATGCTAGGTATGCATCACAACCTTTTCTCACATATATCTGAATCAACATCGATGAAATCACTATAGGCAATAAACTTGCTTCATCGAATTCTATTCTAATGATTTCACTATTCTAACATTTCAATTCAATAGTCTTTATTTTACAATTCACAACAGCGTCATGTAGAGTCAACCAATCCATACCCAGAATCACATCGAACTCATCAAATGGTAAAAGCATCAAGTCAGCCAAATATAGTAACCTCGAGTCATTAAATGAAAGTCCTTGCATACTTTATCAACTAAAATAAACTTGCCTAAGGGATTCGATACTCTAATCACAAACTCAGTAGATTCAACAGGAAAATTCTTACTAAACACTAAATTCATACAGATATATGATTGGGTCGATCTAGAATCTATCAAAGCAACTACATCAGTGTCATAAAGAGAGAATGTACGGGTGATAACATTGGGTGACGATACCTCTTCGTGAGCGCAAATGGCATAAGTTCTTCCTAGCACTCTAGCCTCAGATCTCACAGTTGAATCTCTAGTCACACCTTTTCCACTAGACACATTCCCCACATTTTTCGGGAGTCTCCCTCTCGTAGTCGTATTGCTCGGTCTTGCACTCTGAAATTTATCCTTCTCGAATAATTCTGGCAATCTCAAATAAAATGATCTGGTGAGCCATATTTGAAACAAGCTTTATTACTCTTATTTTAGCACTCTCTAAAATGTCTTCTCCCATATTATTGACACTTGGGTTTGTTTTTTTTCTCACTGCCAACGCTCAGACGGATGTAGCTTGAGCTTTAGGACTCACATGTTGATTTTCGTGATCTTTATTCTGATATCCCACAGAAGCATGTGATCGACTAAACAAATCTCAAGATTTCTTTGAAGAAGAATGATAAGGTTTATTCATCAATCTTTTTCTCGGATCTCTTGCCTCTAAATCAGCTTTCCTCTTTTCTTGGCTAAGTTCTTCGGCTTTGCAAGCTCGATCAACCAGGACAACAAATTCTTTCAATTCTAGAATTCCAACAAGACATTTAATATCTTCATTCAAACAGTTAACAAATCACTTGTACATGATATCTTTGGTAGAAACATACTCTCGAGCATACTTGCTCAACTGCAAAATTTCTCTTTCATATTCAGTCACAGTCATTCGGCCCTATTTCTGTAATGCCCCAATTTTTCATTTTTTGACTTCTGTAGTTTCAAGACAGAAATTTCTTATTTGCTCTATTGGCTAAGTGATTTGGGTGTGTATGGGAGTGTCTGAGATGTCCCAACTTCAAGTCTCAACTTGGGTGAATTTTGGTATTTTTATGAATAAAGCCCAAGTTGTGGTTAGTAGGCTTATAATTTATTTGTAAGAACATAACAGAATGGGCCTGCTGGTTTGGTGGTTAAGTAGAGTGTTGGAGTGTGGGTGGTCTTATGTTCAAGTCTTGGTGTGAGCATTATTTTTGGTTTTCATGTCCAAAGATTTTGTGTTGGATTGAAAATCTGATAGTAGGGAGAGATTTGGGGAGATGATAGGGGGATTATCAAAAATCTGTTCAGTTTTCCTCTCCCCAACAAAAAAAATAAATAAATTTCAACTTTCTCTTCTTCCCAAAACTCTTTACTGTCCCCCTCTCCTTTTTCCCTCTTTTCCTGAATTCGCCCATTCCTTCCTTCTTTTGCTACATTGTTGGTGCCCACACGGGTGTGGTTAAAGGGTTGAAACGTGTCGATCAGCATTGAGTGGTGGGGAAACACTATTATTCGATTTAATGTAAGGTTTCTAAAAGGTATCAGGTTTAACACCTTGATTTAGTCTCATTTTAAACACTAATTTAGATGTTGGAATATCAATTCTTAGGTTCTGGAGTGCTTAGGGATCATCTTAGCTTCAATCGAGACCAGGTGTGTACCCAAAAATGTAGAAAATAAGGTTTCAGGGAAAGCTAAAAACCCTTCTATCGATGCCACATGGGCATGTGGTCACCCGCGTGGTAGGTCGTGTGTAAGACTGTAAGTCACCATACGACCATGTGATTGATGTCGACACGGCCTTGTGATAGTTGGGCAAGGCCGTGTGAGATATACGGGCTTGACCAATTGGGCCATGTGAGATTCTGGCCTAGGCTGTGTGGGCCACACGGGTAGGCCCATAGGCGTGTGAGCCTAGTTTTTGGAAAACTCCATAAGGTTACACGGGTCACCCAAGTTGATTGTAGACCTACCATAGGGTCGGTAAGTAAGACTTTGACCCCTAACTGAATACTCTGTATGTCTGATTTCTGTTCTAAACATGTATGTTGTTCTAAATGTATGAACTACTATCTGCATATTAGCATGGCATTTTCTGTATGTTGCATTGCATCGGGGTGGGATTGATGATATTCGAAGGAAGTATCTGAAAGGATTTTAAGCCTATTATCTGGCAGCTCAGCTGTAAATTTCTAATTATGTGTCACATTCGGTACAACATGGTGTGTAGGGCTGGGTAGGTTGATTTTATCCCCACATGGTGTGTAGGGTTGGACGGAGTTGGTGTATAGAGGCTTGTGGGTAGGACTCTGTTTTCTGCATATTTTGTCTAAAATGGGCTAAGGCCCTAAAAAATGTCTTAATCTGTATCTGAGTGGGTTAAGGTCTACACCGTTTCTGTAATGGGCTCAGACATGAATTGTGAATTGATGTCTGTTATCTGATATTTCTATGTGTATATGTTTTCTATGGGGATTACACGCTAAGTTTATGAAAACTCACCCTTTTCTGTTTAATCTGTTCATGTAATCCCCAGCAGTAGATGGATCATTGCGGTGGAGGACTCGATAGTGACCACAGTTCTGGACCTTTCTGGCTTTTATTTTATTTATTTATTTATTTATGGTTTTGGTTATATCTGGGGAACTTTATGTAATATTGTAACAGTCGGTTTAGACCCTAGTTAGAATAGTGGTTTTGGGACCACAAATTTGAGTCAGAAAATATTTTAATATTATTTTCTATGCCTATGATATGTTATTAAGTATGTGTGCAAGTTTCGTGATTTAATTTGATCGTATGTGTGCTCAATTCGCAAAAAAGACTTAATCGTATAAATTTTAAAAGTAGCTTTCTATATGTTAAAGTGATTATTTGCTTTGAGTAATTAATTATGGAGTCTTTATGTGACAAATTGGCCACTAACTTATTGCATGGCCAGTTTTGGACATGAATTATAAAGTTTACTAATTAATTTTATAAGATTAAAATAGTAATTAATATATATTATAATGTAATTAAAATAAAACAAAATTTGAAAGCCATGCATTATGTCTATCCTTCCACCGAAAATACAAAAGAAAAATAAGGTTTGAGTTCTTCAAACATTCGGCCATTGATGTCCTTGATTTAAGGTTAGTTTTTATCCCCTTTTGATCATTTCTACGTTTTTGCAATCGTTGCTTTGTATACTTCAAAACCCATGCTTTAAATTTGTGATTTGATGAAGATTTTAAAAATTTCCATTGATGAATTTATGTATTTTGTGATGTTTGATGATGAAATATGAAATATATATGTTAGATTAACATGTTTTGTCTTTAAAGTTTTGATGATTTTGAGTATTTTGGACTTAATTGAGAAAATAATATTTTTAAGGACTAAATTGTGAAATAAATGAAATGTAAGGACTTGTCTGAGCTACTTGAGCATTCGGCTAAGTATGGGTGTATTGAAATTATGTGTATTATGTGATTTTATGGAATAGGGACTAAATTGTCAAAATATGAAAATGTGAGGGCTAATTTTGTAAATTACCCTAAATATGTGTATTTAGATTGAATTGAATGAATTGATGAACGAATGGGATAAATTTGAATATGTATAGATCAAGAATCGAAGAAAACAGATTTAGATCGAGGGAAGTCGAAAGTTATTGAATAGCTATTTGTTTCGTTCTTCCCGTACGAGGTAAGTCGATATACAAATAAATTTATTTGATTTGAATTATTTATGTATCCATGAGATATAAATTGTATAGTAAATATTTGAAATGGAATGTATATGAAATCCGAGGATATGTCGACAAGTTATCAAGGTTTGAAAAGTCCCGTACAAACCTAGGAATAGATAGGGTTACATATGCCATGACACAGGTTTTGTGATATGTAAGATCATGTAAGACCACGTCTGGGACGTTGGCATTGATTCAAGATTTCTTGTAAGACCACGTCTGGGATGTTGGCATTGATATCAGATTTGCGTATAAGACCATGTCTGGGACATTGGCATCGTATTTGATTAGTGTAAGACCCTGTCTGAGACAGTAGCATCGATATCTAAGTACATGTAAAACCTCATCTGGGACGTTGGCATTGTATGACTATTCCGAGCACTCTGAGTATCCTATTAGATTTTGAAAGGTTCAACGGGCAAGTCTGTGAAATAAATGTCTATGTGAGAAGTAATAACGATTCAGGTAAGTTTGAAAGTGCACTATGTGTGTATGAAAGGTAAGTGCTTATATAATCTTACTAAAGTGAATATGTGTTTAGTCATGAGATGATATGTGATTATATGCTTGAATGAGCTATGTGTATATATGATATTGAGTTGAGGAATGTGGCAAGCTATGGCTAAGAAATGAGCCAAGGAATATGTGATGAATTTGCAATGAGAAATATTAATGACTTTGTGTCAATGTATTTTATGTATTTTATGTTAAGTTTATTTGTATATGGCTTACTAAGCTTTTGGAAAGCTTAATTTGTGTGTGTTTACTGTGTTTTACAAATCTTCAAAGCTACGAAAGGCTCGAGAATCATTAAGGACCTTCACCACACTATGAAACTTAATTTTGGTGCTTTTAAACGTGAATATAGTTAAATATGTCATGTATTGTAAAACCCCAAACCCGGTCTAGACGTTACAACTAGATATGGTATGTCACAGGGAAAAGGTTATAAAAAGAAGACTTTGAAATTCTAAAGAAAAACCATAAGCTCGAGAATCATTAAGGACCTTCACCACACTATGAAACTTAATTTTGGTGCTTTTAAATGTGAATATAGTTAAATATGGCATGTATTGTAAAACCCCAAACCCGGTCTAGACGTTACAACTAGATATGGTATGTCACAGGGAAAAGGTTATAAAAAGAAGACTTTGGAATTCTAAAGAAAAACCGTAAGTGTGAAACTTTTTGTTTGGGTGATTTTATAAAAACAGTGATTTGTAGTTTTAAGAAAAATTTTCAAGTTGAGTTAATCAAATATTTGATACCTTTGTTGGCACTTGAGAGAAAACGGTTGTTTATGTTACTTATGTTTTGAAAACTCCATCGTAAATTTTCATGTCAAAATATGTATTGATGTCATATCATAAATAAATAAAAAAAACAAATATCAACTTAAGAAGGCCTTATTACATAACAATATCCCCAATTAAAATAATTCATGAAAAGGAAACAAGTTTACGAAAAGAAACATTTTATGGCCTCCACGAGTCTGCCTCGGCTCCCAGATCCACGATCTACTGATTACCTGCAAAGTTAAGCAGAGGGGTGTGTCACCGAGACTCATTGTGTAATTCCCCTTATATCACAAAAACGGCTTCAAGCCCACAATCGCACATTGGGCCTTAGCCCACTTAAAATGGCATACACCAAATATGAATGTAATGTAACCTAGCCCAACCTAATTTTTTCATCCTTTACACGCCACCCGTACTAGCCCAATACACCGTGGGGATTTCTACAATCAACCCTCCATCCGCTACACGCCTTATATGTGGCACCAAACCACTGGTGACAAAGTCACAAATTATAACACGTGGGGCCAACCCATTTGTGGTACCAAACCACTGGTGACAATCCCTGATAATCATATATGTGGAGCCAACCCACTGTGGTACCAAACCAATGGGACAAGTCACAGAATCAACATCTATATACGTGGTGTAAACCACCGTGGTACTAAACCACTGGGACTTGGTCACTGAATCAGATATGTGGGGCTAACCCACTGTGGTGCCAATCCACTGTGTCAATCTTTAATAACACTTCCCCTTTCACATCATATCCCAAACCCATGCATAACATACGTATCAAATGAATGCAACATGCTATCAAACAAAGTAATAGATTACATCATACACTTATATACTCATAAATAGAATGGTATAGTCACTTGGTATCACCAACTTTACCCACTCAGGTATTATGATCACAACCGATCACTTGACTTTTCATTAAACGATTAATAACATAAATTAATAGCAGGGTGTGGAGTTTACACACCTGATAATGCATAATACTAGGCTTTCTACGTTGACACTTTCACTAGCAGGGACAACTACTATTTGCCTATTCCAGCAGACGTTGGTTCTCTACCATAGCCCGGTAGAAAATCGTGAACCATGAAACCTGACTCACCTCTTAAAGTTTGGAATGGACACTATGGGTACATCCCCTCCTCAACTTGACCGTTTCTTGTATCCATGAACAGACTTGGTCAGAGGTTAGCGAGAAACATAGTTGTCTAATATGAAAACATTGATTAAGGCACTAACCGGAGGAAAGTTAATCATGGAAAGTTAATCATGGAATATAATAAAATAATCCCTTACCTTGGCTCAAATGGTATTGGATGAATTTACCTTGCATTAGAATAGGTAAAGAAAACCCAAGTGATTAGCTTCAATGGAGGGTGAAGAAGGAGAATGGCTAGAGAAGAATGCACTAAGGTTTGGTTTGAATACTAGGAAGAAAAATGAAGAAAAGAATGCAAGGCTCAAATGGTCTTCAGAGGAAAAGAAGGAGAATGGGAAAATTGAAGAAAAGAATGCCAATGGTTTAAACCAAAGGTTTAAAGAAAAAGTAAAATTTTGCTAACACTTTTGGCATATAAGAAATAGGAACTCAAAGAGAAAAGAAAAAGAGCTCAAAAGGGTTTTAGCACAAATCGGCACTCCATACTCCTTTAATGATCGAATTCACTTTAAAGGAAACCAAAGAGAAGCCTAAGACCCCCAAATACTTTTCGGCACACCCCCTCTCATTGAACAAAACCAAAATTCTTCCCCCTTCCAACACTCCAATTTTGGCCAACAACTCAACAAGCCACCACTCCGTTGTTCAGCTCCTACTTTTACTCCTATTCACCCATTTGAAACAGTTGACCAATTCAAATCTCCCCCATCACCTCCTATCCACTCATTTCAAACTCTTTGACTCCTTCCACCAACCACCCTGAAAAGTCCCATTGGAAGCCACTTCCTTAGTTTCCTGATGGAAAAAGAGAACTTCCAAGTGCTGTCAACGTGGCTTGAACTCCTTCCCTCAGCTACCCCCTTGTTGACGCCATCCTCCTTGCTCTCTAAGTGGTGTCACTTGCCACTCCACCACATCATCTTTTTGTGTCAACAAAACACAAGAAAATGCCATTAAGTCCTACCTCAACTGGATCTCCCATCAGGGCTTAAACATAAAAAATTTGCCAAGGCCTTAGCTTAACCCTTGGCCTTCCCAGAACCCCCCAAACGCACCAAATCAACATGCAGAACACCAAACACACAAAATGCAAAACCCCTAATTTAAGATGTTATAGTTCTACCCTTCTAAAAGATATTTTGGCCCCGACATTTACCTGATCAAAAGAGGTGAGGGTATTGCTGACGCATAACATCCTCCGGCTCCCACATAGCTTCCTCTGAACTATGGTTCCGCCATAAGACTTTAACCAACGGAACCGTCTTCCTCCTTAATATCTTAACATCTCGATCTAGGATCTGAACTGGTTCCTCCTCAAAGATAAATCAGGTCCTACCTCGATCTCTTCCATTGGCACCACCTGAGAGGGATCTAAAATGTAGCGCCTTAACATAGAGACACGAAATACGTCATGTATCTGCCTCAGTTCTGGAGGTAACTTGAGCTAATATGCTACTGGTCCCACACGCTTCGACACACGATACGGCCCGATGAACCTGGGGCTCAACTTACCATTTTGTCCAAACCTTAAAACCTTTTTCCACGGTGAAACTTTTAGAAAGACCTGCTCACCCACTGCAACTATATCCTTGTGCTTTAGGTCAGCATAAGATTTCTCCCTGTCGGAAGCTTCCTTCAATTGAGCTCGAATCAACCTAACCTTTTCCTCTATTTCTGACACTAATTTTGGACCTAACAATTGTCGCTCGCTGAATTTTGTCCAGCAAGTAGGGGTACGACACTTTTGACCATACAACGCTTCATAAGGTGCCATCTTCATAAGGTGCCAACGGTAAAAATTCCTCCCAACTACCTCTGAAGTCGATAACATAGCCCCTCAACATATCTTCCAAGACCTAAATTACTCTCTCAGACTGACCATCAGTCTGTGGATGAAATGCCATGCTAAAATCCAACCTTGTACCCAACGCTTGACTCAACACTTTCCAAAACTGTGACATAAACCCGGGGTTTCTGTCTGATATGATTGACACTGGTACCCCATGCAACCTCACAATCTCTGCTACATATAGCTTGGCTAACTTCTGTAAAGAGTAGTCCACACGAACTGGTATGAAGTGAGCAGACTTTGTCAATCGGTCGACAATTACCCACACTAAATCTTTCCTCGCAGGAGTAAGGGGTAACCCGCAAATGAAATCCATCGTTATCCTCTCCCACTTCTAGAGTGGAATCTTCAATGGTTACAATAACCCTGATGGCAATTGATGCTCTGCCTTCACCTGCTGACACGTCAAACACTTACCCACAAACTCGATCACCTATTGCTTCAGTCACGGCCACCAAAACTGTTCCCGTAGATTCGATACATCTTACTTCCACCAGGATGCATAGCATATGGACTACTATGCACTTCCTACAAAATCTTCTGCCTTAGCTCCACATCCCTTGGCATATACGGTTTTCCATGAAAACACAAAACCTCATCACTGTTTAAACTAAAATCGTCTGTCTCACCTCTTGCCAGTAACTGGAACTTAGAACTTAATGATTCATCTAACAATTGCTTCTCTTTAATCTGGCTAACCCAAGAAGGTTTCACTTGTAGTTCAATTAACAAACTTCCGTTGTCATATAAGTTGAGATGGGAAACCATTGCTCTCAAGTCTAATACTACCTTACGACTCAAGCGTCAGCTACTACATTAGCTTTACCCGGGTGGTACTCAATTGAATAGTCGTGATCCTTCAATAATTCAACCCACCTTCGTTGTCTTAAGTTCAGATCCTTCTGGGTACGGAGGTACTTTAGACTCTTGTGATCAGAGTAGATGATGGACTTCACCCCATACAGGTAGTGTCTCCACATCTTCAGAGCGAACACTACAGCCCTAACTCAAGGTCATGGGTGGGATAATTCATTCATGCAGTTTCAACTGCCAAGATGCATAAGCTACCACTTTCCCCTCTTGCATCAACACACATCCTAGCCCTGTGTGCGACGCATCACAATAGACGATAAACTTCTTCCCTACTTTAGGCTAAATCAACACTGGTGCCTCAGTCAGAATCGTCTTTAACTTTTCAAAACTTTCCTGTTGCTTATTTGACCAAACAAAAGGTACCCCCTTCCGTAACAACTTAGTTAGCGGTGCAGCAATTAACGAAAATCCCTCCACAAACCTTCTGTAGTACCCAGCTAGACTAAGAAAACTTCGAATATCTGCCACAGTCCTAGGCGATTTCCAATCCAACACAGCTTTAATTTTCCAAGGATCCACCCTAATTCCCTCTGCAGAAACAACATATCCCAAGAAGGCAACTTCTCTCAACCAAAATTTGCACTTACTGAATTTGGCATACAGTTGCTTTTCTCGTAAAATCTGCAGAACCACCCTAAGATGCAAATCATGCTCCTCTTCGGTCCTTGAATAAACCAGAATATCGTCTATAAGTACTACGACAAATTGATCCAGATAGGGTTGGAAGACTTGGCTCATCATATCTATAAACACAACTAGTGCATTCGTCAATCTGAACGACATCACCAAGAATTCGTAATGACCATATCGAGTTTGAAAAACTGTATTTTTAATGTCCGTCTCCTTAACCTTAAGCTGATGGTAACCCGATCTCAAGTCTATCTTTGAGAAGACCAAAGCATCTTGCAACTGATCGAACAGATCCTCTATCCTCTGGCAACAGATACTTATTCTTAATTGTCAACTTGTTCAACTGACGATAGTCAATACACATCCGTATTGACCCATATTTCTTCCTAACAAATAACACCGGAGCTCTCCATGGAGATACACTGGGTCGAATAAATCCCCTATCCAATAGTTCCTGAATCTAGGCTTTAAGTTCTACCAACTCCTTCGGTGCCATTCTATACAGAGCAATCAACACTGGGACTGTTCCCGGAAAAATATCAATACCGAACTCTACCTCGCGATCTAGAGGTAACCCTGGTAGCTCTTCTGAAAAATATCAGAAAACTCCTTCACTGTTCTAACATCTCCTACTGATAACTTCTTGGTTTCCAATGCGCTGACAGAAGTTAAGAAAACCCTTTTCCCACCATCCTTTCAGCCTTAAGAGCAGACACCACATTGGACAGATAATTTCATTTTTTGCCCAACACAAGCACCTCATTATCCTCGGACGTCTTCAACACCATGCGCTTCGCAGCACAGTCTAGATTTACTCAATACTTCACCAGCCACTCCATGTCTAAGATCAAATCAAACTTACCAAATGGCAGTTCCATCAAATCAGCCAGAAAAACTACCCCTTGAACTTCTAAAGGCACATTCCTAAAGAGTTTATTTACCACTACAGATTGTCCTAAAGGGCTAAGTATAGCTATCTCCATAGAAGCAATCTCAGAGTCTATGTTCAGAGTTCCGACACAGTACTAGCAACATAAGAATATGTTGACTCAATATCAATCAACATAGAAAAAGGCAATCCAAAAATTAAGAACGTGTCAGTTAAGACGTTCGATGCGTCACCCTCCTCACGATGTCTGACTGCATAAACCAACCCAGGCTGTCTTGCATCTGTGTTCCCAGCACCTCTGCCTAGTGCTCCACGCCCTCGGCCAACACTATTTCCTCCCCTAGTGGAACCACGACCTCTCTGTGGTTGCTGACCACCTCTACCCGGCTGAACATAATTTTGGCCTACTAGTCGCGCTCTGCCCAGCTCCTGTAGACAATCTCTTACCCGATGATCCATAGACCCACACCTGAAACATCCTCTATTATTCGTCCAACACTCACCCGAATAAAATTTACCGCATCTAGCACAACTCTGAGGCCGACTATCAACAACAGGTCTCTCAACACTTGAGAAAAATTTTTGAGTTGAGTTAATCGAATATTTGATACCTGGAATGCTGTCTTAAATAAATTGAATATTTGATACCTTTGTTGGCACTTGAGAAAACGGTTGAGTTAATCGAAATTTTTATAATATTTGATACCTTTGTTGATATTATAAAAACAGTGATTTGTAGTTCTAAGAAAAATTTTCGAGTTGAGTTAATCGAATATTTGATACCTTTGTTGGCACTTGAGAAAAACGGTTGTTTATGTTACTTATGTTTTGAAAACTCCATCTTAAATTTTCATGTCAAAATATATATTGATGTCATATCATAAATAAATGAAAAAAACCAAATATCAACTTAAGAAGGCCTTATTACATAACAATATCCGCAATTAAAATAATTTATGAAAAGGAAATGAGTTTACGAAAAGAAACATTTTATGGCCTCCACGAGTCCGCCTCGGCTCCCAGATCCACGATCTACTGATCACCTGAAAAGTTAAACAGAGGGGTGAGTCACCAAGACTCAGTGTGTAATTCCCCTTATATTAAAAAATGACTTCAAGCCCATAATCGCACATTGAGCCTTAGCCCACTTACAATGGCATGCACCAAATATGAATGTAATGTGACCAAGCCCAACCTAATTTTTTCATCCTTTACATGCCACCCGTATCAGCCCAATACACCGTGGGGATTTCTACAATCAACCCTCCATCTGCTACATGCCTCATATGTGTCACCAAACCACTGGTGACAGAGTCACTAATTATAACACGTGGGGCCAACCCACTTGTGGTACCAAAACACTAGTGACAATCCTTGATAATCGTATATGTGGAGCCAACCCACTGTGGTACAAACCACTGGGACAAGTCACAGAATCAACATCTATGTACGTGGTGTCAAACCACCGTGGTACCAAATCCTTTGGAACTTGGTCTTGAATCGGATATGTGGGCTAACCCTTTGTGGTACCAAACCAACGTGATGATCTTTAATAACACTTCCCTCTCGCATCATATTCCAAACCCATGCATAACATACGTATCAAATGAATGCAACATGCTATCAAACAAAATGTGATTCTGACATACACTTATATACTCATAAATAGAATGGTATAGTCACTTACTTGGTATCACCAACTTTACCCACGAGGTATTATGATCAACCAGTCACTTGACTTTTCACCCCAAGCAGTTAATAACATAAATTAATAGCAGGGTGTGGAGTTTACACACCTGATAATGCGTAATACTAGGCTTTCTACGTCGATAATTTCACTAGCAGGGAGAACGACTATTTTTCTATTCCAGGCAGACGTTGGTTCTCTACCACAGCTCGGTGGAAAATCACGAACCACCAACATAGCTCACCTCTTCAAGTTTAGAATGGACACTATGGGTACACTCTCCTCTTCAACTTGGTCGTTTCTTGTATCCATGAATAGACTTGGTCAGAGGTTAGAGAGAAACGTTGTTGTCTAATATGAAAATGTTAATTAAGGCACTAACCTAGAGGGAAAGTTAATCATGGAATATAATAAAATAATCCCTTACCTTGGTCACTGATGAATCGCACCACAACTACTTTGCCCTCGAAACTGAGATAATTTGTGAGAGAGAGAGATTCAACATAACAAACATAGGTGGCCCTTGAATATTTGGCTAATCAAAAGAGCCTAAAAGATAAATCAAAGGGTGTTGGATGAATTTACCTTGTGTTGGAATAGGTGAAGAAAACCCAAGCAGATTCGGCAAAGCGTAATCCCTCACACCCTAGGCTTCAATGATCTTGCAATAGGGTGAAGTCGATTCAATAGACCAGAAGGCTATTCAGCTAAGAGAGAGAAAAAAGGCGTCAAAGAAGATGAACTATGGTTTCAGCTTAAGAAGGAAAATAAAGAAGGAAGATGGAATACTAGGAAGTGGTATGGTGTTTTCGGTTGTGAAGTTAAAGGGAATGGGAAAAGAGTAAGAAGAGTTTCGGCAAGGCTCAAATGGTTCCGGCTTAGAGGGAAAAGAAGGACAATGGGAAGAATGCACTAAGGTTTGGCTGACAAAATAAAGAAAAAAATGCATGAATGGTCTTCTCAAATTCGGCCAAAGGTTTAAAGAAGAAAAGAAGTAAAAGTTTTCTAACACTTTCGTCATATAAGGAATAGGAACTCAAAGAGAAAAAAAAGAGTTTAAAAGGGTTTTAGCATAAATCGGTACTCCACACTCCCTTAATGACTAAATTCACTCTAAAGAAAACCAAAGAGAAGCCTAAGACCCCAAATGCTTTTCGGCACACCCCTCTCCTAGAACAAAACTAAAATTCTTCCCCCCTTCAAACACTCTAATTTCGGCCAACAACTCAACAAGCCACCGCTCCCTTGTCCAGCTCCTACTTTTACTCCCATTCACCCATTTGAAACAGTTGACCAATTGAAATCTCCCCATCACCTCCTAGCCACTCATTTCAAACTCTTTGACTCCTTTCACCAACCACCCTGAAGTGTCCCATTGGAAGCCACCTCCTTAGCTTCCTAACGTAAAAAGAGAACTTCCAAGTGCTGCCAACGTAACTTGAACTCCTTCCCTCAGCTGCCCCCTTGTTGACACCATCCTCCTTGCTCTCTAAGTGGCGTCACTTGCTACTCCACCACATCATCTTTTTGTGTCAACAAAACACAAGAAAATGCCATTAGGTCCTGCCTCAGCTAGCTCTCCCTAATAGGGCTTAAAAATAAAAATTTTGCCAAGGCCATAGCTTAACCTCGAGCCTTCCCAGAACCTCCCAAATGCACCAAATCAACATGCAGAACACCAAAACACACAAACACACAAAATGGAGAACCCCTAATGTAGGATGTTACATGTATAGGCTAGTTATTTTGAAATATGTTTGAGATATGAATTGGCCATGTGATATGGCTAGTTTAATGGATGTGTAAATGAATGATGAGTCATGCTATATGATGTTTGGTTTTGGTATGATCTTATGTTTATGAAGTGATCAAGATTATGGAAAGCATATTGAAGAAAAATAAGTATATACGTTTGATATATGGAATGGTTATATGAATTGGTAAAATTGTGGATGATTCATGTTTGGTTATACTTATGATTTACTTATGCAATTTGGCATATAAGATGATATGTATGGGAAATTAAATTAAATGGGATGACATGATATCCATTTGGTATGTTTTTAGTTTCCAATTATGTGTGGAATTAGGCTTGTATGTGGTTGTAAGAATGACCCATGTGTGGGTGGCAATTTGGCCTTGAAAATGGCCTATATTTGCCCATATGGTTGAGCACATGGGCATGTGGCTCGACCATGTCATTTGAGGTTGCAATACAAAACAAGTCAAGCTCGACCACGGGTGGAACACATGGACGTGTCTCAGGCCGTGTGGTCAAGTTAGTATGTATGCCCTATTTTAACATGGCTTAGACACACGGACGTGTCTAATGCCGTGGGAGGCACACGGCCTACCCACACGGGCGTGTGACCTCTATAATTTTGAAAAGAATTTAAATTTTTGAGAATTTTTGTATGTGTTCGATTTAGTCTCGGCCTCTCTCTAAAGCATGATTTAGGTCTCATAGACCTATTGAACGGACACTTTGATGTGTTTTGTTAGACTTTTCTGTGAACTATCAGTAAATGATTTTGATTGTCCGGTAATGCCCTTTCATCCTATTTTGGCAACAGTTACGGTTTAAGGGTGTTACATTTGATTGGTATCAGAGCTACGATTTAGTCGATTCTCGAACTAACATAGCGTGTGATAGTGTGATGAATCTTGACGTATAAAATGTGTTTATCATATAGTAATGGATCCCAAAAGAGCCGTAGTTGATGACTTTGAAAGTAATACGCCTGCTCCCGCTCAAGGGATTGTGCCATTTGATTCGAGACCAGCTACTAGCGGCCAAGAGGGAGAAGCTAAACAAGCTTTCTTCCAAATGATGAGTGAGTGGTTCACTTAATTTGTAAGAAATAATTTGACTATTTCACAACCTCCGCCCTCGTCTAATCCTCCTCAGACATTAGTTGCCTCCGGGTATGAACTTGAATCTATTGAACAAGCCTCCAGTCGATAAAATCCATAAATATGGGCTAAAGAGTTCAGGGCTACTAGTGAGGACGATGTTGAGAAAGTTGAGTTTTGGCTTGAGAACATGATCCGGGTATTTGATGAAATGACATTGACTTCTGATGAATGTGTAAAATGTGCCATTTCTTTACTATGAGATGCAGCTTATTAGTGGTGAAAGACTCTGATTTTTGTTATTCCAAAGAAATGGGTTACTTGGGATTTCTTCCAGTCTGAGTTTCAAAAGAAATACATTAGCCAGAGATTTATTGATCAGAAATGAAAGGAATTTCTGGAATTGAAACAGGGTCGTATGTCTGTTACTGAATATGAAAGAGAATTCGTGAGATTAAGTTAGTATGCTAGGGAATGTATATCATTTGAAGAAATAATGTTCAAAAGATTTGAGGATGGCCTAAATGAAGATATTCATTTGCTAGTTTGGATTCTGGAGATAAAAGAGTTCGTTGAGCTTGTTGATCGAGTGTGCAAAGCTAAGGCACTCGGGAAAGATAAAAGAAAAGCTGAATCTGAAGTTAGAGATGTAAGAAAGAGATTTTCAAACAAATCATTTTAGTCTACTTCAAAAAATTCAAAGATGATCATAGCCATTCCAGAACTAATGTGGGATATTCGAATCCGAGAGATTGAGCTAGATTACAGTCGAATTCCAAAGCTCCAGAACTTCGATGGCTAGTGTAAAAAATGTATGATCCGAGTGACCTAAATGTAAGCATTGTGGTAAAAGACATCTGGGTAGTTGTAGATTGAATGATCGAGCTTGTTTCAAATGTGGATCCTTTGATCATTTCATCTGAGATTTCCCAGAGTCTGTTGAGCAAGAGATTGTTTAATTCGAGATCTGATAATGCTTCAGTGAGAGGTAGACCTTCCCAAAATACAAGGAATGTTAGTGGTAGTTAGAGAGCTACAACAGACTCAGTTGCGAGATCTGAAGCCAGAGCGCCTGCCAGAGCATATGCCATCTGAGCTAGGAAACTTCATCTTCAAATGTTATAATGGGTACATTTACTCTTTATGAAACTTCTATGATTGCATTGATAGACCCAGGTTCTATACATTCATTCATATGCATGAACTTAGTTTCTAGTAAGACTTTGCCTATAGAGTCTACTAAGTTTTTTATAAAAGTATTGAACCCCTTAGGTAAAAGTGTCTTTGTTGATAAAGTATGCAAGAACTGTCCGTTGATGTTTTGAGATATTTGTTTTCCAGCTGGTCTGATGCTATTACTTTTTGATGAGTTTGATATAATTTTGGGTATGGACTAGTTGGCATTGCATGATGCTATTGTGAATTGCAAAAGAAAGACTATTGATTTGAGATGTCAGGATGATGAAATAGTTCAGATTGAATCTAATGATTTGAATGGGTTACTTGTGATATCTGTGTTAAAAGCTCAGAGTTATGTGAAAAAGGGTTATGAAGCTTATTTTGCTTATGTAATTGACTCAAAACTGTCTGGAAGAAAAGTTGAATCAGTGCTAGTTGTTTGTGAGTTCTCTAATGTGTTTCCTGAAGAATTACCGAGATTACCTCTGATACGTGAAGTTGAATTTGGTATTGATCTGTTGCTGGGAACGACTCCAATTTCGATAGCTCCGTATAAAATGGCACCAATAGAATTGAAAGAGTTGAAATAAAAGTTGCAAGAGTTGACCTATAGAGGATTTGTACGACTGAGTTTCTCACCTTGGGGTGCTCCTGTTCTATTTGTTAAAAAGAAAGATGGCACGATGAGAATGTGCATTGACTATATTCAGTTGAATAAGGTGACTATAAAGAATAAATATCCTCTACCCAGGATCGATGATTTGTTTAATCAGTTAAAAAGGAGCCACTGTGTTTTCAAAGATAGATCTGAGATTGGTATACTACTAGTTGCGAGTAAAAGATTCAGACATTTTAAAAATTACTTTCAGAACTAGGTATGGGCATTATGAATTTTTAGTTATGCCTTTCGGACTAAGGAATGCTCCTGCTATTTTTTTGGATCTGATGAACAAAATTTTTAGACCGTACCTAGATCGATTTGTTGTTGTTTTCATTGATGACATTTTGATTTATTCACGTGATGAATTTGAGCATGCTGAGCATCTGAGAATTATTTTGCAAACTCTGCGAGATAAACAATTGTATGCGAAATTCAGCAAATGTGAATTTTGGTTATGTGAAGTTAGTTTTTTGGGACATATTGTATCAACCTATGGAATATGAGTTGATCCAAGTAAGATTTCTACTATTATGGAATGGAAGCCTCCAAAAAATGTGACTGTTCTGAGACTAGCTGGTTATTATCGTCAGTTTATAAAAGGATTCTCGATGATAGCTACTCCGTTGACTAGATTGCTTTAGAAAGATGTGAATTTTGAATGGTTTGGTATATGTTGAAAAGCTTTGATCAGTTGAAAACTCTGTTGACTGAAGCTCCAGTTTTGATACAACCAGAATCGGGTAAAGAATTTGTAATTTACAGTGATGTTTCATTAAATGGTCTGGGATGTGTTTTGATGTAGGAAGGAAAAGTTATAGCTTATGCCTCGAGACAAATGAAGCCGCATGAAATGAACTACCCGGACATATGATCTTGAGCTAGCTACGATTGTGTTTGCATTAAAGATTTGGCATCATTATCTTTTCAGTGAGAAATGCCACTTGTTTTCAGATCATAAAAGTCTGAAATATTTATTGACCCAGAAAGATTTGAATCTGAGATCGATGGTTAAAGTTGTTAAAAGACTACGAGCTTGTGATTGACTATCATCCTGGAAAGGCTAATGTTGTTGTTAATGCTTTAAGCCGAAAATCATTGTTTACATTACGTGTAATGAATACTCATTTAGACTTGTCTGATGATAGTTCGATTTTGGCAGAATTGAAAGCGAAATAGTTGTTTTTGCAACAAATATGTGATGCTCAAAAAGTTGATAATAAAATGTTAGCGAAATGAGCTCAGTGTGATTTGAATTATGATTATTAATTTTGAGTTTATGTTGATGATTTCTTGAGATTCTGAGATCAAATTTGTGTTTCGAGAAACTCAAAGTTGATTCAGTTGATTTTAAATGAAGCATATAACAGTCGCCTATCTGTTCATCCGGGAGTACAAAGATGTACCATGATTTGAAGCAACACTATTGGTGGTCTGGCATGAAACGAGACATTTCTGACTTTGTGTCAAAATGTTTAGTTTGTCAGCAAATTAAAGCTAAACATCAGGTTCTGTCTGGTTTGCTACAACCGATTCTGATGATGGTTCAGTCATAGCCAAGTTAAAAACTAAACCAATATTCTTGCAATAGATATGTGAAGCTCAGAAGAGTGATGATGAATTACAAGCTAAACGAGTACAATGTGAGTCAAATTTTGATTTAGAATTTCAGATTGGATCTGATGATTTTTGTTATTCAGAGGTAGAATATGTGTACTAAAGAATTAAAAACTTGTACAGAAGATATTGTACGGATCTCACAATGGTATTATGTCTTCAGAAAGTAAAAAAATGTACAATGATTTGAAAAAGATGTACTAGTGGCCGGGAATGAAACTTGACATTTCTAAATTTGTATCAAAATATATGATATGTCAACAAGTAAAAGTTGAACATCAAGTACCTTCGGGGTTATTACAGCTAGTTATGATACTAGAATGGAAATGGAAAAGAGTTATTATGGATTTTGTATCAAGATTACCCCTATATCTGAAAAAGAAAAATGCCATTTGAGTAATCGTTGACCGATTAACAAAGTTTGCACACTTCATTATAGTACGTATGGATTTCTCCCTAGATAGATTGGCTGAGTTACATGTTCTGAGATTGTTAGACTAGATGGGGTACCAGTCTCCATTATTTTTTATAGATATTTTTACATGTCGATTCTAGAATAAGTTGCAAGAAGCTCTGGGTACATAGTTTTATTTCAACACCGCATTCTATCCTCATACTGATGGACAATTCGAACGTGTGATATCAATTTTACAAGATATACATCAGTGTTGTATGTTGGAATTAGAAGGTAACTGGGAAAAATATTTGCCTTTAGTTGAATTTGCATATAATAATAGCTATCAGTCAAGTATTAAAATGGCACCGTGTGAGCTTTGTATGGACGTAAATGTAGAACTCCTTTGTACTGGAGGGAACTCAGTGAGAAAAAGATACATAGGGTTGATTTGAGTCGTGAAACTAAAGGAAAGGTGAATGTGATTTGAAATAGTTTGAAAGTAGCCTCTGATCGACAAAAGTCTTATTCTGATCTTAAATGAAAAGAAATAGAATTTTAAGTCGAATACAAGGTATTCTTGAAAGTATCACCTTGGAAGAAAGTTCTCCGGTTTGGTCGTAAAGAAAACTAAGTCCACGATTTATTGGACCATATGAGATCAAAGAAAAAGTCAAACATGTTGCATATCGATTAGCATTACCACTAGAGCTTGACAGAAGTCATAATGTTTTTCATGTATCTATATTACGACGGCATCAGTCAGATCCTTTACATGTTATTTCTCTGACAGAAGTTGAAATTTAGCATCACATGACTTATAGTGAAGAACCGAACAAAATTTTAGCACATGAAACAAAATCATACATATTGCCCTTTATATGAGCCTTCGAGTCCCAAAATATGCACTAGAAATAAGTCGGGACTGAATTGGATACTCAAAAAAATTTTCAAAAAACATTGAAACTTTTCAAAGCACCACACATCCGTGTAACTCACACAGCCAAGAGACACACCCATGTCTTTGGCCATTGGGGCACTCGAAATAGAGACATGCATGTGAAATTATTGTTTAATTGTTTTATAAGTTCGGTAATACTCTATAGCTCTTTTCTGCCATTAAATAGGGTAAGGAGTGTTACATTTATTAGTATCAGAGCCACAGTTTATTCGATTGCCTGGCTAACATAGCGTAAGTGAGAGTCTAGCTATGCATTCCATATATAACCTCTGATAGTGTGATATCTCTTGACAATTTAAATCGTGTTTTTATATAGTAAATGGATCCCAATCGAGCTATAGCTAATGATGTTGAAAGTAATGCGCCTACCTCCGTTCACAGAGTAGCGTAATTAGAATCGAGACCCGTATCGGGTAGTAAGGGAAGAAAGGCTAAAGAAGCCTTCTTCCAAATGATGAATAAGTGGTTCATAGAATTTATAAATCCCCAAATTTAGGCCTGAAAGAATTGGGCTTATTGGGCTTTGGGTCTCAAAATATTTTTACATGAGCAAGAAAATGACAAATTGCATGTTTGCTTTAATGGTTAAGGAATTTGGAGATGTCCTGGGATCAAGTAAGGGTATAGGAAAAAATTTGGTTTTAGCCCTAGGGAACAGTGACTTAAGTTAGTAGGCCTTTTAAATAAATGCAGAAGGAAAATGACACAAGAGGAGCTTGTGGTGTAGTGGCAAAGTGACGCCACTTAGGGAGCAGGGAGCTGGCGGCATTAGCAGGTGAAGAGGTCTAAGGTTCGAGGCTTGAGAGTGGTAAATTGGAGGTTTTATTTTTGTCTTCTAGATGGTTAGTAGTGGCGTTGTAGTGGACTCTGGAATGGAGTGTTTAGGAGAGAAAATTAAGGTAAAGATAAGAGTGAAAAGATAGGGGATTGAGGTGTGGATATGTTGGTGCCGAATGGGACTCCAGGGGGAAGGGAGTTTCGACTTTTGGCTATAAAAGGGGGTACCAAATTGTTTTGAAAGGTTCGGTTACTTTTCTTTTCTCCCCTCACCAAAGTCTTCCATTTACTGAAAAAAAGAAACCATCATTCCTTTGCCAAAATTTTGTTTTTCACCTATAGCTGAATTCTTCATTGCCAAAATTACCATCATCTTTTCTTGCTGAAATCCCTTTTTGGCGCCGATTCCTTGTTATTTTTCTCCATCACAAATTGATTGTTATTTACTATTAGTCAAGTTTTAAGCCGGATCTTGTCCAGTAGCTATCTAGGCCGCAATATCAAAGGAGGGTTTCAATAAGTGTTCTGTCAACTTCTTTAGTGTGTTTTGCTAAAAGCTGAAGGGCTACCTAACCTCTCCTTATTGTTAACCTTGTATTAACAAGGGTAGAATTCAAGTATCGCAGCGTGGTAAGGATCGTTAGCAAGGTGTAAGTGTACTCAACTCAATTATGGTTTAAGTGAATGGTCGAATGTAAGTATGGCCTATAGGGGTGAGTTATGTGGAATATGAGTCACTTGTTTTGATAATATAAGTTTGGGTGCAGATCTAGGGGATATTCATGAATAGTAGCTAAGGAAGTGCTACTAGAATGTGTGGTACACGGTAAGATTATGGTAAGGTTTCAGTTTTTGTTAAAGTGTGTATTAAGCCAAAATTGATCATTAAGTGATATCTATTGTAGGTCGTGATTAAAGGGTTTGCAACACGCGTTGTTACCAGGTGTGTACAAACACTACACACACATGATATCGGCAATGCTGAAAAGCCGAAAAGCTGAAAGTGGCTAAATGGGGCTGGTGGGCCCTGAGGCTAAATTTGATAAAATCGATTGATTTGGTTATATGAATTGAGTTAGTCATGCATGTTACATGATCTGGAATTTTTTGGGCCTAATGGGACATAAGCATGTGATTTGGGCATAAGGGGATATATGAACGTGTAATGGGCCTAATAGGCCATAAGGATGTGATTCGGGCATAAGGGGCTGTATGAACGTGAAATGGGCTTGATGGGATTTATGGGGACATAGACAAGTATGCTAGGGTTTAATGGACTTTAGGCTTAGTTCTGAACAACTCTTAAATTGCATAAGACTTAATCTAATAATTAAACATGTCTGTGGACAAGTCGCTGGGTTAGAGTGTGGCAACGGACATATGCATGTCTAGGATTAGATCTAGGGAGAGCTTGGTACTTAAGCGATCCTAGTGGCCCACCTCCTCTTTTCTAGAATCCTACCTAGTGCATAGTGTCTATTCACTTCAGCTGCAAGGACTTGTTAATGGGCCAAAGTTCATAACTAAAACCCTGAGAGGGACCGAATATCCCTAATTTGAAAAAAATTACCAAAATATCCCTAATTTACAGAATTATGATAATACCCCTATAGGGTAGAATTATGATAATACCCCCGTAAGGTAGAATTACGATAATACCCCGATAGGGTAGAATTACAGAAATACCTTTGATTGTGAAATGACTAAAATACCCCTATGTGATGAGTATGAATTTTTATGGATGTTACTCATGTCCATGTTGCATTCATATGATATTCTACTTAGGATGCATATGGTTGGGAATTAAGGCATGGAGGAAGAATTTGAGGATTGCATAGTCGCTTGACGACCGTGGATCCACCAGTGGCTTTAAGCCCAATATATACTTAACATCTTTGCTGCAACATTGAGTAGTGCCGCTGTTGGTGCCACCTTTGGTGTGTAGGGATGGGTGGGTTGATATATATATCCCCACAGATGTGTAGGATTGGAAGGGAAATGGTGTCTAGCGGATGGACTTTTGGGGAGGGTTTTGCATAACTTTGTTTTCATGTGATATGATATGATATTATATGAGGTTGTTGTGGGCTAAGGCCCAAGACCACTGATTTTGATAGGGCTTAGGCCCAATGTGATAATTGCATATTCAATTGATTGCCAAGGGTCATACTGAGTTTTAAAACTCACACCCTATTTATTAAATGTTTCAGGTGATCCACAGTAGACGGCTCGACGTTGGAGAGGGTCCGGAGATGGCCAGACTACAAGATACTTAGGAATTTTGCTTATTGATTTCAAAAGACTTGATTTTAATCATTTCACATTCATTGGTTGTAATAAAGCCTTGTACTCTGATTTGACTTTAGAATTTTAGTTTTGTTATTATTATTTCAACTGTTTACTTCGTTATTAAACCTGAGTAAATTTCTTATGCTTAAACATGGTTTTCGAAATACTTATAGTAATAAAATGGGCTTTTATAATTACTTAACAAGATGGTCAAGGATTTTGGGCTTTTAGGCCTTAAACTTTAACCTAACAAAATTATTTTGAATTGTGCCTTTGATGTGACATTCTCGGATTCGGCCATAACGTCTGGGCCAAGTTTGGGGTGCTACAGAATTTGTTTGGACAAATCCAACTACCCAACACCTCCACCCCAACCTAATCCCCAATTGGTTCCCATAGCTCCTCAAGGTGTGGAACTTTTAAGATTGAACAAGCTACCTATTGATAAGATCCAAAAATACGGGGCCAAAGAATTAAGAGCTACTATTCACGACAATCCTGAGAGAGCCGAGTTTTGGCTTAAAAACACTATTAGAGTATTTGAAAAACTTTCTTGCACACCGGCTGACTGTTTAAAATGTGTCGTATCATTACTGAGGGACACAACGTATTAGTGGTAGAATACTCTAGTATCAGTGGTGCCGAGAGAAATGGTCACCTTGGAATTCTTTCAAGTTGAGTTCAAAAAGAAATACATTAGTCAACGGTTCATTGATAAAAAATGCAAAGAGTTTCTAGAGTTGAAATAGGGCCATATGTTTGTGATAGAGTATGAGTGAGAGTTTGTTAGACTCGATAAATATGCTTGGGAATTTGTTTCAACCGAAGAAATTATGTGTAAAAGGTTTGAGGATGGGTTGAACGAAGACATCAGATTGTTGGTCGAGATTCTAGAATTAAAATAATTTGTTGTTTTAGATGACTGAGCTTGCAAAGCCGAAGAATTAGGCAAAGAAAAGAGAAAAGTCGATTTTGAGGCTAGAGATTCGAGAAAGAGATCGATGAGCAAACCATAACAATCCTCATCAAAGAAATCATGAGATTCGTACACTCGTTCAAATGCTTCAATCGTGTATCCAAATAGAGATCATGGAAAGCAATACTCAAGTCCTAAAGCTCAGGCTACATCAGTATCGAATGTTGGCAGTGTGAGTAGAAATAAGCCCGAGTGTTAACAATGTGGTCAACGACATTTTGGTTAGTGCTAGATGAATAATAGAGGTTGTTTCAAATGTGGCTTGCAAGATCATTTCATTTGAGATTTCCCTGAGTTAGCCGAGAAAGATAGGTTCTAGAATACAAGACCAAGCAACACAACTAATAGAGGAGGCCACCTAGAAATGAGGGGAATATAACTAGTAATAGAGGAGCGACAAAGGACTCCATTGTGAGATCCGAAGCTAGAGCACCTACTAGAGCTTATGCTATCGTGCTTACGAAGATGTGTCATCACCCGATGTTATTATCGGTACATTTTTCTCTATGAAACTAATATAATTGCATTGATTAATCCTGGATAGACTCATTCATATATTTGTATGAATTTGGTGTCTAGTAAGAGTTTACTTGTTGAGTCTACTGAGTTTGTGATGAAAGTATCGAATCCCTTAGGCCAATATGTTCTAGTTGATAAAGTTTACAAGGACCGTCCTCTAATGATTCGAGGTTACTACTTTCCCGAAAATCTGATGCTTTTATCATTTCATGAGTTTGATGTAATTTTGGGTATGAATTGGTTGACGTTGCATGATGCTGTTGTGAATTGTAGATGAAAGACTATTGAATTGAAATACCAGAATAGTAAAATCATTCGAATTGAATCAGATAATTCGAGTGAATTGCCTATTGTGATTTCGTCTATGTCAGCTCAAAGATGTGTGAGAAAAGGTTGCGAAGCTTATCTTGCTTATGTTTTAGATACAAAAGTGTCTGAATTGAAAATTAAATCAGTACTAGTTGTCTGTGAGCATTCGAATGTGTTTTCAGAAGAGTTACCGAGGTTACCACCGATCAAAGAGGTTGAGTTTGCTATTGAATTAGTACCAGGAACATCACCAATATGTATAGCTCTGTATAGAATGGCTCCGATAGAATTAAAAGAATTGAAAGCTCGGTTGCAAGAGTTAAAGGATAGAGGTTATGCACGACCTACTTTTTCACCCTGGGGTGCACCAGTGTTGTTAGTAAAAAAGAAAGATAGATCAATGAGACTTTATATTGATTTTCGTCATCTTAACAAGGTTATGATAAAGAAAAAGTATCCTTTGCCGAGAATCAATGATTTGTTTGATTAGTTGAAAGGGGTAACAGTGTTCTCGATGATTGATTTGAAATCTGGCTACTATCAATTGTGAGTTAAGGATTTAGATGTGCTAAAAACTGCGTTCAGAACGAGGTACGGGCATTATGATTTTCTTGTTAGGCCTTTCAGATTAACTAATGCTCTTGCCCTTTTTATGGACTTGATGAATTGAATTTTTAGACTGTATTTAGACAGATTTGTGGTTGTATTCATTGATGACATTTTGATCTATTCACGAGATGAGTTTGAGCATGTCGAACATTTGAGGATTGTACTACAAACCTTGAGAGATAAGCAATTTTCACTAAATTCAACAAATGTGAGTTTTAAATTCGAGCAGACAGTCGATTTTTGGGGTATATTGTTTCAGTTGAAGGCATACGAGTTGATCCAAGCAAGATTTCTGTAGTTGTTGATTGGAAACCACTGAGAAATGTATATGAAGTCAGAAGCTTTCTAGGATTAGCTGGTTATTATTGATGTTTTGTTAAAGGATTCTCAATGATTACTACACTGATGACAAGATTTCTACAAAAAGATGTAAAATTTGAGTGGTCCAAGAAATGTCAACAAAGTTTTGAATGGTTGAAAGTATTATTAACTAGGGCACCAGTGTTGGTTCAACCTGAGTCGGGTAAAGAGTTTGTGATTTTCAACGACGTGCCATTGAACAATTTGGGTTGTGTTTTAATTCAACAAGGTAAAGTGATAGCTTATGCTTCCAGACAGTTGAAACAACATGAAAAAATTATCCGACACACGATTTAGAGTTGGCCGCTATTATTTTTGCATTAAAATTTTGGTGACATCATTTGTACGGTGAAAAGTGCCATATCTTTACCGATCACAAAGCCTGAAGTATATAATGACTTAGAAAGATTTGAATTTATAACAATGGAGACGGCTCGAGCTGTATGATTGATTTTCATCTGGGGAAAGCGAACATAGTCACGGATGCTCTGAGTAGAAAATCTTTATATACTTTATAAGCGATGAATACACAGTTATGTTTTTCTGCGATGATGGTTCAATTTTAGCTGAGTTAAAAGCTAAGCCATTATTTCTTTAGCAAATTTGTGAAGCTCAGAAATGTTGCAATGAGTTTCAAGTTAAAAGAGTGCAATGTGAGTCGACTATAGATTCAGATTATCAGATCAGATCTGATGGTTATTTAATGTTCAAAAAAAGAATTTGCATACCAAAGAATTCTGAGCTTATTCAGAAAATTCTACATGAAGCACACAATGGTTGTTTATTTGTTCATCCATGGAGTACTAAAATGTAAAATGATTTGAAATAGTTGTATTAGTGGTCTGGCATAAAATGAGACATTTCAGAGTTTGTGTCGAGACGTTTGGTTTGTCGGCAAGTTAAAGCGGAACATCAACTGCCTTGAGATTGTTACAACCAGTGATAATACTAGAATAGAAATAGGATAGAGTTACAATCGACTTTGTATTGGGATTGCCTCTATCTTTGAAGAAGAAATATGTTATATGGGTTGTCATTGATCGACTGACGAAATCTACACATTTTATTCTGGTAGGTACTGACTATTCGCTTGATAAATTGGTTGAATTGTACATATCTGAGATTGTTAGATTGCACGGAGTGCCAGTTTCGATTATTTTGAATAGAGATTTAAGGTTTATGTTGCAATTTTGGAAGAAATTGCAAGAAGATCTAGCTATGCGATTGAACTTTAGTACAGCATTTCATCTGCAAACCGATAGTCAGTCCTAGAGAGTAATTCAGATTCTTGAAGATATGCTTTGCTGCTGTGTTTTAAAATTTGAAGGCAACTGGGAGATATATTTACTATTGGTTCAATTCATGTATAATAACAACTTTCAATCAAGCATATAGATGACACCGTCTGAAGCTTTGTATGGTCGCAAATGCCAAACTCTATTGTACTAGACTGAGCTTAGTGAGAAAAAGATTCACGGGGTTGTCTTGATCAAAGAGACTGAAGATAAAGTAAAAATAATTCGTGATAGTCTGAAAGCAGCTTCAAATTGATAGAAATCGTACGCGGATTTAAAATGAAAAGACATTAAATTTTAGATCGGTGATAATATATTTCTAAAAGTATCTCCGTGGAAGAAAATTCTTCAATTTGGTCACAAAGGCAAACTGAGTCCTAGACTCATTGAGGCGTATGAGATTATCGAAAGAATAGGATCAGTAGCATATCGACTAGCTTTACTGTCAGAGTTAGAGAAGATTCACAATGTATTTCACTTGTCGACGTTACGTTGATATCGACCAGATCCATCGCATATCATTTCTCCGTTAGAGATTGAAATTCAACCTGATATGGCATATAATGAAGAACCCATCAGAATTTTAGATAGATAGGTTAAAGAGTTGAGAAATAAACTCATAGCTTTGGTGAAGGTTTTGTGGCAATGACACGGTGTCGAAGAGGCTATGAGAGAAACTGAGGAAGCTATGAGAAAACAGTACCCTAACCTCTTTTCTGGTAAGATTTTCGGAGACGAAAATTCTTAAAGGGGAGAGTTGTAATAGTCCCTTTTTAGTAAATCAGAAAAGTTTTGAGACCACAAATTTGAGGTTGAAATAATTATTTTTTATTATTTTAATGTCTACAGTATGATAATATGATTGTGTGAAAATTTCGTTTAGAAATTTTATCGTTTGAGTGCTTAATTTAATAAAAAGGACTAAATCGCATAAAGTGTAAAAGTTGAGTTTTATTAGCTAAAGGTGTCTAATAGCTATAGAAATTTAAAGTGGAGGTCCTTCAGTAGTAATTTGACCATTAATATGTGAGTGGATGATAATGTCTAGGGAACTAATTGAGATTCGGCTAGCATGGGTTTTGGTTGAATTGCATGAATTTGTGATTTTATGAAATAAGGACTAAATTACAATGTGAAATGTTAGGGGCAAAAGTGTAAAAGTGTTTTAATGTATAATTTGGACGAAATTGAATAGATATATTATTATATGAGTTAATTTTGATTATATTTAGATCAAGAAAGGTGAAATACGAATTTAGATCGGGGAAAGAGCAAAGTTTTGGATTAATCGACTTAATTCACCATTTTTGTATTCGAGGTAAGTTCGTATGTAATAAGCATTGTTATAATTGTGTTTTTATATGATTTGACATTGCATAATTTGTTAATAAGATCCTACGAACATGTTCGATGATAATTCGAAAAGTGTGAAGTCCTAGTTGAACCTTAGGAATAATTTAGGGTACAAATGACATGTCATTAGGGGTTCTGTGTTTGGGTGCTGGTCCGTACGTCCTACCGGTGGCTGAGTTATCTGGTATGTGTTGCAAATTCTTCTCAGCTTGTGTGAGCAGCACCATGTAGCTACGTCATGACTGTCAGCTTGTGTGAGTAGACCCGTTGATGGCTCTAGTGTGAGTGTTATATATGATACAAGATTGTGATAACTTTGGCCATGTATGTGGCACTTAGGGTGCGAGATTCCTGAGTATCTGATAGTATTTCGAATGGCTCAATGTGTAAATCAGCAATGTGGATGAGTATAAAAATGATACGAGATGGTACAGGTATGTACATAAATCGTACAACTATTGAATCGAAAAAACTTGTGAAATTATATTTAACCTTGTGAATGAAGATTTTTGTAGGTTAATGGTTCAATAAGATATATGTTATGATATGTTTAAATTGCTTAATTTGTGCATATTTTGTAAGTTGAATTTAATGCTAGAAGCTTCATAGCATACATTGTTTATTTTTTCGTGTTTTATAGTGAAATCAAAGCAAGCTTCGATTCGGGATTGTCAGAGACTTCATCACACTATCCAACTATCACATTGGTACTTTTGAACTTAAGTGTTTTAAGTATATGGCCTATATAAGAGTTTGATTATTTTGGTATATGAGCTGCTTATGACTTTTTTCATTTGAAATGGCTTGGTAAATAGCCTATTTTTGTCCACACGGGTGTGTGTCTCAGCCGTGTGAGACACACGATAAGGTTACACGGCCGTGTGCCCCCTGGTGTTGAATTAGAATTCAAGTCAGTATGCACCACACAGCCCAGCACATGGACATGTGACTTGGCCGTGTAAAATATGTCAATATACCCTATAAGATTGGCACGGCCTAGCACACGGGCATGTGTAGCCATTTTTAGGGCACACGGGTTGTAACACCCCTAACCCGTAACCATCACTAGTCTAAGGTTAAAGGCATTACTAGACCAATCGGATCTTGTACGAACATTTCACATCATAAAGTATATCATCATCATATCATATCAAAATACAAGCATATAGTCCCTTAATGAGGTCTACAAGACCTTAAACAAGCATTAGAAAGGGGTCAGGACTAAACCAAACACTTACAAAATTTTTCTGAAATTCAAACTGTAAGAGCCCAAATCTGCCCGAGCCTATTATAAATCGAAACTCCAAAAAAATAAATAAAATATAAAATCCAAAAGATTAAATGTCCATAGTCCATTTACAAATCATAAAATTAAAGTCCGACAGGCCCAGATAAATAACCCAAATTCGTTCCAAACACCAATTTTAATTTAAAGCCTAAAACTAGCTTAACAATCCAATTTTTAAAACGGCCCAAATGGCCCAAATTTTGGTTTCAGAATTTGAAACCCTAAGACTTAGCCCCACAGCAGCGCTGCAAGTAGCTCTCCCCCCACACGTTCACCACGTCCCCATGTACGGCCTCCATACAGCCACGCATGCGTCTGTACCTGAGAAAACAACAAACCACTAGCGCAGCAAGGAAAAAAGAATTGTATTTTGATTTTAATTTTAATTTTTAAATTTGATTATAAGAATCGAAGAAGATATTTGTAAAAGGGGGTATCCATTTTTATTTTTATGAACAAATATATACTAAATACAAAAGAAAAATAAAAAAGGTGATTTTCGATTTTAGTTTCTTTAACATTTTTTATTCTATTATTTCGACTGGATTGATTTTCTTTTCTTTTCTAACCTATTGCATGCGAAGAAATAAAAGAATAGGTGCTTACCCGTTTATTGCTGTTGCCGAATCCCTATTTGCTTCGTCAAAATCAAAGCCAGAATGGGGATTTGAGAGTGAAATATTTTTGGGTATAAATGTAGAAAAGGGTTATCCTCAGTTTCCATATGGCGTCATTGTTAATTTTTGAAGTGTAGGGTAGTCGGATGGTCATTAACGCTTGTTTTCAAGGCGGCCGATTTGTGTAACATCCTTAAATCGAGGTCTTTGCATTTCGTGTGGTTGCATGTGTATTGTATGGTAGGTATGTTAGTTTGGTCTATTTTAGGGTCTAGGCTCGAGCTAGGGATAGGCCTGAGTCTCAGCAGAAATTTACGTTTTAGGCTTTAGAAGGGGGGAGCTACTGGCATTAGGTGTTAAGGGTAATTGGTGGTGGATTGTGTCCCAAGAGAGGTCTTGGTAGAGTGGCAAGGGGTGCTACTTGGGAGGCAAGGGAGTGATGCCTCATGCAAGCTAGAGGGCCTTGGTTCGAGCTGCAAGAATCCCCTTTGTGCATTTCTTTTTGACGCTAGGACAAGGGAAAGTTGCACTCAGGTGGGACTCTGAAGGATGAGGTTGGAAAGGGTCAACAATTTTAAATGGGTGGAAGAGAGGAAATTTAGGAAGTTGACTCATTCAAACTTGTTTGAATGAGTGGTAGAGGGGGAGTCAAGTAGTAAAGGGGGGACGGCATAGTGTTTGAAGGGAGTGGGGTTGTGTAGCCAAATTTTGGTGAGGGGTGGATTCGACTTTGGGTGCTTGAGGGGGTGTTGGGAATTTCGGCTAGCTAGGGAACCAAGGGCATTTTTTTGTACAATTCTTTTTGTCAAAACCAAAATGTTCATACCACTTTGTGGCATTTTTTATCTTTTCTCTCAAATACAAACCAAAATACTCTCATACCATTTGTTTGGCATTTTCTTTTCTCCTATTTATTAAAGCCAAAACACTTCCCAATCCTCTTCTTAGTTTTTTCTTCTTTTGTGCTTGGCCGAAACTCACACTACCATTCACTCTCTATTTCCATTTCATTTGTTGCCATAAACATCAAAGCCGAAACCCTCTGAAGCCTCATCTTCTGTCGAAACTCTGGCATTCTCTTCTCTTTTCTCTCAAACACCATAGCCGAATCTCCTATGGTAGATAGTACCTTGCTTCGCCATCTCTTTCTTTTCAAGAGCGAAATATTTCTGGCATTCGGTAAGTTCTGTTTGGTCTGGCCAAATCCCTCTAGGAAGGTTTACTCACTCTTTTTCTTCTCTTGATTTAATTGAAGGAAGCCAAATTCCTCTAACATCCATATCCTTTTTCTTTCACTTTTTTTTTCCAATGGTTGTCGTTACCTGTTCTTCACCACTCTTAATCGGGTTCTCTCGGGTTGGGATAAGTGTTTCCATTTTGATTCAATCGTCTCTTGTTGTGTTAAAATGCCGAAAAATAGATACCCTATGTTACGTGATGTTTGGCCGAATGTAAGAGGGGGTGTGTTGGTGCCGTCTGGTGTGAATCTTTGGGATTCATTGGTTGTGGGTCACGTTTAGAACCTTGGGTTCTTGTCGATTTAGGTAAGGGTTCTAACTTCGGGTTTAGTTCTTACAATTCGTTTCACTGCTTTAATATGAGTTAGTGACTAAGGTGTGTTATGGACTCGAAGGCTAACCAAACATTGGGAGGGGTTGGATCTGAGACCCCAGCCCCTAAGTTCAAAAAGAGGGTAGTGTCGACGGTTCGAGATTGGCCACCAAAGTGTGGGTGAACACCTGAGCAGCGTAGGAGTCAGATAGCGGTGGTGTCGATTAACAGCAGCACTGACGTAGAGAGCGTTGTTTTGCGAGCAATCAGGTGTGTAACTCTTACACACTTTATTTGTTAATATGCTATATCATGTAATTGCTAAAAGCCGGAATAACTGTTGAAACGGTAAGTTACCCTTGTGGGTGAAAAGCGAGGACTCTGGTAAGTCCACTCTGATTGGCTAACGTTAAATGCTGGTTAAAAATCTGTATATGCCCTGCCATGTAATCTCTGATTGTTAAGCATTATATTTATGCCATGAATAGTATGTACATTAAGTGGGTATGATGAGAGGAGGGAGAAGGATGATTTAGACTGTCACCAGTGGTTTTGACCACACAGTGGGTTGGTCCCCTTTTTATATATTTTTGTGACTAAGTCTCAGTGGTTGGTCCCCTTTTTATATATTTTTGTGACTAAGTCTCAGTGGTTTTGACCACCAGTGGTTTGGTACCACATATTGATATCTTTGTGACTCGTCCCTGTGGTCTAGCACCACCGTGGGTTGGCCCCACATATTGATACGGGATTGTCACCAGTGGTTTTGACCACGTTGTGGGTTGGCCCCACGAGTATTATTGTGACTACGGTCACAAGTGGTTTTGACCACACCGATATTAATTGTGACTATTGTCACCAGTGGTTTTGACCACCAGTGGTTTTGACCACACGGGGTAGAAACAGGAGTACGGATGGCTAGGTTTTTGGATTGCATGACTTACATGTTGACTTATGAAATTTGTGTATGAGCATAGCGGTTTTAGGATGGGGGTTTACATACTGAGTCTCGATGACTCACCTCTTTTGTGTAATTTTGCAGGCAACCCTTAGATTACATATATGAAGCCGAGGCGGACTCGAGGTGGCCATGCTCATTGTTTTTCGGGTTTTGATTTAAATTACTACTTTGGTTTACATACTTTCAATTTGGCTTTCGAATTGTAATAAGGCCACTAACTTTACCTTTTTTGGGGGTTATTGATCTGCTTTACTTTTCACAGAAAATTGATATAAGTTACCCAAAACAGCATGCCTTAAAATGAATGTTTTTTGAACTTGCATAAACTATCCGGTTTTTCTAAAACTTTATCATCCGATAAAAACCAACAAGTAGTATCAATAGGTTAACACGGTATCTTTAAAAACTCAATGAGGAACGATTTTGGCAATTAAATTGAAACTATTTTGGCTATTAAACAAAAACGAAGGGCTTTCTTATAATAGGAGACAACACACAACCTTTCTAAATCAGTTTTTGGAAACAACCCATTTTTTTTAAAAAAATTTTGACCCCCATATCTCAAAATCTGACCTACAACCCGTGTTGTTAGAAATTATTTTCTCATGTGACATATCAAATTCAGTCGTGGTGTGTTGATTGGGTTTGGGGTGTTATAATTTTGGTATCAGAGCCTAGTTCAACAGCTCGACTGGGGGCCCGAGGCCCAAAACATTTTCAATAAAGGGTTTTGTAAAATAACTTTGAGGGAAAATACATGTTTTGGGTAGCATGGCACCTGAGTCTCCGGCACCTATTTGTAACGGTAAGTCCCCTAACTATTGATTGCATGGTTTAAATAGTTGTGTTATGGATGCTAGTAATAGGAATTCCCTTTACAGACTGAAGCCCATAGGATTGTATGGATTTGCGAGAACAACTCTAAGTTATTCATAAAATTTGTGGTAATAACAGTGGAATAAGTCTAACGCATAAAATTCTTAAATTCGATTAAAACGTGAACGGTAGTCATGAGCGCTCGAGGACGTGGGCGTAATGCACGCGGACGTGGTAGAGGTAGGATAGCCGTGTCAGAACCGGTAGGGTCTAGCCATGGGTCAAAGAATGAGGTACCACCGCCGCCAACTGTGGGCGTAGAGTTTTAGGATTAGATAGGAGGGGACGATGCGGTGTCACAGGCGATGCTACGGGTTCTAGAGAGTGTAGCTGGAGTAGGTGGAGGATCAGGAGCTCAAAAATTTGTGTCTGAATGACTCCGGGCTAATGGGGCAGAAGTATTCAGGGGTGTGTGCAGGTGGCTCCCAATACAAGCGAGTATTGGTGGAGCAGCAAGCGCATTATGGATGACTTGGACTTCTGGTGAGGAAAAACTAAAGGGATAGTGTCTTTTACGGGATGAGTCTTCTTAGTGGTGGCTCACGGTCCGAGATATTGCAACAGCTGATGATCTCACTTGGGATTTCTTTAAGGTAGCTTATCAGAGGAAGTACGTCGGGGCTAGTTACATTGATGCACAGCGTAAGGCGTCCTAGAATTTGGTCTAGGGAACAAGACGATGTCGAGAATATGAGGCAGAGTTTCTCCGATTAAGTCACTGTGCTCGGGGTATTGTGGCTACGAAACATGAGCGCTGTGTCAAGTTTGAGGACGGGTTGAAAGATGAGCTGCAGATGTTGATTGCGTCACAGTGGGAGAGAGAATTTACAGTCTTGGTGGAGAAGGCCAAGATTGTCGAGGAAGTGAAGCAGTCAGTGAGACGGAACCAGGATAGGAATTAGACCAAGAGGAGTTCTGGGTCATCAAGGTCTGCCGAGAATACACAAAAAAGGGCTAGATATGGTGGGCCAAATCAGGATGCCAGGCCTGCTGCTACTACCCAGTGGCCGCCACGGTGTGCTTGGTATGGGAAGTCTCATATGGGACAGTATTGGACCAGGAATAGAGGGTCCTTCGAGTGTGGATCTATGGGGCACCAGGTAAGGGATTGTCTGCGAAAATCAGCTAGGGTCGGTCGAGGTCGGGGGTGTACACTGTCTGAAGGATGGTCGGCAATCACGGAGGGGCCGCGATCCGATTAGGGGAGGAAATGGTTCTGGGCAAGGTCACGGAGCACCGGGCAGAGGTGCCGAGAATACTAATGCAAGATAGTCTTGGTTGGTCTATGCAGTAAGGCGTCGAGAGGAGGCGGCCTTGGACGGACATTATAATTGATGCGTTTTTGATTTTTAGACTGCATTATATTGCTTTGATAGATGTTGGTTCGACGCATTCTTATGTTGCGGTAGTATTGTGGGAACTATGAACTTAGCCTTTGAGATTTCTTCTAGGAGATGGTGTAATTAGCCCTCTAGGTCACTCTGTAGAAGTAAACAAACTTTATAAGGATGTACCCCTAGAACTTCAAGGGGTAGTGTTTTTGGCTGATCTGATGGAACTGCCATTTGGGGAGTTCGATTTGATCTTAGGAATAGACTGATTAGTGAAGTACCAAGCAAGTTTAGACTGCGCGGCTAAGTGTATGGTATTGAGAATAGTTGAGGGTGAAGAGGTGGTAATGATAGGTAATAGAAGAGATTATCTATCCAATGTTGTATCCACTCTGAAGGCTGAGAAAATGGTAAGAAAGGGTTGTGAGGCGTTCATGATTCATGTTTGTGCATTGGAGGCCAAGGAATTGGTATAGGGGATGTCCGAGCGGTGAAGGAATTTGCCGATGTATTTTCAAAAGAGCTTTGATTACGCCTCGGATCGCGAGGTCAAATTTGGAATAGACTTGTTACCAGGAACCGCGCCAGTGTCTATTGCCCCATATAGGATGGCACCGAAAGAGTTGGTGGAGTGAAAGCCTGACTTGAGCGTTACTAGATCGAGGTTTTATCCGGCTGAGTGTATCACCTTAGGGAGCACCGTGCTTTTTGTTAAGAAGAAAAGCGGTACAATGCGGATGTGTATAGATTACCGGCGGTGAATAAGTGGACGATCAAGAACAAGTACCCGTTATCGAGGATAGATGATCTGTTTGATCAACTTAGGGGTGCGTCAGTCTTCTCTAAGATTGATCTAAGGTCAGGGTATCATCAGCTTAAGGTAAAGGAGGCCAATATTCATAAAACTACGTTTCACACTCGTTATGGGCACACGAGTTCTTGGTAATACCGTTTGGGTTGACCAATGCATCGACAGTGTTCATGGACATGATGAATCGGGTTTTTTAGCCGTATTTGGATCATTTTGTCGTGGTGTTTATATACAACATCTTGGTGTACTTGAAATCTGATGAAGAGCATGATTCACACTTGCGGATGGTTTTGCAGACTCTGAGGGAGAAGCAATTATTCGCAAAGTTTAGTAAATGCGATTTCTGGTTAAATGAGGTAACTTTTTTAAGTCATGTGGTGTCAGCTAAGGGGATTAGGGTAGATCATCAGAAGATTGAGGCAGTATTGGACTGGAAACCACCTAAGTCTGTAGCGGAGATTCGGAGTTTTCTGGGTTTTGCAGGATATTACAGAAGATTTGTGGAAGGGTTTTCCTTGATTGCAGCGCTATTGACCAAATTCTTTGAGAAAAAGGGTTCCATTTGTGTGGTCGGACAAGCGGCGGAAAGTTTTGATAAGTTAAAAAGGATTTTGTGAAGCTTGGTGTTGATTCGACTGAGGCGGGAAGAATTTACAATTTATTGTGATGCGTCGCATACTGGTTTGGGTTGTATGCTGATACAAGAAGGGAAAGTAGTGGCATATGCGTCTCGACAGTTGAGGCCTCACAAAGTGAATTATCCGACACATGATCTAGAGTTGGCTGCAGTGGTTTTCGCCCTAAAAATTTAGAGGCATTACTTGTATGGGGAGAAGTAGATAGTCCACACGGATCACAAGAGTTTGAAGTACCTCTTGACTCAGAAGGAATTGAATTTAAGGCAGCGTAGGTGGATCGAGTTGTTGAAAGACTATGATTGTTCGATTGAATACCACCCGGGTAAGGCTAACGTAGTGGCTGACACGTTGAGTCACAAGGTGGTAGCGGACTTGAGAGCAATGTTCGCTCATCTTAGTCTGTATGATGACGGGAGTCTGTTAGTGGAGTTGTAGACAAAATCGAATTGGGTAAATTAGGTTAAGGGGGAACAGCTAATGGATGAGGTTCTGAGTGCTTGAAGATTACAAGTGAGCAATTAGTAAAAGGTTATAGTTTAAACAGAGATGGATTGTTGTGTTTCCAGGGGAAAGTTTGTATCTTAGAAAGGCGTTGAGTTAAGGCGGAGGATTCTCGAGGAAGCTCATAGCGACCCATCGCTATGCATCAGAGAGGTAGCAAGATGTCTTTGGGATTTGGGAACAATTACGGTGGCCGACTCTGAAGAGAAATGTGAGAATTAGTGTAGTAGGTGTCGGCGTGTCGACAAATCAAAGTGAACATCGATTACCTTCGGGTTTGTTGCAATCGGTGAAGATTTCGCAGTGGAAGTGAGAAAAGATTACGATGGATTTCATCACTGGGCTACCCTTACGCCTAGTAAAAAGATTCGATTTGGGTAATTGTAGATAAATCGACAAAATCAGCTCATTTCATATCGGTTGGTGGATTACTCACTCCAAAAGTTGGCTAAATTGTATGTAGCATAGATAGTGAGGCGCATGGGTGCGATGTCGATTATTTCGGATAGGGATCCTTGATTCACATCAAGATTTCGGAAGCGTTGCACCAGGAATTCGGTACAAGACTAGATTTCAGTACGGCGTTTCATCCACAGTCAGATGGACAGTCAAAGAGGGTAATCCAAATTCTAGAATATATGTTGAGGGGTTGTGTTTTAGACTTCAGAGGTAGTTAGGAAGAATATCTACCATTGGTGGAGTCGCGTACAACAGATTATCGAGCAAGTATTGAGATGGCACCATATGAAGCCTTTGTATGGATGGAAGTGTCGTACCCTACATCTTTGAGCCGGTGGGAGGCGTCAGTTGTTGGGTTCAGAGCTAGTGGCTAAAATAGAGGATAAGGTTAAGCTAATTTAGGCTCGTCTGAAGGAGGCTTGGAACAGGTAGAAGTCTTATGCCGATCTTAAGCGAAGAGATGTAGAGTTTGCAGTGGGTGACAGGGTCTTTCTAAAGGTGTCGACGTGGAAGAAGGTGATGAGATTTGGTCGGAAGGGCAAGCTGAGCCCTAGGTTCATCGGGCTGTATAAGGTGTTAAAGCGTGTAGGACCAGTAGCTTATAAGCTCGAGTTGCCAGTGGAATTGAGTCAGATCCATGCCGTGTTCCATGTTTCCATGCTTAGGCACTATCGAGCAGATCCGTCGTATGTTGTGCCAGTAAAGAAGATAAAGGTGAGCCCAGATTTGTCCTTTGAGGAAGAACCAGTGCAGATTCTGGATCGGGATGTCAAAGTCTTGCATAGAAAGTCAGTTCCTTTGGTGAAAGTGTTATGGTGAAATCACGGAACGGAAGAGGCCACGTGGAAATCGGAGGATTAGATACGACAGCAATACCCTCAACTTTTTTGACCAGGTAATTTCGAGGTCGAAATTATTTTTAAGGGGGGTAGAACTGTAACATCCTTAAATCGGGGTCTTTGCATTTCGTGTGGTTGCATGTGTATTGTATGGTAGATATGTTAGTTTGGACTATTTTAGGGTCTAGGCTCGAGCTACGGATAGGCCTGAGTCTCAGCAGAAATTTGTGTCTTGGGCTTTAGAAGGGAGGACCTACTGGCATTAGGTGTTAAGGGTAATTGGTGGTGGATTGTGTGCATGAGAGGTCCTAGTAGAGTGGCAGGAGGCGCTACTTGGGAGGCAAGGGAGTGGCGCCTCATGTAAGCTAGAGGGCCTTGGTTCGAGTTGCAAGAATCCCCTTTGTGCATTTCGTTTTGGCGCCATGACAAGGGAAAGTTGCACTCAGGTGGGACTCTGAAGAATGAGGTTGGAAAGGGTCAACAATTTCAAATGGGTGGAAGAGAGAAAATTTAGGAAGTTAACTCATTCAAACTTGTTTGAATGAGTGGTAGAGAGGGATTCAAGGAGTAAAGGGGGGACGGCATAGTGTTTGAAGGGAGTGGGGTTGTGTAGCTGGATTTGGGTGAGGGGTGGATTCAGCTTTGGGTGCTTAAGGGGGGTGTTGGGAATTTCGGCTAGCTAGGGAACCAAGGGCATTTTTTTGTACAATTATTTTTGTCAAAACCAAAACGTTCATACCACTTTGTGGCATTTTTTTATCTTTTCTCTCGAATACAAACCAAAATACTCTCATACCATTTGTTTGGTATTTTCTTTTCTCCCATTTATCAAAGCTGAAACACTTCCCAATCCTATTCTTAGTTTCTTCTTCTTTTGTGCTTGGCCGAAACTCACACTACCATTCACTCTCTATTTCCATTTCATTTTTGTTGCCATAAACACCAAAGCCGAAACCCTTTGAAGCCTCATCTTCTGTCGAAACTCGGCATTCTATTCTCTTTTCTCTCAAACACCATAGCCGAATCTCTTGTGGTAGATAGTACCTTGCTTCACCATCTCTTTCTTTTCAAGAGCAGAATATTTTCGGCATTCGATAAGTTCTGTTTGGTCTGGCCGAATCCCTCTAGGAACTATTACTCACTCTTTTTCTTCTATTGATTTATTTGGAAGGAAGCTGAATTCCTCTAACATCCATATCCCTTTTCTTTCAGATTTTGTTCCAGTGGCTGCCGTTACCTATTCTTCACCACTCTTAATCGGGTTCTCTCGGGTTAGGGTAAGTGTTTCCATTTTGATTCAATCGTCTCTTGTTGCATTAAAATGCCGAAAAAAATAGATACCCTATGTTCGTGATGTTTGGCCGAATGCAGGAGGGTGTGAATCTTCAGGATTCGTTGGTTGTGGGTCACATTTAGAGCCTTGGGTTCTTGTCGATTTAGGTAAGGGTTCTAACTTCGGGTTTAGTTCTTACAATTCATTTCACTGCTTTAATCTGAGTTAGTGACTAAGGTGTGTTATGGACTCGAAGGCTAACCAAACATTAGGAGGGGTTGGATCTGAGACCCTAGCCTCTAAGTTCAAAAGGAGGGCAGTGTCGGCGGTTCAAGATTGGCCACCTGGGTGTGGGCGAACACCTGAGTAGCATAGTAGTCAGATAGCGGTGGTGTTGATTAACGTCAGTACAAACGTAGAGAGCGTTGTTTTGCAAGTAATCAGGTTTGTAACTCTTACACACTTTATTTGTTAATATGTTGTATCATGTAATTGCTAAAAGCCGGAATAACTGTTGAAATGGTATGTTACCCTTGTGGGTGAAAAGCGAGGACTCCAGGTAAGTCCACTCTGATTGGCTAACGTTAAATGCCGGTTAAAAATTTGTATATGCCCTGCCATGTAATCTTTGATTGTTAAGCATGATATTTATGCCATGAATAGTATGTACATTAAGTGGGTATGATGAGAAGAGGGAGAAGGATGATTTAGACTATCACCAGTGGTTTTGACCACACAGTGGGTTGGCCCCACTTTCTATATATTTTTGTGACTAAGTCTCAGTGGTTTTGACCACCAGTGGTTTGGAACCACATATTGATATCTTTGTGACTCGTTCCTGTGGTCTAGCACCACCATGGGTTGGCCCCACATATTGATACGGGATTGTCACCAGTGGTTTTGACCACATTTTGGGTTAGCCCCACTAGTATTATTGTGACTACGGTCACCAGTGGTTTTGACCACACCGATATTAATTATGACTACTGTCACCAGTGGTTTTGACCACACGGGGTATAAACAGGAGTACGGATGGCTAGGTTTTTGGATTGCAGGACTTACATGTTGACTTACGAAATTTGTGTATGAGCATTGCAGTTTTCAGGATGGGGGTTTACACACTGAGTCTCGATACTCACCCCTTTTGTGTAATTTTGTAGGTAACCTTTAGATTGCGTATATGGAGCTGGGCCGGACTCGAGGTGGCCATGCTCATTGTTTTTCAGGTTTTGATTTAAATTACTAGTTTGGTTTACATACTTTCAATTTTGTTTTCGAATTGTAATAAGGCCACTAACTTTACTTTTTTGGGGGGGTTATTGATCTGATTTACTTTTCACGGAAAATTGATATAAGTTACCCAAAACAGCATGCCTTAAAATGAATGTTTTCTGAACTTGCATAAACTACCGGGTTTTTCTAAAACTTTACCATCGGGTAAAAACCAACAAGTAGTATCAATAGGTTAACACGGTATCTTTAAAAACTCAATGGGGAATGGTTTTGGCAATTAAATTGAAATTATTTTGGCTATTAAATAAAAATGAAGGGCTTTCTTATAATAGAAGACAACACACAACCTTTCTAAATCAGTTTTTGGAAACAACCTGTTTTTTTTAAATTTTGACCCCCATATCTCAAAATCTAACCTACAACCCATGTTGTTAGAAATCATTTTCTCATGTGACATACCGGATTCGGTCGTGGTGTGATGACCGGGTTTGGGGTGTTACAGTTTGATTTCTTTTCTAAAACAGCGGTTAGGGTATCTTTATTTCAAAATAAAAAGGGGCCAAATTTCTGATTAGTTTTTTTAGGTTTTATTCCTTTTTAAATTGTTTGAAACGACGTCGTTTGAAGCCTGATGAAGGGGCCTCAAAATGATGCGAGTAAAACAGCAACCCGATGACCGGACCCTAATATCCATAGGATCTGCGTGTTATTGCGGTAATTGTAACACCCCAAACCTGGCCTAGACGTTACAACCAGATTTAGTATGTCACAGGGAAAGGGTGTTTAAAAGAATTTTTGGAATTTTAAAGAAATACCACAGTTTTGAAAACTTTTCGATTTGTGTTTATAACTTGAAAATAATATTTAGTTAAAGAGTTTCCTACCAACTTCTATTTCAAAGAACTATTCGTTGAAGTCGGGTTTTGAGGTACGAAAACCAAAATTTTGAGGCAATCCAAAGCGTGATATTTTGAAATTAGTGTTTGTAATATTAAGAAAACCCCAAGTTAAATTATTTCATGCTTGTGATCCATACATTGATATTTTGGAAAACCTTTACTTACGTTTTTAAGAAAACCCCATTTTTCGGCAGTTCATAACATATATAAAAACAGCATTTAATCAAAACCCCGAAATAATGTTAAAGTGGCCTTATTACAAATTAAAATCCCGAAATAAAAATAAGTTCAAAATTAAGTACGAATTTACTAAAGAAATCGCAATGCATGGCCACCTCGAGTCCGCCCCGGCTCTAAAACCCTCAATCTACTGATTACATGCAAAATTCATTAGAGGGGTGAGTCACCAAGACTCAGTGTGCAAATCCCCATATAACTCAAACTGGGCCTTAGCCCATTCAGTATGGCATATGTCACATGTGTGCAATGCAACCCAACCCAGTCTAGCTCTTCATCCAAACACCCGTGGCATTATGCCACTGTGGTTCTTAACCACTGTGGTCCCAGGCCACTCGTGATGAAGTCACTAATATATATAATCATGGGGCCAACCCACTGTGGTCTTAGACCACCGTGACAATATCTGATTAGTTATATATACGTGGGGCCAACCCACTGTGGTCCTTGACCATCGAGACAAGTCACTGATTTATGCGTTCGTGGTTTCAACCACCGTGGTACTTAGACCACTCGTGACAATAGTCACTTAACTATCACTTCCCCTTTCAGTCAATTCCAAGTCCATGTTCATTACATCATGCTAAAAAATGGATGCACATACTATTAATGTATAACTGGTAATTATTCTTACATGCATATCATCGAATATCATCATAGTGGAACTTACCGGTGTCTCCAACCTTACCTACTAGGCCATCTCTACTGTCAAATCAGTCTTATCAGCCTCCATCCATCACAATTAATAGCATAAGTAGTAAAAAGACGTGTGAGTAATACACACCTGATAATGCTTAGTACCACGCTTTTTACGTCGACACTCTCACTAGTAGGGACGACAGCTATTTGCCTATCCCACGCGGACGTCAGCTCTTTACCACATCCTGGTAGAAAATCTTGAACCGTCGACACAGCACGCTTCTTAAACTTAGGAGTAGGGATTATGGATACACCCTCTCCTTGGTTTGACTTACACTTGCATCCATAGAGAATCTTTGATCAGTACATAAGGAGAAGCATAGATTGACTAAATAACGGAATTCGGTTCATACATAACACCTTTGAAAGGAATAAATAACCGAGAAATCACAAGATGACCCCTTACCTCAAGAACCCAAATTGAGTGATTCGACTCGGCAACCAACAACCCTTCGGATTTGGACTACCAACACTCGGCTAAAGGAGTTTCCCAGAGTAACATCCCCAAAACGAGAAAAGAAAAAGGGTAGGAGAGTAGTCGCAAGCCATTAATCAATAACAAATAGAAATTCTACTATGGCTCCCATAAAAATCGAAAGGAGAAGAGGAAACGGGAGAACCCCCTTACCTTACGATATTGATGAATAATAACCAAGTTAGGTTAGGTAGCAATGAGTAGCCCCTTCACGCCTTAAGCTTCAACAATCCAGAAGCAGAGTGGAACCGATTCGCTTGGGATAACCGGAACTATTTGGCTAAGAGAAAATAATAGGGTGTTAATAAGACAGATGCAAGGTTTCGGCTTGCAAGAGAGGAGATGAGAGTTGAACTAGGTTGGGTATGGTGTTTAAAAGAAGAGCAAAGAAGACGAAGAAGATTCGACAAGGGAGGTGACTTCAAGGGATTCGGCTTGTGAGGAAAATAGCAAAAGAAAACGAATTCAAATGCAAAGGGTGAATGGTAAAGAAAGGTTCAACCAAAAGTGTTTTGGGTAACCTTTAAGAAAGAAAAAGTGCACAAATGGGGAGGTTTGAAATCAAGGGAGAAAAGATGAGAAAAGTTGAGAACACCAAACCAAAAAATAAAAGAAAATGAAAGGAGACCTTATATACTCTTAGGAAGTTGTGGCACACCTCAACTTGGCAACTTCAAAAACAAAATCAAAGTTCCCACACAAATTCGGCATGCCCACCTAACAAGTCAAAACCGATTGTGCTCCCACCAACATCCCCCTTTGTTGACCGTAACCCCCCTCTCAAGAGGCCCCCCACTTTCGGCCACCACCTCACCAACACCAACCCACGATTTCCTCCTACTTTCACTCCCCTTCAACCATTCAAACCTTGTTGACCTGTTCAAACCCCACAAACTCCTCATGGCCACCCATTTGATATGTTTGACTCATTCTTTGAAACACCCCAAACCCGGCCCAAAAAGCCTGATCGGATTTGATATGTTCCTCGAATAAAACTTTAGTAATTTCTCGTTTTGTTTAAGAAAAACTTGATGAGTTTGTATAAAACAGATTAACTTAATGTTTAGGTTGAAATCGAATTTAAATAAATTTGTATCTTCTTTAAACATTATTTTTAAGAGAAATTTATAAGTTAAAAGAAAACCAAATTTAATGAAAATTTTACTAATTATTGTAAAACATATATATATTAGTGTCAAAAACAATTTAAATTATTTATCGAAAACCATTTAGTTATTTAATAAATATTGTTCATGGCGAATAAAAATCCAAATGCAAAAATTAAAAACAGTTCATAGTGGCCTTATTACAAAAATAGTAAAACCCATAATAAATTCTAAGTAATAAAAATAAGCTTAATAAGTTTAATTAGGAGAAACTCCGAAATACTTTGTTGAGCAATGGCCACCACGTAGTCCTCGCTGACCCGATTCATCACGCTATGAGTCATCTGAAAAATTATCCCACAAAGGGGTGAGTCATAAACTCAATGTGTAACAAAAACACTAAATGCCCAATTGATCATGGCCTTTAAGCCCATTTAATAACACATATAGCCATAAGCCCAATTAAGTCATATTTAGCCATAAGCCCATTTTTTTATAGCAAATCAAATAAAATCATTTAGAAATCACGTGGATATTTATATAATGAAATGCAAACTCGGGCCCACCTAAATATCCATCTGCTACACACCACCCATACCAACCAATCACAGTGGGGATTACTAAATCGACCCTCCATCCGCTACACACCATCGAAGGCGATTCTTTGCAGTCAACATGCACATCGCCTTATAATTTTTGCAAGGCCACGGATAATTGTGGCCAAGTCACGGATTCAAATATGTGATCAAGTCACCAGATTCACATATGTGACCAAGTCACCGGATTCAAATATGTGACCAAGTCACCATATTATGTGGTAAAACCACGGAATACTTCCCCTTATCAATAACACCCATATGCCCATGCACATACATATTATTTAGTTTTCATGCCATTTACCCCAAAATCATAGCAAAATCATACTTTTTTCACATTTAGGCATATAGCAAAATTAGCGAAGTATTAGGGGTAAACATACCTGAATATCGCATACCACTGAATGGTACCCACAATCATTATCAAACAAATTTTCATATAAATCTTATTTATTTTAGATCTATCAGAATTTAGCATAATGTTACACACTTATGACAGTGAGAACGATACCTTCCCGCTCGTCAACACCTAATTAATTATCACACTTGATTAGAACACACTAATACTTATAATCTACACTATTGATGAGAGATCTAAATCCTTACCCTCGAAATCTCGAACAATCGTTATATGTGGTTTCTCTCCGATAGATGGATCAAAACCCGATGACAACCTACTAACGAAAAGTGGCTCGGGTGTACGCATGACTTCAAATAACCGATCTTCGTTAGTAGAGGGTCCACAACCCAGTGGAAAATCTCGTATCCCCGATACAGCCCTTCATTTGAAGTTTGAGGGTATAACAGAGCCTCCCCTCTCCCAAACACTCCTTACCGCTCTTTTCGAACCTATCTTGTTCGTCTCGAACTCTCCCCTAAAATAAAGTCGATTAATAATCTATCTAAAAGAAACGGTATAACCGAAAATGATAATCCTTACCTTGGATGATTCCGAGTGATCTCTCCTAAAAAGTTGGCTACCAAAAAGGATCCTTAAAATCCCTTCCAAAGATTCGGCCTAGGAGAAAAATGTGAGAATTAGATTTCTAAAATCGACAATTCTGAAAGAAAATAAAAAATTTAAAATCCTTCCACTTGCTAGCTAGGGGATTCGAACCTCTCCCCTCATGCATTCATCCATGTGCCATTACCACCTTGCCAATTGACTTATTATGCTAAAAACCTCTTGTCAATATTTCTTAAAGCCTATCTTGCTTCGCTCCATCTTAAATATTAAAAATTTAATATTTCTCTAAGCATTCACTTACATATTGAAGTTCCTAAAACTTCCAAAACACACTCAATTATATTTAGGCATGCAACAACATTCAATTAAGTAAAGATGCATAGCCCCTTTATTCAGGATGTTACATTCTTCTACCACTCCCTCAGAGTCCTGGCCGAATCCACTTCTCCCCCATCCAGGTGCCAAAAATAAAGTTTCAAAGTGAGGTCTATGGGATTCAAACCTCTCCCCTACTGCTGCTCCCTTATGATGCCACTTCCCTGCACCTTAACAGGCGTCTCCTTGCCACTTTACCACACCTCTTCTTGTGTTAATAAGCACAAGTAATTCCCCTTAAGGCTTGCCTCAGCTAGCTCTCCCCTAAAGTGCCTAAAAACAAGATTTTCACCAAGGCTCAAGCTTAACCCCGAGCCTTCCTGGGAACCCCAAAGATACTAAATTAACAAACAAATCATGCCAAACACACAGAGTCATAAAATGCACAACCCCTAATACCAGGATGTTACAGTAATGGATAATTTACGCATTTAGTCCTTGTTGTTTATGCTACTATTTGATTAGACTTGTTATTCATTTTCTTTATTTTTTAATCGATCTTCGTCAATTGTGCGCCATTCCCGATTGGTCCAATCCGTACGTTGCGTTTTGGTCATTGGGATATTTGCTAATTTAATCCCTGATCATTTGTGCGCATTTTATTTAAGCCCCTGATTCTGTTTTCATAATTTTATTTATTTATAAATTAGCCTTTTAATTTTATTTTTATTTCGATTAAGTACTTTTTAGCTTTTGTTTATAATTTTGCAAACATCTTTATGGTATTAAATTTATTCATTATTCATTTTTAGAAATTGTTTTAATAAACTGTTTTGAATTATTTTATTGATTTTTCAATGTTTTAATTTGTTTTATGCTTCCATTTGTGTTTTTTAACTTATTATATAAATATTTAATTTCAAAATCTTTTTATATGTTTTGTGTTTTAAAGATTTGTATAATATTCAATTTAAATACTCTTATATATTATTAATTTATACATACATATGTATACTTTGTATTAAAATTATCATATTTTATGTATATATATTATTGATTTCGTATTATTTTATGTAAATATTTTCTTTTAAATTTTCACGTATATATACATATATATATTTTCTTTTAAATTTGTTTATGTATATAATTTGTCTCTTTAAAAGACCCTATTTTAAATTATATATTTATTTATTCCAAACACTTTCATATGTCATTATTATTTTTATATACATTATTTTATATCAAGATTTTAATTACATATGTATTATTTAAATTAATTTATACTATTTTATATATATTAGTTGTTTATTTGTTTGCTATATATTAGTTGTATTAATTTGCTTGCTCTTGTATGTACCCAAATTTGTTCTTTTCAAATTTCATATTATGGCTATTCATTTGTATAATATCTTATCCATGTATATTATTTCATATTTGTAACTTTGCTTTTTTTCACATTATCGCATTGTGATTCAAATTTAAACATTTTAATTTATATTAGTCATTTCATTCTTGTTCCAAACAGACTAAATAAATATATTTTGAGCCGGTTTTATAATTACTTAGTAAAAGCATTCAAAATAAGGCAATATTCTGTGTTTGGAAATCCGAGAAATCGTGCCCTAACGTGTTAGGTTTTGATTTTTCGTTTGGCCAAATAATCAAATATCCTTTTGATATTTTCAGTACGTGAGTTTCGGGAATCATGAGATGATCTTGGATTCGAGGATTTAAATTTTCGTATCCTAACATTCTAGATATGATATTTTATTTGTTTGGAGCAAGAGAATCTTAATATCCAAATCGAGTATATTCAAATACTTTTAAAGGATATTGTATTCTAAAATCTTTTCAAATTTTTGACATTAGGACATCAATTAATCAATCAGGTACCAATTTTGGGCGTTGAGAGGGTGCTAATCCTTCCTCGTACGTAACTGACTTCCGAACCCATTTTCTTGAATTTCGTAGGCCAAAATGTTTTATAGGTGATCCGATCACACCTAAAAAAAAGGATTGGTGGCGACTCCATGTTTCCTTTTAAAGTCGATCCCCGTTTTCCAAAACATAAAAAAATGGTTTTGACACAAACAATTTTCAAAGTTACAGAGGTCACACGCCCGTGTGCTTCACCCGTGGTCGAAATTGACTTGCATCACACGGCCAGTCACACGCCCGTGTGTCCAGCCCGTGGTCGACACTAACTTGTTTCACATGGCCAGTCACACGTCCATGTGTCTAGCCCGTTTGCGAGCCTAACTTGAATCAAATTACAAATTCAAAGGACACGATCGAGCCACACGCGTGCTCAACCGTGTGGGCAAATATAGGCGATTTGCAAGGCCAATTTGCCACCCATTTAGGGTCAAACCTACAAGCACAAATAAACACATTTCATGCCCTCAAAATGCAACCAAATAATACCAATAATGTCCATCTTTTCTAACCATTCAATGCATATAAAACTTACCAACTTACAAACCACTTATCTCATTCCAATATACTAATCATTCATCAAAACATACCAACTTTGCATCACAAAACATAATTGACATTTACCATATTCACATCCCATTTACAAGCCATATCACATAGCTAATATATACAACTCAAAACTTCATTTAATTCAACTAGACTATACATGCCATACTTAGCTATAAACACATTCAAAAGGTACCAAAATATGATTTTATAGTGTGATGACGATTCCTGAGCCTCCTATAGCTTTAACGATCTATAAAACAATGCAAACACATACAAAGTAAGCTTTTAAAAAGCTTAGTAAGCCATATACAAATAAACTTAACATATAAAACATTTAAAACCATTTCAAATACAAGAACTTTAACATATCTCAATATCATATTCATATTTCTTCTTTAGCTCAATTGTATCCAACCATTTGCTTAAAAATAAGTCACATCTCCATGTATCTCATTAGATCATAGCACATTCATACATATATCACATTTTGTCTCAACAAGACTATGCACATATCACACTTTTGCAAATTTAAATATACTTACCTTTCATACTCAAACATAGTATTCACTTCAAATGTACCTGAATCGGTTACACATTTCACATAATCTTTCATTTCCCGAAATTTCCTGTTGAACCATTTGGAATCAAATAGGATACTAAGATAACTCGAAATACTCGTACAATGCCAACGTCCCAAACGTGGTCTTACATGTAATCAAATATCAATGCCACTATCCCAGACAGGGTCTTACATGAAATCATATACGATGTCAATGTCCCAGACATAGTCTTACACGTAATTCTCAAATCGACGCCAACGTCCCAAACGTGGTCTTACACGATATGACATATTGGAACTCTATGTCATGACATATGAATCCTATCTATTCCTAAGGTTCATATGGAACTTTTCAGACATTGAGACATTGTCGATACATTGTCGATACAATTCAATTTCATATGAACATAAATGAAGCGATTCAAATACATGTATTTGTATATAGACTTACCTCGTATGGATATAATCGGACGGATTCGACTATTCGATCACTTTTGACTTTCCTCGATCTAAATCTGTTTTCTTTGGTTCTTGATCTATACATATTTAAATTTAACTATTTTATTCACCAAATCATTCAATTCAATCCAAAAACACACATTTAGGGAAATTTACAAATTAGCCTTCACATTTTCACATTTTGACATTTAAGTCCCTATTTCACAAAATCACAAAATACACAAAATTCCCTTGTACCCATGCTTAGCCGAATTTTCAACATGATCATACAAGTCCATACATTTCATTTATTTCACATTTTAGTCCCCCAAAATTTTATTTTCTTAATTTAGCCGAAATTACTCAAATTTATTAAAAATCCAAAGACAAAACATGTTAATCTACTATCAAACTCTCATAATCCATTATCAACCAACAAAAGCTTGAATATTCATCAATGGCATTTCACAAAATCATCAACCAATTCAAAAATTAAAGCATAGGCTAGCTAGATTGAGCTGCAACGAGCTAAAAAAATGTAGAAATCATTAAAAATGGATCAAAATCAATACCTTAATTGAGAATTATAGGTTGGCCGAATGAGCCCTAAAGAAATGGCTATTCTTTCTCTTTAATTTCAGCTATAGAGATGTATAGAAACATAATTTGGCTTTGTCTTTAATTAATTATATCTTATTAACTATTTTACAAATTTAACCTTTATAAAACCATATAAAAATCATGTAAAATATGGACATAAATGTCCACTAGCATAAACAAAGGTATATTATCCACTTAAGGACTTGCACATTAATAAAACATGACAATTTAGCACATTAAACATAGAGAATGCTACTTTTACAAATTATGTGATTTAGTACTTTTCTCAAATTAAACACATAAATAGACAAATTTATTCACAGAAATTTCACATATGCTTAATCACTTACTGAAAGCACAAAAATAATATTAAAATATTTTTCTGACTCAGATTTGTGGTCCCAAAACCACTATTCCGACTAGCTCTAAATCGAACTGTTACACGGGCTAGCCACACGGGCGTGTGTGTTGGCCGCGTGACCCAAGTCAGAGAGTTACACGGAGGTCAGACACGGGCTGGGACACAACCATGTGATTCCATTTCGAATGTCGGCGTGGCTTGTGACACGGTCTCACACGGTCGGGCCACATAAGTGTGTGTCCCCTGATATTTGAAAAATTTTCTAAGTATTGTAAAATTTTCTTAACTTATCGGTTTAATCCCTAACCACCCCGAATGTATGTTTAGGGCCTTGTAGGCTTATTTTAGGGAGAATATGAATGTTATAGAATGATGATTATATGAATTTGAGAAATGTATGTGAAATTATTATTTAATTGTTTTATAAGTCCAGTAATACTCTGTAACCCTATTTTGAAGTTAAATATGGGTAAGGGGTGTTACATAACATGTAGGTCATTAATCAAGCTCAACCATTTGGTACCCAAAATACCAATTCACAAGATAAATCATTTAAAAAATAACATCATTATACATATGTGCTTTCCATAACAAGCACTAAATCACTCCAAATTATAATACATACTCATATGCATATTCAACTAGCATTTAAGTTTCGTCCATCAAACATAAATCAATTTACATGTTAACCATACCAAACCACACATCAAACATGATAAGGCCATTTATATATACATAGCAAAATATACCAAAACACAAGCCAATTCAAATGACTAAAAACATAACAAAGCATGTAGGATATCATTAGCCAAAATAACCTATACATGCTATTATAACCAAAATTAGACAACCAAATGTACCAGAAGAGCCGATAGATAGTGTGATATAGCTCTAACAAGCTTCCTACCCGAACAAGCTTCTGAACCACTATAAAACATGAAAAATAAAAAGAGTAAGCATTTAAGCTTAGAAAGTTCGCATAACACAAAATTTAACTTACCATTTAACCATAATTTAGGTAAGTAAACCAAAGCATATCACAACTCAATTTGGCCAAAAGCCTAACACATATTCATCAGCCAAGTTAGCCATGTAATTCATATAAAAATCGAGAATCATGTATGAGTTCAACAGCTATTTAAATTTCATATACATGTAACATCTATACCATGTATCCATATATCATATATAAACCATTTCCATGTAATTAATGCAAATACCTGTACTAGTTTGAATCGAACACATATAAACTCATAATAGATCTGTTCCCATTGAACCATTTAGAATATTGTCGGATACGCGGGGAGTACACAGGAGGTGTACTAAACTGTAATCTGTCAATTCCTGTACATGTATGCTCATACAAGTTGTAAATAGTAAGCTCCTCCAACCTAAATAACGATAAGATCCTTAGAGCTGAATAATGATAAACTCATACAAGATGAGTATCGGTAATCTTATAAGAGTTGAAATCAGTAACCCTAATGACATGTCATTTGTATCCTACGAATTCCTAAAGTTCAAATAGGGCTCGGTAATTGTTGTACATCGTCAGATATGTGATTGGTATTCATATATGATAGTAATGGAAATAACATACATCTAATTCAATCAAAGAATATAATTACACAATTTAATTACATGAACTTACATCGATAAGCATTCATAGATACGGAGGCGACTAATCCGAGAATTTCTCTTTGCCTTGAAACTCTGTACGAGGTCTAACCAAATCTATACGAATGAATTTAACTCAATTCAATATAACTCATATACATTTTAGTCCAACACATATTTTTGGAAAAATTACTATTTTATCCTTATACTTTTATTTTTTTTTGCAATTTAGTCCATAGGCTCAGAAAATGAAATTCATCCAATTTTATCCCTACCCAAGCCTATCCCAAGTATATACATGCTTATAGCAACCCACATATTTCATAAATTTACAAATTTAACCATGAATTTATCACTTTTTCAATTTAATCCCTATTTGCCAATTTCACTAAAAATTCCTTATAAGAAGTTGTTTATATATCCACAACCATTCAATTTCTACTATTAAACTTTAAAACCCTAACATGTTAATCAATGGAATAACTCAAAGACTTTAATATTTTTGTAAATTAGTCCCCGGGCTAGCAAGATTAAGCCACAACGATCCCCAAAAAAATAGAAATCATTAAAAACGGGACAAAAATCACTTACCAATTGGATTTTGAAGCTTGGTCGAACCCTACCTCTATTTTCTCCAAGTAGAATTGGTTGGTGGTGTATGTAATGCCACAATTTTTTAAATATGTTTCTGTAATTCATTAACACAAATATCTGTCTGCTTTAGTTGTTATGTGTTCTGGGTGTGTGTGAGAGGTCCAAAGTTCAATCCACAACTTGGGTAAATTTTGGTATTTTTATGAATAAAGATCAGCCTTTAGTCAGTAGGCTTAAGTTTAAATGTTGGTAAAATTATATCAGAATGGGCCTGCTAGTCTGGTGGTTGGGTGAGGTGTTGGTTGTGCTAGAGGTCTTGTGTTCGGCTCTCTAGGTAAGCAAGGAGATTTAATTTTTACCTTGGTTGACTGGAAGTGTTTGAATGGAGTCAAAAATCTGATGAGGCTGGGGGCTAGTGGATGATTTTTAGGAGCAAATTTAGAGATTAGGGGGTGATCAGTGGGTTTTTATTTTTATTTTTATTCTTTTTCTCAATTTTGGTTTTTATTCCTCTCTTCCGAACATCTGACGTGAGTTTTACTATCATCTTTCCCCTACCATTTTCATCTTGTTCTATCAACAAATCTTTCCTTTTCTTTTTATTTCATTATCTCGCCTTCCTACTTTGCAATGAATAGAGCGTTCGGCGCGTGTTAGTAAGTTATGTTCTTGCTTCCTCTTAACATTTTCTAGATTAGTGATTTAAGAGGACTTTTTTTTTGGTTGTTAGGAGTTGATCAAGGGGCTGGAGAGCAGGCATTAACATTTTAAGGGTTTAGTGTTTCTACTTTTGACCGAGAGTAAGTTTCAATAGTTCGTTGGATGAATACTCTGTTTTGCATTCAGGTTTTTTTTTTTTTTTTGCTGTTAAAGTGATTAACCTAGTGTATACTGACTAATTTTAGACTCGAGATTACTTGGAGTTGCTTTGGCATCACAAGCATATCAAGTGTGTACCTGAAAACACAGAAAATAAGAATCGGTGAAAGTCAAAAAATGAAAATTTGGATGCCACACGGACATGTGGTCACTCCTATGGTAGTCCATGTGGCAGTACACGACTGTGTGATTAACGAGGCCATGCCGTGCACGAAAGACACAGCTGCGTGATGGTTGGGTGAGGCCGTGTATGAGACACGGGCTTGACCAATTGGGCCATGTGGGACACAAGGGTGTGTGGCCCGATATGAGTGAACCACACGGGAATGTGGGATTCTGGTCCAGGCCGTGTGATCCACATGGGCAAGCCACATGGGCGTGTGAGCCCAGGTTTTTGAAAAGTGCTCTAAGGTTGCATGGGTCACCCAAGTTGACTATGGACCTACTGTAGGGTCTGTAAGTGTTATTTAGACCCCTATTTATGTGATCTGACTATATGATATCTGTATTGTACTAAACTGAATGTATGTTAGGTTATTTGCATGTTAGCATGTCATATTGGTATGTTGCATTGCATCGGGGTGGGGTTAATGTTATTTGGTAGAAGTGTTTAGAAAGGCTCTTAAGCTTGATATCTGGCAGCTCAGCTGCATTATTCTATTGATTTGCTGCATTTTGGTACAATATGGTGTGTAGGGATGGGTGGGTTAATTTTATCCCCACATGGTGTGTAGGGCTAGACGGAGATGGTGTGTTGAGGCTGGTGGGTAGGTGTAACATCCTAGATTAGGGGTTATGCGTTCGTGCATAATTCATGAGACAGTGGGATCAGTGGGTGTGTTGGATGTGTTCTGAAGAGTTTCAAGAACCCTAAGATGAAAGAAAATGAAAGGAAATGTAAGGAAATGTAAGGAAATGTAGGAAATGTAAGGAAAAGTAAGGAAAATGTAAGGAAATGAAATGAAAGGAAATGAAAAGGAAAATGAAAGGAAATGTATGGAAATGTAAGGAAATGTATGGAAATGTATGGAAATGTGTGGAAATGTAAGAAGATGTATGGAAATGTAAGGAAATGCTTTAGAAATGTTAAGTTTTGGAAACTAAACTAAAATAGGAAAGTGACCATTTTGGAATCCAAGCCAAAATAGGAAACTAAACATTTTGGAAACCAAGCCAAAATAGGAAACTAAACATTTTGGAAACTTGGAAAATCTGAGCAGCATAAAAATTTTGAAAACTTAAAATGACCGGAATGTCGAATTTTAGAGCCCAAAGGGAACTTAGGGCCAAGTGACCCTAAAATATAAAGTACATGAAATTTGACCCAATAACGAACTTGGAAATGTGGCTGAAGATGCCACCTAAGGTCTTAAGAAATGGCCCAAATACAAGAGGTTTTGGGCTGAGTTTGAGTCATCCAGAAGTAAATAATGAAGGCTTTATTTTTGCTTCCGGAAAATTGAGTGGACGGCATGGGTTTCTAGAAAAGGAAGAGTTTTATTCACATAAATATGTGAATAATAAGAGAGAAATAAAGAGTTTTATTCACATAAATATGTGAATAATAAGAGACAAATAAAGGAGTTTTATTCACATAAATATGTGAATAATAAGAGATAAATGAAGAATTATTCTTTAATTAGGAAAATAAGGAAGAGTGGTGGCCAAGTTAAGGATTCTTGGCCTAGTAATTTCGGCTATAAAAGGATGAGACTAGGGCCATTCATTATTCATTCTCCTCTCTCTTTTCTTCCGCGAATATTCTTCTTGAGCATCCATTCTTTTCTTCTTTTCTTTTAGCCTCCTAGCCGATTCCTTCTAAGCCTATTATTCCTCTCTTCTTTCATCTTTGAAATCGAATACATAAGGGAATCATAGCGATTTTTCATCAAGTCTCTAAGTCAAATTTTGAAGGTTGAAGCGAAAGTGCAATCGATTCCTTCAAATAAGGGTAAGATCTAAGTTTGGTTTGATTTCTTTTATATTTTAGACTTATCAAAATCTAGGGCTAATCCCATTATTGTTCATGGTTGCGAAACTTTGAAGAGATCTTTCGGGATTTACTAAGTGTAGGCTACAAGGAAGGAGAAGTTCTTTTCGAAGGTACACCATAGGCCATGTGTTCCCTAGTTATTCGGTGAGTTTGGATTTAAAATCCACAAGGTAAGTGTCTATAGCTTTCGGCTAAGGCCTATTTTGATAATTAGATCTAATTCTTGTTTGTTTAAAAGCAAACTAACCCGGATGAGATTTAGTGCTTGGTAGAATACAAGGAGGAGCATAGCATAGATTTGGGATTCGATTAGTATTGAATTCAGCAACAAGGTAAGTAATACAAATCCTACTAGGATTTGGTTTTTAAGCCAATAGGTTTGTTAATATGTTTTAATATTTGGCGAATTTAGGAGATAAAGATCTAGATCGGTAGATCGTTCTTGAGATTTCAAGGAATCTATTAAGCAAATCGTGTGTGTACCCTTACTAACCTTCAATATTTCATATGGCTATTATTTAATATATGAATATGTATAAGAATGTGAATGTGGCTAAGTACCACAAATGTGGTACAAAAGTATTCGTGTCGTTTCCTACTTGGATAGGATTGTGAAATATGTTATTTTATAACATGTGAATATATGTATATAAACATGAAATTAAGTAAGTTATGCATAATATATATATTTGGGGCATTCGGGATTTATGTGAAAGGGAAGAGTAGGTGTTGACTTGGTCTCACCTGTGAAGGTGTTGACTTGGTCTCACCAACGAAATATGTTGACTACGGTCACATTGCGAAATTTAGGTGTTGACTTGGTCTCACCAATGAAGGTGTTGACTTTGGTCTCACCTGTGAAATATGTTGACTATGGTCACATTGCGAAATTTTGGTAACCGGTTACAATAGTGTCTAATGACACAAGCGTATATGGGCGAATGCCTTCGATGGAGAGTAGCGGATAGAGGGTTGACTTAGTAGTCCCACGGTGTGAATGGCGGTGCGGGTGGTGTGTAGCGGATGGATCTTTAGGCTTGGGTTGGGTTGCATCATCATTTATCTTTATATGATTATGAATTTGATATGAACATGTATGCGATTTGTTGAATGTTAGTCTTGTGTGCACATTGAGTCATTGACTCACCCGTTGTGGGAACTATTTTCGGGTAATGAACGGTGTGAATAGGGATGGTAGACCTTGAGGTGGCCATGCATCAATTTGAAGATTTTATTTATTTTGGACTTTATTTCTTTTTATTACATTTAATTTTATTATTGGGTTTTACTTGATGTAATAAGGCCATAAGGCCCAAGTTGGATTTCTTTATTTCTTTTTACTTTTAATTATTATGTTTACAATTTTTATTAAGTAAAGATCAAGTAAATACATTTTTTAAAATAAAACCTAAATGTTTTGTCACTTTAAATAAATGGATTTTAATGTTAGATAAATTGGTTTTCGGACAAGCCCAACCCAAACCAATCTTTTTTTCAAAATCACACAAGTTTTTCTCTAAGTAACGAAAATGTTTGAAATCGGTTTACTTTAGGAACATACGGATCCGGTCCATTCTCGTGGGTAGGGTGTGAAATGTTTCAATTTGATATCGAGCCCGATTTTAAACTCTCGGCTTTGTGGGCTAAGGCCCAAAACGTTTTGAATTGAACCAAATGATTTATTTTAAGCGAGCTTTTGGCATTGCCCTAAGTCTCCGACCATGATCCACCGGTTAGTACCCCTAACTATATGTGTGATTATGTGATTTATATAAGGGTAGAAAAGGCATGGAGCGTAGAATAGAATGATAGGAACTTGAACCCTAGGATTAGTCTACTCAAACACAAATACATAAGACTTAATGTACTAAACCAACCTATGGCTAAGTCCTTTGAGCTAAGGTGTGGTAACCCTTAATGTCTAGGATTGGATCCGGAAGAGCTTGGTATTTAAGCAGTCCTAGTGACTCACGCAGAATCCTACAGTGCGCAGTTCACCATAACTCGGAGGGCTCGGTGGTGACTCTCAGACGCATGTCTAGGGCGGTTTTGGTGGGAGCTTGGTATTTAAGCGGTCAGCGTGACTCACCTTCTCTCGACTCGAATCCTGCACAGTGCGTAGCTTTGGTTCACCTAACCAAGAGGGCTCGGTCATAGGCTAAACATAATGACTAAAACCGAAAGGGAACTAGCCATGTTTAAAAAAAAAAAAAGAAGAGAACAAAACAACAAACCCTAATTTTTTTCCAAACTTTTAAAAAAACTTTCTCTTAAATCTGAGAAAATTTATTTTACAACATTTTCTGAAAAACTCTTGATTTATGAAAATTACAAAAAGGCCCTCAATAGTAAAATTACCAAAACGCCCTTGGTTTATAAAATATTCAACTACTCAACAGCTTTACCAAAATTTTAACATTTCATAAACATTCAAAAACCCTAATTTGTAAAATACCAAAATACCGTGATTTTGGAAAAATTACAAAATTGCCCCTAACTTACAAAATTACCAAAATGACCCTAATTTTCAAATTTTTGCAACATCCCCATCTTTGAAGGAACAACTTTCGAAAAGAACCCTCAAAGTTTTACAACTTTTGAAATACCCCAAATTTATTAAAATTTTCAAATTTACCAAGATTTGTGAAAAATTACCAAAATACCCCTGAGGTCGAAAATTACCGAAATACCCCCAAATTTTGAAATTTTTCCAAAATTACCAAGACTTCGAAATCTTCAAAATATTTTTTGACAAAACACCAAGAAACATATTTTGAAAAATTACGAAAATACCACAGAAGACAAATTACGAAAATACCCCCGGGTAGTGGAAAACAACAACAAACAACAAAAACTACAACGTTTCTCTGAATGAACGGAAGTTCATATTTGTTTGATGGATGGATGAATGAATGAAAAGACTGTGTGCATGTATGAATACGAAAGAACCACTTCAAAAAAATTCTTTCCATAAAACTTCTTCGCGGGTAATAAGTAAAACAAGGACTAATTCATAAAACTTTTTAATTAAATCGCGACGTTAGAAATGAGTTCTAAGGAACGTGAACTTAGAGAATGTGCCTAGAAAGTATGATAGTTCTTTAAGATCGAGTCTTGTGACAATAACGTAGTGTGGTGAGTTAGGTATGCGGATGAGCGATAGTAAGTAATTTCGAGGACGAAATTATTTTTAAGGGGTAGAACTATAACATCCTAGATTAGGGGTTATGCGTTCGTGCATAATTCATGAGATAGTGGGATCGATGGGTGTGTTGGATGTGTTACGAAGAGTTTCAAGAACCCTAAGATGAAAGAAAATGAAAGGAAATGTAAGGAAATGTAAGGAAATGTAGGAAATGTAAGGAAAAGTAAGGAAAATGTAAGGAAATGAAAGGAAATGAAAGGAAATGTATGGAAATGTATGGAAATGTATGGAAATGTATGGACATGTGTGGAAATGTAAGAAGATGTATGGAAATGTAAGAGAATGCTTTAGAAATGTTAAGTTTTGGAAACTAAACTAAAATAGGAAAGTGACCATTTTGGAAACCAAGCCAAAATAGGAAACTAAACATTTTGGAAACCAAGCCAAAATAGGAAACTAAACGTTTTGGAAACTTGGAAAATCTGAGCCATGCATAAAAATTTTGAAAACTTAAAATGACCCCGGAATGTCGAATTTTAGAGCCCAAAGGGGAACTTAGGGCCAAGTGACCCTAAAATATAAAGTACATGAAATTTGACCCAATAACGAACTTGGAAATGTGGCCTGAAGATGCCACCTAAGGTCTTAAGAAATGGCCCAAATACAAGAGGTTTTTGGGCCTGAGTTTGAGTCATCCAGGAAGCAAATAATGAAGGCTTTATTTTTGCTTCCAGAAGGCTGAGGTGGACGGCATGGGTTTCTAGAAAAGGAAGAGTTTTATTCACATAAATATGTGAATAATAAGAGAGAAATAAAGGAGTTTTATTCACATAAATATGTGAATAATAAGAGATAAATAAAGGAGTTTTATTCACATAAATATGTGAATAATAAGAGATAAATGAAGAATTATTCTTTAATTAGGAAAATAAGGAAGAGTGGTGGCCAAGTTAAGGATTCTTGGCCTAGTAATTTCGGCTATAAAAGGATGAGACTAGGGCCATTCATTATTCATTCTCCCTCTCTTTTCTTCCGCGAATATTCTTCTTGAGCATCCATTCTTTTTCTTCTTTTCTTTTAGCCTCCTAGCCGATTCCTTCTAAGCCTATTATTCCTCTCTTCTTTCATCTTTGAAATCGAATACATAAAGGAATCATAGCCGATTGTTCATCAAGTCTCTAAGTCAAATTTTTGAAGGTTGAAGCGAAAGTGCAATCGATTCCTTCAAACAAGGGTAAGATCTAAGTTTGGTTTGATTTCTTTTACATTTTAGACTTATCAAAATCTAGGGCTAATCCCATTACTGTTCATGGTTGCCGAAACTTTGAAGAGATCTTTCGGGATTTACTAAGTGTAGGCTACAAGGAAGGAGAAGTTCTTTTCCCGAAGGTACACCATAGGCCACGTGTTCCCTAGTTATTCGGTGAGTTTTGGGATTTAAAATCCACAAGGTAAGTGTCTATAGCTTTCGGTTAAGGCCTATTTTGATAATTAGATCTAATTCTTGTTTGTTTAAAAGCGAAACTAACCTCGGATGAGATTTAGTGCTTGGCGAATACAAGGAGGAGCATAGCATAGATTTCGGGATTCGATTAGTATTGAATTCAGCAACAAGGTAAGTAATACAAATCCTACTAGGATTTGGTTTTAAGCCAAATAGGTTTGTTAATATGTTTTAATATTTGGCGAATTTAGGAGATAAAGATCTAGATCGGTAGATCGTTCTTGAGATTTCAAGGAATCTATTAAGCAAATCGGTGTGTACCACTTACTAACCTTCAATATTTCATATGGCTATTATTTAATATATGAATATGTATAAGAATGTGAATGTGGCTAAGTACCACAAATGTGGCAAAAGTACCGTGCACGTTTCCTACTTAGATAGGATTGTGAAATATGTTATTTTATAACATGTGAATATATGTATATAAACATGAAATTAAGTAAGTTATGCATAATATATATATTTGGGGCATTCGGGATTTATGTGAAAGGGAAGAGTAGGTGTTGACTTGGTCTCACCAACGAAGGTGTTGACTTCGGTCTCACCAACGAAATATAGGTGTTGACTACGGTCTCATTGCGAAATTTAGGTGTTGACTTGGTCTCACCAATGAAGGTGTTGACTTTGGTCTCACCAACTGAAATATGTTGACTATGGTCACATTGCGAAATTTTGGTAACCGGTTACAATAGTGTCTAATGACACAACGTATATGGGCGAATGCCTTCGATGGAGAGTAGCGGATGGAGGGTTGACTTAGTAGTCCCCACGGTGTGAATGGCGTCTGGTGGTGTGTAGCGGATGGATCTTTAGGCTTGGGTTGGGTTGCATCATCATTTATCTTTATATGATTATGAATTTGATATGAACATGTATGCTGATTTGTTGAATGTTAGTCTTGTGTGCACATTGAGTCTTGACTCACCCGTTGTGGGAACTATTTTCGGGTAATGATAAAGGATTGGACAGGACGGTAGACCTTGAGGTGGCCATGCATCAATTTGAAGATTTTATTTATTTTGGACTTTATTTCTTTTTATTACATTTAATTTTATTATTGGGTTTTACTTGATGTAATAAGGCCATAAGGCCCAAGTTGGATTTCTTTATTTCTTTTTACTTTTAATTATTATGTTTACAATTTTTATTAAGTAAAGATCAAGTAAATACATTTTTTTAAAATAAAACCTAAATGTTTTGTCACTTTAAATAAATGGATTTTAATGTTAGATAAATTGGTTTTCAAAGACAAGCCCAACCCAAACCAATCTTTTTTTTCAAAATCACACAAGTTTTCTCTAAGTAACAAAAAATGTTTGAAACCGGTTTACTTGAGGAACATACGGATCCGGTCCATTCTCGTGGGCCGGGTGTGGGGTGTTTCAGTAGGATTTTGATATGCTGATTTGTATTTTGTATTCGATTGGGCTAAGGTCGTTGTATATATTTGATTCTACATCTGATTGGGCTAAGGCCCTAATCTATATCTGATTTTGCATCTGAATAGGCTGAAGCCCAAACTAATTCTGTAATGGGCTTCTGCCCTAGCTGTTATTTCTAACTTCTGATGAGTGTATGATATGTATGATGTCTGTGGGGATTAAACACTAAGTTGCGAAACTACTCTTTTCTATTTAATCTGTCCAGATAATCCCCAGCATTAGGCAGATCGATGTAGCAGAGGACTCAACGGTGGCCACACGTAAAACTGTTGAAATGCTTCCGCTGGTTTTCTGTTTTGATTTTTAGTTCATGATTTTGGTTGTAATTTTTGGGACGCTGGACTTTTTGGTTTTAATTTGGGAATTTAACTATTTTATAATTTAAGGATATTTAAACTACAAACTCAACAAAACTTGATTTTTCACTAAAAATGAAAGATTTTTAGAATCAGAGATAGTTTTCTGAAATAAGATATTTTCAATAGCTTTCACTAAATAGAAGGACCCTTATAACTTAACAATGAATTTGCATTTTTCGAACTAAATAAAAGTTAACAATTGGAACGGTTTTTACTTGACAAATCATTTTTTTAAAACACTTTCCATTTGACATCGCCAGATTCAGCCATAACATCTAGGCCGGGTTTGGGGTGTTACAGTGTATTTTGAAGAAGATGAGCATAATAAAATTGTTTTATTTTATTAATATATCATTTAATTACATATTTACTTAATTAACCTTTATAATTAACTCAAATTACAAAATTGCTAGGACATTATCATCCACTAACATATTAATGGGCTATTTACCATATAAGGACCTCTACTTTAAAATTCCAAAGCTATTTAATACCTTTAGCTATTAGAACTCAATTTTTGCACTTTACGCGATTTAGTCCTTTTTATCAAATTGAACATATAAACGGTAAAATTTCTTAACAAAATTTTTATATGGTAATACTATCATGCTATAGACCTTAAAATAATAATAAAATAAATATTTTGACTTCAGAATTGTGGTACTGAAACCACTGTTCCTATTTCACTGAAAACGGGTTGTTATAACTCTCATCCTAAAGGGATTTTTGTCCCCAAAATTCTTATCAGAAAATAGGTTCGGATATTGCGTTCTCATAGCTTCTTCGGGTTCCCAAGTGGCTTTCTCTATTCCGTGTCGTTGCGAAAGAAATTTACTAAAGCTATGTTTTTATTTCTCAACTCTTTCACTTCTCGTGCTAGAATTCTGATCGGTTCTTCACTGCATGTCATATCAGGCTGAATCTCGACATACATCTAAGAGATAACATGTGAAGGGTCAGATCGATACCGTTGTAACATAGACACATGAAAGACATTATGAATTCTTTCAACTTCTAATGGTAAAGCTAATCTGTATGTAACAAGTCTGATTCTTTCAATAATTCTGTATGATCCGATAAATTGTGGACTCAACTTTCCTTTACGACCAAACCAGATAACTTTCTTCCAGGAAAAACTTTCAAAAATACTATGTCACCGACTTTTAACTCTATATCTTTACGTTTAAGATCTGCATACGATTTCTGACGATCTGAAGCTACTTTGAAACTATCTCGAATCACTTTCACTTTTTCCTCAATCTCGCGAATCAAATCAATCCCAAACATCTTTTTCTCACTGAGCTCAGTCCAGTATAATGGAGTTCAGCATTTACGACCATATAAAGCTTCATATGGTGCCATCTTTAAGCTCAACTGAAAACTATTATTATACACAAATTTGACCAACAGTAAATATTTCTCCCAGTTACCTTAGAACTCTAAAACACAACAACAAAGAATATTTTCAAGAACCTGAATCACTATCTCAAACTGACCATCGGTCTGAGGGTGAAATACAGTGCTAAAATACAACTGCATACCCAGAGCATCCTGTCACTTTCTCCAGAATCATGAGGTAAACCATGGATCTCTATCCAAATAATGGAGACTGGCACTCCGTGTAATTTGACAATCTCAGAAACATATAACTTAGCTAATCTGTCAAATGAGAAATCTGTACATACCAGAAAACAATGTGTAGACTTTTTCAAATGATCAATAATAACCGAGATAGCATCTTTCTTTTTCAGAGATAGGGGTAACCCCGATACAAAATCCATAATAACTCTATCCCATTTCCACTCTGGTATCATCACTGGCTGTAACAGTCTTGAAGCTACCTGATGTTTAGCTTTAACTTGCTGACATATCTAACATCTATATACAAAGTTAGAAATCTCATGTTTCATTCTCTGCCAGTATTACATTTGTCTCAAATCACTATACACTTTATTTCTCCCCGGATGAACACACGAGCTACCACTATGAGCTTCGTACAAAATTTTCTGTATAAGCTCTGGATTCTTCGATACACAAACTCTACCTCTGAATAACAAACAATTATCTGGTCCTATCTAAAATTCTGAATCAAAAGTCAACTCACACTGTACTCTTTTAGTTCGTAACTCATTAACACATTTCTAAGCTTTGTACATCTACTGTAGAAACATCAGGTTAGCTTTTAACTCAGCTAAGATTGAGCCAACATCAGACAATGTCAATTGTGTATTCATCGCTCGCAAAGCAAACAAAGACATTCTACTTAGAGCATCCAAAACTACGTTTGCTTTTCCCAAATGATAATCAATAACTAACTCATAATCTTTCAACAGTTTGAGCCATCTACGCTATCTCAGATTTAGATCTCTTTGTGACGTCAGATACTTTAAACTTTTGTGATCAGTAAATGTGTGACATTTTTCACCGAAGAAATGGTGTCGCTAAATTTTCAATGCAAACACAATAGTTGCCAACTCTAAGTCATGTCTCAAATAGTTTTTCTCATGTAGCTTTAACTGTCTGGAGGCATAAGCTATCACTTTGTCTTCTTGCATTAAAACACAACCCAAACCATTCAATGATGCATCGCTAAAAATCACAAATTCTTTACTCAATTTAGGTTGAACTAGAACTGGTGCTTCGGTCAACAATACTTTAAACTGGTTAAAACTTTGCTGATATTTATAAGGCCATTCAAACTTCACATCTTTCTGTAATAACCATGTCATCGTTGTAGCTATCATCAAGAATCCTTTTACAAATCTCTGGTAATAACTAGCAAATCCCAAAAAGCTTCTGACTTCAGATATGTTTCTCCGTGGTTTCCAGTTAACAACTCCTGAAATCTTACTTGGATCAACTCTAATGCCTTCAACTGATACTATGTGTCCTAGAAAGGCAACTTCTCGAAGCCAAAACTCACATTTTTTGAATTTTGCAAACAGTTGTTTATCTCACAAAGTTTGTAACATAATTCTGAAATGCTCGGAATACTCAGATTCGTCTCAGGAATATGTGTAACACCCCAAACCCGGCCTAGAAGTTAGGCCCGAATCTGGCGTGTCACATGGAAGTGTTTTTTTTCTTTTCAAAACCATCTTTGTGATTGTTAAAAACTTGTTTGAGAGTCACAGCCTCTTTGTTAAAACCCAAAACACTTAAGTAATTGTTATCTACTTGAAAATGTAATTATCTTTAAAAACCTTTTTGGTTGCGAAAACATATTTGAAATAACCATTTACGAAAATATGACATTTGGAAATAGAGTTGCAGAAGCATTTTGAAAACATTGCCAAAACGTAGATAAAATACAAGTATTTTTGAGAGGTTGGTTGATGAGTCGAAAATTGAAGTAGTGGACTTTAAAATCAGGACTTTTGAAAATGACGTTGAAATTTTGAAAGAGAATCTGAGTTAAATTATTTGTAAAAGTTTACTATAAAATCCATTTATTAATCAATTTTGAAAACCATTATTTATATTTTTAGAAAATTCCTTTTTAAACAATTTAAGAAGAATAATAAAAACATCCCAAACATAAAGCAAAATAAAAATAGTCCAGAGGCCTTATTACAACTTTAAAACCCAAAACAATAAAAGTAATCAAATAAAACGGAAAGGTAGTTTACTAATATTCGAAAATGTTATTTCCGAAGCATGGCCTCCACCGAGTCATCCATGGCTCCAAGTCCTCACATCGAGCATTACCTACAAGGGTTAAGAGAAGGGGTGAGTTACAAGAACTCGATGTATAATCCACTTACCATTGTTCACTGGGCCAAAATCCTATTAAGTAATTAATTGGGCCAAAGCCTGCTTACAATAATATAAATGTATCATATATAATATGCATATGATATGCAATTCCCAAACCAAATCCTAGTTTTCCATCCGCTACACACCATCCGTACCAACCAACACACTTGTGGGTGATCTTTAGTCAACCCACTTCGCCAACACACCAAACGTAGGCATTAAGCCATTTATATCAAATTTGTGGACAAGCCACCGATTAATAGAATTTACATGGCATTGCCATTTTTAGATTTGTGGCGAGCCACGATTTATGTAGCATAGCTACGTAACTTCTCTTCATCATTATCGCATCCCATGCAAATCATGTATATAATGCATAACAAATCACAATAATTTATTTGGATATTTATTATAAAAGTATAGCTCATTATAACAAATTATCAATTAGGCCCATATAGCAAAATATCAGATTAGCCCATTGAGCAAAATATCAGATTGGCCCATTTAGCAAAATATCAGATTGGCCCATTTATCAAAATATCAGATTGGCCCATTTATCAAAATAATAGATTGGCCCATTTATCAAAATATCATATTGGCCTATTTATCAAAATATTAGATTGGCCCATTTATCAAAATATTAGATTTTGGAATCGAAAAATCTTTGACAGTTCTAATATCTTTAACAGATGGAACCTCAAAATTACCACCACTGATGTAGGCTATATACACCTCACAACCCTTACGAACCAACTTTTTAGCCCTCAAGGCAGAAATCACAATGGATAGATAATTTTGACGCTCCCCTATTAGCACCACCTCATCACCTTCCACAGTTTTCAGTACCACCCATTTAGTAGCACAATCAAAATTCGTTTGATCCTTAACCAGCCAATCCATGCCCAGTATTAAGTCGAATTCTCCAAAAGAAAGTTCCATTAAGTCCGCAAAAAATATGGTTCCCTGAACCTCCAAAGATACATCTCTGAAATTTGTTTACCTTAACTAACTACCCTAAATGACTCAACACAATAACGTCACTCACAGTGGTTTCAACCATTATGCCCAAAGTCTCAGACACCGAGCATGCTATATACGAATGCGTAGACCTAACATCAATCAGTGCAGTATAAGGTACATTTTAGATAAAGAATGTACCAGTAATAACATCTGGGGTGGCTCCGCCTCTTGGCAATGTGCAGCATAAACCAGAGTTGGCTGCCTCACCTCAGTATGTCCAGCACCTCTGCCCGGTGCTACATGACCATGGCCCATACCATTTCCATCTCTGGCCTGACCACGGCCTGGCCTAGTGCTCTAATGATCCGCACCTCAAACATGCCTCAATCCTTTTCCAGCACACACCCTGATGGCATCTACCACAGTCAACACATGGTTGTGGTCCAGTAGTAGCAATAGGGGCCCCAACTCTAATGGCCCATCAAATTTGGCCTTTTTCTTGGCCTCAGAACGGAACTTAAGGGCTCCGAATCCCACTTATTCCTAGCCTTTTCTCTGTTCTGACGCTCAGTACGTTACACCTCATTGGTGATTTTTGCCTTATCTACTAGTGTGACAAAATCTCACTCCCTTTTTGATCTCTGAGGCCGTCCTCAAAATGAACACACCGCTCATAATCAGTTGCCACCATCTCACATGCATAGTGACTTAATCACAAAAATTCAGCTTCATATTCAGCCACTGATTTATCCCCCTGAGTGAGATTTAGAAACTCCCTCCTTTGGGCATCCACATAACTAGTGCCCACATACTTCTCTTAGAATGCAATCTTGAAGAATTCCCATATCAGTCGGTCAGCCTGAGTACCATCTTTCTGTAAGCCACCACTAATAGGCTTTATCTCGTAGCAATGACACTGCACCTTTTAGTTTTTGTTCGGGGGTGCAATCGAGGTCATCCATGACCCTCTCTGTGGTCTCAATCCAATATTCAGCCACATTAGGGGCAACTCTAACAATACCCCTAAAAATCTCAGCCCTATTAGACTAGAGTCGTTCCGTGACCGACCCATGGCCCATAGTACCAGTGTCGGGCCCAACGACCCTCTCCAAAATTCACAACATAGCTTAGGACAATGCGTTGTCCCCAGCTGCTCGATCATGAGACCCAATCTCAGTCACAGGTGAAACCGGTGCCTCTCTAGCTTCAGCATTAGGCATGTGGCCTGATGACAAAGACCCATCTCAAGCACCTCTATGGCCTCCACCACGGCCTCTTGTACCCCTTCCACGAGTACCTTTGGTGCTCATTATCTATTTGTATATTATCTATTTTAAAAATTTTATGCATCAGTTTACAGTTCCAGTGTTAATTAACAGATATCTTTTGGAAAGTAATATCAGTATTTAAGAGTTTGTTTTCTCAGAATGAAGTCTTACTACAGTTTTAGTTTTCCCTATCCAAAATATTTCAGGACAGTCTAATACCTATAGTAGTCTCAATATTTCAGTTTAAACAAATAGAGGTTTCAGAGGACTTACGATATCGGCACCAGAGACTCGGTGTACCACACTTTCAGTGAAAATATTTCAAAATACTTTCAAATCATTTGGAACGATACTTTTTGAAAATTCCAAGTTTGAGAAGAAAAGCAAAAACCACAATCGAGTTTTGAAACCTGGCTTTGATACCACTAAATTTAACACCCCAAATCCCGCTAAATGTTATGGCCAAATCTGGCGATGTCACATGATAGTGCTTTTCGAAAATGATCGTTGTTTTGTCGAGTCTTAAAATTTAAATAAATAATGATCGAACCTAGAAACTAACTAAGACAACGATGGAGGTAAGCGCACCAATAGAATAGTAGTATAGTTTAGGCAAGACTAAAATGTCGAATTCTAAAGAAACCAAAAGTACTAATACTAACTCTCTTTTTATTATATAGCCTAAGAATTAAGGGACATTGTTGTTTAATATAATTTAACTAACTACTAAACTAAAGACTCTAAGACAAAGAAGAATGAAATTTGAAAAATAACTTGAGGAAAAACCAATTGATTAAGATGACACCCAAGGAAGAATTCACCTAAACTTCACTTGTTATCTAACACTGAACCAGACGATTTATTCACTTGGCTTGATCCGTAAGATTCCCTAATATATATTAATCCCTCTCTCGAGGCGACTAACGTCTAACCCTTGGTTGATTAATTGAAATCTCTTTCTAATTAAAACCATAGAATCACATTAACTTGTTCTATGGACTCCCATATTAGGTTTCACCCTAATCCAAAAAAAATCTCGTCACCCTATCTCTAGGCGCGCGATCAGCTCCGCTTAATTATGCTAGATCTACTCTTAGGCAGGGACTTTTTCTCCTCTACCTAAGCACATCATACTTGAATTAATATCCCAAAAATATCAACACAAGAATTAAGGACACATAATTAAGAACAAGTCAAATATTTATCATATAGTTCAGCAAGCGATAACAAGATTCATCTTAGGTTTCATCCCCTTAGGTATCTAAGGGTTTAGTTCATAATAATAAAAGAATACATCTCAGAAAAAAAGATAAAACAAAACATAAGAAATCCCTAAAACCCCCTGAAGGAATTGAAGGAGATATCCTCCGTCTTGAGTATAATTTCGGTTTCTTAAGATGAATCAACTAGCTATCTTCGAGTAAATCTCCACAAATCTGCCCTCTTTGGCCTAGCTGGATTCCTTCTGACTAAAGCCCTGGGTTCCCCCCTTTTAGGTTATACTTACGGTGTTTATATAGGCTTTGGAATATGTTTCTTTGCCCTTAAATATCCTAATCTGAGTGAAACTTCTCTTTTTCACGACAAGGACAAACCCATGGCACACGCCCGTGTGAATCGATTTTAGGCCATGGTCGAGTCTACTGAAGAGACACGCCTGTGTGTTTCGGGGTCTAGGCCATGTTAGAGTAAATTAGGGAGGCATGACTGTGTGGTCTTGGGCCCATGCCGTGTTGATTTCTATTTTGACCCAATTTGGTCCATTTTAGGCCCGTTTCTTGTTCTTTTCATCCTCCGGTGCTCTCCTGAGTATAAAACATGAAAACAAAGGATTAAGAGCACCAAATTACATAATTCAAGGCTTAAATCATCCAAAAGTACGCTAAATGTGGGCTTAACATATGTTACTTTTACGGTTTATCAAATACCCCCACACTTAAGCTTTTGCTTGTCCTCAAGCAAAATTCTCAAGTCACAATTGAAATGAACTTTTCACAATTCATAATTCTCATCAACAATGTCTCATCATAATTCTTAGATAATTCATACATGGATAATTTAACTCAAAGACTCCCAAAGATTCAAACAATTCTAAGTCATGTATTTGTAGCACGAAAACATAGGTGTCTCCCCTTATCTAAATAATTACCTTTAATTCAAAACTGAAAAGGAATGACATCTTTGCTAAAGATTCACTCGAAGCACTTGCAAGTCAAACCTGAAAAGTTAATCCCATAGGCTTACCTAAAAATCAAATCTCCAACGTTGTAATATGAGATGGTACACAAATTAAAAGGTCTTTAACAAGGTTGTAACGAGGCTTGGGTTAATGGTGTGGATGAAGGCTAAATTAGAAGGGTTAGAATCGAGATTGAATTGACAAATTACTTAACTAGAAAAATGAACTAATAACCTGAATAATTACATCACATGAAAATTTAAAATACTAATAATACAAGCTTCTTATTCAAGATGTTCAATTTAAACGTATAAGCTCTTAGAACATAGAACTAATAATGAATATACTTCGTGTGTTTTTTTAAGAACAAGTCAAAGGATGAAATTACTAATAAAATAATTAGGCAATCGATCAAATCAAATCTTGATAAAAGGGTAGTCAAAAAGAGTGGTGATAACAAATACAAAGGGTTTTGGGGGAATATTAGTGGGTAAGTAAATGAAAAGGATTGTTAGGATAAACGTGGTTCACTATGGGTTAATTATGGAGGTAGGCTTTTTGTGGAGTAAGTGGGTTAAAAACCTAGGTGCCTTTATCATCTCTGTGTATCAAATCGAAGGTGTGGTCTTGACATGTATAATCTAGGCAAGTTCTAGAATAACAATTCAGTGTTGACACACTCATAATCAATAAAGTGAGCATGAAAAGGAATATATGCTCTATAAGGCTCAAAATCTCACAAAAATTATGGGTTTTTGACATCAATCCCTGTAAATTTCAAACTTCAAGGTAATATTCAAATTCAGTTCAATAACCTAGAAAATTTTTATTCTTGAAAAATGGACTTATTATGCTTGATTCTCTAGTATCTTAATGTTTAAATCATCAATGCACAATTAACTATGACTTAATCTAAGAAATATCAATAAAAATCATAAATCAACAGAAATTTTATCCTAATTAGTAATATGAAAAAATTACTTAAGACAAGATATCATTCTGGGATTTGGAAATAATGCAAAAAGTTAGGCATTTTTCTAAATAAACTTTCACCTCCACACTTAAGATGTACTTTGCCCTCAATGTACAAATACAGATAATATTCATATAATAAGAGAATCAAAAGATATAGGGAGAAGTGAAACTTCTTGAATTTTAGATGAATTCCTTGGAGGATGTGAAAAATACGTTGGAGGTGTCATCTTTTGATGTGGTGGTTACTAACGAGCTCTGCGCTAGATGAAGAAATTGGGGAGCTCGTGAAGAATTAGCTAGGAATTAATAATAAAGAATCAAAATATACGAAATAAATATTTAAAGAAAAGTAAGCTAAAGTGAATGAAAATTAAAAGTAAAATAAACTTATAAGAAAAGGTAAATGGATTGAAAAGTCCTTATTGTAAGATGGTTCGTGATGTGGGTGTGATTTCTAAGGCCGTGGTGTATGATTCCCTAGCAGCCTTAAGAACCTAAAACCTAGAAACTAAAAGAAAATAAAATGATTAAGCAGAAGAGAAGTATAGATAAGGAAAATAAAGGAAAAGATTAAAGAAAAATAAGACCGAAAAGGTCTCAAAGACCCTTTGCTTGTTGAGTATATGAAGCAACTAGCATGAACTTATGTAGGTCGATCTCCCACGAGAAGACTGTGCTTTAATCCTTCCATTTCTTCGACATAGCCATTGTGGAGGTAAAGAGTGAGAAGAATAATATGGGAGATTAAAGGTCTAAAAAAAAGGAAAAAGAAAATGATATGGAAGAAGGGAGATGAGGAGTAGGTTGGAGGAGGGAGGGGGTTTAAATAGGATTTTAGGGCCTGGTACTTTCTCGCGCCCGTGTACCATGGGCAGGGTGTGTCACACGGTCGCATTGTGTTTCGTTCGCTTCTCCCACGCCCGTGTATGATCTAACAGTGTCAGCCACGGTCGTATCGCACGGTCGTGGCATGGTAGTTAAGTCCGTGACTTGAAAATTGATTCGTTCTAACTTGTACAATCTCTATTATGTCAATACGAAGATTCGGTGTATCCACACGAGCATGTGCAAGGTCGTGTGGCTTGAAATTCTGTACTTTTGGTTAGTTTATAGTTATGTGTTATAAAGAAAGGATAAAATCAAATAAAAAAGATAAAAATAAAATGAAAAATGTAGAAGTTAATGGGGTTAGAACTCGGGTTGCCTCCCGAGAAGCGCTCATTTATAGTCTTAAGCTAGACTTTCCTCTCCTTTGTATATTCATGGTGGTTTGAAGAGTTGAAAGTCCTTCCTCGTGTTATCAGTTCCATTATCATGATAGAGTTTAAGACGAGTGGTGTTTACTTTCAAAGTGCCAAACATGGGATTACTTACCTCGACTGTTCCGTATGGGAAGACATTGATTACCTTAAAAGGGATTTCCTTACTTGTGTTAGGATCAAGTAGCGATATTCGTGGGTCTGCTTTGTCTAATAGTACCTGATCTCTGATTTTGAACTTGTCTGCCTTATGAAATGGCTTCGGTTCTGCTTCGTGTATCCCTAGTTCTTCTTTAAGATGTGTCTTCTCCTCTTCTAGTTCATTGATCTGAATCCCTTATTCCTTGTGAGTTATTTCCCTGTTGGCACAAGTTTTAGGATTGAACTCAATTGTGTTCTTTTGTGGTGCTACCTAAAAGGAAGGGTTAATCGAATGGTTATCAATAGAATTTACTTTCTCACCTTAGTTATTCGATGTTCTAGCTGAATCTAGGGCTTGAAGAGTAAATGTCTTGTCACCTACACAGAGTATGAGTTCACCTGCGTCGACATCGATTTTAGTCCTGGCAGTTGCTAAGAATGGTCTTCCTAAAATTAGGGGTATCGTGTTGTGCTCATTCATGTCTAAAACGACAAAGTCTACCAGGTATACAAATTTATCAATCTTGACAAGTACATCTTCAATTATACCCCTAGGAACTCTGATAGTTTTATCAGCTAATTGAATGCTTATCGTAGTTTGTTTGGGCTTCCTTAAACCTAGTTGTTTAAATAATTTATAAGGCATGACATTTATGCTTGCCCCTAAATCAGCTAATGCATTATCAATAGATAAACTACCAATTAAGCATGGAATTGTAAAACTCCATTGACCTTTTAATTTTCGTGGTAGTTTATTTTGCAATATTCTGAGCATACTGCGTTCAGTTCCACATGTGATTCCTCGTCTATCTTTACTTATTTATCAATAGCTTCTTTAAAAATTTTCTCGAATCTGGCATTTGTGAAAGAGCTTTAAGAAACGATAAGTTAATATGTAATTTCTTTAAAAGTTTAAGAAACTTACCAAACTGTTCCTCTGTGTCGTCTTTCATTATTGCTTTGAGATATGATATGCGTGGTTTGTATTCTTTGACTACCAATTTTGGTTTTACCTCAACCTTACCTTCTTCTACTGCACTCTTTTCTCTTAAATTAGGCTCATCTAACCCTTCACTGTCTTGAGCTATTATGGCTTGAATTTTCTCCCTTGGGTTAGTCTCGGTGTTGCTCAGTAGTCTTCCCTGTGGTCTCTCAGAGATCTGCTTAGCAAGTTGCCGTATTTGATCCTTGAGCTCCTGTGACAATACTTCAAGTTTTGTTTCTACCTTTTGGAAACATGTTTCTGAAGCTGCTATAAATTTTGTCAGCATCGCTTCAAGGTTCGACTTCTTTTCCTGTGGGTAGGGCTGTTGTTGGAAGTTTTGAGATGGTTGTTGCCTTTGATTTCCTTGGCCACCCCATGAGAAATTGGGGTGGTTTTTCTAACCTGGATTATAAGTATTACTATAAGGGTTATTGTTAGATCAGAAATTATTACCTATATAGTTCATTTGTTCGCTCTCCATGCCCTGTCCGTAGGGTGGGTACTCAAGATTCACCACGCCTTCACTTGAGTCGCACTGCATAACTGGATGTGCCTGCGAAGAACCATATAAACCATCAAATTTTTTATGTAGCAACTCTACTTGAGTTGTAACGCGATTACTACGTCGAGGTTGAAAACTCTAGCTGCTTTGGCTGGCCTTGTCCTTGTAACTTGCTACTGATAGTTATTTAGTGACATCTCCTCGATAAACTCGTAGGCTACTTTAGGAGTTTTGTTATTCAGAGCTCCGCCGGTGGCTGAATCGATTAGTTGCCTTGTTGAGGGGTTCACACTATTTTAGAAAGTCTACACCTGTAGCCACAAAGGTAATCCATGGTGTGGACACCTTCTCAACAAATCCTTGTATCTCTTCCATGCGTTGTAAAGTGTCTCTAAATCCATCTGCACAAAAGAAGAGATATCATTCCTTACTTGGCCATTTTGGTTGGCAAAAAATATTTTAATAAAAAATTTTTGGTCATCTGATCCCATGTAGTGATTGATCCTCGTGGAAGAGAATACAACCACTGTTTGGCTTTATTCCTCAAAGAAAAGGGAAATAATTGAAGACAGATGGCATCATCAGAAATGCATTTATTTTGAAGGTATCACAGAATTCTAGAAAATTTGCTAAGTGTGTGTTAGGATCCTCATCCTACAAACCATCAAACTAAACAAACTGTTGTATCATCTGTATAGTGTTAGGTTTCAGTTCAAAATTATTTGTAGCAATAGTAGGCCTAACAATACTTGACTCAGTTCCTATTAAACTAGGTTTAGTCAGTTCCTATTAAACTAGGTTTAGCATAATCATACATAGTACGTGGAGCGTGATGTTCGGTTGCCTCTGGAGGTAGCGAATTATTCTTGACCGTCCTCTCATTAGGATTAGTTTCGCCTTCTTGCTCTTCTTCTATGTAGTTTAAGCTTCGCCTTATCTCTCTACGATTTCTACAAACGGTATCTTCGATGTCCCTATCGTAAAGTAGAGGTCCTGTTGGGTTCCTTCTAGTCATAAACTAGAGGTACATGAAAGGAGTGAAAGAAGAAAATTTAGAAAAGCAAAAATAAAATTTAATAAAATATGGCTAAAGTAATAAAAATTAAGCGTTCTTAATATTTCAGTTCCCCGATAACGGCGTCAAAAACTTGATCGTTGTTTTGTCGAATCTTAAAATTTATATAAATACTGATCAAACCTGAAAACTAACTAATACAACGATGGAGGCAAGCACACCTATCGAGCAGTAGTATAGTTTAGGAAAGACCGGAATGTCGAATCCCAAAGGAACCAAAAGTACTAATACTAACTCTTTTTATTATCTAGCCTAAGAATTAAGGGAATTTGTTGTTTAATCTAAATTAACTAACTACCAAACTAAAGACTCTAAGACAAAGAAGAATGAAATGAGGAAAAATCAATTGATTAAGACGACACCCAAGAAAGAATCCACCTAAACTTCACTTGTTATTTAACACTGAACCAGATGATTTATTCACTTGACTTGATTCGTAAGATTCCCTACCATATATTAATCCCTCTCTCGAGGCGACTAACATCTAACCCTAGGTTGATTAATTGAAATCTCTTTCTAATTAAAACCCCTAGAATCGCATTAACTCGATCTATGGACTCCCATATTAGGTTTCACCCTAATCCATCAAAATCTTGTCACCCTATCACTAGGCGCGCGATCAACTCCGCATAATTATGCTAGATCTACTCTTAGGCAGGGACTTTTGCTCCTCCACCTAAGCACATCATACTTGAATTAATATCCCGGAAATATCAACACAAGTATTAAGGACACATAATCAAGAACAAGTCAAATATTTATCATATAGTTCAGCAAATGATAACAAGATTCATCTTAGGTTTCATCCCCTTAGGTATTTGAGGGTTTAGTTCATAATAATAAAAGAATACATCTCAGAAGAAACGATAAAACAAAACATAAGAAATCCCTAAAACCCCCTGAAGGAATTGAAGGAGATATCCTCCGTCTTGAGTATAATTCCTGCTTCATGAGATGAATCAACTGGCTATCTTCAAGTAAATCTCCACTAATCTGCCCTCTTTGGCCTAGCTGGACACCCCCTGACTAAAGCCCTGGGTTCCCCCCTTTAGGTTATACTTAGGGTGTTTATATAGGCTTCAGAATATATTTCTTCGTCCCTAATATCCTAATCTGAGTGAAACTTCTCTTTGTCACGACAGCGAGACGCCCATGGCACACGCCCGTGTGAATAGATTTTAGGTCGTGGTCGAGTCTACTGAAGAGACACGCCCGTTGATCGTGTCAAACAGTCGAGTTTTAATATTTATAAAAAGAACAATCGAACCTGTAGACTAACTATGGCAACGATAGAGGCAAGTGCACCTATCAAACAATAGTATAGTTTAGGCAAGAGTATCTTATCGAACCCAAGGGAACCTAAAAGTACTACTACTCATTTCTTTCTATTATTTAGCCTGAAATATGGAGCGATTGGTTTATTAATCTAAAAACTAATGAAATACTTAAACTAAATGCAAAGACAAAACAACGAAACTTTGGGAAAGGACTGTGAAAAACTTAGTTGATTACGACGATACCCTCAAGAACAATCCACCTATGACTTCTCTTATTATCTAACTTTTAATTCATATGACATCTTTACTTAGCTTGATCCGTGAGACTCCCTAACCTATATTAAACCCTCTCTTGAGGTGAATAATGTTTAACCTTAGGTTAATTAGTGGAACTCTCGTTCTCTTCTAATAACCCCCTAAGGAAGTAGTAAATCGATCAATGGACTCCCATATTAGGTTTCACCCTAATCCGATAAAATCTCGTAACCCTATCTCTAGGAGCTCTATCAACTCCGCTTAATTATGCTAGATCTACTCTTTGGCAAGGTCTATTCCTCCTCCACCTATGCACATCAGATTAAATTAAGCAACATAATTAAGAACAAACTAAGTACTTATCATATAATTTAAAATCAAATAAAAAAATTCATCATAGGTTTCATCCCTTCAGGTATCTGAAGGGTTTAATTCATAACAAATTAAGAAAACATCTCAAGAGAAAAGATAAAACAAAACATAAGAAATCCCTAAAACCCCCTGAAGGAATTGAAGAGGAGATCCTCTGTCTTGAGTAGAACTCCGGCTTCTTGAGATGGATCAACTGGCTATCTTCGAGTAATTCCCTGAATAAAAGCTCTGGCAGAAAACTCTGCCTAAAACTCTCTCCCTTAGAATGGCTACCTTGGGTTGTTTATATAGGCTCCTTAGATGCTTTACTTGGCTCCTAAGTACCTCCTTCAAGTAGAATTACTATTAAGGTGTTTAAGTAGACTTAGGAGTATGTTTATTTGGCTTTAAGCATCCAAATTCGGCTGAAATTGCTCATTCCCGTAGTAGGGGCACAACCATGGCACATGCCCTTGTAAGTCATCTTTAGGCCGTGTGTTGATTCTGTTGATTGAGGCACAACCGTGGCACAACTATGGAAGTCGGGGTTCTGGCCGTGCTTTTGGTCTATCAATTGGGACACGGCCATGCAAATTATGCTTGGGCGTGTCTGTGAATGATTGGTGAGGCACGGTCGTGTGACTTGAAGTCCAGGCCGTGCCAATTTCTTGGGTTGGCCCAATTTGGTTTGTTTTAAGCCTATTTCTCATTCTTTTCGTTCTCAAGTGCTTTCCTGAGTATAAGACATGAAAAGAAAGGATTAAGAGCACCTTTTTACATAAATTAAGGGCTAAATCATCCCAAAGCATACTAAATGTGGAATTAAAATATGTTATTTTTATGGTTTATCAAATACCCCCACACTTAAGCTTTTGCTTGCCTCAAGCAAAATTCTCAACTTACAATTAAAACGAACTTTCCATAATTTATAATTCCTGTCAACAATGTCTCATCATAATTCATAGATAATTTATACATGGATAATTCAACTCAAAGAGTCCTAAAGATTCAATTACGATAAGTCATACCTTTGTAGTACGAAAACATAGGTGTCTCCCCTTATCTGAATGGTTACCTTTAATTCAAAACCGACAAGGATTGACATCCTCATTGAAGGTTCACTCAAATCACTCAAAGTGTTTAAGGTTCAAGAATAAGCACTCATAAGTCGAACCTGAAAAGTTAATCCCATAGGCTTGTCTGAAAATCAAATCTCCACCACTGTATATGAGATGATACACAGATCAAAAGGTCTTTATCAGGGTTGTAACGGGGCTAAGGTTAAGGGTGTGGATACAGGCTAAATTAGAGGGTTAGAATCGAGACTGACTTGACTAATTACCTAAAAAAAACAATGAACTGAATATGAATATTTACATCGAATGAAAAGTAATAATAATACTATTGATAATTACTATATAATAAAGAGAATTTTCATCACTTAAAATTTGATAATACTTTAATACGAGCTTTTTCTTCAACAATTGGAGTTTAAATGCTCTAAGTTCTTTTGTATACTACTAATATTGAATAAACTTGGATTTTTTTAAGAACAAACTAAAATATTACATCATAAATGATAAATGTAACTACTGAACTAATATAATTCGGTAACTTAATCAAATCAAACCTCGATTAAAGGGTAATCAAAGAATGATGATAACAAATACAAAGGGATTTTGGGTTAATATTAGTGGGTAAGTCAATAAAAAGGTTGTTAGGATTCAACGGGGTTCACTAGGGTTTAATTTGTGAAGGTAGGCTTTTTATGGATTAAGTGGGTTAAACTTAGGTGCCTTTATCATCTCAGTATATCAAATCATTAATGTGGTCTCGACATGTATAAACGAGGCAAGTTCTAGAATAACAGTTCAAAGTTGACACACTTATAATCAATACAGTGAGCACGAAAAAGAATATATGCTCTATAAGGCTTAAAATCTCACAAAAATTATGGGTTTTTTTTTACATCAATCCTTATAAATTCCAAATTTCAAGGTAGTACTCAAATTCAGTTCAATAACCTATCAATTTTAATTTTTAAAAAGTAGGCTTATCATGCTTGATTCTCTAGTATTCTTCAAATTTAATCATCAATGCACAATTATCAATGACTTATTCTAAAACATATCAATAATAATCATAAATCATTAGAAATTTTATCCTTATTAGTAATATGAGAAAAATACTTTCGAACAAGTTTAAAATTCAGGATTTTGAGAACAATGAAAAATTAGGCATTAATTTGAGAATTATGCAAAAAGTTAGGGACTTCCCCCCACACTTAAGATGTACATTGCCCTCAATGTATAAAGATAGGTAATAACAATTAATATAAGATTAAAAGAGAGGGATAGAGTGCCACTTCGTGAATTTTGGGTGATTTCTGGTAGGATGGCAGAGAAATATAAGTTGGAGGGGTCGGTCTGGTGGGGTGTCTCTGTGCTAGATAAAGAAATTGGGTGCCTGCAAAGATATAGCCAAGAAATCTAAGGAACCATTAATAATATACTAATATTATAATTAAAGATAAAGGAAATAAAGAGAAGGAGACTAAGAAGAAAACTAAAATTGAAAGAAAAGACTAATGGACTAAGGAGTCCTTATTGTTGGATGGTTTGCGAGGTGGGTGTGTGATCTAAGGTTGCGGATTATTGGTGATGGTGGAAGTGGCATGATTCCCTTGTAGCCTTTAGAACCTAAAACCAAGAAACTAAATTAAAATAAACTAAACTAAGCATAAGATTGTTAAAGAGTAGGAAATTGAATCAAAAGGGAAAAAGAAAATAAAAACTATATGGTCTGAAAGACCCTTGGCTTGTTGTTTAAATGAAGTGGCGATATGAACTTATATAGATAGGTTTCCCATAGGGAGATTGTGATTGGCCTCTTGTGCTTCTTCGGCATGATTTTTTAGTATAGCTCAAGAGTCTGAACACCTTTTTTAATGCAAGACAGAAAAATTGAAAGAAAAAGAAGGAGGAAAGAAGATAGGGGAAAGGGGAAGGGCTGTGGGGTTTAAATAGATTTTTGCTTCTGACGCTGTCCCACGCCCGTGTATCTAGGGCGTGCTACTTTGCACGGCTGTATCGCACGGCCGTGTTTGGAGGCGTGTTGGTTTGCCATGCCCATTTGTCTCTGCTACCACGCCCGTTTCTATAATGGCAGTGTTGACCCACAGTCGCCTCGCACGGCCGTGGTGGGGTAGGTGAGCCCGTGACTCCTGCAGTTGGTTGGGGCAAGATTCGCACGGCCTCTGCTATGTCAGTACGGTGATTTAGAGTGCCTACACGGCCATAGCCACGGCCGTGTGCTAGACCGCGTGGTCTAGGAATCTGTAATTTTTCAATTTGTTGAACTCTAAAAAAGAAAATAGAGATAATAATAAAACTAAAACTACCAAATAGAAATTATTATTAGTAGTTGGGTTGCCTCCCGAAAAGCGCTCATTTATAGTATTAAGCTAGACTCTTCGAAAAAAAATTTAGGGAGGTTTAAAGGTTTGAACATCTTCCCTCATGCTTATAGTTCTATTTTTCATGACAAAGTTCAAGTCGAGAAGTGTTTACCTTGGAGGCGTCAAATGTTGAGTTCCTTACCTCAAATGTTTCATGTGGGAAAATGTTGTGTACCTTCAGAAGAATTTTTCCCTTTAGTTTCAGGTCTGTTGAAGTGATGTGGGGATCTGGTTTGTCTAACAGTACCTGGTCTCCTATTTTGAAGTGGTTTGATGTCCCTACAAGCTTTTCTGGTGGTTCATTTGGTTTTACTTCGTGTGGATCTGGCTTTTCTTTGACTTGTATCTTCTACTCTTCAAACTTGTCAAACCTAAGGTCTTGTCCCTTGTAGGATTCTTCTTTGTTGTTTTGGGACTTATAAGTAGGCTCAGGGTTGTCTTTATGTGGTGTTTCCTATGATGAAAGTTGAACAATTTGATTATCTTTTGAAGTGACTTTCTTACCTTCATCATCTACTGTTCTGGTCGAGTCGAGAGCTTGAAGCTTAATCGATTCATCTCCTACGCGAAGTATGAGCTCGCCTGTGGCAACATCAATTTTAGTCTTGGCAGTTGCTAGAAAAGGTCTTCCTAGAATTAAGGGGATTGAATTATCCTCATCCATGTCTAAAACAACAAAATCTACTAAGAAAACAAATTTTTAGATTTTTACAAGCACATCTTCAATAATGCCCCTAGGAATTCTAACAGTTTTATCAGCTAGTTGAATACTCATCCTAGTTTGTTTGGGCTTCCCTAGACATAGTCGTTTAAACAATGCATAAGGCATGACATTTATACTTGCCCCTAGATCAGCTAACGCATTATCAATAGTTAAACTACCAACTAAGCATGGAATTGTGAAACTCCTTGGATCTTTTTGTTTCTGCGGTAGTATATTTTATAACATTACCGATCATGTTGCGTTTAGTTCCATGTGGTGCTCTTCATCTATTTTGTGTTTGTTTTTCAAGAGTTGTCTTAAAAATTTCCTCGAGTCTGGCATCTGGAAAAGAGCTTCAAGAAGGGGTAAGTTAATATGTAATTTCTTTAAAAGTTTAAGAAACTTACCAAACTGTTCCTCTAAATTATCTCCTTTCAATGCTTCGGGATAAGGTATGCGAGGTTTGTATTCTTTGATTATTGGTTTTGGCTTTTCATGTGCTACCTCTATTTTACCTTTTTCTTTCTTGGTTTCTTGTGCCGTGGTGTGCTCGTCTACCTTTGTACCCTCTTGAGCTGTGATGGCTTGGATCTATTCTTTTGGGTTTATTTCTGTGTTGCTTAGTAGACGTCCTTGTTGACGTTCAGAAATCAGCTTCATGAGATGTCCCACTGACTTAGTAAGTTCTCCAACTTTATTCTCGATCCCTTTGATCGATTTTTGTTGTTCATCAAGTGCTGCTTCAGTCTTTTGGAAACGAGAATCTGTGGCTGCCATGAATTTTGTCAGCATCTCTTCGAGGTTTGATTGTTTCTCTTATGGATATGGCTGATTTTGATAATTTGGAGGAGGTTGCTGCCTTTGATTTCCTTGTCCTCCCCACAAAAAATTTGGGTGGTTCCTCCAACCAGCATTATAAGTGTTACTATAAGGATTATTATTGGATCTAAAATTGTTACCTATATAGTTTGTCTACTCATGTTCTGCTCCTAGTTCGTAGGGTGGGTACTTAGGATTCGCCACATTCCCACTCGCTTCGCATTGCATTACTGGGTGTACCTGCAAAGAACATAGATTATCAAGGTTTTTATTCATCATCTCCACCTGTGTTGACAGCATTGTTACTGCGTCTATGTTAAAAATTCCAGCTTATTTTGTCGGTTTGGCCCTTGGAATTTTCCATTGATATTCAACGACATCTCCTCAATAAAGTTGTAAGCCGCTTTAGGAGTTTTGTTATTCAAAGTTCCATCGGCTGATGAGTCAATCATTTGCCTCGTTAAAGAATTCACACTTTTGTAAAAAGTTTGGACTTGAAGCCACAAAGGTAATCCGTGGTGTGGACATCTTCTCAGGAGATCTTTATATCTTTCCCATGCATCATATAATGTTTCTACGTCATTCTGCACAAAAGAAGATATGTCATTCCTAAATTTGGCCATTTTGGCTGGTGGAAAGTATTTTAAAAGAAATATTTCAGTCATTTGATCCCATGTGGTGATTGACCCTCGTGGTAACGAGTTCAACCTCTACTTTGCTTTATTCCTTAATGAAAAGAGAAATAACTGAAGACGGATGGCATCGTCAGAAACGCCATTTATTTTGAAGGTATCACAAAACTCTAAGAAATTAGCTATATGAGTATTTGGATCTTCATCCTGCAAACCATCAAATTGAACAAACTGTTGAATCATTTGTATTGTATTAGGCTTTAATTCAAAATTATTAGTAGCTATAGCGGGCCTAACAATACTAGATTCTGCTCCTGTCAAATTAGGTTTAGCATAATCATACATAGTACGTAGAGCATTCTATTCTTGCACATTTGGCGGTGGATTGTTTTCGTCCATTTTTCGTCCATCCCATTAGTAGGATTGGATCTGTCTTGTTCTTCTCTTTGGTAGTCTAGAGCTCGTCTAATTTTTCTGCGATTTCTACGAGCGGTAGCTTCAATGTCACTTTCGTATGCTAAAGGTCCTCTCGGGTTCCTTCTAGTCATAAACTAGAGGTACCTGCTAGGATAAGAGAGAAAGAAATTTAGTGTAAATAAAGATCTAAAATAAAAAAATAAAAGTAAATTGCGAAAAAATAATAAAATAATGGCTAAACTAATAGAAATAGAGTTTTCTTAATATTTTAGTATTCTCCGGCAATGGCGCCAAAAACATGATCGTGTCAAACAGTCGAGTTTTAATATTTATAAAAAGAACGATCAAACCTGTTGACTAACTATGACAACGATAGAGGCAAGTGCACCTATCGAACAGTAGCATAGTTTAGGCAAGAGCATCTTATTGAGCCCAAGGGAACCTAAAAGTACTACTACTCACTTTCTTTCTATTATTTAGCCTAAAATATGGAATGATTGGTTTATTAATCTAAAACCTAATGAAATACTTAAACTAAATGCAAAGACAAAAGAACAAAACTTTGGGAAAAGACTGTGGAAAAACTCAGTTAATTACGACGATACCTTAGGAAAAATCCACCTATGACTTCTCTTGTTATCTAACTTTTAATTCATATGACTTCTTTACTTAGTTTGATCCATGAGACTCCATAACCTATATTAAAGCCTCTCTCGAGGCGAATAATGTCTAACCTTAGGTTAATTAGTGGAACTCTCGTTCTCTTATAATAACCCCCTAAGGAAGCGAAGAATCGATCAATGGACTCCCATATTAGGTTTCACCCTAATCTGCAAAATCTCGTAACCCTATCTCTAGGCGCCGATCAACTCCGCTTAATTATGCTAGATCTACTCTTAGGCGGTCTCTCCTCCTCCACCTAAGCACATCGATTAAATTAAGTAATATAATTAAGAACAAACTAAGTACTTATCATATAATTTAGAAATCAAATAACAAAATCTGTCATAGGTTTCATCCCCTTCAGGTATCTGAAGGGTTTAGTTCATAACAAAATAAGAAAACATCTCAAGAGAAAAGATAAAAAAAAAACATAAGAAATCCCTAAAGCCCCTTGAAGGAATTGAAGAAGAGATCCTCTGTCTTGAGTAGAACTCCGGCTTCTTGAGATGGATCAACTGGCTATCTTTGAGTAATTCCCTGAATAAAAGCTCTGGCAGAAACTCTGCCCAAAACTCTATCCCTTAGAACGACTGCCATGGGTTGTTTATATAGGCTCCTTAGATGCTTTACTTGGCTCCTAAGTATCTCCTTAAAGTAGAATTACTATTAAGGTGTTTAAGTAGACTTAGGAGTATGTTTCTTTGGCTTCAAGCATCCAAATTCGAGTGAAATTGCTCATTCCCGTAGTAAGGGCACGGCTATGGCACACGCCCGTGTAAGTCGTCTTCAGGCCGTGTGTTGATTCTGTTGATTGAGGCACGGCCGTGGCACGGCCATGGAAGTCGAGGTTCAGGCCGTGCTTCAGGTCTGTTGATTGGGACACGGCCATGCAAATTGTGCTTGAGGCGTGTCTTTAAATGATTGGCGAGGCACGACCGCGTGACTTGAAGTCCAGGCCATGCCAATTTCTTTGGTTGGCCCAATTTGGTCCGTTTTAAGCCTGTTTCTCATTCTTTTTGTTCTCGGGTGCTTTCCTATGTATAAGACATGAAAAGAAAGGATTAAGAGTACCTTTTTACATAAATTGAGACTAAATCATCCAAAAGCATACTAAATATGGGATTAAAACATGTTACTTTTACGGTTTATCACCCGTGTGTTTCAAGGTCCAGGTCGTGTTAGAGTAAATTAGGGAGGCACGATCGTGTGGTCTTGGGCCCAGGCCATGTCGATTCTATTTTGACCCAATTTGGTCCATTTTAGGCCTATTTCTCGTTCTTTTCATCCTCCAGTGCTCTCCTAAGTATAAAACATGAAAACAAAGGATTAAGAGCACCAAATTACATAATTCAAGGCTTAAATCATCTAAAAGTATGCTAAATGTGGGCCTAAAATATGTTACTCTTATGGTGTATCAGAAAACATAATTTCATTGGAAAACCCATTCTATATTAAATCTCATTTATGATCATAACAAAAATTTAAGGTTATCTTGTTCATTTTAAACTCAAGTTGTTTTTAATAGTTTATTGATCAAATTAGTTTGTTACTATACTTTAAACAATGTTTGATGCTGAAGCTTTTACAATATTTTACGAAAACTTGGTGTTTTGAAAAGCATTCATCTTTTAAAAATTCGCGTCCTACTACTATCAGTAAGAATTTAAATAATTAAAATCCCAAATTAAGAGTTAAAAATTTAAAGAGGCCTTATTACAAAACAAATACCCAAATTAAATTATTACAAATAAGAATCCAATATAGCAACAATTGCAGCTGTGTGGCCATCTCTGAGTCCCTCAAGACCTGGTCCCTAAGACTGGGATTGCTGTCTGAGATAAATGTAGGGTGAGTTCTAAAACTCAGTTTGTAACCCCATGTAAGCAAAATGGCCAATCAAGCCGTAGGAAAGTACAGTCTAGGCTAAGCCCAAATGAATAACAATTTAATTCAGTTGGGCCTTAGCCCATTACAGTATCAGTATCAGTGTAGGCCTTAGCCCATTTTAGTGATAGTAATAGTTTAGACATGCAATAAAAAATCCTACCCAACCAGCCTCTACACTCCACTCCGTCTAGCCCTACACTCCATGTGGGGATAAAATAAACCCACCCATCCTTACACTCTAAAAATTAGCACCGATTGCGGCACTAAACAGTATTTGTAGCAGAGCTGCCAATACAGTACACTTCTTCCAATCATCATAATACCATCCCCATGGAACATATCACACATGGATGCAACATCTATCATGGCATGCTCATATACAATCATACATAAGGCATACAATCATTTAATATCATAGGGGCATAACAGTCATTTTATACCATAGGGCCATAACAGTCATTCTATACCGTAGAGGCATAATAGTCATTTTATTAGTTTGGGGTCTAGGCATACTTACCGACCCATCAGTTGGTCCATAGTCGTCTCGGGCGACCCATGTAACCTTAACAGTAAAACAGTTAAAATGGGCCCAAAGCCCATAATGTGGGCCCATGTTAGCCCACATAGCCTAGAATTGGTCTCGGGCATGAAAATTACACAATTTGGCCCAATATTCTCCACACGTTCGGATGGTTTACCTATGTAGGGCCCACAAGCCTATTGGACCCACACGGCCTATTTCGACCCAACATGGCCTAAAACGGCCTAAGGCCACAAAATCGCTCATGGTGGCCTTAATAGACTAACACCCACGTTTTATACGTTCAGATTACCACACGAGCGAGCGCACGCTCGTGTAGTGCCAATGGTCATATTTTTTGACTTTTTCTAATAACGCTTTTGCCAACATTTACACACTTTTCGACATTTCACCAATATTGGTTATGGAGTACTGCTACACACCTGGGTTCTATTTGCTAAGAAAATCGCCCAAGCCTTTGAAACTTACACTTGATCAACAATCCTCAATTATTCACTTAAGCAATTACCTAATTGAATAAGCATAAGTTATCCCAATCGTTATATTCACAACAACTTACCTTTGATCGAGTGAAGAGGGAAGTTTCGCCTACCCAAACGTTAATCACGAACATTCAACCCCTTCGAACAGTTCCTAGGCACCAACCAAAAAAGAGTAAGCACTTATTTAATAGGCAACAAGATAATAATATCCTACCGTCACTTACCAATAACGCAAGAAGAGTACCCATTACGAAGTGTAAGACTTGTCGGCAAATAGAGAATGATAACCAAAACAATAAAGAAGGGAAAGCAGTCAACTGTAAGGGAAAGAAATGAATCACCAAAAAGAAATGAAAGGGCAAGGATGAAAAAGAGGGAAAAGATTTGGCCAAAGGGAAAAGGAAAACGTTTGCTCACCTTTTTCAGAAGAGTAGTATTCTGGGAAGTCAAGAGAGAGATAACACAGGAACACTAATTGGTAGGAAGCAGTAAGAATAGAACCGGCACAATGATGGTAAAAAGAAAAGAGAATCAGCAAAGAAGAACTAACAGCAATCGTCAAAAATATTTGGAAAAGGAACGAAGAGGAGGCAAGGAGAGGAAGAGGGTGTATTCGGCCAATAATAAGGAAAGGAGAGAAGAGGAGATGATAAGAAGAGAAAAGGTATATTCGGCCAAAGAAAAGGTTGTCAAAAGTGAAACAGAAGAATATGAAAACACCCTTACCACATTCGGCTTCAAGCAAAGGAGAGAAAAACACCAATACCAAAAACCTAAAATGAAGAATATACCCTAAATGAGGAGTACCACTCTGGTCAAAATTCTTGAGTGCTAGAGTCCATTTTCAGCATAACTCTCCCTCTCCCCTCATCTCCATTGATTTTCTCTTAAAGTCCTTTCTCAATTCTCTCCACCTGATCATGCCTCCCCTCAACCACTCAATTTCAATTCTCCTCAACCATTCCAGTGTTTCAGTCAAACTCTAGAACCTCTACGGCACAGCAGCAAAATAAATACTCCACTGCTCCTACCAAGATTCGAACACCAGTCCTCTGACATAGGTAACATGCCACTTACCCTTACACCAGCAGACTCTTTATGTCATGCTTTACCCACAATAATTTAAAAGCCTACTACTATAGGCAAGGGTTTTATTTCTTAAAAGCAAAATTTTTGCACAAGCCTAGGCTTGAACCCAAGACTTCTCAGACACTCCCAAACATACCCAAATCACTCAACCACTGAAACAACATGTATTTGTGTTACAAACATGCCAAAATATGTACTTAAATTTTTGGGGCGTTACATATCTTTACATTATCCCAAACACTAGACTCAGCATTATTCAGAATATTCTTTGAAAATAAGTTTAGGGGAGTTGAAAAGAAGTGTTAAATGCTCTAAAAATTGTAGTACATTCAGTAAAATGCTCGTCTTAATTTAAAAAAAAAAGAGCACATGTACTTGAAAGAAAATAGATGTACAAAAGAGCATGTTAAAGCAAAGTAAGTTGGTGTTAAGGGAAATTATTCCAAAGGTTCGATTGAAGCTGAGTCTAAGGTTTTAAGCCTAAATGTATCTATCTTTTACCTACCTCTAGTCTAGCCACGTTACAACCTTTTATAAAGACCTATTGATTCAAGTTTTCTATGCTACCTACATTACTGGAGAGAAATTGCTATGTTCAACATATGAAGGCATAAGTTAAACTTAATGATTCCAACTTAATCTTGAATAAAAAAATAAAATCAAATTTGTAAGGGTTAACGTGTCTTTGTTAAGGAAGCATTTAGTCTAATTTTGCTATCATAATAGTTGTTAATTTGAACGATATGTATACTTAAGTAGCATAATTATCAAATTTCTTGTTTTTGAGCATAAGTATATTAAATTCATAATTCTGGGAAGAATGTTGTTCTGAACAAAATTTTCAAAGGTGTTTTTTGAGTAATTCTTTTCAATTTGCTCATTACTCGAGACGAGCAATGAATTAAGTTTGAAGGTGTGGAAACACGAAAATTTACACATTTTTACATACCCTTTTTAACTTAAAATCACACAGTTTCAATAACAAGACAACAAATATTAACATACATATCTAATGTAACCTATATGCACGACACACCCCCAAACCTAAGGGAGGCATTACCCTCAATGCATAAAGAAATTAAAAATGTCAGAAAATAAAACACTAATGCATGAATTAGAAATAAAATCTTGGACAGAATATTTGTTAATCTTAATTTGGTTTGGTTGACTTCTTGGCTGCATGTTTGTAACACTAATGCCTCTCGATTTTACAATATTAGCTTGGACTATTTTTCTAGCAGTTGTTTTGTAATGCTTCCTTTTAAGCTGATTAGTAGGCACCTCTTCTTCATGATCAAAATTTGATTTTGTGAGTTCATCAACGAGTTGATGAAATGAACGTTCTTCTGCGGTTATAAGTGCTTTCAATCTTGGTGTGGTGGTAGTGGTAGTGTTTGTATGTGTAGTAGTTTAAGTCACATCATCATCTTCTTTCTCAAATTCAACATAGAGAGATTCGATTTTCTCTGGTTCTCCTTCTTGTTCGATGATCTGCTTCTCTACAGTAACTTCTTCACCCTCGTCATCCTCCTTATCAGGCTCCAACAACAACTCGTTAGGAAAAATAGGGAATGCGGGCATTCGATGAGTAAAATTCTTTTGAAGGGACTTCTTAATAGCTTTATCCCTTTTCTAACATAGCCACAAAATATGGCCATTTCCTCTTGAGCTTTGCCAAGATTAATGGCCATAATCTGTTGTTGCTTTTCTAGTTTTTGAAACTGTTGCTGCAAGACCTTTAGAGTCTCAACCACCTTTTACTCAAATGCATTCTTAGAGGTTGATAGAGCAGCATTGTTGGGCCTGGATGGAGAATATATTGGGGAAGGATTTGAATATCGTCGCAATTCCTCACCAGAAAATTTTAGAGCAATGTGTTTAGGGATAGCACCTTTGTTAGGGATTTGGTCTTCATTGAATTGAAGAGGAACGTTAACTTGTTGACAAAATGCAGTAATAAGCGATAGAAAGTTTAAAGTACAGGCACTTTTTTTAGCACAGCAGTGGACCTCTTGAAAGATAATGTTCCCAACATTTATCCTTTGTCCTACCATAATCAATGGAGTTGCAACAGACAGTCCTTCAAGATTGTAGAATTGTGGGTTGATGGAATGAGATGATTTTTGAGGAAATGATACCAAACCCTGAAATGGGGCTTCAAAGTTACCTTGTCAATGGCGTAACAATCATTCCTTGAGATCGTCCATTTGTTGCCCTCAACACAAACATCAGCAAGCACGTGGTTTAATTTTTCTACTGTCATTGTCTTGAAAAAATTAGCATGTTTATCAATTCCATTAGACAACCTATATTGTACATTTCTCAAGTTGGCATCAAACAATACTGAAGCACCCCACACATATATAAATGCATTTTTAGGGGAGGTAAGGTGAACATAAAACTCCTTCACTACTTTAGGGAAAACATCGTCAGGATAGAGAAAGAAAATCTACCAACCATATTGCTCCATGACTGAGGAAATGGCTTTAGTATAGCCCATAAAAAGGGCATCTTGAAAAAGGAATCCTTTTTCCATGATATTTTTTTGTGGTATTTGGTTTTTGTTGTCATACTGAAGAATTACGCGGCTGTGCAGCAGTAAAAGTAGATTGTGCATCATGAGCCATTGCAAAGAAAATGGTAACTGTAATAGCAAAAAAGGTGATACCTTTAAAAGTTTGGGATGAAAACAAAGAGCAAAATAACAGAGAAATAAAGAGAGGGTAATAGTGAAGAGGAAACTGAATTGACTCGGGTAAAAACTTAAGGGAAAGAAATCATGACGTGAGTGATAATATTGGGTCTTAATCATGGTCTGACATAAGTAGCAGTAAATATTTAAGCAGGAAAAATTGAAATACTAAGTAAATTTATTAAACTAATAAGTGGCTAATAGAATGAGTGGGTTGAGGCCGACAAACCTGAGCTGTAACGTACCTGCAATAAAAAGAAAATAAAAGTTAATTAAATTTATTGAATCAACTGAGACAAAGAGATTAAAAATAAAATAATTGAATAAACAATGCAGGAGAGAAATATTAATCAATTTGAAAGAATGATGGAAGTTTTATCATGAAGTATAGGAGCTTTAAAGTAATGCTTTAACCGTTGGCCATTGACTTTGAAAGTAGACCCGCTTTGTTCTTCTTTGACATCTACCGCTCCATGAGAATATACCTAAACAACTTTGAATGGACCCAACCACTGAAACTTTAATTTTCTCGGAAACAATTTAAGCCTGGAATTGAAAAGCAAGACTTGTTGTCCAGAAAAAATTACTATGTCAATATTTTGTTGTCATGGCATCGTTTGGTCTTTTCTTTGTACAGCTTGGCATTTTCATAGGCTTGAGTTCGAAATTTGTCCATCTAATTCATCTCAAGTAAGTGATTATTTCCAGTAGATTTCCAATCCAGATTCAGTTTCTTGATTGCCTAGAATGCCTTGTGTTTTAGTTCAATAGGCAAGTGGCATGGTTTACCATAAACAAGCTAGAATGGTGACCTCCCTAATGGTTCCTTGAAAGATGTTCGATATGCCCGCAAACCTTCATCTAGTCTTGCTGACCAATCTTTTCAGTTGGGATTGAATACCTTCTCCAAAATTTGTTTAATCTCTCTATTAGAGATTTCTGCTTGTCTATTCGTCTAGGGATGATATGTCATGGAAATTTTATGTCACACCCCATATCTGTTAAGAGCATTAGGAATTAACTTGCAATCGAAGTATGAACCTTCATCACTGATTAGAGCATGAGGTGTACCAAACCGCAGAAAACTATTTTTATGAAAAAATTTCAATACTGATTTGGCCCAATAGGGTGGAAATGGCCCTATAAAGTCAATTCCCCAAACATCAAATAGTTCCACTTCTAAAATATTTTGCAAAGGCATTTCATATCTCCTGGATAGATATCCAGTTCTTTGACTACGATCACAGGCCTTACAGAATTTATGAGTGTCTTTAAACATGCTCGGCCAATAAAAACCAAATTGGAGAACTTTCGCAGCAGTTCGCATACCCCCAAAGTGGCCTCAATATGGTGTTGAATGACAGTTATGCAGAATACTATGGATTTCATAATCTAGAATACATATTCCAATGATTTTGTTTACACACTACTTGAATAAGAATGGCTCATCCCAGTAGCATTTCTTAATAATGTGGAGGAATTTCCTTCTTCCTTGACTACATAGCTCGGGTGGCAACAATCCACTAACCAAAAAATTAACAATGCCTGTAATAGCCTGAACTTGGGCCTAGTCGGAACAGTGGTTTCAGGACCACAAATCCAACGAGGAAAAAAAATTTTTTATTACATTTTTTCTCTACGATTTCACGAAATGATTTCGTGAAAATTTCGTTCAAAAATTTTGACGTTTGGGCGCTCAATTTAGTCAAAAGGACTAAATTATAAAAAGTGCAAAAGTTAAGTTCTACATGTTAGAGGTGTCCAATTGTTATGAAAATTTAAATTTGAGGTCCTTAAATGATAATTAGACCATTGGTAAATTTTTTGGACAAAAATGAACATGAAATAGGTGGAATAAATATTTTTAAGTTAGGGGCATTTTGGTTATTTAGTAATTAAAATGAATTAAAAACAAAATTAAAAGCCAATTTTTGTCCATCTTCAACCACATGGCCGAATTCCACAAGGGAATCCATGGCTAGGGTTTTTCAAGCTCCAAGCTCGATTGTAAGTCCATTCTAGCCTCGTTTTTAATGATTTTTACGTTTTTTAAATCCTCGTAACACGATCTCTCTATTTCTACCATTTATTTGAGCTAGGGTTGATGTTTGAAAATTTACCCACATGAGAAATGCTTTTTTATGTTTAATGGTAGAATATGAAAGCTCGGTGTATAATAAACGACGTTTACTAAGTGATTTTTGGTGAAATTATCAAGGACTAGTTTGTAAAAAATTGTAAAATGTGTGTAAGTGTGTGAATAAATGGAAATTTTGGCCTGCTATAGTTATGAGAATGGTTTGTCTAGGCTTAAAATACAAGAAAATTGAATAAAAATCATTTTACGAGCCTAGGGGCAAAAGTGTAAATATGTTAAAGTTTAGGGGCAAAAATATAAATTTTGCCAAAATGTGAATTTAGGTTAATTTGAGTAGCAAGATGAATAAATGAGTTAAATGTGTTGTTATAGATCAAGGAAAACAAGATTCGGACTTAGAATGGGGGAAAAACAAAGAATATGACGAATAAGTCTTTTTCACTGATTGTGCTACCGAGGTAAGTTTGTATGTAAATAATACATCATTTTTATTTATGTTTTGATATTTTGTTATACTATATGAGATATGGTTGAATATGGAGTAATTATTTGATGTAAATTATGAATTTTGATTGATTATGGATAAATTGGCAAAATGTTGAAAAGTGAGAATTCCCTGTTGAACCTTCGGAATAGAAAAGATACGAATGAGGTAGGTAGGTCACATGTGTGGAACTAAGTATAGGCCACTATGTGTACAAGAGAGCTACGAGATGGTTTTAGGTCACGTGTGTAGTACTAAGTGCAGGCTACTACGTGTACCAGACGGATAGGTCGCATGTGTAGTACTAAGTGCAGGCTACTATGCATACTCGATAGCTTCGATCACATGTGTGGTACTAAGTGCAGGCCACTATGTGTAAGTGATGGTTTTGGTCACAACTGTAGTACTAAGTGCAGGCTACTATGTGCACCAGATAGCTTCGGTTACAAGGGTGGTACTATATGCATGCCACCGTGTATCTGTTATTATTCTGATGAGTTCAATGGGAAATTGACTAAGTGAAAATACATGTGATCATGTAACGACTAAGTGTAATTGAATATGACTATGTGATGAATAAGTGCAAGTATAAGCATGAAAATTTATGAACAATGTGCTCAATATTTTATCGAACTTCGGTAAGATGAAATGGAGTAATTGAAATTATGAAAGAGTAAATTTAGCAACAAAACAGTTTTGGACAGCAGTAGTTGTGTGACTTTGAAAAATCACAAAAAATGGTGAAAATCGAATTAGAAGTTGAATAAGATATGAAATTAAATCTGAATGAGTCTATTTTCACATAAAAGAAACGGTGTAAACAAAAAATTCATATTCTATGATATTCAAATTTTTGTGAGACACGACCAGAATGATGTTGAAATCCCCTGTTCCGAATTTGGAAAATCACTAAAAATTGTATAAAAATAATTATGGGTTATAATTTATATTAATAAAATCCTTAATGAGTCTATTTTCAAAATAAACAAACAATAACATCATATAAATCCCGTACAAAGAGACAACTAATTTTTTTGTGAAGAACGGTCGAAACTATCACACAGCAGAACATGAGAGGCTTTAAAGAATAAACTGTACTTATTGGCTAAACCAAAAATTCTAAAATTTTTATGGTAAGAATATATGTGAGTATAGTTTTAGGGAAAGTTAATGAATCTTTATTTGGAGTTCTTTAGCTCAAGATATAAATAATTTAGTGATTGTGACTCGAGTAGACAACTTGAGATGAACATGAATAAATAGTGGAACTATGTGCAATTATGGTTGTATTATCTTAAGAACATATTGTGAAGATTTATAAAAGCCTGTTAATAAATCACTTATTATTTACATACCTACTTACTAAGCTATAATGCTTACCCCCCTTCCTTTCTATTTTTCTATAGTGCCACAGATGCTAGCTTAAGTTAGAGGTAGTCGGAGATTCTATCACACTAACAAGTTATTGATTGGTATTGTATCAATGATCTTCAAGTATTTTTAAGTCTATGGCATGTATAGGTACTTTATTATGTGTATATGTTATTATGAGTTGGCCTAGAATGTTGGCCTATGCTATTTGATGGTTATTGTTGTATAAGGCCATTTAATGTGGCCAATATTTGTTATGTTATAAGTCTATGATGATACATTTCAAGGATGTGTATGCTTGCATGTGAATAGGTTAAGTGTGTGTGTGTGATTATCCATGATGAATGTGGTTTGTAAATGGTATGTGGATGTCTTAGTGTGGATGTTTGAATGCTTAATAATACCATGTTGTGTGATGATAAATTTGTATAAGTGTATAAGTGTTTTGGGGTGGCAAAGGGCTTGGTAAATAGCCTTACTTGTGGCCACACGGCCATGTGCCTAGGGTGTCTGAAGTCTGCACTTAATTTTTTGAAATTCGAAATGCTACACAGCCTAACACACGAGCATGTATCTCGGCTGTGTGAAGGACATGGCCTTGGACACGGGCGTGTGCCCCTATTTTTCAAGAAATTTTTAATGTTTTCCAAAGTTATCGGTTTAGTCCTGGACCACTTCCAAAGTATGTATTGGGCCTCGTAGGCCCTATTTAGGGACTCTGAGATAAAAACTTGAAAAGCTTCAATTTGGATGAAATTTTATGGCTCAGTTTAATACATTTACAAGTGTATGTGTTCTAGTAATGCCGCGTACCCTATTCCGGCGTTGAATACGGGTAAGGGGTGTTACAATATCAGCATACCATGGTAATGCCATGGCAACGAACAATTGCTCATCAGGGAATTCATCTTTAATAATCTAAATATTACAACCTTTATTCCTTCTTCCAGGTGTGATAAATGATCAATCACTTGATTTTTGTGCCCTTCCTATCTCTTATCTCCATATCAAATTCCTGCAGTAGTAATATCCATCGAATTAATTTGGGTTTAGCATATTTCTTGGTTACCAAGTACTTAATAACAGAATGGTCCGTATACACCATGACTTTGGTGCCCACAAGATAAACTCTAAATGTAACACCCTAAACCAAGCCTAGAAGTTAGGTCTAAATCCAGAATGTAACATTGAAGGCACACTTCAAAACGATTTTACTAATTAACAATTTAAGGCCCAAAATCCTTGAGTCTTGTTAAGTAATGATAAAAGCCCATTTTATTATTTTAAGCATTTCGTAAACCAAGTTTAAACATACAAAATTTACTTAGGTTTAATACTTAATAAATAGTTAAAATAAAGCAATTAAAACCATGTTTTTTGAAATAGATAAATAAAAATTTAAACATCTCGTAGTGTAGCCATCTCTGAGTCCTCTCCCACGTGAGCCGTCTACTGAGGATTACTGAAACATTAAATAAAGGGTGTGAGTTTCGAAACTCAGTGTGTACAACCCTTGACAATCAAATCAACATATAAATATTCACATTGGGCCTAAGCCCGATCAAAGTCGGTGGTCTTGGCCTTATCCCACAATGGCCTCATATCATATCATATCATATGCAAAATAAGGTAATGCAAAACCCTCCCCAAAAATCCATCCGCTGCACACACCATTTTCATTCCAACCTTATACACCTGTGGGGAATTCTAGCTCGACCCACCCCTCTGCTACACTCCAATGGTAGCACTTATAGCGGCACTACTCAACGTTACAACAAAGCTGCTAATCATATAATGGGCTTAAAGCCACCGGTGGATCCACGGTCGTCAAGCGACTATGCGATCCTCAAATTCTTCCTCCGTACCATAATTCCCACCCATATGCAACCTAAACAGAATATCATATGAATGCAACATGCACATGAGCAACATCCACAAAACTAATACTCACCACACATGGGTATTTTAGTCATTTCACAATCAAGGGTATTTCCATAATTTTACCCTACAGGGGTATTATCGTAATTCTACCCTATCATGGTATTTTCGTAATTCTACCTTACAGGGGTATTATTGTAATTCTACCCTACAGGGGCATTATCGTAATTCTACCTTATAGGGGTATTTTCATAAATTCCCATATCAGGGGTATTTTGGTAATTTTACAAATTAAAGGTATTTTGGTAATTTCATAAATCGAAGGTATTATGGTAATTTTCCAAACTAAGGGTATTTTGGTAATTTTGCAGAATAGGGGTATTTTACGCAATTTTACAAATCTAAGGATATTTCGGTAATTTTTCAAATCAGGGTTCGGTCTCCCTCGGGTTTTACTGATAGACTTTGGCCCATTAACAAGTCCTTACGGCTAAAGTGAACAGACACTATGCACCAGGTAGGATTCCAATGAAGAGTAGGTGGGCCATTAGGACCACTTAAGTACCAAGTTGTCCCTAGATCTAATCCTAGACATGCATATGTCCGTTGCCACACTCTAACCTAGTGACTTGTCCACGGACATGTTTAATTATTAGAAGAGTTTTATGTTATTCAAGAGTTTGTCAAACTAGGCCTAGAGTCCATTAAACCCTAACATATATTTCTAGAATCTCATAAAGCCCATTAAGCCCATTTCATGTCATATAGCCCATTAAGCCAATTTCATGCTCATATAGTCCATCAAACCAATTTCATGCTCATATAGCCCATTGGGATCAACTACGATCCAATCATACATCCATTAATGCCAATTCATTATTCATGCTCACATATCAACCATTGTCGTTTTGGGCCCACAAGTTTGGTAGGCCCATTTAGCCACTTTCGACTTTTCGACGTTGCCGATATCGTGTGTGTAGTGCTTGTACACACCTGGTTACTGCGACGTGCTATTCTATCCTTGGTCTTAAACCTACAACCAACCAACCTTCAATCAACCACCCATACTTAATCAAAATATTTACCAAAAGCCAAAGCCTTACCGTAACCTTACCGTGTGCCACCGAGTTCTAATAGACCTTCCTTAGCTACTATTCACGAATATCCCCTAGATCTACACTCAAACATATATCGTGTAAATAAGTGACTCATATTCCACATAAGTCACCCCTATAGGCCATACTTACATTCGGCCATCCACTAAACCATAACTGAGTCGAGAACACTTACCACTTTGCTAGCGATCCTTACCACGCTTTGTAACACCCTGAACCCGGCCCAAACACTACGACCAAATTTGGTATGTTACAGGAGAAAACCTTTTGGAAAATCCCTGTTTAGCCGATTTAATTTAAAGTAAAAAGATACTGTCTTGTTTAAAACTATTGAAGTGCATGAAGAAAACAATACTTAACTTAGTGGTTAAAAATTTATCAAGTCAGATGGTTACCGATTTCGGATGTACCCAATGGCACAGAAAACATTTACGTTTGAATTTAAGAAAACTTATGTAATCATTTTAAAGTCATTAAGTGGTTTAAACAAATTATCCAAACATGTGAAATAATAAAATAATCTTAGGAGGCCTTATTACAACTTGAACAAATAAAACCAAAATAAAATAAAACAATTCAAAGTTCATCTAATCCATATTTTCACTGCATGGCCACCTCGAGTCCATCCGGCTCCTCAACCACGATCTACGAGTCACCTGAAAAAGTTAAGGAGAAGGTGAGTCACCAAGACTCAATGTGTAACCCTTCCCCACAGTTTAGTGCAACATCATACACAAGTTATAACTAAGTTAACATGCACTAAGTCTAACATGCACCCAACCTAGCCATCCAAAACACCTTTCTCTACCCCGTGTGGTGCCAAACCACTGGTGACTCAAAGTCACGATATCCATCAATATTGTGGTGCCAAACCACTGGTGGTGCCAAACCACTGGTGACCCGAAGTCACATAAAGTAAGTTGTGGGGCCAACCCACGTGTGATACCAAATCACTGGCGACGATCCCATAATATCAACTGTGGGGCCAACCCACTGTGGTGCTAAGCCACTGGGACAAGACGCTACGAGGTACCAAACCTCTGGTGACCGTAGTCACGAAATGTGGTACCAAACCACTGTTGTCCGTAGACACGGATATCACTTCCCCCTCCACTCGTTTAACCCACATCAATCAATGATATGCATTTAACAGAAATCATGCCAACATGTTTATTTAACAACATACACTGAATTTATCATCAGTCACATATCTATATGCCACATATACAAAATATGTCATGCTTCCCAAAAGCATCATAAAGAAAGCTCATAACAACAAGGTCTTACCTGGATCCTTGCTTATACCTTTATGGTATTAAATCCAAATCTACACCAGTCCAGTTTAGCATACACAATGTATTTAGCACAGTTATTAGTTATAAAGTGTGTATGTACACACCTGTTACCAATGATAGTCCTAAATCCCTAAAGAGTCAATCGGCCACACTAGGTATCCTTGCTCCTATATTTGGCCAAACATAAGGTTAGTGTTATAGACCATTCAGCCGAACCCAAAATAATTCCACAGGGTTACACTTGAACCCGAAACCTTACCTAAAACGCCCTTTAATTATCAGCCACCACACATTATGTGTTTCTGCTTCCCTACAATTGGCAGTCATCCACATTAATAGCCTTGCCACAATACTAAAAGATTAGACTATTAACAAATCCTTACCACCACTTACCAACCAATTAAAAGATGACGGCTTCACTAGATTGTTTCCAAAACCTCGAAGGCCCTACAACAAACCGATTCCAAATCAGGTGATTCATACTTGCAATCCAATGCCGAACTCGGCTCTTACCCTTGTAAAAGTCGACAGAGAATAGAGAGAAGAAGAAATAGGCATTCAGCCTTGATCACATACCTTCCTCTAAAACCGATTGGAGAAAAAGATAGAAGAGAGCACCTTTGCTTGAGATTCGGCCAACACCAATCAAAAAGTGAGAAAAGAATTCGCTAGAGTTTTTGAGTAGAAGCACTTGGAATGTGGTTAAAGAAGAAAGGAAAAATTGGCAATGGGAGATTAGAAGTAAACGGAAAATTCGCTTGCACAATGATGGAAGAAAACAAAAGAAATGGGAGGAGAAGGTTGATATTCGGCCAAAACCAAAAAGAAGAGAGGATGCTTAGAGAGATTAAAAGAAAACAATAGCAATATTTTGACTAAAAGACCAAAGGAGAAATCGGCAAGGGTATATGTTGTTTGGGGGTTTTTGGTTTCAAGGAAGAAAATGAGAGAACTCACCTTGAAAATTCTGCTAGGTGCACTAGACTAAAGCTGACCGAAAATGCACCAAAATGCCTAAGAACATTCTAAGACTCCCCTCTTGAAGACTCCAAAATTGGCCACAACCTATAAAGTTTCGACCACTAATTCAAACTAGTTTGAATTAGTCAAATTCCTTAATTTCCTCCCTGCCAATCATTTGAAAATATTCAAAAGAATTTGAATAAGTCAAATTCCTTCTTTTTCTCTTTGCCACCCTTTCTAGATTATTCACATAAAATCCAATTAAATCCTTATTATCCTGAAATTAAAATTGAGCATTTCTCTCTCTCTCTCTCTTGCCGTCCAAAATAAAGAGCAAAAAGGAGAATTCTGCAATTCGAACCTAGGCTCCCCTTGCTCCTCTTGTGGCGTCAATTCCAGCTCCTAAGTGGCCTCCATTTTGCCACTTTTCCAAGGCCTTTTTAGTGTCTAATATTCCTCATTTAACTTGTAACCCCTACTTACTAAGGCTCCTCTCTTTAAAGCTTACAAATGGAATTTTCCTACTACTCGAGCCTACTCAAGATTCATAATTAAGTCCTATTATACCACTAATAACACCACAAAGAATCCAATCACAAGCAATTTAATTCAATCACAAATAACCCCAATTTTAGGATGTTACGTTCTACCCCTTAAAATAATTTCTACCTCAAAATTACCCGATCGGAAGAGGTGGGGGTATTGCTGTCGCATCACATCCTCGGGTTCCCACGTAGCTTCCTTCGTACCATGGTTTCGCCATAGCACTTTCACCAAAGGTACTGACTTCCTACGTAGAACTTTGACATCTCGATCTAAGATCTAAACCGGTTCTTCCTTGAAAGATAAATCCGAGTTTACCTCAATCTCTGCCGCTGGCACAACGTGTGATGGATCCGACCGATATTGCCTAAGCATTGATACATGGAAGACGTCATGAATCGACTCAACTCGCTTACACGACTCGGTGGTAAGCTACTAGGACCCACTCGCTTTAACACTGCATATGGCCCGATGAACCTAGGGCTTAGCTTTCTTTTTCGTCCAAACCTTAATACCTTCTTCCAAGGTGACACTTTTAGAAAAACTTTATCTCCCATCGATATTCCATTTCTTACGCTTAAGATCAAGATAAGATTTACGCCTATCCGACGCTTCCTTAAGACGAGCCCGAATCACCTTAACTTTATCTTTAGTTTCTGTTACCAATTCTGGACCCAAAACTTGTCGTTCACCAACTCCGTCTAACACGTAGGAGTACGGCATTTTCGTCCATACAGTGCTTTATATGGTGCCATCTGAATACTCGCTGATAGCTATTGTTATAAGCGAATTACGCTAGCGGTAGGTACTCTTCCCAACTACCACCAAATCCAAAGACACAACCTCTTAGCATATCTTCTAAAATCAGATGACCCTTTCTCGATCGCCTGTTAGATCGTGGATGGAAAGTCGATCGAAATCCAATCTGCACCCAAAGCCCGATGCAATGCTTTCCGTAACCTTGACGAATCTGGGATCCCTATCGAGATGATCGACATCGCACTCCATGCAACCTCACTATTTTCGACACATACAACTTAGCTAGCTTCAAGTGAGTAATCTACCTCACGCAGATGAAGTGAGTGATTTAGTCGACGGTCCACAATCACCCAAATGCGTCCTTCTTCTTGTTGGGCGTGAGGGTAGCCCATCGACAAAATCCATAGTGATCCTCTCCCATTTCCATCGGGAATCTTCACCGTTGAAGTAACCTCGATGGCAACTAGTGTTCACCTTAACTGCCGACACGCCGACACCTTCCCACAAACTCGGTTTCGTGCTTCAACTTCGCCACCGTAACTATTTCCAAAATCTCCATACATCTTGCTACCTCCGGGATGCATAGCGTATGGGCTGCTATGTGCATCTTGAAGAATTCTTTGCCTCAATTCAACATCCTCAAAGATACAAGCTTGCCCTTGAAAACATAATACTCCATCACCGCACAAACTATACCCTTCCAAACCACCATCTTGAACTTGCAATCTCCGCAAGATTCAAACTTTCATCTACTAACTATTTTTCCTTAATCTCCTCGATCCAAGTCGGCTTAACTTGTAGTTACGCCAAAAGACTTCCATCGTCAGATAGACCGAGGTGAGCAAACATCACCCTTAAGTCCATTATTTACCTTTCTACTCAACGATCACCACCACGTTAGCCTTTCCCGGATGGTACTCAATTAAACAATCGTAATCCTTCAATAGTTCAATCCATCGACTGCCTCAAGTTTAAATCCTTCCGAGTCAAGAGATACCTCAAACTTTTGTGATCCGTAGACTATCGACTTTTCCCCACACAAGTAATGCCTCCATATTTTCAAAGCAAAGACTACTGCCGCTAATTCCAAGTCGTAAGTCGGATAGTTAACCTCATGCGGTCTTAGCTGATGGGATGCATAGGCCACTACCTTCCCTTCCTACATCAATACACATCCCAACCCAGATGAGACGATCACAAGAAATCAAACAACTTTCGCCTCAGTTGTTTGCAGAATCGGAGCTTAGTCGTAATCTTCCTTAGCTTATCAAAACTTTCTGCTGTTTCTCCGACCATACAAATGGAACTCCTTTTCTTAATAACTTAGTTAGTAGTCTGCGATTAAAGAGAACCCTTCCACAAATCTTCGATAGTACCGCTGCACCGTAAAACTTCAAATTTCGCCATCGACTTAGGCGGTTTCCAATCCAACACCGCTTCAACCTTGCGAGGTCCACTCTAATCCTTCCACGACACCACGTGACCTAAGAAAGCCACCTCCTAAGCCAAAATTCACATTTATCGAATTTGGCATATAACCGCTTCTCCTCGTGGCTTGTAGAACTATACGCAAATGCATGTCATGCTCCTCCTCCGTTTTGAATAAACCAATATGTCGCCTATAAACACCACGACAAATTGATCCAAGTACTCCTGAAACACCCTATTCATTAAGTCCATGAACGCCACAAAAGCGTTGGTCAACCCAAAAGGCATCACTAGAAACTCGTAATGCCCATACCGAGTACGGAATGCCATCTTGTGAACATCACCCTCATTCACCTTAAGTTGATGATAACCCGACCTAAGGTCTATCTTCAAGAAAACTGATGCACCCTTGCTTGGTCAAACAAGTCATCAATCTAGGCAATGATACTTGTTTTTGATCGTTAACTTGTTTAGTCGCGGTGAGTCGATACACATCCGCATTGACCCGTCTTTTCTTCTTGACAACCGCATGTACTCCCCATGGAGATATACTTGGTCGGATAAACCTCGGTCCAAAAGCTCTCGAATTTGAGCCTTCACCCACCAATTCTTTGGTGCCATTCGGTAGGTGCTATAGACACGTGCACCGCTCGGGTAATAAGTCTATACCAAACTCAACTTCGATCCGGTGGCAAACCCAAGTTCTTCCGAAACACATCAATGAATTCCCTACTGCTCGAACCTTCTCAATCGCGACTCCTTAGCCTCCAAGGCACATATATGAACCACATATGCTTCATGTTCTTCCTGACCATCTTCTCCGCCTTCAACGCAGACACCACGTTGGATAGATAATCCCTTCTATTACCTATCATAACCACTTCATCACCCTCAGCCATCTTTAGAACCATGCGCTTAGCAGCGCAATCCAACCTTGCTCGATACTTAACCAACCGGTCCATTCCAAGAATCGATCGAACTCCCCAAATGGCGCTCCATCAGATCGACCACAAACACTACCCTTGAGTTCTAGGGTACATCCCTATATAGCTTGTTTACAACTACAGAGTGACCTAGATGGCTAATTACTGTCATCTCCATAGAAGCAGTCTCAAAGTCTAGATTCATAGTCTCTACCACACTACTAGCAATGTATGAATGCATCGAACCCACATCAATTAATGCAACATATGGAAGACCAAAAATTAGAAACATACCGATTATGATGTCCGGTGCGTCACCCTCCTCTCGACGCCTCGCTACGTAGACTAACCCAGGCTGCCTTGCTTCTGTGTTGCCTGCACCTCTGCCAAGAATTCCGCGACCTCGACTAGAACCATTACCACGACCCCTCTGTGGTGGTCCTACATTTCTAACCTAAGCACGATTCTGACCCTCTGGCTGATTCTTAGCTAACTTTCGAGGACAATCCCTTATACGGTGATCCAAAGATCCACATTCAAAACATCCCTTTTCACCGGTCCAAAAACCTCCCCAATGTGATTTCCCACAGCGATTACACTGAGCTGGTCTCTGATTAGTAGCCATGGGCCTTCCTGCCTAATTCGGTCCACTCTGCCTAGCCCTCTTCTGTGCATTACTATCTGATCCAAATGACCCAAAGCCTCTTTTCTGCTTGTTCCTATCGTAATTCTATCTCATGGACTCCTTGACCCCTTCGGCTACTTTAGCCTTTTCTACCAAAATAGCAAACTCACGCTCCTGCTGTGGAGCAATTAGCAACCTTAAATCATCCCTAAGTCCATCTTCAAAGTGGACACAATGATCATGCTCCGTTGACACAATTCCCCGAGCATAGTGGCTCAACCTCAGAAATTCCGCTTCATACTATGACACAGTCTTATTTCCTTGTACCAACCCTAGAAAGGCTTTCCTCTGTGCATCAGTGTAGCTAGTGCCCACATACTTCTTCTGATAGGCGCTTTGAAATACTCCCAAGTAAGATCATCTCAGTAGCACCATCCCGAACCGTGAGCCACCATAGATATGACTCATCCTTTAGAAGTGACACCGCCCTTTCATTTTCTCCAAGACTCGTCGATCGAGATCATCCATGATCCTCTCAATCGATTCTAACCAATATTCGCACAGACTGGTGCCACTCCCGATACACCCCGGAATACCTCAGCTCCGTTGGATCGGAGTCGCTTAGGTACTGATTTTGAGCTCCCATACCACCACTTGCCCCACCACCATCTCAAGGACTGCAACACGACATGAGCATCGCCTCACCTCCCGTCCGATCTTGCTCCTCAGCTCCAAAAGTTGAGGGTGGTGGTGGCGGTGGTACCTCATTCTCAGATCCCTGACCCAACCTAACGGGTTCTGACACGATCATCCTGCCCCTACCGCGTCCACGACAGCCACGTCCTCTAGAGCTCATTCTAGCTATTGCGCTTTAATCTGATTAAGAAGTTTTTATGGATTAGTAATTGTTTCACTTGGTTATCCGCGAAGAAATTTTATGAAGAGAGTTTAATAGAGATTCTTTCGATCAATCAAAGTTTTAAGTCCTCTATCCTAGTTCACATAGGAAAGCACATCCATTCCCTAATACCTTTCATACACACTCACTCTTTCGGGCATTTCTGTCCGTTTCTATCCCAAGGGTATTTTCGTCATTTTCCTACAGGGGTATTTTCGTAACAAATCAAATAATTTTTTTTTAAAACTTCAGTAAATTAGGGCCTTTTTGGAATTCCCAAAATTGGAGAGTATTTTCAAAAATTTGTCAAATTAAAGGTACTAATGAAATTTTAGAATCTAGGGGTATTTTGGTAATTTTGTCAATTAGGGGTAATGTTGTAAATTTCCAAAGTCAGGGTATTATTTTGAAATACAGAATTTTGAATAGTTTTGCAAAGTAAGAGAATTTTATTGAAATCGGGTAGTACGATAATTTTTAGAAACTAAGGGCATTTTCGTAATTTTGCCACTAGGGGCATTTTGGTAATTTTGGAAAGTCAAAAATATTTTGAAAACTTTCCAAAAATAGATTCTTCACTACTATTAAAAAGAGATGCTCTAATGATTTTAAAACTAGAGTTTCCATAAAACATGGCTAATCCCTTTCGGGTTTTACTCAGTATGTTTAGCCTATGACCGAGTCCTCTTAGTTAGGGTGAACCGAAGCTACGCACCATGTAGGATTCCTGTGAAGAGGAGGTGAGTCACGAGGACCGCTTAAATACCGGCTCTTCCGAATCCAATCATAGACATGCATGTGGGGTTACCACACCCTAACCTCGCGACTTGGCCGTAGGTTTGTTTACTTAGGCATTTAAAGTCTTATGTCTTTTGTTGGGGTAAACTAGTCCTAAAGTTTAAAGCACTTATCATACTATCTACGCTCCATACCTACCCTTCTACGATAATAATTCACAAAGAATTGAAGTACTTACAGGCGATTGGTGCAGGAGACTCGGTGCCATCTCGTTCAAAACCAAAAATATTTCAAAAGGCCTACTAAAACATTTTGGGCCTTAGGCCCCCATAGCCGAGCTTTGAACTGGGCTCTGATAACAATTTTATAACACCCCGAACCTGGCCTAAACACTATGACCAAATTTGGTATGTTACAGAAGAAAACCTTTTGGAAAATCCCTGTTTAACCGATTTAAGTTAAAGTAAAAAGATACTGTCTTGTTTAAAACTATTGAGGTGCATGAAGAAAACAATACTTAACTTAGTGGTTAAAAATTTATCAAGTCAGATGGTTACCAATTTCAGATGTACCTAATGGCACAGAAAACATTTACGTTTGAATTTAAGAAAACTTGTGTAATCATTTTAAAGTCATTAAGTGGTTTAAACAAATTATCCAAATATGTGAAATAATAAAAATAATCTTAGGAGGCCTTATTACAACTTGAACAAATAAAACCAAAATAAAATAAAAACAATTCAAAGTTCATCTAATCCATATTATCACTGCATGGCCACCTTGAGTTCATCCGGCTCCTCAACCGCGATCTACGAGTCACCTGAAAAAGTTAAGGAGAAGTTGAGCCACCAAGACTCAATGTGTAATCCTTCCCCCCAATTTAGTGCAACATCATACACAAGTTATAACTAAGTTAACATGCACTAAGTCTAACATGCACCCAACCTAGCCATCCAAAACACCTTTCTCTACCCCGTGTGGTACCAAACCACTAGTGGTGCCAAACCACTGGTGACTCAAAGTCACGATATCCATCAATATTATGGTGCGAAACCACTGGTGGTGCCAAACCACTGGTGACCAAGTCATATAAAGTAAGTTGTGGGGCCAACCCACGTGTGATACCAAATCACCTGGCGGCGATCCCATAATATCAACGTGGGGCCAACCCTTCGTGGTGCCGAGGCACTTTGGGACAAGACGCTATGAGGTGCCAAACCTCCGTGACCATAGTCACGAAATGTGGTACCAAACCATCGTGTCCGTGAGACACGGATATCACTTCCCCTCCTCTCGCTTAACCCACATCAATCAATGATATGCATTTAATGTAAATCATGCCAACATGTTTATTTAACAACATACACCGAATTTATCATCGGTCACATATCTATATGCCACATATACCAAATATGTCATGCTTCCCAAAAGCATCATAAAGAAAGCTCATAACAACAAGGACTTACGAATCCTTGCTTATACCTTTATCGATTAAATCCAAATCTACACCGGTCCGGTTTAGCATACACAATGTATTTAGCATGCTTATTAGTTATAAAGTGTGTATGTACACACTGTTACCAATGATAGTCCTAAATCACGAAGAGCCAATCACCACACTAGGTATCCTTGCTCCTATATTTGGCCAAACATAAGGTTAGTGTTATAGACCATTGGTGAACCTAAAATAATTCCACGTGGTTACACTTGAACCCGAAACCTTACCTAAAACGACCTTTGATTATCACCACCACACACTATGTGTTTCTACTTCCCTACAATGGCGGTCATCCACATTAATAGCCTTGACTTACAATACTAAAAAGATTAGACTATTAACAAATCCTTACCGCCACTTACCAACCAATTAAAAGATGGCGGCTTCACTAGATTGTTTCCAAAACCTCAAAGGCCCTACAACAAACTGATTCCTAAATCAGGTGATTCACACTTGCAATCCAATGCTGAAATTGGCTCTTACCCTTGAAAAAGTCGACAGAGAATAGAGAGAAGAAGAAATAGGCATTCGGCCTTGAGCACATGCCTTCCTCTAAAATCGATTGGAGAAAAAGATAGAAGAGAACACCTTTGCTTGAGATTCGGCCAACACCAATCAAAAAGGGAGAAAAGAAATCGGCTAGAGTTTTAGAGAGTAGAAGCACTTGGAATGTGGTTAAAGAAGAAAGGAAAAATTGGCAATGGGAGATTAGAAGTAAAAGGGGAAAATTCGGCTTGCACAATGATGGAAGAAAACAAAAAGTAATGGGAGGGAGAAGGTTGATATTCGGCCACTAACCAAAATGAAACCAAAAAGAAGAGAGGATGCTTAGGAGAGATTAAAAGAAAACAATAGCAATATTTTGACTAAAAGACCAAAGGAGAAATTAGCAAGGGTATATGTTGTTTGGGGTTTTGGTTTCAAGGAAGAAAATGAGAGAACTCACCTTGAAAATTGACTAGGTGCACTAGACTAAAGTGACGAAAATGCACCAAAATGCCTAAGAACATTGGTACTCCCCTTTGAAGACTCCAAAATTCGGCTACAACTTACAAAAGCTCCTGACCACTAATTCAAACTAGTTTGAATTTGTCAAATTCCTTAATTTCCTCCCTGCCAATCATTTGAAAATATTCAAAAGAATTTGAATAAGTCAAATTCCTTCTTTTTCTCTTTGCCACCCTTTTTAGATTATTCACATAAAATCCAATTAAATCCTTATTATCCTGAAATTAAAATTGAGCATTTCTCTCTCTCTCTCTTGCCGTCCAAAATAAAGAGCAAAAAAGAGAATTCTGCAACTCGAACCTAGGCTCCCCTTGCTCTTCTTGTGGCGTGAATTCCAGCTCCTAAGTGGCCTCCCTTTTGCCACTTTTCCAAGGCCTTTTTAGTGTCTAATATTTCCTCATTTAACTTGTAACCCCTACTTACTAAGGCTCCCTATCTTTAAAGCTTACAAATGGAATTTTCCTACTACTCGAGCCTACTCAAGATTCATAATTAGGTCCTATTATACCACGAATAACACCACAGCAATCCAATCACAAGCAATTTAATACAATCACAAATAACCCCAATTTTAAGATGTTACACGCTTGTGACCTCTGAGCCTTACCCTTGTTAATATAAAGTTAACGACAATGAAAAGTTAGATAGCCCTTTCGCTTTTAACAAAGCACACTAAGAAGATTGACTAAGTACTTACCAAAATCCTTCTTTGATCCTGCGGCCTAGACAACTACTGAACAAGATCCGGCTTTTAAACGTGACTAAGAGTGGGTAACAACCGATTTGTAATGAAGGAAAAATAACTAAGAATCGACACAAGTATAGCTATTTGATATAAAGGTGTATTCGACTTTCGGAGAAAGAAAAGAACACAACACTAATAGGAATTTCGGTAAAAAGAATGATGGGTTTTTTTTTTGGCAAATGGGAGAATTTGGCGGAGGGGGAGGAAACAAAATTTCCAAGAACCTCTCAAAAGGATTTGACACCCTCCTTTTTATAGCCAAAGCCGAATCCTACCTTCCCCCCCCACAGTCCTATTCGGCACCAACACTTCACACCCCTCATCTCCTAACTTTTCTCCCTGATAACACCTTAGCCTTATCCGAATTTCCCTCCAATATCAGTTCCCCTTACCACCCAAACACTCCAACGAAAGAGTTCATATTCAACACAACCCAGGCCATCCACCTAAGCAAAATAAAACACTCCAAAAATACCACTCCTAATGCTCAAACCTTGGACCTCCTCAACTGACAACACGCCACCTTATATCTCCCCAAGTGACACCACCTTGCCACTGGACCACAAGCCCACTTGTGTCCTATTTTCCCCTTATTCTGCTTAAGAGGCCTACTGACTGAAGTCACAATTTCCTTGGGGCTAAAACTAAAATTTTTCCTATACCCTTACTTGATCCTAGGACTTCTCCAACACCCCTAGACCTTCCAAATTCATTAACCCTCAAAGCCCACATACCAATTGTCATTTTCTCGCTCACTTAAGAATTTTCTGTGATCCAAAGACCAAAGCCCAATAGGCCCAATACTTCTAGGCCAAATTTTGGGATGTTACAATTCTACCCCCTTAAATAAAATTTTGTCCTCGAAATTTCCAACTAACTATTAATCGCACTGCTCAAGTTACACCACCATGCTTCCGCTGCGCACTCTGATTTTAATAACACTAACACACTCTAACTCTAATTGAACCCTTTACACCTACCCACCGGAGCAGATAAACATTTCACGCACACAAATTCTATACCCAAAATATCGAACCCATGCAAAACTTACCCAACTTAATGGTGATTGAACAATTCGGAGCTTGATGCTCCTCAGACCCGCATTTGAAACATGCTCCTAACTTCCTCCAGCATTCACCCGGATGATGCCTTCTGCAATATTCACAAGCTAGAATGTTTGGACATACCTTAACATGCTTTACTGAACGAGACTGCGGTCATAGAGAACTGTGATCTCTTTTTTTCTTACAGTCCACGCACCTAACCCGAAATGTTTCACCAATTTCTTTAACCTCCTCCAGTACCTCCCTAACTAGCTAAGTCAGCACATCAGCCCTAACATTTCTACGGCCTCTGCCTCGACCCCTTGCACTTCTTCTAGCACTCATCATTGATTCTCGTATTATTTGAACTAGGAATTTTTATGAATTTGGTTCATAGTTTCGCTATTTAAAGCACATGTCTTATGCAAGTAACAATTTAAAAGTTGTTTCAGAGTCGTAAATCCACTCTGTGCTTTAGTCTCTAAAACCTATTGTTTAAAGTAGCCCAATATCTAAATACAGTTTAATAATTCAAACAAGTACAATAATAGAGAAACTTAGTTTGACATCGAGGGCTCGCTGAACCACACTTCAAGAATCCTGCAAAAACTTTTTAGTTTACTCGTTTTTAAAACCTAAAATCTAATGCCCATTTCACAGCCTGAGCTTTGCAATCGAGCTCTGATACCACTAAATGTAACACCCCAAACCCAGCCTAAAAGTTAGGCTTAAATTCAAAATGTCACATTGAAGGCGCACTTCAAAACGATTTTACTGATTAACAATTTAAGGCCCAAAACCCTAAAACCCTTGAGTCTTGTTAAGTAATGATAAAAGCCCATTTTATTATTTTAAGCATTTCAAAAACCAAGTTTAAACATATAAAATTTACTTAGGTTTAATACTTAAGTAAACAGTTGAAAACAGCAAACCCAAAATCTATGTAAAATCGGAGTACAAAGGCCTTATTACATCCAACTAAAATAAAGCAATTAAAACCATGTTTTTTGAAACAAATAAATAAAAATTTAAACATCCCATAGTGTGACCATCTCCGAGTCCTCTCCCACATCGAGCCGTCTACTGAGGATTACTTTAAACATTAAATAAAGGGTGTGAGTTTCAAAACTTAGTGTGTACAACCCTTGACAATCAAATCAACATACAAATATTCACATTGTGCCTAAGCCCTATCAAAATCGGTGGTCTTGGCCTTATCCCACAATGACCTCATATCATACCACATCATATGCAAAACAAGGTAATGCAAAACCCTCTCCAAAAATCCATTCGCTACACACACCATTTTCGTTCCAACCTTATACACCTGTGGGGAATTCTAGCTCGACCCACCCCTCTGCTACACTCCAGTGGTAGCACTTATAGCGGCACTACTCAACGTTGCAGCAAAGCTACTAATCATATAATGGGCTTAAAGCCACCAGTGGATCCATGGTCGTCAAGCGACTATGCGATCCTCAAATTTTTTCTCCGTACCATAATTCCCACCCATATGCAACCTAAATAGAATATCATATGAATGCAACATGCACATGAGTAACATCCACAAAACTCATACTCATCACATATGGGTATTTTAGTCATTTCATAATCAAGGGTATTTCCATAATTTTACCCTACAGGGGTATTATCGTAATTTTACCCTATCGGGGTATTTTTGTAATTCTACCCTATTGGGGTATTATCGTAATTGTACCCTATAGGGGTATTTTCATAAATTTCCATATCGGGGGTATTTTGGTAATTCTACAAATTAAAGGTATTTTGGTAATTTCGTAAATCGAGGGTATTATGGTAATTTTCCAAACTAAGGGTATTTTGGTAATATTCCAAACTAAGGGTATTTTGGTAATTTTGCAGAACAGGGGTATTTTAGGCAATTTTAGAAATCTAAGGATATTTCGATAATTTTTCAAATTAGGGTTTAGTCCCTCTCGAATTTTGCTGATAGACTTTGGCCCATTAACAAGTCATTGCGGCTGAAGCGAACAGACACTATGCACCAGGTAGGATTCCGAAGAAGAGGAGGTGGGCCACTAGGACCACTTAAGTACCAAGCTGTCCTTAGATCTAATTCTAGACATACATATGTCCGTTGCCACACTCTAACCCAGTGACTTGTCCACGGACATGTTTAATTATTAGAAGAGTTTTATGTTATTCAAGAGTTTGAAAAACTAGGCCTAGAGTCCATTAAGCCCTAACATATATTTCTAGAATCTCATAAAGCCCATTAAGCCCATTTCATGTCATATAGCCCATTAAGCCAATTTCATGCTCATATAGTCCATCAAACCAATTTCATGCTCATATAGCCCATTGGGCTCAACTACGATCCAATCATATATCCATTCATGCCAATTCATTATTCATGCTCACATATCAACCATTGCCATTTTGGGCCCACAAGTTCGACAATCCCATTTAGTCACTTTTGGCTTTTCAGCTTTTCGGCATTGCCGATATCATGTGTATAGTGTTTGTACACACCTGGTTACTGCGACGTGCTATTCTATCCTTGGTCTTGAACCTACAACCAACCAACCTTCAATTAATCACCCATACTTAATCAAAATATTTACCAAAAGCCGAAGCCGTACCGTAACCTTACCGTGTGCCACCGAGTTCTAATAGCCCTTCTTTAGCTACTATTCGTGAATATCCCCTAGATCTACACTCAAACATATATCATGTAAATAAATGACTCATATTCCACATAAGTCACCCCTATAGGCCATACTTACATTCGGCCATCCACTAAACCATAACTGAGTCGAGAACACTTACCACTTTGCTAACGATCCTTACCACGCTTGTGACCTCTGAGCCTTACCCTTGTTAATACAAAGTTAATAACAATGAAAAGTTAGATAACCCTTTCGCTTTTAACAAAACACATTAAGAAGATTGACTAAGTACTTACCGAAATCTTCCTTTGATCCTGCGGCCTAGACAAGTACTAAATAATATCTGGCTTTTAAAATTGACTAAGAGTGGGGAATAATCGATTTGTAATGAAGGAAAAATAACTAAGAATTGACACAAGTATAGCTATTTGATATAAAGGTGTATTCGGCTTTTGGATAAAGAAAAGAACACAACACTAATAGGAATTTCGGCAAAAAGAATGATGGGTTTTTTTTTTGGCAAATGGGAGAATTTGGCTGAGGGGGAGAAAACAAAATTTCCAAGAACCTCTCAAAGGGATTCGACACCCTCCTTTTTATAGCCAAAGCTGAATGCTACCTTCCCCCTACAGTCCCATTCGGTACCAACACTTCACACCCCTCATCTCCTAACTTTTCTCCTTGATAACACCTTAGCCTTATCCGAAGTTCCCTCCAATATCAGTTCCCCTTACCACCCAAACACCCCAACAAAAGAGTTCATATTCAAAACAACTCTAGCCATCCACCTATGCAAAATAAAACACTTCAAACATACTACTCCTAATGCTCGAACCTTGGACCTCCTCAGCTGACAACACGCCATCATATATCTCCCCAAGTGACGCCACCTTGCCACTGGACCACAAGCCCACTTGTGTCCTATTTTCCCCTTAATCTGCTTAAGAGGTCTACTGACTGAAGTCACAATTCCCTTGGGGCTAAAACCAAAATTTTTCGTATACCCTTACTTGATCCTAGGACTTCTCCAACACCCCTAGACATTCCAAATTCATTAACCCTCAAAGCCCACATACCAATTGTCATTTTCTCGCTCACTTAAAGATTTTCTGTGATCCAAAGACCAAAGCCCAATAGGCCCAATACTTCTAGGCCCAATTTCGGGACGTTACAATTTTACCCCCTGAAATAAAATTTTGTCCTCGAAATTTCCAACTAACTATTAATCGTACCGCTCAAGTCACACCACTATTCTTCCGCTGCACACTCTGATTTTAATAACACTAACGCACTCTAACATTAATTAAACCTTTTACACCTACCCACTGGAGTAGATAAACATTGCACCATACAATTTCTATACCCAAAATATCAAATCCATACAAAACTTACCCAACTTAATGGTGATTGAACAATCCAGAGCCTGATGCTCCTCAGACCCGCATTTGAAACACGCCCTAACTTTCTCCAGCATTCACCTGGATGATGCCTTCTGCAATATTCGCAAGCTAGAAAGTTTGGACGTACCTTAACATGTTTCACAGAATGAGACTGCGGTCCTATAGAACTGCGATCTCTTTTTTTCTTATAGTCCACGCACTTAACCCAAATGTTTCACCAATTTTCAGAACCTCCTCCAAGATACCTCCCTAACTAGCTAAGTCAAGACATCATTCTAACATTTCCACTACTCTGCCTCGACCCCCTGCACTTCTTCTAGCACTTATCGTTGATTCTCGTATTATCTGAATTTGGAATTTTTATGAATTTAGTTCATAGTTTCACTATTTAAAGCACATGTCTTATGCAAGTAACAATTTAAAAGTTGTTTCGTAGTCGTAAATCCACTACAGGCTTAAGTTTACTATGGGCTTTAGTCTCTAAAAACCTATTATTTAATGTAGGCCAATATCTAAATACAGTTCAATAATTCAAACAAGTACAAGAACAGAGAAACTTAGCTCGACGTCGAGGGCTTGCTGAACCACACTTCAAGAATCCTGCAAAAACTTTTTAGTTTACTCGTTTTTAAAACCTAAAATCTAATACCCATTTCACATCCTGATATTTGCAACCGGGCTCTGATACTACTAAATGTAACACCCCAAACCTGGCCTAGAAGTTAGGCCCAAATTCAGAATGTCACATTGAAGGCACACTTCAAAACGATTTTACTAATTAACAATTTAAGGCCCAAAAGCCCAAAATTCTTGAGTCTTGTTAAGTAATGATAAAAGCCCATTTTATTATTTTAAACATTTCAAAAACCAAGTTTAAACATACGAAATTTACTTAGGTTTAATACTTAAGTAAATAGTTGAAAACAGCAAACCCAAAATCTATGTAAAATCGGAGTACAAAGGCCTTATTACATCCAACTAAAATAGAGCAATTAAAACCATATTTTTGAAACAAATAAATAAAAATTTAAACATCTCATAGTGTGACCATCTTCGAGTCCTCTCCCACGTTGAGCCATCTAGTGAGGATTACCTGAAACATTAAATAAAGGGTGTGAGTTTCAAAACTCAGTGTGTACAACCCTTGGCAATTAAATAAACATGCAAATATTCACATTGGGCCTAAACCCTATCAAAATCGGTGGTCTTGGCCTTAGCCCACAATGACATCATATCATATCATATCATATCATATGCAAAACAATGTAATGCAAAACCCTCCCCAAAAATCCATCCGCTACATACACCATTTCCCTTCCAACCTTATACATCTGTGGGAATTTTAGTTCGATGCACCCCTCCGCTACACTCCAATGGTAGCACTCACAACGGCACTACTCAACATTGCAGTAAAGCTACTAATCATATAATGGGCTTAAAGCCATCGATGGATCCACAATCGTCAAGCGACTAAGCGATCCCCAAATTCTTCCTCCGTACCATAATTCTCACCCATATGCAACCTAAACAGAATCTCGTATGAATGGAACATGCACATGAGTAACATCCACAAAACTCATACTCATTACATAGGGGTATTTTAGTCATTTCACAATCAAGGGTATTTTTGTAATTCTACCCTATAAGGGTATTATCGTAATTCCACCGTATTGGGGTATTATCGTAATTCTACCCTATAGGGGTATTTTTGTAAATTTCTAAATCGTGAGTATTTTGGTAATTCTACAAATTAGGGGTATTTTGGTAATTTCATAAATCGAGGGTATTTTGGTAATTTCATAAATCTGGCATGCTCCTCGAGTAAAATGTAGCTACCTCGTTTTGTCATTTTGGAAAAAATTGGTGGTCTTAAAGAAATTGGACTTGAGTTGTGATCAATTTGAAAACCGTGTTATTTTTGAAGTCTGTATTGAAACGTTATTATCATGTTTCAAAAGTTACAACTTAAAAGAAATGCCGATTTCTTAGAGCTTCTTATTATTAACTTGAAAACCATAGGTGTTTGGGCGTCAAAACAATTGAAGTTGTTTTACTTAAAATGTTTAATCATTCGCTTGATGTTGTTCAGATCATAATAAAAATTAAAACGCAAAAATAAAATAGTTAAATACTAATGGCCTTATTACAACCAACCAAAACCCAAGTAAATCTCAAAAAACTTAATAAGAAAACGAATAAACTTAATCATAAGAAACTAGAAAATCGAAATGAGCATGGCCACCACTAAGTCCCCGCCGACCGGTCCATTTATGAGTATCACACGCAAAATGTTAGCCACGAAGGGTGAGTCAGCAGACTCGGTTTGTAACAAACCATCACTGATTCCCAATCGATAAAAACATATTATTTCACATACGAACAAATACAAGCAATGATGCAACCCAAAACCACCTAGATATCCAACCTCTACACATCACCCGTACTTGCCAATCACACCGTGGGGATTACTAAATCGACCCTCCATCTACTACACACCATCGAAGGCAGTCGCTGCAGTCAACTGCACATCGCCCTTATAATTGTGGCATAGCCACCAGATAATGTGACAGGGTCACCAGATACATAATTTGTGACATAGGTCACCAGATAATGTGGTAAAAACCACCGGAACACTTCCCCTTTATCATTATCACCCATATGCCCATGCAACGTACAAATCATACAGATATCATGCAATATACCTTACCCCATGGACATAACAAATTTTCTCATATTTTCATAGCAATATTTATAAACATTATTAACGAGTATTAAGGGGAACATACCTGAATACACTGCACCATTGAATGGTACCCTTAGCCATATTCATTCATTGCCTTATTAACATATACATAACATTATTATTATTAGTCAGGAATTGAGGGTGGGTTACACACCTAACTACTTGTAGATCTAAGTGAAATCCTGAAACTACTCGAAACTAACAAGATCCCGAAACGTTTGCCTTACCCCTTCCTACAATCGGCCAACACTTGTTAGTAACCAAAAGCCTATTCGGCTCAACTGAAAATCCTGAAGGATATGTCACATGGAGATATCATCTTACCTTTATGCCGATTTGGTTTCCAACCAAATTCCGAAACTACGTGGTGCACTTCCCTTGCAATCGGCCAACCACTAATACACACAAACGATTAGCCTTTGATTTTTGAATGATTAAGAAATAGATTTGAAACACGAGAACCCTTACCTAAATCGCTTAGCCAAATCCCGAAGATCTACAGTATTCGGCTATCAAGCACCAACGTTCGGCACCCCTAAGTGATGTTAGGGGTTTCGGCTACCTCTCCATTTTGGAACAAGAAAAGAGTTAAGATCCCGATTAATAACGATTGAAGAAATATCAAGGAGGACAAATAAGATTCGCTTATAAGATCTACAAGAATGGCCCTTGGCGAATGTTACCTCCTCGCTACCTTGGATCTCAAATCCCAAAAAATCACCTTTCAACCGTCAGCTATAAGAATCCCGAAAGATCTCCTTCATGGTTCAGCCAAAAGAAAATAAGAGGGATTAGATTCCTAGATTTCGGCACTAACCAAATCAGTCAAGAAGAGAAGAGGAGTAGGAAGTGTAGTTACTAGAAGATTCGGCTTTTGATCTAGTGAATAATTCGGTTCCAAAAGGGTAGAGGTACAATCGACTATGGCCAAGAGATAGGAGATTCGGCTTTTGAGAATGACAGAAAAAGAGAAAGATTTTGGCTAATGACAAGGAGTGTTTCGACTTTGAAGATGGTAGAGATGGAAGAAGAAAATAGAAGAAGAAAGTGACCCTAGTGGTCTTCTCAAATTCGGCTAATGCAAAAGAAAAGTATTGAAAGTTCTTTGGCTACCACTTTTGGCACAACACTAAGGGAGGAAAAGAAAACTAAAGTGTTCCTAAAACCCCTTAAACAATTTCGGCACTAGCCCCCCTAAGCATGACCGAATATGCCCCCTCCAAAGTCCTTCTTCCGGCCAACTCTTCTTCCCTCATCCAAATCTCCCTTTTCACTCCTACTTAGCTGAATCTTTAAGCTGTCAGACCCAATCTACACTTCATCCATTCAGAGTCCCTGAGCCGTCCATCACTGCACCTCCTTGCTGAAAAATAAAAGCTCCTAAAACGCTTCCCTTGCTGCTTGAACCTAAGTCCCTTCACACTCCCTTTGGCGTCACCTTAGAAGGTCCTAAGTGGCACCGCTTTGCCACCTTACCAGCTTAGTATTTGTATCCTAAGCTACACAATAAACTCCTTAAGGCCTAGCTCCCTTAGTTCCCTTGTTAGGCTGAAAATCAAATATTTTTCTAAGGCTTCTACCTACATCCCAAGGTTCCTGAAGCCCCCAAAACACATACAAATCACACACAAGCATGCTACCACATACATTTAAGTGAAAATGCATAACCCCTAAATCCTGGATATTATAGTTCTACCCCCTTAAAATAATTTTGATCTCGAAATTACCTGGCTACAATAAGTGAGGGTATTGCTGTCGCATTGCTTCCTCTGGCTCTCACGAAGCTTCCTCCGATCCATGGTTACGCCATAACACTTTGACTAGAGGAACTAATTTCCTCCAAAGCACCTTCACATCCCGTTCTAGAATCTGAATCTGCTCTTCCTCATACGATAAATTCGGTCTTAGCTCCACCTCCTCAACCGGTATCACATGAGATGGGTCTGATCGATAACGACGTAGCATCGAAACATGGAACACATCGTGCATCTGCTTCAATTCAAGGCAACTCTAACTGATATTCCACTGGTCCAATTCGCTTTAAAACCCAATAAGGTCCTATAAACCTGGGACTTAACTTTCCCTTGCGACCAAATCTCATCACCTTCTTCCACGGCGAAACTTTTAGAAACACCCGATCTCCCACAACAAACTCTATCTCCTTTCGCTTAAGATCTGCATATGACTTTTTCCTGTCAGATGCCTCCTTCAACTGTGTCCGAATTAGCTTAACATTTTCTTCGGATTCTGCCACAATCTCTGGACCCAAAACATGACGTTCCCCCAATTTTGTCCAACATGTAGGAGTGCGACACCTTTTTCTATACAGCGCTTCGTACGGTGCCATTCGAGTACTTGCTTGATAGCTGTTATTGTATACAAATTCAGCTAAAGGCAAGAACTCCTCCCAACTTCCTCTGAAATCTATCACGCAACCCCTCAACATATCCTCTAGTACTTTAATTACCCGCTCAGATTGGCCGTCCGACTGCGGATGGAATGCTGTACTGAAGTCCAACCTGGTGCCCAATGCTTGATGTAGTGCTTTCCAAAATCGAGATGTAAACCTCGAATCCCTATCCGAGATAATTGCCACCGGCACACCGTGCAGCCTCATGATTTTTGCTACATACAATTTTGCCAATCTCTGCAGGGAATAGTCAACCCGCACTGGTATGAAATGTGCAGACTTGGTCAATCGATCTACTATCACCCATACCGAGTCCTTCTTAGTAGGCGTAAGGGGAAGCCCACTAACAAAGTCCATGGTAATTCTCTCCCACTTCCATTACGGAATCTTTAATCCTGACGGTACTTGGTGTTTAGGCTTGACTTGCTGACACGTTAAGCACTTCCCTACAAATTTTATAACTTCCCGCTTAAGACCAGGCCACCAAAATTGATCCCGTAAATCCCCGTATAACTTACTTCCTCCAGGATGCATAGCATAAGGGCTACTATCCGATTCCTAAAATTTTTTGCCTTAACTCCTCATCCTTCGGCATACAGACCTTACCCCGAAAACACAACACTCCATCACCATTTACACCATAGTCTTCCAACTCCTCATTTTGTACCTGTAGTAGCTTAGCACTGAGTTCACCATCTAACAATTGTTTCTCCTTTACCTGACTTAACCACGCCGGCTTCACTTGCAACTCTGCTAACAAACTTCCATCATCATAAAGGCTAAGATGTGCAAACATCGCCTTTAGTTTTGACACCACTTTTTGACTTAGGGCATCTTCCACCACATTTACCTTGCCCAGGTGATACTCTATTGAACAGTCGTAGTCTTTCAACCACTCCACCCACCTTTGCTGTCTCAAATTTAGCTTCTTCTGAGTCAACAGATACTTTAGACTCTTGTGATCCGTGTAAATCATGACCTTTCTTTATACAAATAGTGCCTCCACACTTTTAGAGCGATTACTACTGCCGCCAACTCCAGATCATGTGTCGGATAGTTAACTTCATGTGGCCTTAACTGCCGAGACGCATAAGCGACCACTTTCCCGTCTTGCATAAGGACATATCCCAATCCTGTGTGGAAGCATCACAATACACCACGAAGTCTTTCCCCGCTTCTGGCTGAATCAAAATCGAGCCTCAGTCAATACTTTCTTAAGCTTCTCAAAACTCTCCTACTGCTTATCCGCCCATACGAATGGTACCTCCTTTCTCAACAACTTCGTCAGAGGTGCTGCTATTGACGAGAACCCTTCAACAAATCTCCTGTAGTAGCCTGCTAACCCCAAGAAACTATGAACCTCAACCACAGACTTAGGTGGTTTCCAATCTAATACTTTCTCAATCTCCCGAGGATCCACCCTTATTCCTTCCACAGACACCACATGCCCTAAGAACGTAACTTCCTTCAGCCAAAATTCGCACTTGCTGAACTTGGCATACAACTTCTTTTCCATTAACACTTGCAACACTACTTGGAGATGCTCATCATGTTCTTCCTCAGACTTGGAATACACTAGGATGTCGTCTATAAACACAACGATGAACCGATCCAAGTAGGGTTGGAAAACCTGATTCATCATATCCATGAACGCAGCTGGGACGTTTGTTAATCCGAACGGCATTACTAAGAATTCATAATGCCCCTACCTTGTCTGGAAAGTTGTCTTATGGATATCTACTTCCTTCACCCTAAGCTGATGATATCCCGACCGTAGATCTATCTTTGAAAATACCGCAACCCCCTTAAGCTGATCGAACAAGTCATCTATCCTCGGCAATGGGTACTTGTTCTTGATGGTCAGCTTATTCAACTACCGGTAATCTATGCACATACGCATAGTCCCGTCTTTTTTCTTTAGGAATAGGATCGGTGCTCCCCATGGAGACACACTAGGTCGAATAAACCCACGATCAAGTAACTCTTGGATCTGGGCTTTAAGCTCTACTAACTCCTTTGGTGCCATTCGGTATGGAGCAATTGACACAGGAGCTGTACCCGAAGTAAATCAATTCTGAACTCCACCTCCCTGTCCGGGGGTAACCCAGGCAGCTCCTTCGGAAAGACATCCACAAATTCCCTTACTGTTCTCACTCCACTAACTCCTTCTTCTTTTGCATCCAAAGCACTTACGAAGGCCAAAAATGCCTTGCACCCTTTCCGAACCATCTTATCAGCCTTTAATGTGGAGACTACATTAGCCAAATAATTTCTTCTTTCTCCTATCATAATTATCTCCTCATCCTTCGGAGTCCTCAACTCCATTCGCTTAGCTGCGCAATCTAGTTTAGCCCGATGTTCCACTAGCCAATCCATGCCTAGAATGAGATCAAATTCTCCAAAAGGTAGTTCCATCAAGTCGACAGGAAATACCACTCCTTGAATCTCTAGAGGCACACTCCGGATTATCCTATTCACCACTACCGTTTGACCTAACGGGCTCACTACAATCATCTCCCTAACAGCAGCTTCAGATACTACACCTAGTGTTTCGGCCACTTTACATGCAACGTATGAGTGGGTCGAGCCAACATCAATTAAAGTAAAGTAAGGCTTGTCAGCTATAAGGAACATACCGGTTATGACATCTGGTGCGTCACCATCCTGCCTCCGATGAACTGCATACACCAAACCCGACTGTCTTCACCTCTGTGCCACCAACACCTCTACCCGGTGTTCTCCGACCTCTTCCAGCACCATTACCTCTGCCAACCGGACCACGACCCAGCGGTGGCTGATGTCCACCTCTTCCAGCCTGATTAAGACCCTGACTTATCGGTCGGCTCCCGTCCATTTTCATAGGACAGCCCCTAATCATGTGATCCTTAGACCCACACTTAAAACATCCTCCTGTCTTCTTCCAACACTCTCCCAGGTGCATCTTTCCACACTGAGCACAAGTACGGTGCTGTCCTCCCGTAACAACCTGTGACCTCGCGGCCTATCAACTCTAGGTCTCTTTTGAACATTCTCGGATGACCCTGACAATCCAAAACCTCTCTTTTGTCTATTCTTTCCACATTCTGTCTCACAGATTCCTTAACCCCTTTGGCTACCTTAACCTTTTCTACCAACACGGTAAACTCTCACTCCTGTTGTGGAGCAATCAACAATCTCAGGTCATCCTTCAGTCCGTCCTCAAACCGGACACATCGTTCATGCTCTGTAGCCACGATACCTCGAGCATATCGGCTCAACTGTAAGAATTCGCCTCAGACTCGCTATGGACTTATTCCCCGAACCGACCTCAAAATGCCTTCCTCTGTGCATCAATATAGCTAGTCCCAATATACTTCTTCTGATATGTTGCCTTAAAATATTCCCAAGTGAGATCATCAGCTACAGCACCATCCCAAACTGTGAGCCACCACTGGTATGACTCATCGTGGAGAAGCGACACCACCCCTTTCAGTTTTTCCTCAGTAGTCAGGTCCAAATTGTCTATTATTCGGTACATTGCCTCCAACCAATACTCAGCCGTATTGGGCGCCACACCAGATACACCTCAGAATACCTCAGCTCCATTGGCTCGTAGTCGATCGGGTACAGATTTTCGAGCTCCCATACCTCCACCTACTCTAGCCACCCTCTCAAGAACTCGCAAGATCGCCACGACGATCTGCATCATCCCCGTCGATCCTCGATATTCAACATCGATGGTGGTGGTGGTGGCATCTCATTCTCGGACCCTTGACCAGACCTAACGGGTTCCGATACGGTCATTCTGCCTCTACCACACCCTCGCACATTACGACCACGTCCCCTAGAACTCATGCCTACGATCGCAATTTAATCTGCTTTAAAAAAGTTTTATTGATTAGCTTTCGTTCCACTAATTACCCACGGACAAGTTTTATGTAAAGGAGTTTAGGGGTAGTTCTTTCAATCATTTCAGGGTTTTTGTTTCAAGTTTTTTACCCAAATTCAGAGAAGCACATTCATTCAATAGTACCTACTGCACACATTCACCACCTCGAACATTTTCGTCTGTTCCTAACCCAAGGGTATTTTTGTAATTTATCCTATAGGGGTATTTTGGTAATTTTCCAAATCAGGGTATCTTGATATTTTACAAAATAGGGTTTTTTTCTTTTTTTGGTATTTTTTCAAAATAGGAATATTTTGATAAAAGTTGAGGGTAGTATGGCAATTTTATAAACTGAGGGTATTTTAGTGATTTTACAAACCAGGGGTATTTCGGTAATTTTGTAAACCGGGGATATTTCAAAAAAAAATTTTAAATCTAAAATAGTTTTTTTTACAAATCAAAGGGGTAATTTGGTGATTTTAAAACTAAGGTTTTTTATAAAACAGTGTAGCTAGCCCCTTTCGGGTTTTAATTATTGAATTTAGCTTGTGAATAAGTCCTCTTGGTTAGGGTGAAACTATGCACCAGGAAGGATTCGAGTGAAGAGGAGGTGAGTCACTAGGACTGCTTAAATACCAAGCTCCCCCTGAATCCAATCCTAGACATGCGCATAATGGTTGCCACACCCTTAACTTGGTGACTCACTCACAGGTTTGTTTGATTAGACTTTAAATTTTATGTAACTCTGTGTTGGAGTAAGCTAATCCTAGGGTTTAATAGCTACTAATCTATGTCCCCGTAATACCCACATACAAATCACACAATAGTTAGAGGTACTTACCTGGTGGACTTCGGGCCGGAGACTCAGGTGTCATGCCAGAAAACCTGCTCAACCTTTAGTAAAACTCAATTTCAAAATAAAAGCATTTTTGGGCCCGAAAGCCCTCAAGGCTGAGTTTTGAACCGGGCTCTGATATCAAATTGAAACACCCCAAACCTGGCCCACAAGCCCTGACCGGATCTGGCATGCTCCTCGAGTAAAATGTAGCTACCTCATTTTGTCATTTTGGAAAAAATTGGTGGTCTTAAAGAAATTGGACTTGAGTTGTGATCAATTTGAAAACCGTGTTGTTTTTGAAGTTTGTATTGAAACGTTATTATCATGTTTCAAAAGTTACAAGTTAAAAGAAATGCCGATTTTTTAGAGCTTCTTATTATTAACTTGAAAACCGTAGGTGTTTGGGCATCAAAACAATTGAAGTTGTTTTACAAAAAATGTTTAATCATTCGTTTGATGTTGTTTGTATCATAATAAAAATTAAAACGCAAAAATAAAATAGTTAAATACTAATGGCCTTATTACAACCAACCAAAACCCAAAATAAATCTCAAAAAACTTACTAAGAAAACATAATAAACTTAATCATAAGAAACTAGAAAAATGCTGAGCTGAGCATGGCCACCACTATGTCCCTGCCGACCCGGTCTATTTACTGAGTATCACCTGCAAAATGTTAGCCTACGAAGGGTGAGTCAACAGACTCAGTGTGTAACAGTCATCACAGATTCCCAATTGATAAAAACATATTATTTCACATACGAACAAATACAACCAATGATGCAACCCAAACCCGCCTAGATATCCAACCTCTACACATCACCCGTACCTGCCAATCACACCATGGGGATTACTAAATCGACCCTCCATCTGCTACACACCATCGAAGGCAGTCACTATAGTCAACTGCACATCGCCCTTATAATTGTGGCATAGCCACCAGAAAATGTGACAGAGTCACCAGATACATAATTTGTGACATAGGGCACCAGAAAATATGGTAAAAACCACCAGAACACTTCCCCTTTATCATTATCACCCATATGCCCATGCAACATATAAATCATACAGATATCATGCAATATACCTTACCCCATGGCCATAACGAAATTTCTCATATTTTCATAGCAATGTTTATAGACATTATTAACAAGTAGTAAGGGGTACATACCTGAATACATTGCACCATTGAATGGTACCTTTAGCCATATTCATTCATTGCCTTATTAACATATACATAACATTATTATTATTAGTCGGGAATTGAGGGTGGGTTACACACCTGACTATTCGTAGATCTAAGCGAAATCGAAACTACGCAAAACTAACGAGATCCCAAAACGTTTGGCTTACCCCTTCCTACAATAGGCCAACACTTGTTAGTAACCAAAAGCATATTCGGCTCAACTAGAAATCCCGAAGGATATGTCACATGGAGATATCATCTTACCTTTATGCCAATTTGGTTTCCAACCAAATCCCAAAACTACGTGGTGCACTTCCCTTGCAATCGGCCAACCACTAATACACACAAATGATTAGCCTTCAATTTTTGAATGATTAAGAAACCAATTCAAAACACTAGAACCCTTACCTAAATCGCTTAGCCAAATCCCAAAGTTCTACAGTATTCGGCTATCAAGCACCAACGTTCGGCACCCCTAAGTGATGTTAGGGATTTTGGCTACCTCTCCATTTTGGAACAAGAAAAGAGTTAAGATCCCAATTAATAACGATTGAAGAAATATCAAGGAGGGACAAATAAGATTCGGCTTATAAGATCTACAAGAATGGCCCTTGGCCGAATGTTACCTCCTGCTTACCTTGGATCTCAAATCCCAAAAAATCACCTTTCAACCGTCGGCTATAAGAATCTCGAAAGATCTCCTTCATGGTTCGGCCAAAAGAAAATAAGAGGGATTAGATTCCTAGATTTTGGCACTAACCAAATCAGTCAAGAAGAGAAGAGGAGTAGGAAGTGTACTTACCAGAAGATTCGACTTTTGATCTAGTGAATAATTCGGTTCCAAAAGGGTAGAGGCACAATCGGCTATGGCCAAGAGATAGGAGATTCGAATTTTGAGAATGACAGAAAAAGAGAAGGATTTCAGCAAATGACAAGGAGTGTTTCGGCTTTGAAGATGGTAGAGATGGAAGAAGAAAATAGAAGAAGAAAGTGACCCTAGTGGTCTTCTCAAATTCGGCTAATGCAAAAGAAAAGTATTGAAAGTTCTCTGGCTACCACTTTTGGCACAACACTAAGGGAGGAAAAGAAAACTAACGTGTTCCTAAAACCCCTTAAACAATTTCGGCACTAGCCCCCCTAAGCATGACCGAATATGCCCCCTCCAAAGTCCTTTTACCGGCTAACTCTTCTTCCCTCATCCAAATCCCCCTTTTCACTCCTTCTTAGCCGAATCTTTAAGTTGTCAGACCTAATCCATTCAGAGTCCCTGAGCCATCCATCACTACACCTCTTTGCTGAAAAATAAAAGCTCCAAAAATGCTTCCCTTGCTGCTCGAACCTAGGTCCCTTCACACTCCCTGTGGCGTCACCTCACAAGGCCCTAAGTGGCACCTCTTTGCCACCTTACCAGCTTAGTATTTGTATCCTAAGCCACACAATAAGCTCCTTAAGGCCTAGCTCCCTTAGTTCCCTTTTTAGGCTTAAAATTAAATATTTTTCTAAGGCTTCTACCTACATCCCAAGGTTCCTGAAGCCCCCAAAACACATACAAATCACACACAAGCATGCTACCACATACATTTAAGTGAAAATGCATAACCCTAAATCTCGAATATTACAATGGTAATTTTCCAAATTAAGGGTATTTTGGTAATTTTCCAAACTAAGGGTATTTTGGTAATTTTGCAGAATAGGGGTATTTTAGGAAATTTTACCAATCTAAAGATATTTCAGTAATTTTTCAAATCAGGGTATTCAGTCCCTCTCATGGTTTAGTTATAGACTTTGGCCCATTAACAGGTCCTTTCGGCTAAAGGGAATAGACACTATGCACCAGGTAGGATTCCAAAGAAGAGGAGGTGTGCCACTAGGACCGCTTAAGTACTAAGCTCTCCCTAGATCCAATCCTAGACATGCATATGTTCGTTGCCACACTCTAACCCAGCGACTTGGTCATGGACATGTTTAATTATTAGAAGAGTTTTATGTTATTAAAGAGTTTATCAAACTAGGCCTAGAGTCTATTAAACCCTAACATATATTTCTAGAATCTCATAAAGCCCATTAAGCCCATTTCATGTCATATAGCCCATTAAGCCAATTTTATGCTCATATAGTCCATCAAACCAATTTCATGCTCATATAGCCCATTGGGCTCAACTACGATCCAATCATACATCCATTCATGCCAATTCATTATTCATGCTCACATATCAACCATTTCCATTTTGGACCCACAAGTTCGGCAGACCCATTTAGCCACTTTCGACTTTTCAGCTTTTCAGCATTGCTGATATCGTGTATGTAGTGTTTGTACACACCTGGTTACTGCGACGTGTTATTCTATCCTTGGTCTTGAACCTACAACCAACCAATTTTTAATCAACCACCCATACTTAATCAAAATATTTACAGAAAGCGAAAGCCTTACCGTAACCTTACCGTGTGTCACCGGGTTCTATTAGCCCTTCATTAGCTACTATTGGTGAATATCCCCTAGATCTACACTCAAACATATATTGTCAAAACAAGTGACTCATATTCCACATATAACATCCTTAAATCGGGGTCCTTGCTTGTTATCTGCTTGTATTAGATAGTATGGATATTATGCTAGTTCAGGTTATTTTTGGCTCTAGGCTTGAGCCAGGGATAGGCCAGAGTTTTTTTGAAATTTATGTTTTGGGCTTCTAGAGAGGGGGAGCTGAATGGAGCTAGGTGTTAAGTGTGGTTGGGGGTAAGTTTTGACGTAAGAAGGGCCTTGGTTAGGAGGCAAGGAGGCGCCACTTAAGGCTTAAAGAAGTGATGCCTCAGGGGAGTGGGGGAGCCTTGGTTCAAGCAGCGAAAATCCCCTTTCTGCTTGTTACTTTTGATGCCAGGACAAGGGTGAGTTGAACTCAATTGGGACTCTGGTGGATAAGTGTTGAAGAGGTCAACAGATTTGAATGTGTGGAGGGGAGAAATTTTAGGAGTTGGAATCACTCAAATTTGTTTGAATGAGTGGAAAAGAGAAATTCAAGGAGAAAAGGAAGGGACGGCTTAGAGTTTGAAGGGAGTTGGGAGGTGTAGCCGAAAATATGAGGTGTGGGTTCGATTTAGTAAGGTTAGGGGGTTGGCCGAATGTGGATTAGATTTAGGGGGGAGTGTTGGGCATTTTCGGCTAGCTAAATAGAACCAAGAGTCTCTTCTGTTCCTCTTTTGTTAAGAACCAAAACATTCTCATACTGTTGGGGTGCTTTCTCTTTTGTTTCTCTCATCTTACCAATCTAAAACATCTCCTAATTCCTCTCTTTCTTCTTCATTCTTTTTGGCCGAAACTTACCTAGTTTTTCTTTCACTCATCATTTGTGTCATTCTTTTTGTCTTCTAAGCCGAAATCCTCTGAAGCCATACCTTGCCGAAACCACGTTTCCATTCTCTCTTCTCTTTTAGCAATTGGCCGAATATCATCTATTAAAGATCACCCATTGTTTTCATCTTTTTCTTTGCTTGGTGGAGCACACTTGGCATTTGGGTAAGTTCTTAGCACTTTGGCCGAATTCCCTTAACTCTCTCTCTCATTCTCGCTACTCTTTTTCCTATCGTTTTCTTTGAGAAGGAAAGCTGAAATCCCTTGGCACTTAAACCCTCTTGTTTTACTCTTGGTTGTAGTAGATCGCTGTCGTTGATTTGCCATCTCTTCCAATCGATTCTGCTAGTGTGTGGTAAGTGTTTCGATCATTTCAACATCTCTTATTGTGTTAAAGGCCGAGGGCAGAGATCCAATTTTAATTGATGGTTGGCCAAATGCAGAGGGTGTGTTGACGCCATCTTGTGTGAACTTACGAGATTCGTTAGGTTGTAAGTCAAGCCTATAACCTCAGGTTTTGTCGATTTAGGTAAGGGTTCTAACTTTGGGTTTTAGTTATTTGCGATTCGTTTCACTGCTTTAACCCGAGTTAGTGACTAAGGTGTGTTCATGGGCTCGAATGCTAGCCAAGCATTGGGAGGGGTTGGATCAGTGAACCCAGCCTCTAAGTTCAAGAAGCGGGCATTATCGCTAGTGAGGATTGGCCACGGGTTGTGGGCGACCTACCGAATAGGAAAGTAGGCAGATAGCCGTAGTGTCAGTTAACGACAGTGTCGACGTAGAAAGTGTAGTGTTATGAGTAATCAGGTGTGTAACTCTTGCACACTTTCTTTGTTTAATATGCTATTTGTTATGTGTTGTTAAAAGCCAAAATAACGGCAGAGATCACTAATTTACCTGTATGGGTAAAAGCCAGAATGCCGGGTAAGTTGCTATGGCTGCAAACGTTAATTGCATATATTGGAATCTGTCAGTGCCATGTTATTTTACATATGTTATTCTATATGTTAAGCGTGATAATACTTGGTGGCAAACATGTACATGAGAAATGGGTGATGAGAGGAGGGGGAAGGAATATTTTCAGACTGTCACCAGTGGTTAGGTACCATACAGTGGGTTGGCCCCGCTTACTATGATATTATGACTAAGTCTCAGTGGTTTGGAACCACCAGTGGTTAGGTACCACATATCTATATATTTTTTATGACTCGTCCCAATGGTTTTGTACCTAAAGTAGGTTGGCCCCACATATCGAGATAAGGGATCGTCACTAGTGGTTAGGTACCACACGGTGGGTTGGCCTCACTAATGATTATTTGTGACTTCGGTCACAAGTGGTTTGGAACCACCAGTGGTTAGGTACCACCAGTGGCTAGGTGCCACAAGGGGTAGAATTGGGATGTCGGTTGGATAGGTTGGATAGGTTGCATGACATACATATTGGCATATGAAACTATGTAAAAGTTTAATGTCTTTGGGATGGGGATTTATAAATTGGGTGTTGGTGACTCACCCCTTCCATTACCATCTTGCAGGTAATTCCTAGACCGTGGATATGGAGCCAGGAGGACTCGAGGTGGCCATGCTCAAGATTACGTTTCATTTGCTTTAAATGGTTATTTCGGATTTATTTTATTTTAAATTTGGGTTATCAGTTATGTAATAAGGCCACTTAGTTTTTCGTTGGGACTATTCTTTTGGTAGAATTTCTTTATAATTTTGTTTAATTATTGAAAGCATGCATAGTAAGTTATAAATGGATGTTTTCAAAACTAAATAAACTTTCGAGATTTTCCTAGTTTCACCATCAAAAAACTGATTATCTAGTAATAACAATACAACCACTCTAATTTCTTAAGACTAAGGGTTAAAATGTTTTTTCGGTTTACCCAATATATACTGGGTTCTTTCATAAATGCAAAGGTTTACTTTCTAACTTGAGATGACAAACGGGTTTTCAAATGTTTTCTTCCTTGTAACATACCAGATTTAGTCATGGCGATTTGACCGAGTTTGGGGTGTTACACCACATAAGTCACTCCTATAGGCCATACATACATTCGGCCATCCACTAAACCATAACTGAGTCGAGAACACTTACCACTTTGCTAACGATCCTTACCACGCTTACGATCTCTGAACCTTACCCTTTTTAATAAAAAATAAAACACTGGAAGAGTTCATATTCAACATAACTCTAGCCGTCCACCTATGCAAATAAAACACTCCAAAAGTACCACTCCTAGTGCTCAAACCTTGGACCTCCTCAGCTGACAACATGCCACCTTATATCTCCCCAAGTGACGTCACCTTGCCACTAGACCCCAAGCCCACTTGTATCCTATTTTTCCCTTATTCTACTTAAGAGGCCTACTGACTGAAGTCACAATTCCCTTGGGGCTAAAACCAAATTTTTTCCTGTACCCTTACCTGATCCCAAGACTTCTCCAACACCCCTAGAAATTCCAAATTCATTAACCCTCAAAGCCTACATACCAATTGTCATTTTCTCGCTCACTTAAAAATTTTCTGAGATCCAATGCCCAAATTCCAATAGGCCCAATACTTCTAGGCCCAAATTTGGGAGGCTACACTAAATTTGTCGAAGGCAAATATTACAGCTAACAGCTCCTTCACAATGGTGATCTAGTTTAGCAGTGAATTTGTCAACGTACAATTGGCATAATATATAGCATGAAATACCTTGTCTTTTCTTTTGCCCAAAACTACTACTATGGCAAAATCACTTGCATCACACATCAGTTTGAACAGTAAGGTCCAATCTGGTACAGTGACTATCGGTACTATGATCAATCGCTTCTTCAGTTCTTCAATTGCTTACAAGCATGGCTCATCAAAATTAAAAGATATATTTTGTTCCAATAATGTGCAAATGGTTAGGATATTTTTGAAAAATCCTTGATAAATCAACAATAGAATCTTGCATGATTGAGGAAGCTTTGGATACCTTTTACTGAAATAGGTGGTGGCATTTTCTCAATAACCTCAATTTTTTCTTTGTCAATGGCAATTCCTTACTATGAAATCTTATGTCCCAGAATAATGACCTCACAGACCATGAAGTGGCATTTTTCCCAATTCAACATGAGATTTGGTTCTTGACATCAACAATAAACTAACTTAAGATTTTGCAAACAGTCTTCAAATGTATCGCCAAACACCAAGAAATCATCCATAAAGATTTCTAAGAATTTCCCCATCATGTCTAAAAATATTGCCATCATGAAACACTAAAAAGTTATAGTATAATCTAAATGGCATTCTTCGAAATGAAAAAGTTCTATACAAACATGTGAATGTGGTTTTCTCTTGATCAGCAAGAGCTATGGAAATTTGATTGTACACTGAGTGCCTATTTAGAAAGCAGTAGAAGGCTTTGCTATCGATAAATGGCAGAGGAAAATGCTCCTTCCTTGTTGCTTTGTTGAGTTTTTGATAGTCTATACGAACCTTCCATCCCGTGATAGTATGATTAGGAATAAATTCATTATTATTGTTGCTTACCATAGTGACACCCCCTTTTTTTGGGTACACACTAAACAGGGCTCACCCAAGAACTATCAAAAATTAGGTATATTATTCCACATCCAGCCATTTGATAATCTCTTTTTCACCACTTCATTCATGATGGGGTTCAATGTCCTATGCTACTCAATAGACTTACCATTGCAACCCTTTAGTATTATTTTGTGCATGCAAATAATTGGACTGGTTCCCTTGATATCTCTAATTAACCAGCCTAAGGCTTTCTTAGGTTTCCTTAAAACTTTCAACAATTGAGCCTTTTGATCTATTGGTAACCCAGTAGAGATAACTACTGGTAGTGTATTGTTATCTCCCAGATACACGTACTTCAAGTGTATTGGAAAATGCTTTAATTCCGGCATAGAGGGATCATTTATGGATGGTCAAGAAGGTTTAAACAAACGATTAAATAGATTTAATGATTTTAACTTCTCCTTGATCCATTTATAATTTGCTAAACTTCCAGTAGTTTATCAAGATCTAGAATCACGTCAGTGTCAATTAACTCACATACATCTACATCATTTTCTGAATTGGTAGAACAAAAATCATCATATTTTTCTTGTACTGCTGCATCAATAATCTTAATAGCATGGCATTCTTCATCAATATCTGGACACTTCCTAAAATCAAAGACATTAAAAGTTAACTGTTGATCATTAACTCTTGGAGTCAATTTAGCTTTTTGGTCACCAATTAATGTTCTACCCGTTGCTAAGAAAGGTCTCCCAAGTATGATTGGTACCTCTTTATCAGCCTCACATTCCAGAATAATAAAATTTGCTGGAAAAATAATTTTGTCAACTCTTACCAGCACATCTTTGATTTTACCTTTTGGATGTGTAAAGGATCTATCTGCTAACTATAGTGTGACAGTTGTGGGTCTTGCCTTTCCTATTCCAAGCTTCTTGGAAACCGACATAAGTATTAGACTAATGCTTGCACCTAAATCACATAATTTTTTGCCTACATAATGATTGCCAATAGAGCAAGGTATAGTAAAACTCCCTAGATCTTTCAGTTTTGGTGGCAAATTGTTTCTAAGCATTGCTGTGTACCCTTCAGTGAGAGCAACGGTTTCAAATTCTCCTAATCTTAGCTTCTTTGATAAAATATCTTTCATGAACTTCACGTAGTTAGGCATTTTCTCCAATGCTTCCACCAATGGTATATTAATAAGTAATTATTTCAGGACCTCCAAAAATTTCTTAAATTGAACATCTTGCTTGGATTTTTGGAAACACTGAGGAAAAGGTGGCGATGGCCTTCCTTCCCTTTATCGAGATTGTTTTGTCGTGGCATTTTTTTGACAATAAAAGTTGCACCTACTCCAGCATTTTTTTGGGTGCTCTTTTCCTTTGTAGCTTGCTCCTATACTGATTCTGAATTCTTTTCATTTGCAAAACTTGAAATTCCTTCATCAGTAATGGTGCCATTCACAACTCCTGGTAGCTGAGTACCACTTCATAGTGTAATGGCTTTACACTGTTCCATCCCTTGAGATCGAGAACTCTCACTGTCACTCGACAATGCTCCTTGCTATTTGGAATTCAATGTAGTGGCAATTTGCCCTACTTGATTTTCTAAAGCTCTTAAAGATGCAACCTGGCTCAAAATGATATCATCATTCTTCGCCATATACTATTTCCATGGAGCTTCCATAGTTGAATAACTTGAAGCTGAATTTTGTTGGGCATTTTGTTGTGGCAAAGATTGATTGTACCCATGTGGTACACCCCCAGCATTCTGTTGAACTTGATTACTCCAACTGAAATTAGGATGTTGTTTCCACCCTGGATTGTATGTGTTGGAGTATGGGTTGTTAGTGTTGCGATTAAAGTTCCCCATGTAGTAAACTGAGGCTGGATTTGATGGGCATTCATAAAAAACATGATATTCTCCACAGTAAACACATGTTATGTAACAGCCCAATTTAGGGCCTAGTCGGGATAGTGGTGCGAGGCCACGAACCCAAGGTGAAATTATGATATTTTCAAGTTTATGCCATGTTTGCACGTTAGTATGAAAGTTTTGTAAAGTAATTTTATTAAGTTGAGGTCAATTGGTCCAAAAAAGGACTAAATTGCAAAAGTTGCAATATATGAGTTTCTAGATTTTTTTTGCATGAAATAGCTTTAGAATAATAATTATGAGCCCTTAAATAGCAATTTGCCCAAAATTTAATTTTTGGACAAAATTGGCCTTAAGAGACTATTATGGAAATTTTTAAGAGGAAGGGCATTTTGGTCATTTGGCCTCATTAGTGATTAAAATAGGATAAAGATGGGAAAAAATCACTCATCTTCTTCCTTGTTGCTGCCGAAAATTGGGAGACACCATAGCTAGGGTTCTTTATTTTTTTTCAAGCTCATAGTAAGTTCATCTTAGCCTCGTTTTTAATATTCTACGTATTTTTAAAGTTCTCGTATTATGAATTAGCTAATTTTAGCTATAAAAATGAGCTAAGATTCATGTTCAAAAATCTACCCTTGAATGACATGCTTGTTAAATGATGTTTTATGGAAGTTTAAAAGAGTTTGATGTTAGATAAACATCTTTTCCTTAATGAATTTCATGAAAAAAGGTAGTAGGGACCATTTTATAATAATTATAAAATGGGTCATACCTACTAGAAATAGTGAGAATTGATGATTGTTATAGAAGAGAAAATGATTCAATTGAGCATGAAGTTTAAGAAAGTTGCATGAAAATCATTTTTACGAGAATTGGGGCAAAAGTGTAAATATTAAAAAGTATAGGGGCAAAATAGTAATTTTACCAAAGTATGAATTATGAGTCAATTTTGTCAATATGGATTTTAAATGATCTATTTATGATTATAGATCAAGAAAATTGAAGCCCGGATCGAAACTGAGGCAAGAACAAAGTCGAGGACTAAATTGCACATCTACATACATTTTGTATATTGATGTAAGTTTGTATGATTTCTAAGCTTTATGATTATTATCATTAATTTTCTTAGTATAATGTATAATAATTGTATGAAATGATCATGTTATGTTCAAGTAAGAAATCACGATAATATGTTCAAGCAAGTCCCGATTGAAGATGAATTTCCCTAGGATACTTGATCTACCACACAAGTTATCATGTAAGTCTAAGGCAAGCTTGGCATTGATCAAGATATCATGTAAGTCCAAGGCAAGCTTGGCATTGATCAAGTTAGCAAGCAAGTTATCATGCAACTCCAAGGCAAGTTTGGCATTAATCAAGATATCGTGTAAGTCTAAGGCAAGCTTGGCATTGATCAAGATATCATGTAAGTCCAAGGCAAGCATAGCATTGATCAAGTTAGCAAGCAAGTTATCATGTAAGTCCAAGGCAAGCTTGGCATTAATCAAGATATCATTTAAGTCCAAGGCAAGCTTGGCATTGATCAAGTTAGTAAGCAAGTTATCATGTAAGTCCGAGGCAAGTTTGGCATTGATCAAGTTAGCAAGCAAGTTGTCATGTAAGTCCAAGGACTCAAGCTTGGCATTGAGTATGTTATCAAGAGCAAGACTTCATATAAGTCCATGTCAAGACATGGCCTTGAAACCATGATGAGATAACCCATGTAAGACCATGTCTAGGATTGTATTTGGCATCATATTATGTGGAAAGAGATTTAGTATCCTCGATTATTAACAGAAATTGATCAGGCAAATGAGTAAGCTAAATGAAGATAGCAAGAAAACTAAGAAAGTAAAGTTGGCATCAAGATGAAGTTAGATGAAGTTGAGTATTATTCATGTTGTGAATGAGAAAGTAGATATCATGATTATTGTTATTATAGTATACTGATCAATGTGATCAAGTGATACAAGTATCATGGTTACCTTACAAGTATGATAATAGTAAGTGTCATGAGACATGTAAGAATCTATATGAGTAAGTAAGCTCTTTAGCTTAAATTCATGATACCATTGTTTTTGTGAAATGATTTATATTAAGTAATGATGATACTATGATTTGTTACATGCAAACTTACTAAGCTATATGCTTACGTTATGATTCTTTCTTCCTATGTAGTCCCGCCAAGCTAACTCGTTGATCATTAAAGTTGGAGCTCGCAACACACTATCAACTCTTATTTTGGTATAGCCAAGTTACTTTACTAAGTATGGCATGTATAGGAAGCATTCATTTTGTGGACATGTTTTAAGAAGGGCCTTTGTAAAGGCTATCAAGTTTATTATTCTTTTGTATATGGCTGAGTGGTTGGCCAAATTTGACTAAGCATGCATGTTTATTGAGATCAATAAAGCATGTAGTATTATTCATAAAATATGGGTTGTTATTGCATCGTTGAATTGTGTATGGATATGATCTTCATTTCAGGGTGGCTAACGGCTTGGTTAATAGCCTGTAAGTGGCCACACGGTTGGATACACGGGCATGTGTCAAGACCGTGTTAACCCTACACCTTAGTATTATTGATCATAATAGGCCACGAGCAAATCCCACAGCCGTGTGTGTGTGCCATGTAAGACACACGGTTTGGACATGGGCGTGTTCCCAGACCGTGTTGGTTTAGTCAGTATATCAAGGATTAGCACATGGTCTAAGCCCACGGGCGTGTCATGGCCTTGTGAAATTAGTCAATAACCTCTTACGATTGGTAGACACGGACGTGTCTAAGCTGTGTGGAAATAGTCAGTAGCCCAACATGGTTTGAGGGCATAAGCGTGCTTAAGGGTACACGGGCATGTTCCAAGTCACACGGACATGTGAACCCTGCTTCAAAAATGAGTTATTTGATTTTTAATTCTGAAAGTTTTGTGACATGAGTTAAAGGCCTCGTAGGCCCTTGTTATATGTGTTGACTAAGAAAGTGATGTTTTTAAGTTGAAACAAAATTTTATAGCCCGTAAGAACATGTTTTAGTGAGTTCAAGCATAGTAATTTCTCGTATCGAGACCCAATATCGGTCTCAGGTGCGGGGTGTTACATGTAGTGGTATCAGAGCTATGGTTTAGCCAGTTCTAGGACTAACGTAGCAGGAGCATGAATCTTGCTATACATGCCATACGTAAGAATGTTTTTATAATGATAGTGTGATGACTCCTGACTACTTAAATTATGTTTATACATATAGGAAATGGATCCCAAAAGAGCTGAGGTGGATGATGTAGAAAGTAACGCACCAGCTCCCATGAAGGGACAGTGCCGTATGAGAATGAGAATAGACCCACTATGGTGTGTCAAGAAAGAGGAAGAGAAGAGGCTAGAGAAGCCTTCCTCCATATGATGGATGCCTGGTACATGGAGTTAGTTCGAGCGAACTCGAATGCACAACGCCCTCCACTCCCGCCTGTTCCACAACCTACTCCAATAGCCCTTCAAGTAGTAGAGGTGGTAAGAGGAGGTAAACCTCCAATTGATAGGATTAGGAAGCATGGGGCCGAAGAATTCCGAGCTAGAAAAGATGATGATCCAGAAAGAGCTGAGTTCTGGTTAGAAAATACCATCAGAGTATTTAACGAACTGTCCTGCACTCGTGATGAATACATGAAGTGTGTAGTCTCTCTCTTAAGAGATTCTGCTTACCAATGGTGGAACACCCTTGTATCGGTGGTACCAAGGGAAAAAATCTCATGGGAATTCTTCCAAGAAGAGTTTAAGAAAAAGTATATCAGTCAAAGGTTTGTAGACCAGAAGAGGAAAAAATTTCTAAAGCTGAAGCAAGGTAAGATGTCAGTAACTAATAATGAGCGAGAGTTCGTATGACTCAAGAAGTACACTCGCGAATGTGTGTCCACTGAGGCCATTATGAGTAAGAGGTTTGAAGATGGTTTAAACGAGGACATTAAGCTAGTCGTTGCTGTCCTCGAATTAAAAGAATTCATTGTGCTAGTGGAAAGGGCTTGCAAAGCTGAAGAACTAGTAAAAGAGAAGAAGAAATTTGAAATGGAGTCCCGCGATTCTAGAAAGAGACAATGGAACAAGTCGTTCCAATCGTCATACAAGAAGTCAAGAGATTTCTCTACTTGAACAGCTACTTCCACTGGATTTTCAAGAAAAGACAAGAGTAAGTAGTATTTGGGAAATAAAGCACAGACAACTTCAGTTGCAAGTGTTGGGAATTTTAGACCTGACAAACCAGAATGTCCCCAATGTGGTAGACACCATTTGGTAGAATATCGAGCACATGAAAATTTATGTTTTAGATGTGGTTCCCAAGACCATTTCATAAAAGATTGTCCAGAGATGACTAAAGAAGAGAGAACTCAGAACCCAAGATCCGGGAGTATGGTTAAAGGGAGGCCGTAGGGAACCGAGAAGTGGGGCAAGTGGAAGAGGTAACCCTAGAGAGCAGGCCATGAAACCCGAGGGCAGAGCGCCTGTAAGGACTTATGCCATTCGCACTCGTGAAGAGGCATTTTCCCCTGATGATTTTACGGGTACCTTTTCTCTTTACAATACTAAAGTTATTGCTTTAATAGACCCCAGATCCACACACTCTTAAATTTGCATGAAATTAGTACCCGATTTGGGTGTGCCTATAGATACCACAGAATTTTTTATTAAGGTGTCTAATTCTTTAGGCAAGAGTATGTTAGTTGATAAGTTTGTAAAGATTGTCTATTAATGATTATATGTCATTGCTTTAAAGCAAATCTTATGTTGTTACCATTTGATGAATTCGACCTCATTCTTGGTATGGACTGGTTGACTACTCATAATGTAATTGTAAATTGTGGGAAGAAATACATTGAGATGAGATGTGAGAATGGGGATACTCTTCATGTGAAATCAGATGAGCAAGTTAAATCGACGGTAATAATTTCTCATATGATGGCGCAGAGATATCTAAGAAAAGGGTATGAGGCATTTTTGGGCTTTGTATTGAATGATAAAGAGACGAGTTAAAGATTGAATCAAGTCTTAGATAGTATGTTAGTATGTGGATGTTTTTCCGAGGAATTACCAGGATTACCACCAGTTAGAGAAGTTGAGTTCAGCATTGAGCTAACTCCCTAGTACTGTACCAATATCCATTACTCCTTATAGAATGGCTCCGATAGAGTTGAAAGAGCTAAAGTTACAGTTGCAAGAGTTAACAAGCAAAGGCTTTGCAAGATCAAGTTGTTCACCATGGGGCACTCCAGTTTTGTTTGTGAAAAAGAAAGATGGCATCGTGAGGTTATGCATTGATTACCATCAGCTTAATAAAGTGACAGTAAAGAACAAGTATCCATTGCCTAAGATTGACGATTTGTTTGATCAATTGAAAGGAGTGACTGTGTTCTCCAAAATAGACTTGAGATCAGGGTACTACCAGCTGAGAGTGAAAGATTCAGATGTATCCAAGAATGCCTTTTGAACGAGGTATGGGCATTATGAATTTTTAGTCATGCCCTTTGGGCTGACCAACGCTCCTGCGGTATTCATGGACTTAATGAACCGCATTTTCAGACCATACCTTGACAAGTTTGTAGTTGTTTTTATTGACGACATACTGATTTATCCCCGAGACAAGAATGAACATGTTGATCATCTACGGATAGTTCTACGGACTCTTCGAGAAAATCAGTTGTATGCCAAATTCAGTAAAAGTAAGTTTTGGCTCAAGGAAGTGGGATTCCTGGGACATATTGTCTTGAGAAATGGAGTCCGAGTAGATCCAAGTAAGATCTAAGCTATAATAGAATGGAAACCATCGAAGAACATCACGGAGATTAGAAGTTTTCTGGGCCTAGCTGCTACTACAGATAATTTGTCAAGGGGTTTTCTATGATTACAACCCCGATGACTAGATTGTTACAGAAGAATGTCAAGTTTGAGTGGTCGGAAAGATGCCAACAAAGTTTAGAGAAGTTGAAAGCAATGCTGACAGAAGCTCCAGTCTTAGTACAACCCAAATCAGGGATAGAATTTGTACTCTACAGCAATGCATCCTTAAATGGATTGGGTTGTGTATTCATGCAAGAAGGCAAAGTGATTGCTTATGCCTCAAGACAGTTAAAACCTCATGAGAAGAATTATCAGACGCATAACCTAGAATTGGCCGTCATAGTCTTCACATTGAAGATCTCGAGACACCGTTTATACGATGAACGATGTCAGATTTTCACCGATCACAAAAGTTTGAAGTACTTGATGACGTAGAAAGAGTTGAACTTAAGACAAAGAAGATGATTAGAGTTGATAAAAGACTATGAGTTGGTCATCGACTACCATCTAGGAAAGGCGAATGTAGTCACCGATGCTTTGAGCAGGAAGTTTCTATTTATTTTAAGAGCATTGAATTCAAGGATATCCTTATCCGACAATGGCTCCATTTTAGCTGAGTTAAGAGCTAGACCAATGTTTCTTCAAGAGATCTTGGAGGCTCAGAAAGGAGATAGTGAATTGCAAGTTAAGAGAGCTCAATGCGAGTCAGATGTTGAATCCAACGTTCAGATTAATTCTGAAGGATACTTAATTTCAGAGATAGAGTTTGTGTTCCAAGAAAAGAGGAGCTTATACAGAGAATTTTGTATGAAGCACATAACGGGTGTTTATCTATTCATCCAGGTAGCACCAAGATGTAAAATGATCTAAAACAATAGTATTGGTGGCCAAAAATGAAGAAAGACATTTCAGAATTTGTTACCAAGTGCATGATTTGTCAGCAAGTAAACGCTGAACACTAAGTACCTTCGGGTTTATTTCAACCTATCTTGATTCTCGAGTGGAAATGGGACCGTATCACCATGGATTTCATAACAAGTTTACCGTTGTCTCCGAACAAGAAATATGCTGTTTGGGTAGTGGTTGATAGACTCATGAAGTCAGCCCACTTTATACTTGTACGAGTGGATTACTCCCCAGACAAGTTGGCAAACTTGTATGTTTCAAAAATAGTAAGGCTTCACGGAGTTCCCTTATCGATCATATTAGATAGAGATCCAAGATTCACATCCAGATTCTGGAAGAAGCTGCAAGAAGCTTTGGGCACAAAATTGAGTTTTAGTACATCTTTTCACCCTCAGACTGACGACCAGTTAGAAAGGTTAATTCAAGTACTCGAGGACATGCTCAGATGTTGTGTTTTGGAATTCCAATGCAGTTGGGAAAAGTTTCTCCCATTGGTAGAATTCACCTGTAATTATAGCTTTCAGTCGAGCTTAAAGATGGCACCTTATAAGGCCCTATATGGGCGTAAGTGCAGAACTCCCTTTTTTTGGACTGAACTCAAGGAGAACCAAATTCACGGGGTTGATTTGGTTAAAGAAGTTGAAGAGAAAGTGAAAGTAGTTCGAGAATGTTTAAAAGCTTTCGCAGATAGACAGAAATCCTATTCGAATTTAAAAGAAAAGAGATCGAGTACCAAGTTGGGGATAAAGTTTTTTTGAAAGTATCACCATGGAGAAAAGTTCTCAAATTTGGTCGTAAAGGCAAGTTAAGTTCATGTTTCATTGGACCTTACGAGGTTACGGAGAGAATTGGGCCAGTAGCTTACCTTTTGGCTTTGCCATCAGAATTAGAGAAGATACATGATGTGTTTCATGTGTCAATGTTACGACACTACAGACCAGACCCTTCGCATGTAATTACCCCTTCAGAAATAGAGATTCGTCCCGACATGACTTATGGTGAAGAACCAGTCAAGATTTTGGCTCAGGAAGTTAAGCAACTAAGAAATAAGAGTATTGCCTTAGTAAAGGTATTGTGGCAACGGCACGGAATCGAAGAAGCTACATGGGAATCGGAAGAGAGTATGAGAAATCAAGATCAAACATTTTCTTTGGTAAATTTTGAGGACGAAAATCCCTAAGGGGAGAATTATAATGACCGATTTAGGGCCTAGTCGGGATAGTGGTGCGAGGCCACGAACCCGAGGTGAAATTATGAGTTTTTTAAGTTTATGCCATGTTTGCACGTTAGTATGAAAGTTTTGTAAAGCAATTTTGTTAAGTTGAGGTCAATTAGTCCAAAAAAGACTAAATTGTAAAAGTTGCAATATATGAGTTTCTAGAAGCTTTTTGCACGAAATAGCTCTAGAATAATAATTCTGAGCCCTTAAATAGAAAATTTCCTAAAATTTAATTTTTGGAGAAAATTGGCCTTAAGAGACTATTATGGAAATTTTTAAGAGGAAGGGCATTTTGGTCATTTGGCCTCATTATTGATTAAAATAGGATAAAGATGAGAAAAATTCACTCATCTTCTTCCTTGTTGCTACCGAAAATTGGGAGACACCATGGCTAGGGTTCTTCATTTTTTTTCAAGCTCATAGTAAGTTCATCTTAGCCCCGTTTTTAATATTCTTCGTATTTTTAAAGTTCTCGTATTATGAATTAGCTAATTTTAGCTATAAAAATGAGCTAAGATGCATGTTCAAAAATCTACCCTTGAATGACATGCTTGTTAAATGATTTTTTATGGAAGTTTAAGAGAGTTTGATGTTAGATAAACATCTTTTCCTTAATGAATTTCATGAAAAATGGTAGTAGGGACCATTTTGTAATAATTATAAAATGGGTCATACCTACTAGAAATAGTGAGAATTGATGATTGTTATAGAAGAGAAAATGATTCAGTTGAGCATGAAGTTTAGAAAGTTTCATGAAAATCATTTTATGAGAATTGGGGCAAAAGTGCAAATATTAGAAAGTATAGGGGCAAAATAATAATTTTTCCAAAGATGAATTATGAGTCAATTTTGTCAATATGGTTTTTAAATGATCTATTTATGATTATAGATCAAGAAAAATGAAGCTCGGATCGAAATCGAGGCAAGAACAAAGTCGAGGACTAAATTGCACATCTACATACATTTTGTACATTGAGGTAAGTTTGTATGATTTCTAAGCTTTATGATTATTATCATTAATTTGCTTAGTATAATGTACAATAATTGTATGAAATGATCATGGTATGTTCAAGCAAGAAATCACGATAATAAGTACAAGCAATTATCGATTGAAGATGAATTTCCCTAGGATACTCGATCTACCACACAAGTTATCATGTAAGTCTAAGGCAAGCTTGGCATTGATCAAGATATCATGTAAGTCCAAGGCAAGCTTGGCATTGATCAAGTTAGCAAGCAAGTTATCATGTAAGTCCAAGGCAAGCTTGGCATTGATCAAGATATCATGTAAGTCTAAGGCAAGCTTGGCATTGATCAAGATATCATGTAAGTCCAAGGCAAGCTTGGCATTAATCAAGTTAGCAAGCAAGTTATCATGTAAGTCCAAGGCAAGCTTGGCATTGATCAAGATATCATGTAAGTTCAAGGCAAGCTTGGCATTGATCAAGATATCATGTAAGTCCAAGGCAAGCTTGGCATTGATCAAGTTAGCAAGCAAGTTATCATGTAAGTCCAAGGCAAGCTTGGCATTGATCAAGATATCATGTAAGTCCAAGGCAAGCTTGGCATTGATCAAGTTAGCAAGCAAGTTATCATGTAAGTCCGAGGCAAGCTTGGCATTGATCAAGTTAGCAAGCAAGTTGTCATGTAAGTCCAAGGACTCAAGCTTGGCATTGAGTATGTTATCAAGAGCAAGACTTCATATAAGTCCATGTCAAGACATGGCCTTGAAACCATGATGAGATAACCCATGTAAGACAATGTCTAGGATATGGCTTTGGCATCATATTATGTGGGAAGAGATTTAGTATCCTCGATTATGAATAGAAATTCATTGGGCAAATGAGTAAGCTAAAAGAAGATAGCAAGAAAGCTAAGAAAGTAAAGTTAGTATCAAGATGAAGTTAGATGAAGTTGAGTATTATTGATGTTGTGAATGAGAAAGTAGATATCGTGATTATTGTTATTATAGTATACTGATCAATGTGATCAAGTGACACAAGTATCATGGTTACCTTACAAGTATGATAATAGTAAGTGTCATGAGACATGTAAGAATCTATATGAGTAAGTAAGCTATTTAGCTTAAATTCATGATACCATTGTTTTTGTGAAATGGTTTATAATAAGCAATAATGATACTATGAGTTGTTACATGCAAACTTACTAAGCTATATGCTTAAGTTATGATTCTTTCTTTCTATGCAGTCTTGCCAAGCTAACTAGTGGATCATTAAAGTCGGAGCTCGTAACACACTATCAACTCTTATTTTGGTATAACCAAGTTACTTTACTAAGTATGGCATGTATAGGAAGCATTCATTTTGTGGACATGTTTTAAGAAGGGCCTTTGTAAAGGCTATCAAGTTTATTATTCTTTTGTACATGGCTAAGTGATTGGCCAAATTTGACTAAGCATGTATGTTTATTGAGATCAATGAAGCATGTAGTATTTGTAACACCCCTAACCCATATCCGTCGTCGGATTAGGGTTACGAGGTATTTTCAAAGAAAATATAGCTTTCGTACATTCACATAATCATATAGAACCTATTTACAAATATATATATATATATAACATTTTGTTAATTAAGTTTTAGTCTTAAATTATTAAGCACCCCAATATACCAATCATATCTCAAAGTTCCATCAAATTCATTTCAAACCTATACCATATTTTCAAGTCAATATCCATGTCTTAAAATCACACAAAATACCTTAAAATACATACATAAATCATGAGCTTATCATTATAATGACATTCGAATATTTAATAACTATTAATCGCTTATTCTCAAAAATATATACATGAACTTAATAGACCAAACAAGCATTTCACAAAGTTTAATATCCAATATCATATGCGGTGTTGGAAATGATCATTATGAACAATGAACTTGGCACAGTTATTAAAGACTAAACATACCTCTTTTCTATTTACAAGACCATGCGCCTGTGACCATTTTAATTTAAACCATTTGCAAGCACAAAACAACTCCTATTGTACTCAATTCGTGTAACACCTATCTTACACATAATCACACTTTCTTTAATAAATCGAGGCGAAATAATGACATTTAATCATTCATATACATGTTTAAGTGATACTTTGATCTAACAATTTAAAATCGTCTTAATATAATCCATAAAAACAAAATATATACTTAAGTTATTTGAAAAGACAAATTCGAACCAAGCATATAATATTTATTAGTCATGTATGAATACAATCCAAGTCCAAATATAATATCAAGCAAAAACATGCATATTTAATTTAATCAATATTACACAACTAAACACATCACACATATATGCCATGACCAACCTATATATATATGTATATACGATATGCACCTAGATTATAACCGAATATACCCAAATAACACAACTATGGTTCAATATAATCGAGTATACATTTAATTATTCATACCACATCACCCAACTCATATTTTCAGTTCTCAATCACATATTTCCTTACCATATTGAATTAATCCTTGATTGAGTTTGCACAAACATTAACGATATAAACCGACTATTATTTCAAAAGCTTGATAAACATACTTAACCAAAAATTTAGCCATATTCGCATGGCTATTATATACATGAACAAAAAGTTTTCAACAAACAAGGTCAAGTCTTTCCTATACATGCCTCTATCCAAAACCAAAATGAAAGAGTACCAAAATTAGATCGATAGTGTGGTCATTGTCTTGATGATCCCGTTGAGCGGTAGCCTTTACCTAATCTATAAAACAGGGGAGAACATTACACACAAATAAGTTTACAAACTTAGTAAGTCCCAAGCTCATAATAATACTACATTCAATTACTTAAACATTTAGATCATTCAATTCTATCATGTTATCATATTAAAATTTCTTTCACCTTTAGCACTACTATTTGAAAACTGAATCTCCATGATAGTACATTCAAGCTCAAACTCAGTCATATAATACTTGTGCACATCAATCCTAATCTCAAATATACATAACACTGTACTCGTAATATTAGCTAAACTCTAGTAACATTAAACATATCAAACCTTACTTACTTACCTGAGCCTTTAACTAGACACATTATCTACGATTTACCTTGAACTACAATTCGGTTTCTCCTTTGTAAAACACATCACCGGCATAAAGCCTGCTAGGCATTAAAGCCCAAAATAAATCACCGGCACAAGGCCTGCTAGGCACGAAGCCCGAATATGTCACCAGCACTAAGCCTGCTAGGCACGAAGCCCGAATATGTCACCGGCACTAAGCCTGCTAGGCACGAAGCCCGAATATGTCACCGGCACTAAGCCTGCTAGGCACGAAGCCCGAATATGTATAGTTAATCTTTCATTTCACATTTCATTGTGCTAAATTCACCACCACTTATAATTCACGTATTATATCGAATAACAAACCAAAACACTTATTCACATCACTTTGAATAAACTTCCAACCAATCCATACCAATACTTTCACATTCGGCTAACACAAGGTTTTATACAAAATTCTATTGAATACTATCATTTAACACATTCATAAATAATTCGATAATCTATACTTGTTTAAGGACTTACCTCGGTTGTCGATAGACCGTAGTACAAATCGGCTATTCGAGAACCTTTGTCTTTCCCCGATCTAAATCCATTTTTCTTTGCTCTTGATCTAAAACATATTCAAATTTAGCTCATTCAAACACAATTCATATCAATTTAGTCCCTAAGCACATAAATGGGCAAATTACTATTTTACCCCTAATATTTCACGGCTTTTCAATTAAGTCCCAAGCATACAATACACAATATGTACTTAATTCAATTTTAATACTCCATGGCCGAATGCTATTTACCCTTATGCGAATCTATACAACTCAATTTTTGTACAATTTAACCTTTCATTAGTTAAAATGAATTAATCTCACCTATATATACATAATTTATATAATTACAAATTTACCCCCTTAGTTTCGATTTCCTTGTAATTTAGTCCCCAAATAAAACACAAGAGTTTCATGAAATTCGGTCTAATCCCCTTAAGAGCCGAATCTCTTTCCCTCATTCACAAGTTCATATAACTATTTATTTTTTTATTTATGCAATTATGTTCTCATCTATTCATTTGAAGAAAAATTCAAACTTTAACACATACCTATTATCTAAAATTTCCTATTCAACATGTTGATGTCCTAAATATATTCAATGTTCTTTCATCAAACATAACAAAACCATAATGCTCATCCATGGCCGAACCTAGGAGGAGCTTTAAACTCAAAATCTTTTTCATATATTTGATAGCATTCATGATGACTAACACAACCAAGCAAGAATTTATCAAAATTAAGCTAAATATCTCACCTTAATGGCACATGCAAAGGCCGGCCATGGAAGCTAAAATTGTCTCCCCTTCTTCTCTTTTGTTTCGTGAAAATGGTGAGGAAGATGAAAGAGAGAAGTAAAAATGTATTTCTTATTTTCTTTATTTTACTTTATTCATTTTCATTACTTAAAATAATCATTTAAAATTCCATTAACATATAATCACTTATTATATATATATATTCACTCATCATTGTCGTCCACTACCCACATTTTTGGGTTATTTGACATGCAAACCCCCTTCTTTTTATACTACACTTAAATTAAACCTTTCAATTTATTGAATGTTACCTTTATACTTTACCTATTAGATCCTTTCTCTTAATTCAAACACACCAAACAATCAAATTCACACAATTCAACATACATCACATAAAATAAAATAAATATCACAAGATTTCTGACTCGGATTCGTGGTCCCGAAACCACCGTTCTGATTAGGGTCAAATTTGGTCTGTTACAACTCTCCCCCCTTAAGGATTTTCGTCCCTGAAAATCTTATCGTTAAATAAGGTCGGATATTGTTTCTTCATTGAATCCTCAGGCTCCCACGTAGCCTCTTCAACTCCGTGACGATTCCACAGAACCTTCACTAACAGAATTCTTTTATTTCTCAACTCTTTTATTTCCCGAGCTAAGATACGGATCGGTTCTTCATCATATGTCAAATCAGATTAGATTTCAATCTCTGCCGGTGTGATCACATGAGACGGATCTGATCTGTACTTATGAAGCATCGAAACGTGAAATACGTCATGTATCTTTTCTAACTCGGAGGGCAATCTCAATCTATAAGCAACAGGCCCAATACGTTCAATGATTTCATACGGTCCGATAAATCTCGGACTCAACTTGCCTTTCCGACCAAATCGAGTACTTTCTTCCACGGGAAACTTTTAAGAATACACGATCTCCTACACGAAATTCAATGTCTTTATGTTTCAAATCAAGCATAGGACTTTTGTCGATCGATGCGACTTTCAAATTATCTTTGATTATGGCCATTTTCTATTCAGTCTCTTTAATCAAATCAACCCCGTGTATCTTATTCTCGCTGAGCTCAGTCCAGTACAATGGTGTTCGACACTTTCGCCGTACAAGGCTTCATACGGCGCCATCTTGATACTAGATTGAAAACTGTTATTATAAGCAAATTCAATCAAAGGTAGGTATCGTTCCCACGTACCTTCAAACTCAAGAACGCAACATCTCAACATGTCCTCAAGTATCTGAATAGTTCGCTTAGACTGACCCTCTGTCTGCGGATGAAAAGCTGTACTAAAATGTAGTTTAGTACCTAAGGCATCTTGCAACTTCTTCCAAAACTGCGATGTAAATCTCGAGTCTCTGTCTGAAACAATGGAACTCGGTACATCTTGCAATCTCACAATTTGCGATACATACAATTCAGCAAGTTTATCGAGTGAGAAGTCTATATGAACCGGCACAAAATGAGCTGATTTAGTCAGTCTATCAATTATAACCCAGACGGTATCTTTCTTACTCGATGTCATAGGAAGATCGGATACAAAATCCATTGTAATTCTATCCCATTTCCATTCAAGTATCATGATTGGCTGAAGTAGTCCAGATGGCGCTTGATGCTCAGCTTTTACTTGCTGACAGATTAAGCACTTAGAAACAAATTCAGATATATCCCGTTTCATGCCAGGCCACCAATAGAACTATTTCAAATCGTTATACATCTTCGTGCTACCCGGATGTATCGATAGTCGACCACTATGAGCCTCACTCAAAATCATCTGTATCAAATCTGAGTTCTTTGGAACACACATTCGATTTTTAAAATTCAAACAATCATTTGCATCAATCTGAAAATCTGATTCTGTACCCTTTTCACACTGAATTCGACTAGCAATCAAATCTTCATCAACTTTCTGTGCATCATTAATTTGCTGAATAAACATCGGTCTTGCTCGTAACTCGGTATGATCGAACCATCATTAGACATAGCCATCTGTGCATTCATTGCACGAAGAGCAAATAATGATTTTTGACTTAACGCATCCGCAACAACGTTAGCTTTTCCCGGGTGATAGTCAATCACCAATTCATAGTCTTTCAACAGTTCTAGCCACCTGCGTTGTCTCAAATTTAGGTCTTTCTTAGACATTAGATACTTGGACTTTTGTGATCCGAGTAAACATGGCATTTCTCGCCAAATAAGTAATGACGCCAAATCTTCCGTCACGAACACAATGGTCGCAAGCTCTAAATCATCGTCGGGTAATTTCTTTCATGCGGCTTCAATTGTCTTGATGCGTAGGCTACTACCCTACCTTCCTGCATCAATACACAGCCCAAACCATTTAAGGAAGCATCAGAATACACAACAAATTCTTTACCCGATTCATTTGAGCTAACACCGAGCTTCGGTCAAAAGGGCTTTCAAGCGTCAAACTTTTACGGCACTTCTCTGACCACTCAAACTTGACATCTTTCTGTAGTAGCTTTGTCAAATGTGCAGCTATCATCGAAAAACCTTTCACAAATCGTCTGTAATAGCCAACAAGTCCCAGAAAACTTTGAATCTCGAAAACGTTCTTCGGTGGCTTCCAATCAACTATAGCCAAAATTTTGTTTGGATCGACTCGAATACCTGATGCTGAAACAACATGTCCCAAGAAGCTGACTTCTTTCATCCAGAACTCACACTTGCTAAACTTCGCATACAACTGTTGATCTCTCAAAGTTTGTAGCACTAATCTCAAATGATCGGCATGCTCGGTTTCATTTTTGGAGTAGATCAGTATATCATCAATAAACACTACTACAAATCGATCCAAAAACTGTCTGAAGACTCGATTCATTAAATCCATAAAAACTGAAGGTGCATTAGTGAGTCCAAAAGGCATAACCAAAAACTCAAAATGTCCGTACCTCGTCAGGAATGCGTCTTTGGCACATCTCGTATCTCGACTGAAGCGATAATAACACGATCTCAAATCTATCTTGAAAATCTGAAGCCCTTTCAACCGATCAAACAAATCATCTATCCGAGGTAACGGGTACTTATTCTTTATAGTTACCTTATTCAGTTGCCGATAATCAATACACATTCGCATCGTTCCATCTTTCTTCTTCACAAAAAGAACTGGTGCACCCCAAGGGGAAAAACTTGGCCGTGTAAAACCCCTATCTGTCAACTCTTGCAACTGCGCTTTCAACTCTTTTAACTCTGTAGGTGCCATCCGATACGGAGCTATCGAGATCGGAGTCGTTCCCGATACTAATTCAATGCCGAACTCAATCTCTCGTACTGGTGGTAAACCCGGTAGTTCTTCAGGAAACACGTCTTGGTATTCACACACAACCGGTATAGATTCAATATGCTTTTCAGACACTTTATTATCCAGTACATAGGCCAAATAAACTTCGCACCCTTTTCTCACATACTTCTGGGCTAACATCGAAGATATTACTGTAGGAAATCCACTCAAATCACTGGATTCAATTCTGATGATCTCACCATTCTGGTATCTCAAATCAATAAGCTTTCTTTTGCAATTCAACACTGCATCATGTGAAGTTAACCAGTCCATCCCCAAAATTAGGTCAAACTCATCGAAGGGCAACAACATTAAATCAGCTGGGAAGCAAGAATCCCGAATCATCAATGGGCAACCTCTACACACTTTATTAACAAGTACGCATCTACCCAAAGGGTTGGACACACGAATCACAAACTCAGTAGACTCAACTGGCAGAGTCTTACTGATTACTAGAGTTTCACACACATATGAATGAGTCGAACCAGGATCAATCAATGCAATCACAGTAGTATCATAAAGGGCGAAAGTACCGGTAATGACATCGGGGGAGGAAGCATCCTCTCTGGCTCGTGTAGCATAAGCTCTAACTGGAGCTCCAACCTCAGATCGAACTGCAGTGTTCTTCGTTCCTCTCTGACTACCACCTACATTGCCCGAATGTCTGGGTGGTCTGCCTCGTACTGACGCGTTGCTCGACTTAATGTTCTGAACTGTATTCTGCTCAACTAACATCGGACATTCTCTAATAAAATGATCTGACGATCCACATTTAAAGTAAGACCGATCATGGAATCTACAACTCCCATAATGCCATTTCCCACAATACTTGCATTCAACTCGATTATGTGGAACATTACCAACACTGGCCATCGAGGTAGTTCGGGAGCCCACTGGAGGTCGTTCACGTCTAGGTACATCTGAAGTAGCTTTATGTCGGCTGAAATCATCTCAGAACTTTTTAGATGTGGAATGAAAATTCTTACCCAACGATCTCTTTCGAGTGTCTCTAGCTTCTGTCTCAACCTTTCTTTTCTCTTTCCCTAGCTCTTCAGCTTTGCAAGCTCGCTCAACTAATGTCACAAACTCTTGAATTTCAAGAATGCCAACAAGCAATTTTATATCTTCATTCAGACCGTCTTCAAACCTTTTGCACATAATAGCTTTAGTAGAAACACACTCTCTAGCATATCTGCTGAGCCTGACAAATTTTCGTTCATATTCTGTCACGGTCATTCGCCCCTGTTTCAATTCAAGAAATTCTTTTCGTTTCTGGTCGATGAACCTCTGGTTGATATATTTCTTGCGAAATTCATTCTGGAAGAAATCCCACGTCACTTTTTCTTTTGGGACCACTGATACTAGTGTATTCCACCAGTGATATGCAGTGTCCCGAAGTAAAGATATAGTACACTTCAAGCATTCCTCTGGAGTACAAGATAGCTCATCAAGTACCCGAATAGTATTATCAAGCCACATTTCGCTTGCTCGCATCATCATCATCATTGGCCTCAATTCTTGACCCCAAACTTCTTGATTTTATCAACTGGAGGCCTACTAGATCTCATCGGATCTATCATCGGGGGTGCTGAAGGAATCAGAGTTGGATTATTCGGGGGTGGAGGTTGGGGTACAGCTGGGTTAGTCTGAATAAACTGGGTAAACCACTCGTTCATCATCTGGTAGAAGGCTTGTTTAGCCTCCCCCTCATGGCTACCCGAAACTGGTCGAGAGTCTACCGGCACTAATCCATGTGCACGGTTAGGCGCTACACTCTCTACATCATCCGCTACTGCTCTCTCAGGATCAGTGTCCATTTACTATATAAAACACAGTTCAGAATGTCAGAAGTCACCACACTATCAATATATGAAAAAGGCATGTATAGCTAGACCCTCACGCTCTACGGTAGTCCTAGAATCGACTAAACCGTAAGCTCTGATACCAATAAAATGTAACACCCCTAACCCATATCCATCGCCGGATTAGGGTTACGAGGCATTTTCAAAGAAATATATAGCTTTCGTACATTCACATAATCATATAGAACCTATTTACAAATATATATATATAACATTTTGTTAATTAAGTTTTAGTCTTAAATTATTAAGCACCCCAATATACCAATCATATCTCAAAGTTCCATCAAATTCATTTCAAACCTATACCATATTTTCAAGTCAATATACATGTCTTAAAATCACACAAAATACCTTAAAATACATACATAAATCATGAGCTTATCATTATAATGACATTTGAATATTTAATAACTATTAATCACTTATTCTCAAAAATATATACATGAACTTAATAGACCAAACAAGCATTTCACAAAGTTTAATATCCAATATCATATGCGGTGTTGGAAATGATCATTATGAACAATGAACTTGGCACAGTTATTAAAGACTAAACATACCTCTTTTCTATTTACAAGACCATGCGCATGTGACCATTTTAATTTAAACCATTTGCAAGCACAAAACAACTCCTATTGTACTCAATTCGTGTAACACCTATCTTACACATAATCACACTTTCTTTAATAAATCAGACGAAATAATAACATTTAATCATTCATATACATGTTTAAGTGATACTTTGATCTAACAATTTAAAATCGTCTTAATATAATCCATAAAACAAAATATATACTTAAGTTATTTGAAAAGACAAATTCAACCAAGCATATAATATTTATTAGTCATGTACGAATACAATCCAAGTCCAAATATAATATCCAAGCAAAAACATGCATATTTAATTTAATCAATATTACACAACTAAACACATCACACATATATGCCATGACCAACCTATATATATATATATATATATGTATATACGATATGCACCTAGATTATAACCGAATATACCCAAATAACACAACTATGGTTCAATATAATCGAGTATACATTTAATTATTCATACCACATCACCCAACTCATATTTTCAGTTCTCAATCACATATTTCCTTACCATATTCGAATTAATCCTTGATTGAGTTTGCACAAACATTAACGATATAAACTGACTATTATTTCAAAAGCTTGATAAACATACTTAACCAAAAATTTAGCCATATTCGCATGGCTATTATATACATGAACAAAAAGTTTTCAACAAACAAGGTCAAGTCTTTCCTATACATGCCTCTATCCAAAAACCAAAATGAAAGAGTACCAAAATTAGATCGATAGTGTGGTCGACTGTCTTGACGATCCCATTGAGCAGGTAGCCTTTACCTAATCTATAAAATAGGGGAGAACATTACACACAAATAAGTTTACAAACTTAGTAAGTCCCAAGCTCATAATAATACTACATTCAATTACTTAAACATTTAGATCATTCAATTCTATCATGTTATCATATTAAAATTTCTTTCACCTTTAGCACTACTATTTGAAAACCGAATCTCCATGATAGTACATTCAAGCTCAAACTCAGTCATATAATACTTGTGCACATCAATCGTAATCTCAAATATACATAACACTGTACTCGTAATATTAGTTAAACTCTAGTAACATTAAACATATCAAACCTTACTTACTTACCTGAGCCTTTAACTAGACACATTATCTACGATTTACCTTGAACTACAATTCGGTTTCTCCTTTGTAAAACACATCACCGGCATAAAGCCTGCTAGGCATTAAAGCCCGAAATAAATCACCGGCACAAGGCCTGCTAGGCACGAAGCCCGAATATGTCACCGGCACTAAGCCTGCTAGGCACGAAGCCCGAATATGTCACCGGCACTAAGCCTGCTAGGCACGAAGCCCGAATATGTCACCGGCACTAAGCCTGCTAGGCACGAAGCCCGAATATGTCACCGGCACTAAGCCTGCTAGGCACGAAGCCCGAATATGTATAGTTAATCTTTCATTTCACATTTCATTGTGCTAAATTCACCACCACTTATAATTCACGTATTATATCGAATAACAAACCAAAACACTTATTCACATCACTTTGAATAAACTTCCAACCAATCCATACCAATACTTTCACATTCGGCTAACACAAGGTTTTATACAAAATTCTATTGAATACTATCATTTAACACATTCATAAATAATTTGATAACCTATACTTGCTTAAGGACTTACCTCGGTTGTCGATAGACCGTGCAAATCGGCTATTCGAGAACCTTCGTCTTTCCCCGATCTAAATCCATTTTTCTTTGCTCTTGATCTAAAACATATTCAAATTTAGCTCATTCAAACACAATTCATATCAATTTAGTCCCTAAGCACATAAATGGGCAAATTACTATTTTACCCCTAATATTTCACGGCTTTTCAATTAAGTCCCAAGCATACAATACACAATATGTACTTAATTCAATTTTAATACTCCATGGCCGAATGCTATTTACCCTTATGCGAATCTATACAACTCAATTTTTGTACAATTTAACCTTTCATTAGTTAAAATGAATTAATCTCACCTATATATACATAATTTATATAATTACAAATTTACCCCATTAGTTTCGATTTCCTTGTAATTTAGTCCCCAAATAAAACACAAGAGTTTCATGAAATTTGGTCTAATCCCTTAAGAGTAGAATCTCTTTCCCTCATTCACAAGTTCATATAACTATTTATTTTTTATTTATGCAATTATGTTCTCATCTATTCATTTCAAGAAAAATTCAAACCTTAACACATACCTATTATCTAAAATTTCCTATTCAACATGTTGATGTCCTAAATATATTCAATGTTCTTTCATCAAACATAACAAAACCATAATGCTCATCCATGGACGAACCTAGGAGGAGCTTTAAACTCAAAATCTTTTTCATATATTTGATAGCATTCATGATGACTAAAACAACCAAGCAAGAATTTATCAAAATTAAGCTAAATATCTCACCTTAATGGCACATGCAAAGGCCGGCCATGGAAGCTAAAATTGTCTCCCCTTCTTCTCTTTTGTTTCGTGAAAATGGTGAGGAAGATGAAAGAGAGAAGTAAAATGTATTTCTTATTTTCTTTATTTTACTTTATTCATTTTCATTACTTAAAATAATCATTTAAAATTCCATTAACATATAATCACTTATTATATATATATTCACTCATCATTGCCGTCCACTACCCACATTTTTGGGTTATTTGACATGCAAACCCCCTTCTTTTTATACTACACTTAAATTAAACCTTTCAATTTATTGAATGTTACCTTTATACTTTACTTATTAGATCCTTTCTCTTAATTCAAACACACCAAATAATCAAATTCACACAATTCAACATACATCACATAAAATAAAATAAATATCACAAGATTTCTGACTCGGATTCGTGGTCCCAAAACCACCGTTCCGATTAGGGTCAAATTCGATCTGTTACAGTATAATTCATAAAATTGGGTTGTTATTGCATCGTTGAATTGTGTATGGATATGATCTTCATTTCAGGGTGGCTAACGGCTTGGTTAATAGCCTGTAAGTGACCACACGGTTGGACACACGGGCGTGTGTCAAGATCATGTTAACCCTGCACCTTAGTATTATTAATCATAATAGGCCACAGGTAAATTCCACAGCCATTTGTGTGTGCTGTGTAAGACACACAGTTTGGACATGGGCGTGTTCCTAGACCGTGTTGATTTGGTCAGTATATCAAGGATTAGCACACGGTCTAAGCCCACGGGCATGTCATGGTCATGTGAAATTAGTCAGTAACCTCCCACGGTTGGTAGACACAGCGTGTCTAAGCTATATGGAAATAGTCAGTAGCCCAACACGATTTGAGGGCACAGGCGTGCTTAAGGGTACACGGGCGTGTTCCAAGTCACACGGGCGTGTGAACCCTGCTTCAAAAATGAGTTATTTGATTTTTAATTCCAAAAGTTTTCTGACATGAGTTAAAGGCCTCATAGGCCCTTGTTATATGTGTTGACTAAGAAAGTGATGTTTTTAAGTTGGAACGAAATTTTCTAGCCCGTAAGAACATGTTTTAGTGAGTTCAAGCATAGTAATGTCTCGTATCCAGACCCAATATCGGTCTCGAGTGTGGGGTGTTACATGTAAACTCTATTACTTTCATTTCTTGCTCTGCAAATGGCCTTTTCGGTGTTCTAATCATAATTGTTAAAGATGATACCTGAGCTGTTAGAGATGTAATTGCATCAAGCTCCATTGCTCTCACAACTCTTCTTCCAGTTCCAACTCTTGTAACACCCCTATCTTGTGTTCGATTACCAGATTAGGGTTAGAGGCATTACCAGACAGATCGAAAACATTTACTAAATTAATCATACAACCATTCATCAATATAAATCATAATGTCCCTTCAGTAGGTCATTAAGACCCTAAGCATGCTTATAAACCGAGTCGGGACTAAATCAAAACACATAAGTAATTTCATAAAAATTTGAAACTTTTCTAACATACAGGGGACACACAGCCGTGGGGGTAGGCCGTGCCTCTCAAATGGCTACTTGACATTCCCGTGTGTCATTCCCGTGGTAGTATACTGCCAAAATCAACACGGTCACCAAGCACGCCCGTGTGCTAAGGCCATGCACTAATAGATCACATACTGCCATTTCTCACACGACCACCAAGCACACCTGTGTCGAGGCTGTGTGCAATTTAAGCCACATTCTGCCAATTTACCCACGGTCTCAGGCACGCTCATGTGCCACAACCGTGTGACATTATAGGCCCTTTTACAAGGCCAATATGCCACCCATTTTGGGTCTCACCTACAAGTAATACATACCAAAACATAATATGCATATATGGCAACCAAAACATATCAAATGGTTCACTTCATCCATATATTCAATACCAATTCCATTCATACCAAATTTACAACTAAATCTTACATCATTTCAAACATGTATCATCCATTTGCTAAACCAAAACTTAACCATTCCATATGCATCAAGACATACTAAATATATATGTTTCATAACTCATTCATTCAAACATTTATCAACTCAAAAGCTTGCCAATCCACATGGCCATGCTTACTTCACTAACATATACACCTATCTAGCCTATACATGCCATAATTAGCCATATACATTTTCAAAAGGGTACCAAAATAAGTTTAGTAGTGTGATGACGATCCTTGACAATCCCGAGCCTACAGTAGCTTCGACGACCTATAAAAATAGAGAAAACACCTACACAGAGTAAGCTTTCTAAAAGTTTAGAAGTCATATACCAATAAACCTGGTATGAAAAGCATATATCAATCACTTGGAAAACTTTCATATATTTGTTTTGGTTCATACACTTTTAACCACATTAGCCATTTTCACCATTTAAGAATCATATGAACACATAGCTCATCTAGCCAAAACAATTCTTATCAAATCACAAATTCCATGTACTTATCACCATAGTAAGATCACTTAGATACTTACCTTACATACACAAATAGTGTATAGACAACGTACCTGAATCGAACTTAATATCACATAATTGTTCATAGCTTGGATTTGACATTCATATCATAGTCTTGCCCGTTAAACCCATTAGAATCTAGTAGGATGATCAGAAAGCTCGGAATAGTCGTACAATGCCAACGTCCCAAACAAGGTCTTACATGTACTCGTATATCGATGCCACTATCCCAGACAGGGTCTTACATGTACAGATCATAATGATGCCAATGTCCCAGACGTGGTCTTACACGAGTTAAAATGATGCCGATGTCCCAGACATGGTCTTACTCATAAAGTTCATATCGATGCCTACGTCCCAGACGAGGTCTTTTACATATAATTCATATCGATGCCTACGTCCCAGACGAGGTCTTACACGAAATTTCAAATCAATGCCAACATCCCGGACATGGTCTTACATGAAAAAACATAACAGATATCTATGTCATGACATAGCTAATCCTATCTATTCCTAGGTTCGTACAGGACTTCTCGACTTTATCACTATATCGAACTTATTTTGGAATTCACACACTTAGCATCTCATACTCATTAATTTTCATTGATAGGCATATGAATATATATATTCCATTCAATATAGATAAGTTTATTTGCATAGTGACTTACCTCAAATTTGGTTTATTGAACGAAAATGGCTACTCGGTTATTTTCGCTTTCCATGATCTAAGTCCGTTTTCCTCTATTCTTGATCTTAAATTTAACTAGATGAGTGTCGAAACTTAAAACTGTAACATCTTGGATTTTGGGGCTTTGCATCTTTTGTGTTTTCTGTGCATTGATGTGTTATGCTTGTTGTTTGGACATGATTGGGGGCCTCGGGAAGTTATGGGATTAAGCTGAAGTTTTGGTGGAATTTTAGTTTTTGGCACTTTAGGAGGATAGCCAAATAGGAGTAGGACATTAGGGGTTGTTTGTTGCATTTAGTGACATAAGGAATGCAGTGGAAGAGTGGCAAGGGAACGCCACTTAGCATGCATGGAGTGGCGTCACAAGGAGTTGAGAGGGAAGAGGTTCGAAACTCTTAAGCAGCAAGGGAGTATTATTTTTGGCTCAGGCAGAGAAGGTGGTTGGATGACAATCAAACTCTGGAGGAGAGAGGTATGACTTGGTCAAGCATTTCAAATGATTGGTGGAGAGAAATTTAAGGAGATTGAATCATTCAAACTGGTTTGAATGAGTGGAAGAGAGGAAAAGTAGAAGTGATGGAAGGGACAGGCATAGTGGGGAAGTCCTAGCCGAAACTTTGAGAAGTGTGAAAGGTGGTGAGCATTAGGTTTTGGGCAAAGAAGAGGGTGTCGAAATCTAATATTAGTTATTCTCATCTCTCTTTTGCTGAAAATCACCTATCCAATTTCCACTCTTTTCTTCTTTTGTGACCTTCAGCCAAAACTAAAAAGACCATTTTGGACATAATTTTTTCAATCTCTTTTCCATTCATTCTCTAGAAATCGAAACCTTATTCTTCTCTTCCCCTTTCTATTTCCTCTTTTTCCTTTCATGAACTTCTCTCTCTTGCTGAATTCTATTAACTTTCCTCATCTTATTCTTGTTTCTTTTTCCATTCACTAAAAGCCAAAACCACACCTTCATTCTTCCTTTTAGTCGAAACCTCTAAGTCTCAGCATTACTTCTTTTGTTTTCTTTCTATGAACTATTCACCATATCTGAATTCTCATCTTAGAGTCGGTAAGTTTTCATTTTTCATTTTTCTCTTTTCTTTTCCCTCTAGGCTGAATCGATTCTTAACCACTTTTTGGGCTTTATTTTTTCACTCTTCTTCTCTAGTAACCGAATCTTCTCTGTCCTGTCTGTTGGTACCGAATCCTGAAGATAATTGAGGGTGAGTAGATGAGGTTGGTTTTGGCTGAATAGTGAAAGGAGGGTTTAAGTTCCCTGTTTGGTTGAAAGGCTACCTCCTATAACCCATTTTCTTTTAGCGAATCTCATTTGGTTTTTGTGTAGGTGTGCAATCAACGTTTTAATCCAAGTCTGCTAACTTTGAGATTCAATTGATTTGGGTAAGAAGATTCATCCTAGTCATACTATCAATCGATTTATCTTCTATCTATCATTTTAACCTTATTGGGTGAATACTCAAATCATATCTCTCGTAGTATGTTTTGATCGAAGCTTTTGATGGATGCAAGATATATACAAGTTGGTGAGGGAGCCAAACCTTTGGGTTCGATCCTTAGGTTCAAGAAGAGAGCGGTATCTGCTGTTTGTGATTGGCCACCAGGTTGTGGGCTAGTTTCTAAGCAAAGTAGTAGACAGATAGTCGTGATCCCAGCCAGTGAGAGCATTGACTTCGATAGTTTAGTGTTGTGCGTAATCAGGTGTGTAACTTCTCACACCATCTATAATGTTGTACTAGTGTAATATTATATTCTGTTAAATGCCAAACCTTGGTATGGCTAGTGAGTTGCCCTTAGAGGGTAAAGGTGAGACATCAGGTTAGTGCTTTCTGTTATGTCAAATAAATGGTTATTAGGAGATGACATGATATACATTATGAGCATTCTATACATGCATGCCGAAACCTTTTGTATCTGTGCATAAAAGTTATTATGTTTGCATGGGATTGGGATTATTTTACTAAAGGGGAAGTGTTGTAGTGGCTCTGCCATGATCTGTTGTAGTGGCTCTACCACGATCTGGTGTAGAGGCTCTGCCACGATCTATTGTAGTGGCTCTGCCATGATCTGTTCTGGTGACTATGTCACGATTTTGACGATGAGCAGCTAACTGCAGCATGACTGACATCGATGGTGTGTAGTGGTGAGGGTTGATTGTAAAAATCCCCATTGGTGTGATTGCTAGGTACGGGTGGTGTGTAGCGGATGGAAATCTAGGATTGGGATGGGTTCTGCATCATTCTGGCATATGTTGTTCTGTTACTCTGTTCTGTAGGGCTAAGGCCCAATCTGGTGGTGCTTGAGTGTTGCACACTGAGTCTTGTGACTCACCCTGTTGATTAACATCTTTTCAGGTAGCACATATTGCAACGGGCCGGGCTAGAGAGGAGCACAAGGTGGCCATGCATGGTTTTATTTCGTTTCAGTAAAGAACTTTACTCATTTCCAATAACTGGTTTTGTTTTCACAATGTAATAAGGCCTCTATAAATCGGGTTTTAAGTTTTGAATTTATTTTAAGATTTAGACACTAGTTGAAATAACAATATGTTTTAAAGAGGAGACACAAAGGCAATGAAATTTTCATGCAACTAAATTATTTAGTAAATTATTATCTTTTGCGACAAAACACTCATAACATAAATGGATAACATGGGTTTTCAAAAGTCACTTGATTTTGAAACTTGGCAAATTAAACCAGGCTATCATGTAACTACTAGGTTTTCTAAACATCCAACAAAATTTGAAAATGCAGCAGGAGGAGTAAATTGGAATTTCCCCTTAATAATGCAATGTGTTTTATAAATTCTACTTAGTGACATGCCAAGATCCGGTCGTGGTGTTTAAGCCGGGCTTGGGGTGTTACAAAAATGGTTTTCTTCCTTTCTTTCTTAGCTATTTTCGGCTAACAAGGATGATACCATCATCTTTTCTTTGTTTGTTTAATTATAAACATATTATTATTCCATTTACTAAAATGCCCTTTCACTTAATATAAGAAAACATATATATAATAAGGGCACATTTGACCTTTATCCATCCACTATCTAAATAGTGGTCTTATTGCCTCATAAGGCCTTCTCTTTTAAAAGCCATAACACCTTGATACTTAACAAATATCACGCAACTTTCACATTTAATGCATTTCAGTCCCTTTTTCAAACTAAACACGCAGACAAATTCGTTTATGGACATTTACCACATGCTAATTCACATATCAACGGCATAGAAAATGATATTAAAATATTATACAGACTTGGATTTGTGGTCCCGAAACCACTGTTCTGACTAGGGTATAAACCGACTGTTACAATTCTCCCCCTTAAGGATTTTTGTCCCCGAAAATCTTATCATTAAATAGATTCGGATGTTACTATCTCATTGAATCCTCAGGCTCCCACGTAGCCTCTTCTATACCGTGACGATTTCATAATACTTTCACTAATGGAATTTTCTTGTTTCTTAACTCTTTCATTTCAAGAGCTAAGATACGGATGGGTTCCTCTTCGTATGTCATATCAGATCGGATTTCAAATTCAGATGGGGCAATCACATGTGACGGATTAGACTGATATCTACGGAGCATCAAAACTTGAAATACATTACGAATCTTTTCTAGTTCAGAGGGTAACTTCAATCTATATGCAACAGGCCTAACACATTCAATGATCTCATACGGTCGATAAATCTTGAACTTAACTTGCCTTTACGTCCAAATCGGAGCACTTTCTTCCATGGATACACTTTCAGAAATACTTTGTCGCCAATCTCAAATTCTATATCTTTTTGTTTTAAGTCTGCATAGGACTTCTGACGATCAGATGCTGCTTTCAAACAATCTCGATTCAGTTTCACTTTCTGTTTGGTATCTTTTATCAAATCAACCCTGTGTAACTTATTCTCACGGAGTTTAGTCCAATATAGAGGTGTACAACATTTACGTCCCTACAAAGCTTCATAACGTGCCATTTTGATGCTCGACTGAAAATTATTGTTATACGCAAATTCATTCAATAGCAGGTATTGTTCCCATGAACCATTAAACTCAAGTACACAACTTCTTAACATATCTTCGAGAATCTGAATAATTCGCTCAGATTGACCATCCGTTTGTGGATAAAAAGCTATACTGAAATGCAATTTCGCACCCAAAGCATCTTGCAATTTCTTCCAGAATAGCGATGTGAATCTAGGATCCCTATCTGACACAATAGATAGTGGTACCCTGTGCAATCTCACAATCTTGAAAATATAAAGCTCAGCTAATCTTTCAAGTGAGTAGTTAGATTTTACAGGAATAAAATGGGCTGATTTAGTTAATCGGTCAACTACGACCCATATTGCGTCTTTCTTTCTCAAAGTCAGAGGCAAACCAGAAACAAAGTCCATTGTTACTCTATCCCATTTCCACTCAGGAATCAGAATCGACTGCAGCAATCCCGACGGAACTTGATGTTCGGCTTTCACTTGTTGACAAAATAAGCATTTTGAAACAAATTCAGAAATGTCCCGTTTCATACCAGACCACCAATAGTGTTGCTTCAAATCATGGTACATTTTAGTACTTCAAGGATGAACAGATAAACGACTATTATGGGCTTCACTCAAAATCAATTGAATAAACTCTGAATTTCTCAGAACACAAATACGATCTTGGAATCTCAAACAATCATCAACAACTCAAAATTCAGATTCAGAATTCAATTCACACTGAGCTCGTTTCAACAACAATTCATTATCAACCTTCTGAGCATCACATATTTGCTGTACAAATAATGGTTTCGCTCTCAATTCAGCTATCACAGAACTATCATCAGACAAATCTAACTGAGCATTCGAAGCACATAGTGCAAACAATGATTTTCTACTCAGAGCATCTACACCAACATTTGCTTTCCCCAAATGATAATCTATCACCAGCTCGTAATCTTTTAACAATTCAAGCCATCTTCTCTGACGCAGGTTCAAATATTTCTGGGTCATTAGATATTTCAGACTTTGATGATCTGAAAACACATGACATTTCTCACCGTACAAATAATGACTCCAAATTTTAAGTGCAAACACAATTGTAGCGAGCTCAAGGTTGTGTGTTGGATAATTCTTTTCATGAAGCTTTAATTGTCTCGAAGCATAAGCTACCATTTTTCCTTCTTGCATCAAAACACATCCCAGACTGTTTAACGAAGCATCACCGTAAACAATAAATTCTTTACCTGATTCTGGCTGTATTAACACTGGAGCTTCTGTTAACAGAGTTTTCAATTGGTCAAAACTTTTCTGACATTTATCCGACCATTCAAATCTGACATCTTTCTAAAGTAATCTAGTCAATAGAGTAGCTATAGTCGAGAAGCCTTTAACAAATCTACGGTAATAACTAGCTAAACCCAGAAAACTACGAACTTTGGATACGTTCTTCAGAGGTTTCCAATTCAAAATAGCAGAAATCTTGCTCGGATCAACACAAATCCCAGAAGCTGATAGAATATGCCCCATAAAACTAACCTCATTCAACTAGAATTCACATTTGCTAAATTTTGCATACAATTGCTGCACTCGCAGAGTTTGCAACATAATCCTTAAGTGTTCAGCATGCTCATTTTCATTCCATGAATAAATCAATATACCATCTATGAATACTACAACAAATTGATCTAAGTACGGTCTAAAAATTCTGTTCATCAGATCCATAAAAATAGCAAGAGCATTGGTTAGTCTAAATGGCATAACTAAAAACTAGTAATGCCCGTACCTCATTCTAAAAGCAGTCTTTGGTATGTCTGAATCTTTAACTCTCAATTGGTAGTATCTTGATCTCAGGTCAATCTTGGAAAACACAGTAGCTCCTTTTAACTGATCAAACAAATCATCAATCCTGGGCAAGGGATATTTGTTCTTTATGCTCACCTTATTCAATTGACGGCAATCAATGCACATTCTCATCGTGCCATCTTTCTTTTTCACAAACAGAACAGGTGCACCCCTAGGCGAGAAACTCGGTCTAGCGAGCCCTCTATTAGTCAAGTCTTGCAACTGCGACTTTAACTCTTTCAACTCTGTTGGTGCCATTTTATACGGAGCTATCAAAATAGGTGTCATACCAGGCAATAATTCAATACCAAATTCAACTTCATGAATCAGACGTAAACTCGGTAGCTCTTCAGGGAACACATCAAAAAATCACAAACAATGGGTACTGATTCAACTTTCTTCTCGGATACTTTTGAATCAATCACATAAGCAAAATATGATTCATACCCCTTTTTCACATAACTCTAAGCTTTTAAAATGGATACCACAGCAGGCAATCCATTTAAATCATTAGACTCAATCTGTACAATCCCATCATTCGGACCTCGTAAATCTATAGTCTTTCTTTTACAGTTCACAACGGCATCATTCATAAACAATCAATCTATACCCAGAATAATATCGAATTCATCAAATGGCAAGAGCATCAGATTAACAAGAAAACAAATATCTCGAAACATTAACGACAGTTCTTGCATACTTTGTCAACCAGGACACTTTTACTTAAGGGGTTCGATACTTTTATAGCAAATTCATTAGACTTTACAGGCAAAGTCTTACCATATGCTAAATTCATACATATGTACGAATGCATAGAACTAGGGTCTATTAAAGTAATCACAGAAGTATCATAAAGAGTAAAAGTACCCTTTATAACATTAGGTGATGAAGCTTCTTCACGAGCTCAGATAGCATATGCTCTGGCAAGCGCTCTAGCTTCAGATCTTATCACAGTGTCTCTCGTGCACCTCTAACTACCACTAACATTTCTTGTATTCTTTGAAGGTCTACCCCTCCCAGATGCATTTTCAAGTCTCAGATTCTGAACGGTCTCTGGCTCAACAGGCTCAGGATAATCATGGATAAAATGATGAAGCGATCCACATCTGAAGCAAGCTTTATCATTTAATTTGCAGCTTCCCGAATGCCTCTCTCCTTAATGTTTACATTCAAGTCTCTCAGATCGAACATTACCAACATTGGCCATAGAAGTTGCTGGGATTTTGGAACTCATTTGCAACCTAGCTGGGTCTGTTCAAATGTCTCGTTATCCCTGAAACGACTTTGATCATCGCTAAATCTCTTCGGAGTAGATTGAAATGATTTGTTCTGAAATCTCTTTCTCATATCTCGAGCTTCAGTTTCAACTTTTCTTTTATCTTTCCCAAGTGCTTCAGCTTTGCATGCTCGATCAACTAGTGTAACGAACTCTTTTATTTCTAACATCCCGACTAGCAAACAGATATCTTTATTAAGACCATCTTCGAATCTTTTGCACATTATAGCTTCGAATGATACGCATTCACGAGTGTACTGACTCAACCTGACAAATTCACATTCATATTCTGTAATAGTCATATGGCCTTACTTTAGTTCTAGAAATTCTTTTCCTTTCTGATCGATGAATCTCTCACTGTTATATTTCTTTGAACTCAATCTGAAAGAAATCCCATGTAACCCATTCTCTTAGAACAACAGAAATTAAGGTTTTCCACCATTGATAAACCACATCTCAAAGTAACGATACAACAGACCTTATGCATTCTTCGGAGCCAGAGACATCTCATCAAATACCCGAATAGTATTTTCAATCTAGAAACCAGCATTTTCAACATCATCATTATTGGTAACCCAAAACTCTTCAGCCCCATACTTACAGATCTTGTCAACTGGAGGCTTATTTAACAGATTTGGATACATAACTGGTGGCACAACTGTAGTCTGAGGGGGATTAATCGGGGGTGGAGGTTGCGAAACAGCCGGGTTATTTCTCATGAAGTGAGTGAACCACTCACTCACCATTTGGAAGAAAGCTTGTTTAGCTTCTCCCTCCTGACTGCTTGTAGCCGATCTCAGATCAGAAGGCTTTGTCCCTTGCATGGGAACAGGTGCATTACATTCTATGTCGTCAGCTATGGCTCTTTCGGGATCCATTGCTATAAAGAAATCACATTTTACACGTCAGGATTTATCACACTATCATAGTTCAAATATATGGCATGTATAGCTAGACTTTGACATGCTATGTTAGTCCAAAAATCGACAAAACCATAGCTCTGATACCAACCAAATGTAACACCCCTATCCCGTGTCTGATCACCGAATTAGGGTTAGAGGCATTACCAGACAGATTAGAAATATTTACTAAATTAATCGTACGACCATTCATCAATATCAATCATAATATCCCTTTATTAGGTCATCGAGACCCTAAGCATGCTTATAAATTGAGTCAGGACTAAATCAAAACACATAAATAATTTCATAAAAATTTGAAACTTTTCTAACATACAGGGGACACACGACCGTAGGGGTAGGCCGTGCCTCACCCATGGCTACTTGACATTCCTGTGTGTCCTTCCCGTGGTAGTATACTGCCAAAATCAACACAGTTACCAAGCACGCCCGTGTACTAATAGATCACATACTGCCATTTCTCACATGGCTAGCAAGCACACCCGTGTCGAGGCTGTGTGCAATTTAAGCCACATTCTGCCAATTTACCCACGGTCTCAAGCACGCCCGTGTGCCTCAATCGTGTGACATTATAGGCCCTTTAGAAGGCCAATATGCCACCCATTTTGGGTCTCACCTACAAGTAATACATACCAAAACACAATATGCATATATGGCAACCAAAACATATGAAATGGTTCACTTCATCCATACATTCAATACAATTCCATTCATACCAAATTTCTAACTAAATCTTACATCATTTCAAACATGGCTAGGCTAATTGCAAGTGAAGAGCTTTTGCTAGCTTTTGACTCAAAGAAAAGTGGCTTACCAAACAGAATTTTGACCAAAGAAGAGAAAAAGAATAAAAATAAAATGCACACATGCTAAGGGAAAATTATGCCACTCTTTTCTTTCCCCAAACTCTCACCAAACCGCCAACCTCCCCCATTTACTCTCACACCACTAATTCAAATGGCAAAGACCAAGTCTCCCTCCTACAATTGCTCTCCATCCACCGCTTGAATATGTTGACCAAGTCCAAGGTAGATCAAAATGGGAGCCAAAGGGGTGGGATTCTCATGACTTGAACTCAAGACCTCCCTTGCATTTGACGCCACACACATGCTCCAAGTGGCGATGCTTTGCCACTCCACCAGCCCCTTCTTGTGTTACAAATTCACTTAAATTAATTATAAACCCCAACACCTTGGCTCCTATCCCTAAAGCCCAAAACTAAAATTTCACCACCTACTCAAAGCTCACTCCTATATCATCCATTTGCTAAACCAAAACTTAACCTTTCTTCCACGGTGAGACCTTCAGAAAACCCGATCTCCCACAAAGAACTCAATATATAAGACTCATATGGTGCCATCTTGATGCTCGCTTGGTAGTCATTGTTGTAGGCAAATTCGCTAACGGTAGATACTCCCGCCTACCCTCAAGTCCAAAACACACCCTCGAAACATGTCCTCCAATATTCAGATAACTTTTCCGATCGCCCGTCATCATGGATAAAATGTCTTTCAAATCTAACTGTGTACCCGAGCCCGATGTAACGCCTTAACCTTGACGTGAATCTTGATCCCTATCCGAGATGATCGACATGCACCCCGCAAGGCCTCACTATCTCCGATACATACGCTTTGCCAACCTCTCGTAGTGAGTAATCCACCTCACCGAATAAAGTGAGTGATTTAGTCACCGATCCACAATTACCTGCATCAATCCTTCTTGCTCGGTGTAAGCGGTAATCCATCGACGAAGTCCATAGTTATTCTTTCCCACTTCCATCGTGGAATCTTCACCGTGAAGCAACCAGACGGCAATCGATGCTCACTTTGACTGGCGACAAGTCGACACTTACCCACAAACTTCGGCCACCTCCTTTTTCGCATCTTACCACCGTAATCGCTCCCTAGATCCTTATACATTTTGCTACCTCTAGGATGCATAGCGTAGGGGCTGCTATGAGCATCCTCAAGAATCTTTTGCCTCAATTCAAAGATCTCGGCATACAAGCCTTCCCGAAACACGTAACCCCATCACTAGACAAGCTATACCCTTCAACCCATCATTCGCACTTGTGTCTCTCTCGGCGCCAAAACCTCATCCAACAACCGCTTTTCTCGATCCGCTCAACCCAAGTAGGCTTAACTCAGAGCTCGCTGAGAATACTCCGTCGTCATACAAACTCAAGTGGGCAAACAACGCCTCAAACCAAACAATCTTACGGCTCAATACGCTCCGCCACAACATTAGCCTTGCTCGGATGATACTCAATTGAGCAATCGAGTCCATTCCATATGCATCAAGACATACTAAATATATATGCTTCATAACTCATTCATTCAAACATTTATCTTACTATCACTAGCCATTCAATCATATCAATTAATATCACAACCAATAGTACGGGGTACTTACCTAGGCGAACTGGTGCCGGTGACTCGGTGCCATGCCTTTCAAATCATACTTTTAAAGCAGAATACTTGAAAACTATAGTTTTAAAACTTTTTGGGCCTCCTGCCCACAAATGAAAGCTTTTGAACTTAGCTCGATACACAAATGTAACACCCAAACCGGTCAATACACCACGACCGAATCTGTATGCTACAGTGGAGAAAGGTTCGAGTGATTTAGGTTGAAGTCTAAAAATCGATGAAACATTTTTTGAAACTTTGTATTTGAGGAAACTTGAGTAGGTTTTGACTAAAATTTATGTTGTATTTGAAAACCCGTAGAGCTTTGAAAATTTATCAAGTGTAGGTAAAACTAATTTATGTCGGTTTGATTTTTAAGTTGTTTCATATTATTACTAAAGTATTTTGTCTTAGAAGAAAATCATATTTAAGTTAGAAAAACAATTGAGTTCATTTTGTTCTAAGTTATAGTATGATACCCGATGGTATAGTTTAAAACATCGTTTTTGAAGTTTTGAAAACGTTGTCTTTCCAAGTTTTAGTACATTTTAACTCAAGTAGTTTGTTAAAGCATATTATACATCCAACTTAATCGTGAACAAAACATAATTTAAAAAAGGCCATTTACAACCCAAATAAAACCAAATAGTAATAATAAAACTTAAGTACCAAATTTCTTAAAAGTCAGAGCAAAGCTTTATTTCAAGTATGGCATGAGCATCTGAGTCCATCCTTGCTCGTGTCCGCGTCTATGTGTCACCGAAATAGTCAAAGGAGAGGGTGAGTCGAGTGACTCAAAGTGTAAATCCCGCCCCGAAAACAACATGCTAACACACATCATACAAAGCAACATAATTAATGCAACCCGATCCTAACCATCCATATCGCTTTTCTACCCGTGTGGTACCAAACCATTGGTGGTGCCAAACCACTGGTGACATATAGTCACAATGTGTTACCAAAACACCGTGTCCCAAAGACACAATATCCGTCAATGTGGTGCCAAACCACCGGTGTCCTAAAGACACAATTGTGCTACCAAAGCACCGGTGACCAAAGTCACAAATCCAATGATGGGGCCAACCCATCGTGTGATACCAAATCAACGGCGTCAATCCCATATCTCACAAGTGGGGCCAACCCACGGTGGTGTTAACTCACAGGGGCGAGACGCCGAGGTACCAAACCTCTGGAGGTGCCAAACCTCCGTGACCCAAAGTCACAAAGTGTGTTACTAAAACAACTTTGGTGCTCACAAGACAAAATATCACCGCTCCTCCACTATTATCACCCATCAACATACCACACTCATGTAATCATGCATATCATATAATCATGCATATCATGCTAATATGTCTATCTCATACCCCATGTCACATATATCCACAACCATGGTATCATATAGATCATCGATAAACTCATAATAATAATCTTGACTTACCCAAGTCCGTAATCATACCCATTAGGGTATCACATCAATCATCACTGTTTCATTAATCATCACACAAGGTTATCAATTATATTACTAAATGCATGTGTTAGTTTTACACACCAATTGAAGGTTTTAATACTAAGAACCGGTCTAAGACCTCGACCACCTTGACAACTTTGATCCTAAAATCAACCAACCAAAGGGTTAGCACACATATCATTGGCCATAACCAAATAAATCAAAGGTACACGGTTTACCTTACCTTAAAGCTGGATTTGGTTTCCTACCAAATCCGAATCCAACAAATGGTTCTTTCAAAGAATCGGCTTTCCCTAGAAAGAAAGTGGTTAATCCTTGAAACCATATTCGAATCGAAACTAAACAAATCAACCACTTAGTAATCATTTCACCCTCACTTACCGATTGCTTATCAGAGTAAGAAGCCCCGCCTTGCTTGATTTCGAACCAAGGGACCCTATCGAAAACAATTACTTACAAGAAGTTAATACCTTTTTAACCGATACCAAAGTCAGCCCTTATCATACCAAAATCGGTAAAATACTAGAAAAAAGGGAAATGGCCATTCGCCTAGTACTTACCTATACAAGACCGATTGAACACAATCACCCAACAACACCTAATATCTTGGTCTACACCAAGAAAGGTTCAGCTAACACCCTTGATCAAGAAAAGAAAGGTTTAAAAAGAAACGAAGAAGAAAACAAAAGAGTTGTAGTAAAGTTCGACTAACAGGTTTTGGAAAAGAGGGAAATGGATTAAAGATATGGAGAGGTACTATCGGTTTAAAGAAAAAGGATTGGATGATGGTGATTTTGGGGGATGAGTTTCGGCTTAAGAGAAATGGGTAACACAAATGGTGGCAACGGCTAACAAGTTTAAGAAAAGAAAGTAAGTAAAAGGTGATGAAAAAGGGTGGTGCTTTGGTTTAGAAGAAAAGGAATGGAGGAAGATCACCTTTGAAAATAAAGTTTTAAGACGAGTTGTAGAGAAAACACAAGGCTAGTTTCTTGTTTAACACAAATGAAGAAGAAAGAAAATAGAAGGGACATTAAACTTCTAAAAAAAATAATGATGAAAGCAACAAGCTTAATTAAGCAAAGATGGAAGCACTTTGGGGTTTCGGTTTCAAGCATGAGAAGAAAGACAAAATGGTTTCGACTAGGCTAATTGCAAGTGAAGAGCTTTTGCTAGCTTTTGACTCAAAGAAAAGTGGCTTACCAACCAGAATTTTGACCGAAAGAAGAGAAAAGAATAAAAATAAAATGCACACATGCTAAGGGAAAATTCGCACACCACCACAATAGCAAGCCACTCTTTTCTTTCCCCAAACTCTCACCAAACCGCCAACCTCCCCCATTTACTCTCACCACTAATTCAAATGGCAAAGACCAAGTCTCCTCCTACAATTGCTCTCCATCCACCGTTTGAATATGTTGACCAAGTCCATGGTAGAGTTCAAGTTGCCCACAAAAAGCTTGCCAATACACATGGCCATGCTCACTTCATAAACATATACACCTATCTAGCCTATACATGCCATAATTAGCCATATACATTTTCAAAAGGGTACCAAAATAAGTTTAGTAGTGTGATGGTGATCCTTGACAATCTTGAGCCTTTAGTAGCTTCGACGATCTATAAAACAGAGAAAACACCCACGTAGAGTAAGCTTTCTAAAAGCTTAGTAAGTCATATACAAATAAACCCGGTATGAAAAGCATATATCAATCACTTGGCAAACTTTCACATATTTGTTTTGGTTCATACACTTTTAACCACATTAGCCATTTTCACCATTCAAGAATCATATGAAAACATAGCTCATCTAGCCAAAACAATTCTTATCAAATCAAAAATTCCATGTACTTATCATCATTGTAAGATCACTTAGATACTTACCTTACATACACAAATAGTGTGTAGACAACGTACCTGAATCGAACTTAATATCACATAATTGTTCATAGCTCAGATTTGACATCCATATCATAGTCTTGCCCATTGAACCCATAAGAATCTAGTAGGATGATTAGAAAGCTCAGAATGTCGTATAATGCCAACGTCCCAGACGAGGTCTTACATGTACGTATATCGATGCCACTGTCCCAGACAGGGTCTTACACGTACAAATCATAACGATGCCAATGTCCCAGATGTGATCTTACACAAGTCAATATGATGCCGATGTCCCAGACATTGTCTTACTCATAAAGTTCATATCGATGCCTACGCCCTAGATGAGGTCTTTTACACATAATTCATATCGATGCCTACGTCCCAGACGAGGTCTTACATGAAATTTCAAATCAACGCCAACGTCCCAGACGTAGTCTTACATGATAAAACAGAATAGATATCTATGTCATGACATAGCCAATCCTATCTATTCCTAGGTTCGTACGGGACTTCTCGGCTTTATCACTATATTAAACTTATTTCAGAATTCACGCACTTAGCATCTCATACTCATTCATTTTCATCGATAGACATATGAATACATATATTCCATTCAATACAAATAAGTTTATTTGCATAGTGACTTACCTCGAATTTGGTTTATCGAACGAAAATGGCTACTCGGTTATTTTCGCTTTCCCGCGATCTAAGTCCATTTCCTCAGTTCTTGATCTTGAATTTAATTAGATGAGTGCCGAAACCTGAAATGGTTTTCTTCCTTTCTTTCTTAGCTATTTTCGGGTAACAAAGATGATACCATCATCTTTTCTTTGTTTGTTTAATTATAAACATATTATTATTCCATTTAGTAAAATGCCCTTTCACTTAATATAAGAAAACATATATATAATAAGGGTACATTTGACCTTTATCCATCCATTATCTAATAGTGGTCTTATTGCCTCATAAGGCCTTCTCTTTTAAAAGCCATAACACCTTGAAACTTAACAAATATCACACAACTTTCATATTCAATGCATTTCAATCCTTTTGTCAAATTAAATAAGCAAATAGACAAATTCATTTACGGACATTTACCACATGCTAATTCACATATCAACGGCACAGAAAATGATATTAAAATATTATACGAACTCAGATTTGTGGTCCCAAAACCACTATTCCTACTAGGGTATAAACCGGATTGTTACAACTCTGGTAGTGGGGTATTAATAGTCATTTTTTGCTATCCTTTCTAGAATTTCGCAAGCCTCATTGTATGATTTATCGAGTAAAGTCCCATTGGAAAATTCATCGACAACCATTCTTGTATAAGCATTCAACGCATCATAAAACATTTCCATTTGCATCTACTATTGGAAACCATACATCAGGTATTTTCTTAGTAGCTCCTTGAATCACTCCCATGCTTCATATAATGTTTAATCCTCAGATTCTCTAAATGATATAATATTATTCCTAAACTTGGCATTCATGCTAGGAGGGTTATATCTTGGCAGAAACCTTAGACACAGCTCATTCCACAATGCCATCATACCTAATGGCAATGCATTTAACCATGCTCTAGCACGATCTCATAATGAGTACAGGAATAACTTTTATAGTAGGAATAACTTTTATAGTAGGGCATCTTTAGGAACACTATACTACCTGGATGAATCGTAGACTTCCAAAAAAAGTGTAACACCCCTGACCCGTAACCGTTACTAGAATAGGGTTAAGAGGTATTACCGATAATTTCAGATCATTTCAATTCATTTCACATATAAACATAGCAGTTAACATTAATATAGTCCCTTAAATAGGTCAACGAGACCTTAATCATTCATTAGAAAGGGGTCAGGACTAAATCGAACACATATGAAAATTTTTAAAAACTAAACATCTTTCAAAGCTACTGAGGTCACACGCCTGTGTGGGTATGCCGTGTGCCTCACACGGCTTTGGACACACCCGTGTGTCCAAGCCATGGCAAAACAGGTACATACTGACTTCTCCACATGGCCTGAGACACGCCCGTGTGGTTCACCTGTGGTCGACACTGACTTGCACCACACGGCCAGTCACACGCCCGTGTGTCTAGCTAGTGTGCAAGAGCGACTTGTTTCAATTTACAAACTCGAAAGACACGGTCGAGCCACATGCCTGTGTGCTTAACGGTGTGGGCAATTATAGGCCATTTGTAAGACCAAACTTGCCATCCCCACCATTTATTTCCATTTATACCTCAAATGGCAACCAAAACATACCAATATATACACTAATTAATCATCAACCACACCATTTATTCCCATTGATAAATCATAAAAGTAACATATTTTAACCCTATATTTAATAGGCTTTTAGATGATTTAGCCCTTGATTTATGTAAAAAGGTTCTTTTAATCCTTTCTTTTCATGTTTATACTCAGGAAAGCACCCCAGGATAAAAAGAACACAAAACGGGCTTAAAACATAGTAATTGGGCCTTAGCAAGCAGTCAACATGGCCTGGCCCAAATCCCACACAACCGTGCCTCTACAATCACCTAGAGCACGGCCTCAACTCCGTGGCACATAGCTGTGCAGCATCCATTTATCAGACGGACGTGCATGGCGATCTACATGGCCGTGTCCAAATTGACAGACCTGAAGCACGGCTTGAATCCTGACTTACATGGTCGTGCCCAAAACGGCAGAATCGAGACACGGCCTAACCATGAGTTATACGGGCGTGTGCCATGGCAGTGCCCCTGCCGTAAGAGAGAGCAATTTCACTCGAATTTGGATGTTTGAAGCCAAAGAAACATACTCCTAAGTCTACTCCAACACCCTAATAGTAATTCTACTTGAAGGAGGTACTTAGGAGCCAAGTATAGCATCCCAAAGCCTATGTAAACAATCAAAGACAGACTTTAAAAAAGAGAGCTTTTTGCAGAGGCTTTTGCCGAAGCTTTCATCTTTTAGGGAGTCACTTGAAGATAGCCAGTTGATCCACCTCAAGAAACTGAAACTCCATTCAAGACAGAGGATCTCTCCTTTAATTCTTTCAGGGGGTTTTAAGGATTTCTTATGTTTTGTTTATTCATTTCTCTTGAGTTGTTTACGTATTTAGTTATGAACTAAACCCTTTAGATACCTGAAAGGGATGAAACCTATGATGAATTTTGTTATTTGATTTCTAAATTATATGATAAGTACTTAGTTTGTTCTTAATTATGTTGCTTAATCTAACCTGATGTGTTTAGGTGGCGGAGGAATAGACCCTACCTAAGAGTAGATCTAGCATAATTGAGCGGAGTTGATCGGACGCCTAGAGATAGGGTTACGAGATTTTTTCGGATTAGGGTGAAACCTAATATGGGAATCCATTGATCGATTTACTGCTTCCTTTGGGGGTTATTATAAGAGAACGATAGTTCCACTAATTAACCTAAGGTTAGACGTTATTCGCCTCGAGAAAGGGTTTAATATAGGTTAGGGAGTCTCACGAGATCAAGCTAAGTAAAGAAATCATATGGTTTGGGGAATAAATAATAAGTGAAGTCATAGGTGGATTCTTCCTGAGGGTATCGTCTTCATCAATTGAGTTTTCCTAAAGTCTTTCTCCCATTCATTCTTTTGTCTTTGTATTTAGTTTAAGTGTCTCATTAGTGTAATAATCCAATCACTCTGTATTTCAGGCTAAATAATAGAAAGAAAGTGAGTATAGTACTTTAGGTTCCATTGGGTTTGATAAGATATTCTTGCCTAAACTATACTACTATTCAATAGGTGCACTTGCCTCTATCATTGTCATAGTTAGTCTACAGGTTCGATCATTCTTTTATAAATATTAAAACTCGACTGTTTGACACGATCAATTTTTTGGCGCTGTTGCCGGGGAACACTAAAATATTAAGAAAGCTCTATTTCTATTACTTTAGCCATTATTTTTATTTTTAAATTTCTCTTATTCTTATACATATAATTTTGTTTTCCTAAATTTCTTTCTTTCTTTTCATAGCAGGTACCAATAGTTTATGACTAGAAGAAATCCGAGAGGACCATTAGAATACGAAGGTGACATTTAAGCTACCGCTCACAGAAATCGCAGAGAAATTAGACGAGCCTTACACTATCAAAGAGAAGAACAGCAACGATCCAATCCTACTGAAGGGATGGACTAAAACAATCCACCAAATGTGCAAGAACGGAATGCTCCACATACTATGTATGATTATGCTAAACCTAATTTGACAGGAGCAAGATCTAGTATTGTTAGGCCCGCTATAGCTACTAATAATTTTGAATTAATGCCTAACACAATACAAATGATTCAACAATTTGTTCAATTTGATGGTTTGCAGGATAAAGATCTAAACACTCATATATCTAATTTTTTAGAATTCTGTGATGCCTTCAAAATAAATGGCATTTCTGACAATGCCATGCGTCTTCGATTATTTCCTTTTTCACTAAGGAATAAAGCAAAGCAGTGGTTGAACTCGTTAGCCCGAGGGTCAATCACCACATGGGATCAAATGACCGAAAAATTTCTTTTAAAATATTTTCCACCAGCCAAAACGGCTAAATTTAGAAATGACATATCTTCTTTTGCGCAGAATGATGCAGAAACATTATATGATGCATGGGAAAGATACAAGGATCTCCTAAGGAGATGCCCACACCATGGATTACCTTTGTGGCTTCAAGTACAAACTTTTTACAACGGTGTGAATTCTTCAACTAGGCAAATGATTGATTCATCAGCCGGTGGAACTTTAAATAATAAAACTCCTGAAGCGGCTTACGATTTTATTGAGGAGATGTCATTGAAAACTTATCAATGGCAAATTACAAGAGCTAAACCAAAAAAATCAGCTAGAGTTTTTAACATTGACGCAGTGACAATATTGTCAACACAGGTGGAGTTAATGAATAAAAAACTTGATAATTTATGTTCTTCACTGGTACATCCAGTCATGCAATGCAAAGTAAGCAGGAATGTGGCAAATTCTGAGTACCCACCCTACCAACCATGTAATATCCAGGATTTAGGGGTTATGCATTTTCACTTAAATGAATGTGGTTGCAAGCTTGAGTGTGATTTGCATGTGTTTTGGGGGCTTCAAGAACCTTGGGCTGTGGGTAGGAGCCTTAGAAGTTATTGGATTTTTAAGTCTAAAAAGGGGAACTAAGGGAGCTAGGCCTTAAGAAGTTTATTGTGTGGTTTAGAACACAAAGAACCCAGTTGATAAAGTGGCAAAGAGGTGCCACTTAGGGCCTTGTAAGGTGACGCCATAGGGAGTGAGAAGGGTGTAGGTTTGAGCAGCAAGGGAAGCATTTTTGGAGTTTTATTTTGCAACAAGGGGAGGCAGTGTTGGACGGCACAAGGACACTTCAAATATGAAGTGTAGATTGAGTCAAAGGCTTAAGGATTCAGCAAAGTTAGAGTGAAAAGGGGGATTGGGGTGAGAGAAGAAGAGTTGGCCGAAACACCAACTCTGAGTGTGTGCCTGTGTATAGCTGAATTTTGGAAGGGAGTTATCATCTTTTTCATTTTTTTTTTTTCCACTTTCTCATCTTTTCTCTCAATCCAAAATTCTTTTTCTCTTCTTTCTCTTCTAGCCAAAATTCCCTAGCCCTCTTCTCCTCTCTAATACTCTCCTGAAAACTGAATTCTTCTTACTCATATCCCTCATCCATAATCGAATCTACAAGGAAGGTTTCAGTTTCCCAAAGGTGCACCATAAGCTGCATACTCCTTAATAATTGGGTGAGTTTTGGGATTTCATTCTATGCGAATTCCCTTTTATTTTCTTTTCTTTCTTTCTTTCTTCATTAAGATCTAACCCGAAACACTTGTTTAAGGTCTGTCGATTTTTCCCTCTCTGCCTCTAGTAGCCGAATCTCTTGGTAAGTGAACTTCCTATTTCCATTCTCTCCTTGACTGTTATGTATAGTGCCGAAATAAAGGACTCTAATCCTCTATGTTTCTTTGGCCAAAACCATGAAGGTGATTTCAGGATCCTCCAGTAGTCGACAATTTAAGGTGATCTTTTCAGGATTTAAGATCCAAGGTAAGCAAGGCTTACCATTCGGCCAAGGGCCACTTTTACTTCTTCAAAGGCTATGCCAATTCTAACTATGGTGTTTTAGGAAGTCTTGACAGATCTTTAGGATTTGGCTAAACAATCTAGGTAAGTATCTAGCCGAAAAACTAACCGTTGAGTGTACTAGTGCCTAGCCGATTGTAAGGGGGATCATCACAAAGTTTCAGGATTTGGTTGGTAACCAAATCGACAACAAGGTAAGGGTTTTGGTCTCACTAACCCTTCGAGATTTGACTGTTTAGCCGAATGGCTTTTTGCTAATATGCCTAGTGTTGGCCGAATGCAGGAAAGAGGGGTCTAGTGCGTTAGATCGGGATTTTCAGGATTTCGATTAGATCTACAGTAATCAGGTGTGTAACCCTACACTAACTCCCGATATTTTAATAATAATTATGATAAACATGTGATAGTGATGTGACATATAAACGTGGCTAAGGGTACTATTTAATGGTACAGTAAATTCAGGTACGATACCCCTTTTTACCCCTGTAAACAATGTTTAATAGTATTGATGTGAAAATATGTGGAATCCTGATATGATTTTAGGGTAAGGTAAATGGCATGAAAAATAAGCATGTTTTGTATGTTGCATGGGCATATGGGTGATTATGTGAAAGGGGAAGTGATCTGGTGGTTTCTACCACAATATCTTGTGACTCTGTCACATTATCTGGTGACTATGTCACATAACATAATCTGGTGACTCTGTCACATTATCCGTGGCTATGCCACAAATTATAAGGGCGATGTGCGATTGATCGCAATGACGCCTTCGATGGTGTGTAGCGAGATGGAGGTCGATTTAGTAATCCCACGGTGTGATCGGTAGGTACGGGTGATGTGTAGAGGTTGGATCTAGGTGGTTTGGGTTGCATCATGGTTCATCGTTATTTTATGTGATATATTATGCCTTGTATGTTTTGAGAGTCTGTGATGGATTACATACTGAGTCTGTTTACTCACCCTTCGTGGGCTAACTTTTTGCAGATGGCACTCAATAGATGGACCGGGTCGGCAGGAACTTAGGGGTGGCCATGCACAGCTAAAGTTTTCTTCAGTTTTCTTATTAAGTTATTTTGGTTTATTTTCGGATATATTTTGATGTAGGAAGGCCATTACTACTTAACTATTTTATTCTCTTTGCATTTTTTTTTTAATTTTTCTGATATGATACGAACAACATTAATTGTTTTGAAAATCAAACACCAACGTTTTTTTTGGTTAACAACAATATTAAACTCTAAAACTCGGTATTTCTTTAACTTGTAACTTTTGAAATATGAACTTATCGATTTAGTACAAATTAAGCTACAACTAAATTTTAAACTCGAGATCAACCCAAATCCATTTTCTTCGAAACCACCATGATTTTTCAAAAATGTCATATGAGACTTAACTACGTTTTACTCAAGGAGCATGCCAGATCCGGTCAGGGCTTGTGGGCCGGGTTTGGGGTGTTTCAAACTAGGAGCAGAAAACGAGTAGACAAACTATATAGGTAACAATTTTAGATCTAGTAATAATCCTTATAGTAACACTTATAATGCAAGTTAGAGGAACCACCAAAATTTTTTGTGGGGAGGACAAGGAAATCAAGGAAATCAAAGGTAGCAACCTACTCCAAATTGCCAAAATCAGCCCTATCCACAGGAAAAATGAAACCTTGAAGAGATGTTGACAAAATTCATGGTAGCTACAGATTCTCGTCTCCAAAAGACTGAAGCAATACTTGATGAACAACAAAAATCGATCAAAGGAATCGAGAATCAACTTGGAGAACTTACTAGGTTAGTGGGACATCTCACAAAGGTGATTTCTGAACATCAACAAGGACGTCTACCAAGCAACACAAAATAAACCCAAAAGAGCAAATCCAAGCCATCACAGCTCAAGAGGATACAAAAGTAGACGAGCCCACCTCAGTACAAGAAACTAAGGAAGAAAAAGGTGAAATAGAGGTAGCACAAGAGAGGCCAAAATCGGTAATCAAAGAATACCAACCTCGTATACTTTATCCCGAAGCATTGAAAAAAGATGATTCAGAGGAACAATCCGGTAAGTTTCTAACACTTTTAAAGAAATTACATATTAACTTACTTCTTCTTGAAGCTCTTTTTTAGATACCCGACTCAAGGAGATTTTTAAGATAGCTCTTGACGAATAAACGCAAAATAGATGAAGAACACCATGTGGAGCTTAGCACAACATGATCAACAATGCTACAGAACAGACTATTATAGAAACTAAAAGATCCAGGGAGTTTTACGATTCCATGTTTAATTTGTAGTTTAACTAGTGATAATGTGTTAGTCAATTTAGGGGCAAGTATAAATGTCATGCCTTATGGATTGTTTAAACGACTAGGTCTAGGGAAGCCCAAACAAACTAGGATGAGTATTCAATTAGCTGATAAAAATTGTTAGAATTCCCAGGGGCATTATTGAAGACGTTTTAGTAAAAATCGATAAATTTGTTTTCCCAATAGATTTTGTTGTTTTAGACATGGATGAGGAAAATACAATCCCTTTAATTTTAGGAAGACATTTCCTTGCGACTGCCAAAACTAAAATTGATGTTGCCACAGGAGAACTCATACTTCGTGTAGGAGAAGAATCAGTCAATCTTCAAGCTCTCGACTCAGCCAAAACAATAGAAGATGAAGGTAAGAAAGTCGTTTCAATAGATAATCAAATTGTTCAAACTTCATCGCAGGAAACATCACAAAGCATCAAGCTGAGCCAACTCATAGTCCCCAAGTCGTCACAGAAAAATCACACCAGAAACAAAACCGAAAGACATACAAATTAGAAGAGTAGAAGATACACACCAAAGAAAAGCGGGATCCACACGAAGTAAAACCTAAGGAACCACTGGAAGAGCTCATAGGGACATCAAGTCACTTTAAAATAGGAGACCAGGTGCTGTTAAACGAAGCCAATCTACACATCACTTCAACAGACTTGGATAAAAAGGAAGAAATAATCCTTCAGGAACACGATGTTTTCCCACACGAAATAGTCGAGGTAAGCAATCCAATACTCGACAATTTCAAGGTAAACGCTTCTCGACCTAAACTTTGTCACGAAAATAAAACTGTCAGTAGGAGGGAAAATATTCAAACCTTTAAACCTCCCTAAAATTTTCAAAGTCTTCTAGCTTAAGACTATAAACGAGCACTTCTCAGGAGGCAACCCGAGCACTAACACTTTTTATTTTTCAGAATTATTTTTTCTTTTCTTTCCTTCTCTCTTCTCTCTCCACATTTAAAACAAAGATGCAGGTTTTTAGACCACACGGCCTTACCGTGCTCGTGGCCATGTGGACCACCGGAACCACCACACTGATAGAACAGAGCCGTGCAAGTCAGTCCAACCACCCTCCAAGTCACGAATCCAACCACCCACAGCACGGGCACTGACAAAAATAGCACGGGCACCGACAAAAATAGCACAGTCATGCCTCACGACCATGCTAAGATACTGACTTATTAAGCAAGAACAGACCACGCCCATGCATTCCAATCGTGCTCACATACTGGCTTTCTAGAAACGGGCATGCCAATCGACAAACGAATGTGGAAGAACAACACACTCCACAACACAGCCGTGGGACGCGGCCGTGTGAATCGACACACCCTCGGCACATGGGCGTGGGAGCATACCAGAGTTGAAATCTTATTTAAATAACAGCCCTTCCCCTTCCTCCCATCTTTCTTTTCCTTCTCTTTCTTGCAAATTTTTCTCTCTGTTCATAGAAAAGGTCCAAGACTTTTAAGCAACACAAACATCATGCCAAAGAAACGTAAGAAAGTAAGCATCGTCTCCTCAGATGAGACCTCAACATGAGTTCATGCCGGTAGCTTCACTTAATTGACATGCCAAGGGTCTCAGAAACCTTTTCGGTTCTATTTTTCTTTTCTCCTTTCCTTTATTTTCCTTATCTATACGTCTTTTTTGCTTAATTTAATTTATTTCATATTAGTTTCTTGGTTTTAGGTTCTAAAGGCTGCTAGGGAATCACGCCACTTCCACCATCACCAACACTCCACAGCCTTAGAAATCATACACACCTCACAAACCACCTCCTAATAAGGACTTCTTAGTCCATTAGACTTTTCTTTAAATTTTAGTTTTCTTCTTAGTCTCCTTCTCTTTATTTTCTTAGTCTTTAATTATATTATTAGTATAGTATTATTATTTCTCTAGATCTCTTGGCTATATGTTCACAGGCTACCTAATTTCTTCATCTAGCAAATTGCTTTTCGGTAGCCACTCCACCGAGCCCATAGAAAACACCATCATCGCCACCAAAGACATGAGGATCATCCAGATTTCGGGAGTATTACTTTCCCACTTATCTTTTGATTTGGCATCTAACTATCATTATTTATCTTTGTAAATTGAGGGCAATGTACACCTTAAGTGTAGGGGTAATAGTGCCTAACTTTTTCCATAATTCTCAAAACCACAAATTAGTCTTGATCTTAAGTATTTATTTTCATATTATTAATTAGGGTGAAATTTCTAATGATTTATGATTTTATTGATATGTTTTAGAGTAAGTCATAGACAATTGTGCATTGATGATTAAATTTGAAGAATACTAGAGAATCGAGCATGATAAGTCTACCTTCTAAAAATTAAAAAATTGATGGGTCGTTGAATCGAATTTGAGTATCGCCTTGAAGTTCAAAATTTATAAGGATTGATGTCAAAACACCCATAATTTTTGTGAGATTTTGAGCCTTATAGAGCATATATTCTTTTTTTGTGCTCACTTTTATGAGCGTGTCAGCTTTGAACTGTTATTCTAGAACTTGCCTTGTTTATACATGTCGAGACCACATTAATGATTTGATATACTGATATGTTAAAGGCACCTAGGTTTTAACCCGTTTACTCTGCTAAAAAGCCTACCCATACAAATTAACCCCTAGTGAACCTCGTTGAATCCTAACAACCTTTTTATTAACTCACCCACTAATATTAACCCAAGATCCCTTTGTATTTGTTATCAACATTCTTTTGACTACCCCTCTATCGAGAATCAATTTTATCAGTTTCCGAATTAGGTTATTTCAATTATCAAAGTTCCTTCTATTAAGTTTTTCTTAGTTTGTTCTTAAAAAAATCATCCAAGTATATTCAATACTAGTAGTATACAAAAGAGCTTAGAGCATTTAAACTCCAATTTTTGAAGAAAAAACTCGTATTAAAGTATTATCAAAATACTCCTTATTATAGAGTAATTATCAATAGTGATATTATTAGTTTTCATTCGAAGTCAATATTCATATTTAGTTCAGTGTTTCTAGTTAGGGAATTTGTCCAGTCAGTCTCGATTATAACCACTAATTCAGCCTTGATCCACACCTTTTAACCCAAGCCCCGTTACAACCCTAATTAAAGACATTTTGATTTGTGTATCATCTCATATACAGTGGTGGAGATTTGATTTTCAGGCAAGCCTATGGGATTAACTTTACAGGTTCGACTTAGAGTGCTTATTCTTGAACCTTAAACACCTTTGAGTGATTTGAGTGAATCTTTAGTGAGGATGTCAATCCTTGTCAATTTTGAATTAAAGGTAATTACTTAGATAAGGGAAGACACCTATGTTTTCGTACTATAAAGGTATGACTTATCGTAATTGAATCTTTAGGGTTCTTTGAGTTGAATTATCCATGTATAAATTATCTATGAATTATGATGAGACATTGTCGATAGGAATTATGAATTATGGAAAGTTCATTTTAATTATAAGTTGAGAATTTTGCTTGAGGACAAGCAAAAGCTTAAGTGTGGGGGTATTTGATAAACCATAAAAGTAACATATTTTAACCATATATTTAATAGGATTTTGGATGATTTAGCCCTTGATTTATGTAAAAAGGTGCTTTTAATCCTTTCTTTTCATGTTTATACTCAGGAAAGCACCTGAGGATAAAAAGAATACAAAACGGGCTTAAAACGGAGTAATTGGGCCTTAGCAAGCAATCAACAAGGCTTAGCCCAAATCTTACACGACCGTGCCTCGCCAATCACCTAGAGCACGGCCGTGCAGTATCCATTTATCACATGGACGTGCATGGTGATCTACATGGCCATGTCCAAATCGATAGACCTGAAGCACGACCTGAATCTTGACTTACACGGCCGTGCCCAAAACGACAGAATTGAGACACGGCCCAACCACGAGTTACACGGGCGTGTACCATGGCTGTGCCCCTGCCGCGAGAAAGAGCAATTTCACTCAAATTTGGATGCTTGAAGCCAAAGAAACATACTCCTAAGTCTACTCCAACACCCTAATAGTAATTCTACTTGAAGGAGGTACTTAGGAGCCAAGTATAGCATCCCAAAGCTTATATAAACAATCAATGGCAGACATTAAAAAATGAGAGCTTTTTGCAGAGGCTTTTGTCGAAGCTTTCATCTTTTAGGGAGTCACCTGAAGATAGCTAGTTGATCCATCTCATGAAGCCGGAACACCATTCAAGACGGAGGATCTCTCCTTTAATTCCTTCAGGGGGTTTTAGGGATTTCTTATGTTTTGTTTATTTTTTTCTCTTGAGATGTTTTCATTTTTAGTTATGAACTAAACCCTTCAGATACTTGAAGGGGATGAAACCTATGATGAATTTTGTTATTTGATTTCTAAATTATATGATAAGTACTTAGTTTGTTCTTAATTATGTTGCTTAATCTAACGTGATGTGCTTAGGTGGAGGAGGAATAGACCCTACCTAAAAGTAGATTTAGCATAATTGAGTGGAGTTGATCGGGCGCCTAGAGATAGGGTTACGAGATTTTATCGGATTAAGGTGAAACCTAATATGGGAATCCATTGATCGATTCTATCGCTTCCTTGGGGGTTATTATAAGAGAACGAGAGTTCCACTAATTAGCCTAAGGTTAGACATTATTCGCCTCGAGAGAGGGTTTAATATAGGTTAGGAGTCTCACGGATCAAGCTAAGTAAAGAAATCATATGGTTTGGGGAATAAATAATAAGTGAAGTCATAGGTGGATTCTTCCTGAGGGTATCGTCTTCATCAACTGAGTTTTTCTAAAGTCTTTCTCCCATTCATTCTTTTATCTTTGCATTTAGTTTAAGTATCTCATTAGTTTAATAATCCAATCACTCCGTATTTCAGGCTAAATAATAGAAAGAAAGTGAGTAGTAGTACTTTTAGGTTCCCTTAGGTTCGATAAGATATTCTTGCCTAAACTATACTACTGTTTAATAGGTGAACTTGCCTCTATCGTTGTCATAGTTAGTCTACAGGATCGATCATTCTTTTATAAATATTAAAACTCGACTGTTTGACACGATCATCCATACTCAATTTCAACTCAAATAAGTCCATATAAAATATCAATTTCTCATTTCAAATCATATAATCTACTCATCATTTAATCCAACCAAATCTATTATGAAACATACCATTTTCATTATGCTAATTTATACCATAATGACCACTCACATAGAACATACTCTTACACATATAAGTCATTATTTGCATATGATCAAAACATATACCAACCTTCAAACTACCAAGCCAACTCACATGGCTAATCTTATACACTTCAAAACATGCCATAATTACTAGCCTATACATGCCATATATTAAATATATACAATTTCCAAAAGTACCAAAATAGATAGCCGATAGGGTGATTTAGTCGCTGACGATCCCTAGATCCGAGCTAGCTTTAAATACACTGCAAAATAGAGAAACACTTCACACAATAAGCTTTAAAGCTTAGTAAGTTTGTAATATAATACATTTATCTCAATGATTCAATTCAATATACAAAATAAAACATCACATAGATTAATTCACAAGAATGCACAATCTCATCTATATCCAATACTCACATAACCATCCAGTCATCTATTTCCAAATTCATCAACCACATAGGTTCCAATACATACCTTTGCCAATAGTTAGGTAACGATCATTCTTGCTACTCAATGCTTGATACCACATTTTAATAAATATTCATTATTCATTCAATCTATTCATACACTTAGTGCCAATTTCATAGCCGAAGATTAAATATCATCAACACTTAGTGCCTTTACAGTGCCAATCAATATAGCCGAGGCTTCCTTTATTTCGTACACACAGTGCTATTCACCTCTGTTTCAATTCTAAATACACAGACTTAGTGTTACATTTCTCAATTCCACATATAGCATTTATAATTCAATAACCACATATTCATTCATTTCCTAACACATAGATATGAATTTAACAATTCGTATTATACCCGAACTTACCTCGGACGTTGAAGTAACAAAATGAGTTAATTAATCGAGCACTTTATCTTTGCCTCGATCTCCATCCAAATCCCTCTTTTCTTGATCTATACCTATTGAAATTTAGCTCATTCAACCACCAATTCATTCAATTTAGTCCACACACACATATTTAGGGCATTTAAAAAAATAGCCCCCATATTTTCACATTTCAACACTTTAGTTCCTATTTCATAAAATCACAAAATACACAAAATTTCCATTTACACATGCTTCGTTGAATTTTCCTGTAGCTCATACAAACCCACATATTTCATTTATTTCACATTTTAGTCCTCCAATTTCTCTTTTTCACAGTTTAGCCCAAAATAGCCAATTTCATAAAAAAATCAAAGACAAACTATGTTAACCCAACATTAAACTTTCATATTCCACCAACTATCAACACAAAGCTCACATATTCATCAGTGAAACACCTCAATATCTTCATCAAATTCAAAAATTAAAGCATGGGCTAGCTAGAACACTAAGAAACGATCACAAAAACGTAGAAATCATAAAAAACCAATCAAAAACTAACCTTAAATCAAACTAGATGTTAGTCGAATATACAAGAGCTTCAAACCCCCTTTTTGTTTTCTATTTTCAGTGAAGAACATTAAAGATGAGCATTATTTCATCCATTTGTTTTATTTAATATATATATTAATTGACATTTTACCATTTTACCCTTTGTTAAAACATTATTATTTCATTCATTTAATGGCTATATATGTCAAATTCCACTATCAAAGGTATAATTATCACATAAGGACTCCTAATTTAAAAAGCCATGCCAAATAAGCACTTAAACAATCAACACACAACTTTTACATTTTATGCGATTTAGTTCTTTTTCATAATTCGGCACACAAACGATAAAATTTTCACACAAAATTTTCACACATACTCAATCACATATTGTGAACACTAAAAATAGTATTAAAATATTTTTTTGACCTCAAATTTATGGTCCTAAAACCACTATTCTAATTAGGGTCTAAACTGGGCTGTTACAAAGAGTCATAAATGCATCCTTGGATCCTCAGTAGGCAACCCACTAAATTGCCCCACTGTTTGTAGCATTTGAAACATCTAAGATTGGCACTACATGTTCTCTGATGGGTCTGTCTCTTTCATCTACAATTCAAGGAATATCAGCATCCCTTCTTTCTTGATGTATTGGCTTTTCTCTAACCTGACCATTTCTAATTCTTTCTATTTCTTGCAACTCTTTTCTCCTTCACCTTAGGGATCTCTCAATCTCTGGATCAAAACAGTACTTTGTATTCTCTAAAATATTTCTATGCATGCACTAGTCACGGGCTTAGATTTTTCCCACACCATTCGTAGGGCCTTAGGCAGTTCCTTTGCTCCAAAAAAGCCTAAGCCAGCTAACTCGCAACAATTAAGGATTCAATAGAATTCCTCTAAGGGACCCATGAAAAATAGCGAAAGAACGAAATAAGAACGAACTCAAAAGATGAACAAATTCCATAGGAAAGCAAGAACACTTAAGAGAAAAGTTTGAGTGAATGCTCTCAAAATTCTAGCAATAACTGAATGAATAAAAATGAGGGGAGAGGTCTCTATTTATAGTTGAGTCTCCCCAAAATCAACAATACAGATCAAAGTACATCAATAGATAAGATTAAAAGCTATCTAAATATCAAATCTCTAAGATTATAGAATCATATCTTCTAAAGATTACATTTAATGTCTAGGATTACATATCTTTGAAGATTACATTCCATATTTGCCAAGCTTCGTTGATGTGCTTTCAATCTCTCCAACCAATGGGCTAGTCTGATTGGGCCAAATGACTTCATTTGAACACAATGGATCACACAGGTTCATTATGGTTGCGGGCTCTCATGCGCAACCCATGACATTTTCCCCCACTTGTTCTAGAGACACCCTACTCGAGTCCTCTTCATGGAACTGGTGTATCTTTCTTTGTAACTGCCACAATGCCTCGGTAATTTCCCAACTTGCTTCACTATTGGGAAGTCTATTCCATCGAACTAAGTATTCATCCTGTGGCCGATGGTACTTTCGTCTAATCACATGATCTACCTCGATGCTTTTAACTTCACTATCGTAGGAGATCATTACCCCTATTGGTGCTCATTCGAACTTGTCTCGATTTGGATCCTCTTGATCCCCATGGAATGGCTTAAGCATGCTTATGTGAAACACTGGATGGACTTTGAGTTTTTCTTGCAACTCATGCTTGTAATTCACCTTGCCTACTCTTTTCATAACTCGAAATGACCCCTCATACCTTTGCACAAGCCCCTTGTGCAAACCTGTATGTCGTAAAATAAAGTGTAGATTAGCAAGGGCTGAATTCACATCTCTTAAATTCTGATCAGCCCACTATTTGTTGCGCTTACTTGCCTCGTGTAAACAAGCTCTAGCCAAGTCATTCTTCTCTTCCCAATCCTTCACAAATCGATATGCTATTAGCTTTGGACTGTATAATGGATCACAACAAACATTAGGTGCGAGTGGGTGTTGGCTTTGTCCTATCTAGAATGGACTTTGATTCATGTTTCCACTTCATTGCAAGTTGTATGAAAATTGGGCCATATCCAACAACTTTGGCCAATCCCTTTATGTGGCACTCACATAGTGCTAAAGATGTCTCTAACAATGCATTCACTCATTCGGTTTGCCCATTGATTTGTGGATGCATGCTAGTAGAAAAGTTCAAGTCCAAGCCCGTTAACTTGAACAACTTAGCCAAAAACTAGCCCGTGAATCGCCCGTCTCAATCACTAATAATGGACAGTGGTACTCCTCAATATTTCGCCAGGTGTCTAAAGAACAAACAGGCTACGTCCTCAGTAGGGCACTCATTGGTAGTTTGAATAAATGTTGCAAACTTTGAAAACCTATCCACCATAACAAGAATACTTGCAAACCCATTAGACTTAGGCAAACTGATAAACCATAAAAGTAACATATTTTAATCCTACATTTAGCATACTTTTGGATGATTTATTCCCTGGATTGTGTAAAAAGGTGCTCTTAATCCTTTCTTTTCATGTTTTATACTCAGGAAAGCACATATGGATGAAAAGAATAAAAAATGAGCCTAAAACGTACCAAATTGGGCCAAAGAAGAAATCGACACAGCTTGGGCCCAAGACCACACGGTCGTGCCTCCCTAATATACTCTAACATGACCTGGACCCCGAAACACACAGTCGTGTCTCTTCAACAGACTCGACCACGGCCTGAAATCGATTCACAAGGGCATGTGCCATGGCCGTGTCCCTGTTGTGGCAAAGAGTAATTTCATTCGGAATAGGGTACTTAGAGGTAAAGAAACACATTCCAAAGCCTATTCAAACACCCTAGTAGGAATTCTACTTGAATTAGTATATGTATGGGCCAAGTAAAGCATCTCAAAGTCTATATAAACACCACAGGGGGCAACTTAAGCGGGGAGTTCTGTAGAAACCTTCTGCCAGGGCTTTTGGCGGAGAGCTAGGCTAAGGAGTCAAGCCAGAAAGGTCAAATTTGAGGGAATCACTCGAAGATAGCCATTTGATCCATCACAAAAAGTCAAAATTCTACTCAAGATGGCGAATCTCTCATTTAATTCCTTCGGGGAGCTTTAAGGATTTCTTATGTTTTGTTTTATCTTTTCTTCTGAGATGTTTTCTTTTATTGTTATGAACTAAACCCTTCAGATACTTGAAGGGATGAAACCTAAGACAAATCTTTTTATTGTTTTTTAAACTATATGATAAATATTTGATTTGTTCTTAATTATGTGAGCTTAATTCTTGTGTTAATATTTTTGGGATATTGATTCAAGTTGAATGTGCTTAGGTGGTGGAGCAAAAGTCCCTACCAAAGAGTATGTCTAGCATAATTAAGTGGAGCTTAGAGATAGGGTGACGAGATTTTGCCGGATTAGGGTGAAACCTAATATGGGAGTCTATAGATCAAGTTCATGCAATTCTAGGAGTTTTAATTAGAAAGAGATTTCAATTAGTCAACCTAGGGTTAGACGTTATTCGCCTTGAGAGAGGGTTTAATATAACATAGGGAATCTTACGGATCAAGTCAAGTGAATAATCATCCGTTCGGTGTTAGATAACAAGTGAAGTCTAGGTGGATTCTTCCTAAGGGTATCGTCTTAGTCAACCGAGTTTTCTAAAGTTATTTCTTCAATTCATTCTTTTGTCTTTGAATCTTAGCTTAGTAATCGTTAGTTTTAGATTAAACAACCAATCACTTAATATTTAGGCTAAATAATAGAAAGAAGGTTAGTACTAGTACTTTTAGTTCCTTTGAGTTCGACAATCTAGTCTTGCCTAAGCTATACTACTGTTCGATAGGTGCACTTGCCTTAAGTCATTGTCAGAGTTAGTTTTCAGGTTCGATCATTCTTTTTATAAATTTTAAAACTTGAAAAAAATAACGATCAAGTTTTTGGCGCTATTACCGGTGAACTAAAATATTAAGAAAGCTCTATTTTTATTACTTTAGCCATTTTTTTTATTTTTGCAATTTACTTTTACTTTTATTTTTATTTTTACTTTGCTAAATTTTCTTTCTTTATTTTCCTAGCAAGTACCTCTAGTTTATGACTAGAAGGAACCCGAAAGGACCACTAGTATACGACAGCGATATTAAAGCTATCGCTAGAAGGAATCGCAGAGAAATTAGGCGAGCCCTAAATTACATAGACGAAAAACAAGAAGGAAGATCCGATCCTACTGAAGGGATAGACGAGAATAATCCACCACCACAAGATGTGGCAAAAAATAATGCTCCGCGTACTATGTATGATTATGCTAAACCTCATTTAATAGGAGCAGAATCGAGTATTGTTAGGCCTACTATAGCTGCTAATAACTTTGAATTAAAGCCTAACACTATACAAATGTGTAACATCTTGGTATTAGGGGTTGTGCATTTTATGTCTCTGTGTGTTTGGCATGATTTGTTTGTTAATTTGGTACGTTTGGGGGTCCCGGGAAGGCTCGAGGTTAAGCTTGAGCCTTGGTGAAAATCTTATTTTTAGGCATTTTAGGGGAGAGCTAGTTGAGTCAGGCCTTAAGGGGAATTACTTGTGCTTATTAACATGAGAAGAGATGTGGTAAAGTGGCAAGGAGATGCCACTTAAGGTGCAGGGAAGTGGCGCCATAAGGGAGTAGCAGTAGGGGAGAGGTTCGAATCCCATAGGCCTCACTTTGAAGCTTTATTTTTGGCACCTGGATGGGGGAAAATGGATTCGACTAGGACTCTGAGGGATTGGGAGAAGAATGAGTCAAACATTTTGAATGCGTGGCCATGAAGAGTTTGTGGGGTTTGAACGGTTCAACAAGGTTTGAATGGTTGAAGGGGAGTGAAAGTAGGAGGAAATTGTGGGTTGGTATTGGTGAGGTGGTGGCCAAAAGTGGGGGGTCTCTTGAGAGAGGGGTTACGATCAACAAAGGGGGATGTTGGTGGGAGCACAATCGGTTTTGACTTGTTAGGTGGGTGTGCTGAATTTGTGTGGGAACTTTGGTTTTCTTTTTGAAGTTGCCTAGTTGTGGTGTGCTATAACTTCCTAAGAGCATCTAAAGTATCCTTTCATTTTCTTTTCTTTTTTGGTTTGGTGTCCTCAACTTTTCTCATCTTTTCTCCATTGATTTCAAACCTCTCCATTTGTGCACTTTTTCTTTCTTAAAGGTTACCCTAAACACCTTTGGCCGAACCTTTCTTCACCATTCACCATTCACCCTTCGCATTTGAATTCATTTTCTTTTGTTATTTTCCTCACAAGCCGAATCCCTTGAAGTCACCTCCCTCGTCGAATCTTCTTCATCTTCTTTGCTCTTCTCTTAAACACCATAACCCGACCTAATTCAACTCTCATCTCCTCTCTTGCAAGCTGAAACCTTGCATCTATCTTATTAACACCCTATTGTTTTCTCTTAGCCGAATAGTTCCTGTTATCCTAAGCGAATCGGTTCCATTTTACTTCTAGATTGTTGAAGCTTAAGGCGTGAAGGGGCTACTCATTGCTACCTAACCTATCTTGGATTTTCTTCATAAATATCGCAAGGTAAGGGGGGTTCTCCCATTTCCTCTTCTCCTTTTAGTTTTTATGAGAGCCATAGCCGAATGGCTATTTGTTATTGATTAATGGCTTGTGACTAATCTCCTACCCTTTTTCTTTTCTCATTTTGGGGACATTACTTCGAGAAACTCCTTTAGTCGAGTGTTGGTAGTCCAAAGCCGAAGGGTTGTTGGTTGTCGAGTCGAATCACTCTATTTGGGTTCTTAAGGTTAGAGGTCATCTTGTGATTTCTTGGTTATTCATTCCTTTCAAAGGTGTTATGCCTTAACCAAATTTTGTTATTTAGTCAATCTACTCTTCTCCTTACGTACTGATCAAAGATTCTCCATGGATGCAAGTGTAAGTCAAACCAAGGTGGGGGTCTATCCGCAACCCCTACTCCTAAGTTTAAAAAGCATGCTGTGTCGGCGGTTTGGGATATTTCACTGGGCTGTGGTAGAGAGCCAACGTCCACCTGGATAGGCAAATAGTTGTCATCCCTGCTAGTGAGAGCGTCGATGTAGAATGCGTGGTACTAAGCGTTATCAGGTGTGTATTACTCACACGTCTTTTTACTACTTATGCTATTAACTGTGATGGCTGGAGGCCAAAAGATTGATTTGACAGTCGAGATGCCCTAGTGGGTAAGGTTGGAGACACCAATAAGTTCCAGTATGATGATATTCGATGATATCCATGTAAGAATAATTACCAATTATACATTAATAGTATGTGCATCCATGTTTAGTATGATGTAATGAACAAGGGCTTGGAATTGACTGAAAGGGGAAGTGATAATTAAGTGACTATTGTCATGAGTGGTCTAAGTACCACGCTGGTTGAAACCACGAATGTATAAATTAGTGACTTGTCTCGATGGTGAAGGACCACAGTGGGTTGGCCCCACGTATATATAACTAATTAGATATTGTCACGGTGGTCTAAGGCCACAGTGGGTTGGCCCCACGATTTTATATATTAGTGACTTCGTCACGAGTGGTCTGGGACCACGGTGGTCAAGAACCACAGTAGCATAATGCCACGGGCATTTGGATGGACAGCTAGACTGGGTTGGGCTGCATTGCATACATATGACATATGCCATACTGAATGGGCTAAGGCCTAGTTTGAGTTATATGGGGATTCGCACACTTAATCTTGGTGACTCACCCCTCTACTGAATTTTACAGGTAATCAGTAGATTACGGGTTTCGGAGCTGTGGCGGACTCGAGGTGGCCATGCGTTGCAATTTTTTTACTAAATTTGTACTTAATTTTGAGCTTATTTTTATTTTGGGATTTTAATTTGTAAAAAGGCCACTTAAACTTTATTTCGGGGTTTTGATTAAATGTTGACTTTGTATATGTTATGAACTATCGAAAAATGGGGTTTCTTAAAAACGTAAGTAAAGGTTTTCCAAAATATCAACGTATGGATCACAAGCATGAAATAATTTAACTTTGGGTTTTCTTAAAACTATAAACACTAATTTTAAAATATCACGTTTTGGATTGCCCCAAATTTTTAGTTTTCATACCTCAAAACCCGACTTCAACTAATAGTTCTTTGAAATAGAAGTTGGTAGGAAACTCTTTAACTAAATATTATTTTGAAGTTATAAACAAAAATTGAAAAGTTTTCAAAACTACGGTATTTCTTTAAAATTCCAAAAATTCTTTTAAACACCCTTTCCCTGTGACATACTAGATTCGGTCGTAATGTCTAGGCTGAGTTTGAAGTGTTACAATTGTGGTATCATAGCCTAGGTTGCAAAACTCGACTGTGGGTATGGGGTTCAAAAATGTTTTCAAAGGTTGGTTTAGAAAATAGTGTGGAAATATATATGTTTTCTAGAAGCATGGCACCTGAGTCTCCGGCACCAAATCTGCACGGTAAGTCCTTTGACTATTGGTTATTTTACATGAAGTAGTTGTAATGTGCTATGATTGCTTGTACTAAGAAATGCAACTCTAGAGACTGAAACCTTAGGTATGCATGAATTGGCGAGAATTACTCATAATGTTTTTTTTCATAAGACTACCTGGTAATAAATAGTGGAAGAAAATACTAATTCATAAAACTTTTAATCAGATTAAGTTAAATCCATAATCATAAGTGCTAAAGGACATGGACGCGGTGTTTGTGGTCGTGGTAGAGGCTAAGGGGTTGGGGCTGAGCCTTTGGAATCTAGGCATGGGCCGAAAGGTGAGGTGCTAGCATCACCAGTTACAGAAGCGGAGTTCCAGGGCCAAACTGGTGGAGATGATGCTGTGTCATAGGCTGTGTTGTGAGTTTTAGAGTGAGTTGTTGGAGAGAGCATGGGATCAGCAGCTTGGAAATCTATGTCGGAGCGACTCCGAACTAACGGGGCTGAGATGTTTAGGGGCATTTCTGGTGCAGCTCCCAATGTAGCTGAGTACTGGCTAGAAGTAGCTGAGCGCATCATGGATGATATTGACTATATGGCGGAAGAGAAATTAAAAGGAGTGGTGTCTCTTCTCTAAGATGAGGCTTATCAGTGGTGGCTCACGGTAAGAGATGGCATGACAGTAGACCGCATTACCTGGGACTTCTTTAAGTTTGTATTCTAGAGGAAATATATTGGGTTGAGCTATGTAGACGCTCAACGGAAGGCATTCCTTAACTTGGTTCAGGGGAGTAAGTCAGTGGTCGAGTATGAGGTAGAATTCTTACGTCTAATCTGTTATGCCCAAGGTATGGTGTCAACAGAACATGAGAGTTGTGTCAGAATTGAAGATGGGTTGAGGGATGAGTTGCAGTCTTGATAGCTCCAAAGCGGAAATGGAAAAGGGACAAGGGTAAGATAGCCGAAGAGGTAAAGCGATCTAAAAGATAGCACCAGGATAGGGACAAGGGTAAGAACAAAAGAAATTTTAGGTCGTCAGGATCAGCTGGAAATTTTAAAAGGGTCGAGGTTTGATGGGCCGAGTCGAGTTGTGAGGCCTATTATTGTTGGGCAGCTACATTAATGTGCTACGTGTAGGAAGTTTCACTCGGGGGAGTGGTAGGCAAAAAGTAATGGATGTTACAGGTGTGGATCAGTGGATCATCGGGTAAGGGACTGTCTGCAAGAGCCAAACAAAACACGGCCAGTAGGCTAGAATTATGCTCAGCCAGGTAGAGGTGGTCAGTAACCATAGAGAGGTTGTGGTCTGGCCAGAGGAGGAAATGGTTTTGGTCAGGGACGTGGAGTGCCGGGTAGAGGTGCTGGGAACACAGATACAAGACAGCCTGGGTTGGTCTATGCAGCAAGACGCCGAAAGGAGGGTGATGCATCGGACGTCATAACCAGTACATTCCTTATTTTCGGTTTGCCCTTTACTTCACTGATTGATATTGGATCTACGCATTCCTATGTTTCTAGTACTGTGTCGAAAACTCTGAACATAGACTCTGAGATTGTTCCTAAGGAGATGGTTGTACTTAGCCCTTTAGGACAATCTATAGTGGTGAACAAACTCTTTAGGAGTGTACCTCTAGAAGTACAAAGGATGGTTTTCCGGTGATTTGATGGAACTACCGTTCGGTGAGTTCGATTTGATTTTGGGCATGGACTAGTTAGCGAAGTATCGAGCAAACTTGGATTGTACTGCTAAGCGCATGGTGCTAAAGACACCTGAAGATAATGAGGGGTTAGTGATAGGTGAAAGGAGGAACTACTTGTCTAACATAATATCTGCTTTAAAGGCTGAAAGGGTGGTACGAAAAGGGTGTGAAGCGTTCTTAGCTTTCATAGTGCTTTAGAGGCTAAAGAGTTAACTGTAAAGGATGTTACAACAGTGAAGGAGTTTATAGATGTCTTTTCAGAAGAGCTTCCAAGGTTACCTCCGGATCGCGAGGTGGAGTTCAGTATTGATCTTTTTCCGGGAACAGAGCCAGTGTCCATTGCTCCGTATAGAATGGCACCGAAGAAGTTGGTGGAACTTAAAGCGTAGATTCAGGAACTGTTGGACCGAGGTTTTATTCGACCCAGTGTGTCGCATTGGGGAGCTCCAGTGTTGTTTGTTAAGAAGAAAGATGGGTTGATGCGGATGTGTATTGACTATAGGCAACTGAACAAGCTAACGATTAAGAACAGGTACCCGTTGCTTAGGATAGACGATCTATTCAATCAGTTGCAAGGTGTTTCGGTCTTTTCAAAGATAGATTTGAGGTTAGGCTATCACCAATTTAAGGTTAAGGAGGTAGATATTCATAAGACCGCTTTTCGAACTCGTTACGGTCACTACGAGTTCTTGGTGATGCCATTTGGGTTGATGAATGCACCAGCTATGTTTATGGACATGATGAACTGAGTATTCCGACCCTATCTGGATTGATTTGTTATGGTGTTCATAGACAATATCCTGGTTTATTCAAGTACGGAAGAGGAACATGAATCGCATCTTCGGGGGGTTCTGTAGATTCTAAGAGAAAAGCAGCTGTATGCCAAATTCAGTAAGTGTGAATTTTGGTTAAGGTATGTTACCTTTCTAGGACATGTTGTATCTGCTGAGGGAATTAGGGATGATCCCGAAAAATTGAAGCCGTGTTGGACTGGAAACCGCCAAAGTCTGTGGTAGAAAATTAGAGTTTTCTTGGATTGGCTGGGTATTACAGAATGTTTGTTGAAGTATTCTCGTTAATAGCTATACCGTTAACCAAGTTGTTACGAAAAGGGGTATCATTTGTCTGGTCAGATAAGCAACAGTAAAGTTTTGAGAAGTTGAAGAGGATCTTGACTGAGGCTTCAGTGTTGATTCAACCTGAGGCTGGGAAAGAGTTTGTCATCTACTGTGATGCATCGTACACGGGGTTGGATGTGTGTTGATGCAAGAAGGGAAGGTGGTAGTATATGCGTCTCGACAGCTGAGACCACATGAAGTGAATTATCCCATACATGGCCTGGAGTTAGCTACGGTAATGTTTGCTCTGAAGATTTGGAGACACTATCTGTATGGGGAGAAGTCCATTATTTATACAGACCATAAGAGCCTGAAGTATCTCCTTACCCGAAGGAGTTGAATTTAAGGAAGCAGAGATGGATTGAGTTGTTGAAGGATTACGACTATTCGATCGAGTACCACCCGGGTAAAGCTAATGTTGTGGCAGATGCGTTGAGCCGTAAGGTAATATAAGACTTGAGGGCAATGTTTGCTCATCTCAGCTTGTATGATGATGGAAGTTTGCTAGCTGAACTTCAAGTGAAGCCTTCTTGGGTCATTCAGATAAAAGAGAAGCAATTATCAGATGAATCACTAAGTCCTAAATTTTAGCTTGTGGCAAATGGTAAGATAGCAGATTTTAGTGTGAATAGTGTTGGGGTATTGGGCTTTTAGGGTAAGGCTTATATGTCGAAGGCTTTGGAGTTGAGGCAGAAGATTTTATAAGAAGTGCATAGTAGTCTATACGCTATGCATCCTGGTGGGAGTAAGATGTATCGAGATCTACGAGAATAGTTTTGGTGGCTAGGTCTGAAGCAGGAAGTTACTGAGTTTGTGGGTAAATGCTTGACGTGTCAGCAAGTGAAGGCGGAACACCAATTGCCTTCGTGGTTACTACAGCCAGTAAAGATTCCACTTTGGAAGTGGGAAAGGATAACGATGGACTTTGTTAGTGGGCTACCTCTTACACCTACTAAGAAAGATTTAGTGTGGGTAATTGTGGATCGGTTGACAAAGTCCGTTCACTTCATACCGGTTTGGGTTAATTATTCACTATAGAAGTTAGCCAAGCTATATGCAATAGAGATTGTGAGGTTGCATGGGGTACCTGTATCTATCATATCAGACAGTGACCCTAGGTTTACGTCATGGTTCTGGAAGGCTTTGCATCTAGGCACTGGGTACAAGACTAAATTTCAGTACAGCATTTCATCCACAGACTGATGGTCAATCTGAGAGGGTAATTTAGATCATTGAAGACATTTTGAGAGGCTATGTTATCGATTTTAGGGGTAGTTGGGAGGAGTTCTTACCATTGGAAGAATTTGCATATAACAACATCTATCAATCCAGTATTCAGATGGCACCCTATGAAACATTGTATGGTTGGAAGTGTCGCATTCCTACTTGCTGGACAGAGTTGGGGGAGCGACAGTTATTGGGTCTGGAATTGGTTTCAGAAACAGAGGAGAAGGTTAAGTTAATTTGGGCTCGGTTGAAGGAAGCTGGTGATAGGCAGAATTCCTATGCAGATATGAAGCGTAAGGATATAGAGTTCTCTGTGGGTGATCAGGTCTTTCTAAAAGTTTCACCGTGGAAGAAAGTCTTAAGGTTTGGACGGAAGGTCAAGCTGAGCCCTAGGTTCATCAGGCCTTATTGAGTGTTGAAACGTGTAGGACCAGTAGCTTGTCAGCTCGAGTTACCTCTAGAATTGAGGCAGATACATGATGTATTCCATGTCTCGATGTTAAGGCGCTATCGTTTGGATCCATCTCACATAGTGCCAGTAGAGGAAATTGAAGTGAGACCTGATTTATCATTTGAGGAAGAACTAATTCAAATCTTAGACCGAGAAGTTAAGGTATTGCGTAGGAAAATGGTTCTGTTGGTTAAAGCGTTGTTGCAAAATCATGATTCAGAAGAAGCCACGTGGGAGCCGGAGGATGTGATGCGATAGCTTTACCCTCACCTCTTTTGATCAGGTAAATTTTGGGGCCAAAATTTCTTTAAGGGGATAAAACTGTAACATCCTTATATTAGGGGCTGTGCATTTTATGTCTCTGTGTGTTTGGTATGATTTGTTTGTTAATTTGGTATGTTTGGGGGTCCCAGGAAGGCTCAGGGTTAAGCTTGAGCCTTGGTGAAAATCTTGGTTTTAGGCACTTTAGGGGAGAGCTAGCTGAGGCAGGCCTTAAGGGGAATTACTTGTGCTTATTAACACAAGAAGAGGTGTGGTAAAGTGGCAAGGAGACACCACTTAAGGTGCAAGGAAGTGGCATCATAAGGGAACAGCGGTAGGGAAGAGGTTTAAATCCCATAGGCCTCACTTTGAAGCTTTATTTTTGGTAGCTGGATGGGGGAGAAGTGGATTCGGCCAGGACTCTGAGGGACTGGGAGAAAAATGAGTCAAACATTTTGAATGGGTAGCCATGAAGAGTTTGTGGGGTTTGAACGAGTCAACATGGTTTGAATGGTTGAAGGGGAGTGAAAGTAGGAGGAAATCGTGGGTTGGTGTTGGTAAGGTGGTGGCTGAAGGTGGGGGTCTTTTGAGAGGGGGTTACGGTCAATAAAGGGGGATGTTGGTGGGAGCACAATCAGTTTTGACTTGTTAGGTAGATGTGCCGAATTTGTATGGGAACTTTGGTTTTGTTTTTGAAGTTGCCTAGTTGAGGTGTACTGCAACTTCCTAAGAGAATCTAAGGTCTCCTTTCATTTTTTTTTTTTTGGTTTGGTGTTCTCAACTTTTCTCATCTTTTCTCCCTTGATTTAAAACCTCCCCATTTGTGTACTCTTTCTTTCTTAAAGGTTACCCAAAACACCTTTGGCCGAACCTTTCTTCACCATTCACCCTTCGCATTTGAATTCGTTTTCTTTTGCTATTTTCCTCACAAGCCAAATCCCTTGAAGTCACCTCCCTTGCTGAATCTTCTTTGCTCTTCTCTTAAACACCATAACCCAACCTAGTTCAACTCTCATCTCCTCTCATACAAGCCAAAATCTTGCATCTGTCCTATTAACACCCTATTGTTTTCTCTTAGCCGAATAGTTCCTGTTATCCCAAGCGAATCGCTTCCACTCTGCTTCTGGATTCTTGAAGCTTAAGGCGTGAACGGGCTACTCGTTACTACCTAACCTATCTTGGTTATTCTTCATCAATATCGCAAGGTAAGGGGGGTTCACACATTTGCTCTTCTCCTTTTGGTTTTTATGGGAGCAATAGCCGAATGGCTATTTGTTATTGAATAATAGCTTGTGACTAATCTCTTACCCTTTTTCTTTTCTCGTTTTGAGGACGTTACTCTGGGAAACTCCTTTAGCCGAGTGTTGGTAGTCCAAAGTCGAAGGGTTGTTGGTTGCCGAGTCGAATCACTCTATTCGAGTTCTTGAGGTATGGGGTCATCTTGTGATTTCTTGGTTATTCATATCTTTCAAAGGTGTTATGCCTTAACCAAATTCCGTTATTTAGTCAATCTACGCTTCTCCTTATGTACTGATCAAAGATTCTCCATGGATGCAAGTGTAAGTCAAACCAAGGAGGGGGTGTATCCGTAATCCCTACTCCTAAGTTTAAAGCGTCTTTGTGTCAAGCAGTTCGAGATTTTCGTCAGTCGTGGTCAAGAGCCGACGTCCGCCTGGGATAGGCAAATAGCTGTCGTCCCTGCTAGTGAGAGCGTCGACGTAGAAAGCGTGGTACTAAGCGTTATCATGTGTGTATTACTCTATTAACTGTGATGGATGTAGGCCGATAATACTGATTTGACAGTCGAGATCCCCTAGTGGGTAAGGTTGGAGACACCAGTAAGTTCCACTATGATGATATTCGATGATATGCATTTAAGAATAATTACCAGTTATACATTAATAGTATGTGCATCAATTTTTAGAATGATGTAATGAACATGGGCTTGGAATTGACTGAAAAGGGAAGTGATAGTTAAGTGACTATTATCACGAGTGGTTTAAGTATCACGGTGGTTGAAACCACGAACGTATAAATCAGCAACTTGTCTCGGTGGTCAAGGACCACAGTGGGTTGGCCCCCGTATATATAACTAATCAGAGATTGTCACGGTGGTCTAAGACCTCAGTGGGTTGGTCCCATGATTATATATATTAGTGACTTCATCACGAGTGGTCTGGGACCACGGTGGTCAAGAACCACAGTGGCATAATGCCACGGGCGTTTGGATGGAGAGCTAGAGTGGGTTGGGCTGCATTGCATACATGTGACATATGCCATACTGAATGGGCTAAGGCCCAGTTTGAGTTATATGGTGATTTGCACACTGAGTCTTGGTCACTCACCCCTCTGCTGAATTTTACAGGTAATCAGTAGATCGTGGGATTTGGAGTTGGGGCAGACTCGAGGTGGCCATGCGTTGGGATTTCTTTACTAAATTCATACTTAATTTTGAACTTATTTTTATTTCGGGATTTTAATTTGTAAAAAGACCACTTTAACTTTATTTCGGGGTTTTGATTAAATGCTGATTTTATATATGTTATGAACTGCCGAAAAATGGGGTTTCTTAAAAACGTAAGTAAAGGTTTTCCAAAATATCAACGTATGGATCACAAGCATGAAATAATTTAACTTGGGGTTTTTTTAATACTACAAACAGTAATTTCAAAATATCACATTTTGGATTGCCTCAAATTTTTGGTTTTTGTACCTTAAAATTTGACTTCAACTAATAGTTCTTTGAAATAGGAGTTGGTAGGAAGCTCTTTAACTAAATATTATTTTCAAGTTATAAACACAAACCGAAAAGTTTTCAAAACTGCGGTATTTCTTTAAAATTGAAAAAATTCTTTTAAACACCATTTCCCTGTGACATACCAGATCTGGTCGTAACGTCTAGGCCGGGTTTGGGGTGTTACAAAATGATTCAACAATTTGTTCAATTTGACGGTTTGCGGGATGAAGACCTAAATACTCATATAGCTAATTTTTAGAGTTCATGATACCTTCAAAATAAATGGCATTTCGATGATGCCATACGCCTTGATTATTTCCTTTCATTAAGGAATAAAGTCAGCGTTGGTTAAACTTCGTTACCACGAGGGTCAATCACCACATGGGATCAAATGACCAAAAATTTTTATTAAAATATTTCCCAAGCCAAAACGGCCAAATTACTTAAATGATATCTCTTCTTTTGTGCGATGGATTTAGAGACATTATACGATGCATGGAGAGATACAAGGATCTCTTGAGAAGGTGTCTGCACTATGGTTTACCCTTATGGCTCTATGTCCAAACTTTCTCAGAACGATGTAAACCCTCAACAAGGCAACTAATTGATTCAATACGGTGGAACCTCGAACAATAGAAGTCTGAAGCCACCTACAAATTTATTGAAGAGATGTCTCGAATAACTATCGATAAGCGAGTTACAAGGACGAAACCAACAAAATCAGCCAAAGTTTTTAACCTCGATGCAGTAACCATGCTATCAACGCAAGTAGAGATGATGAATAAAAAGCTTGATAGTTTGTGTTCTTCGCAGGTACATCCAGTAATGCAGTGCGACGCAAGTGGAACTGTGGCAAATCCTGAGTACCCACCCTACCAACTGGGCACAAAAAGCGAACAGATGAACTATATAGGTAATAATTTCATATCTAATAATAACCCTTATAGTAATACCTATAATTTAGGTTGGTGGAACCACCCAAATTTTTCATGGGGAGGTCGAGGAAATCAAGGAAATCAAAGACAACAACCTCCTCAAAATTTCCAAAATCATCCTTATCCATAGGAAAAGATGCCAAATCTCGAAGAGATGTTGACAAAATTCATGGCATTCATAGAAAACCGTCTCCAAGAGACTAAGGTAACACTAAAAAAACCAACAAACATCAATGGAAGGGATCAAGAACCAAGTTTGGGAACTTACCAAATCAATCGGGGAAGTTACAAAGTCTGTTGGACAACTTGCAAAGTTAATGTCCAAACGACAGCAAGGGCATCTACCAAGCAACACTGAGATTAACCCAAAAGAGCAAATCCAAGCCATAACAGCTCAGAAAAATGTCGGGTTGGATGAACCCAATTCAATACAAGAAAGTGAGGTAGAAGAAGGTAAAGTTGAGGCAGCACAAGAAAAGCCAAAATCGATAATCAAACAATACCAACCCCGTATACCTTATCATGAAGCAATGAAGAAGGACGATACAGAGGAACAGTTTGGTAAGTTTCTAAAACTTTTAAAGAAATTACATATTAACTTACCGTTTCTCGAAGCTCTTTTGCAGATATCCGATTATAGAAATTTTTTAAAAGAGTGTTGATGACAAATAGAAGCTAGACGAGGCATTGCATGTGGAGCTAAACGCAATGTGCTCAGTAATTCAACAAAATAAACTGCCACGGAAATTATAAGATCCATGGAGTTTTACAATTCCATGTTTAATTGGTAGTATATCTATTGATAATGCTTTAGCTAATTTAGGGGCAAGCATCAGTGTTATGCCTTATAAAATGTTTAAACAACTAGGTCTAGGGAAACCTAGACAAACTAGGATGAGCATTCAATTAACTGATAAAACTATCAGAATTTCTAGGGGTATAATAGAAAATGTTCTAATCAAAATTGATAAATTAGTATTCCTAGTAGACTTTGTCGTTTTAGACATGGATGAGGATATTTTGATTCCTTTAATTTTAGGAAGACCCTTTCAAGCAACTGCCAGGACTAAAATTGATGTTGGTACATGAGAACTCATTCTTCGTATAGGTGACGAATCAATCAGTCTACAAGCTCTTGACTCGGCCAGAGCATCGACCGGTGAAGGTGAGAAAGTAAATTCAGTTGTAACAAATTTGTTCATCCTTCATCATAGAAAACACCACGAAGCCATAAACCTGAGCCGAATCTTAGACCTCATGCCAATATAGAAGAATTACATAAGGAACAAAGCCTTAAGGTCGACAAACTAGAAGAGTGGAAGACACACTTTAAAGAGAAATCGAAACCGCATGAAAAAAACCAAAGGAACCCCCAGATGAGCTAACAGGAACAACACACTTCAAAATAGGCGATCAGGTATTGATGAATAAGGAAGACTCCCAAATCACCACTTCAGACATCAAAACAAACGAAGAAATCACCTTTAAAGTACTTAATGTCTTCCTATATGGGACAGTTGAGGTAAGCAATCCTAAATTCAGCACTTTTGAGGTAAACACTACTCGACTTAAACTTTATATCAAAAATCGAGTTGATCGCATGATAAAAGATTTTCACCTCCTCAAACCACCATGACCATACAAATAACAGGTAAGTCTAGCTCAAGATTTTAAATGAGCGCTTCTCATGAGGCAAACCGAGCACTAACCCCATTTTTATTTTTATTTTATTTTTATTTTACCTTTTTAGCATTCAAATAAACCAAAAGTGTAGATTTTCAAACCACACGACCTTGCAGACGGTCGTGACCGTGGCCGTGCGGGCACCACAGGAAGGAACAGGGCGTGGGATGCATCTCTATTTAAACCCCTTCTTCCCTTCTCTTTTCCAGTTGTCTTTCTTCTTTCATTTTCCATTATTTACTTTAATTTTTAGTTTCTTTATTATTTTCTTCTTATTTTTCATGCCATTCATATTTAGTTAGGATACAATAAAACCAAGCTGACTACATCGACGATTCAAATTCAATCAGGTTCGAGGCTCTCCCCCACATTCACCTCCATGCTCACCTCCAATCTTATCTTATTTCTTTTCATTGACTTCATCCAAAATTCAGGAAGTTTCACTTCTCTCCCAATCTTATGATTTTATGATTATTTTGATATTATCTATCTTTGTACATTGAGGGTAATGTACATCTTAAGGTGGGGGTTTAACTATAGTATTATTTGAAAATCCCTGAATTATGCCTTGTTCTAAAGTAAGTTTCTCATATTTAGGATGAAATTTCTCTGATTTATGATTTTATTGATATGTCTTAGATTAAGTCATATTTAATTGTACTTTGATGATTTAAACTTTAAGAAACTAGAGAATCAAGCATGGTAAGTCTATTTTTCAAGAATAAAATAAATTCTAGGTTGTTGAACTGAATTTGAATATTACCTTGAAGTTTGAAATTTACAGGGATTGATATCAAAAACCCATAATTTTTGTGAGATTTAAAGCCTTATAGAGCATATATTCTTTTTCATGCTCACTTTATCGATTATGAGTGTGTCAACATTGATTTGTTATTCTAGAACTTACCTCGATTGTACATGTCAAGACCACATTTTTTATTTAATATACTGAGATGATAAAGGCACCTAGGTTTTAACCCACTCACTCCACTAAAAAGCCTACATTCACAATTAACCCTTAGTGAACCCTTTGATCCTAACAACCCTTTTTATTGATTCACCCAATAAAATTAACCCAAAACCCCGCTCGTATTTGTTATCACCATTCCTTTGACTATCCTTCTATCGAGAATTAATTTGATCAGTTGCCTAAATACTTTATTTCAGCTGATAAGGTTCTTTCTTATATTATGTATTTATTGATTTGTTAAAATAATAATAATAATAATAATAAATAAATAAATAATATATAATAAAAAATTGAAGTATATTCATTATTAATTTCGTAATTAAGTGAGCTTACATGTTTAAATTCAATATCTTAAAGAAGAAGCTCGTATTATTAGTATTTTCATGTGATGTAATTATTCAGGTTATTAGTTCATTTTTCTAAAGATAGGTAACTCATCAATTCAATCTCGATTTTAACCCTCTAATTTAGCCTTTTTCCACACCTTTAACCTAAGCCCCGTTATAACCCTGTTAAAGACCTTTTGATTTGTGTATCATCTCATATTACAGTGGTGGAGATTTGATTTTCAGGCAAGCCTATGGGATTTACTTTTCAGGTTCAACTTATGAGTGCTTTTTCCTAAACCTTAAACACTTCGAGTGCTTTGAGTGAATCTTTAGTGAGGATGTCAATCCTTGTCGATTTTGAATTAAAGGTAATCATTTAGATAAAGGGAGACACCTATGTTTTCATGTTACAAATATATGACTTAGAATTGTTTGAATCTTTAGGAGTCTTTGAGTTAAATTACCCATGTATAAATTATCTATGAATTATGATGAGGCATTGTTAATGAGAATTATGAATTGTGGAAAGTTCGTTTTAACTGTAAGTTGAGAATTTTGCTTGAGGACAAGCAAAAGCTTAAGTGTGGGGGTATTTGATAAACCGTAAAAGTAACATATTTTAATCCCACATTTAGCATACTTTTAGATATTTATTCCCTGCATTGTGTAAAAAAGGTGCTCTTAATCCTTTCTTTTCATGTTTTATACTCAGAAAAGCACCTAGGGATGAAAAGAACGAGAAACGGGCCTAAACCGAACCAAATTGGGCCAAAGAAGAAATCGACACGGCCTGGGCCTAAGACCACACGGTCGTGCCTCCCTAATTTACTCTAACACGGCCTGGACCCCAAAACACACGGGCGTGTCTCTTCAGCAGACTCGACCACGGCCTGAAATTGATTCACATGGGCGTGGCCATGGTCGTGTCCCTACCATGGCAAAGAGCAATTTCATTCGAAATAGGGTACTTAGAGGAAAAGAAACACAATCAAACACCCTAGTAGGAATTCTACTTGAATTAGGATATGTAGGGGCCAAGTAAAACATCTCAAAGTCTATATAAACACCCTAGGGGGCAACTTAAGTTGGAAGTTCAGCAAAAGCCTTCTGCCAGTGCTTTTGGCGGAGAGCTAGGCCAAGGAGCCGAGCTAGAAAGGTTAGATTTATGAGAATCACTCGAAGATAGCCAGTTGATCAATCTCAAGAAGTCAGAATTCTACTCAAGATGGCGAATTTCTCATTTAATTTCTTCAGGGAGTTTTAGGGATTTCTTATGTTTTGTTTTATCTTTTCTTCTGAGATGTTTTCTTTTATTGTTATAAAGTAAACCCTTCAGATACCTAAAGGGGATGAAACTTAAGGCGGATCTTGTTATTATTTTCTAAACTATATGATAAATATTTGATTTGTTCTTAATTATGTGAGCTTAATGCTTGTGTTAATATTTCTGGGATATTGATTCAAGTCGAATGTGCTTAGGTGGTTGAGCAAAAGTCCCTGCCAAAGAGCAGATCTAGCATAATTAAGTGGAGTTGATCGCGCATCTAGAGATAGGGTGACGAGATTTTGTCGGATTAGGGTGAAACCTAATATGGGAGTCCATAGATCGTGTTAATACGATTCTAGGGGTTTTAATTAGAAAGAGATTTCAATTAATCAACCTAGGGTTAGATGTTATTCGCCTCGAGAGAGAGTTTAATATAACTTAGGGCATCTTACGGATCAAGTCAAGTGAATAAATCATCTGGTTCAGTGTTAGATAATAAGTGAAGTCTAGGTGGATTCTTCCTAAGGGTATCGTCTTAGTCAACTGAGTTTTCCTAAAGTTATTTCTTCATTTCATTCTTTTTGTCTTTGAATCTTAGCTTACTAATCAGTTAGTTTTAGATTAAACAACCAATCAATTAATATTTAGGCTAAATAATAGAAATGAAACACCCCAAACCCGGCCCACAAGCCCTGACCGGATCTGGTATGCTCCTTGAGTAAAATGTAGCTAATCCTCGTTTGTCATCTGGGAAAAAATTTGTGGTTTTAAAGATAATAGATTTGAGTTATGATCAATTTGAAAACCGTGATGTTTTTGAAGTTTGTATTGAAACGTTGTTTTCATGTTTCAAAAATTACGAGTTAAAAGAAATGCCAAATTTTAGAGCTTATTATTATTAACTTGAAAACCGTAGGTGTTTAGGTGTAAAAACAATTGAAGTTGTTTTACGAAAAATGTTTAATCATTTGTTTGATGTTGTTTGTATCACAATAAAAATTAAAATGCATAATCGAAATAGTTAAATAATAATGGCCTTATTACAAAAACAAAACCCGAATAAATCTCAAAATAAAACTTAATAAGAAAACGCGATAAGTTTATTCGTAAGAAACCAGAAAAGTGCTGAGCTGAGCATGGCCACCACAAAGTCCCCGCCGACCCAGTCCAATTACCGAGTATCACTTGCAAAATGTTAGCCCACGAAGGGTGAGTCAACAGACTCAATGTGTAACAAACAACATAGTTCCCCAATCGATTAAGGCATATCAAATCACATATAAACATTTATAAGCAATGATGCAACCCAAACCCACATAGATATCCAACCTCTACACATCACTCGTACCTGCCAATCACACCGTGGGGATTACTAAATTGACCCTCCATCCGCTACACACCATCGAAGGCAGTCGCTGCAGTTAACTGCACATTGCCCTTATAATCGTGGCATAGCCACCAGATAATGTGACAGAGTCACCAGATTCATAATTTGTGACATAGGTCACCAGATAATGTGGTAAAAACCACGGAACACTTCCCTTTATCATTATCACCCATATGCCCATGCAACATACAAATCATATAAATATCATGCAATATACCTTACCCCATGGCCATAACGAAATTTCTCATATTTTCATAGGAATGTTTATAAACATTATTAACATGTATTAAGGGGTACATACCTGAATACACTGCACCATTGAATGGTACCCTTAGCCATATTCATTCATTGCCTTATTAACATATACATAACATTATTATTATTAGTCGGGAATTGAGGGTGGGTTACACACCTGACTATTCGTAGATCTAAGCGAAATCCCAAAACTACGCGAAACTAGTGAGATCCCGAAACGTTTGCCTTTCCCCTTCCTATAATCGGCCAACACTTGTTAGTAACCAAAAGCCTATTCGGCTCAACTGAAAATCCCGAAGGATATGTTGCATGGAGATATCATCTTACCTTTATGCCGATTTGGTTTCCAACCAAATCCCGAAACTACGTGGTGCACCTCCCTTGCAATCGACCAACAACTAATACACACAAACGATTAGCCTTCGATTTTTGAATGATTAAGAAATAGATTCAAAACACTAGAACCCTTACCTAAATCGCTTAGCCAAATCCTAAAGATCTACAAGATTCTATTATCAAGCACCAACGCTCTAAGACCCTAAATGATGTTAGAGATTTCGACTACCTCTCTATTTTGGAACAAGAGAAGAGTTAAGATCCCGATTAATAACGATTGAAGAAATATCAAGGAGGGACAAATAAGATTCGGATTATATTATCTACAAGAATGGCCCTCGGCCGAATGTTACCTCCTGCTTACCTTGGATCTCAAATCCCGAAAAATCACCTTTCAACCGTCAGCTTATAAGAATCCCGAAAGATCTCCTTCATGGTTCAGCCACAAGAAAATAAGAGGGATTATATTCCTAGATTTCGGCACTAACCAAATTAGTCAAGAAGGGAAGAGAAATAGGAAGTGTACTTACCAAAAGATTCAGCTTTTGATCTAGTTAATAATTCGGTTCCAAAAGGGTAGAGGTACAATCGGCTATGGCCAAGAGATAGGAGATTCGGCTTTTGAGAATGACAGAGAAAGAGAAAGATTTCGGCTAATGACAAGGAGTGTTTCGACTTTAGGGACTTATGAAAAGAAAAGGGAAGGAGGGTTTACACAATTCGGCTATATCTCTCAATGAAGATGGAATATTCGGTCATAATAAAAGAAAAAGAAAAGTATAAGATTGAGGTTGAGAGAAAGAAAATATGAGTAGGAGGTGATTAGGAGATTTCGGCACACACCCCTACTACAACCCCAAAATCGATTATGCCTCTCATAGATTCCCACATTCGGCCACTTTCCTCTTTCACTCATCTAAATCCCCCTTTTCCCTCCTACTTAGCCTAAAATTTAAACTACTTGACCCAATCTGCACTTCATCCATGAAGTGTCCTTGTGTCGTCCATCACTGCACCTCCTTGCCAAAAAATAAAGCTCCAAAATGCTTCCCTTGCTGCTCGAACCTAGGTCCCTTCATACTCCCTGTGGCGTCACCTTACAAGGCCCTAAGTGGCGCCTCTTTGCCACCTTACCAGCTTAGTACTTGTGTCCTAAGCCACACAATAAACTCCTTAAGGCCTAGCTCCCTTAGTTCCCCTTTTTAGGCTTAAAATCAAATATTTTTCTAAGGCTTCTACCTACATCCCAAGGTTCCTGAAGCCCCCAAAACACATTCAAATCACACACAAGCATACTACCACATACATTTAAATGAAAATGCATAACCCCTAAATCCCAGATATTATAATTCTACCCCTTTAAAATAATTTTGACCTCAAAATTACATGGCTAAAATAAGTGAGGGTATTGCTGTCGCATTGCTTCCTCTGGCTCCCACGAAGCTTCTTCCGATCCATGGTTATGCCATAACACTTTAACTAGAGGAACTGATTTCCTCCGAAGCACCTTCACATCCCGTTCCAGAATCTAAATCGGCTCTTTCTCATAGGACAAATCTGGTTTTAGCTCCACCTCCTCAACCGGTATTACATGAGATGGATCCGATCGGTAACAACGTAGCATCAAAACGTGGAACACATCGTGCATCAATTCCAAAGGCAATTCCAACTGGTATGCCACCGGTCCAACCCGCTTCAAAACCCAATAAGGTCCTATAAACCTGGGACTTAACTTTCCCTTGTGACCAAACCTCATCACCTTCTTCCATGGCGAAACTTTTAAAAACATTTGATCTCCTTCTGCAAACTCTATCTCCTTCCGCTTAATATCTGCATATGACTTCTGCCTGTCAGATGCCTCCTTCAACCGTGCCCAAATTACCTTAACCTTTTCCTCCGATTCTGCCACCATCTCTGGACCTATAACATGACGTTCCCCCAATTCTGTCCAACACGTAGGAGTGCGACACCTCCTTCCATACAACGTTTCGTATGGTGCCATCCGAATACTTACTTGATAGTTGTTATTATACGCAAATTCCGCTAAAGGCAAGAACTCCTCCCAACTTCCTCTGAAATCTATCACGCAACCCCTCAACATATCCTCTAGCACTTGAATTACCCACTCAGATTGGCTGTCTGACTGCGGATGGAATGCCGTATTGAAGTCCAACCTGGTGCCCAATGCTTAATGTAGTGCTTTCCAAAATCGAGACGTAAACCTTGGACCCCTATCCGAGATAATCAACACCGGCACTCCATGCAACCTCGTGATTTCTGCTACACACAATTTTTCCAATCTCTGCAGGGAATAGTCTAGCCGCACTGGTATGAAATGTGCAGACTTCGTCAACCGATCTACTATCACCCATGCCGAGTCCTTCCTAGTAGGCGTAAGGGGAAGCCCACTAACGAAGTCCATGGTAATTCTCTCCCACTTCCATTGTAGAATTTTTATCGATGAAGCAATCCTGAAGGTACTTGATGTTTAGCCTTGACTTGCTGAGACGTTAAGCACTTCCTTACAAATTCGATAACTTCCCGCTTAAGACCAGGCCACCAAAACCGATCCCGTAGATCCCTATATAACTTTCTTCCTCCAAGATGCATAGCATAAGGGCTACTATGCGATTCGAAAAATTTTCTGCCTTTAACTCCTCATCCTTCGGCATACAGACCTTGCCCCGAAAATACAGCACTCCATCACCGTTTACACCCTAGTCTTCTAACTCCCCATTTTGTACTTGTAGCAGCTTAGCACTGAGTTCACCATCTACCAATTGTTTCTCCTTTACTTGACTTAGCCATGTCGGCCTCACTTGCAACTTCGCTAGCAAACTTCCATCCTCATAAAGGCTAAGATGTCCAAACATCACCCTCAGATCTGACACCACTTTCTGACTTAGGGCATCTGCCATCACATTTGCCTTGCCCGGGTGATACTCTATTGAACAGTCGTAGTCTTTCAACAACTCCACCCACCTTCGCTGTCTCAAATTCAGCTCCTTCTAAGTCAGCAGATACTTTAGACTCTTAGGATCCATGTAAATCGCCTAATTTTCTCCATACAAGTAGTGCCTCCACACTTTTAGAGTGAAAACTATCACAGCAAACTCCAGGTCATGCGTCAGATAGTTAACCTCATGTGGCCTCAGCTGCCGAGATGCATAAGCGACCACTTTCCCATCTTGCATAAGGACACATCCCAATCCTGTATGGGAAGCATCACAATACACCATGAAGTCTTTCCCTGCTTCTGGCTAAATCAAAATTGGAGCCTCTGTCAATACTCTTTTAAGCTTCTCAAAACTCTCCTGCTGCTTATCCACCCATACGAAAGGTACCTCCTTTCTTAACAACTTCATCAGAGGTGCTGCTATTGATGAGAACCCTTCAACAAATCTCCTGTAGTAGCCTGCTAACCCCAAGAAACTACAAACCTCTACCACAGACTTAGGAGGTTTCCAATCTAATACTGCCTTAATCTTCCGAGGGTCCACCCTTATTCCTCCCACAGACACCACATGCCCTAAGAACGTAAATTCCTTCAGCCAAAATTCGCACTTGTTGAACTTGGCATATAACTTCTTTTCCCTTAACACTTGCAACACCACCCGGAGATGCTCATCATGTTCTTCCTCAGACTTGGAATACACTAGGATGTCGTCTATATACACAACAACGGAACTGATCCAAGTAGGGTTGGAAAACCCGGTTCATCATATCCATAAACGCAGTTGGGGCATTCGTCAATCCGAATGACATTACTAAGAACTCATAATGCCCGTACCTTGTCCGAAAAGCTGTCTTATGGATATCTACTTCCTTCACCCTAAGCTGATGATATCCAGACCGTAGATCAATTTTTGAAAATACTGCGGTCCCCTTAAGCTGATCGAACAAGTCGTCTATCCTCGGTAATGGGTACTTGTTCTTGATGGTTAGCTTATTCAACTGCCGGTAATCTATGCACATGCGCATAGTCCCGTCCTTCTTTTTCATGAATAGGACTGATGCTCCCCATAGAGACACACTGGGTTGAATAAACCCACGATCTAGTAATTCTTGGATCTGGGCCTTGAGCTCTACCAACTCCTTTAGTGCCATTTGGTACAAAGTAATTGACACAGGAGCTGTACTCGGTAGTAAATCAATTCCGAAATCCACCTCCCTGTCCGGGGGTAACCCAGGCAGCTCCTTTGAAAAGACATCCACAAATTCTCTTACCGTTCTAACTCCACTAACTCCCTCTTCTTTTGCATACAAAGCACTAACGAAGGCCAGAAATGCCTTGCACCCTTTTCACACCATCTTATTAGCCTTTAATGCGGAGACCACGTTAGCCAAATGATTTCTTCTTTCTCCATTCATAATTATCTCCTCATCCTCCAGAGTCCTCAACTCCATTCACTTAGCTACGCAATCCAATTTAACCCGATGTTCCACTAACCAATCCATGCCTAGAATGAGATCAAATTCCCCAAAAGGTAGTTCCATCAAGTCGACAGGAAATACCACCCCCTGAATCTCTAGGGGTACACTCCGAAATACCCTATTCACCACTACCGTTTGACCTAACGGGCTCACTACGATCATCTCCCTAATGACGGTTTAGATGCTACACCTAATGTTTCACTACTCTACATGCAACATATGAGTGGGTCGAGCCAACATCAATTAAAGCAAAGTAAGGCTTGTCACTATAAGGAACGTCTCGGTTATGATGTCGGTGTGTCACCATCCTCCTCAAACGAATCGCATGCACTGCACTCCATTGTCTGCCTCTGTGTTTCCAACACCTCCGCCTTGTTCCCGACCTCTTCCGAACCATTACCTCGCCAACCGGACCACGACCCAGTGGTGGTGGCTGTCCACCTCTTCCAGCCTGATTAAGACCCTGACTTGTCGATCGGCTCCCGCCCATTTTCATAGGACAGTCCCTAATCATGTGATCCTTGGACCCACACTTAAAATATCCCCCTATCTTTTTTCCAACATTCTCCTAGGTGCATCTTTCCACACTGAGCACAAGTACGGTACTGTCCTCCTGTAACAATCTACTGACCTCGTGGCCCATCAACTCTAGGTCTCTTTTGAACATTCCCAGATGACCCTGATGATCTAAAACCTCTCTTCTGCCTATTCATATCTAATCCTATCTTACAGATTCCTTAACCCCTTCGGCTACCTTAGCCTTCTCTACCAACACGGTAAACTCCGCTCTTGCTGTGGAGCTATCAGCAATCTTAGGTCATCCCTTAGTCCGTCCTCAAACCTAACACATCGTTCATGCTCCGTAGCCACGATGCCTCGAGCATACTGGCTCAGCCTTAAAAGTTCTACCTCGTACTCTGCTACGGACTTACTCCCCTAAACCAGCCTCAGAAATGCCTTCCTCTGCGCATCAATATAGCTAGTCCCAATATACTTCTTCTAATATGCCACCTTAAAATACTCTCAAGTAAGATCGTCCGCTGCAGCACTATCCCGAACCGTGAGCCACCACTAGTATGACTCATCCCGGAGAAACGATACACCCCTTTCAGTTTTTCCTCAGCATTCAGATCCAAATCATCCATGATTTACTCCGTCGCCTCCAACCAATACTTAGCCGTATTGGGCGCCACACTAAATACACCACGAAATACCTCGGCCCATTGGCTCGGAGTCACTCAGGTATAGATTTTCGAGCTCCCATACCTCCACCTGCTCCAGCCACCCTCTTAAGAACTCGCAAAGATCGCTGCGACATCGTGATCATCCCCCGTCGATCTCGGTATTCAAAGACCAGCAGCTAGTAGTGGTGGCATCTCATTCTCGAACCCTTGACCAGACCTAACGGGTTCGATATGGTCATTCTACCTCTACCACACCCACGCACATTACAACCACGTCCCCTAGAACTCATGTCTACGATCACGGTTTAATCTGATTTACAAAATTTTATGTATTAGCTTTCTGTTCCACTAATTATCCACGAACAAATTTTATGTAAAGAAGTTTAGTGGTAGTTCTTTCGGTCATTTCAAGGTTTTTGTTTCAAGTTTTCTACCCTAATTGAGAGAAGCGCATTCATTCAATACTATCTACTATGCACATTCACCAGCTTAAACATTTTCATCCGTTCCCAACCCAAGGGTATTTTCGTAATTTATCCTATAGGGTATTTTGGTAATTTTCCAAATCAGGGTATCTCGACATTTTGCAAAATAGGGGTTTTTGGTGTTTTTGCAAAATAGAAATATTTTGATAAAAGTTGAGGGCAGTATGGTAATTTTATAAATTGAGGGTATTTTAGTAATTTTACAAACCATGGGTATTTCGGTAATTTTGTAAATCGGGGTTATTTTAGAAAATTCTCTTTTTTTTTCAAAATCTAAAATAGTTTTTACAAGTCAAATGGGTAATTCAGTGATTTTAAAACTAAAATTTTTATAAAACAGTGTAGCTAGTCCCTTTCGGGTTTTAATTATTGAGTTTAACCTGTGAATAAGTCCTCTTGGTTAGAGTGAACCGTCACTACACATCAGGTAGGATTCGAGTGAAGAGGAGGTGAGTCACTAGGACTGCTTAAATACCAAGCTCCCCCTGAATCCAATCCTAGACATGCGCACAATGGTTGCCACACCCTTAACTTGATGACTTACTCACAGGTTTGTTTGATTAGGCTTTAAATTTTATGTAATTCTGTGTTGGAGTAAGCTAATCCTAGGGTTCAATAGCTCCTAATCTACTAATCTACGTCCCCGTAATACCCACATACAAATCACACAGTGGTTAGGGGTACCTACCTAGTGGACTTCGGGCCGGAGACTCAGGTGCCATGTCAAAAAACCTGCTTATCCTTTAGTAAAACTCAATTTCAAAATAAAATAAAAAAATGTTTTGGGCCCAAAAGTGCTCAAGGCCGAGTTTTGAACTGGGCTCTGATACCAAATTGAAACACCCCAAACCCGGCCCACAAGCCCTGACCAGATCTGGCATGCTCCTTGAGTAAAATGTAGCTAATCCTCGTTTGTCATCTGGGAAAAAATTTATGGTTTTGAAGATAATAGATTTGAGTTATGATCAATTTGAAAACCGTGATGTTTTTGAAGTTTGTATTGAAACGTTGTTTTCATGTTTCAAAAATTATGAGTTAAAAGAAATGCCGAATTTTAGAGCTTATTATTATTAACTTGAAAACCGTAGGTGTTTAGGTGTCAAAACAATTAAAGTTGTTTTATGAAAAATGTTTAATCATTTGTTTGATGTTGTTCGTATCATAATAAAAATTAAAACTCATAATCGAAACAGTTAAATAATAATAGCCTTATTACAAAAACAAAACCCGAATAAATCTCAAAATAAAACTTAATAAGAAAATGCAATAAGTTTATTCGTAAGAAACCAGAAAAGTGATGAGCTGAGCATGGCCACCACTAAGTCCTCGCCGACCCGGTCCAATTACTGAGTATCACCTGCAAAATGTTAGCCCAAGAAGGGTGAGTCAACAGACTCAGTGTGTAACAACCAATTACTGAGCATGGCTATATTCATTCATTGCCTTATTAACATATACATAACATTATTATTATTAGTCTAGAATTGAGGGTGGGTTACACAACTGACTATTCGTATATCTAAGCGAAATCCCAAAACTACGCGAAACTAACGAGATCCCAAAATGTTTGCCTTTCCCCTTCCTATAATCGGCCAACACTTGTTAGTAACCAAAAGCCTATTCGGCTCATCTGGAAATCCCGAAGGATATGTCACATGGAGATATCATCTTACCTTTATGCCGGTTTGGTTTCCAACCAAATCCCGAAACTATGTGGTGCACCTCCCTTGCAATCGGCCAACCACTAATACACAAAAACTATTAGCCTTCAATTTTTGAATGATTAAGAAACAAATTCGAAACACTAGAACCCTTACCTAAATCGCTTAGCCAAATCCCGAAGATCTACAGTATTCGACTATCAAGCACCAACGTTCGGCACCCCTAAGTGATGTTAGGGATTTCGACTACCTCTCCATTTTGGAACAAGAGAAGAGTTAAGATCCCGATTAATAATGATTGAAGAAATATCAAGGAGGGACAAATAAGATTCGGCTTATACGATCTACAAGAATGGCCCTTGGCCGAATGTTACCTCTTGCTTACCTTGGATCTCAAATCCCGAAAAATCACCTTTCAACCGTCGGCTTATTAGATTCCCGAAAGATCTCCTTCATGGTTCGGCCAAAAGAAAATAAGAGGGATTAGATTTCTAGATTTTGGCACTAACCAAATCAGTCAAGAAGAGAAGAGAAATAGGAAGTGTACTTACCAGAAGATTCAACTTTTGATCTAGTGAATAATTCTGTTCAAAAGGGTAGAGGTACAATCGGCTATGGCCAAAAGATAGGAGATTCAGCTTTTGAGAATGACAGAAAAAAGAGAAAGATTTCGGCTAATGACAAGGAGTGTTTCGGCTTTAGAGACTTATGAAAAGAAAAAGGAAGGAGGGTTTACACATTTTGGCTATGGCTCTCAATGAAGATGGAATATTCGGTCACAAGAAAGGAAAAAGAAAAGTACAAGATTGAGGTTGAGAGAAAGAAAATATGAGTAGGAGGTGATTAGGAGATTTCGGCACACACCCCCTACTACAACCCCAAAACCTATTATGCCTCTCCTAGAGTCCCACATTCGGCCACTTTCCTCCTTCACTCATCCAAATCCCCCTTTTGCCTCCTACTTAGCCGAAAATTTAAGCTATTTGACCCAATCTACACTTCATCCATGAAGTGTCATTGTGCTGTCCATCACTGCACCTCCTTGCCAAAAAATAAAAGCTCCAAAACGCTTCCCTTGCTGCTCGAACCTAGGTCCCTTCACACTCCCTGTGGCGTCACCTCACAAGGCCCTAAGTGGCGTCTCTTTGCCACCTTACCAGCTTAGTACTTGTGTCCTAAGCCACACAATAAACTCCTCAAGGCCTAGCTCCTTAGTTCCCTTTTTAGGCTTAAAATCAAATATTTTTCTATGGCTTTTGCCAACATCCCAAGGTTCCTGAAGCCCCCAAAACACATTCAAATCACACACAACCATACTACCACATACATTTAAGTGAAAATGCATAACCCCTAAATCCTGGATATTACAAGAAAGAAAGTTAGTATTAGTACTTTTAGTTCCTTTGGGTTCGACAATCCGGTCTTGCCTAAGCTATACTATTGTTTGATAGGTGTACTTTCCTTAAGTTGTTGTCAGAGTTATTTTCCAGGTTCGATCATTATTTTATAAATTTTAAAACTCGAAAAAACAACGATCACAAACCAACAATAAAATCCATGGATACACTTTCTATGATCTTTTCAGAATGGGCAAGGGTTGTAGCAAACCGGTCGGAGTCTTTAAATCAACATTGTCTTGTTGACATACTGGACCAATTTTCACATTGGTCTCCACATCATCACCCATGTGAGGCCAATAGTATCGATCCTCCAAAAGGGCCAATATACGATGCATTCTTGGATGGCCCGCCCATCTCGAGTCATGACACTCCTTCATGACTTCCTTACGCAATTTCGCATAATAAGGCACATATAGATGGTGCCCATGAGTGTATAACAACTCCCCATCAAGCAAAAATCTTGTCATTTTCCCCTCATTGGCAAGCTTAATCAAGCTTTTGGTTGTGGGACCATGGGACAATCCATCTTGAATGCGCTCCAATAAGGAACCATTAGGTTGGCTGATTGCCACAACTCTATCTTTTGGCTAAGCGCATCAGCCATAGTGTTTCCACTCCTTGGCTTATACTCCATCGTGAAATCAAACTCAGTAAGCAAAACTTGCCAACGAGCCTGTTTGGGAGACAACTTTTACTGGGTTAGAAAATAACTATTGCAACATTATCGGTAAGGACTACGAACCTGGAACCTAGTAAATAATGCCTCCATGTGCGCAAGCAATGCACCATATTGGTCATCTCCTTTTCTTGAGTCGTGTACCTTCGCTCCGTCTCATTAAGCTTTCGACTCTCAAAATTAATTGGATGCCCTTCTTGCATCAATACTCTCCTAATGGCATAATTTGATGCATCTGTGTGTACCTCATGTAACTCACTGAGTTGCCCCACACGACTGTGTGCCAAGCTGTGTAACTCTTTGAGTTGCCACACACACCCGTGTACCAGGCCGTGTGCTAGGCTATGTAACACACTAATGTGAACACTAAAAAACTCTCAATTGACACAAGGTTGTGTCGCTAGGCTATGTGTCTCATACGACTATGTGACAGCCTGTGTCCCAGGCCGTATGAACCTAAAATTTTACCTAAAATCAAGCCATTTCATAACCAATTCATGCATAAATAACCAATCCATTTGTGTACACTTTCAAAGGACTTAAACATCATCAAAGCAAACTTAAACATACCATTTCAAACATCCTAACTTACCTAACCAATATGCCTTTCAAAAGCACCACAATTGTATCAAATTATAAATTACCAAAACATGCCATTTTTCCAAACATAATAACCTAATTCAAACACCTACCAAAACCAATCACAATGACCACTTTCAAGCCATTACATACATACCAAAAGATTACGCATTTCAATCACTTAAAGGTGATCAAGATGACCTAACTTAACAAGGATTACAAGTCCATCAACAATACATGAATCTCAAAGACATAAACATAGTAAATCACCATTTACAAAATCAATAAATACCATTCAAAGTGACTTATACATGCAATTATTAATCTAGGCCAAAATACATAAGAACTACTAAAATTCTTGCTAGATAGTGTGATAGGTATCCGACTAGCTTCTAACTGATTGAGCTTCCGATAATCTATAAATCAAAGAAAAATAACTATATAATCAAAGAGTGCTTAGTAAGCTCGTATAAACTTTAAACATAACTTACCACTTCCAATAATACAATTCATAGATTCAGTATAAACCATTACCAATGCCATAAGCTTAGTAAAAGCCTATACAATATTACCAAATTCACAAATGAGTATACTTGTTCATGATACAAATGACATCAACCACAAGATTAGTAAATTCCATCGGTAAATACATCATTTAGCTCATAAATCCTTTTCGTAAGTCATGATTCAATCCATTTACATACTTACTATTTCAGTTCCTTTTCATTTAGATAGCTCATAACCTGCCATTTTCTTTACATCATTGCTCACACGAGCTGTGGAGAATTTGCAACAATTATAGGACCTTAGCCATCGATATGACATTCAAGACCAGCACCCAAAACATGAAATCCCTAATGACATGTCATTTGTATACTAAGAATTCTTAAGGTTCAACCAATACTCGATACCAGCCAATTCATCATATCATTGATACATTTATAATCCAATTCCTTTACAAACTTACCTCGATTATTAGGGCATAAAAGTATGGTCGAACTAGTTTGAAGCTTTAACTTTTCCTTGGTTTAGATTCGATTGTGGTTTATCTTGATATAAATAAATAACTTCATTCAATTAAGTACTTCTAGGATTTAATTTAATCCACAACTTATAATTATGCAAAATCCATAACCTATCCATCACAATCCACTATCTTAAAACATGGTATAATTGCCATAGAAGTCCATTAAGTTTCCTTTCCATAGCCTTCTATCCCTTTTAACCAGTAAACTCAACTTTTACTTTTTCTACTATTTAATCCTTTTCACCTAATTAACCATTAAACATCAAAATATCTTAAAAAAATTTTAATACGACCATAATATAATCTTGTAAACATTAAATAAATAATAAAATAATATTTAGTTTGTCAAAATTGATGTCCTAGAACCACTATTTTGGACACCATTGAAATAGGGCTGTTAAAACTCTCCCCTTAAAGGAATTTTCGTCCCTAAAAATCTTACCAGAAAATAGATTTGGGTATTGTAGTTTCATAGCTTCTTCCAGTTCCCAGGTAGCTTCCTCAACTCTGTGACGTTCCCAGAGAAATTTAAATTAAGCTATACATTTATATCTTAACTCTTTAATTTCTCGAGCTAAGATTCTGATCGGTTCTTCATTGTACAACATATCTAGCTGAATCTCAACATCTGCAGGTGAAATCACATGAGAAGGGTTTGATCGATACCACCATAACATCGATACATGAAACACATTATGTATTTTCTCTAACTCTGATGGTAAAGCCAAATGATAAGCCACAGGTCCAATCCTTTCAATGATCTCATATGGCCCGATAAATCGCAGACTAAACTTCCCATTTCGACCAAAATGTAAAACTTTTATCCAAGGTGATACTTTCAAAATTACTATTGTCGTCACTTGAAATTCAATATCTTTTCTTTTCAAATCTATATAAGATTTTTGACTATCAAAAGCAACTTTCAAACTGTCACATATTACTTTAGCCTTTTATTCTGTTTCTCGAATCAAGTAAACACCAAATAACTTTTTCTCATTCAATTTAATCCAATATAATAGAGTTCGACACTTTTGACCATATAAAGCTTTGTACGGTGCCATTTTAATACACATCTGATAACTGTTATTGTAAGCAAATTCAACCAATGGTAGAAATTTCTCCCAGCTATCCTTGAACTCTAAAATACAACATCAGAGCGTATCCTCGAGTACCTGAATCACTCGCTCATATTGACCATCGGTTTGTGTATGAAATATTGTACTAAAATGCAGTTGAGTACCCAAAACTTCATGTAATTTATTCCAAAATCAAAAAGTAAACTATGGATCCCTATTAGAGATAATAGACATTGGCACACCGTGCAGTCTAACAATCAAAGAAAAGTGCAATTCTGGAAACTTTCCAAGTGAGTAATCTGTACGTACTAGAATGAAATGGGGGGATTTAGTCAAACGATCCACAATGACCCAGAAAACATCTTTCTTTCATAGAGATAGAGGCAATCCCGATACAAAATCCACAGTAACTCGTTCCCATTTCCACTCTGGAATCATCACAGGCTATAATAAACCAGAAGTACCTAATGCTTAGCTTTAACATGCTGACGGATCAAACATTTTGATAGAAACTCTGAAATCTCTCTTTTCATACTTGGCCACCAGTACATCTATTTCAAATCACCATACATTTTATTGCTACTAGGGAGTATCGATATGCTACTATTGTGTGCTTCTTGTAAAATCTTTTGAATGACATCTGAATTTCTCGAAACACAAATTTTACGAAAATACAAACTACCATCTGAACTAACATGGAATTCTGAATCAGGTGTCAACTCAATCTATTTTCATTTAGTGTTCAACTCGAAGTCATCTTTTTGAGCTACACAAATTTGTTGCAAAAATGTCTGTCTAGCTTTTAATTCAGCTACAATAGAACCATCATCAATCAATGTCAATCGAGTGTTCAAAGCTCACAAAGCAAAAAAAAAAAAGGATTTTCTACTTAAAGCATCAACAACGACAAGCTTTGAAAATACTGTGGCACTTTTCAATTTATCAAAAAAATCATCTGAAACACCCCAAACTCGGCCCACAAGCCCTGACCGGATCTAGCATGTCTCTAAGAAAACCATTCAAATCTTATTTGTTACTTTGCTAAAATTTTTCATGTTTTTGAAAATAGTTTATTTGGGTTGGGCTCGAATTTTAAAACCCGTGTTGATTAGGTGTTAAAACAATTTATCTTTTTTTATACTTAAAAAATTTACTTTTAACTTTGAATTATTAAAATCGTGTCATACTTATATAATTAAATTTGCATGCATAAACAGTTCATACTATAGGCTTATTACATCAAAATAAAACCCAAAAATAAAATTTAAAGTACTTAAATAACATAAAATGTCCAACTAATAAAATTCGTGCTGGGCATGGTCACCACTAAGCTCCTGCCGACCCGGTCCATCACTAATCATCACCTGAAAAACATTCCCACAAAGGGATGAGTCAAACAGACTCAATGTGCACAATCAACACTAAATCTCAAATAGTTATGGCATATCAAATCATACATATTCATATAGCATAAAATGATGCAATCCCGAACCCAAGCCTATATATCCATCTGCTACACATCACCCGTACCAACCGTCACACCGTGGGGACTACTAAGTCAACCCTCCATCCGCTACACACCATCGAAGGCAGTTGCTGCAGTCGACGTGCTCATCGCCCTTATAAAATCTGTGACGTAAGTCACCACATTCGTAAGTCACCACATTCTTATATTGGTACATAAGTCACCACATTCTTATATTGTGACATAAGTCACCACATTCTTATATTGGGGTATTAAACCACCAATTCACTTCCCCTTTACATATCACCCATATGCCCATGTTATACAAAACATACAAACATGCTTTATTTCTCGTTCTTATCACTATTAACACATGTGCCATAATAGATCATAACCTACTCATAGTGGGAGTGGGAAAACGTACTTGAGTACTTCGTACCATCGCATGGTAACTTAGCCATATTTTTCACATTTTTCTTATCACATGCATTAAATTAAAGCCATAATCTATTAAGGTTTAGTGTGGGATACACACCTGATATATTTATCGCTTTATTGAAAATCCTGAAAACCCGATTTAATGCCTTAGATCTTAGTTCCTATATTTGACCATTATTGGACATATTAGCAAAACCTATTCGGCTAATTAATTAAATCCCGAAGGACTATTGAAACCAAAACTTACCTTGTGGCCGATTGGATTAAAGATTAAATCCCAAAACTTTGCTATGTTCCTTCTTGTAATCGGCCAAGCACTAGATCACTTCACAGGTTAGTTTTCGACTTTTAACCGAAGTAAGAAATAAATTTAAGTTCCTAAATAGGCCTTGGCCAATTGTACATTAGGGCTTACCTTGCGATCTGAAATCCCAAAATCCTTGTATACCACTGTCGACTGCCCCTAAATGTCCATAGTTAAATTCGGTCAATCACTAAGACCAAAATATGGCCTTAGGCCGAAAGTCACACTTCCTTCCCTTGTTAACTAAATCCCAAAATCAGTCCTTGCTTCAAGTGATGTCAAAATCCCTACTAGATCACATGTTAGAATCGGCTACAGCCTTAAACTCATGAAAAGTGACCTATGGCCGAATACTACCTTGGCTTACCTCGAAAGAATCGAATCCCGAAAGTATCCCTTGTCTTAGGTATCTGTCGAAATCCCTATAAACACATGTTAGATGGATTTCTAACTTTTAAAACACAATAGAATGGCCTATGGTCAAATCATATATTCATCTACCTAGGATATTGAAATCCCGAAAAATAGTCACTTGGCGTAGATCTTGAGATTCCGAACGATCTCCCTCCTTATAGTCGACACTGCCGAAATCTAAAAAAAACCCTTCAAGGCTTCGCCCAAAGAATTCTAAAGGGGTTAGATCCCTATATTTCGCTAAAATAAAGATTGAAAATCAAATAGCGCTTGATCTTACCTTTACTACTATAGTCGACAAAGACCTATGCCCCGACACCACGTAAGGTTTCACTTTTGAGGCTTATCGAGAAATCGATTTCAACAAGATAGGAAGAGAAAAGGATAGAACTAAGGAGATTCTAAGAAGACTAAAGGATTCTATTTTCGCTTTCAAAAGGGTAAGTATGGAGTTGAGGTGATAAGAAAATAAAGGAGAATGGGAGAGGAAGTGAGAAGAAATTCAATGGTGAGTGATGATGGAGTTTCAATTTTAGCAAAATAGATGAGAAAAGAAAGAATTCTCTTCTCTCCTAATTTTGGCAAAAGATGAACACTAAAATTCGGCACTTAACTCCTCTATATGACCGAAATCAACCACCACCAAGAGCCCCACATTCGGCCACTACCTCTTCTCAAATCTTATCCCTTTTCTTACTCTTATTTTTTTCTCTTTTATCCCTTAAAAATAATCTAAAATAGATCACCCATTTATCCACCACATAGCCAAAATTAAAAAGGAAAAACAAGCTTAATCCTCATCCATTTGAGAGTCCAATTGCCGTCCAACACTCCCCCTCTCTCTTGACGCCAACATGCAAAAATAAAGTCACACTTTATGCTGCCAACATGATTCGAACCTCCTCCCTTCTCCCTTGCCTGAGGCGTCACATACCGAGACCCTAAGTGGCGCCTCCAAGCCACTCTACCAAGCCCAATTTCCTGTCCAAAAACTCCTACAATTTTCCTTAAGGCCTCTTCGGCCTAGCTTCCCCTTTTTAGATTTAAAAAAAATCTAATATTTCCTAAGGCACTCTCTTATTTTCTAAAGTTCCAAAAATTCATACAACACATTCTTAACACACAAAGCATGCTATTTCATATTATTCAACAAAAATGCATAAGCCATAATCTAGGATATTATAGTTCTACCCCCTTAAAATAATTTCAACCTCGAAATTACCTGGCTAGAATAGGTGGGGGTATTGTTGTCGCATTGCTTCTTCTGGCTGCCAAAAGGCTTCCTCCGATCCATGGTTATGCCAAAGCACCTTGACCTATGGGACCAACTTCTTCCGAAGCGTCTTCATATCTCGTTCCAGAATCTGAATTGGCCCTTCCTCATAAGACAGGTCTGATCTCAACTCCACCTCTTCAACCGAAACTACATGAGATGGATCCGATCGATATCGACGTAGCATGGAGACATGAAATACGTCGTGCATCTGCTTCAATTCTGGTGGCAACGCCAACTGGTATGCCACTAGTCCAACTCGCTTCATTACTTATAAGGCCCTATAAACCTTGGACTTAGCTTCCCTTTTCAACCAAATCTCATTACCTTTTTCCAAGGCGAAACCTTAAGAAACACTTGATCTCCCACATCAAATTCTATTTCCTTCCATTTGAGATCTGCGTACGACTTCTGCCTATCAGATGCTTCTTTTAACCGTGCCTGAATTACACTAACCTTCTCTTCAGATTCTGCCACAATCTCTAGACCCAAAACTCGACGTTCTCCTAATTATGTCCAACACATAGGAGTTTGACACTTTCGACCATACAACGCTTCATACGGTGCCATCCGAATACTAGCCTGATAGCTGTTGTTGTAGGCAAACTCTGCTAAAGGCAAGTATTCCTCCCAACTTCCTCTGAAATCCATCACACAACCCCTCAACATATCCTCTAAGACTTGGATTACTCGCCGACTAGCCATCCGATCGTGGATGAAAAGCCATAGTGAAATCTAATTTGGTGCCTAAAGCCTAATGTAGTGCTTTCCAAAATTGAGACGTAAACCTTGGATCCTCGTCTAAATGATTGACACCTGCACTCCATGCAATCTTACAATTTCGCCACATATAACCTCGCCAACTTCAGAAGAATAATCTACTCTCAGGAATGAAGTGTGGACTTTGTCAACCGATCCACTACTACCCATACCGAGTCCTTCTTAGTAGGCGTAAGGGGAAGCCCACTAACGAAGTCCATAGTAATTCTCTCCCACTTCCACTAGGGAATTTGTATTGGCTGAAGCAATCCCGACGAAACTTGGTGCTTCGCCTTAACTTGTTGACACGTCAAGCATTTGCCAACAAATTCAGTAACTTCCTTCTTCAGACCAGGCCACCAAAACTGTTCCCTTAGATCTCTGTACAACTTAGTGCCTCCAGGATGCATAGCATAAGGGCTACTATGCAATTCCCGAAGAATCCTCTACCTAAGTTCTTCATTCCTCGGCATACAGACCTTACCCTTGAAGCACAGTACTCACTCATCATTAATGCCATAATCTTCTAATTCCCTATTCTGCGCTTGTCGCAACTTAACACTTAGATCCTCATCCACCAACTGTCCCTCTTTCACTTCATTCAACCACGTTGGCTTAACTTGCAACTCTGCTAGTAGACTTCCATCATCATACAAGCTTAGATGCGTGAACATCGCCCTCAAATTCGACACTACCTTCTGACTTAGGGCATCCGCCACTACATTTGCCTTGCCTGAGTGATATTTTATAGAGCAATCGCAGTCCTTCAATAATTCTACCCACCTTCGTTGTCTTAGATTTAACTATTTCTGAGTCAGCAGATACTTAAGACTCTTGTGGTCTGTGTAGATTACCGACTTCTCTCCATATAAGTAGTGCCTCCACACCTTAAGGGCAAACACCACTGCCGCCAATTCCAAGTCATGCGTCGGGTAGTTAACCTCTTGTGGCCTCAGTTGTCGAGACGCATACGCAACTACTTTCCCATCTTGCATTAATACGCATCCCAATCCTGTATGGAAAGCATCACAATACACCATAAAATCCTTCCCTGCCTCCGGCTGAATATGAACTGGAGCTTCGGTCAAGACCCTTTTAAGCTTCTCAAAGCTCTCTTGTTGCTTATCCGTCCATACGAAAGGCACTTCCTTCCTTAACAACTTTGCCAGGGGCACGATTATCGACGAGAACCCTTCCACAAATCGTCTATAATAGCCTGCCAATCCTAAGAAACTCTAAACTTTCGCCACCGACCTATGAGGTTTCCAATCCAAAACTGCCTCAACTTTCTGAGGATCTACCCTTATTCCTTCAGCAGATACCACATGTCCTAAAAATGTAACTTTCTTAAGCCAAAATTCACACTTGCTGAATTTGGCGTAGAGCTTCTTCTCCCTTAATACTTGCAACACAACTCGGAGGTGCTCATCGTGTTCTTCCTCTAACTTCGAATACACCAAGATATCATCTATGAACACAACAACAAACCGGTCTAAATAGGATTGAAAAACCCAGTTCATCATGTCCATAAACACGGCTAGGGCATTTGTCAAACCAAATGGCATTACCAAGAACTCATAATGCTTGTACCTTGTTCAGAAAGCAGTCTTATGAATATCAGCCTCTTTCACCTTAAGCTGATGATATCCCGACCGTAGATCTATCTTCGAAAATACTGCTGCCCCCTTCAGCTGATCAAACAAGTCGTCAATTCTTGGCAAAGGGTACTTGTTCTTGATGGTCAGCTTGTTCAACTGACGATAATCTATACGCATGCGCATAGTTCTATCCTTCTTCTTCACAAATAAGACCGGTGCTCCCCATGAAGACACACTGGGTCGAATAAACCCACGATCTAGCAATTCTTAGATTTGAGCCTTGAGCTCAACCAACTCCTTTGGTGCCATTCTGTACGGGGCAATGGACAAAGGAGCTGTACCCGGCAGTAAGTCAATTCCAAACTCCACCTCCCTGTCCGGGGGTATTCTGGGTAATTTCTCTAGAAAGACATCCATAAACTCCCTTACAATTCTAACTCCACTAACTCCCTCTTCGTTTGTATCCAAAGAACAAATGAAGGCCAAAAATGCCTTACACCCCTTCCAAACCATCTTCTCAACCTTAAGTGCTGAAACTACATTAGACAAGTAGTTTCTTCTTTCTCCTATCATAATCATCATCTTATCCTCAAGAGTCCTTAACTCTATTTGTTTGGCTGCATAATTCAATACAGCCTGATGTTCTACTAGCCAGTCCATACCAAGTATGAGATCGAATTCTCCAAAGGGAAGTTCCATCAAATCGGCAGAAAATACTACGCCTTGAATTTTTAAAGGTACACTCTGAAAGATCTTATCCACTATTACAGTTTGACCTAGTGGGCTTACTACAGCCATCTCCCTATCAAAAAGTTCAGAGGCTATGTTTAGAGTTTCAACTACTCAACATGCAACATAAGAATGGGTCGAGCCCACATCAATTAAAGCAACATAAGGCTTGCCATAAACAAGAAACGTACCGGTTATAACGTCCGGTGCGTCACCATCTTCCCTACCACAAACAGTATACACCAAGCTAAGCTATCTTGCCTCTGTGTTACCACCACCTTAGCCCGGTGTTCCACGTCCTCTTTCGATACTATTTCCTTTACCATTCAGACCACGCCCTCGCTGAGGCTGCTGTCCGCCTCTCCCAGCCTGCGTAACACCTTAAGCTGTTGGTCGATTCCCATCCTGTCTCATAGGACAGTCCCTAATCATGTGGTCTTTAGACCCACATTTGAAACATCCTCTTGTCTTCTCTCAACATTCTCCTAGATGCTTCTTTCCACACTGATCGTAAGTACGGTACTACTCTCCTGTCACAGCCTACTGACCTTGCGGCCCATCAACTCTAGGCCTCTTTTGCACATTCCCTGATGATCCAGATGACCTAAAACCTCTCTTCTACCTATTCCGTTCAGAGTTCTACCTTACGGAATCCTTGATACCCTCGACTACTTTAGCCTTTTCCACCAACACTCCCCCTCTCTCTTGACGCCAACATGCAAAAATAAAGTCACACTTTATGCTGCCAACATGATTCGAACCTCCTCCCTTCTCTCTTGCCTGAGGCGTCACATACCGAGGCCCTAAGTGGCACCTCCAAGCCACTCTACCAAGCCCAATTTCCTGTCTAAAACTCCTACAATTTTCCTTAAGGCCTCCTCGGCCTAGCATCCCCTTTTTAGATTTAAAAAAAATCTAATATTTCCTAAGGCACTCTCTTATTTTCTAAAGTTCCAAAAATTCATACAACACATTCTTAACACACAAAGCATGCTATTTCATATTATTCAACAAAAATGCATAAGCCATAATCTAGGATATTATAGTTCTACCCCCTTAAAATAATTTCAACCTCGAAATTACCTCGCTAGAATAGGTGGGGGTATTGTTGTCGCATTGCTTCTTCTGGCTCCCAAGAAGCTTCCTCCGATCCATGGTTATGCCACAGCACCTTGACCTAAGGGACCAACTTCTTCCGAAGCGTCTTCATATCTCGTTCTAGAATCTGAATTGGCCCTTCCTCATAAGACAGGTCTGATCTCAACTCCACCTCTTCAATCGAAACTACATGAGATGGATCCGATCGATATCGACGTAGCATGGAGACATGAAATACGTCGTGCATCTGCTTCAATTCTGGTGGCAACTCCAACTGGTATGCCACTAGTCCAACTCGCTTCATTACTTATAAGGCCCTATAAACCTTGGACTTAGCTTCCCTTTTCAACCAAATCTCATTACCTTTTTCCAAGGCGAAACCTTAAGAAACACTTGATCTCCCACATCAAATTCTATTTCCTTCCATTTGAGATCTGCGTACGACTTCTGCCTATCAGATGCTTCTTTTAACCGTGCCTGAATTACACTAACCTTCTCTTCAGATTCTGCCACAATCTCTGGACCCAAAACTCGACGTTCTCCTAATTCTGTCCAACACATAGGAGTTTGACACTTTCGACCATACAATGCTTCATACGATGCCATCCGAATACTAGCCTGATAGCTGTTGTTGTAGGCAAACTCTGCTAAAAGCAAGTATTCCTCCCAACTTCCTCTAAAATCCATCACACAGCCCCTCAACATATCCTCTAAGACTTGGATTACTCACTCAGACTAGCCATCCGACTGTGGATGAAAAGCCATAGTGAAATCTAATTTGGTGCCTAAAGCCTAATGTAGTGCTTTCCAAAATTGAGACGTAAACCTTGGATCCCTGTCTGAAATGATTGACACTAGCACTCCATGCAATCTTATAATTTCTGCCACATATAACCTCGCCAACTTCTGTAAAGAATAATCTACTCTCACCGAAATGAAGTGCGCGAACTTTGTCAACCGATCCACTACTACCCATACCGAGTCCTTCTTAGTAGGCGTAAGGGGAAGCCCACTAACGAAGTCCATAGTAATTCTCTCCCACTTCCACTAGGGAATTTGTATTGGTCAAGCAATCCCGATGAAACTTGGTGTTCGCTTAACTTGTTGACACGTCAAGCATTTGCCAACAAATTCAGTAACTTCCTTCTTCAGACCAGGCCACCAAAACTGTTCCCTTAGATTTTTGTACAACTTAGTGCCTCCAGGATTCATAGCATAAGGGCTACTATGCAATTCCCGAAGAATCCTCTGCCTAAGTTCTTCATTCCTCGGCATACAGACCTTACCCTTGAAGCACAGTACTCCCTCATCATTAATGCCATAATCTTCTAATTCCCTATTCTGCGCTTGTCGCAACTTAACACTTAGATCCTCATCCACCAACTGTCCCTCTTTCACTTCATTCAACCACATTGGCTTAACTTGCAACTCTGCTAGTAGACTTCCATCATCATACAAGCTTAGATGCACGAACATCGCCCTCAAATTCGACACTACCTTTCGACTTAGGGCATCCGCCACTACATTTGCCTTGCTTGGGTGATATTCTATAGAGCAATCGCAGTCCTTCAATAATTCTACCCACCTTCGTTGTCTTAAATTTAACTATTTCTGAGTCAGCAGATACTTAAGACTCTTGTAGTCTGTGTAGATTACCGACTTCTCTCCAAATAAGTAGTGCCTCCACACCTTAAGGGCAACGACCACTGCCGCCAATTCCAAGTCATGCGTCGGGTAGTTAACCTCGTGTGGCCTCAGTTGTCGAGACGCATACGTAACTACTTTCCCATCTTGCATTAATACGCATCCCAATCCTGTATGGAAAGCATCACAATACACCATAAAATCCTTCCCTGCCTCCGGCTGAATATGAACTGGAGCTTCGGTCAAGACCCTTTTAAGCTTCTTAAAGCTCTCTTGTTGCTTATCCGTCCATACGAAAGGCACTTCCTTCCTTAACAACTTTGCCAGGGGCGCGACTATCGACGAGAACCCTTCCACAAACCGTCTATAATAGCCTGCCAATCCTAAGAAACTCTGAACTTTTGCCACCGACCTAGGAAGTTTCCAATCCAAAATCGCCTCAACTTTCTGAGGATCTACCCTTATTCCTTCAGCAGATACCACATGTCCTAAAATGTAACTTCCTTAAGCCAAAATTCACACTTCTTTGAATTTAGCGTGAGAGCTTCTTCTCCCTCAATACTTGCAACACAACTCAGAGGTGCTCATCGTGTTCTTCCTCTAACTTCGAATACACCAAGATATCATCTATGAACACAATGACAAACCGGTCTAGATAGGATTGAAAAACCCAGTTCATCATGTCCATAAACATGGCTAGGGCATTTGTCAAACCAAATGGCATTACCAAGAACTCATAATGCTTGTACCTTGTTCAGAAAGCCGTCTTATGAATATCAGCCTCTTTCACCTTAAGCTGATGATATCCCGACCGTAGATCTATCTTCGAAAATACTACTACCCCCTTCAGCTGATCAAACAAGTCATCAATCCTTGGCAAAGGGTACTTGTTCTTGATGGTCAGCTTGTTCAACTGACGATAATCTATGCACATGCGCATAGTTCTATCCTTCTTCTTCACAAATAAGACCGGTGCTCCCCATGAAGACACACTGGGTCGAATAAACCCACGATCTAGAAATTCTTATATTTGAGCCTTGAGCTCAACCAACTCCTTTGGTGCCATTCTGTACGGGGCAATGGACAAAGGAGCTGTACCCGGAAGTAAGTCAATTCCAAACTTCACCTCCCTGTCCGGGGGTATTCTGGGTAATTCCTCTAGAAAGACATCCACAAACTCCCTCATAGTTCTAACTCCACTAACTCCCTCTTCGTTTGTATCCAAAGAACAAATGAAGGCCAAAAATGCCTTACACCCTTCCAAACCATCTTCTCAACCTTAAGTGCTGAAACTACATTAGACAAGTAGTTTCTTCTTTCTCCTATCATAATCATCACCTTATCCTCAGGAGTCCTTAACTCTATTCGTTTGGCTACACAATTCAATACAGCCTGATGTTCTACTAGCCAGTCCATACCAAGTATGAGATCGAATTCTCCAAAGGGAAGTTCCATCAAATCGGCAGAAAATACTACGCCTTGAATTTTTAAAGGTACACTCTGAAAGATCTTATCCACTATTACAGTTTGACCTAGTGGGCTTAGTACAGTCATCTCCCTATCAAAAAGTTCAGAGGCTATGTTTAGAGTTTCAACTACTCTACATGCAACATAAGAATGGGTCGAGCCCACATCAATTAAAGCAACATAAGGCTTGCCATAAACAAGAAACGTATCGGTTATAACGTCCGGTGCGTCACCATCTTTCCTATGGTGAACCGTATACACCAAGCCCAGCTATCTTGCCTCTGTGTTACCATCACCTCGGCCCGGTGTTCCACGTCCTCTTTCGACACTATTTCCTCTACCATTCAAACCACGCCCTCGCTGAGGCTGCTGTCCGCCTCTCCCAGCCTACGTAACACCTTAAGCTACTGGTCGATTCCCATCCTGTCTCATAGGACAGTCCTTAATCATGTGGTCTTTAGACCCACATTTGAAACATCCTCCTGTCTTCTCTCAACATTCTCCTAGATGCTTCCTTCCACACTGATCGCAAGTACGGTACTACTCTCCTATCACAGCCTACTGACCTTGCGGCCCATCAACTCTAGGCCTCTTTTGCACATTCTCTGATGATCCAGATGACCTAAAACCTCTCTTCTACCTATTCCGTTTAGAGTTCTGCCTTACGGAATCCTTGATACCCTCGACTACTTTAGCCTTTTCCACTAACACAGTAAACTCCTACTCTTGTTGTGGAGCTATTAATAACCTCAGGTCATCCCTTAGTCCATCTTCAAACTGGACACACCACTCATGCTCAGTCGACACTATGCCTCAAGCATAAGGGCTTAGTCTTAAGAATTTTGCTTCGTACTCAGCTACGGACTTGTTCCCTTGAACCAGCCCCAAAAAAGCCTTTCTCTGCGCATCAATATAATGTGTGCCGACATACTTCTTCTGATATGCTGCCTTAACATATTCCCAAGTAAGATCCTCAGCTGAAGCCCCATCCCGCACCGTGAGCCACCATTGATATGACTCATCGCGGAGGAGCGACCCCAACCCTTTCAACTTTTCCTCATCAGTTAAGTCGAGCTCATCCATAATCCGCTCAGTTATCTCTCACCAATACTCAGCGGTACTGGGTGCCACACCAGATATACCACGGAACACTTCAGCTCCGTTGGCTCGGAGTCGTTCAGGTATCAACTTTTGAGTTCCCATGCCTCACCTGCTCCAGCCACCGTTTAAAAACCGTAGCATCGCCTGTGACACTGCGTCATCCCCCGTCTGATCCTGATATTCCACATCAACGGCTGGTGGTGGTCGTGGCATTTCATTCTCAAATCCTTGACCCGATCTAATGGGTTCAGACACAGTCATTCAACCTCTTCCATGGCCACGCACGTTACGACCATGTCCCCTTGAATTCATACTTTCACGTTGCATTTATCTGATTAAAGAATTTTATGCATTAGTTTGGTTCCACTGATTTATCACGAACAATTTTATGTTTAGTAGTTCGAGGAAGAAGTTCTTTCGATTCATACACATACAGTCTCACATCATTCATTTAGTCACACACATGAACTTGCGTTCATTACAGAGAAATGTTGTAATTGTCGTTGTTTGTTGTTTTCCACTACCTAGGGGTATTTTTGTAATTTTCTCCTACAGGGTTATTTTGGTAATTTTCAAATTAGGGTATTTGAAAATGTTGCAAAATAGAGATTGTTGATGTTTTACAAAATTAAAATACTTGCCGAAAAAAATTTCAAAGGTGAAATGATAATTTTATACACTAGGGGTATTTTTGTAATTTTTTAAGCCGTGGTCTTTCAAAATTTTTGCAAATTATGGTTCTTGGTGACTTTTCAAAACAAGGGTGTTTTTAAAGGTTTTAATTTGAGGGTACTTCGTTGATTTTCCTTCTCGAGGTATTTTGGTCATTTGTACAGGTTAGGGGTAATTTGGTCATTTTGCAAATTAGAGGTAATTTCGTAAATTTTCCAAATCAGGGTGTCTTGATATTTTGTAAAGTTTTTGGATATTCTTGTAAAGTAGGGAAATTTTATTGAAATCAAGGGTAATATGGAAATTTTAGAACCAGGGGCATTTTAGTAATTTTACCACTAGGGGTATTTAGGTAATTTGTAAATTAAAAATTCTTAGAAAGTTTTTCCAAAATAATAATTTTCACAATTCAAAAGGGTAGTTTGTTGACTATTAAAACTAGGGTTTCCATAAAAATGTGGCTAGTCCCTTTCGGGTTTTAATTATTGAGTTTAGCCCGTGACTAAGTCCTCCTGGTTAGGGTGAACCGAAGCTACGCACTAGGTAGGATTCGAGTGGAGAGGAGGTGAGTCATACGAACTGCTTAAATACCAAGCTCCTACCAAAACCAATCCTAGACATGCGCACAATGGTTGCCACACCCTAACTCAACTACTTAACCACATGTTTGTTTAATTGGGCATTTAAAATTTTATGTAATTGTTGGGGTAACCTAGTCCTAGGGTTCAAGTACTTATCATGCTAATCTATGTTCCATTTCTACCCTTCTACAATTCATATCATAAATCACACAAGAGATAGGGGTACTTACCTGGTGGACTTCGGGCCAGAGACTCAGGTGCCATGCCAGAAAACCTACTTATTTCTCAAAATTTTTCACAAAATTCTTCTGGGCTCAATTTTGAAAACGTTTTGGGCCTTAAACCCAAGGTCGAGAGTTTAAAAACTAGACTCTGATACCAAGCTGAAACACCCCAAACCCGACCCACAAGCCCTGATCGGATCTAGCATGTCTCTAAGAAAACCATTCGAATCTTATTTATTACTTTGCTAAAATTTTTCATGTTTTTGAAAATAGTTGATTTGGGTTGGGCTCGAATTTTAAAACCCGTGTTGATTAGGTGTTAAAAATAATTTGTCTTTTTTTTTATACTTAAGAAAAATTTACTTTTAACTTTGAATTATTAAAATTGTGTCATACTTAGATAATTAAATTTGCATGCATAAACAGTTCATACTATAGGCTTATTACATCAAAATAAAACCCAAAAATAAAATTTAAAGTACTTAAATAACATAAAATGTCCAACTAATAAAATTCGTGTTGGGCATGGTCACCACTAAGCTCCTGCCAACCCGCTCTATCACTGATCATCACCTGAAAAACATTCCCACAAAGGGGTGAGTCGAACAGACTCAATGTGCACAATCAACACTAAATCTCAAACAGTTATGGCATATCAAATTATACATATTCATATAGCATAAAATGATGCAATCCTAAACCCAAGCCTATATATCCATCCGCTACACATCACCCGTACCAACCATCACACCGTAGGGACTACTAAGTCAACCCTCCATCCGCTACACACCATCGAAGGTAGTCGCTGCAGTCGACGTGCTCATCGCCCTTATAAAATTCGTGACTTAAGTCACCACATTCATATATTGTGACAGAAGTCACCACATTCTTATATTGTGACATAAGTTACCACATTCTTATATTGTGACATAAGTCACCACATTCTTATATTGGGGTATTAAACCAAAAATTCACTTCCCTTTACATATCACCCATATGCCCATGTTATACAAAACATACAAACATGCTTTATTTCTCGTCCTTATCACTATTAACACATGTGCCATAATAGATCATAACCTACTCATAGTAGGAGTGGGAAAATGTACCTGAGTACTTCGTACCATCGCATGGTAACTTAGCCATATTTTTCACATTTTTCTTATCACATGCATTAAATTAAAGCCATAATCTATTAAGGTTTAGTGTGGTGTACACACCTGATATATTTATTGCTTTATTGAAAATCCCGAAAACCTAATTTAACGCCTTAGATCTTAGTTCCTATATTCAGCCATTATTGGACGTATTAGCAAAACCTATTCGGCTAATTAATTAAATCCCGAAGGACTATTGAAACCAAAACTTACCTTGTGGCCGATTGGATTAAAGATCAAATCCCGAAACTTTGCTATGTTCCTTCTTGTAATCGGCCAAGCACTAGATCACTTCACAGGTTAGTTTTCGACTTTTAACCGAAGTAAGAAATAAATTTAAGTTCCTAAATAGGCCTTGGCCGATTGTACATTAGGGCTTACCTTGCGATTTGAAATCCCGAAATCCTTGTATACCACTGTCGACTGCCCCTAAATGTCCATAGTTAAATTTGGTCAATCACTAAGACCAAAATATGGCCTTAGGTCGAAAGTCACACTTTCTTACCTTGTTAACTAAATCCCGAAATCAGTCCTTGCTTCAAGTGATGTCGAAATCCCTACTAGATCACATGTTAGAATCGGCTACAGCCTTAAACTCATGAAAAGTGGCCTATGGCCGAATACTACCTTGGCTTACCTCGAAAGAATCGAATCCCGAAAGTATCCCTTGTCTTAGGTATCTGTCGAAATCCCCATAAACACATGTTAGATGGATTTCTAACTTTTAAAACACAATAGAATGGCCTATGGTCGAATCTTATATTCATCTACCTAGGATATTGAAATCCCGAAAAATAGTCACTTGGCGTAGATCTTGAGATTCCGAACGATCTCCCTCCTTATAGTCGACACTGCCGAAATCCAAAAAAAAACCCTTCAAGGCTTCGGCCAAAGAATTCTAAAGGGGTTAGATCCCTATATTTCGGCTAAAATAAAGATTGAAAATCAAATAGCAGTTGATCTTACCTTTACTACTATAGTCGACAGCACCTATGCCTGACACCACAGAAGGTTTCGACTTTTGAGGCTTACTGAGAAATCGGTTTCAACAAGATAGGAAGAGAAAAGTATAGGACTAAGGGAGATTCGGCAAGACTAAAGGATTCTATTTTGGCTTTCAAAAGGGTAAGTATGGAGTTGAGGTGATAAGAAAATAAAGGAGAATGGGAGAGGAAGTGAGAAGAAATTCGGCAATGGTGAGTGATGATGGAGTTTCGATTTTAGCAAAATAGATGAGAAAAGAAAGAATTCTCTTCTCTCCCAATTTTGGCAAAAGATGAACACTAAAATTCGGCACTTAACTCCTCTATATGACCGAAATCAACCACCACCAAGAGCCCCACATTCGGCCACTACCTCTTCTCAAATCTTATCCCTTTTCTTACTCTTATTTTTTCTCTTTATCCCTTAAAATAATCTAAAATAGATCACCCATTTATCCACCACATAGCCAAAATTAAAAAGGAAAAACAAGCTTAATCCTCATCCATTTGAGAGTCAATTGCCGTCAACACTCCCCTCTCTTGACGCCAACATGCAAAAATAAAGTCACACTTTATCTCGCCAACATGATTCAAACCTCCTCCTTCTCCCTTGCACGAGGCCTCACATACCGAGGCCCTAAGTGGCGCCTCAAGCCACTCTACCAAGCCCAATTTCTGTCCAAAACTCCTACAATTTTCCTTAAGGCCTCCTCACCTAGCTTCCCTTTTAGATTTAAAAAATCTAATATTTCCTAAGGCACTCTCTTATTTTCTAAAGTTCCAAAATTCATACAACACATTCTTAACACACAAAGCATGCTATTTCATATTATTCAACAAAAATGCATAAGCCATAATTTAGGATATTACATCATCAATACATGGAAAGGGATACTTGTTCTTGATCATGACTTTGTTAAGCTATAAATAATCTATACATAACCGCATTTATAACGCCCCTAACCCATATCCATTACCAAAATAGGGTTATGGAGCATTACCATAAAACCATAATATAAAAACATACATTTCCAATCATCTAATTAAACATACAAAAGTCCATTCATACATGTGCATATCGCCCCTTAATCGAGCCTTCGAGGCCTTAGAGACACTTTAGAAATAATTCATGACTAAATAAAAAATATTGGAAACATTGAGGAAAAATTTAGAAAAATTTAAACTGCAGGGGTCACACGGCTATGTGGGTAGGTCGTGTGACTCACATGGTTGAGACACACGCCCGTGTCTCAGGCCGTGTAACATTCAAAATAGGGACACATGGCCATGTCCCAGCACGTGCCTGTGCCTGTGTAACTCTCTGACTTGGGTCACACAGTCAAGCCACATGCCCGTGTGCCAGGCCGTGTGCTAGGTCGTGTAACTTTCGAAAAGCAACCTTTAAAACCTACAAGGGACTCACCGCCATATCGCATGGCCGTGTGTCACACACAGTTGAGACACACGCTTGTGTCTTAGGCCATGTGGACAAGAAATTAGCTAAAATTCAAGCCATTTCTTTCACCCATTGAAGCTTGAACCTAAAAGCAACTTGCACATGTAATCAAGACCTTAAAACATACCTAAATCATGCATAATAAAACCAACTCAATAAGTCATTTAACTATCCAACCAATATGGCATATAGGCACCTCAAACACAAACAACCAAATATACTTAAACTTCTATCTAATTGGTCTTATTCCATCCAAACACATTTAACTCAATTCCACATCAAAGCATACCATAATTGAGCACATTGAAAACATACCAACACATACCACTTTGGTCATAAAATCATGCTTCAACTTGACCATATTAAACCTACACCATCACATACCAAATTATTTATTCAAAATATGCATCAACTTAGCCATAATAACATCAACCATCAAGGCACCAAAGTACCAAAAGTAGTACAACTAAAAACAATACTTACATACCATAAAAATCAACTAACCCTTAAACATAAGTCCACCTATACATGCTAATAACATGATTATTTTGCATGATTTCTTGTGTTTAATTTGGTTTATTTTTGAATTAATCCCTGCTAAATTAGTATTTTTATGATTTAATTCTTGTCAGGGATGCAATTGATCAAAAGCAAGCTAAAAAGGGCCAAATTGAAAGAAAATCATGGAAATTGGGCCAAATAAAAAAGATGGAGGAAGCCAAGGACACATAAAATAATTTGACTTTGTAAAAAGCCAAAGATAGAAAATTCTATTTTAAGTTTATTTTAAGTTTATTTATTTTTAATTTTATTATTATTTTATATTTTATAGTAATTAATTTAGGCTATTTTTAGTAAATCCATGTATATAAATAGGTGCCTTTTGTATTTGAAAAATCATCAATCAATTAGTTCTTTCCTATTCCTATTTGGAGTTTTATTCTTCTCTTTATCTTTTCCTATTTCAATTTAGAATAGGATTTCTTCTTTTTTCTTCAAGTTGAAGTCAATATTCTACCAATTTTAATTCAAATTGTTCGGTTTTCCAAAATGGGTTCAATTGCTTTCCAAGCCCCTTTTCATTTCCAAAATTTCATCATTCTTTTCAAAATCCTATCACCTTCCACAACTTACAAGCACGATTAAAATCATGCCACACTAAACCCCTTTCAGCTTTAAGTCGGTGTTAACCCCGTCAAAGACCCGTGAGTTATGAACCCGAGCTATTTAACCCCTACTTTTCAATATTTATTATTTCTTCGGATTAAGAGTATGACTTCGTCAACTCACAAGTCAAATCAACACTAGGTCAAAAAAGACATCGTTTGAGTTAGTGTGGTTAGACGTATAGTTGGGATTCCGAAAGGATCGATTGTCTAATCGATTTTCCGTGAACACATTGGCGTGCCAAGTGGGGATTACTGTTTGGTTCCGTCAAGGGAAGTAGTAATCGAATTTAAATGTCCCACGTGCTTGAGTGCATTGGTTCGAGCTTGGCTCTTCTAGAACACAAAGCTGCTGGAGTTCTAAATCATGAACGTTTCGTAGGTTGTTCGATTGGTAAGGTTAGTTATAGGATGTTCCATAACTAATTTACACAAGGAAGAGTTGGTGTCTGTGGTGTCCTTGGTAGTTATAACTAGCTTATTGGAAAAGAGGAGTTCATCTAATTTTGAGGATCGATTCAAAGACGAAAAAACCCACGCTTAAGGCTGAGCTAAGTTTAATTGATTTTTCTTCAGATTACTTCATTGTTTTTATTTATTTCATCTTTTCCTTTTTTACATTTTTCTGTTTAATTCAGGTTTAATATTTTACCCCCAACTTCGCAGGCATGACAATTGCCCAGACATAAATCTGGTCAAGATAGAAATAAATTTTAGTAAACCTGGTTTTTGTGGGATCGACCCTACTCCCTGTGCTGCTTAAATTTGCAAATTAGGTGTAGGTTTATATTGGTGGAATTGATAGCCATAAGTTTTGGCACCATTACCAGGGACTGGCAACACTTTCAATTGTTTAAATCGTCTTCATGACCAGATCTTCGTCAAGATATATCGAATATGACCCAGAGATCGAGAAATCAGCATGAGCACGATGAAAAAAGAGAAGCTCTTAAAGGTGCAAGTAAAATAGAAGTTGAACTAGGACAAGGGATCCTAGAATCTGACATTGAAATGTTGAGTGAAGAAATTAGTGTTGAGGCAATTCGACGTGGGAAACAAGTCAAAGTGGTTGAACCTAAGGTTGAACCACTTTTTGAAACAAAAGAAGCAAAAGGCAACCTCGGGGAACCAGAAAGGATGGCAAACCAAACCATTTGTCAACTGGCCGCTACTTCTCCCAACGAGCAAACACCGTTATGCATCAACTATCCAACCGGAGGAACCCCGTCTGAGTTGAAATCAGGCTTGATTCACCTTTTGCCCACTTTTCAAGGCTTGAAGAACGAAAATCCACACACTTACTTGAGAGGATTCCACATGGTCTGCTCAAGCATGAAACCTCAAGGAGTACCCAAAAATGAAATCAAACTTCAGGCCTTTATTTTTTCTTTAGTTCATACAGCAAAAGAATGGTTATTTTACTTACCCCTATTCTATCACAACGTGGAATGACTTATCTTGTGTATTTCTTGAAAGATTCTTTCCAGCATTGCGAGCAACTGAACTTAGGAGGGACATAGTGGGAATTCGCCAAATGGAGAGTGAATTGCTCTACGACTATTGGAAGCGGTACAAAAAACTGTGTGCAAGTTGTCCTCAACACGGGTTGACCGAACAATCACTTCTTCAATATTTCTACGAGGGTTTGCTCCATATGGAAATGAAGATGATTGACGCTACTAGTGGAGGGGCGCTTCCCAATATGACCCCTCAAAGGGCAAGAGAACTAATATCCACCATGGCGACAAATTCTCAACAGTATCGGTCGAATTTTGAACCCACAAGACGGGTTAATGGGGTAAACGTTTCATCCTTAGAAGATAAATTGGATAAGCTTACTAATGTTGTTCAATCCTTGCTTATAGAAAATAAGAATCTGACCCAACTATGTGGAATTTGTACTAGTCCGAACGTTCGACGGATTTATGCCCAATCCTTAACGATAATTGGACAGCACATGTTGATGCTGTTAGAGGTTTTCCAAGACCTCCACAAAGATGCTATGATCCTTTCTCCAACACCTACAATCCCGGGTGAAAGGATCATCCCAACTTGAATTACGGAGCTAATCCTCGATATAATACATCATAACAACCAATACCTCTACAACCGCCACAACAACAACCCAAGTCGAGCACATCTCTAGAAGTTGTTGTCGATGCGCAAAATATCAACAGAGGACAGACACATCAATATAAAAGTTAACTAATCATGTTAGTAAACTCTCGATGGTAGTTAATCGTTTGGAGTCCCAAGGTAAGCTGCTGTCCTAAACTGAGTATAATCCTCGACACAATGTAAGTGCTATGACGTTAAGGAGTGGGAAGGTTTTGGAGCCCATACCTGGCATGAGTCGTGCCCGTGATGCTGATTGAGATAAGAAGAAACTTGACAATAAGACTCCTGTGGAGTCAATACCACAAAAATCATTTGTAGTACCACCTCGATTTCCTGGAAGACTAGTCCAATGCAAGAAGGAGCGATAAGAGAAGGAGATCCTCAACACCTTTCGAAAGGTAGTAATCAACATACCTCTTATTGATGCGATTAAACAAATTCCATGGTATGAAAAATTCTTAAAAGAATTATGCACAAGTAAGAGGAAGCTCTTGGGCAATGAAAAGGTGAGTGTTGGAGAAAATGTCTCCGCTGTTTTACAAAGGAAAATACCACCTAAATGTAGGGACCAACGTATGTTTTCCATATCTTGCAAAATAGGTAGTGTCAGTATTAAAAAAGCTATGTGTGACTTAGGTGCATCAATTAATGTTATGCCTTTGTCAATTTATAAACTACTTAATGCGGGTCCTTTAAAAGAAACAGGTGCAATTATTCAGCATGCAGATAGATCCATAGTGCATCCGAAAGGAGTGCTAGAGGACATTCTTATTAAGGTAAACGACCTGATATTTCCTGTAGACTTCTACATTATCAACATGGAGGATGACAAGTCGGCTAATTTTTCTGATATACATCTTGGGAGATCATTCTCGAGTACCGCGTGAACGAAAATTAACATTTGGAGTGAAACACTCACCATGGAATTTGATGGTGAAATGGTTAGGTTTAATGTGTATGAAGATATGGGACATCCCAATGATAAGTTACAAACTGTGCCTTGCTAGGAATGTTGATCTTGATGTTAAGCTAGAGGAATTATCGATAATCCAAAAACCAATGCGTGAAGCTAACATGAAAGCCTCAAAATTAGAGTTGAAATCATTTTTAGAACGTACAAGTATTCCGACAGAGAAAAATGCAAACTTGAACGAAGAAGCTCAAAGACTCCTCGATCCACTAATGATAGAGGAACCCGGGAAGGACTTCAAGGATAGTGGAAAAAGGTCGAAACATTTCTGCAATGACATCCAAGTGCACAAGATGGAGAAATTAATTCTCAATAAGCCAAAGGGATAACATTTAAGGTCGTCGAGCTAACGACGTTAAACAAAAGCGCTTTTTGGGAGGCAACCCAAATTTCTTTTCATTTATTTAATTTTAAGTTTTAGTAAGATTTAGGGTGTAAATAAATAAATTTTTATTTAATTTAGTTGATTTGATGTTTCTAGGAACATAATGGAGATCATGAATTTTTTCAAAAATCGAAAAATAGTTATGGCCTGGGCACGGCATGCTAATTTGGTGACAAATAATAGCAGTACTGATAATGCTGAAGGTGGAAGCCCACCCGACTTTCTTAACAAACGTGTTCGACCATCCCGTGACAATCAACGCAACAGACGTAGCCACGCAAACACTATTCCCACAAAAAGTCGTCTGCGAGGATTTCTAGACTTTTCGACATCGAAGCATCGAACACGATACGACGCCATTCGACAACGCTCGCTCCCGATCTGTAAGCAAATCGATTTCCCCACTCTTGATCTTTTAAAATTCATGATGTTGTGCTTTATTATTTTGATGCTATTGGTTGGAATTTATTTGCTAATATTACTTGTAATGCATATTATGAATTATTATATGAATTCTACACCACATTTTGCTTTGATATAAATGCTTTGCGAGCTGTTGAAACACAAAATATTGTATTTTTTCGTTTGCTTGGAAGGGACTTTCAGATGTCAATTTTAGAATTTAACATTGCTACGGGTTTCGTCGACCCTGATGATATTCAATCTGATTCCTATCACTCTGCTTTGTTATATATTCTGAGCAACTTTGATGCTCACCATGTTTATCGTATTTTAACTAATTTTGATCATATTTATAATCCGAAGACCATAAAAGACTTATTGGTGCATGAACTGTTTTAAGATATATTCAACGATTTTTTGGCATCTAGTTTTTCAGGTAGAAATGACTCATCATCTACTCTAACTAAGACTGAACTATTCTTTTTATGGTGCATGCATTGGGGTTTTAAAGTTAATTTAGGATATTGGGTTGCATGAAATTTTCATGTAGTTTTGCATTACAACCATCCACTAATTCTTGGGTCATATATCTCGAATTTAACCTCTCGACTTTTTCATTCTGAAATTGATTTCTCAACCTTGACATGTGCATATAGTATGGATAGTCTCGATAAATATTGTTTGGATTCTATGGGATTGCTTGCCGACACCCCTACTTCATGTTATTTTGTTCCTCCAGGTACGCAGACTTCTTGTGAAAATATGGTTTTTCACCAACATCCACGCATCAATATTGGAGAGCAAGAGGAACAACCACTATCTGTGGAGGCACGTTTAGGCCAAATCGAGGAAAGACTTGGAACAATGGAGACTCAAGTCTCCACAATCCTTGATATCTTGCAAAGACAGTATCCCCAACACCGACAAAGTCATTGAGGACACATAGGGAGTACTTTGAACTTTTTACTTGTTATTTAAGCTTTTGTTTTTCTTTTCTATTATATGACACATACTTGAGGACAAGCATAGATTAAGTGGGGGGTGAAAATGGTAGTATGCATGGATGGTTGATTGATTTTGGCTTGATGTTTCTCTTTTGCATATGTTCAATCTTGCATTGAATTCATTCAATAGTTTATTTGACATTGAGCCTTTAATCTCATACTTAGTCAACTCAAACAATTGGGAAATTTTTTCAAATTTAAAATGCTCAAGTATATAGATTAGTCGACACTTGTGTTTTAAGGTTGATATATGTAGCTAGATTTTCATGAATTGACTGTTTGATAAAATATTTGCTTGTGCATGAAGAAATGAAAAAAAGAGAGTAAATTAATAAATAAATAAAGGCTCAATTTATGAGTGAAATTTTCGAAAATGTGACCGGATTGAGTAACCGGGATGAGGTGCTTGGGTTGTCATCTCACCTCGCGTAAAAAGGTTTGAGTGACAAGTAAATAACTTAATAACATTCCGCTAACAGAGCCTAATAATACTAATAAAGACTGTTGGAACTGAGTAACCAGGATAGGGTGCCTGGGTTGTCATCCTAGTTTGCGTAAAAAGGTTTGACCATGTTTAAAATTTTTATAAACTATAGTTAATTAATAATGCCTTGCAAATTATTGGATTCAAACTGAGTTTAATGAAATTATCTAATTCGCATATTTCAAATTTTATGACACTTGTCTTGTTGATTAAATTATATGTTCTGAGCATTTATTTAATTATTTTTGCCTATGTTGTTTACATTGAGTATGGATGCAAAAAAGAGGCTCGATTTTTAATAAATTGTCGAATTAATTTTAATGTTTGAAAGAACAACATGCTTGAGGGCAAGCTTGAGATAAGTAGGGAGGATTTGATAACATGATTATTTTGCATGATTTCTTGTGTTTAATTCAGTTTATTTCTAAATTAATCCCTGCTAAATTAGTATTTTTATGATTTAATTAGTGTTAGGGATGCAATTGATCAAAAGCAAGCTAAAAAGGGCCAAATTGAAAGAAAATCATGGAAATGTGGCCAAATAAAAAAGATAGAGGAAGCCAAGGACACATAAAATAATTTAACTTTGTAAAAAGCCAAAGATAGAAAATTCTATTTTTATTTTATTTATTTTTAATTTTATTATTTTAGATTTTATATTAATTAATTTAGGCTATTTTTAGTAAATCCATGTATATAAATAGGTGCCTTTTGTATTTGAAAAATCATCAATCAGTTAGTTCTTTCCTATTCCTATTTGGAGTTTTATTCTTCTCTTTATCCTTTCATATTTCAATTTAGAATAGGATTTCTTCTTTTTTCTTCAAGTTGACGTCAACATTCTGCCAATTTCAATTCAAATTGTTGGCTTTTCCAAAATTGGTTCAATTGCTTTCCAAGCCGCTTTTCCTTTACAAAATTTCACCATCCTTTTCACAAAGCCAATCACCTTCCACAACTTACAAGCATGATTAAAATCATGCCACACTAAACCCCTTTCAGCTTTAAGCTTGTGTTAACCCCGTCAAAGACCCGTGAGTTACGAACCCGAGCTATTTAACCCCTACTTTCCAATATTTATTATTTCTACAGATTAAGAGTATGACTTCATCAACTCACAAAGTCAAATCAACACAAAGTCAAACAGACGTCGTTTAAGTTAGTGTGGTTAGACGTACAGTTGGGATTCCAAAAGGATCGATTGTCTAATCGATTTTTCGTGACCACATTGGCGTGCCAAGTGGGGATTACTGTTTGGTTCCGTCAAATGAAGTAGTAACCAGATTTAAATGTCCCACGCACTTGTGGGCATTGGTTCGAGCTAGGCTCTTCTAGAACACAAAGCTACAAGAGTTCTAAATCACGAACGTTTCGTAGGTTGTTCGTTCGGTAAGGGTTAGTTATAGGACGTTCCATAACTAATTTACACAAGGAAGAGTTGGTGTCCGAGGCGTCCTTGGTAGCTATAACTAGCTTAGTAGAAAAGAGGAGTTCATCTAATTTCAAGGATCGGTTCAAAGACGGAAAAACCCGCGCTTAAGGCTAAGCTAAGTTTAATTAATTTTTCTTTAGATTACTTCAATATTATTTTTATTTCATCTTTTAATTTTTACATTTTTTTCTGTTTAATTCAGGTTTAATATTTTACCCCCCAACTTCGCGGGCACAACAACTGCCCAGACATAAATCTGGTCGAGATAGAAATAATTTTCAGTAAACCCAGTCTCTGTGGGATCGACCCTACTCTTTGTACTGCTTAAATTTGCAAATTAGGTGTAGGTTTATAGTGGTGGAATCGACAGCCATCACATGCCATTATAACCTTGACTACAACATCAAAATCTATCGATATAATCTCTGGATAGTGTGATGGTTCTTTGACAAACTTCCAAATCGATTGAGCTTCTGATAATCTGTAAAGTAAAGGACAATAACTACGTAAGCAATGAATGCTTAGTAAGCTCCTATAAACTTGAAACATAACATTTCATTTCAATAATGAAATTTATAGGGTAATTATAAGCCTAAACCAATTCAACAAAGTTAATCAAACATTATAACCATCAACTCGTAAATGAGTAAGTTCATCAATATCACATGTACTTTTCATTCCTAACATAATAGGATTTATAAATCATACTACTCAATCATTAACCTTTTCAGAATACTATGAACCACTCCATTTACTTTCTTAACATTCCATTTACTTACTTTCCATTTCATTTACTTAGCAAAAACTTAAATAACAACATCAATTCACAAATTAGAATATTTGTTCATGAACTAGGTAAATTCATCCATACCATATTTATGTTTCTCATATATAAGTACATCATTCAACTCATCAATCCCTTTTTTATCATATTACATCTCAACTCTAAACTTACCTTTTCTTACCTGTTTCATTTGCATAATACAAGACACTAGCATAAACATCAACCAAATGATAAACCATTTCATTGGAAAATACATAACTTGATTCTTACCACCCTTTCATAAACATAAGCATATTTCAATTTGGACACTTTCCATTTTAATGAATAAATTTTAAAATTAAACACAATACAATCCAACCGATAGCTTGGCACAAGCCTAAGCATCATTAACAACACATGTTAGCCTATTCAAACACAATCTACATGAATTTAACATAGATAAGCCATTTCACATGAATATAATTCATTTGAACTCATCATTTTCCTTAACATATCATACTTTCAATGAAACTTACCATTTCAACCATTTCATAAATACATGACATAGTTTCTTTTGAACACTTACCATTCATTTCCTTTTCATGCCGTTGAACCATTTAAAATACCATTAGATACGCGATATAGCTCAAACGAAGTGTGCTAAACATAAAATCCTAACCTTTCCTTTCCTTTACATCATTGCTCACTCGAGCTGGGTCAAAATGTAAGCTACACAATGCTGTTCACATGAGCTATGGAGTATTCACAACAAATACAGGACCTCAACCATTGGTAGGACATTCAAGACCAATATCGAAAACATGAAAACCATAGTGACATGTCATTCGTGTCTTATGAATTCCTAAGGTTCAAACTGTAACACCCCTTACTCGTATTCGACACTTGAACGGGTATGAGGCAGTACTGCACTTGCTCAAACATACAACATCGATCTATAAAATTTTATTCCAAATTAAAACTTTTCATTCGAGACCTCAATGTTCTTGTTATAGGTCTAGAAGACCCTAAACTTGCACATAAAATGATTCGGGACAAAACTGGAAACTTTTGAAAACTTAGGAAATTTTGACTCAAAACAAGGCCACACACCCGTTTGAAGAGTGACACTCCTTTGTGGGCAAGTCGTGTAATCACACACGCCCATGTCCCTATTCTGTGTGGATTTTATTTTTCATTACGAACCTACAGGGGTTTTCACACGGCTTGACGCATGCCCATGTCCATAGCCCGTGTCCCTCACACGACCATGACACGCCCGTGTATTTATCTGTGTGTGAAAACCTTGACATTTTGTTTATGATATCATCATTTCAATAAGGTCACACGGCCGAGGCACACGCCCGTGTCTTTAGACTGTTTGTCGAATTAAATTCCTAATTTTAGGTGTAGACTTTAGACGGCTCGAACACATGCCAGTGTCTTAGGCTGTATCTCTCACACGGTTGAGACACACGACCATGTCTCAGCCCATGTGTTTACTACTAGGCATACTGACTTACCAACTTAGCACGCAGGGGTACACACAGCCTAGATACACGCTCGTGTGTCTACCTGTATAGAGATCCGGTCAGGGCTTGTAGGTCGGGTTTGGGTGTTTCAATTTGGTATCAGAGCCTGGTTCAAAACTCAGCCTTGAGGGCTTTTTGGGCCCAAAACATTTTCTTTCTTTTGAAAATTGGATCTTACTAAGGAATGAGCAGGTTTTCTGGCATGGCACCTGAGTCTCCGGCCCGAAGTCCACCAGGTAAGTACTCTTAACCCTTTTGTGATTTGTATGTGGGAAATTATAGGACGTAGATTAGTAGATTAGAATTCTTGAACCCTAGGATTAGTTTACTCCAACAGAAATACATAAAATTTAAAGTCTAACCCAACAAACTCGTGGTCGAGTCACGAGTTAAAGGTGTGGCAACCGTTGTGCGTATGTCTAGGATTGGATTCAGGGGGAGCTTGGTATTTAAGCATCCTAGTGACTCACCTCCTCTCCGATCGAATCCTACCTGGTGCGTAGTAACGGTTCACCCTAACCAAGAGGACTCAATCACGGGCTAAATTTAATAATTAAAACCCGAAAGGGACCAGTCACCTTATTTTGTGAAATTCTAAAGTCAAACCATGATTATAAAATTCCAAGGTACCCTTGATTTAAAAATGACCAAAATACCCCTAGTTTGCAAGTTGCCCAAATTACTCCTAACCTGTACAAATTACTAAAATACCTTCAGTATGGAAAGTTACCGAAATACCCCGAATTAAAATTTTCCAAAAATACCCTTGTTTTGAAAAGTCACCGAGAACCAAATTTTATAAAATTATCGAAATGCCCCTAGCTTGTAAAAATTACAAAAATACCCCCAGATTATAAAATTACCAAATTACCTTTGAATTTTCTTACCAAGTATTTCAATTTTGTAAAAATACCAGAAATCTCTACTTTGCAAAATTTTCAAATACCCTAATTTGAAAATTACCAAAATACCCCTGTAGGATAAAATTACGGAAATACCCTTGGGTAGTGGGGAAACAACAACAATGACAACTACAATACTTTTCTGTAATGAACGCAAGTTCATGAATGTGATGATTCAATGAATGAATTTGAGACTGTGTGTGTGTATAAATTCGAAAGAACTACTCTTTAGAACTATTGAACATAAGACTGTTGTGATAAATCAGTGGAACAAAAGCTAATTCATAAAATTCTTTAATCAGATAAAAGCGATTCAGAAGCATGAATTCTAGGGGACGTGGTCGTAATGTGCGTGGCTGTGGTAGAGGTTGAATGACCGTGTCGGAGCCCATTAGGTCTGGCCAAGGGTCTAAAAATGAAATGCCACCACCACCAGCCGCTAATGTGGAATATCAGGATCAGATGGTGATGATGCAGTATCACAGGCGATGCTGCGAGTTCTAGAAAGGGTGGCTGGAGTAGGTAGAGGCATGGAAGCTCGAAAGTCTATACCTAAGTAACTCCAAGCTAATGGAGCTGAGTTTTTTCGTGGTATATCTGGTGTGGCACCCAATACGACTGAGTATTGGTTGGAGGCTATGGAGCGAATTATGGATTATTTGGACCTGACTGTCGAGGAGAAACTGAAAGGGATAGTATCGCTCCTCTGCGATGAGTCATATCAATGGTGGCTTATAGTTCGGGATGGTGCTGCAGTAGATGATCTCACTTGGGAGTACTTTAAGGTAGCATACCAGAAGAAGTACATTGGGACCAGTTATGTGGATCTGTGAGAGGAAGGTATTTTGAAATTTGGTTCAGGGAAGTAAGTCCGTAGCGGAGTATGAGGCAAAATTTCTAAGGTTGAGCCGTTATGCTCGAGGTGTAGTGGCTACGGAACATGAGCGATGTGTCCGATTTGAGGACAGACTGAGGGATGACCTGAGGTTGTTGATAGCTCCATAGGAGGAGCGAGAATTTACCGTGTTGGTAGAGAAGGCAAAGGTTGCTGAAGGAGTTAAGGAGCCTGTGAGACAGAACACGGATAGGAATAAGCAAAAGAGAGGTTTTGGATCATCAAGTCATCTAGGAATGTTTAGAAGAGACCTAGAACGGATGGGTCACGAGGTCAGTAAGTTGCTACAGGAGGGCAGTATCGTACTTGTGCTCAGCGTGGGAAGATACATCTGGGAGAGTGTTGGAAGAAGACAGAGGGATGTTTCAAGTGTGGGTCCAAGGACCACATGATTAAGAACTATCCTATGAAAATAGGCGAGAGTCGACCGATGAAGTCGTGGTCTTAATCAGTGGAAGAGGAGGACGGCTGACCACCGCGAGGTCGTGGTTCGGTGGCGAGAGGTAATGGTTACAGTAGAGGACGGGAACATCGAGGAGGTGTTGGTATCTGAGGCGAGCGATCGCGTCGGTGTATCTGATTCACGGAGGGAGGATAGAGACGCCGGATGTCATAACCGATATGTTCCTTATAGCTGACAAGCCTTACTTTGCTTTAATTGATGTTGGCTCTACCCACTCTTATGTTGCATGTAGAGTAGTTGAAACACTAGGCATAGCCTCTGAACCGTCTAATAGGGAGATGACTGTAGTAAGCCCATTAGGTCAAACTGTAGTGGTGAATAAGATATTTTGGAGTGTACCTCTAGAGCTTCAGGGAGTGGTATTTCCTGCCGACTTGATGGAACTACCCTTTAGAGAATTTGATCTCATCCTTGGCATGGACAGGCTAGTGGAACATCGGGCTATGTTGGATTGCGCAGCTAAGCGAATGGAGTGAAGGACGCCGGAGGATAAGGCGATAATTATGATAGGAGAAAGAAAAAACTACTTGTCCAATGTAATCTCTGCTTTAAAGGCTAATAAGATGGTTTGGAAAGGGTGCAAGGCATTTTTGACCTTTGTTAGTGCATTGGATGTAAAGGAAGGGGGATTTAGTGGAGTTAGAACATTAGGAGAATTTGTGGATGTTTTTCGGAGGAGTTACCTGGAATACCCCCAGATAGGGAAGTGGAGTTCAAAATTGACTTGCTGCCGGGTACAACTCCTGTGTCAATTGCCCCGTACAGAATGACACCAAAGGAGTTGGTTGAGCTCAAAGCTCAGATCCAAGAGTTGCTTGACCGTGGATTTATACGACCTAGCGTGTCTCCATGGGAAGCACCGGTCCTATTTGTAAAGAAGAAGGACGGGACTATGCGTATGTGTATAGATTATCGGTAGTTGAATAAGCTAACCATCAAGAACAAGTACCCGTTGCCAAGGATAGACGTCTTGTTCGATCCGCTTCAAAGATAGATTTAAGGTCTAGATATCATCAACTTAAAGTGAAGGAGGTTGATATCCATAAGACAACTTTTCGGACAAGGTACGGGCACTATGAGTTCTTGGTAATGCCGTTTGGATTGACAAATGTCCCAGCCGCATCCATGGACATGATGAATCGGGTTTTCCAACTCTATCTGGACCGATCCGTTGTTGTGTTCATAGATGATATCTTGGTGTATTCTAAGTCTGAGAAAGAACATGATGAGCATCTCCGGGTTGTGCTGCAAGTATTAAGGGAAAAGAAGCTATACGCCAAGTTTAGCAAGTGCAAATTTTGGCTGAAAAAATCACGTTTTTAGGGCATGTGGTGTCTGCTGAAGGAATACGGGTGGATCCTCGGAATATTGAGGCAGTATTGGAGTGGAAACCACCTAAGTCTATGGCAAAAGTTCGTAGTTTCTTGGGATTGGCAGGTTACTAGAGAAGGTTTGTGGAAGGGTTCTCATCAATAGCCGCACCTTTGACGAAGTTGCTAAGGAAGGAGGTACCTTTCATATGGACTGATAAGTAGCAAGAAAGTTTCGAGAAGCTTAAGAGGGTATTAACAGAAGCTCCGATTTTGATTCAACTGAAGTAGGGAAGGACTATGTGGTATATTGTGATGCTTCCCACACAGGGTTGGGATGTGTCCTTATGCAAGACAGAAAAGTGGTTGCTTATGCGTCTTGGTAATTGAGGCCACACAAGGTAAACTATCCGACGCACGATCTAGAGTTGGCGGCAGTTGTATTCGCTCTTAAAGTATGGAGGCACTATCTATATAGAGAAACGTCAGTGATCTACACAGACCACAAGAGCCTTAAGTATCTGCTGACTCAAAAAGAGCTGAACCTAAGACAGCGAAGGTGGGTGGAGTTATTGAAGGACTACGATTGTTCCATAGAGTATCACCCGGGCAAGGCGAATGTGGTGACGAAGCCCTAAGTCGAAAGTAGTGAGCGGAGTTAAGGGCAATGTTCGCACATTTGAGCCTCTATGATGATGGAAGTTCTTGTGAGTTGCAAGTTAAGCTTCGACATGGTGGATGAGGTGAAAGAGGGACAGTTGGCAGATGATGATTTCAGTGCTAAGCTATGGCAAGTGTAGAGTGGGGAGTTGGAGGATTATGGTATTAATGGCAATGGAGTATTGTGTTTCAAGTGTAAGGTCTGTATGCCAAAGAACGAAGAGTTAAGGCAGAGAATTCTTTGGGAATCGCATAGTAGCCCTTATGCTATGCATCCGGAAGGTAGTAAGTTATACAAAGATCTAAGGGAACAGATTTGGTGGCCTGGTCTTAAGCGGGAAGTTACAGAATTTGTAGGGAAGTGCTTAACGTGTCGACAAGTTAAATTTGAACATCGAGTTCCGTCGAGGTTGCTTGACCAATTAAGATTCTGCAGTGGAAGTGGGAGAGAGTTACCATGGACTTCATTAGTGGGCTTCCCCTTACGCCTACTAAGAAGGACTTGGTATGGGTGATAGTGGATCGATTGACAAAGTCCACACATTTCATACCAGTGCGGGTTGACTATTCTCTACAGAAATTGGCAAAGTTATATGTGGCGAAAATTGTGAGGTTGCATGGAGTGCCGGTGTCAATTATTTCAGACAGGGATCTGAGGTTTACGTCTCAATTTTGGAAGGCGCTACATCAAGCTTTGGGCACCAGGCTAGACTTCAGTACGGCATTCCATTTGCAGTCGGACGGTCAATCTAAGCGGGTAATACAAGTGTTGGAGGATATGTTGAGGGGCTGTGTGATAGACTTTAGAGGAAGTTGGGAAGAATATTTGCCTTTAGCAGAATTTACGTACAACAACAGCTATCTAGCAAGTATTCGGATGGCACCGTACGAAGCACTGTATGGACAGAAGTGTTGCACTCCTACATGTTGGACAGAATTGGGAGAACGTTAGATTTTGGGTCTAAAAATTGTGGCAGAATCTGAGGAGAAGGTTAAGATAATTCAGGAACGATTGAAGGAGGCATCTAACAGGCAAAAGTCGTATGCAGATCTTAAGCGAAAGGAGATTGAGTTTGCTGTGGGAGATTATGTGTTTCTTAAAGTTTTGCCTTAGAAGAAGGTGATGAGATTTGGTCGCAAAGGGAAGTTAAGTCCCAGGTTTATAGGACCTTATCGGGTATTGAAGTGAGTTGGACCAGTGGCATACCAGTTGGAGTTGCCTCTGGAGTTGAAGCAGATACACGATGTATTCCATGTTTCTATGCTATGTCGTCACCGATCGGATCCATATCATATAGTGCCAGTTGAGGAGGTGGAGCTGAGACCAGATTTGTCCTACGAGGAGGAGCCGATTCAGATTCTGGAACGGGATGTGAAGGTACTACGGAGGAAATCAGTTCCTTTAGTCAAAGTGCTATGGCGTAATCATGGATCAGAAGAAGCTTCGTGGGAGCAGGAAGAAGCAATGTGAAAGCAATACCCTCACTTATTCTAGCCAAGTAATTTTGAGGTCAAAATTATTTTAAAGGGGGTAGAACTGTAACAATCGAGATTTAGGGGTTGTGCATTTTTGCTTAATTGTATGAAGTAGCATGCCTATGTGTGTTTGAATGTGTTGTATGAATTTTTGAGAACTTCAGAGTGTAGGTAAATGCCTTAGAAAATATCAGATTTTAAGTATTAAAGGGGAGCTAAGCTTGATAGGCCTTAAGAGGAATTGTAGGGGAAGTAGGACATAAAAATCAGCTTGGTAAAGTGGCAAGAAGGTGCCACTTAAAGCCTTAGAATGTGACGCCACAAGCAGTGCAAGGGGGCCTAGGTTCGAGCAGCAAGGAGAGCACTTTTGGAGTTTTATTTTTCAGTAAGGAGAGACAGAGTTGGATGGTATGAGGACTCTAGAAGGAGGAGGTATAGATGGGGTTGGAGAGTTTGAGGATTTGGCAAAGGTGGAGGGGATCAAGGGATAAGGGAGAGAGGGGAGCAAGTGGCCGAATATAGGACTCTAGGGGTGGCATTTTCGGTTTTGAAGTATAGTAGTAGGGTGTGCTAAAATTTAGTTCTCTCTTTTCCTCTTGAGTGTTGTTTTTTTTTTGTGAAAAAGCCACCTAGTTTCGGCTTGCATATTCTTTTATTGTGGCCGAAACTTCAAAGAGCATTGGGGTCATTTGTGTTCCTTTCTTCTTCTCCTCTATTTGTTAGTTTGGCCGAATCTATCACCCTTTCCCAAACTCCCTTCCTTTCTTTTGGTTAGCCGAACCACTACAACATTCACTTCTTCTTCTTATAGCTCTTTCAAAAGTCGAAATATTCTTGAGATAGCCGAATATTCCATCACCATTTGAAAGGCTTAGCCGAAACCTTTTCTCTTTTAGTCTCTGCAAGCAAGCGTTGGAGGTAAGTAATCTCTTCTTTAGTAATCGGTTTTGCCTCTTCTTCATTGGTGTGCCAAAATCAAGTGTTTAGGCCTTGGTTTTAGGGATGGCCAAATGTTCATAGTGCCATAATATGTGTTTCTTTTGTATGTAGCCAACGTTAAGGAGCATTAAAGGAGTCTCTTGGATTTGATTACTCAAGGTAAGGGCATAGTGTTCGGCCATAGGCCACTTTCATAAGTTTTTGTATTTAAAGCCGATTCTAACATTTACTAAATAGGGATTTCGATAACATTCGGAGCAAGTGACAGTTTCAAGATTTAGACAATCAAGGTAAGGAAGTCTTGATATTCGGCCAAGGGCTTTTTGTCTGTTAAATGATTGACCGATTTTAACTTTGGGTATTAGGAAGGAGTACAATCTGTTTCGGTAGTCTTTCGGGATTCTGTAAAACACGTTAGTAACCAGGTGTGTAGCCCCACACTAATTCTTGATAGATTTATGGTATTGATTTAATATATATGTGTTAATGAAAATATAAAAGATGTGGCTAAAGGTACCATACGATGGTGCAGTACTGAATGCGTTCACCTTTAATACTATGTTAATAGTGTTATGAATATTGAATATGACATATACGTGAATTCGTTATGAACATGGAATAAGATATATGGCATGATTTTGCATGTATTGTATTGTGCATGGGCATAAGGGTGATTATGAAAAGGGGAAGTGATCTGGTGGTTTTTACCACAATATTTGGTGACTCATGTCACATAATCTGAATGTGGTGACTAATGTCACGAAATACTATCTGGTGACTCTATCACAATTATCTGGTGGCTATGCCACAATTTATAAGGCGATGTGCAAGTAAATGCTGCGGTGGCGCTTCGATGGTGTGTAGCGGATGGAGGGCCGATTTAGTAATCTCCACGGTGTGATGGTAGGTACGGGTGATGTGTAGAGGATGGTTATCTAGGTTTGGGTTCGGGATAGCATCATTGTTTTTATATGTTTTGTATGCCTAAATCGTTGGGAGTTTGTGTTGGTTGTTACACATTGAGTCTGTTGACTCACCCCGTTGTGGGATATTTTTTAGGTGACACTCAGTAAATGGACCGGGTTAGCAGGAGCTCAATGGTGGCCATGTTCAGCTCGGCATTTATTTTCTTTTGAATTTTTTTATATTTAAGTATTTCAGATTTATTTTGGGTTATAAGTTGATGTATAAGGCAATTATACTTAATTGTTTTACGCGTTTTGAATTTTCCCGATATGATACAAACAACATCAAATGTTTTGAAACTCAATTATAAGAAATATATTGAATCGATTCATTAAAAAGAATCGATCCGATCGTAACTTCGAATATGGAATTCAAAAGGATCAAATAGGAAATGATACTCTGAATCATAGAACTATAATGAAATATACGGTCAACCAACATTTATCCTACGGTTTTTCAAGTTACAATAATAATGAAATTCTAAAATTTAGTAATCTTTTCAACTTGTGGTTTTTTTAAAAAAAAAACTTATCGATTTAGCACAAAATTAAACACAACTCGAATCAACTTTTCTACAAACTACCACGATTTTCAAAACGTTATTCAAAACTTAACTATGTTTTTACTCGAGAAGCATGCCAAATCCGATCAGGGCTTGTTGGCCGGGTTTGGGGTGTTTCAGTATGTCATGTATGCAGAACATATATCAGATATAACGTATGAAACGACTTACCATCATAATCAGAACAACCAAAATACAACATGATCAAGCTAATCAACCCTAAGGGTATAATAGTAATTTACCTACCAGGGGTATTTTGGTAATTTACCCACCAAGGGTATTTTCGAAATTACGTACCTGTAATGGCCTTTTTGAAGGCCTAATGTTACCCGAGTGACTCAGCTACCATTTTCGGTCGTCATCGAACTATTGGCCTAAGACCAAATTTTGGCCCACTCGGGCCCACACGCTCGTGTGGCCCACCCAGAACAAATCTAGCCATGTATATAAGTTCCCCTAGTATAGTTCACTATATACTATATCATCATATAATTTACTCATATGGGCCTACGAGCCCATTGGGCCCATTTCGACCCACCGTGGCCCAAGCAGCCCCAACCCACAAGAATACTATTGATGGCCTCAACTTTCGGCGTGGAAGCCCCACACGTCTTTCTTGCCTTCGTGTAACTACTAATGTCATGATCGGCACTTTAAGACTTTTGCTCTATAGCTAGAGTAGAGAAGTACACACCTGATAAGAGTCTGGTGCTAAACCGCGCTTCGGCCGCTCCTGTGCCCAAACACCCTCCAAGGTATGTTTACTTTCCTCCTAAGCTGCTCTTTATATAGCTAGCTCTTCACCTTCATTCTTTGTATCTTTCCGATGTGGGATCCCTTCGTCAGTAGAGTTTAAATTCAACCGAAACTCTTACCGTCCAATCTGCAAAATAAATACTCCATTGCTTGTCATGAGTTCAAACCCTTGCTTCCTTCAATATCTCAACACACCACTTGCCACTAAGCCACAAGCTCCTCTTGTGTCTTAAACCATGCGCAACTAAATATAAATCTATAGCCAAATTCTGAGGTCCAAGTAAAAAGAAAACCAAAATGCAAAAAGCCAATACTTGAACCTTGGACCTCCTTCCTTCCTTGTGGCGTCACCCCCTTGTCTCCTATGTGGCATCACTTTGCCACTACACCACACACTCCACTTGTGTCATTTTCCTCCACATTTTATTCTTAAGGCCTACCCACCAACTTTTAGGGTTTTTTTTTTTGCCAAAAACCAAAATTTTCCTAAATCTAAAGTTTGATCTCGGGACTTCATAGAAGCCCTCTAACCTTTCAAAATCACTTATCTAATAGATCCAACTTGTATTTAAACCGATCTCTTGTTCTCCAAAAATTTAAATGCTACTACTCTTAAGGCCCATTGGGCCCAATCCTGCTAGGCCCAATTTTAGGATGTTATAGGTGGAATACTCTAGTATCAATGGTGCTGGGAGAAAGGGTTAGTTGGGAATTCTTTCAAGCTAAGTTCAGAAAGAAATACATCAATCAACAGTTCATTAATAGAAAATGAAAAGAGTTTCTAGAGTTGAAATAGGGTCGTATGTCTGTGACAGAGTATGAGCAAAAGTTTGTGAGACTCAGTAAATATGCTCGGGAATGTGTTTTAACTGAAGAAATTATGTGTAAAAGGTGTGAGGATGGATTGAATGAAGACATCAGACTGTTGGTCGGGATTATAGAATTGAAAGAATTTGTTGTTTTAGTTGACCGAGCTTGCAAAGCCAAAGAATTGGGCAAAAAAAAGAAAAGCTAATTTCATGGCTAGATATTCGAGAAAGAGATCAATGAGCAAACCGTATCAATCCTTGTCAAAGAAATCATGGGATTCATACACTCGTTCAAATGCTTCAATCGGGTATCTAAACAGAAATCGTGGAAAGCAATACTCAAGTTCTAAAGCTCAGGCTACATTAGTATCGAGTGTTGGCAGCGTGAGAAACAATAAGTCTGAGTGTCAATAGTGTGGTCGACGACATTTTGGTGAGTGCTAGATGAATAATAGATGTTATTTTAAATGTGTCTTGTAAGATCATTTTCATTAGAGATTGCCTTGAGTTAGCCGAGAAAGATAAGTTACAGAATGCAAGACCGAGCAACACAACTAATAGAGGGAGGCCACCTAGAAATGCGGGGAATGTGACTAATAGTAGAGGAACAAAAAAGGACACCGCTGTGAGATCCAAGGCTAAAACACCTGCTATAGCTTACACTATTCGTGCTCGCGAAGATGCGTCGTCACCCGATGTTATTACTGGTACATTTTCTATCTATGACACTAATGTAATTGCATGGATTGATCCTGGATCGACTCATTCATATATTTGTATGAATTTGGCGTCTAGTGAGAGTTTGCATGTTGAGTCTATTGAGTTTTTCATTAAAGTATCGAATCCCTTAGGCAAATATGTTCTAGTTGATAAAGTTTGCAAGGACTGTCCTCTAATGATTTGAGGTTACTATTTTCTGGCAAATCTGATGCTTTTACCGTTTGATGAGTTCGACGTTGCATGATGCTATTGTGAATTGTACACGAAAGTCTATTAAATTGAAATGTCAGAATAGTGAAAGTATTCGAATCGAATTAGGTGAGTCGAGTGGATTGCCTGTCGTGATTTTGTCTATTATGTTAACTCAGAAATGTGTGAGAAAAGGTTGTGAAGGTTGTAACAGTCCGGTTTATACCCTAGTCAGAACAGTTGTTTTGGGACCATAAATTTGAATTCGTATAATATTTTAATATTATTTTTTGTGTCATTGATATGTGATTAAGCATGTGCAAAATTTTCGTATGTTAAATTGTCTGTCTGTGTGCTTAATTTGATAAAAGGACTAAATCTCATAAAGTTTAAAAGTGGTTGTTTATTTGATTAGTGGCCAAATTGATATGGATTTTGTTTGTAAGGGACTTAAGTGGCAATTAAGCCACTTTAAAGTTAGTGGATAAGTAATGGACGGTTGTGCCATTAAATGAATAAGTTTTATTTGTTATTAGTTAAGGGTAATTTAGTAAAAGGTGAATTATTATGTTAATATGATAATAATATGAAAATGGACATTATTCATGCATTCTTCCACCGAAATTCAAAGGAAAAAGAAAGGTTAAAGCTCTCATACATTCGGCTACTATCAAGCCAAAATTTAAGGTTTGTTTTAGATCGGTTTTTGATAATTTCTACGTTTTTTCAATTGTTGCTTAGAGAGCTATCAAACCCATGTCTCAATTTGATGAATTGATAATGTTTGTGTGAGATGCCATTGATGTTATGTTAAGCTTTTTGATGATTTTTGGTGTTAAATGAAAGATATGAGTTAGATGAACATACTTTGCTCTTGAATTTTTGATGAATTTAGATAAATAGGACTAAATTGAAAAAAATGGAAAGTTGAGGGACTAAATAGTAAATTTGATGAAATATTTGGACTTATATAGTCCCTAGAGAGGTTCGGCCAAGCATATGTGTGTGTGGATTTTATGAATTTGATGTTTTGTGAAAAATGGACTAAATTGTTAAAGTGTGCAAATATGAGGGTTAATTTGCAAATAGCCCTAAATGTGTGTCTATGGATTGAATTGAATGGAATGGTGAATAAAAGGGTTAATTCTAAATATGTTTAGATCAAGAACCGAGGAAAATAGATTTAGATCACGGGAAAGCGAAAGTAACCGAGTAGTCGTTTTCATTCTGATAAACCGAATCCGAGGTAAGTCAATATACAAATAAATGTATACGTATGTAATTGAATTTTTTCATGTGATTAATGAATGTTTTTGTTATGAGGAGTTATGCACTTGAATTCTGAGATAAGTTCGATATTGTGATTAAGCTCAAGAAACCTAGTATGTAAATATGAATAGATAGAATTGACCAAGTCACGACAAAGACATCTATTCTGTTGATAACATGTAAGACCACGTTTGGGACGTTGGCGTTGATTTGAGATTCGTGTAAGACCCTGTCTGGGACAGTGGCATCGATATCTGATTTGTATAAGATCACGTCTGGGATGTTGGCACCAATATGAGCTTTACGTTTAAGACCACGTCTGGGACGTTGGCATCGTTATGAACCTTACGTGTAAGAACATGTCTGGGACATCGGTATCATTCTGATTCGTGTAAGACCCTGTCTGGGACAGTGGCATCGATATTCAAGTGCATCTAAGACCTCGTCTGGGTCGTTGGCATTGTACAACTATTCTGAGCTTTCTGATCATCCTACTAGGTTCCTGTAACACCCCTAACCCATATCCGTCGCTGGACTTGGGTTACGAGGCATTACCGACCAAAGCACATCTTAGAACAGTCATAATTCGCATGTTTTAAAACTTCACCATCCAATCATATATATATAAAAATACTTCTCATATAACATTTGAATAATCAAAGTTTCAGACGACTTATTACTCTACAAATTATATGCGCATACATTAAAACATGCAAACATATATTAATACATTTCATATAACTAATATGAACCAATATATCTATTTCATCTGTCAAATATCAATGTACCAATTCTTAACTCAGAACATGCTCATTTCAAAACAATGTGAGCCATATTACACAACTTAATTACCTCTTACATATGCAACATTGATATCAGTCAATATGAGCAAACATGATTGGTACATTATTTTAAGTTAAAACATCCACACGGAGAAAGTTATACATTTACATGTACTACACGTAAACAATTATCATTTAAGATTAAACATACCTCGCTCCTAATTATAAGACCATTCGCATATGACTATATTAATTTAAATCATTTTGATGCACAAATCATAACTAAAAGTACACTCAATTCACATACCAACTTACCATACTCAAATTACAAATGCATAACCAAAACACCAACCAAATTTTAACCACAATCATGCCCATCGTTAACCATTTACTATATACTAAAGTAACCATCAAATTCACCGTTAATTCACATCCATATGACTAATATACCAACAACCATATTCGATCCCAATAAATAGGTTCATAATATACCTAGTTTACTAGCATTTTACTTTACACATACACGGTATACAAGACATATACACTTATTCCTATATAATACACATAAAGTGACTTTAAGAGTAAACCAAATATACATCTTTTCTTATTACATATTTTATGTATATATGACCATATCCATTTGAGTCATTTTGAACATTCATATTAAACCATACATGCCTAATTAGCATACTATGATCATGTCTATACAATACTTTCATAACCTCAATAGCTATTCCATGAGAGAACATATCATAAGCACATGTATATATATATAATTAAGTATAGTTGAATATACTCATACATTGAACAACCTACTAATTATCTCACAAATAATGAGAATCAATTACATGAACATATAACATAAACATTACTTAATCAATTTATATGTCACTTGTCATAATTCATCAAGCATTAATCATCTACCTTATAGTCTAAGTCAAAATCATAAATCATCAATCACATTTATGAATACAAATCACATTGTATAATCAAAATACCATTCATGCACGTCATATAGCATATTTACCAAAATGAGCTTAAACCATGATTAGACATAATAGAACTCAAGCATAAAAATCAAGCCATTTTAGCATGGCTATATATATATATATATATATATATATATATATATATAGATGTTAGAAAATCATTCAAGCGTTGATCTAGCCTATACATGCCTTAAATTCAAAATCAACTAACTGGATAGTACCAAAAGAGATGATAGTGTGGTTGACTTCACCAAGCGATCCTTGAGCACGTAGCTTGACCAAAATCTATAAAGCGAACAGTGAAAACACACAAAGTAAGCTCTTTGGTTTAGTAAGCCTTAAGCACATATAATTGTAATGAACATACATGTAAACATTTTAATCTTCAAGCTTATAATATTATACATAAATATTTCTATATATATAATACACTTAGCCAAATACTAGTGTCGCATTTGTATTAATTATTATCATTATGTCATCATGAACATATACTTTATCAACTTCACATATAAGCAATGTACATACACATTAATGATAGGTTCAACATTATAAAATAAAGTACTTGTGGAATTGTCCATTTCAGCACATCGTATTTAATCAAAACGATAAGAAATTTGCTCACTTCATTCCTTACAAACATAGTAAGCTAACTCTTACCCGAGCTTTTAACACAAAGCATTATATGTAACTTACCTTGTTTGATTCTCAAATTTTCCATTTATAGCAATTCACCGGCATTAAGCATGCTAGGCACGAAGCCCGAATATGTCACCGGTACTAAGCCTGAATATGTCACCGGTACTAAGCCTGCTAGGCACTAAGCCTGAATATGTCACCGGCACTAAGCCTCTAGGCACGAAGCCCGAATATGTCACCGGCACTAAGCCTGCTAGGCACGTAGCCCAAATATGTCACCGGCACTAAGCCTTCTAGGCACGAAGTCGAAATATATCACCGGCACAAAGCCTGCTAGACAATAAGCCCGAAATAATTCATAAACCAATCACATACTTCACATTTTTCCCAAATAATACATCAAAGATACATATTCATATAATATTGTCAACTTATGCATTCAAGCCAATTTAACCATATACATTCGGCTATCACAACAATTTACCTTCAAATTTATCAAACATTATCATTTAATAGATTAAGTAAATAATACTTTAACATATTTCAAACAGGACTTACCTCATTGTCGACGAACAACTTAAAGCTATTCGAGAACTTTCGTCTTTCCGATCCAATTCCATTTTTTCTTTGCTCTTGATCTAGAACACATTAAATTCAGCTCATTCAAGTACATTTCAATTCAATTTAGTCCCAAAACACATAAACATATAAATTACCATTTTGCCCTAAGATTTCACATTTTACTATTTAGTCCTAATTGTACAAAACACAAAATACACAAAATTTGCCAAGACTATACAAGGGCGAATGTTCACAAGGGCATTATAAGTCCATTTCTTTCATTTATTTTGGAAATAAGCCCTCTAAACCCTCTAAAATTTACTTTTACAAATTAGCCCTAAATACTCAAATTTACCAAAATTTCCAATACCAAATATATTAATCTTAAACATATCTTTGATTTAAAACATCAAACATCAAAACCACAAGAACATGTCAATGGTAGAATATCACATATGCTTAGATTCAAAAATTTCAACATGGGTTCATTTAGTACTCTAAGCAACGATCTCGAAGCGTAAAATCAACAAAAATCGAGCTAAAATTCTTACCTAATTGAACCAAATAGTTGCCGATATTTCAAAGCTTCTTCAACCCCTTTTTCTTAGCTACATTCGCCATGAAAGAACATAAAGATGATGGCTTATTTTTTATGTTATTTTAACATACAACATGTTATTTAAATAATTACTTATTTAACCTTATGTCATAAAATTTCATAACATATAACTTAAGGGTACATTAGACATATACCACCACTACATCTAAAATTGGACTATTTACTCTTTCAATACCCCACTTTAAAAAGCCATCATCATTCTAGCACTTTACACTATAGTTTGCTACTTTTACTTTTTACGCGATTAAGTCCTTTTTCTAAATTAAACACACAAACGATAAAATTTCTCTGCGAGACTTTCACATACATTAATTCACATATAATAAACACAAAATATAATACTAAAATATTTCTCGGACTCGGATTTGTGGTCCCAAAACCACCATTTCGATTAGGGTCAAATTCGGTCTGTTACAACTCTCCCCCTTAAGGATTTTCGTCCCCGAAAATTCTTACCGTTAAACAACGTCGGATATTGTTGCCTCATTGAGTCCTCAGGCTCCCACGTAACCTCTTCAACTCTGTCCCGATTCCATAGTACCTTCACTAATGGAATCCTTTTGTTTCTTAACTCTTTCATTTCCTGAGTTAAAATACGGATCGGTTCTTCCTCATACGTCAAATTGGGTCGGATTTCAATTTCTGGTGGTGTGATCACATGTGACGGATCTGATCTGTACTTACGAAGCATCGAAACATGAAATACGTCATGTATCTTTTCTAACTCAGAGGGCAACTTTAATCTATAAGCAACAGGCCCAATACGTTCAGTGATTTCATAAGGTCCGATGAATCTCGGACTAAGTTTGCCTTTTGACCAAATTGGAGTACTTTCTTCCACGGAGAAACTTTCAAGAATACTCGATCCCCGACTTGAAATTCAACATCTTTACGTTTTAAATCAGCATAAGACTTTTGTCGATCTGAGGCAGCTTTCAAAGTATCTCTGATCACAGCCACTTTTTGTTCAGTTTCCTTGATCAAATCAACCCCATGTATTTTGTTTTCACTGAGCTCAGTCCAATACAATAGTGTACGACATTTGTGACCGTACAAAGCTTCGTAGGATGCCATTTTGATACTAGATTGAAAGCTATTATTATAAGCAAATTCAATCAGAGGTAGGTATCACTCCCACGTACCTTCAAACTCGAGAATGCAACATCTCAACATGTCCTCAAGTATCTGAATAGTTCTCTCGGATTGATGGTCCGTCTGCAGATGAAAGGCTGTACTAAAATGAAGTTTAGTACCTAAAGCATCTTGCAACTTCTTCCAAAACCGCGATGTGAATCTTAGGTCTCTGTTTGAAATAATGGAACTCGGTACACCATGCAATCTCACAATCTGTGATATATACAATTCAGCTAGTTTATCAAGTGAATAGTTTGTACGAACTGGCACAAAGTGAGCTGATTTAGTCAGTCTATCAACTATAACCCAGACAGCATCTTTCTTACTCGATGTCATAGGGAGACCGGATACAAAATCCATTGTAATTCTATCCCATTTCCATTCAGGTATCATGATTGGCTGAAGCAACCTAGAAGGCACTTGATGCTCGACTTTTACTTGCTGACAAATTAAGCACTTTGAAACAAATTCAGATATATCTCGTTTCATACCAGGCCACCAGTAAAACTACTTCAAGTCATTATACATTTTCGTGCTACCCGGATGTATCGACATCTGACTATTATGAGCTTCTTTCAATAACATCTGAATCAAATCCACGTCCCTCGGTACACATATTTGGCCTTTGTATTTCAAGCAGTCATTTTCATCAATTCGAAATCCTGACTCTGCATTATTTTCACACTGAACCCGTTTAACAGTCATATCTTTGTTAGATTTTTGTGCATCACAAATTTGCTGAATAAACATCGGTCTTGCTTTTAACTCGGCTATGATCGAACTATCACCTGGCATAACCATCTGTGTGTTCAATGCACGAAGAGCAAGCAATGCTTTTCGACTTAATGCATCTGCAACAACGTTAGCTTTCCCCGGATGGTAGTCAATCACTAACTCATAGTCTTTCAACAGTTCTAACCATCTGCATTGTCTCAAGTTCAACTTTTTGAGTCATCAAATATTTAAGACTTTTGTGATCCGAGTAAACATGACATTTCTCACCGTATAAATAATGGCGCCAAATTTTCAATGCGAACACAATAGTACGCAAGTTCTAAATCATCGTCGGGTAATTTCTTTCATGTGGCTTCAATTGTCTTTGAGCGTAGGCTATATTATGATTTGTGGGTACATAGCATGAAAATCGATTTGATATGTATGTGCATGGGCATATGGGTATGTTTTGTAAAGGAGGAAGTATTCGGTGGTTTTACCACAATTAGGTGACTTCGGTCACATATGTGAAATTGGTGACTTGGTCCCATATTTGACTCTGGTGGCCGGTCACATATTTGACTCGTGGCTTGGTCACATATTTGATTCTGGTGGCTTCGGTCACATATTCGACTCCGTGGCTTCGGTCACATATTTGACTCTGGTGGTTTGGTCACATATTTGGACTTGGTCGGTGACTTGGTCACATCTGTTTTGGTGGCTTTGCCACGATGAAGCGATGTGCATGTTGACTGCAAAGAAGCGCCTTCGATGGTGTGTAGCGGATGGAGGGTCGATTTAGTAATCCCCACGGTGTCTGGTTGATGCGGGGTGTGTAGCGGATGGATATTTAGGTTGGGTAGGGCTTGCATTTCATTTCATATACATATCCATGTAACATTGTATGATTATTATATGATCGCTATAAAATGGGCCTTTGGGCTAAATTTGAGTAAAATGGGCCTTTAGGCTAAATTTGAGTAAAATGGGCCTTTGGGCTAAATATGAGTTAAATGGGCCTTTGGGCCAAATATTTGATTAAATGGGCCTATGGCCATATGTGAAAATTTTGGGTTTGAAAGCATGTGATAAAATGGGCTTTTTAGTGTATGTGTTATACATTGAGTTTATGACTCACCCATTTTTATGGGATAACTTTTCGGATAACTCATAGTGCGATGGATCGGGACGTGAAGGATTTCGAGGTGGCGATGCTCGTAATAAGTATTATGGAGATTTTCCAACTTAAACTCTTTAAGTTAAATTTTATTACTTAGACTTTAATTTGGGTTGCCAATATTATGTAATAAGGCCATTATAAATTATCTTTAATTTTGTGTTTGGATTTATTTTAATTTACGCTATGAATAATTATCAAATATCTAAATGGTTTTCGATAAATTATTTAAAATGTGTTTGTTACTATTATATAAATGTTTTCAAAGAAATGTTCTTAAGTTTGGTTTCCTTATTATTTTATTAATTCCTTCTAAAATAATGTTTTCGCTAAAGTTTTACTTGAGGAACATACCAAATCCGGTTGGGCTTTTTGGGCGGGTTTGGGGTGTTTCAATTTGATATCGAGCCTGTGTTTAAACTCTCGGCCTTGGGTTTTGAAGCCCACAACGTTTTCAAAATTTGGCCCAAAGATTTTTTGAAAGTTTTTCTTAAGATAAATGGTTTTATAAGAGCATGGCACTTCGAATTCTCGGCCAGATCCATCGGTATGTACCTTCATTTGATAAATGATATGAATGTTTGATAAGCCTAAGGAAACTTTAGAGACATGGACCCTAGGCGTATGTGTGCTACTACGAAACCACTTGAATATCATTTCATAAGACTTTCTTTTAATAAGAAGTGAAAAGATTCTAATACATAAGACTTTTCAGTAAAATACAACTTTGCCTTCTGCGACGACTTGTTCGATCACTTAAAAGGCCGCGGTATTCTCTAAAATTGATCTAAGGTCGGGGTATCATCACTTAAAGTGAAAGAAGCGGATATCCATAAGACGGCTTCCGAACCGATATAGCCACTATGAATTTTCGTAATGCCATTCGATTGACGAACGCCCCAATTGCGTTTATGGATATGATGAACCGAATTTTTCAGCCCTACTTGGATCGGTTCGTCGTGGTATTCATGACGACATCCCGTGTATTCTAAGTCCAAAGTGGAACATGATGAGCATCTCCGGATTGTGTTACGAGTTTTAAGGAGAAGAGTCGCACGCCAAATTCAAGAAGTGTGAATTTTGGTGAAAGAGGTTACATTTTAGGACATGTGGTATCTGCAAGGATTAGGTGGATCCTCGGAAGATCGAGGTCAGTTAGATTGGAAACCACCTAAGTCCGTGAATCGAGGTTCGTAGTTTCTTGGGTTTAGCCGGATATTACCGAAGATTCGTCGAAGGGTTTTCATCGATAGCTGCACCTCTAACGAAATTGCTGAGGAAAGAGGTATCTTCGTGTGGACCGATAAGCAACAAGAGAGTTTTGAGAAGCTCAAGAAAGTTTTGACTAAGCTCTGCTTTGATTCACTCAAGCGGGAAAGGATTTTATCGTGTATCGCGATGCTTCTCACACGGGATTAGGATGTGTTTTAATGCAAGGCGGAAAGGTAGTTGCGCATATGCGTCTCGGCGATTGAGACCGCATGAAGTTAATTACCCGACGACGACTTGGAGTTGGCATTTGTAGTCTTTGCTCTTAAGGTTTGGAGACATTACTTATACGGGAAAAGTCATGATATATACGGACCACAAAAGTCTGAAATATCTACCGACTCGTAAAGAATTGAATCAGAGGCAGAAGGTGGATAGAGTTGTTAAAAGACTACGATTGTTCTATCGAGTACCATCCGGGTAAGGCGAATGTGGTGGCGCACGCCTAAGTCGAAAAGTGGTGTCGATTTAAGAGCGATGTTTGCACATCTTAGTCTCTACGATGATGGAAGCTTGTTGGCGTAACTTGAGTTAAGCCGAGCATGGTTAAGTCAAGTGAAAGAGAGGCAATTAATAGATGAAGATCCGAGTGAAAAGCTTCGACAGTGCGAGTGGGAAATTGGAAGATTTTGGTATTAACGGTGAAGGGTATTGTGCTTTAAAGGTAAAGTCTCGTATGCCGAGGGATCGGAGTTGAGGTAAAAGATACTCCGGGAATCGCATGGTAGCCCTATGCTATGCATCCTGGAGGAAGTAAGTTATATCGAGACTTGCGAGATCGGTTTTGGTGCTTTGGTCTTAGCGGAAGTTACGGAGTTTGTAGGGAAGTGCTTGACGTGTCGAGAAGTTAAGGTTGAACATCAAGTACCTTCCGGATTGCTTCACCGATAAAGATTCCGCAGATGGAAGTGGGAGAGAATCACCATGGATTTTGTTAGTGGGCTTCTCTTACGCCTACTAAGAAAGACTCCATTTGGGTGATAGTGGATCGATTGACTAAATCGCACATTTTATCCATTCGGGTTGATTACTCTTTGCGTAAATTGGCAAAATTATATGTGGTGAAATTGTGAGATTGCATGGAGTGCCATTGTCGATAATTTGAGACGAGATTCAGATTTACGCCGCGATTTTGGAAAGCATTGCATCGCTTTGGGCACCAAATTAGACTTCAAGACGGCATTTCATCCTCAATGACGATCCATCCGAAAGAGTAATCCAGATCTTAGAAGATATGTTAAGGGTTGTGTGATAGATTTCAAGGGAAGTTGGGAGGAATTCTTACCGTTGGCGAATTTGCGTACAACAACGATTTCAATCCAAGATACTGGATGGCACCGTATGAAGCACTATATGGACGGAAGTGTCGCACTCCTACGTGTTGGATGTAATTAGGGAACAGCGATTTTGGGTCCGTAGATAGTGTCCGAATCGAAGAAAAGGTTAAGATAATCCGGGCTCGGTTAAAGGAAGCATCGATGCATAAAAATCGTACGCGATTTAAAGCGGAAAGAAATAGAATATGCGGTGGGAGACCAAGTTTTCTAAAGGTTTCACCTTGAAAAAGGTGATGAGATTTGGACGTAAAGGAAACTAAGTCCCGTGTTCATTAGACCTTATCGGATTGTGAAGCTGGCCGGATCTGTCGGGCGACGTTAGATTTGCCTTGAATTGAAACAAATGCACGATGTGTTTCATGTTTCAATGTTACGCTGCTAATCGATCGGATCCATCTCATATAGTACCGATTGAGGAGGTGAAATTAAGATCGATTTGTCATATGAAGAGGAGCCAATTCAAATTCGGAGCGAGATGTAAAGGTTTTACTGAGAAAATCGGTTCTCGTTAAGGTATTATGGCGAAATCACGGATCAGAAGAAGCTTCGTGGGAACCGGAGGAAGCGATGCGACAGCAATACCCTCACTTATTCCAGACAGGTAATTTCGGGGACGAAATTATTTTAAGGGGGGTAGAACTGTAACATCCTGATAATTAGGGGCTATGCATTTTACTTAATTGATTGATGTTGCATGCTTAATCTTTATTAAGTGCAATTTTGGAAGTTATTTGAGCTTCATTTATTAAGTGAATGCTTTGCTAAGCTTTTAATTTCTATTAATTAGAGAGAACTAAGCTATTAAGGCCTTAAGAATTGATGATGAGAAGTTCTAATATAAGTTAAGTAATTGGCAAAGTGGTTAAGATACATGGGTGTGTTCTTGAGGTACAAGGTTCGAATCTCCTAGCTAACATTAGGGAGATTTTAATTTTTTGTTTACTTCCTTGTAAGTGTCGGCCAAGAATATTCTAGAGTGGATGAGCTTTCATCCATTTTGGCTTGTTGACCATGAGAAAAGGAAGTTAAAGAACATAAGGCATGGAATCACAAATTCATGATAAGATGAGGGGACAAAGGCATGAAATAGGGCTATGTTTTGGGGATGTGTTCATGGTCATTTGACCATGAACCTAGACGGCATGAAGGCTAAGGGAGAGGCTTAGTTGTGTAGTAAATTCTTTGGATATGATGGGGAAGAAACAAGGAGGAAAAGGGGATATGTTGGCATTGATGTGGTAATTTTTGCTTTGCCATTAGGGGGAAAAGTTAGCCAAAAGCCTAGGTTGTCCATCTTTTCTCATTTTCTCCAAAAATTCTCTCCTAGCCGAATGTGCCATAGAGTTTAGGTAAAAACTCTCTTTGTTTTAGCTTTCATCCTTTTGACCAAATCTTCTTCTTTTGGTAGAATGTACCATAGTCATTTTGGTACATTTTCATTTTTGATTTAGCCTCAATTGCTTGAACCAAATACAACCTTCTTTCTCTCATTTAGTTTTCATTTTGAAACCAAAAACCACAAAGTTTAAGCACCATTATTCTTCTTCATTTCTCTCCTCTTGCCGAATGTATCTAAGTGCCATAGTCCATCTCTCTTCTCTTTGATCCTATTCTTGTTTTTCTTTTTCTTTTCACCTTATTTTTCTTATCTTTCTCTCATTGCCGAAATCACCATTATCATTTTCTTCTCTCTTCGCTTACTTCTTTCTCCTTTCATTCTCTTTCTTCTTTCTCTTCAAAACCGAATCCATTATTTTGAAGCCACCATTTTATTCTTTTATTTTGTGAAGGCGAATCATCATTCTCTTTTCTTCTTTTTCAAGCCGAACCTTCAAGTGATCAAAGTAAGATGCTATCATTTATTTTCATCACTTCCTTTCACTTGAATAAGATTGGAAATCATAATCTTTTATTTCTCTCTTAGGCCGAATCTCTTGAAAAGATTTTGAAAGGAACTTTGTTGAAGACAACCTTAAGTGACCATTCGAATCATCAAGGTAAGACTACTATTTTGGATTATATCAATTTCTTTAGATAGACTACTAATCTAAGTTATTTTTAGGAGCGATCTAAGATCATCAAGATAGGTAAGAAAAGAGCCGTCAAGTGTTTGGAAGAGGAGGTATTCCTTTACCATCGAACTACAAGCGAAGAGCGAGATCGGGGTTAGAGATTTTCCACCGGTTGTGGACCCTCCGCAAACGAGGATCGATTATTCAAGTAGTGCGCATAATCGAACCACTCTACGTTGGTGGAATACCCATGGTTTTGATCCATCTAGTGGAGAAAACCGCAAATAACAATCATTCGTGAATGAGGGTAAGGATTTAGATCCATCGTTTATAAGTAGAGTTTTTGCTAACAATAGTATATACTAACCAAGTGTGTTAATCATCTAGGTGTGGACGAGCTAGAAAGTATTGTGCTCATTGTTACTAGGTGTGTAACCATGCATTAAAATTTCCATAGATTTATATTATTAAAAGTGATTATATGATAATATGTTTGTTTGCGGATACCAATCTTTGGTATACAAAATTCGTGTATGTTACCCAATATTCCGCTTATTTTGATATATGCATCAATATGAAATAAGCATGACTATATTATGATTTGTGGGTACATAGCATGAAAATCGATTTGATATGTATGTGCATGGGCATATGGGTATGTTTTGTAAAGGAGGAAGTATTCGTGGTTTTACCACAATTCGTGACTTCGGTCACATATGTGAAATTGGTGACTTGGTCCCATATTTGACTCTGGTGGCCGGTCACATATTTGACTCTGGTGGCCGGTCACATATTTGATTCTGGTGGCCGGTCACATATTCGACTCCGTGGCTTTGGTCACATATTTGACTCTGGTGGCTTGGTCACATATTTGGACTTGGTCGGTGACTTGGTCACATCTGTTTTGGTGGCTTTGCCACAATAAGAGCGATGTGCATGTTGATTGCAAGAATCGCCTTCGATGGTGTGTAGCGGATGGAGGTCGATTTAGTAATCCCACGGTGTGTCTGGTTGATGCAGGGGTGTGTAGCGGATGGATATTTAGGTTGGTAGGGCTTGCATTTCATTTCATATACATATCCATGTAACATTGTATGATTATTATATGATCTCGCTATAAATGGGCCTTTGGGCTAAATTTGAGTAAAATGGGCCTTTGGGCTAAATTTGAGTAAAATGGGCCTTTGGGCTAAATATGAGTTAAATGGGCCTTTGGGCCAAATATTTGATTAAATGGGCCTATGGCCATATGTGAAAATTTTGGGTTTGAAAGCATGTGATAAAATGGGCTTTTTAGTGTATGTGTTATACATTGAGTTTATGACTCACCCATTTTTATGGGATAACTTTTCAGATAACTCATAGTGCGATGGATCGGAATGACAAAGGATTTCGAGGTGGCGATGCTCGTAATAAGTATTATGGAGATTTTCCAACTTAAACTCTTTAAGTTAAATTTTATTACTTAGACTTTAATTTGGGTTGCCAATATTATGTAATAAGGCCATTATAAATTATCTTTAATTTTGTGTTTGGATTTATTTTAATTTCGCTATGAATAATTATCAAATATCTAAATGGTTTTCGATAAATTATTTAAAATGTGTTTGTTACTATTATATAAATGTTTTCAAAGAAATGTTCTTAAGTTTGGTTTCCTTATTATTTTATTAATTCCTTCTAAAAATAATGTTTCCGCTAAAGTTTTACTTGAGGAACATACCAAATCCGGTTGGGCTTTTTGGGCCGGGTTTGGGGTGTTTCACTTTACCCGATTCAGGCTGAACTAACACTAGAGCTTCGGTCAAAAGGGCTTTCAGCTAATCAAAGCTTTTCTGACATTTTTCTGACCACTCGAACCTAACATCTTTCTGCAATAACTTTGTCAACGGGGTAGCTATCATAGAAAAACCTTTCACAAATCGTCGATAGTAACTCGCAAGTCCCAAAAGCTTTGGATTTCAGAAACATTCTTTGGTGGTTTCCAATCAATAATAGTCGATATTTTGCTCGGGTCAACACAAATACCCGATGCTGAAACAACATGACCCAAGAAACTGACTTCATTCATCCAGAACTCACACTTGCTAAACTTTGCATACAACTGTTGATCTCGCAAAGTTTGTAACACTAATCTCAAATGCTCGGCATGCTCGGTTTCATCTTTAGAGTAGATTAGTATATCATCAATAAACACTACTACAAACCGATCTAAAAATTGCCTGAAGACCCGATTCATTAGGTCCATAAAAATAACAGGTGCATTAGTGAGTCCAAAAGGCATAACCAGAAACTCAAAATGTCCATACCTCATCCGAAATGCAGTTTTTGGCACATCTGCATCTCTGACTCACAACTGATAATAACCCGATCTCAAATCTATCTTCAAAAATACTAAAGCCCCTATCAATTGATCAAACAAATCAACAATCAGAGGTAACGGGTACTTATTCTTTATAGTTACCTTATTGATTCTGATAATCAATACACATTCGCATCGTTCCATCTTTCTTTTCATAAAAAATGGTGCACCCAAGGAGAGAAACTTCGATCGTGCAAAGCCCTATCATTAATTCTTGCAATTGTGCTTTCAACTCTTTTAACTCGGTGAGGTGCCATTTGATCTGAGCCATTGTGATTGGAGTCGTTCCCGTGTTAATTCAATGCTAAACTCAATCTCTCGTACTGGTGGTAAACCTGGTAGTTCTTGAGAAACACATCGGGTATTCACACACAATCATGCAGATTCAATATACTTTTCGGACATTTTATTATCCGATTACATAAGCCAAATAAGCAGCACCCTTTTCTCACATACTTTCCGGCCGATATCGAGGATATTATTGTAGGAAACCTGCTTAAATCATGGATTTAATTACGATGATCTCACCGATTCGACATCTCAAATCAATAAGCTTTCTTTTGCAATTCACCACTGCATCATGTGAAGTTAACCAGTCCATTCCCAAAATTATATCGAACTCATCGAAGGGCAACAACATTAAATCGGCTGGGAAATAATAATCCCGAATCATCAACGGGCAACCTCTACACGCTTTATTAACAAGTACACATCTACCCAAAGGGTTGGACACCCGAATCACAAACTTAGTAGACTCAACTTGCAGAGTCTTACTGAATACTAGAGTTTCACACACATATGAATGAGTCGAACCAGGATCAATCAATGCAATCACAGTAATATCATAAAGGGCGAAAGTACCGGTAATGACATCGGGGGAAGAAACATCCTCTCTGGCTCGTGTAGCATAAGCTCTGATAGGTGCTCGGGCCTCTGATCAAACTACAGTGTCCTTCGTCCCTCCCTGACTACCACCTACTTTACTAGAATATTTGGATGGTCGACCCCGTGCTGGCGTGCTGCTCGGTCTAGTGTTCTGAACCATATTCTGTTCGGCTAACATCGGGCACTCTCAAATAAAATGGTCCGACAATCCACATTTAAAGCAGGACCGATCACGAACCCTACAACTTCCAGAATGCCATTTCTCGTAATGTTTACACTTAACCGGTCCTGTGGAACGTTACCAACACTAGCTATCGAAGTGGCTCGATAACTTTCTAGAGGTTGATCACGTCTAGGTAAGTCTGAAGTAGCTTTATGTCGGTTGGAGTCATCTCGAATTTCTTAGGCAATCGAATGGTAAGTCTTACTCGTTGATCTCTTACAGTATCTCTAGCTTCTATTTGACTTTTCTTTTCTCTTTTTGAGCTCTTGACCTTACAAGCCCACTCGACTAGTATCACAAACTCTTTGATTTCAAGAATGCCGACCGACAACTTTATATCTTCATTCGGACCGTTTTCAAATCTTTTGCACATAATGGCTTCAGTGAAAACACTCTCTAGCATATCTCGCTAAGTCGACAAATTTCGTTCATATTCTGTCACAGTCATTCGCCCCTGTTTTAGTTCAAGAAATTCCTTTTGTTTTTGATCGATGAATCTCTGACTGATATATTTCTTACGGAACTCAATTTGGAAGAAGTCCCAAGTTACTTTTTCTTTCGGAACTACGGATAGCAGTGTGTTCCACCAATGATAGGCAGTGTCCCGAAGTAGAGATATAGCACACTTTAGGCATTCATCTGGAGTACAAGATAACTCATCGAGTACCCAAATAGTGTTATCAAGCCACATCTCGGCTCGTTCTACATCATCATTATCATTGGCCTTGAATTCCTCGTACCCATATTTCTTGATTTTATCAATGGGAGGTCTGCTAGATCTCATCGGATCTATCATCGAAGTCTTTGAAGGTCTGGGAGTTGGATTATTTGGGGTGGAGGTTGTTGTACAGATCGGATTATTACGAACAAACTGGGTAAACCATTCATTCATCATTTGGTAGAAGGCTTGTTTAGCCTCCCCTCATGGCTACCGTGGCGGTCGAGAGTCTCATTGGCCGATCCACGTGGGAGACCAGTATAACGCTCTCCACATTATCACTCTGACTCTATCGGGATCGAATCCATTTACTATATAAAATACAATTGAAATTGTCAGAAGTCACCACACTATCATATATACAATTCAAAGGCATGTATAGCTACACTCTTACATACTACGGTAGTCCTAGAATCGACTAAACCGTAGCTCTGATACCAATAAAATGTAACACCCCTAACCCATATCCGTCGCCTGACTTGGGTTACGAGGCATTACCGACCAAAGCACATCTTAGAACAGTCATAATTCACATGTTTTAAAACTTCACCATTCAATCATATATATATAAATATTTCTCATATAACATTCAAATAATCAAAGTTTCAGATGACTTATTACTCTACAAATTATATGCGCATACATTAAAACATGCAAACATATATTAATACATTTCATATAACTAATATGAACCAATATATCTATTTCATCTGTCAAATATCAATGTACCATTTCCTAACTCAGCACATGCTCATTTCAAAACTATATGAGCCATATTGCACAACTTAATTACCTCTTACATATGCAACATTGATATCAGTCAATATGAGCAAACATGATTGGTATATTATTTTAAGTTAAAACATCCACACGAAAAAAGTTATACATTTACATGTACTACACGTAAACAATTATCATTAAAGATTAAACATACCTCGCTCCTAATTATAAGACCATTCGCATATGACTATATTAATTTAAATCATTTTGATGCACAAATCATAACTAAAAGTACACTCAATTCACATACCAACTTACCATACTCAAATTACAAATGCATAACCAAAACACCAACCAAATTTTAACCACAATCATGCCCATCATTAACTATTTACTATGTACTAAAGTAACCATCAAATTCACCGTTAATTCACATCCATATGACTATTATACCAACCACCATATTCGATCCCAATAAATAGGTTCATAATATACCTAGTTTACTAACATTTTACTTACACATACATGGTATACAAGACATATACACTTATTCCTATATAATACACATAAAGTGACTTTAAGAGGAAACCAAATATACATCTTTTCTTATTACATATTTTATGTATATATGACCATATCCATTTGAGTCATTTTCAAACATTCATATTAAACCATACATGCCTAATTTGCATACTATGATCATGTCTATACAATACTTTCATAACCTCAATAGCTATCCCATGAGAGAACATATCATAAGCACATGTATATATATATATATATAATAATTAAGTATAGCTGAATATACTCATACATTGAACAACCTACTAATTATCTCACAAATAACCAAATCAATTACATGAACATATAACATAAACATTACTTAATCAATTTATATGTCACTTGTCATAATTCATCAAGCATTAATCATCTACCTTATAGTCTAAGTCAAAATCATAAATCATCAATCACATTTATGAATACAAATCATATTGTATAATCAAAAATACCATTCATGCACGTCATATAGCATATTTACCAAAATGAGCTTAAACCATGATTAGACATAATAGAACTCAAGCATAAAAATCAAGCCATTTTCGCTTGGCTGTATATATATATAGATGTTAGAAAATCATTCAAACGTTGATCTAGCCTATATATGCCTTAAATTCAAAATCAACTAACTGGATAGTACCAAAAAGAGATGATAGTGTGGTTGACTTCACCAACGATCCTTCGAGCCTGTAGCTTGACCAAAATCTATAAAAACAAATAGCGAAAACACACAAAGTAAGCTCACTGGCTTAGTAAGTCTTAAGCACATATAATTGTAATGAACATACATGTAAACATTTTAATCTTCAAGCTTATAATATTGTACATAAATATTTCTATATATATATATATATAATACACATAGCCGAATACTAGTGTCACATTTGTATTAATTATTATCACTATGTCATCATGAACATATACTTCATCAACTTCACATATAAGCAATGTACATACACATTAATGATAGGTTCAACATTATAAAATAAAGTACTTGTGGAATTGTCCATTTTAGCACATCGTATTTAATCAAAACGATATGAAATTTGCTCACTTCATGCCTTACAAACATAGTAAGCTAACTCTTATATGTAACTTACCTTGTTTGATTCTCAAATTTTCCATTTATAGTAATTCAGGCATTAAGCACCTGCTAGGCACGAAGCTTAGAATATGTCACCCAAGCACTAAGCTTTGAATATGTCGCCAAGCACTAAGCCTACTAGGCACTAAGCTTTGAATATGTCACCTAAGACTAAGCCTTCTAGGCACGAAGCTTTGAATATGTCACCGGCACTAAGCACGCTTTAGGCACGAGGCCTGAATATATCACCAGCACTAAGCCTGCTAGGCACGAAGTCTGAATATGTCACCGACACTAAGCCTGCTAGGAACGAAGCCCGAATATATCACCGGCACATAGCCTGCTAGGTAATAAGCCCAAAATAATTCATAAACCAATCACATACTTCACATTTTTCCCAAATAATACATCAAAGATACATATTCATATAATATTGTCAACTTATGCATTCAAGCCAATTTAACCATATACATTCGGATATCACAACAATTTACCTTCAAATTTATCGAACATTATCATTTAACATATTTCAACTTGAGGACTTACCACGACTGTCGACGAACAACTTAAATCGGTTATTCGAGAACTTTCATCTTTCCCCGATCCAATTTCGTTTTTCTTTGCTCTTGATCTAGAACACATTAAATTTAGCTCATTCAAGTACATTTCAATTCAATTTAGTCCCAAAACACATAAACATGCAAATTACCATTTTGCCCCTAAGATTTCACATTTTTACTATTTAGTCCTAATTATACAAAACACAAAATACACAAAATTTGCCAAGACTATACAAGGGCCGAATGTTCACAAGGGCATTATAAGTCCATTTCTTTCATTTATTTTGCAAATAAGCCCCTCTAAAAATTTACTTTTACAAATTAGCCCTAAATACTCAAATTTACCAAAATTTCCAATACCAAATATATTAATCTTAAACATATCTTTAATTTAAAAACATCAAACATCAAAAACCACAAGAACATGTCAATGGCTGAATATCACATATGCTTAGATTCAAAAATTTTAACATGGGTCAGCTAGTACTCTAAGCAACGATCTCAGAAACATAAAAATCAACAAAAATCGAGCTAAAATTCTTACCTAATTGAACCAAATAGTTACCGATATTTCAAAGCTTCTTCAACCCCTTTTTCTTAGCTACATTTGGCCATGAAAGAACATAAAGATGATGGCTTATTTTTTTATGTTATTTTAACATATAACATGTTATTTAAATAATTACTTATTTAACCTTATGTCATAAAATTTCATAACATATAACTTAAGGGTAGATTAGACATATGCCACCCACTACATCTAAAATTGGTTTATTTACTCTTTTAATACCCCACTTTAAAAAGCCATCATCATTCTAGCACTTTACACTATAGTTTGCTACTTTTACTTTTTACGCGATTAAGTCCTTTTTCTAAATTAAACACACAAACGATAAAATTTCTCTGCGAGACTTTCACATACATTAATTCACATATAATAAACACAAAATATAATACTAAAATATTTTTCAGACTCGAATTCGTGGTCCCGAAACCACCATTCCGATTAGGGTCAAATTCAGTCTGTTACAGTTCCTATTGGTTCAACGGGCAAGTCTACAATATGAATTGTATATCCAAGATATGATCAATAAGTGAGTGATTATCTATTTCAGGTACGTTGAATGCACATTAAGTGTGTATAAAAGGTAAGTACCTATATGACTTTGATATGAAAAAGAGTATGATTGAAAATGAGAATGTGAATCTTAAAATGTTGAATGTGGCAAATGTGGCCATAAGTTTATGAACTAAGATATATATGTGATAGTTGTTAAGTGATCAATATATGTGCCAATGTGTTTATTTGTATATGACTTACTAAGCTTTCAGAAAGCTTACTCTCTGTGTGTGTTTTCTCTATTTTATTGGTCATCGAAGCTACTGAAGGCTCGAGATTGTCAAGGATCGTCATCACACTACAAAAACTTATTTTTGGTACCCTTTTGGAAATGTATATAGTTAAATATGGCATGTATAGACTAGATATGTGTATATGTTTTTGGAAGTGACCTTAGCCATGTATTTTGGCAAGTTTAATTTGGAAATATGCTTAAATGAATATGATATATGATGCATATCTTGGCAAGGTGGAAGCTTATGAAATGGCCAAGTTTTGAGTGAGCTATTGAATGAATTATGCTTGTAATGATATGAGTTTATTTCTTTGGAATCATCATGGTTGGAATTGGCATTGAGTGTATAAATTGAAAGGTCAATTTGGTATGTTTTGGTTGCCATATATGCAAGTTATGTGTTTATAGATATATTGCTTGTAGGAAGACTCTAAGTGGGTGGTATATTGGCCTTGTAAAAGGGCCTATAATGTCACACGATTGAGGCACACGGGCGTGCCTAAGACATTGGGTAAATTGGCAGAATGTGGCTTAAATTGCACATGGCCTTGACACGGGTGTGCTTGGTGGCCGTGTGAGAAATGGCAGTATGTGATCTATTAGTACACGGCCTTAGCACACGGGCGTGCTTGGTGACCGTGTTGATTTGGGTAGTATACTACCATGAGAAGGACTCACGAGAGTGTCAACTAGTCGTGGGTGAGGCACGGCCTACCCCCACGGTCGTGTGTCCCTTGTATTTTGGAAAAGTTCCAAATTTTCATGAATTTACTTATGTGTTTCAATTTAGTCCCGACTCGGTTACTATCATGCTTAAGGTCTCAATGATCTACATAAGGGACATCATGTTTGATTTTATTAAATACATGTATGATTAATTATATAAATGTTTTCGATCTGTCTAGTAATACCTTTAACCCTAAACCGGTGACAGACATGGGATAGGGGTGTTACATTTGATTGGTATCGAGCTACGATTTAGTCGATCTCAGACTAACGTAGCGTGTCAGAGTCTAGCTATACATGACATATATTTGAACTGTGATAGTGTGATGAATCTTGACGTATAAAATGTTATTTTTGTATAGCAATGGATCCTAAAAGAGCCGTAGCTAACGATGTAGAAAGTAATGCGCCTGCTCCCGCGTAAGGGTAGCGCCCTCTAATTTGAGACCGGCTACGAGCGGTCGAGAGGAGAAGCTAAACAAGCTTTCTTCTAGATGATGAGTGAGTGGTTCACTCAATTCATGAGAAATAACACGACTATTTCACCCCCGCCCTCGGTTAATCCCTCTCAGACTACAGTTGTGCCACTGGTTGTGTATCCGAATCTATTAAATAAGCCTCCGATTGACAAGATCTGTAAGTATGGGGCTGAAGAGTTCAGAGCTACCAATAATGATGATGCTAAAAAAGCTGAATTCTAGATTGAAAATACTATTCGGGTATTTGATGAGATGTCTCGACTCGAAAGAATGCATAAAGTGTGTTGTATCGTTACTTCAAGATGCGGCTTATCAATCGTGGAAAACCTTAATTTTTGTTGTTCCGAGAGAACAAGTTACATGGGATTTCTTTCAGATTGAGTTTGAAAGAAATATATCAGTGAGAGATTCGTCGATCAGAAATGAAAAGAATTTCTGGAGCTTAAACAAGGTCGAATGACTGTCACTGAATATGAATGAGAGTTTGTGTGGCTAAGTCAATATGCTTAAGAGTGTATATCTTCCGAAGCGATAATGTTCAAAAGATTCGAAGATGGTCTTAATGAAGATATTTGTTTGCTAGTTGGGATATTAGAAATAAAAGAGTTCGTTACACTCGTTGATCGAGCATGTAAAACTGAAGCACTTGGGAAAGATAAAAGAAAAGTTGAAACTGAAGCCCGAGATATGAGAAAGAGATTTCAGAACAAATCATTTCAATCTACTCCGAAGAGATTTAGAGATGATCAAAGTCATTCCAGGGATAACGCGAGACATTTGAACAGGACCTGAGATAAATTGCAAATGAGTTCCAAAATCCCAGCAACTTCTGTGGCCAGTGTTGGTAATGTTCGATCTGAGATATCTAAACGTAAACATTGCGAAAAGAGGCATTTGGGAAGCTACAGATTAAATGATAAAGCTTGCTTCAGATGTGGATCGCTTGATCATTTTATCCGTGATTGTCCTGAGTCTGTTGACCTAGAGACTGTTCAGAATCTAAGACTTGAAAATGCATCTGGGAGGGGTAGACCTTCAAAGAATACAAGAAATGTTAGTGGTAGTCAGAGGTGCACGAGAACACTATGGTAAGATCTGAAGCTAGAGCGCATGCTAGAGCATATGCTATCCGAGCTCTGAAAAGCTTCATCACCTGATGTTATAACGAGTATTTTTACTCTTTATGATACTTCTATGATTGCTTAGATAGACCCTGGTTCTACGCATTCATACATATGCATGAATTTAGTATATAGTAAGACTATGCCTGTAGAGTCTACTGAATTTGCTATAAAAGTATCGAACCCCTTAGGTAAAAGTGTCCTGGTTGACAAAGTGTGAAAGAACTATCCGTTAATGTTCCGAGACTTGTATTTTCCTACTAATCTAATGCTACTGCCATTTGATAAATTCGATATTATTTTGGGAATGGATTGGTTGTTTATGCATGATGCCGTTGTGAACTGTAGAAGAAAGACTATAGATTTAAGAAGTCCGAAGGATGAGATTGTACGAATTGAGTCTAATGATTTAAATGGATTGCCTACTGTGATATCCGTTTTGAAAGCTCAGAGTTATGTGAAAAAAGGGTATGAATCATATTTTGCTTATGTGATTGATTCAAAAGTATCCGAGAAGAAAGTTGAATCAGTACCCATTATTTGTGATTTTTCTGATGTGTTCCCTAAAGAGTTACAAGGATTACCTCCGATTCGTGAAGTTGAATTTGGTTTTGAATTGTTGCCTGGTACAACACCTATTTTGATAACTCCATATAGAATGACACCAATGGAGTTGAAAGAGTTAAAGTCACAGCTACAAGAATTGACTAATAGAGGGTTTGCTAGACCGAGTTTTTTACCTTGGGGTGCTCCTGTTCTATTTGTGAAAAAGAAAGATGACACGATGAGAATATGTATCGATTACCGTTAGTTGAATAAGGTGACTATAAAGAACAAATATACTTTGCCTAGAATTGATGATTTGTTTGATCAATTAAAAGGAGCTACTACGTTTTCCAAGATTGATTTGAGATCGGGATACTACCAATTGAGAGTTAAAGATTCAGATATTTCGAAAACTACTTTTCGAATGAGGTACGGGCATTATGAGTTTTTAGTTATGCCATTCGGACTAACCAATGCTCCTGCTATTTTTATAAACTTGATGAATAGAATTTTCAGACCGTATCTGGATCAATTTGTTGTTGTTTTCATTGACGACATTTTGATTTACTCATGTGATGAGAATGAGCATGCAGAATATTTGAAAATTATGTTGCAAACTTTGAGAGAAAAGTAATTGTACGGAAAATTCAGCAAATGTGAATTATGGTTGAATGAGGTCAGTTTTCTGGGGCATATTGTGTCAGCTTCTAGGATTTTTGTTGATCCGAGCAATATTTCTGCTATTCTAAATTGGAAACCTCTGAGAAATGTATCTGAAGTTCGCAGTTTTCTAGGTTTAGCTGGTTATTACTGTAGATTTGTAAAGGGCTTTTCAACAATAGCTACTCCGTTGACAAGATTACTTCAAAAAGATATCAGATTTGAATGTTTAGATAAATGTCAGAGATTTGATCGGTTGAAAACTCTATTAATAGAAGCTCTAGTGTTAGTACAACCAGAATCAGGTAAGGAATTTGTTGTATACAGTGATGCTTCATTAAACGATCTGGGATGTGTTTTGATGCAAGAGGGAAAAGTGGTAGCTTATGCTTCGAGACAATTAAAGCCTCATGAAAAGAATTATCCGACACACGACCTTGAGCTCGCTGCGATTGTGTTTGCACTTAAAGTTTGGCGTCGTTATTTGTGCGGTGAGAAATGTCATGTGTTTTCAGATCATAAAAGTCTAAAATATCTAATGACCCAGAAAAAATTGAACCTGCGTCAAAGAAGATGGTTAGAACTGTTAAAAGATTACAAGCTTGTGATAGATTATCATCCGGGTAAAGCAAACGTGGTTGCTGATGCGTTGAGTAGAAAGTCATTGTTTGCACTACGTACTTTGAATGCTCAGTTAGATTTGTCTGATGATAGCTCTGTGATAGCTGAATTGAGAGTGAAACCGTTATTTGTACAGCAAATATGTGATGATCAGAAGGTTGATAATGAACTGTTGTTGAAACAAGCTCAGTGTGAATTGAATTCTGAATCTGAATTCTGAGTTGTTGATGATTGTTTGAGATTCTGAGATCGAATCTGTGTTCCAAGAAATTCAGAGTTGATTCAGTTGATTTTGAATGAAGCCCATAATAGTCGTTTATCTGTTCATTCGGGTAGTACAAAAATGTATCATGATTTGAAACTACACTACTGGTGGTCTGGTATGAAACGGGACATTTCTAAATTTGTTTCAAAATGCTTAGTTTGTCAGCAAGTGAAAGCTGAACATCAATTTCCGTTGAGATTGCTGTAGCCGATTCTGATTCCTGAGTGGAAATGGGATAGAGTAACTATGGACTTTGTTTCTGGGTTGCCTCTGACTCCAAGAAAGAAGGATGCGATATGGGTCATAGTTGAACGATTAACTAAATCTGCCCATTTTATTCCTGTAAGATCTGACTACTTGCTTGAAAGATTAGCTGAGCTTTATATTTTCGAGATTGTGAGATTGCACGGGGTGCCACTATCTATTATGTCAGATAGGGATCCGAGATTCACATCGCAGTTCTGGAAGAAATTGCAAGACACTTTGGGTACAAAATTACATTTAAGTACAGGTTTTTATCCGCAAACGGATGGTCAGTCCGAGCAAATTATTCAGATTCTCGAAGATATGTTAAGATGTTGTGTACTTGAGTTTAATGGTTCATGGGAACAATACCTGCCGTTGATTGAATTTGTGTATAACAATAGTTTTCAGTCGAGCATCAAAATGGCACCATATAAAGCCTTGTACAGACGTAAATGTCGTACACCTCTATATTGGACTGAACTCAGTGAGAATAAGTTACACGAGGTCGATTTGATAAAAGATACCGAACAGAAAGTGAAACTGATTCGAGATTGTTTGAAAGCAGCATCTGATCGTCAAAAGTCCTATGCAGACTTAAAACAAAAAGATATAGAATTTGAGATCGGTGACAAAGTATTTCTGAAAGTGTTTCCGTGGAAGAAAGTACTCCGATTCGAACGTAAAGGCAAGTTAAGTTCGAGATTCATTGGACCATATGAGATCATTGAACGTGTTGGGCTTGTTGCATATAGATTGAAAATACCCTGTGAACTAGAAAAGATTCACAATGTATTTCACGTTTCGATGCTCCGTAGATATCAGTCTGATCCATCACATGTGATTGCCCCATCTGAAATTGAAATCCGATCTGATATGACATATGAAGAGGAATCGATCCGTATCTTAGCTCGTGAAGTAAAAGAGTTAAGAAATAAGAAAATTCCATTAATGAAAGTATTGTGGAATCGACACGGATTAGAAGAGGCTATGTAGGAACCTAAAGATTCAATGAGACAACAATATCCAACTCTATTTAACACTAAGATTTTCGGGGACGAAAATCCCTAAGGGGGGAGAATTGTAACAGTCGGAATAGTGGTTTCGAGACCACAAATTTAAGCCTATATAATATTTTAATATTATTTTCTGTGTCGTTGATATGTGATTAAGCATGTGCAAAATTTTCGTATGTTAAATCGTAAAATCGTGTGCTTAATTTGATAAAAGGACTAAATCGCATAAAGTTTAAAAGTGGTTTTTTATTTGATTAGTGGCCAAATTGATGTGGCTTTTGTTTGTAGAGGACTTAAGTGGCAATTAAGCCATTTTAAAGTTAGTGGATGAGTAATGGACGGTTGTGCCATTAAATGAATAAGTTTTATTTGTTATTAGTTAAGGGTAATTTAGTAAAAGGTGAATTATTATTTTAATATGATAATAATATGAAAATGGACATTATTCATGCATTCTTCCACCAAAATTCAAAGGAAAAAGAAAGGTTAAAGCTCTCATACATTCGGCTACTATCAAGCCAAAATTTAAGGTTCGTTTTTGATCGGTTTTTGATAATTTCTACGTTTTTGCAATCGTTGCTTAGAGAGCTATCAAACCCATGTCTCAATTTGATGAATTGATAATGTTTGTGTGAGATGCCATTGATGTTATGTTAAGCTTTTTGATGATTTTTGGTGTTAAATGAAAGATATGATTTAGATGAACAAACTTTATTCTTGAATTTTTGATGAATTTAGCTAAATAGGGCTAAATTGAAAAAATGGAAAGTTGAGGGACTAAATAGCAAATTTGATGAAATATTTGGACTTATATAGTCCCTAGAGAGGTTCGGCCAAGCATGTGTGTTTGGATTTTATGAATTTGATGTTTTGTGAAAAATGGACTAAATTATTAAAGTGTGCAAATATGATGGTTAATTTGCAAATAGCCCTAAATGTGTGTCTATGGATTGAATTGAATGGAATGGTGAATAAAAAGGGTTAATTCTGAATATGTTTAGATCAAGAACCGAGAAAAACAGATTTAGATTGCGAGAAAGCAAAAGTAACCGAGTAGCCATTTTCATTCTGATAAACCGAATCTGAGGTAAGTCAATATACAAATAAATGTATACGTATGTAATTGAAGTTGTTCATGTGATTAATGAATGTTTTTGTTATGAGGAGTTATGCACTTGAATTCCGAGATAAGTTCGACATTGTGATTAAGCTCAAGGAACCTCGTATGCAAATATGAATAGATAGAATTGACTAAGTCACGACATGGACATCTGTTCTGTTGATAACATGTAAGACCATGTCTGGGATGATGGCGTTGATTTGAGATTCGTTTAAGACCCTGTCTAGGACAGTGGCATCAATATCTGATTCATATAACAACACATCTGGGATGTTGGCACCAATATGAGCTTTACATTTAAGACAACGTCTGGGATGTTGGCATCGTTATGAACCTTACGTGTAAGACCATGTCTGGGACATTGGCATCGTTCTGATTCGTGTAAGACCCTATCTGGGACAGTGGCATCGATATCCGAGTGCATATAAGACCTCGTCTAGGACGTTGGCCTTGTAAATATATTCTGAGCTTTCTGATCATCCTACTAGGTTCCTATTGGTTCAACGGGCAAGTCTACAATATGAATGGCATATCCAAGCTATGATCAATAAGTGGGTGATTATCTATTTCAGGTACGTTGAATGCACATTAAGTGTGTATAAAAGGTAAGTACCTATATGACTTTGATATGAAGAAGAGTATGATTGAAAATGAGAATGTGAATCTTAAAATGTTGAATGTGGCAAATGTGGCCATAAGTTTATGAACCAAGTTATATATGTGATAGTTGCTAAGTGATCGATATATGTGCCAATGTGTTTATTTGTATAAGACTTACTAAGCTTTCGGAAAGCTTACTCTGTGTGTGTGTTTTCTCTATTTTATAGGTAGTCGAAGCTACTGAAGGCTCAGGATTGTCAAGGATCATCATCACACTACAAAAACTTATTTGTGGTACCCTTTTGGAAATGTATATATCTAAATATGACATGTATAGACTAGATATGTGTATATGTTTTTGGAAGTGAACTTAGCCATGTGTTTTGACAAGTTTAATTTGGTAATATGCTTAAATGAATGTGATATATGATGCATATCTTGGTAAGGTGGAAGCTTATGAAATGGCCAAGTTTTGAGTGAGCTATTGAATGGATTATGCTTGTAATGATATGAGTTTATTTCTTTGGAATCATCATGGTTGGAATTAGTATTGAGTGTATAAATTGAATGGTCAATTTGGTATGTTTTGGTTGCCATATATGCAAGTTATGTGTTTATAAATATATTGCTTGTAGGAAGACCCTAAGTGGGTGGTATATTGGCCTTGTAAAAGGGCCTATAATGTCACACGGTTGAGGCACACGGACGTGCTTAAGACCGTGGGTAAATTGGCAGAATATGGTTTAAATTGCACACGGCCTCGATACGGGTGTGCTTGGTGGCCGTGTGAGAAATGGCAGTATGTGATCTATTAGTACACGGCCTTAGCACAAGGGCGTGCTTGGTGACCGTGTTGATTTTTGCAGTATGCTACCACAGGAAGGACACACGGGAGTGTCAAGTAGCCGTGGGTGAGGCACGGCCTACCCCCACGGCCGTGTGTCCCCTGTATTTTGGAATTTTCATAAAATTACTTATGTGTTTCAGTTTAGTCCCGACTCAGTTATTATCATGCTTAAGGTCTCGATGATCTACATAAAGGACATCATGTTTGATTTTATTGAATGCATGTATGATTAATTCTGTAAATGTTTTCGATCTGTCTGGTAATGCCTTAACCCTAAACCAGCGACGGACACGGGATAGGGGTTACAAAGGTTATCTTGCTAATGTTTTAGAAAAAAAGTGTCTGAATTTAAAAATGTTGGATGTCTGTGAGTATCTGGATGTGTTTCCAGAAGAGTTATCGGGGTTACCACCGACCAGAGAGGTCGAGCATGTATGGCCATTTTTAGGGCACATGGGCTAGCTACACGAGCATATGTGTTGGCCATGTGACCCAAGTTAGAGAGTTACAAGGGGTCGAACACGGGTTGGGAGACGACCATGTCCACACAGCCTATGACACGTGCGTGTCTTTGGCCATGTGAGACAAACAGCCGGGCCACACAGGTTTGTGTCCCCTAAAATTTAAAAAAATTCTAAGTCTCGTAAAAGTTTCCTAAGTTATCAGTTTAGTCCCAAATCACCCCGAATGCATATTTTAGGCCTCATAGATTTATACTAGGGACGATATGCATGTTGTTGAATGATGATTATTTGGAACTTGAGAATGTATGTGAAATGTATGATTAATTGGGTTTTAAGTCTGGTAATACTTCGTACCCCTATTCCGGCATTGAATACGGGTGAGGGGTGTTACAAGTTGGATGAATAATTTTGGTATTTTTGTAACAGTTCGGTTTAGTCCCTAGTCAGATTAGTGGTTTTGGGACAACAAATATGAGTCAAAAAATATTTTAATATTATTTTCTGTGTCTGCAGTATATGATTAAGCATGTGTGAAAGTTTTGTGAATTAATTTTATCATTTGCTTGTTTAATTTGAGAAAAGGGATCAAAATCGCATAAAAGATAAAAGTTACATGCTATTCGTTAATGTGCTATATTGTCACGTATTTATTAATATGAAGCCCTTAAGTGGTTATTTGACCTTTAGTTAATTGGATGGAGAATTATGGACTTAAATTATATAGTTTTCTTATTAATTCATTAAGGCTAATATAGAAAATTATGTATTAAAATGTTTTATAATAAAAATAAAGTATGAAAATAGGCATTTGTTCATCCATTCTTGACCAAATATACCAAATAAAAAGAAAAGAAAAAGAAAGCTAGGTTTTGGCTAAGTCTAAGCTTGATTCAAGGTATGTTTTGTTTTAGTTTTTGATAAATTCTATGTTTTTGTAATCGTTGCTTTGTGTTCTTCAAAACCATGCTTCAATTTTGTGAATTGATGAAGATTTTGAAAAGAGACATTAATGAACCCATGAGTTTTGTGTTGTTTGATGATGAAATATGAAAGATATGTGATAGATTAACATGTTTTGTCTTTGGATTTTTGATGATTTTGAGTAATTTGGACTAAATTAAGAAAATAATATTTTAAGGGACTAAATTGTGAAATAAATGAAAAAATATAGGTTGCTAGGGACCTATAGAGAATTCATCTAAGCATGGGTACAAGCAAATTATGTGTATTTTGTGATTTTGTGAAATAGGGACTAAAATGTCAAAATGTGAAAATGTGAGGGCTAATTTGTAAATTTGCCCTAAATATGTGTTTTTGGATTGAATTGAATGAATTAGTGAATAAATGGGTTAAATTTGAATGTGTATAGATCAAGAACCGAAGAAAATGGACTTAGATCATGGGAGATCGAAAGTAATTGAGTAGCCGAGTTCGTTTCCGTTTGTCTGAATCTGAGGTAAGTCTATATACAAATAAATGTAATTATTTTGATATATGTATGTTCATATGAAAATTCTTAATGATGAATGTGTATGAGATGATGAATATATGAAATCCGTGATAGTAACGACATGGTGTCAACAACCAAAAAAGTCCCATACGAACCTAGGAATAGATAGGATTGCGTATGTCATGACATAGGTTTCTAATATGTGATATCGTGTAAGACCATGTCTGGGACGTTGGCATCAATTTGAGATTTACATGTAAGACCATGTCTGGGACAATGGCATTGTATGGCCATTTTAGTATTCCGAGCTTCCTATTTCATTTCAAACGGTTCAACAGGCAAATTCGAGAAATGAAAGATTACGTGAAATATATAAACGAGTCAGGTACGTTTGAAAGGTACACTATGTATGTGTATGAAAGGTAAGTGTAGATATAAATTTACCAAAATGAATATATGTATGGAATTGATGAGATAATATGTGGTTTATGTTTGACTGTGATAGGGGCATAAGTGATGCTTTGAGATTGATATGTTAGCTATCTATGGCTAAACAAATGAGCCAAAGAACATCTTATGAAATTGCAAATGAGAAATATTTATGACATTGTATCAATGTGATTATGTGCATTTTATGTTATGTTTATTTGTATATGACTTACTAAGCTTTTGAAAGCTTACTTTGTGTGTGTTTACTCTATTTTATAAATCGTCAAAGCTACTGAGGGCTCGGGGATCGCCAAGGATTGTCATCACAATACTCAAATCACATTTTGGTACCTTATGATCATGTATATATTAAGTATGGCATGTATAGTCTAGTTAAAATAAATTATGTTTGGGATGTACATATAGCCATGTGATATGGCTGGATAAAATGAATGTTTTATGAATGAAGAGTCATGCTATATGATGTTTGGTTTTGGTATGTTTCCATGATTAAGAAAGGGGTCAGAATAATGGTAAGCTCATTTATGCAAGGTGAGCATATATTTGATGAATGGTTGATATAAGGAAATGGTATGTTTGTGATGAAATATATTTGGAAATGATTGTGAATAGATTGAACTAATCGTTATATATGATCTTGTGCTTGAGATGCTTTTGAATGCTTGGTAAAGTTGGTTATTTTTGCATGAACTGTATTGGTATGTTGCTTGTTTGGATAACCCAAAGTGTGGGTGGCATTTTGGCCTTGCAAATGGCCTATAATTGCCCACACGGTTGAGAACACGGGCGTGTGGCTTGACCGTGTCCCTCATGGTTGTGTTTCAAAGCAAGTCAGACTTGACCACGGGCAAGACACACGGGCATGTGTCTAGCCGTGTGGATCAAGTCAGTGTTGACCACAGGCTGGACACACGGGCGTCTGACTGACCGTGTGGTGCAAGTCAGTAGCGACCATGGGTGAGGCACATGGGCATGTCCAAGCCCATGTGGACAAGTCATTATGTATGCCCTGTTTTGACATGGTTCAGACACACCGGCGTGTCTGAGGTTGTGGGAGGCACACGGCCTACCCACACGGGCGTGTGACCTCTGTAACTTAGAAAAGTATTTAAAAATTTTGAGAATTTTCCTATACGTTCAGTTTAGTCCCAGACCCTTTCTAAAGCATGATTAAGGTCTCGTAAACCTATTTAAGGTACACTTTGATGTGATTTGTTAAATTATGTTATGAAATGTCCGTAAAAGTTTTTGATTGTCCGGTAATGCCTCTTGACCCTAAACCGGCAATGGTTACGGGTTAGGGGTGTTACAATTTTCCACTATCTTATTTTATTATAAGTTATGTTTTATTTTACTTATTAACTTTTATAATTTATAATATTTTTAACACTTAACCTATATACTTCCGTCCACTAATAATCACACAGTGGTTTAATTGCTATAAATTTTTTCTTGTATTGTTATGATTAACAATTCTTTAAAATTTAAACTTTTGACACTTTTATAATTTAGTTTTTGCACCCTAATTAAGCACTATTTCGACAAAATTAAAGAATCGATTTCCAATTCAATTCTAATATAACTCTGTAAATATTTAATAAAAATATTTACAATTCTAGTTTATTGAAATTGGGGTTTCGAAACTTCACTTTTTGACACCACTAACTTTCGGGTCATTACAATTCTTCCCCCTAAAGAAATTTCATACCCAGAATTTACCTAAAAAAAGGTAGGGATATTGGGATCTCATCATCTATTTCGATTCCTAAGTCTCTTCCTCAACACTGTGGCTACACAATAAAACTTTCACAAGTGGAACACATTTATTGTTTAACTCTTTCACCTCACAATTTAGAATTTTGACCAGTTCTTCCTTGTATGACAACTCAAGCTGAATTTCAAATTCTTCCACTGAAATAACATGAGACAAATCTAATCGGTATCTTCTAAGCATTGACATCTGAAAAACCTCGTGTATTTTCTATAACTTTGCCAGTATTGCCAATCGATATGCAACCAGTCCAACCCTTTTAGTGATTTCATACAATCTAATAAATCGAGGGCTTGGCTTTCCTTTTGACTAAATCGTAGCAGTTTCTTCCACGGGGAAACCTTTAAAAACACTTTACCACTCACAACTGACTTAATATCTCAATGTCTCAAGTCTGCATATGATTTCTATCTATCAAAAGTTACTTTCAATCTATCTCTGATCACCTTAACTATTTCTTTCGTTTCCTGAATCAATTTCAGCCCAACATATTTTCTTTTACACAATTTTAAGACCATATAATGCTTTATACTGAGCCATTTAAATGCTAGACTGGAAACTATTATTATATACAAATTCACTACAAGTAAATAACCTAGCTTGATTCAAAATCAATAACATAGGCTCAAAGCATATTCTCCAATTTTTGAATAACATGTTCTGATTGTCCGTCCGTTTTTGGATGAAAGCTAGTGCTGAAGTTTAATCTCATACCTAAAGATTCATGCAATTGCTTCAAGAATCTTAAAGTAAGCTGGGGATCCTGATCAGAGATACTCGACATAAGTATGCCATGCAATCTAACAAATTTTTGAATGTATACCTCAGCTAACTTTGGGATTGACCAATCGATTCTAACTAGAACAAAATGAGCTAAATTCATAAATCTATCAACTATCACCCAAACGACATTTCTTTTTCATAAAGACAATAGTAACCCTATTACGAAATCCATCATTATGCGCTCCTATTCCCATTCAAGAATCGAGGTATGCTAAAGAAGCCAGTGGGAACCTGGTGTTCTGCATTAACTTGCTAACAAGTCAATCAGTTAGCAACGAACTTGACTATCTCTCTTTTCATTCTGGGCCACTAATATAATTCTTGTAAGTCATGATACATTTTCGTTCCGCCAGGATCGATAGTAAAAGGGCTATTATAAGCTTTGCCATGTATTATCTCTTTTAAATTGACAACATCTGGAACGCAAATTCAATTTTTAAAATTCAGACAACCACTGTCATCAATGCTAAAGCTTTCTACCAAGCCACGCTAAACTATTTCCCTTTTTCCTGACAACTTGGCATCAACAAGTTGTTCTTCCTTGACTTGCTCAAACAACACTGGTTTGACTTTCAATTCATCCAAGAAGCTACCATCACTGCTAATGCTAGGTTAAGCGACACCGTCCGCAACTCAATTATTGCCCTCTTGCTCAACACGTCGGCTATGTCATTAGCTTTACCAAGGTGGTAATCAATAACACAATTGTAATCGTTCAAAAGTTCAATCAAATGATGATGTCTCAAATTCAACTCTTTTTGGGTTAGGAGGTATTGAAGACTTTTTTATTGGTATGAGTATGACACTTTTCACCACACAGATAGTGCCTCAAGATCTTTAGAGCAAAAACCACAAATGCTAGTTCTAAATCATGCGTCAAATAGTTGCGTTCATGAATTCTTAATTGGCGGGACGCATACGCAATCACTTTTCCGTATTTCATCAAAACCTAACCTAGATCGCTCAATAAAGCATCATGATATACCACGACGTCTTTCCTGATTCAGGCAAAGTTATAATCAGTGTAATAGCCGATTTTTAGTCAAATTGGAATAGTGACTTCAAAACCATAAATCTAAGGTTAAAAAAATTATTTTAATATAATTTTAATGTTTACTGTATGATAGAATAATTGTGTGAAAATTTTATTAAGAAATTTTATCGTTGGATTGGTCAATTTGATAAAAAGGACTAAATCACGTAAAGTGAAAAAGTGTCTTTCTATTTGTTAAAGGTATTCAATAACTAGAGAACCTTAATGTAAAGGTCCTTATGCGGTTATCAACCCATTTGTGAGATAGTGGATTGGTGTAGTTATTAAATATGAGAGTCTTCCTCCATTTAAACTCTTTTTTTTATTTATTATGAGATAATATGAGCTTTTAAAAGGATTTTATTTATTTTTAAGGTAAAATTGGTATTTAGTAAATTCCTTTCTCTTTCTTTTAGAACACCTAGGCGAATATTGTACAAGGGGAGGCTTTCTTTTGATCACTTTTGGTAAGTATATTTGGCGAATACACCCCTTTGGAAGTCTTGGATTTTCTTCCCTTCTATTTACTCACTTTGGCGAATAGTATAGTGGCATGACACTTGAGTTTCTCCTTTATTCAATTGATTGAGAAGGTAAGTGATGGCGATCCCTCTTTCCATATTTTCTCTATTTGACGACTTGTAGGTTGGAGATAAGTAGAAATTTCGGCATTTGCAAGCGAAAACTAACCACTCTTTGGCCGATTCCATCTAGGAACTCAAGGATTCTGGCGGTAGATCGACCCTCCTTTCTCGATATTTAGTTGGTAAGTAATGGTAAGATCTAATTTAGTTAAGTAGTTGTTAATCGATTAAGCGAAGGCTACTAATTTAGTTAAGTCTTGGATTTTAGGGTGGTGAAGCAAAGGTTGATACTCAAGACTTTCGGGTAAGGATTGGGTTCAAAGGAGAACCCTTTAAATTGTTTGATTTGGTAGAATGCACTAACTCATGTCTTGGCGAATATAGAGGCGATAGATCTAGGGTGGTCGACTCTTCTTTTAGGATTTAGACTATCCGGTGGTGGCGGTGTGTACATACACACATATAACTGATATCTGTACTGATTGTTGTGAATGCTATCTTGATTTTATGTAGCATTGGATCATATACCATATCGGTAGATGGTGATTCATGTAAGTACCTGTTAATATGAAATGGTTATTTAATGCTTTTGGGAAGCATGATGCATGAGACTTAAGTATGTGATGACATGAAATATATGCATATGTGATTGTTGTGGGATTGATGAGTGGAGGCGGTATTATTGTGCGAAGCGGGCACAGATGTTTTAGTAACACACCGTGACTCGGTCACTAGAGGTTTGGTACCTCGGAGGTTTGGCACCTCATAGCGACTTGTCCACATGGTTAACACCACAAGTGGGTTGGCCGCACTTGAGATATGGGATCGTCGCGGTGATTTGGTATCACACGATGGGTTGGCCCCATCAAATGATCGTGTCTATGGACACGGTGTTTTAGTAACACATTGTGACTATATGTCACCGTGGTTTAGCACCACCGGTGGTTTGGTACCACAGCAGGGTGAGCGATGGCGTTTGGATGGCTAGGATGGGTATTTCATATTTTGCATATTAATTGTTATGTGTTGTGTATGAAAATGTTTTAAAGCAGGGAAGGGTTACATCTTGAGTCTTGGTGACTCACCTTCTCCATTATTTTTTCGGTGATGCTTAGATCGCGGATATGGGTAGGAGGGACTCGAGGTGGCCATGCGGTGGACTTGAAACAAAGGGACTTTAATTTAGTTTTATTATTTTGTTATTGATTTGATTTTATTTGGATTGTAATAAGGCCTCCATAAACTTTATTTTTGTTACTATGCTTATGTAGGATACTTGTTTTTTTTTTAAACTACAAATTAAATCATAATCACATGTTTTCCTAAATCAACACGAAAATGTTTTATCGTGTCATTGGACACATCAAAATGGGTATAACAACTTGACTTCAATTAAATTTTCAAATTTAATCAAGTAAATTTCAAACAAGATAACCAAAGCGAGGTGTTTTCAACAAAACTTAAATTGGATTTTAAAATGGGTTTCAAAAGTTTTTCCGTAACGACCCATATTCGGTCCTAACGTTTGGTAGGGTTTGGTATTACAAATTAGTATCGAGCCAGTTCAAAACTTCAATTTGTGGGGCCCAAAGCCTAAAAATGTTTTAGTAGGCCTTATCAATTGTTTTAGGTTTTAAAGCGGCATGGCAGAGTCTCAACCTTGATCCGCCCGAGTAAGTACATCTAAACTTCTTTGTGAATTATATTACGTAGAAGGGTAGGAAGCATGGAGCGTAGATAGACTTATAGGAACTTGAACCCTAGGGCTAGATTACTCAAACACACAAGCAGTACATAAGACTTAATGAACTAAACCAACCTATGGCTAAGTCAGAGCTAGGGTGTGGTAACCCCTGTCGTATGTCTAGGATTGGATCCAGGAAGAGCACAGTATTTAAGCGGTCAGGTGACTCACCACCTCTTGGGTATCCTGCACAGTGCGTAGCTTGGGTTCACCACAACCCGGAGGGCTTAGTGGTGTGGTAACCTCATGCGCATGTCTAGAAAGGTTGGTGGGAGCTTGGTATTTAATCGGTCAGTGTGACTCACCTCCTCTCCACACAGAAACACGCTTGCACAGTGCGTAGCTTAGGTTCACCACTTACCAAGAAGGCTCGGTCATAGGCTAAACATAATAACTAAAACTAGAAGAGAATTAGCCTTGATTTTGAAAAAGGAATGAAACACAAAACTTGGTTTTAAAACTTTTAAAATCACTCCTCAAGCGTAAGAACAACTCTTTTTACAATGTTTTCCCCGAAAAGTTCGATTTGTGGAAAATTACGAAAATACCCTTAGGAGTAAAAATTACTAAAATACCCTTGACTTATAAAATATCAAATCAAAGATTTTGTTCAAAAATTTCAACTATTTGATAAATATTCAACAACTTAGCCTTGAAAATCATCGATAAAATATTTTGGTTTTGGAAAATTAAAGCATACTCAAACTACAAAATTAAAATGACCTTGACTTTTGAACTTTTTGCAAACAACAATGTTTTGAGAAAGAAAATCTGCAAAAGGACCCTCAGAGTTTTACAATTAAAACACCCTTGATATACAAAAAATTACAAAATTACCCCTGATGGACAAAATTACCAAAATACCCCTGGTTTCCGAAATAATGCCATAACTTCAAATTTTACGAAATTTTTAGAAATGCTCTTCAATTTTTGGGTGGCCTATTTTATCGAAGTTTGAAATCTCTCGAATTTTATGACGAAAATACCTCTGTAGGAAAAAGACGAAAATACCCCTGGGTTAGAAATGGGCAGAAATGTCCGAAGAGCGAATAGGTATGGAAAGTATTAAGGAATGGATGCAAGAACTTCTTTGTGTGAACTAAGATAGAAAAGCTGAAACCTTGTTTGCACGGAAGAATCTCTAATTAAAATTTCTTCATAAAATTTCTTGAGTAATGAAGTGGAACAAACGCTAATACATAAAATTTCTCTTAATCAGATTAAAAGCGCAATAAAGAGAATGAGTTCTAGAGGGCGTGGGCAGAGTGGGCCGCGGTAGGGGTAGGATAATGAGTGTCGGAGCCCGTCGGTCGAGACAAGGTTCGAAAATGATGTGCCGCCACCACCACCTCAAACTTTTGGAGCGGAGGAGGCGAGGATCGGGACGGAAGGAGGCGATGCTCATGGTGTGTTGCAAGTCCTCGAATTGGTGGTGAAATTTGGTGGAAATTTAGGAGCTCGAAATCATTCCGGCGAATTGAGTCCAACGCAAATGAGGTGTTAAAGGTGTGTCGAGTGGCACCAGTGTAGCGAATCTTGGCTAGAGTCATTGAAAGGATCATGGATGATCTTGACTTTGTTGAGGAGAAAAAGCGAAAGGGGGCATATCGCTTCTAAAGGATGAAGCGTGTCGGTGGTGGTGATAGTCTGAGATGGCACTTCGGCGGATGATTTGACTTAGGATTATTTCAAACCGCCTATCGGAAGAAGTATGTGGGCACAGTTATCTGGATGCTCGGAGGAAAGCCTTTAGGGGTTAGTGCAAGGAACTAAGTCGATGGCGGAATATGGTGAAATTTCTAAGGCGAGTAGGTATGCTAGAGGCATCGTGGCTCACGAACACAAAGCGTGTCCGCTTTGAGGGCGGACTCAGGATGATTTGAGGTTCTTGATTGCCCATGATAAGTTCGTGAGTTTTCATCTCTTGTGGAAAAGGCTAAAGTAGCCAGGGGATCAAGGAGGCGTGAGGCGGAATTATAGTAGGAATAATCAAAGAGAGGATTTGGGTCATTTGGATCTAGTGGTGGTGTCGGAAAAAGGCTAGGCCAAGTGGGCCGTCGGTGGCAAGGCCATATTGCTAATCGAGGCCGAGGCTCGATTAACATTGTGGGAAGACCCATTAGGAAATTGTTAAACCGGCGATAGAGGATGTTTTAGTGTGGGTCTTTGGAACAGGTGTGAGGATTGTCCCAGTGAACTTCGAAATCGGTCGGAGAAGCGAGCAAGTACTCGGGATAGAAATGTGGGACCGCATAGGGGTCGTGGTAATAGTAGAGGGAAATGGTGCTAATCGTGGTCGTGGAACTCGAGGCGAGGTTGGAGCAAACAGAGGCTAAGCGACTGGCTTAGTCTATCTGGTGGCGTCATGAGGAGGTGCCTGCCGGATGTCATAATCGATGCGTTTCGATTTTGGTCTTCCTTATTATGCATTAATTGATGTGGGGTCTACACATTCGTATGTAGCGATGGTGTGGTAGAGACTTTGGACTAAACTCTGAAACTATTTCTAGGGAGATGGTAGTAGTTAGTCAGTTAGGTCACTACGTAGTGGTAGACAAACTTTATAGAGGCGTACCCTAGAACTCCAAGGGTAGTATTTGTGGTGATCTAATGGAACTACTGGTTTGGGGAGTTCGATTTGATCCTTGGAATGGATTGGTGGTTAAGTATCGGTAATTTGGATTCTTGCGACTAAGCGCATGGTTCTTAAGACAGTGAGAATGATGAAGTGGTTATGATAGGTGATAGAAGGAATTACCTATCCGAGCGTGGTGTCTGCCTTGAAGGTTGAGAAGATGGTCAAGAAGGGTTGTAAAGGCGTTCTTGGTTCAAATCTGTGCTTTGGAAGTTAAGTCGATGGTTGGAAAGATGCGAATGGTTAGGGAATTTCTTGATGTGTTCCCGGAAGAACTTAAGTGCGCCTCCGGATCGAGAAGTCAAATTCGGCATAGACTTGCTACTCGAAAGCGGCTTTGTGTCTATAGCACCTTCAAGAATGGCGCCAAAGGAGTTAGTGGGTGAAGGCTCAAATTAGGAGCTCTTGGATAAAGGGATTTATTAGACCTAGTATATCTCAGTGAGGGCGCTGTATTGTTTGTCAAGAAGAAGCGGTTCTATGCGAATGTGCATCGACTACCGTCGATTAAACAAGTTAACGGTCAAAAACAAGTACCCATTACCTCGGATCGATGACTTGTTTGACCCGGTTGAAGAAGCGTCGGTGTTTTGAAGATAGACCTTAGGTCGGGTTACCATCAACTTAAGGTGAAGAGGCCGATGTTCACAAGGCGGCATTCCAAACTCGATATGGGCATTACGAGTTCCTAGTGATGCCATTCGGGTTGACCAATGCCCGCGGCGTTCATGGACTTAATGAATAGGGTATTCCAATAGTACCTAGACCAATTAAATCGTGGTGTTCATTGGCGACATATTAGTTTACTCTAAGGCGGAGGAGGAACACGACAAGCATTTACGGATAGTTACGCAAGTGTTGAGGAAAAACAATTGTATGCCAAATTGATGAAGTGCGAATTTTGGCTAAGGGAGGTGGCTTTCTTGGGTCACGTAGTGTCGGTGGAAGGATTAGAGTGGATCCCATAAGATTGAGCGGTGCTAGAGTGGAAATCGCCTAAGTCGATTAGCGAGATCTGAAGTTTTACGGGTTTAGCGAGGTATTATCGAGAGGTTTGTGGAAGGGTTCTCTCGATCGCGGTCTGTTGACTAAGTTGCTAAGAAAAGGTGTTCCATTTGTATGGTTAGAAGCGACAAGAAAGTTTTGATAAGTCGAGGAAGATTATGGCGGAAGCTCGGTTTAGTACAACCGAGGCGGGGAAATTATTCACGATCTATTGTGATGCATCTCACACTGGTTTGGGGTGTGTGTTGATCTGAGGATGGGAAGGTAGTAGCCTATGGGTCCGTCGGCTAAGACCGCATGAGGTTAACTACCCAACTCACGACACGGAGTTAGTAGCGATTGTCTTCGCTCGAAGATATGGAGACATTATCTTTATGGGGAGAAGTCGGTAATTTACGGATCACAAAAGTTTGAGGTATCTTGACTCGGAAGGATCGAATCTGAGGCAATGCCGATGGATTGAATTGTTGAAGGACTACGGTATTCCATCGAATATCATCAAGGTAAGGCTAACGTGGTGGTGACGCGTTAAAGGAAGGTTGTGGCGGATTTAAGAGCAATGTTTGCTCGATTGAGCCTATATGATGATGGAAGCCTTTTGGCGAGCTTCAAGTTAAGCCAACATGGATCGAGGAAATCAAGACGGACAATTAGTGGATGAAGGGTTAAATGCTAAGAGAATGCAAGTTCGGGATGGTGGTTTAGAAGGGTATAGTTTGTTGGTGATGGTGTGTTATGTTTTCAAGGGCGTACCAGATCTTGAAGGATAGGGAGTTAGTGAAAAATTCTCCAGGATGCTCATAGCAACCCATCGCTATGCATCCGGGAGGCGACAAGATGTATGGAGATCTCTGAAGCAGATTACGGTGGCGGGTTGAAGCGTGAGATAACGGAATTCGTAGGGAAGTGTTTGGCGTGTCGGCGGTTAAGTGAACACCGGTTGCCATCGTAGACTCTGAAGCCGGTAAAATTCCTCAATGGAAATGGGAGAGGATCACTATGGATTTCGTCGTTGGTCACACCTTCTTGACAAGAAAGATGCGATTTGGGTAATCATAGATCGTCGACCAAATCAGCTCACTTCATACTGGGGTGAGGATGGATTACTCGCTCGAAGCTAGCAAAATTGTATGTGGCCGAGATAGTCGATTGCATGGTGTGCCGTGTCAGTTATCTCGGATAGGGACCCAAGGTTCACTTGAGGTTTTGGAGGCGTTACATCAAGCGTTAGATGCGCGATTAGATTCGACCTGACTTTCCATCCTCGGTCAGACGGGCAATCAGAAAGGTCATCTGAGATCTTAGAAGATATCTTTGAGGGTTGTGTCTTGGAATTCGAGGTAGTTGGGAGAATTCTTACCTCTAGCGAGTTCGCCTACAACAATAGCTACCAGCGAGTATTGAGATGGCACCATCTGAAGCCTTGTATGGGCGGAAATACCGAACTTCGGCGTGTTGGGCGGAGTTGGGTGAGCGACAAGTGTTGGGCCCAAATTGGTAGCGAGGCCGAAGACAAAGTCAAAGTGATTCGGTCTCGTCTCAAGGAAGCATCGAGATGGCGAAGTCTTATACCGATCTCAAGCGCAAGGAAATGGAGTATCTTGTGGGAGATAAGGTCTTTCTAAAGGTGTCGCCTTGGAAGAAGGTACTAAGGTTTGGGCGAAAAGGAAGCTAAGCCCAAGGTTCATCAGACCATATATAGTTATAAAGCGGTGGGTCGGTGGCGTATCAGCTAGAGTTGCCTTGGCGAGAATGAGTCGGATACATAGCGTCTTCCACGTATCAATCTTTGAGGCAGTATCGGTCGGATCCATCACATGTGGTGCTGTGTGAAATCGAGGTTAGCAGACTTATCTTTTGAGGAGGCAGGTTGAGATCTTGGATAGAGATATAAAGGTTCTCGTAGGAAGTCGATACCTTAGTGAAAGTCTTTGTGGCGGAACCATGGTGTGGAAGAAGCTACGTGGGAACACGAGGATGTGATCTGGTGACAATACCCTCATCATTTTAGTTAAGTAATTTGGAATGAAATTTATTTTAAGGGGTAGAAGCGTAACATCCAAAAATGGGGTTATTTGGAATTTAATCATTTTTCTTATGTATGAACTCTTGAGATATTATTTATGGAATAATAGAGTTTAATTAAAGGCCTTGAGTTGGCTCGGAATGGTAGAAATAAATACATTATTTGCTTTAAAGGTGGATAGCCTTAGTGGTTAGGGGTTATAAGAATAAATAAGGGAGCTTTTGTCATAAAATGAGCCTAGAATAAGTGGCAAAAGTAAGGTCACTTAGGAGGTTGTGTGACGCCACCAAGGGAGCAAGGAGAGCCTTGGTTCGAGTCACAAAAATCCCTCTTTTTGGCATTTTGTTGGACGGCATATGGGAGAGTCTTCCTCCATTTAAACTCTTTTTTTTTATTTATTATGAGATAATATGAGCTTTTAAAAGGGATTTTATTTATTCTAAGGATAATAGATGGTAAAAGAGATATTGTATGGATTAATAAAAGATTATTAGGAATTAAATTCAAATTAGTTTGAATTAATTTGAGAGAGTGGCTTGGAGTGATTCAAGGAAGTTGATCAAAGTTGAACTCCTTGTTGGAGTGGAGTGGGTGGCATGGAGTCTTGGTGAAGGGAGTAGGCCAAATTCTTCTTAGCCATTTTACTTGGCAATTTCGGCTATCCTTTTCCTTTTAGCACCTCTTTTCTTTTCTTTTTTTTCAAAACCGATTACCCTCCTCTCATTCTTCCTTTAATTTCTTTCTTCATAAAAGTCCTTTGGCGAAACTCCCCACTTCTCCTTTCTCCAAAATTCTCCTTCTCTACTTTTACTTACATTAGCGAATCTCCTTTTACCTTTCTTCTTCTTTTTCTTACTAAAAGTCCAGCCTTATTTAATCCATCATAGCCGACTTTGATCCCTATCAAGGTGCCGAATTCCTTTCTCTTTCTTTTAGAACACCTAGGCGAATATTGTACAAGGGGAGGCTTTCTTTTGATCACTTTTGGTAAGTATATTTGGCGAATACACCCTTTGGAAGTCTGGATTTTCTTCCTTCTATTTACTCACTTTGGTAGAATAGTATAGTGGCATGACACTTGGGTTTCTCCTTTATTCCATTGATTGAGAAGGTAAGTGATGGCCAATCCCCTCTTTCCATATTTTCTCTCTTTGACGACTTGTAGGTTGGAGATAAGCAAAGAAATTTGGCATTTGCAAGCGTAAAACTAACCACTCTTTAAAACCGATTCCATCTAGGAACTCAAGGATTCTGGCGGTGAATCGACCCTCCTTTCTCGATATTTAGTTGGTAAGTAATGGTAAGATCTACTTTAGTTAAGTAGTTGTTAATCGATTAAGTAGAAGGCTACTAATTTAGTTAAGTGCCGATTTTAGGGTGGTGAAGCAAAGGTTGATACTCAAGACTTTGGGTAAGGATTCGGGTTCAAAAGGAGAACCCTTTAAATTGTTTGATTTGGCGAATGCACTAACTCATGTCTTGGCGAATATAGGCGATAGATCTAGGGTGGTCGACTCTTCTTTTGAGTTTAGACTATCCGGTGGTGACAGTGTGTACATACACATATAACTTGTTATCTACGATTGTTGTGAATGCTATCTTGATTTTATGTAGCATTGGATCATATACCATATCGGTAGATGGTGATTGAGTAAGTACTGTTAATATGAAATGGTTATTTAATGCTTTTGGGAAGCATGATGCATGAGACTTAAGTATGTGATGACATGAAATATATGCATATGTGATTGTTGTGGGATTGATGAGTGGAGGGCGTGTATTATTGTGCCGGGCACGATGTTTAGTAACACACAGTGACTACGGTCACGGAGGTTTGGTACCTCAGGAGGTTTGGCACCTCATAGCGACTTGTCCCTATGGTTAACACCACCGTGGGTTGGCCCCACTTGAGATATGGGATCGCTGCAAATAATGTATAATTTAATAAAAGAAATGAAATTATTCTTTCATTCATCTTCTTGAAACTGAAAACTAGGGTTAAGGGAAGCCATTTTTGGTGTTCAAGCATTCGGCGACTTCATTGCTTAATTGTAAGTCCATTTTTGTCCCCTTTTAATGATTTTTATATTTTTTAGATCGTTGCATCTTATTCTAGCTAGCCCAGGGACTAATTTACAAAATTATTAAAGATGTTAGATGTTGTCTTTGATTAAATAGCATGTGTTTTGAAGTTTATTGATAGATTATGAATGCTTGTTGATAGATATACAAGTTTTCTTAAGTGATTTTTAGTGAAAACGCAAATTAAGTATTAAATTGAGAAATGTTGAAGCTTTATGGTTAAAATGAGAAATAAATGAAAAATATGGGCTGCTAGGGGTATAATAGTAATTTGGCTAGCATGGGTTAATATTGAATTTCATTAATTTATGATTTTATGAAATAAGGACTAAATTGTGAAAAAAATGAAATATTAAGGGCAAAAGTGTAAATTACTTGAAAGTTTGTTTTGGACTAAATTGAATAGAGGGATGATTAAATGTGTAACACCCCAAACCTGGCCTAAACGACATGACCGGATCTGGTATGCTATAGGGAAAAGTTGTTTAAATGAAATTTGGAATTTTAAAGAAACATCGCCATTGTGAAAACTTTTCGTTTTGTGTTTTTGTCTTCAAAATAATATTTAGCATAAAAGTATCTTACCCACTCCTATTTAAAAGAACTGTTAGTTGAAATCGAGTTTCATGGTACGAAGACCAAAAAAGGAACATCCCAAATTTGGGCCCAGTAGGATTGGGCCCAGTGGGCCTTGGGCGTAGGAATGTTTAAAATTTTCAAGAATATGAGAATGGCGTCGTTGCAAATTGGACTTATTAGTCAAGTGAATTTGGGAAGTTACGAGGTTTTATGAAGTTCGGGTTCAAGTTGGGCCTTAGTAAAATTTTGTGTTTAAGCCTATTAAGGAGAGATAGTAAGTGACCTCAAAGCTTATGAAAATAAATGAGTAAATTGCTAGCATAAATGAGCATATGGTAAAGAGGTTATGGCATCACATGAAATACCTTGAGGGAAGAGGTTCAAATCCCATTGTGTGCAAATTTTGACTATTATTTTTGCACTTTTTCCTAATGTGTTGGTCAAGCTTATAAATAAGGCAGGTTAGACTTTTTAATTTTGGCAAGGTGGCTAAGGAAATAAGGAAAGGGTGATGGTAAGGTAAGGAATCAAGAGAAAGGGGAACGTAAGGGGAACAAGTGGCCTTTTTCAAGGGAAATGTTATGGAAAGGTTGGTTGGCAAATTTTTGACTATAAGGGGCATGAATGTGGACGGTTTTGTGGGTAAGAGAGGTAGCCGAATTTTTCTTTGGTCATTTTACAAAGCATTCTGCATGATAAGGTTTTGGTTCCTTTAGCATTTTTGGTTACTCTTCGTTGCCAGCATCTTTTTCTTCCTTTTTCGTTTTGGCCTAAACACCTAGTGCATTTGTTCATTTCACTCCTTTGTTTTGCCTTAACCCCAATTCATTTTTGGTTCATCTTCTTTAGTTGGCCGAAACTAACAAGCACTTTTCTCCATCCATTCTTTCCTTTTGACCATTTCATCAACCTTTTCTTCTTCTTTAATCAATATCACTTTGTGTGATCTTCTTGTTCGATTTTCTCTATAGCTGAACCATTATCGTCCTATTTCTTCATCATTTTGTTCTCTATCGTGTGGGAAAACCTCATCTTGATCGAAACGATAAGTAGTAGTTTTCTTTTGTCAATAACCTTGTTTCATTCGAGTTTTTCCTTAATATATCGTGTGTTCTTCCTTCTCTCTCTCGTTGAGTCTGAGTTACATTCTTTTCTATGATATGGCCATCGTTGGGCTTAGGATTTTCAACAGGGTGAAGGAGCACAAGTGATTTGTATTAACCAAATTGTTATCGTCGACTTGTCAAGTAAGTGGGGTAAGAACGTTGTTATAAGATTTGTTTTGGCCAAAGGTAGGATAATTGCTAACAACTATTTCGCTCATCAAATATTGTTAGGACGAGATTTCAATAGCCAAAGGGTAGGATCGAGGGAGATCACATTCGTGGTAAGTGGAGTTAGCCTAGTAAAGTGTTTCTAGTTACGATTATCAAACTAGAGACTAAACTTCTATCAACTATCATTATAGGTGTTGAAATCAGTGGAAAGCACAACTCGTTATTCAGGTGTGTAATACAGTACCTTCCATATACATATCTGAAATGGTGTGTAATCTCACACTTCTCTGAAAGTTTGTATGAAATATTCTGTGAATCGGTCGAAATATCAAGAAAACCAAAAATCAGCATCCGTGATCACTCGGGTGTGCGTATGATCGTAGTGGTAATCGTATTTTGTAATAAAACTATTTCAGTTAGAAACAGTGAAGTGTTTTTGAAAAATCACGAAAAATAGGAGAAAGGGAATTAGAAAGTCAATGAGATATCAAATTAAATCTTACTGAGTCTGTTTTGATATGGAAGAAACGAAGAAGGAAAAGGAATTTAATAATCTGAGATGTCTTCATTTTTGTGAGACTGGTTCTTAATGACTTCGTGGTTCCCTGATCTGTCTTGGTAAAATTAGATAAAATTGTACAAAATGAATTATGAGTTATAATTGATATGTGTGATTCCTTAGTGAGTCTAATTTCAATAGAGACAAGTGGAAGCAATATATGAAAACCGTACAGGGAGATGTTTGAAATTAAGTTAAGAAAGCTCAGAATAGTTTGATAGTGTAACAAGGGAAATTTTAATGAATAAATTACACTAAATGGTTAAGCCAAAAATTCTGGAAAAATTATAGTAAGAATATATATGAGTCTAGTTTCAAGGAAAATTTACAGATCTGAATTTTGAGTTTCCTAACACGTGTTATAGTCAGTTTAGTCAAAGTGACGCAGTTAGACAGTTTCAATTTGTATGCCCCAAATTAGTAGTTAAAGTCTTAGATTGCGAAATTACCAAATTACCCTTAGTGGGTAAAATTACCGAATTACCCTCGATGGGTAAAATTTCGAAAATGCCCTTATAGGCCAAATTACAGAAGTCCCCCCTGATGGGCCGATTTGATATATTTTGCTATGTGGGCCAAATTGACATTTGATATGTGGGCCAAATTGATATATGATTATGTGGGCCGATTAATATTTGCTATATGGGCCGATCTGAAAAATTTGCAAAACTAGGCCAAGATGATATTTGCATAATGGGCCAATCTTGATTAATTATTATAATGGGCCATAAAATTTGTAAGAAATATCTGAATACATTGTTGTGAATTGTTATGCATTATATACATGTTTTGCATGGGATGGGAGAATGATGAAGAGAAGTTCTGGTAGCTCTGCTACATAAATCTGGTGGCTCTGCCACAAATCTGAAAAACGGCAATGCCATGTAAATTCTGTTAATCTGGTGGCTTGTCCACAAATTTGATATAATGGCTTAATGCCTACGTCTGGTGTGTTGGCGGGGTGGGTGACTAAAGCTCCCCACAGGTATGTTAGTTGGTACGGGTGGTGTGTAGCCGATGAAAAACTAGGTTTGGTTTGGGAATTTCATATCATATGCATATTATATATATGATACGTTAACGTTATTATAAATGGGCTTGGCCCAAATAAATACTTAATGGGATTTTGGCCCAGTGAATAATGGTAAGTGGGTTACACACTGAGTTCTTGTAACTCACCCCTTTTTCTTTCTTAATCCTTTCAAGTAATGCTCAGTGATGTGGACTTGGGCCATGGATGACTCAGTGGAGGCCATACTCTAGAAATGGTGTTTTACTTTGGAACTTTAGATTTCTATTTTCATTCACTTTACTATTTTGGGTTTTATGTTGTAATAAGGCCTTTGGAGTATTTTATTATTTGCTTTATGTTTGATATACTTATTATTTTACTTAAATTATTTTAAATGGAAATTTTCTAAAACTTAAATAAAGGTTTTCCAAAATCGATTAACAAATGAATTTCATAATAAACTTTTACAAATATTTTTAACATGGAAATCTTCTTAGAATTTTCAACGTCGTTTTCAAAAGCCACGTTTTATATGATTATTAGTTCAAATCTATCGATTTATCAATCAATCTTCGAGGTTAGTAGTATTTTATCAAATGTCTCAAATCAAACTTGTTTTTCTTGATTTTTAAAAAAACTTATTTTAGTACGAATCACAAATCCTTTGTACGTTTTCTTGCATGTTACATTTTATGGTATTAGAGCCCACTTCAAAACTCGACTGTGGTTTGGGTTTGAAAATATTTTTTAAAAAGCTATTTTAAATTTTAAACGTATGTTTTAAAGGAAGTATGGCACCACGGGTATCCGACACCAAGTCAAGTAAGTATTTTTTTCATGATTATTGTGTTATTACTGTGGTAGGAAAATTGCACAAAATAAAATACTCAAGAATTGTTAGCTTTAGGAGTTGAAACTACAGAGATCGAGACTCTAGGATGTGGATTCGACTCTCGAAAACAACTTTTCTTCTCACAATTCATAAAACATTGCTTAAAAAAACATTAAATAGTATATTAATTCATAAGACTTGTAATCAAATTAAATCGACTTAGTGAACATGAGCGCTAGAAGACATGGACGCGATGGACGTAGCCATGGTAGAGGCCATGGTGCTAGGGCTAAATCTTCGGCATCGAGGCATGTTTTCGAAAGGGAGGTGTTGGCATCGCCAGTAGTTGAGACGGGGTCTCATGACCGAGTTAGGGTTGTCGAGCTGACTCAGATAGTTAAGAAAGTATTGGAGGAGGTTAAAGGAATCAGTGAGGCACTTCGAGTTGGGTGCATGGACTATAAGAAGAAAAGAGATCGTGGTTCTTTAGGGTCGCAATCTCGTTCTGTGAAGCGTGTCAAGGCATGTCCAAACTTTTCGGCTTGGGATTATTGTAGAAGGCATCATCTGGGAGAATGCTGGAAGAGGTCAGGAGCATGTTTAAGATGCGGGTCTAAGGAACATAAGGCTCGAGATTGTTTCATCACCATCAAGTCAGGCATGTTTTGGTTGGACTTGATGATTGAATGTAGAAAATTTTAGTTATAAGTGGTAGATAACTGCTTGCTTCTGCGGTTAGATGTTTGGTTGTGTTAAAGAGGATTCAAGATTATGTTAAAAGTACATTAGTGTTATTTAGATCAGAGTGCGGAGCAAAAGCATAGTGGTGTGTTTAGAGCGATGCATTTAGTAGTTGATTGAAAATTTCGAGGACAAAATTTCTTTAAGGAGGGTAGAGTTGTAACATCACAAAATTGGGCCTAGTAGGATTAGGCCCAATGGGCCTTGGGCATAGGAATGTTTAAAATTTTCAAGAATATGAGAATGGCATTATTGGAAATTGGACTTATTAGTTAAGTGAATTTGGAATGTTACGAGGTTTCTATGAAGTTCCAGGTTCAAGTTGGGCCTTAGAAAAATTTTGTGTTTAAGCCTATTAAGGAGAGATACTAAGTCACCTCAAAGCTTATGAAAATAAATGAGTATATTGCTATCATAAATGAGCATATGGTAAAGAGGTTATGGCATCAGATGAAGTACCTTGAGGGAAGAGGTTCAAATCCCATTCTATGCAAATTTTGACTATTATTTTTGCACTCTTTCCTAATGTGTCGGTCAAGCTTATAAATAAGGTAAGTTGGACTTTTTAATTTTGGCAAGGTGGCTAAGGAAATAAGGAAAGGGTGATGGTAAGGTAAGGAATCAAGAGAAAGGGGAAAGTAAGGGGAACAAGTGGCCTTTTTCAAGGGAAATGTTATGGAAAGGTTGGTTAGCAAATTTTTGACTATTAGGGGCATGAATGTGGACAGTTTTTTGGGTAAGAGAGGTAGCCGAATTTTTCTTTGGTCATTTTGCAAAGCATTCTGCATGATAAGGTTTTGGTTCTTTTAGCATTTTTGGTTACTCTTCCTTGCCAACATCTTTTTCTTCCCTTTTCATTTTGGCCTAAACACCTAGTGCATTTGTTCATTTCACTCCTTTGTTTTGCCTTAACCCCAATTCATTTTTGGTTCATCTTCTTTAGTTGGCCGAAACTAACAAGCACTTTTCTCCATCCATTCTTTCCTTTTGACCATTTCATCAACCTTTTCTTCTTCTTTAATCAACATCACTTTGTGTGATCTTCTTGTTCGATTTTCTCTATAGCCAAACCATTATCATCCCATTTCTTCATCATTTCGTTCTCTATCTGTGGGAAAACCTCATCTTGATAGAATCGGTAAGTAGTAGTTTTCTCTTTGTCAATAACCTTGTTTCATTCGAGTTTTTCCTTAATAAATCAAGTGTTCTTCCTTCTCTCTCTCGTTGAGTCTGAGTTACATTCTTTTCTGTGATATGGCCATCGTTGGGCTTTGGATTTTCAACAAGGTGAAGGAGCACAAGTGATTTGTATTAAGCAAATCGTTATCGTCGACTCGTCAAGTAAGTGGGATAAGAACGTTGTTATAAGATTTGTTTTGGCCAAAGGTGGGATAATTGCTAGCAATTATTTCGCTCATCAAATATTGTTAGGACGAGATTTCAATAGCCAAAGGGTAGGATCGAGGGAGACCACATTATTGGTAAGTGGAGTTAGCATAGTAAAGTGTTTCTAGTTATGATTATCAAAGTAGAGACTAAACTTCTGTCAACTATCATTATAGGTGTTGAAATCGGTGGAAAGCACAACTCGTTATTAAGGTGTGTAATCTAGTACCTTCCGTATACATATCTGAAATGGTGTGTAAGCTCACACTTCTCTGAAAATTTGTGTAAAATATTATGTGAATCGGTTGAAATACCAAAGAAAACCAAAAATCGGCATCTGTGATCACTTGGGCGTGCGTATGATCGTAGTGGTAATCGTATTTTGTAATAAAATAGTTTTAGTTAGAAACAGTGACGTGTTTTTGAAAAAACACGAAAAATAGGAGAGAGGGAATTATAAAATCAATGAGATATCAAATTAAACTTACTGTGTCTATTTCGATATGGAAGAAACAGAGAAGGAAAAGGATTTTATAATCTGAGATGTCTTCATTTTCGTGAGACTAGTTTTTAATGACTTCGTGGTTCCCTAATCTATTTTGGCAAAACCAGATAAAATTGTACAAAATGAATTATGAGTTATAATTGATACGTATGGATTCCTTAGTGAGTCTAATTTCAATAGAGACAAGTGAAAGCAATATATGAAAACCGTACAGTCGGATGTTTGAAATTAAGTTAAGACAGGTCAGAATTGTTGGATAGTGTAACAAGGGAAATTTTAAAGAATAAACTATACTAAATGGTTAAGCCAAAAATTATGGAAAAATTGTAGTAAGAATATATATGAGTCCAGTTTCAAGGAAAATTTACGGATCTGAATTTTGAGTATCCTAACACGAGTTATAGTCAGTTTAGTCAAAGTGTCGCAGTTGGACAGTTTCAATTTGTATGCTCCAAATTAGTAGTTAAAGTCTTAGGTTACGAAATTACCAAATTACCCTTAGTAGATAAAATTACCGAATTACCCTCGATGGGTAAAATTTCAAAAATACCCTTATAGGCCGAATTACAGAAATGCCCCTAATGGGGTCGATTTGATATATTTTGCTATGTGGGCCAAATTGATATATTTAATATGTGGGCCAAATTGACATATTTGATACGTGGGCCAAATTGATATATTTGATATGTGGGTCAAATTGGTATATTGTTATGTGGGCCAATTAATATTTGCTATATGGGCCGATCTGAAAATTTTGCAAAAATGAGGATGATATTTGCTTAATGGGCCAATCTTGATAAATTGTTATAATGGGCCATAAAATTTGTAAGAAATATCTGAATACATTGTTGTGAATTGTTATGCATTACATACATGTTTTGCATGGGATGGGATAATGATGAAGAGATGTTCTGGTAGCTCTGCTACATAAATCTGGCGGCTCTGCCACAAATTTGAAAAATGGCAATGCCATGTAAATTCTGTTAACCTGGTGGCTTGTCCACCAATTTGATATAATGGCTTAATACCTACGTTTGGTGTGCTGGCGGGGTGGGTGACTAAAGCTCTCCACAGGTGTGTTGGTTGGTATGGGTGGTCTGTAGCGGATATAAAACTAGGTTTGGTTTGGGAATTGCATATCATATGCATATTATATATATGATACCTTTACGTTATTGTAAATGGACTTGGCCCAAATAAATACTTAATGGGATTTTAGCCCAATGAATAATGGTAAGTGGGTTACACACTGAGTTCTTGTAACTCACCCCTTTTTCTTTCTTAATCCTTTCAAGTAATGCTCAGTGATGTGGACTTGGGCCATGGATGACTCGGTGAAGGCCATACTCCAGAAATGGTGTTTTACTTTGGAACTTTAGATTTCTATTTTCGTTCACTTTACTATTTTGGGTCTTATGTTGTAATAAGGCCTCTAGAGTATTTTATTACTTGCTTTATGTTTGATATACTTATTATTTTACTTAAATTATTTTAAATGGAAATTTTCTAAAAACTTAAATAAAGGTTTTCCAAATCGATTAACAAATGTATTTCGTAATAAACTTTTACAAATATTTTTAACACGGAAATCTTCTTCGAATTTTCAACGTCATTTTCAAAAGTCACGTTTTATAAGATCATTAGTTCAAATCTATCGATTTATCAATCAGTCTTTGAGGTTAGTAGTATTTTATCAAATGTCTCAAATCAAATTTGTTTTTCTTGATTTTAACAAAATTTATTTTAGTACAAATAACAAATCCTTTATACGTTTTCTTGCATGTGACACGCCAGATTCGGGCCTAACTATTGGGCCGAATTTGGGGTGTTACATTTTATGGTATTAGATCCCAGTTTCAAAGCTCGGCTGTGGTTTGGGTTCAAAAATATTTTTTTAAAAGCTATTCTAAATTTTAAATGTATGTTTTAAAGGAAGTATGGCACCATGGGTATCGACACCAAGTCAAGTAAGTATTTTTTTTCATGATTATTGTGTTATTACTGTGGGAGGAAAATTGCACAAAATAGAATATTCTAGAACTGTTAGCTTTAGGAGTTGAAACTACAGAGACCGAGACTCTAGGATGTGGATTCGACTCTCGAAAATAACTTTTCTACTTACATTTCATAAAACATTGCTTAATAAACATTGAATAGTATATTAATTCATAAGACTTGAAATCAGATTAAATCGACTTAGTGAACATGAGCGCTAGAAGACATGGATGTGGTGGACGTAGACATGGTAGAGGCCGAGGTGCTAGGGCTAAATCTTCGGCACCGAGGCATGTTTTTGAAAGGGAGGTGTTGGCATCGCCAGTAGTTGAGATGGGGTCTCATGACCGAGTTAGGGTTGTCGAGCTGACTCAGATAGTTAAGGAAGTATTGGAGGAGGTTAAAGGAATTAGTGAGGCACTTCAAGTTGGGTGCATGGGCTATAAGAAGAAAAGAGATCGTGGTTCTTTAGGGTCGCAGTCTCGTTCTGTGAAGCGTGTCAAGGCACATTCAAACTTTCCAGCTGGCGATTATTGCAGAAGACATCATCTGGGAGAATGCTGGAAGAGGTCAGGAGCATGTTTAAGATGCGGATCTAAGGAGCATAAGGATCACCATCAAGTCAGGTATGTTTTGGTTGGACTTGATGATTGAATGTAGAAAATTTTAGTTATAAGTGGTAGATAACTGCTTGCTTCTGTGGCTAGATGTTTGGTTGAGTGAAAGAGGATTCAAGATTATGTTAAAAGTACATTAGTGTTATTTAGATCAGAGTGTGCAGCAAAAGCATAGTGGTGTGTTTAGAGCGATGTGTTTAGAAGTTGATTGAAAATTTCGAGGATGAAATTTCTTTAAGGAGGGTAGAATTGTAACATCCCAAAATTAGGCCTAGTAGGATAAGGCCCAATGGGCCTTGGGCGTGGGAATGTTTAAAAATTTCAAGAATATGAGAATGGCATTGTTGCAAATTGGACTTATTAGTTAAGTGAATTTAGAAAGTTACGAGATTTCTATGAAGTTCCGGGTTCAACTTGGGCCTTAGTAAAATTTTGTGTTTAAGCCTATTAAGGAGAGATAGTAAGTGACCTCAAAGCTTATGAAAATAAATGAGTAAATTGCTATCATAAATGAGTATATGGTAAAGAGGTTATGGCATCAGATGAAGTACCTTGAGGGAAGAGGTTCAAATCCCATTCTATGCAAATTTTGACTATTATTTTTGCACTCTTTCCTAGTGTGTCGGTCAAGCTTATAAATAATGCAAGTTGGACTTTTTAATTTTGGCAAGGTGGCTAAGGAAATAAGGAAAGGGATATGGTAAGGTAAGGAATCAAGAGAAAGGGGAAAGTAAGGGGAACAAGTGGCCTTTTTCAAGGGAAATGTTATGGAAAGGTTGGTTGGCAATTTTTTACTATTAGGGGCATGAATGTGGACGGTTTTACGGGTAAGAGAGGTAGCCGAATTTTTCTTTGGTCATTTTGCAAAGCTTTCTGCATGATAAGGTTTTGGTTCTTTTAGTATTTTTGGTTACTCTTCCTTGCCAACATCTTTTTCTTCCCTTTTCATTTTGGCCTAAACACCTAGTGCATTTGTTCATTTCACTCCTTTGTTTTGCCTTAACCCCAATTCATTTTTGGTTCATCTTCTTTAGTTGGCCGAAACTAACAAGCACTTTTCTCCATCCATTCTTTCCTTTTGACCATTTCATAAACCTTTTCTTCTTCTTTAATCAACATCACTTTGTGTGATCTTCTTGTTCGTTTTTCTCTGTACCCGAACCATTATCATCCTATTTCTTCATCATTTCATTCTCTATCATGTGGGAAAACCTTATCTTGATCGAATCGGTAAGTAGTAGTTATCTCTTTGTCAATAACCTTGTTTCATTCGTGTTTTTCCTTAATAAATCATGTGTTCTTCCTTCTCTCTCTCGTTGAGTCTGAGTTACATTCTTTTCTGTGATATGGCCATTGTTGGGCTTAGGATTTTCAACAAGGTGAAGGAGCACAAGTGATTTGTATTAACCATATCGTTGTCGTCGACTCGTCAAGTAAGTGGGGTAAGAACGTTGTTATAAGATTTGTTTTGGCCAAAGGTGGGATAATTGCTAACAACTATTTCGCTCATCAAATATTGTTAGGATGAGATTTCAATAGCCAAAGGGTAGGATCGAGGGAGATCACATTCGTGGTAAGTGGAGTTAGCCTAGTAAAGTGTTTCTAGTTACGATTATCAAAGTAGAGACTAAACTTCTATCAACTATTATTATAGGTGTTGAAATCGGTCGAAAGCACAACTCGTCATTAAGGTGTGTAATCCAGTACCTTCCGTATACATATCTGAAATGGTGTGTAATCTCACACTTCTCTAAAATTTTGTATGAAATATTGTGTGAATTGGTCAAAATACTGAAGAAAACCAAAAATTGGCATCCGTGATCACTCGGGCGTGCATATGATCGTAGTGGTAATTGTATTTTGTAATAAAACAGTTTCGATTAGAAACAGTGACGTGTATTTGAAAAATCACAAAAAATAGGAGAAAGAAAATTAAGAGTTGAATGAGATATTAAATTATAGCTTACTGTGTCTATTTTGATATGGAAGAAACGGAGAAGGAAAAGAAATTTTATAATCTGAGATGTCTTAATTTTAGTGAGACTGGTTCTGAATGACTTTGTGGTTCCCTAATCTGTATTGGTAAAATCAGATAAAATTGTACAAAGTAAATTATGAGTTATAATTGATATTTACGGATTCCTTTGTGAGCCTAATTTCAATAGAGACAAGTGGGAGCAATATATGAAAATCATACGGTGAGATGTTTTAAATTAAGTTAAGAGAGGTCAGAATCGTTGGACAGTGTAACAAGGGAGATTTTAAAGAATAAACTGTACTAAATGGTTATGCCAAAAATTCTGAAAAAATTGTAGTAAGAATATATATGAGTCTAGTTTTAAGGAAAGTTTACGGATTTGAATTTCGAGTTTCCTAACACGAGTTATAGTCAGTTTAGTCAAAGTGACAAAGTTGGACAGTTTCAATTTGTATGCCCCAAATTAGTAGTTAAAGTCTTAGGTTGTGAAATTACCAAATTACCCTTAGTGGGTAAAATTACCGAATTACCCTCGATGGGTAAAATTTTGAAAATGCCCTTATAGGCCAAATTACAGAAATGCCTCTGATAGGCCGATTTGATATATTTTGCTATGTGGGCCAAATTGACATATTTAATATGTGGGCCAAATTAACATATTTGATATGTGAGCCAAATTGATATATTTGATATGTGGGCCAAATTGATATATTTGATGTAACAGCCTAGATAGGGGGCTCTGCATTTATAAAGTGTTATGTGTGTATACTGTGCTATGTGTGCTATTCTGGTGTGTTTAGAGGTTTCGGGAAGGCTCGAGGTTAAGCCTGAGCCTTGGTAGAAATTTTGTTTTTGGGCACTGCAAGGGAGAGCTAGTTGAAGTGGGCCTTAAGGGTACTTAAGTGGGGTAGTTGACACAAGAACCTAATTGGTAAAGTGGCAAGGAGGTGCCACTAAGGGTGTAGGTAGGTGACGCCACAGGGAAGTTGTGAGTGAGCATGTTCGAGTTGCGTTGACAGCAAATGGGAATTTTTTTATTTTATGAGCCTAAGAAGCCTGAGAGATGGTTTTGGCTGGGACTCTGCATGGGTGAGTGTGGATTAAGTTAAAAGATAGGAAGATGAGGATAAGAGGAAAATGTGGGATAGGATATGAGTGTAGGTGGTGGCCAAATGTTGGACACTAGGAGAAAGGGGAGAAATCGATTTTGGTATGGCCAGGGTGTGCCGAATTTTTACTTTGGAGCATAGGTTTTTGTTCTCAAAAATAGTGCATTTTCGGTATTTGAGGGTTTCTTTCACAACTTCTTTTTCTGCTAAAAATCGAAACCACTTAGGTCCTGCCGAAAACTCTTCTTCAGACCCAAACCCTCCCATCATCTTTTCCACTTTCTGTTCTCTTCTTTTCATTGCTCCATTTAAACACTAAAATCTCACCTTTCTTCTCTTCTTCTTCTTGGCTGAATCCTCCCTTAAAGACCAATCATCTCCTTGATTCCATCTTACTTAGCCGAATCTCATAAGCCTTTCTCCTTGACTCTCTTTTGTGAAGCATATCCTGTCCCTTCTCATAGTAGTTGTCGTCACTCTGCTCCACAACTCTGCCAATTGGATTCTTTTGATCTGGGTAGGTATTAGTCTTTTCATCTTGATTCTCTTTTCTCTCCTTTATGGATGCCGAAAGAATTAATCTTGTCGTATGGCTTTGACCGATCGAAGAAGGAGCTTGTCTTCGCGTTGTCGTCTTTTGGTCAGCGATTGAAGGGTGTTAAAGGGCATTCGGTTCTACTCAACTTAGACATTTAATTGGTACTTAGTCCAAGTTTTATAGTCTTCGGGATCTATCGATCTAGGTAAGGGATCTTTACTTTGAGTGTTATTCGTTTTCATTCTTTGCTTCAATGTTTTAATCTGGTCTATTGACCAAGATCTTTTCTATGGATACAAACGCTAGTCAAGAAAAGGAAGGGGTTGGACCCATAGTCCCAGTCCCAAAGTTTAAGAAACACGCGTGTCTGCTGTTCGAGATTGGCCACCGGGTTATGGGCCGACTTCTGAGTAGAATAGTAGACAGATAGCAATGGTTTGTATTAGTGATAGTGTCAACATAGAAAGCGTGGTATTACGTGTTATCAGGTGTGTAAAACTCCACACACTTTATTTTATCTGTACTAACGATTGTGTGGGCTGAAAAGCTAGAAAAGGCTGTGTAGACAATCGTGGTGCCCTTAGGAGTAAGGCTAGGAATGTCAGGTACGTGACTGTATCGTTTTCTTTGCATGGACAAATATATGTATGCTGATCTACTGTGTTATGGATAGCATGTTGCATTCGTTAGGATATGTATGTAGTTCATAGGGTATGGGTATGATATGAAGGGGAAGAGCATGATTATTTTGTCACGTAGTGATCGGTGGCTATGCCACGATATATATATATATGTAATGCATTAAATGGGTCACATAGTGATCGGTGGTTAAGCTAATATATATATATTTTATTTGGTCACATTATGATCGGAGGCTAAGCCATGATGTATTATTTGGTCACCTAGTGATCGATTTATGACCGACAGCATGACTGTCGAAATGGAGTATAGCGGATGGAGGGTTGATTGTAGAAATCCCCACGGTGTGATGGGCTGGTACGGGTTGGTGTGTAGAGGATGGAAAAGCTAGGTTTGGGTTGGGCTTATTGCATTCATGTGTTTGTATGTTTTCCTTAGGGGCTAATGCCCAATGTGTGATTGTGGGCCATGATTAGTTTGTATAATGTGGGAGAATTTACACACTGAGTCCCGGTGAATCACCCCTTTCTTAAATTTTTCAGGTAATCAGTCGATCGTGGATGTGGGAGCCGAGGCGGACTCGTGGAGGCCATAGCACCCTTTTCTCTCATAAACTCGTTTCTTATTATACTTTATTTTTAATTGGAATTTTGTTATGTAATAAGGCCTTTCTAAGTTAAAATTGGGTTTTTATTAGCTATTGTTTTTTTTTCAACTTCGACACTTAATCATTAAAGTGAAAAAAATGGGGTTTTTCCAAAAACATACGGGCAACATAAAATAATCAATTCTTTTTAATGTATCCACAAGCATAATTAAATGTTTGATTGGCATAACTCAGAAATTTTCTTAATCTACGTATTGTTATCTTCATGACTACGCTTTAATCGAAAAGATTTTCAAACCTCTGGGTTTTTCCCTGAATTCAAAAAAAAAAACTCGTTTTTAATTCACCCTGTAACATATCAGATTCTGTCGTAATGTTTAGGCCGGGTTTGGGGTGTTACATTTTTTATATCAGAGCCTAGGTTACAACACTTGGGCTGTGAAATGGGTTTACAAAGGTTGTATAAAATTGAAGTAAATATTAAGGTTTTGATCGAGATATGGCATTCGAGTCTACCAGCAACCAATCCACACAAGTAAGTGTTCTAATTCCTTGTAATGTGTGCATAAAATTCTTATTTGATTGGGTGGATATGTTGTTAGCATAAGAAAATTTAAACTTTAGGGAGTGAAACCTCTAGCGTGTGACATGTTTGAGAAAACTACTCTTTAAAGCCAAGCCACATAAAATTTTGCTCGGTGCTAAAACAGTGGAAGATACTAACTCATAAAACTTTTAATTAGATTAAGTTGCAAACGTTAGATATGAGCACTAGGGGGCGTGGTGTGCGTGGCCGTGGTAGAGGCAGGATTGCTGTGTCGGAACCGGTAGGGTCTGGTCATGAGTCAAGAAATGAGATGCCAGTATCGCCAGCTGTGGAGGCAGAATATCAGGACCAAACGGGTGGAGACGATGCGGTGTCTCAGGCAATGCTACGGGTACTGGAGAGAGTTCCTGGGGCAGGCATGGGTACAGGGGCTCGAAAATCTATGTTGGAGCGACTCTGGGCTAATGTAGTGGAAATGTTCAGGGGTATTTTTGGCATAGCTCCAAATACAACTAAGTATTGGTTGGAGGTAGTTTAGCGTATAATGGATGATCTCGACTTCACAGAAGAGGAAAAGCTGAAAGGAGTAGTGTCTCTTCTCCGGGATGAGGCGTACCAATAGTGGCTTACAGTTAGGGATGGATCAGTGGCTGACCGCATTACCTGGGATTTCTTCAAGTCGGCATTCCAGAGTAAGTACATCGGATCAAGTTATGTGAATGCACAGCGTAGGGCATTTCTGAATCTAGTTCAAGGAAATAAATCGGTGGCAGAATACAAAGCGAAATTCCTGCGCTTGAGTCATTATGCCCGAGGAATAGTGGCCACAGACCATGAGCATTGTGTTTGATTTGAGGACGGTCTGAGGGATGATCTGCGCGTGCTGATAACTCCACAGCGAGAAAGGGAGTTTGCGATTTTAGTGGAAAAGGCTAAGATAGCCGAGAAAGTTAAGCAGTTCGAGAAGCAAAATCGATAGAGGCAGGGATAGGAATAAGAGGAGTTTTGGATCGTCGGGGTCAACGGGGCGTTTCCAGAAAAAACCTAAGATGGATGGGCCGAGTCAGGGTGTGAGATCTGTGGGTAATATCAGCCTCAGAGGTTTGCCCAGTGTAGTAGATTTCATTCGGGTGAATGTTGGATGGGTGACAGAAGATGTTTCAGGTGTGGGTCTACTGATCATCAGGTTAGGAATTGTCCACAGGATCGGGGTGGCGCAGGGCCGATGGGATAAACTAACACTCAGCTAGGCAGAGGAGGTCAACAATCGTAGAGAGGTCATGGTCCAGGTAGAGGGGGTAATGGTTATGGTCGGGGTCGTGGAACACCAGGCAGAGGTGCTGGGAACACCGATGCGAGATAGTCGGGGTTGGTTTATGCAGCAAGACGTCGAGAGGAGGGGGATGCACCGAATGTCATAACCGGTACATTCTTGATTTTTGGTTTGCCTTTTTCTGCATTAATTGATATTGGATCGATGCATTCTTTTGTTGCTAGTGTAGTATCTGGAACTTTAAGTATAGACTGTAAGATTATTTCTAGGGGATGACGGTAATTACCCCGCTAGGTCAGTCGATAGTGGTGAACAGACTGTATAGGGATGTACCTCTAAAAGTACAAGGGGTAGGTTTTTGGTGGATTTAATGGAACTACCATTTGGGGAGTTCGATCTGATCTTAGGTATGGACTGGTTAGTGAGATATCGAGCAAATTTAGACTATGCAGCCAAGCGTATGGTACTAAGGACTCTTCAAGATGATGGAGTGGTGATAATAGGGGAAAGGAAAAACTACTTGTCTAACGTAGTGTCCGCTCTAAAGGCTGAAAGAATGGTGAGAAAAGGATGTAGGGCATTCATAGGGTTTGTTTGTGCTCTGGAGGTCTAAGATTCAATTGTGGGGAATGTTAGAACGGTGAGGGAATTTTCTGACGTTTTCCAGAAGAACTTCCAGGACTACCCCCGAATCGCGAGGTGGAGTTCAGAATTGATCTTCTTCCGGGGACAGCACCAGTGTCCATTGCACCATATAGAATAGAGCCAAAGGAGTTGGTGGAACTGAAAGCTAAGATTCAGGAATTGTTGGATCGAGGATTCATTCAACCAATTGTATCGCCTTGAGGAGCGCCAATGCTATTTGTTAGGAAGAAGGATGGATCAATACGTATGTGCATTGATTGCCGTCAGCTGAACAAGTTGACCATCAACAACAAGTATCCGTTACCGAGGATTGATGACTTATTCGATCAATTGAAAGGGGTGTCAGTTTTCTCAAAGATAGATTTGAGATCAGGATATCATCAGCTTAAGGTCAAAGAATCAGATATTCATAAGATAGCTTTCAAGACCCATTATGGCCATTACGAAATCTTGATGATGTCGTTTGGGTTGACCAATGCACCAGCAGCGTTTATGGATATGATGAACCGAGTATTCCAACCCTATTTGGACCAATTTTTCGTAGTATTTATAGAATATATCTTGGTATATTCAAGGTCGGAGGAGGAGCATGATTCGAATCTTCGAGTGGTTCTACAAATCCTGAAGGAGAAACAATTGTATACTAAATTCAGTAAGTGCAAATTTTGGCTAAGTGAGGTTACTTTTCTGGGACACGTTGTGTCGGCGGAAGGGGTGAGAGTTGATCCCCGGAAAGTTGAAGCTATCATGGATTGGAAATCACCCAGGTCTGTGACAGAAATTCAGAGTTTCATTGGTCTTGCTGGGTACTACAGGAGGTTCGTTGAGGGATTCTCCTTGGTTACGACACCTTTAACCAAATTGTTGAGAAAAGGAGTACCTTTTGTGTGGGGTGATAAGCAGCAGGAAAGCTTTGAGAAGCTGAAGAGGGTGTTGACGGAAGCTCCAGTTTTGATTCAATCAGAGGCTAGAAAGGAGTTCGTGGTTTATTGTGATGCTTCACACATAGGGTTAGGATGTGTGTTGATGCAAAGTGGAAAAGTTGTTGCTTATGCGTCTCGACAGTTAAGATTGCACGAGCTAAATTACCCCACACATGATTTGGAGTTGGTAGCGGTGGTTTTTACCTTGAAGATCTGGAGAAATTATCTGTATGGAGAGAAATCTATCATTTATACAGATCATAAGGGTTTGAAATATCTCCTTACCCAGAAAGGGATTACGATTATTCGATTGAATACCATCCAGATAAAGCTAACGTGATGGTAGATGCGCTAAGTCCAAAAGTAATCTCGAATCTGAGGGTGATGCTTGCTCATCTGAGCTTGTATGAAGATGGGAGTTTATTAGCGGAGCTTTAGGTGAAGCCGACGTGGGTAGATCAGATTAAGGAGAAGTAGTAGGAGGATGACGTTTTGAGTGCTCGACTATCTCAAATGTAACATGCTGAAGTAGGGGATTATAGTCTAAATGAGGATGGGGTCCTATGTTTCCAAAAGAAAGTTTGCGTGCCTAGGGACGTGGAGTTGAGGCGATGATTCTTCAAGAAGCGCATAATAGCCCATACGCTATGCATCCGGGAGGAAGTAAGATGTATCGAGATTTACAGGAACAATTTTGGTGGTCGGGTCTAAAGTGAGAGGTAACCGAATTTGTGGGTAGATGTTTGGCATGTCAGCAGGTAAAAGCAGAGCATCAGTTGCCTTTGGGATTATTACAGCCAGTAAAGATTCCACAATGCAAATAGGAGAGGATCACTATGGATTTTGTTAATGGGCTACCCCTTACGCCCACTAAGAAGGATTTGATATGGGTAGTCATTGATCGATTGATGAAGTCCACTCATTTTATACTGGTTCGGGTCGATTACTCTCTTCAAAAGTTGGCTAAGTTGTATATAGCGGAGATTGTGAGGTTGCATGGAGTACCTGTGTCCATTATCTCGGACAGAGATCCTATGTTTACATCAAGATTTTAGAGGGCATTGCATCAAGCATTAGGTACAAAGTTAGATTTTAGTACATCATTTTATCCACAGACAGACGGACAGTTAGAAAGGGTGATTTAGATTTTGGAAGACATGTTGAAAGGTTGCATCCTCGATTTCAAGGTAGCTGGGAAGAATTTTTACCATTGCCGAAATTTGCATATAACAATAGCTATTAGTCCAGTATTCGAATGGCGCCATATGAAGCGTAGGCGAAAGTGTCGTACTCCTACATGTTGGACAGAGTTGGGTAAGCGTCAGCTATTGGGTCTAGAACTAGTGTTGGAAACTGAGAACAAGGTTGAGTTGATCCGAGCTAGGCTGAAGGAAGCTTCTGATAGGAAACAATCTTACGCTGACTTGAAGCGGAGGGACATAGAATTTGCAGTGGGTGACCAGGTTTTCCTAAAGGTGTCACCGTGGAAGAAAATTCTAAGGTTTGGACAGAAGGGTAAGCTAAGCCCCAGGTTCATCGAGGCCTTATCGTGTGTTGAAGCGTGTAGGACCAGTTGCTTATCAGCTCGAGCTACCTTCAGAGTTAAGTAAGATTCATGATGTGTTTCATATTTCAATGTTGAGACACTACCATTCAGATCCACCCCATGTGATACCATTGGAGAAACTCGAAGTAAGGCCTGATTTATCCTTTAAAGAGGAACCAATTCAAAGCTTGGAGCGAGATGTTAAAGTTTTGCGAAGGAAATCGATTCCTTTGGTTAAGGTTCTTTGGCGGAATCATGGTTCAGAGGAAGCTACATGGGAGCCAAAGGATGTTATGCAACTGCAATACCCTCACCTCTTTTGACCAGGTAATTTCGGGCCGAAATTTCTTTAAGGGGGTAGAATTGTAACATCATAGAAAGGGGGCTCTGCATTTGTAATGTGTTATGTGTGTATGCTGTGCTATGTGTGTTGCTCTGGTGTGTTTAGAGGTTTTGGGAAGGCTCGAGATTAAGCCTGAGCCTTGGTAGAAATTTTGTTTTGGGCACTACAAGGAGAGCTAGTTGAAGTGGGCCTTAAGGGTACTTAAGTGGGGTAGTTGACACAAGAACCTAATTGGTAAAGTGCCAAGGAGGCGCCACTAAGGGTCTAGGTAGGTGACGGCACAGAGAAGTTGTGAGGGATCAGGTTCGAGTTGCGTTGATAGCAAATGGGAGTGTTTTTTTTATTTTATACGCCTAAGAAGCCTGAGAGATGGCTTCGACTAGGACTCTGCATGGGTGAGTGTGGATTAAGTTAAAAGATTGGAAGATAAGGATAAGACGAAAATGTGGGATAGGATATGAGTGTAGGTGGTGGCCGAATGTTGGACACTAAGAACAAGGGGGAGAAATCGGTTTTGGTATGGCCAGGGTGTGCCGAATTTTTACTTTGGAGCATAGGTTTTTGCTCTCAAAAATAGTGCATTTTCAGCATTTGAGGGTTTCTTTCTCCTCTTCTTTTTTTGCCAAAAACTGAAACCACTTAGGTCCTGCCGAAAACTCTTCTTTAGAGCTGAACCCGCTCATCATATTTTCCACTTTCTGTTATCTTCTTTTCATTGCCGAATCCTCCCTTAAAGACCAATCATCTACTTGATTCCATCTTACTTAGCTGAATCTTATAAGCCTTTCTCCTTGACTCTCTTTTGCTGAAGCATATCCTGTCCCTTCTCATAGTAGTTGTCGTCACTCTGCTCCACAACTCTGCCAATCGGATTCTTTTGATCAGGGTAGGTATTATTCTTTTCATCTCAATTCTCTTTTCTCTCCTTTATGGATGCCAAAAGCATTAATCTTGTCTTATGGCTTTGACCGATAGAAGTAGGGGCTTGTCTTTGCGTTGTCGGCTTTTGGTCGGCGATTGTAGGGTGTTAAAGGGCATTCAGTTCTAGTCGACTTAGACATCTAATCGGTACTTAGTCCAAGTTTTATAGTCTTCGGGATCTATCGATCTAGGTAAGGGATCTTTGCTTTGAGTGTTATTCGTTTTCGTTCTTTGCTTCAATGCTTTAATCTGGTTTATTGACTAAGATCTTTTCCATGGATACAAACACTAGTCAAGAAAAGGAAGGGTTTGGACCCGTAGTCTCAGTCCCGAAGTTCAAGAAACGCACAGTGTTTGCTATTGAGATTGGCCACGGGTTGTGGGCTAGCTTCTGAGCAGAATAGTAGATAGATAGCAGTGGTTCCTATTAGTGATAGTGTCGACATAGAAAGCATGGTATTGCGTGTTATTAGATGTGTAAACCTCCACACACTTTATTTTATCTGTACTAATGATTGTGTGGGCTGAAAAGCCAGAAACGATTGTGTAGACAGTCATGGTGCCCTTAGGGGTAAGGCTAGGAATGTCAGGTACGCGACCGTATTGTTTTCTTTGCATGGACGAATATATGTATGGTGATCTAATGTGTTATGGATAGCATGTTGCATTCGTTAGGATATGTATATGAAGGGGAAGAGCATGATTATTTGGTCACATAGTGATCGGTGGCTATGCCACGATATATATATATGTACATGCATTAAATGGGTAGTGATCGGTGGTTAAGCCACGATATATTTATATTTTATTTGGTCACATTGTGATCGGTGGCTAAGCCATGATGTATTATTTGGTCTCCTAGTGATCGGTTTATGACTGGCAGTATGACTGTCGAAATGGACTGTAGCGGATGGAGGGTTGATTGTAGAAATCCCCACGGTGTGATTGGCTAGTACGGGTTGGTGTGTAGAGGATGGAAAACCTAGGTTTGGGTTGGGCTTATTGCATTCATGTGTTTGTATGTTTTCCTTATGGGCTAAGGCCCAATGTGTGATTGTGGACCATGATTATTTTGTATAATGTGGGAGAATTTACACACTGAGTCCCGGTGACTCACCCCCTTTCTTAAATTTTTAGGTAATCAATAGATCGTGGATGTGGGAGCCGAGGCGGACTCGTGGAGGCCATAGCTCCCTTTTCTCTCATAAACTCGTTTCTTATTATACTTTATTTTTAATTGGGATTTTTGTTATGTAATAAGGCCTTTCTAAGTTAAACTTGGGTTTTTATTAGCTATTGTTTTTTTTAACTTTGACACATAATCATTAAAGTGAAAAAAAATGGAGTTTTTCCAAAAACATACGGGCAACATAAAATAATCAATTCTTTTTAATGTATCCACAAGCATAATTAAATGTTCGATTGGCATAACTCGAAAATTTTCTTAATTTACATATTGTTATCTTCATGACTACGCTTTAATCGAAAAGTTTTTCAAACCTCTGGGTTTTTCCCTGAACTCAACAAAAACTCGTTTTTAATTTACCCTGTAACATATCGGATTCGGTCGTGATGTTTAGGCCAAGTTTGGGGTGTTACATTTGATATGTGGGTCAAATTGACATATTGTTATGTGGGCCAAATTGATATATGATTATGTGGGCTGATTAATATTTGCTATATGGGCCGATATGAAAAATTTGTGAAAATGGGCCATGATGATATTTGCTTAATGGGCCAATCTTGATAAATTGTTATAATGGGCCATAAAATTTGTAAGAAATATCTAAATACATTGTTGTGAATTGTAATGCATTAATACATGTTTTGCATGGGATGGGATAATGATGAAGAGAAGTTCTAGTAGCTTTGCTACATAAATCTGGTGGCTTTGCCACAAATCTGAAAAATGGCAATGCCATGTAAATTTTGTTAATCTGGTGGCTTGTCCACAAATTTGATATAATGGCTTAATGCCTACGTTTGGTGTGTTAGCGGGGTGGGTGACTAAAGCTCCCCACAGGTGTGTTGGTTGGTACGGGTGGTGTGTAGCGGATGGAAAACTAGGTTCGGTTTGGGAATTGCATATCATATGCATATTATATATATGATACCTTTACTTTATTGTAAATGGGCTTGGCCCAAATAAATGCTTAATGGGATTTTGGCCTAGTGAATAATGGTAAGTGGGTTACACATTGAGTTCTTGTAACTCACCCCCCTTTTTTCTTTCTTAATCCTTTCAGGTAATGCTCAGTGATGTGGACTTGGCCTATGGATGACTTGATGGAGGCCATACTCCAGAAATGGTGTTTTACTTTGGAATTTAGATTTCTATTTTCGTTCACTTTACTATTTTGGGTTTTATGTTGTAATAAGGCCTCTGGAGTATTTTATTATTTGCTTTATGTTTGATATACTTATTATTTTACTTCAATTATTTTAAATGGGAATTTTCTAAAAACTTAAATAAAGGTTTTCCAAAATCGATTAACAAATGGATTTCATAATAAACTTTTACAAATATTTTTAACACGGAAATCTTCTTCGAATTTTCAACGTCATTTTCAAAAGTCACGTTTTATAAGATTATTAGTTCAAATCTATCGATTTATCAATCAATCTTCAAGGTTAGTGTTATTTTATCAAATGTCTCAAATCAAAATTTTTTTTCTTGATTTTTAACAGAACTTATTTTAGTACTAATCACAAATCCTTTATACGTTTTCATGTATGTGACAAGCCAGATTCGGGCCTAACTTCTGGGCCGGGTTTGGGGTGTTATAAAAAATAGTGGCATTCTGAATCGTGATGTTTTGAAATCAGTGTTTGTAGGTTTAAGATAAATTTTTGAATTTAGTTATTTAATTGCTTGCCACCTTTTATTAATACTTTGAAAACTAATTGTTTATATTTTTATTTTAGAAAACTCCATATTCGGCATCTCATAACATATGTTATAACAACATAAAATCCAAACCCAAATTAAAGATTAGGATGCCTTATTACATAACAAAATCCCAGTTAAAAACAAGTTTAACTAAAGAAAATGAATTTACGAGAAAAATATTGCATGGCCACCTCAAGTCCGCCTCGGCTCCAAATCTGCAATCTAGGGATTACCTATAAAATTAAGCAGATGGGTGAGTCACCGAGACTCAGTGTGTAAATCCCCCTATAATGCAATCTGGGCCTCAAGCCCATAGATGCCCATTGGGCCTTAGCCCACACAATATAGCATATTAACATGTATGCAATGCAGCCCATCCCAACCTAGTTTTCCATCCTCTAGGTCTCCTGAATCAGCCAAACACCCGTGGCATCAAGCCACTGTGGTCCTAGCTTGTGACAGAGTCATGAATCTATAAAAGTGGGGCCAACCCACTTTGGTCCCAGACCACTGAAACAAGTCATTGATAATCATATGTATACGTGGTTCCAAACCAACGTGGTCCCAGACCATTGTCACTGAGTCACACTTCCCCTGGCAATCATTTCCCAAGGCCCATGCAACATATTATCATACTGAGATGGATGCAGCATACTTTCAATGTAAAACAAATAATTAATTCACACATACATATATTTGAAAGTAATCATCATAGCGAAACTTACCCGGTGTCTCCAACCTTACCCAAAAGGTTATCTCGACTATGTATACAGTCGTTTTGGCTTTCAGCCATCACAGTTAATAACATAGATTAATAAGTATAGTGTGAATAGTACACACCTGATTACGCATAAGACTAGACTCTCTATGTCGACACTCTCACTAGCAGGGATAACTGCGATTTGTCTATCCCAAGTAGACGTCGACTCTCTACAATAGCCCGATAGAAAGTCTTGAACCGCCGACATAGCACATCTTTTAAATTTAGAAGTAGAGACCACGGGTCCGCTCCCCTCAGGCTCCTTAGACTAATCTCCTTGGATCGGCTAGCACTTATATCCATGGTAAGAGTCTTGATCAGTACTTAAATAAAAACGTGTGGTTAAGGTAACGAAAGGGAAAAGGGAAATAGACAAACCGAAGTTAAGAAAATCTCCTTAACTCCAGAACTGAATGGTATGGTAAGATTTGGCAATCACTAGACCTTCAGGCTTTGAACCACAAACGTTTGGCTAAAGGAGTTTCTTGGAGTAACTGTTCCAAATGAGAGAAGAAGAAAAAGAAAAGGGGGTTAGCCGAAATCTAAACACCAAGACAAATAGCCATTCGGCTATGGCCACATAAAACTAAGAGAAAAGAAAAGAAAAGGGACGAATGGGTCTTCCCCTACCTTAACCAACAGGACCCAATTGAAGAGACTTCCTATGACCAAGGATTCCTAGCACCTTGCTTCGCGATGTTCAGCTAACAGAAGAACATGTAAGAATCGATTAGTGTGATGTCAAAGGATATTTGGCTATGGTGAGAATGTGTAGAAATGAAACACTCAAGAGAAAGAAGTATGTTTTGGCTAGAGAAAACAAAAGTAGAGGAGAAGAGAAGAGAAGAAGGTTCGGCTATGAGAATAACACAAGAAGAAACAAGATGAAAAGAAAGCAAATGAGTAGGCTGAGGTTCGGCTATTGCTTGTTAAAATAGAAAAGGATATGCAAAAGAGAAAAAGGAAAAAGGGTGGTGGATTCGGCACAGGTATATGGAAGAGGAGAGAATTGTTTTGTTAGCTAACAAGGTGTTTGCCAAAAATGAAGAAAAATAACAATCATGTACCTCAAAATTTTGGTTTCTACTATATCCCAAAATGGCATAAACGGAACTTTACTAACCTTTTATGACCGAATGTACCAAGATAGAAAGCCTAAGACTAATCAAAAATTTTGGCACACCCCTTAAGCAGCTAAACCAAAATGCCCCTCAACCAAGACCCCACATTCGGCCAACACCTTCACCCTACCAAACCCCTTGATTCTCTCCCTGATTTGCCCCTTGCTTCACTCTCCATCCACCATTCAAACTTGTTGACCCATTCAAACTCCACAAGCACCTCTCCTCCACTCATTCAAATGCATTTGACTCATTCAACACACACCTTTGAAGAGTCCAAGCCGAATGCCAACACTCTACCCTCTTCAGCATAAAAAAAATAAAGCTCTCAAATGCTACTGACGTGACTCGAACTCCTTCCCCTTCCTGCTCCCTTGTAATGCCACTCCCTTGCTTCTTAAGTGGCGTCACTTGCCACTCTACTACACTCCATCTTGTGTCAACAAACACGAGAAAATATTCTTAAAGCATGCCTCAACCAGCTCTACCCCCTAAAGTGCCCAAAAAGTAAAATTTTACCAAGGCTCTAGCTTGACCCCGAGCCTCCCGGGACCCTAAACACACCAAAATAACATACTTAACGAGCCAAACACAAGAAATAGTGCAAGATGCAGAACCCTTAATTCTAGGATGTTACAAAATAAGCTGAATTTGATATTATATAAATAAAAAAATAGAATTTGGAATTAGATCGAGGGAAAAATAAAGTTTCTAATTAATCGGTCTATTTCATCATTTTTGAACCCGAGGTAAGTTTGTATATTATAATTTTTAATACAAATGTATTTCATATGTTTTGGTATTGTATAATTGTGAATACGAGACTATGGGTAAGATCAACAGTGATTCGACAATGATTTGACATTCAAAATCCCAGTTGAACCTTAGGAATAGTTTAGGATACTAATAACATGTCATTAGGGGATACATTGAGTTGGCTTCGGGCCATGATATTAGCACTACGAGCATGAATTATACCGATTTGGCTTCGGGCCATGAATATCGGTTGATTTAGCTTCGGGCCATGGTATAGGTACTTAGTGTGCAAGACTCTTGAGTTTCCAACTTCTATTCCGAATGGTTCAATAGGTAAACGAAAGATGTGATTGAGTATGAGAATGATATGAGATGGTACAGGTACGTACGTGACATGTATAAGCTTGGTTCGAAGAAACTTGTGAAGAATGTGATTAATATTATAATTATGTATATGAAAGGTTTGTTAGCTAATATATGCTAAATGTTGATATATATATATATATATATTCAAATTGTTGAATTATAATCTTGAGATTGGATTAAGTTTATTGTATACGAACTTACTAAGTTTTATAGCTTACTTTGTTATTTTTTTTTTTTTTTGTGTTTTGTAGTGCTTTCAAGCTAGCTCAAATTTGGGGATCATCGGAGATACCTTCACACTATCCACCTATCACTTAGTACCTATGAACTTTGGTATTTTAAGTATATGGCATGTATAGGAACTTTGAGTCATTTTGGTATATGTAGCATGATATTGGCCATTTGTGTGGCTCGTAAATATTAAGTGTTTGGTTTTACGTTAGTCATGTAAGTTGTCTTATTTTGGCAAATATGTGATGTGTGTATATGTATTAATGACTCTTAATTATGTAGTTCATGATTACTTGGGAATGACTTGTTGAATGCAACCTTCAAGGTAGCTAATGGTTGATGAATTGAGAAGGGTTGTGCTTGTGGTTTTAGGCTAAGAAATGCTTAGTTGAAATGGCTTATATGAATGCTTTGGAAATGTAAATTAGTATAATTTGAATAGACAAGAATATGGTATTATAAGCATGTTATATGTTGGAATTGAAATGGCATATATATTATTCTTGGTTGTGGTTGTATTGGTTGCTTATAAATGCTATGAATTGTGCATTGGTTCGATGTAGGTGTGTGCCAATATGGGGGGTGGCGAAATGGCTTGGTAAATAGCCTATTTTGTCCACACAGGCAGAGACACGGGCGTATGTCTCATTCATTTGTGACACACAGTTATGTACACGGTAGTGTGTCCCCTGGTGTTGAAATAAAAATCAAGTCAGTATGCTCCACACGGCCTCACACACGGGTGTGTGACTTGGCCATGTGGCATAAGTCAGTATACCTGTAATGCCCTAAAAATTTTAGCTTTTAAATTTTGTGTGTTATGGCATGAAATGCATGTTAGCACTGTTGGATTAGTTATTTTAGTGTGTTTGGAGGTTTCTATGAAGTCTTAGGTTCAAGCCTAGACATATGGGAATTTTTTTATTTTTAGCACTAAGGGAACCCTGACTCTAGGTTGTATGCTTCTTATTTTTGATGGGTAAAATATGACACAAGGGGTGCCTGGGGTGTAGTGGTAGGTGGTGTGTTTTGTGTCTAAAGAGGGACTAGGTTCGAGTCACTCCCTCAGAGGAGCATTTATTTTACTCCTTTGTTGAGCTAGTAGTTGAGTTGGAATGGAACTCTGGGGGAGAGAGAGTTTGAATCATTTAGGGGAGTGATTTAAGGAGTGGATGATGGAGTGATAAGGGGAGAAAATTAAGGGGATTGAGTTGTTGGGAAGTTGGAGCCGAAATGGGACACAAGGTATGCATAGAATTTCGAGAAGGGGGAAATTGGTTCACTTTTTGGCTTTTGTGAGTCTTTTGTTTTCCCTTTTCGGTTTGTGTCTAGTTTTGCATTTTTGAAAGTTGATTACACCTCCCTCTCTTTTCTTCTTCCTTGTGTTGAATATTATTTTTTTTCTTCATCTCTACTATCCTCTTCTTCAATCGATTTGTGCCATAACTGAACCTTTTTACTGTGTTTCTCATCTATTTTATTTGACTAGGTCGATTCTCTCACACACTCTCTTCTTTCAATTACTAGAATTTGTTTCTTAAACAAAAGGGTTTGACGTGGGAATTTGTTTCGATTGTTCGGGTTGCACTTTCATTTTATACTCCTTGTAGCAGAAGTGTGTGTATGTATGCTTGACTCTTTTTAAGTGGTTCCTGGTTAATAAGGTCGCCATGTTTCTACTCTGGCTTTCTTTCTTTTGGTTGAATCATCACTCTTTCTCAAAGTGTGATGTTGTGTGTACATAGATGTTCTTAAGGAGTAAAAGGGGGGCACGTGTTCAGAAGCAGTTGAAAGCCCACTCTTAGTTTTTTATCATAATAACTGCTCATGCCTTACTTTTTAGTTGAGGCCGAATGCTTTTGATGGTATTAAAGGTTATCAAATGTTGTTGTAAAACACATTATGCAATCTTTGTTAATAAGGTTTTTGGAAAACGTAGATCTCGACAAGGAGTTAATTATTGCTAACAATTAATGAGGATTTAATAAAGCTCAGTCGATTAAGGTTCGGTGCTAGGGATTCGAAACACGTTTCGTAATCAAGGTGTGTACACACACCACTCCAATTGTAGATCGGCAAATGCCGAAATGCCCGAAATGTTGAAATGCCAAAAATACGACAACGGTTACCATACGAGCGTACAAATGCTCGTGTGGTAAAGTCGATACAATGACGGAGGCCACCATGAACAGTCTCATGGTCTTGGGCCCCTTTTGGGTCAAATGGGTCGAAATGGGCAGTGTGGGCTCAATGGGCTCGCGGGCCCCACAAGGGCCAACTTCATCAACTTATGTGAAATAATGAGCTCGACCATGCCGTTCACATGGCTAAGGGTAATTTTGGGCTTAACGGGCAACACGAGCGTGTGCACCCCACTTAGGCCATACTTTGGGCTTTGGGCCCAACTATACCTTTTGATTGCTAAAGGTTGCACAAGTCATGCGGATCGACTGTAGACCTATTGATGAGTTGATACACATACTTGGACCCTAATGTGATAAATGACTGTTATGCCCTGAAGGGAAAAATGTCTAAAATATCCTTATATGATACATGACTGATCTTGTATGCCATTTGATGTTATGTTCGCATTCATATGTGATATTTTGTAGCATGGGGATGGGATCTTGTATTGAAGGAAGTGATTGATATGTGAGGGTCGTACGGGTCGCGCGAGACGAATGTGGACCCACAGATGGCTTTTAGTCGATTATGTGATTGGCAGCTCTACTACGATATGGGTTAGTGCCACAACCGGTGCTACATAAGAGTGTAGGGATGGGTGGGTCAATTTAATCCCCACAGGAGTGTAAGGTTGGACAGAACATGGAGTGCAGGGTTGGTTTGGGTATTTATGCATTGCATATACTGATTCTAATATTGAGATAGGCTTAGGCCCAAATAGATGTGATATGTGACATTTGATATGGGCTCAAGCCCAACTGAGGCTGATGGGGGCTAAGGCCCAATTGCCACTGTTGTTGTAATAGGCTTAGGCCTAGATAGATGTGATGTATGTTATTTGATTGTTGGGGTTGTACACACTGAGTTTCGCAAAACTCACCCCCTTTTTTTTTTAACTTTTCAGGTAATCCATTGTGAGACGGTTCGACGTATTGGGGGACTCAGAGGTGGCCATACTATGAACAGTTGCATTTTCGTGTTTTTAATTTACTTTAGTTTTAATTATGTTTTCTTTAATTTGGGTTTTGTTGTAATAAGGCCTTTCTCTAGTTGTGTGTTAAATTTTGGGATTTAATTGTGTTGATTGCATAACTTCTAGTTTAGGTCTCGGGTTTTAAAAAGAAAACAACGTTTTACAAACCAATCGTAAGTACACAAACCTTTTCAAAGAAAAGCTTCCGCTGTATTTTGAAAGTTTAAGTAACAAGTTTAAATATTCCTACATAAAGTTTTTAATTGAACCCTAATATACCAAAAGAATTTGAACATAACATTATCACTGGTAAATGTTTTAAACTAAGAACTCCTCAAATGAATTCAAGGTTTTACATCAACTTCGGATTTTACGATTCACCCTTCAATGTGACGCCGCCAGATCTGGCCATAACGTCTGGGTTGGGTTTAGGGTGTTGCAATACCCTACATGATTGGCAAGGCCTAGTGCATGGCCTGATACATGGGCGTGTATGGACATCTTTAGGGCACACGAGCTAGCCACACGGGTGTGTGTGTTGGCCGTGTGACCCAATTCAGAGAGTTACATGGGGTCAGACACAGGCTGGGACACGGCCATGTGCTCCCATTTTGAATGTCCACACGGCCGGGCCACACAGGCGTGTGTCCCCTATTTTTGAGAAAATTTCTTAAGTGTTCAAAAAGTTTCCAAAGTTATCGCTTTAGTCCCGAACCACTCCCAAAGTATGTTTAGGGCCTTGTAGGCTCATAATAGGGACAATGTGATTGTATTTGATTGGAATTACTTTTGGTTGATGATATTTAATTCAAATTGGGTGGCTGTTTATGGTGTAAGTCCGGTAATACTCTGTAGCCCTATTCTGACGTTGAATACAGGTGAGGGGTGTTACAATTAGTCCTTCAGTGAACATTTTCTTTCTCAACTCTTCTAGTACTGATCACTACAAATGAACTGAACATTGTTTTGTAAAAAATTTTTCATCAGCATAGATATTTTTGAAAACCTGTTTACAAATCTTCTGTAATAATTGGCCAAACCAAGAAAACTATGAACTTCTGACACATTTATCGATGCTTTCCTTGTAATGTAGCCTTGATCTTTTTCAGATCAACCCGAATCCCATCTGTTGATATAATATGCCCTAGAAAAACAACTTTAGATAACCAAAACTCACATTTAAGTTTTCCATAAAACTACTTTTTCTCATAAAACTTGCAAAATGATCATGAGATGTTCTCGTTCAGCTTCAAATTTTATATAGATCAAAGTATCGTCAATGAAAACTACCACAAATTGATTTACACAAGGCTGGAAAATGTGGTTTATAAGATCCATGAATGCCACAGGAACATTTGTCTAACCGAATGGCATTACAAAAAAATTCATAATGGTTATAACGAGTACTGAACACCATTTTTGGTACGTTACTATCTTTAACTTTCAACTGATAGTAACTCGATCTCAAATCAATCTTGGAAAAGAATGAAGCTCCTTTCAATTGATTGAATAAGTCATCGATACGAGGTAGGGGATAACAATTCCTAGATGTTAGTTTATTTAATTGACAATAGCCTATACAAAATTGCATTGAACCATCTTTTTTTAACGATCCCCAAGGCAATATACTACGGCATATAAAGCCGCAGTCCATTAAATCTTGTAATTAAACTTCTAATTCCTTTAACTCCGTCGATGCCATACGATAAGAGGAAATCGACACTGAGTCATACTAGGGAATACTTCAATTATGAACTCGACTTTTTGATCTGGTGGTAATCCTTGTAATTCCTTAGGAAACACATCAGGGAATTCACAAATAGTTCAACTCTTATAGATCTAACTATCACCAACATTCGAGTTAATAATGTAACAGCCCATTTTTTTGTCAAATCAAAATAGTGGTTTCAAGACCACAAATCTGAGATTGAAATAATTATTTTATTATTATTTTGAGGTCTATAGTATGATAGTATGAATGTGTGAAATTTTGTTAAGAAATTTAATCATTTGAGTGTTTAATTTGATAAATTAAATCGCGTAAAGTGTAAAAGTGGAGTTCTATTAGCTAAAGGTGTCTAATAGCTATGGAATATTAAAGTGGAGGTACTTATTTTGTAATTAGACCATTAATAGTATGAGTGGACAAATATGACCAATAAAATGATTTTATAAAGGTTAATTAATAAGGTTAATGTTGTAAATCTATAATTAAAAGATATTAAAGTAAAGAACATAAAAGAAAAACATGCATGTTTATCTTTCTCAACCAAATATTGAAGAAATGTAACATCCTAGATTGGGGGCTCTGCACTTGTGATGTGTTGTGTGTGTATGCAATGCTGTGTATGTGTGTTTGGTGTGTTTAAAGCTTTCGGGAAAGCTTGAGGTTAAGCTTGAGCCTTGGTAGAAATTTTGTTCTTAGACTTTGTAAGGGAGAACTAAGTGAAGTGGACCTTAAGGATACTTGAATGGGAAAGTTAACACAACAATCTAGTTGGTAAAGTGGCAAGGAGGAGCCATTAAGGGCATAGGAAGGTGACGCCACAAGGGATTTAAAGGAAGCATGTTCGAATCCCATGTTAAGCAAAAGGAGTGTTTTTTTTATATGTGCCTGAGGAGTGAGAAGTGGTTTCGGCTAGGACTCTAAAGGAGTGAGTGTGGATTGAGTCAGAAGATAGGAAGATAAGGATAAAAGAAAAATGAGGGATAGGATAGAGGGGGAAGAGGTGGCCGAATGTGGGACTGTGTGCAAGGGGGAAATCAGTTGAAGTGGCTAAGGGCATGCCAAAATTCTCATTTAGTTAAGGGTGTGCTAAAATTTCTTTTTTCCCAAATCATAGTTTTCTTTCTTCTATTTTTGACATTAGAGGATTTCCTCTTCTCTTCTTCTGCCAAAACTGAAACTCCTAAGTCACTATTTGGAGTATCTTTTTTTTTCTTTCGGCTTTCTCATCCAATTCTTTTCTACCTTATTCATTATCGAATCTACCTAGCCTCTTTTCTGTTCATCTTTTTCCGATCTTTTCTAAAATCTTCTGTAGAGGTAAGTGTCGACTTGTGCTATTATTTTTGTAAACTTTTTCAGCTTTTGAGGCCAAATCTGAATGGCTAGTTGGTTGTTAAGGCCATCTTTAGTTTGATGTTTTTTCTGACCTCGTGTTCTTTTTGGACGGCATTCTGGGATTTGAAGGAGATCTAATCACCTAGGTTTCTAAGTTAGAAATAGGTAGTATTCAAACCATATTATCTCTTTCAGGATTTCAAGGTAAGGATTTCAATTCTCCCTAAGTTGATCAATCAATTTCTTTTCGTTATTCGTGCCTTACCCTAATGTTTCGTTAAGTAATCATTATAGTACCTTCTGACCAAGATCATTCATGGACTCAAATGTCAACAAACTAAAGGAAGGGGTTGGATCTATAGTCCCATCCCCAAAGTTTAAGAAACACGTGGTGTCTGCTGTTCGTGATTGGCCACTGGGTTGTGGGCTGGCTTCTAAGCGAATAATAGGCAGATAGCGGTAGTTTCGGCTAGCGATAGTGTCAACATAGAGTGTGTCATCTTACGTGTTATCAGGTGTGTAAACTTTCAAACACACTATACCATAACTGTAATAACGTTTGAATGGGCTGAAAAGCCAGAAAAAAGGCTGTGTAGACAATCGTGATGCCCTTAGGGGTAAGGCTAGGATTGCAGTGCGTGATCAGATCTTCTTTGCATAGCCAAATGTATGTGTGGCAGACTGATGTGTTATGAATAGCATGTTGCATTGTTAGGTTTTGTATGTAGATCATGGGTATGGGTTTGATATGAAGGGGAAGTGCTTAATTAGTCATGTAGTGATCGGTGGCTTTGCCACGATATATATATATATACATATGTTCATACATTATTTTTGGTCACATTGTGATCGGTGGCACTGCCACGATGTATATATATTTATTTGGTCACATAGTGATCGGTGGCTGTGCCACGAAATATTATTTGGTCACCTAATGATCATGTTTAATTGGCAGCATGACTGTCATGATGGAGTGTAGTGGATGGAGGGTTGATTGTAGAAATCCCCACGGTGTGATTGGTTGGTATGGGTTGGTGTGTAGCTGATGGAAAAACTAGGTTTGGGTTGGGCTTATTGCATTCATATGTGTATGTTGATATGTGGGCTAAGGCCAATGTGTGATTGTGGATTGGATGCAATATGTATAATGTGGGAGATTTTTACACACAGAGTCTTGGTGACTCACCCCTTTCCTTAACTTTTCAAGTGAGCAGTAGCTCGTCGATGCAGGAGCCGAGGCGGACTCGTGGAGGCCATAAATTTTGATTTTCTTTCTTTATAGTTCGGCAATACTATAAGTGTACATTTTTTTTTAAATTTGAGATTTTCTCTATGTAATTAGGCCTTTGAAGGTTGTACTTCAGTTTATTTTATTATTTTACTACTTATATCAAATGTGTCACCTCGGCCGATTAAATATTAAAGTGAAAAGTGGAGTTTTCAGTAATCTAAGTATCATTATTTTCAAGACACCGCAGTAAGTGAAAAAGTTATCTTCCAAATCACTGGTTATTTCTAAAATTTAACTAAGACTTGATTTTACTTCACCTTGTGACATACCAGATTCGGTCGTAATGCATGGGCTGAGTTTGGGGTGTTACATTTTGGTATTAGAGCCCAGTTTCAAACCCGGGCTGTGAATTGGGTCCAGTGCTGTTTTATAGTTTGATGTGAGTTTAAGAAAAAGCTTTGGGTTGGGATATGGCCTTGATGCAAAGACTGATCCACCTGTAAGTATTCTAACCTTTGATGTGGTATGCATAATTGGATTTGATGGGCTTTGTGGGGATATAGACAGGTATGCTAGGGTTTGTGGACCTTAGGCCTAGTTAAACAACTCTTAAAATCCATAAGACTTAATTTCTCTAATTAAACATGTCCATGAACAAGTCGTCGGGTTGGAGTGTGGCAACAAGCATACGCATGTCTAGGATTGGATCTAGGGAGAGCTTGGTATTTAAGCGGTCCTAGTGGCCTATGTCCTCTTCGCTAGAATCCTACCTGGTGCGTAGTGTTTGTTCACCTTAGCCGTGAGGACTTGTTAACAGGCCAAAGTTCATAACTAAAACCCGAAAGGGACAAATACCCTATTTTTGTAAAAATTACTTATATCCCTAGTTCTGTAAAATACCCAGGATGCCCTAGGTTTGAGAAAATTACCAAAATACCCCTAATTTACGAAATTACCAAAATACCCTTATTTTGTAAAATCACCAAGATACCTTATTTTGTGAAATTACAAAAATACCCCTGTAGGGTGAAATTATGAAAATACCCCTAGGTAGTGAAATGACAAAAATACCCTTGTGTGACGAATGTGAGGTTATGGATATTTCTTTCGTGTTTGATACATTTATGTGATAATTTGTTTGGGAATGCATATGGCTGCTGAATGTATGTGGTTTCTAGAACTAGGAGATACGGACATGAGACTAAACCTTGTAGATATAATTTTGAATTCGAAAGAACTACTATCGAAACTACCTTCCATAAGATTGTTCGTTATTAATCAATGGAAAAATCATTTATCCATAAAATTTTTTACCAGATAAATTGTGAATGCTAGATATGAGCACTAGAGGCGTGGTGTGCGTGGTCGAGGTAGAGGCAGGATCGCTGTGTCGGAACCAATAGGGTTTGGTCACGAGTTAGGGAATGAGATACCAGCGCCACCAGCTGTAAAGGCAGAGTATCAGGACCAAATGGGCAGAGATGATGCGGTGTCCCAGGCGATGCTCTGAGTGTTGAAGAGAGTTACAGGAGCAGGCATGGGTACAGGAGCTCGAAAATCCGTGCCAGAGCGACTTAGGGCTAATGAAGCGAAAATGTTTAGGAGAATTTTTTGTGTAGCTCCTAGTACAGCTGAGTATTAGATAGAAGCTGTGGAGCGTATAATGGATGACCTTGACTTCACGGAGGAGGATAAGCTGAAGGGAGTGGTGTCTCTTCTTCGAGATGAAGCGTACCAATGGTGGCTTACGGTCAGGGATGGTGTGGTGGCTAACCGCATTACTTGGGATTTCTTTAAGTCGGCATTCTAGAGTAAGTACATCGGATCAAGTTATGTGGATGCGCAGCTTAGAGTGTTTCTGAATCTGATCCAGGGTGATAGATTGGTAGCTGCTTATGAAACATAATTCCTATGCTTAAGTCGTTATGCTCGAGGGATAGTGGGCACCGAGCATGAGCATTGTGTTTGATTTGAGGATGGTTTGAGAGATCATCTGCGGGTGTTGATAGCCCCTCAACGAGAGCAAGAATTTGTAGTTTTAGTGGGAAAGGCTAAGATAGCCAAGGAAGTTAAGCGAACCGAGAAGCGGAATAATGAGAGAGACAGGGATAGGAATCAGAGGAATGTTGGATCGTCAGGGTCAGCAGGGCATGTCCAGAAAAGACCTAAGATGGATGGGCCATGACAGGGTGTGAGATCTGGGGGTGATGGTCAACCTCAGAGGTGTGGTCGGTGTAATAAATTCCATTCGGGTGAATGTTGGGTAGGTGATAGGAAATGTTTTAGGTGTGGGTCCTCAGATCATCTGGTTAGAGACTGTCCACAAGATCGGGGTGGTGCGGAGTCGATAGGACAGACTAACGCTCAACCAGGTAGAGGAGGTCCACAACTGTAGGGAGGTCGCGATCCAGACGGATGAGGTAATGGTTATGGTCGGGGTCGTGGAACGCAAGACAAAGGTGCAGGGAACACCGATGCAAGACAGCTGGGTTGGTCTATGCAGCAAGACGTCGAGAGGAGGGGGATGCACTGGATGTTATAACCAGTACGTTCTTGATTTTTGGGTTACCTTTTTCTGCATTAATTGATATTGGATCGACACATTCTTATGTTGCTAGTATAGTATCTGGAACCCTAAGTATAGACTCTGAGATTATTCCTAGGGAAATGATTGTAATTAGCCCACTAGGTCAGTCTAAGTAGTGGTGAACATACTGTATAGGGATGTACCTTTGGAAGTACAAAGGGTAGTTTTTTTGGTGAATTTAATAGAACTACCTTTTGGGGAGTTCAATCTGATCTTAGGTATGGACTGGTTAGTGAAATATCGAGTGAATCTAGACTGTGCAGCCAAGCGTATGGTACTAAAGACTAGTCTGGAGGATGAGGTGGTGGTAATAGGTGAAAGGAGGGACTATCTGTCTAATGTAGTATCCGCTCTAAAGGCTGAAAGAATGATGAGGAAAGGGTGTAGGGCATTCATAGCTTTTGTTTGTGCTTTGGAGGTCCAGGATTCAACTGTGGAGAATGTTAGAACGGTGAGGGAGTTTTCTGACATTTTCCCAGAAGAACTTCCCAGACTACCTCCGAATCGTGAGGTGGAATTTGGAATTAATCTTCTTCTGGGAACAGCACCAGTATCCATTGCACCATATAGAATGGCGCCAAAGGAGTTGGTGGAACTGAAAGCCCAAATTCAGGAATTGTTGGATCGGGGTTTCATCCAACCAAGTGTATCGCCTTGGGGAGCGCCAGTGCTATTTGTCAAAAAGAAGGATGGATCAATGCGTATGTGCATTGACTACCATCAGTTGAACAAGTTGACTATCATGAACAAGTATCCGTTGCCAAGGATTGATGACTTGTTCGATCAACTGAAAGGGGTGTCAGTGTTCTCAAAGATAGATTTGAGATCAGGATACCATCAGCTTAAGGTCAAAGAATCAAATATTCATAAGATAGCTTTTAGGACCCATTATGGCCATTACGAATTTTTGTTAATGCTATTTGGGTTGACTAACGCACCAGCGACGTTTATGGATATGATGAACCGAGTGTTCCAACCCTATTTAGACCAGTCCGTGGTGGTATTTATAAATGATATCCTAGTGTATTCAAGATCAGAGGAGGAGCATGATTCACATTTGCGAGTGGTACTACAAATCCTAAGGGAGAAGAAATTGTACACAAAATTCAGTAAGTGTGAATTTTTGTTAAGGGAGGTTACTTTTCTAGGACACGTTTTGTCAGCTGAAGGGGTCAGAGTTGATCCCTGGAAGGTTGAAGCTATCATGGATTGGAAAGCACCCAGGTCTGTGACAGAAATTTAGAGTTTCCTGGGTCTTGTTGGTTATTACAAAAGGTTCGTAGAAGGATTTTCCTTGATTGCGGCACCTTTAACCAAGTTGTTGAGGAAGGGAGTACTTTTTGTGTGGGGTGACAAGCAATTGGAAAGTTTTGAAAAGTTGAAGATGGTGTTGACGGAAGCTCCAATGTTGATTCAACTGGAGGCTAGAAAGGAGTTCGTGGTTTATTGTGATGCTTCGCACACCGGGTTAGGATGTGTGTTGATGCAAGGCGAAAGAGTGGTTGCTTATACGTCTCGACAGTTAAGACCGCATGAGCTAAATTACCCCACGCATGATTTGGAGTTGGCGGTGGTGATTTTTACTTTAAAGATTTGGAGACACTATCTGTATGGGGAGAAGTCCGTTGTTTACACAAATCATAAGAGCTTGAATATCTCCTCACCCAAAAGGAGTTGAATTTGAGGCAGAGGAGGTAGGTTGAACTACTAAAAGATTACGATTGTTTGATTGAATACCATCTGGGCAAAGCTAACGTGGTGGCGGATGTGCTAAGCTAGAAGGTGATCCGAATATGAGGGGATGTTTGCTCATCTAAGCCTGTATGAAGATGGGAGTTTATTAGCTGAGCTTCGGGTAAAGCCGACATGGATAAATTAGATTAAAGAGAAATAGTTGCAGGATAATTACTTGAGTGCCCGACTATCTCAAGTACAACATGGTGATTTAGGGGACTATAATTTGAATGATAATGGGGTTCTGTGTTTCCAGAAATAGGTTTGTGTGCCGAGGGATATGGAATTGAGGTGGATGATTCTTTAAGAAGCGCATAGTAGCCCATATGCTATGCATCCGGGAGGAAGTAAAAGTATTGAGATTTACGAGAACAATTTTGGTGGCTAGGTCTGAAGCGGGAGGTAGCTGAATTTGTAGGTAAATGTTTGACATGTCAGTAGGTAAAGGTGGAGCATTAGTTGCATTTGGGGTTGTTGCAGCCGGTGAAGATTCCGCAATGGAAATGGGAGAGAATCACTATGGATTTTGTTAGTGGGCTACCTCTTACATCTACTAAGAAGGATTCGATATGGGTAGTCGTAGATCGGTTGATGAAGTCCACTCATTTTATACTAGTTCGGGTTGATTACTCTCTACAAAGGTTGGCTAAGTTGTATATAGCGGAGATTGTGAGGTTGCATGGAGTACCTGTGTCCATTATCTCGGACAGGGATCCTAGGTTTACGTTAAGATTTTAGAGGGCGTTACATCAAGCGTTGGGTACAAAGTTGGATTTTAGTATGACGTTTCATCCACAGACGGACGGACAGTCAGAAAGGGTGATACAGATTTTGGAAGACAAGTTATGAAGTTGCATTATCGATTTCAAAGGTAGCTAGGAAGAATTCCTACCATTGGCAGAATTTGCATATAATAACAACTACCAGTCCAGTATTCGGATGGCACCATATGAAGCATTGTACGGGCAAAAGTGTCGTACTTTTTCGTGTTGGACAGAGTTGGGTGAACGACAGTTATTGGGTCCAGAACTTGTATTGGAAACGCACGGTTATCGTGGCAGTCCCAGATCCAAAGTTTAAGAAACACGCAGTGTCTGATGTTCATGATTGGCCACTGGGTTGTGGGCCGGCTTTTGTACAGAATAATAGGCAGATAGCAGTAGTTTTGGCTAGCGATAGTGTCGACATGGAGAGTGTCATCTTACGTGTTATCACGTGTGTAAACTTTCAAACACACTATACTATAACTGTACTAACGTTTGTATCGACTGAAAAACCAAAAAAAAAGGGCTGTGTAGATAGTCGTGATGCCTTTAGGGGTAAGGCTAGGATTGCCAAGTACGTGACTGTATCGTTTCTTTGCATAGCCGAATGTATGTGTGGCAGACTGATGTGTTATGAATAGCATGTTGCATTGTTAGGTTTTGTATGTAGATCATGGGTATGGGTTTGATATGAAGGGGAAGTGCTTAATTAGTCATGTAGTGATCGGTGGCTTTGCCACGATATATATATATACATATGTTCATACATTATTTTTGGTCACATTGTGATCGGTGGCACTGCCACGATGTATATATATTTATTTGGTCACATAGTGATCGGTGGCTGTGCCACGAAATATTATTTGGTCACCTAGTGATCATGTTTAATTGGCAGTATGACTGTCATGATGGAGTGTAGTGGATGGAGGGTTGATTGGAGAAATCCCCATGGTGTGATTGGTTGGTACGGGTTGGTGTGTAGCTGAAGGAAACACTAGGTTTGGGTTGGGCTTATTGCATTCATATGTGTGTGTTGATATGCGGGCTAAGGCCAATGTGTGATTGTGGATTGGATGCAATATGTATAATGTGGGAGATTTTTACACACAGAGTCTTGGTGACTCACCCCTTTCCTTAACTTTTCAGGTGAGCAGTAGCTCGTGGATGAAGGAGCCGAGGCGGACTCATGGAGGCCATAAATTTTGATTTTCTTTCTTTATAGTTCGGCAATACTATAAGTTTATGTTTTTTTTTTAAATTTGGTATTTTCGCTATGTAATAAGGCCTTTCAAGGTTGTACTTCAATTTATTTTATTATTTTACTACTTATATCAAATGTGTCACCTCGGTCGATTAAATATTAAAGTGAAAAGTGGAGTTTTCAGTAATCTAAGCATCATTATTTTCAAGACACCGCAGTAAGCAAAAAAGTTATCTTCCAAATCACTGGTTCTTTCTAAAATTTAACTAAGACTTGATTTTACTTCACCTTGTGACATACCAGATTCGGTTGTAATGCATGGGCTGAGTTTGGGGTGTTACATTTCGGTATTAGAGCCCAGTTTCAAACCCGAGCTGTGAATTGGGTCTAGTGGTGTTTTATAGTTTGGTGTGAGTTTAAGAAAAAGCTTTGGGTTGGGATATGGCCTTCGAGTCTGGCGGCACCTGATCCACCCAAGTAAGTATTCTAACCTTTGATGTGGTATGCATAATTGGATTTGATGGGCTTTGTGGGGATATAGACAGGTATGCTAGGGTTTGTGGACCTTAGGCCTATTTAAACAACTCTTAAAATCCATAAGACTTAATTTCTCTAATTAAACATGTCCATGAACAAGTCGTCGGGTTGGAGTGTGGCAACAGGCATACGCATGTCTAAGATTGGATCTAGGGAGAGCTTGGTATTTAAGCGGTCCTAGTGGCCTATCTCCTCTTCGCTAGAATCCTACCTGGTGCGTAGTGTTTGTTCACCTTAGCCGCGAGGACTTGTTAACAGGCCAAAGTTCATAACTAAAACCTGAAAGGGACCAATACCCTATTTTTGTAAAAATTACTTATATTCCTAGTTCTGTAAAATACCCAGGATACCCTAGGTTTGAGAAAATTACCAAAATACCCTTGATTTACGAAATTACCAAAATACCCTTATTTTGTAAAATCACCAAGATACCCTATTTTGTGAAATTAGAAAAATACCCCTGTAGGGTGAAATTATGAAAATACCCCTAGGTAGTGAAATAACAAAAATACCCTTGTGTGACGAAGGTGAGGTTATGGATATTACTTTTGTGTTTGATACATTTATGTGATAATTTGTTTGGGAATGCATATGGCTGCTGAATGTATGTGGCTTCTAGAACTAGGAGATACAAACTTGAGACTAAACCTTGTAGATATAATTTCGAATTCAAAAGAACTACTATCGAAACTACCTTCCATAAGATTGTTCATTATTAATCAATGGAAAAAATCATTAATCCATAAAATTTTTAACCAGATAAATCGTGAACGCTAGATATGAGCACTAGAGGGCGTGGTGTGCGTGGTCGAGGTAGAGGCAGGATCGCTGTGTCGAAACCAGTAGGGTTTGGTCACGAGTCAGGGAATGAGATACCAGCGCCACTAGCTGTGGAGGCAGAGTATCAAGACCAAATGGGCAGAGATGATGCGGTGTCCCAGGCGATGCTCCGAGTGTTGGAGAGAGTTACAGGAGCAGGCATGGGTACGGGAGCTCAAAAATCCGTGCCAGAGCGACTTAGGGCTAATGAAGCAAAAATGTTTAGGAGAATTTTCTGTGTAGCTCCTAGTACAGCTGAGTATTAGATGGAAGCTGTAGAGTGTATAATGGATGACCTTGACTTCACGGAGGAGGATAAGCTGAAGCGAGTGGTGTCTCTTCTTCGAGATGAAGCGTACCAATGGTGGCTTACGGTCAAGGATGGTGCGGTGGCTAACTACATTACTTGGGATTTCTTCAAGTCGGCATTCCAAAGTAAGTACATTAGATCAAGTTATGTGGATGCGCAGCTTAGGGTGTTTCTCAGTCTGATCTAGGGTAATAGATTGGTAGCTGCTTATGAAACAGAATTTCTACGCTTAAGTCGTTATGCTCGAGGGATAGTGGCCACCGAGCATGAGCGTTGTGTTTGATTTGAGGATGGTTTGAGAGATGATCTGCGGGTGTTGATAGCCCCTCAACGAGAGCGAGAATTTGCAGTTTTAGTGGAAAAGGCTAAGATAGCCAAGGAAGTTAAGAGAACCGAGAAGCGGAATATTGAGAGAGACAGGGATAGGAATCAGAGGAATGTTGGATCGTCAGGGTCAGCAGGGCATGTCCAGAAAAGACCTAAGATGGATGGGCTGAGACAGGGTGTGAGATCTGGGGGTGATCATCAACCTCAGAGGTGTGGTAAGTGTAATAAATTTCATTCGGGTGAATGTTGGGTAGGTGATAGGAAATGCTTTAGGTGTGGGTCCTCGGATCATCTGGTTAGAGACTGTCCACAGGATTGGGGTGGCGCGGAGCCGGTAGGACAGACTAATGCTCAGCCAGCTAGAGGAGGTCCACAACTGTAGGGAGGTCACGATCCAGGTGGATGAGGTAATGGTTATGGTCGAGGCCGTGGAACGCAAGGCAGAGGTGCAGGGAACATCGATGCAAGACAGTCGGGTTGGTCTATGTAGCAAGATGTCGAGAGGATGGGGATGCACTGATGTCATAACCAGTACGTTCTTGATTTTTGGGTTGCCTTTTTCTGCATTAATTGATATTGGATCGACACATTCTTATGTTGCTAGTATAGTATCTGGAACCCTAAGTATAGACTCTGAGATTATTCCTAGGGAAATGACTGTAATTAGCCCACTAGGTCAGTCAGTAGTGGTGAACATACTGTATAGGGATGTACCTCTAGAAGTATAAGGGGTAGTTTTTTTGGCAAATTTAATAGAACTGCCTTTTGGGGAGTTCGATCTGATCTTAGTTATGGACTGGTTAGTGAAATATCGAGCAAATCTAGACTGTGCAGCCAAGCGTATGGTACTAAAGGCTAGTCTGGAGGATGAGGTGGTGGTAATAGGTGAAAGGAGGGACTATCTGTCTAATGTAGTATCCGCTCTAAAGGCTGAAAGAATGATGAGGAAAGGGTGTAGGGCATTCGTAGCTTTTGTTTGTGCTTTGGAGGTCCAAGATTCAACTATGGAGAATGTTAGAATGGTGAGGGAGTTTTCTAACATTTTCTTAGAAGAACTTCCCGGACTACCTCCGAATCGTGAGGTGGAATTTGGAATTAACCTTCTTCCGGGAATAGCACCAGTATCCATTGCACCATATAGAATGGCGCCAAAGGAGTTGGTGGAATTGAAAGCTCAAATTCAGGAATTACTGGATCGGAGTTTCATCCGACCAAGTGTATCGCCTAGGGGAGCGCCAGTGATATTTGTCAAAAAGAAGGATGGATCAATGTGTATGTACATTGACTACCGTTAGTTAAACAAGTTAACTATCATGAACAAGTATCCATTGCCAAGGATTGATGACTTGTTCGATCAACTGAAAGGGGCGTCAGTGTTCTCAAAGATAGATTTGAGATCAGGATACCATCAGCTTAAGGTCAAAGAATTGGATATTCATAAGATAGCTTTCAGGACCCATTATGGCCATTATGAATTTTAGTAATGCTGTTTGGGCTGACTAACGCACCAGCGGCATTTATGGATATGATGAACCGAGTGTTCCAACCCTATTTAGACCAGTTCGTGGTGGTATTTATAGATGATATCCTAGTGTATTCAAGGTCAGAGGAGGAGCATGATTCACATTTGCGAGTGGTACTACAAATCCTAAGGGAGAAGAAATTGTACACAAAATTCAGTAAGTGCGAATTTTTTTTAAGGGAGGTTACTTTTCTAGGACACGTTGTGTCGGCTGAAGGGGTCAGAGTTGATCCCCGGAAGGTTGAACCTATCATGGATTGGAAAGCACCCAGGTCTGTGATAGAAATTTAGAGTTTCTAGGTCTTGGTGGTTATTACAGAAGGTTCGTAGAAGGATTTTCCTTGATTGCGGCACCTTTAACCAAGTTGTTGAGGAAGGAGTACTTTTTGTGTGGGGTGACAAGCAACCGGAAAGTTTTTAAAAGTTGAAGAAGGTGTTGACGGAAGCTCCGATGTTGATTCAACTGGAGAATAGAAAGGAGTTCGTGGTTTATTGTGATGCTTCGCACACCGGGTTAGGATGTGTGTTGATGCAAGGCGGAAGAGTGATTGCTTATACGTCTCGACAATTAAGACCGCATGAGCTAAATTATCCCACGCATGATTTGGAGTTAGCGGTGGTGATTTTTACTTTAAAGATTTGGAGACACTATCTATATGGGGAGAGGTCCGTCGTTTACACAGATCATAAGAGCTTGAATATCTCCTCACCCAAAAGGAGTTAAATTTGAGGCAGAGGAGGTGGATTGAACTACTAAAAGATTACGATTGTTCGATTGAATACCATCCGGGCAAAGCTAACGTGGTGGCGGATGCGCTAAGCTGGAAGGTGATCCGAATCTGAGGGCGATGTTTGCTCATCTGAGCCTGTATGAAAATGGGAGTTTATTAGCTGAGCTTCGGGTAAAGCCAACATGGATAAATTAGATTAAAGAGAAACAGTTACAGGATAATTACTTGAGTGCCCGACTATCTCAAGTACAACATAGTGAATTAGGGGACTATAATTTGAACGATGACGGGGTTCTGTGTTTCCGGAAAAAGGTTTGTGTGCCGAGGGATATGGAATTGAGGTGGATGATTCTTCAGGAAGCGCATAGTAGCCCATATGCTATGCATCCGGGAGGAAGTAAAATGTATCGAGATTTACGAGAACAATTTTGGTGGCTAGGTCTTAAGTGGGAGGTAACTGAATTTGTAGGTAAATGTTTGACATGTCAGTAGGTAAAGGTGGAGCATCAGTTGCATTCGGGGTTGTTGCAACCGATGAAGATTCCGCAATGGAAATGGGAGAGAATCACTATGGATTTTGTTAGTGGGCTACCTCTTACGCCTACTAAGAAGGATTCGATATGGGTAGTCGTAGATCGGTTGATGAAGTCCACTCATTTTATACTAGTTCGGGTTGATTACTCTCTACAAAGGTTGGCTAAGTTGTATATAGCGGAGATTGTGAGGTTGCATAGAGTACCTGTGTCCATTATCTCGGATAGGGATCCTAGGTTTACGTTAAGATTTTAGAGGGCGTTACATCAAGCGTTGGGTACAAAGTTGGATTTTAGTATGACGTTTCATCCACAGACGGACGGACAGTCAGAAAGGGTGATACAGATTTTGGAAGACAAGTTATGAAGTTGCATTATCGATTTCAAAGGTAGCTAGGAAGAATTCCTACTATTGGCAGAATTCACATATAATAACAACTACCAGTCCAGTATTCGGATGGCACCATATGAAGCGTTGTACGGGCAAAAGTGTCGTACTTCTACGTCTTGGACAGAGTTGGGTGAATGATAGTTATTGGGTCCAGAACTTGTATTGGAAACGCACGGTTATCGTGGCGATCCAGCACCCAAAGTTTAAGAACGCATACGATGTCCATTGTTCGTGATTGGCCTTGGGTTGTGGGCGACCGAAAGCGTAACAATAGGCAGATAGCGGTAGTTTTGGCTAGCGATAGTGTCGACATAGAGAGTGTCATCTTACGTGTTATCAGGTGTGTAAACTTTCAAACACACTATACTATAACTGTATTAACGTTTGTATGGGCTGAAAAACCGAAAAAAAGGGTTGTGTAGACAATCGTGATGCCTTTAGGGGTAAGGCTAGGATTGCCAAGTACGTGACTGTATCGATTTCTTTGCATAGCCGAATGTATGTGTGGCAGACTGATGTGTTATGAATAGCATGTTGCATTGTTAGGTTTTGTATGTAGATCATGGGTATGGGTTTGATATGAAGGGGAAGTGCTTAATTGGTCACGTAGTGATCGGTGGCTTTGCCACAATATATATACATATGTTCATACATTATTTTTGGTCACATTGTGATTGGTGGCATTGCCACGATGTATATATATTTATTTGGTCACATAGTGATCGGTGGCTGTGCCACGAAATATTATTTTATCATCTAGTGATCGTGTTTAATTGGCAGCATGACTGTCGTGATGGAGTGTAGCGGATGGAGGGTTGATTGTGAAATCCCCACAGTGTGATTGGTTGGTACGGGTTGGTGTGTAGCGGATGGAAAAACTAGGTTTGGGTTGGGCTTATTACATTCATATGTGTATGTTGATATGTGGGCTAAGGCCAATGTGTGATTATGAATTGGATGCAGTATGTATAATGTGGGAGATTTTTACACATTGAGTCTTGGTGACTCACCCCTTTCCTTAACTTTTCAGGTGAGTAGTAGCTCGTGGATGCAGGAGCCGAGGCGGACTCGTGGAGGCCATAAATTTCGATTTCCTTTCTTTATAGTTCGGTAATACTATAAGTTTACGTTTTTTGAAATTTGGGATTTTTGCTATGTAATAAGGCCTTTCAAGGTTGTACTTTGGTTTATTTTATTAGTTTACTGTTTATATCAAATGCGTCACCTCGACTGGTTAAATATTAAATTAAAAAGTGGAGTTTTCAGTAATCTAAGCATCATTGTTTTCAAGACACCACAGTAAGCAAAAAAGTTATCTTCCAAATTGCTATTTCTTTCTAAAATTTAACTAAGACTTCATTTTACATCACCCTGTGACATACCAGATTTGGTCGTAATGCATGAGCCGGGTTTGGGGTGTTACAAGAAAAGAAAGCCATTAAATAATACCAAACATTCGATCATAGTTCATCATTGCATGTAAGTTCATTTTTGTGTCGCTTTTAATGATTTCTATGTTTTTAAGATCATTGTAGCTTAATCTAGCTAGCCCAGGGACTAATTTGCAAAATTGTTAAAGGTTTAGGGTTTTGCCATTGATGAATCTATGTGTATTTTGGTGTTTGATTATAGAAAATGTATGTTTGTTGTTAGATAAACAACATTTGTAAAGTGATTTTAGTAAAATTTTCAATTGGGGATTAAATTAAGAAATGTTGAAATTTTGTGGTTAAATTGTGAAATAAATAAAAATATGGGCTGCTATGGTAATAAGAGAAATTTAGCTAGCTTGGGTAGGGATTAAATTGTATGAATTTGTATTTTTATGAGATAATGACTAAATTGTAAAGAAATTGAAACATTAGGGGTAAAAGTGTAAAGTTTCCATAATATGCATTTTGGGCTAACTTGGATAGAATGATAATTGAATTTACATATAGATCAAGAAAAGTGAAATTCAGATTTAGATCGGGGAAAAAACAACGTGTTGGACTAATCAATCCATTTCGACCTTTTTGCGATAGAGGTAAGTTCGTATGTTAATAAGAATTTGTATAATTGTGTTTTAAATGATTTATTATTGAATTATTTTTGAATAGGACCTTGTGGATATAATCAATGAAGTTCCAGCATTGAGAAATCCTGATTGAACCTTAGGAATAGATTAGGTTACAAATGACATGTCATTAGGGGTTATGTGATTTGGGTGTTGGTTCATACGTCCTACTGGTTGTTGAGTTATTTGGCATGTGTTGCAGATTCTCTTCAGCTTGTGTAAGCAACACCGTGTAGTGATAAACCATAAAAGTAACATATTTTAATCCCACATTTATATTCTTTTAGATGATTTAGACCTTGATTTATATAAAAAAGGTGCTTTTAATCCTTTCTTTTCATGTCTTAAACTCAAGAAAGCACCTGAGAACGAAAAGAATGAAAAACAGGCTTAAAACGGACAAAATTGAGCCAAGCCAAGAAATTGGCATGGCCTGGACTTCAAGTCACACGGCTGTGCCTCTCCAATCATTCAAAGACACGCCCAAGCACGATTCGCATGGCTTTGTCCCAATCGATAGACCTGAAGCACGGCCTGAATCCCAACTTACACGGTCATGCCTCAATCAACAAAATCGACACACGGCCTGAAGACGATTTACACGAGCATGTTCTTTGGCCGTGCCTCTGCCATGAGAAAGAATAATTTCACTTGGATTTGATGCTTGGAGGCAAAGAAACAAATTACTAAGTCTACTTAAACATCCTAGGAGAAATTCTACTTGAATTAGGATACTTAGGAGCCAAGTAAAGCATCTCAAAGCATATATAAACACCTAAGGTAGCAACTAAAAAGGGAGTTCGGTAGAAGCCGAAATAGGGGAGAGATTTTGGGAGCAGAGTTTTCTGCCAAAGCTTTTCTCATTTAGGGATTTACTCGAAAATAGCCAATTAAACCATCTCAAAAAGCCAGAATTCTACTCAAGATAGAGGATCTTCTCTTCAATTCCTTCAGGGGGTTTTAGGGATTTCTTATGTTTTGTTTTATATTTTCTCTTGAGATGTTTTTCTACTTTGTTATGAACTAAACCCTCAGATACCTGAAGGGGATGAATCCTATGATGGATTTTGTTATTTGATTTTTGGTTTATATGATAAATACTTAGTTTGTTCTTAATTATGTTGCTTAATTTAATCTGATGTGCTTAGGTGGAGGAGGAATAAACCCTGCCTAAGGGTAGATCTAGCATAATTAAGTGGAGTTGATCGAACGCCTAGAGATAGGGTAACGAGATTTTACCGGATTAGAGTGAAACCTAATATGGGAATCCATTGATCAATTTACTGCTTCCTTAGGGGGTTATTATAAGGGAACGAGAGTTCCACTAATTAGCCTAAGGTTAGACGTTAGTCGCCTCGAGAGAGGGTTTAATATAAGGTAGGGAGTCTCACGAATCAAGCTAAGTAAAGAAATCATATGGTTTGGGGATAAATAATAAGTGAAGTCATAGGTGGATTCTTCCTGAGGGTATCGTCTTCATCGACTGAGTTTTCCTAAAGTCTTTCTCCAATTCATTCTTTTGTCTTTGCATCTAGTTTAGTTTTTCATTAGTTTCATAAACCAATCACTCCATATTTTAGGCAAAATAATAGAAAGAAAGTGAGTAGTAGTACTTTTAGGTTCCTTTGGGTTCGATAAAATAATCTTGCCTAAACTATACTACTGTTCGATAGGTGCACTTGCCTCTATCGTTGTCATAGTTAGTCTACAGGTTCGATCATTCTTTTTTATAAATATTAAAACTCGATTGTTTGACACGATCAAGTTTTTGGCGTCGTTGCCGGGGACACTAAAATATTAAGAAAGCTCTATTTTTATTACTTTAGCCAATTTTTTTATTATTATTACAATTTATTATTATTATTTGTTATTATTATTATTAATTTTACTTTGCTAACTTTTTCCTCTATTTTGCTTTTGGCTGATTTTAGTCTATGGAAAAGATGGCACTGAATAATTATCAGTGGCAAGTTATGAGGACAATTCCTACTAAAATAGACAGTGTCTTCAACCTCGACGTGGTCACCAGGTTATCTAATCAGTTAGAGATGATGAATAAAAAGATTGATGATTGGTATAGTCCCTCACAGGTACATCTAGAAATACAATATGATTTGAATCTAGGAGGCGTGGCGAATCCTGAGTACCCACCCTACGGATATGGCATGGAAAATGAGTAAGCTCACTATACAGGTAACTATAATTTTTATAGTGACACTTATAATGCAGGTTGGAAATACCATCCCAATTTCTTGTGGGATGATCAAAATGGCCAAAGATCGAAACTTCGTCCAGATTTTCAACAACCACCTCACCAACAAGAAGAGGAGTCGAATCTTGAAGAGATGCTGACGAAATTCATGGCGACCCTGATTCTCGTTTCCAAAAGACGTGATATGAATGAGATCGAATTGGACCCTAATCGGAACGGTGGTTTTGGGACCACAAATCTAAGCCCGTGAAATATTTAAATATTATATTTAGTGTTTATTATATATGAATTTGTGTGTGTGAAAGTTTCGTAGAAAAATTTTATCGTTTAAGTATTGAATTTGATAAAAAGGACTTAATCGCGTAAAAGGTAAAAGTGGCATAGTAAAGTGTAAGGTGCTAATTTGAGCATGGCTTTTTAATATGAAGTGTTAAATGGGTAAATAACCCATTTTTAAGTTAGTGGGTGGTATATGACATGATTGACCTTAAGTTTTATATTATATAATTTTATGATATAAGGTTAGTTTAGTAATTTGGTAATTATTTATTATATGTTAAAATAAACAAGAAAAGAAAACCATCACCTTTTACTCATCCATGGCGAATGTGGAGGAAGAAAATAAGCTTTAGATTCTTTGAAATTTCAGCACTTTGAAGCCAAAAATTCAAGGTGAGTTTTAGTTAGTTTTCGATAAATTTTACGTTTTGAGATCGTTGCTTGAACCAGTATGGTGACCCATGTTAAAATTTTTGAATCTAAGCATGCTTGATGTTCGACTATTGATAGATTCATATGTTTTTTGGTATTTGATGATGTTAAATAAAAGATAAGTTAAGAATTAGTATTTTATGTATTGGAAATTTTGATGAATTTTTGTGTTTGGGGCCAAATTGTAAAAATGAAATTTTAAGGGGGTTTATTTGCAAAATAAGTGAAATGTGAGGACTTGTAAAGTCCCTAGGAATATTCGGCCCTTGTATAGTCTTAGCTAATTTGGTGTATTTTGTGTGTTATGCAAATAGGACTAAATTACAAAATTGTGAAATATTAGGGGTAAAATAGTAATTTGCCCATTTATGTGCTTAGGGACTAAATTAAGATGAAATGTACTTGAATGAGCCAAATTTTAATGTGTTTTAGATCAAGAGCAAAGAAAAGCAGTTTAGATCGGGGAAAGACGAAGGTTCTCGAATAATGATTTGCACGGTCTATCGACAACCGAGGTAAGTCCTTAACAAATATATGTCTAAAATTATTTATGTGACTTAATGGATGATGAAATTTAAATGTTTTGAGGATATATATATAAGATAGCGAATGTAGATAAATATTTTAGCAAGAATGTGTTGTAAAATTTTAATTGAATTGATAAGTTCATGTGATATGAATTAAGTATGGTTTGTATAATTCGTTAGCTTGTAATGTGAATGAGATGGAAGTAATATTGTATTTGGGCTTGAGCCTTGCGTGCCTTGTGTTGGTGATTTATTTGAGACTTGAGCCTAGCGTGCCTTGTTAGGTGATTTATTCGCTTAAATGCCTAGCGTGCCTTGTCTTGCTTGATTTATTTCGCTTAAATGCCTAGTAGGCCTTGTGCCGTTGATTTATTTCGGGCTTTAATGCCTAGCGAGCTTCGTCTTTTGATTTATTTCGGACTTTAATGCCTAGCAGGCTTTATGTCGGTGATATGTTATAAATGGAGGTTCTGAGAATCAAACAAGGTGAGATATATATATATATATATAGTTATGTGCTAAAAGTTCGGGTAAGAATTTGCCTACTATATTAGTAAGGAAGAAAGTGAGTTAAGTTCTTTTTGTTTTGAATCAAATGTGATGTGTAAAAATGGTCAATTGCTCAGGTACTATATTATATAATGTCGAATCTATCATTGATGTGAATATACATAGCTATATGGGAAGTTGATAAAGTATATGTTTAGGATGACATAGTGATGATAATTACTAAAAATGTGACCCAAGTATTCGGCTAGTGTATCCTATATATATAGGAAAAAAGATTTATGTACAATATTATTAGTTTGAAGATTAAAGTGGTTACCTGTATGTTCATTAAAAGTGTATGTGCTTAAGACTTACTAAGCCAGTGAGCTTACTCTGTTTATGTTTGTGTTCTATTTTATAGATCGATAATTCAACTACGGACTCAGGGGATCATCAAGACAGTCGACCACACTATCACTCTCTTTGGTATAGTTATGTTTTGTAAACTTTTGAATCAAAGGCATGTATAGGCTTTGTTTTGATAAATAATGAATGATGTTGAATTGTAAATATAAATATGGCCTTGCGAATAAAATTTGTTGCTTTTAGTTAAGTTTAGGTTTCACATTTTGATATAGTAGCTTGCATTATAATACCATTAGACATGTGATTTAGGTCATGTTTTAAATCATATACATAAAATGATCATATGATATACATATATATATATGGTGTAATGTTGGGATATGCACTTAGCTAATAAGGATAAATGTTGGATGTTAGATGATTTAAAGCATGTAATATGTTAGCAAGTTAATAGGTTGCTATATATATATTTGAAAATGGTTTAGTAATGCTTGTTTATGTTATTATTAAATTATCATGTTCGGATATATATCATGAAAGTTTAGTTCATATTATGTTATGTGTGAAATACTAATGAACAAATTATAGTATACTTACTTGTAATATTCGGCCATAGCATTGGTAGTTTGGAGTTTATATTTTATTTGATATTCATATGCATTCAAACATGAGTTTAGGATGGTTAAATTATTTTTGGTGAACATTTAGTGATAGAGCATGAGATTATGTATATATAGTTATATGATTTGTATTAATAACATTATAGATATATTTCTAAGTTAAGCACATTTGAAAAGGATATGATGAAATTTACATGAGCTTGACTTTGCGTAATTTGATCATGTCATCTATCATGAATTAACTGATTATGTAGATGGATGATAATGGTAATTAGCAAAACTTTGTCATGTAGGTATATTTGTCTTAAATAATAATGCATCTGATTGATATATATTGAATAAAGGTGATGTACATATTCGGCTAATGTATTCAAAAATGACCAAATGAATAGTCCTTTTTACTATTTGAATGAAACTTGTTTTTTATAAGATAGTAAAGCTATTATTTGTAATAAGCTTGTTAGCATTATAATTTTAAAGTGAAAGTACATATTTGATTGTGATAGCATGGATTAATTACTATTAATTATGGTAATAGTATTTGTATGAGTGCATTGATTGTGGTTTGATGAGTAATGCCTCGTAACCCTACTCCAGCGACAAATACGGGTTAGGGGTGTTACATTTTATTGGTATCAGAGCTACGGTTTAGTCGATTCTAGGACTACCGTAGTATGTAAGTAGCTATACACGCCTTTGAAATTTTATATGTGATAGTGTGGTGACTTCTGACAATTTCAATTGTATTTCATATAGTAAATGGATTCTAATCCCGATAGAGTAGTGGTGATGACGTGGAGAGTGTTGCACCTAGTCTCGCACATGGATCGCTGCCATTAGACTCTCAACCGCCACGGGTAACCACGAGGAGAGGCTAAACAAGCCTTCTACCAAATGATGAATGAATGGTTTACCGGTTTGTTCGTAATAATCGGTTGTACAACAACCTCCACCCCAAATAATCCAACTCCGATACCTTGAAAGAACCCGATGATAGATCCAATGAGATCTAGTAGGCCTCTTGTTGATAAAATCGGAAATTTGGGGCTGAGGAATTCAAGGCTAATGATGATGATGATGATGAGAGAGCTGAAATGTGGCTTGATAACACTATTCGGTACTTGATGAGCTATCCCGCACCTGCATTTAATGTTTGAAATGTGCTATATCTTTACTTGGGACACCGCTTATCATTGGTGGAATACACTGGTATCGTGGTTCCAAAAGAAAAAGTGACATGGGATTTCTTCGAATGAATTCAGAAGAAATATATCACCAGAGGTTCATCGACCGTAAACGTAAAGAATTTCTTAAACTAAAACAGGGCAAATGACCGTGACTGAATATGAGCGAAAGTTTGTCAGATTGAGCCGATATGCTCGGGAGTGTGTATCAACTGAAGCCATTATGTGCAAAAGGTTTGAAGATGGTTTGAATGAAGATTTAAAGTTGCTTGTTGGCATTCTTGAAATCAAAGAGTTTGTGACATTAGTCGAGCGAGCTTGCAAAGCTGAAAAGCTTGGGAAAGAGAAAAGAAAGGCTGAGATAGAAGCTAGAGACACTCGTAAAAGAACGTCAGTAAGAATTTTCATTCTACATCTAAGAAGTTTAGAGATGACTTCAGTCGACATAAAGCTACTTCAGATACACCTAGACGTGATCGACCTCCAGTGAGCTCCCGAGCTACCTCGATGGCCAGTGTTGATAACATTCCACAGAATCGAGTTGAATGCAAACATTGTGGAAAATGGCATTCTGGAAGGGTTAGAGTTTGTGATCGGTCCTTCTTTAAATGTGGATCCTCAGACCATTTTATTCGAGAGTGCCCGATGTTAGGTGAAAGCGAATACAAGAGAGAACTCTAGACCAAAGCGAAGGCATCAAGACGGGCAAACCACCGAGCATTACGCAATGTAGGTGGTAGTTAGAGAGGACGAAGAACACGCAGGTTCGATGCGAGGCTAGAGCTCCAGCTAGAGCTTATGTTACTCGAGCTAGAGAGGATCTCGCTTCTCCGGATGTCATTCTGGTACTTTCACCCTTTATGATACTACTATAATTGCATTGATTGATCTGGTTCGACCCATTCATATGTATGTGAAACTACGGTATTGAGAAGACTACGCCGTTGAGTCATCGAGTTTGTGATTCGCGTATCCAACCCTTTGGGTAGATGTGTGTTTGTTAATAAAGTGTGTAAAGGTTGCCCATTGATGATTTGGGATTTTTGCTTCCCGATCGATTTAATGTTGTTGCCTTTTGATGAGTTTGATATAATTTTGGGAATGGGACCGTTAACTTCACATGATGCGGTGGTGAATTGCAAAAGAAAGCTTATCGATTTTAGACATCGAATGGTGAGATCATTAGAATTGAATCTAGTGATTTAAGTGGGTTTCTCTGTTATATCCTCGATGTTAGCCCTAAGTATGTGAGAAAAGGTGCAAAGCTTATTTGGCTTATGTCTTGGATAATAAATTGTCTCGAGAAATAGGTTGAATCTGCACTGGATTGTATGTGAATACCCGGATGTGTTTCTGAAGAACTACTGGGTCTACCCTCAATCTGAGAGATTGAGTTTGGCATTGAATTAGTAAGGAACAACTCCAATCTCAATAGCTCCATATCGGATGGCACCTCTTGAGCTAAAAGAGTTGAAAGCACGGTTGCAAGAGTTAACAGATAGGGCTTTGCACGACCAAGTTTTTCTCCTTGGGTGCACCGTTCTTTTGTGAAAAAGAAAGATGGAACGATGCGAATGTGTATTGATTATCGGCAATCTGAATAAGGTAACTATAAAGAATAAGTACCGTTACCTCGAATTGATGATTTGTTTGATCGGTTGAAAGGGCTTCAGATTTTCAAGATAGATTTGAGATCGGGTTATTATCGATTATGAGTCGAGATCTGAGATGTGCCAAAGAGGCGCATTCGGACGAGGTACGGACATTTTGAGTTTTGGTTATGCCTTTTGGGCTTACTAATGCACTTGCTATTTTATGGATTTGATGAATCGGGTTTTTAGACAGTTTTTGGATCGATTTGTGGTAGTGTTTATTGATGACATATTGATCTACTCCAAAGATGAAATCGAGCACGCTGAGCATTTGAGATTAGTGCTACAAACTTTTCGAAATCAGCAGTTGTATGCGAAGTTTAGTAAGTGTGAGTTCTGGATGAAAGAGGTCAACTTTTTCAGACATGTTGTTTCAGCATCAGGCATTCGAGTTGATCTGAACAAAATCTCACTATACTTGATTGGAAGCCACCGAAAAATGTTTTCGAGATTCGAAGTTTTTTGGGACTTGCGGGTTCCTATCGATGATTTGTGAAAGGTTTTTCTATGATAGCTACCCCATTGACAAAGTTATTACAGAAAGATGTCAGGTTCGAGTGGTCAGAAAAGTGTCAGAAAAGTTTTGATCAGTTGAAAGCCCTTTTGACAGAAGCTCCAATGTTAGTTCAGCCTGAATCGGGTAAAGAATTTCTTGTTTATTTTGATGCTTCTTTAAATGGTTTGGGCTGCATTTTGATGCAGGAAGGCAAAGTTGTAGCCTACGCTTCAAGACAATTGAAGCCGCATGAAAGAAATTACCCGACGCATGACTTAGAACTTGCAGCCATTGTTTTCGCATTGAAAATTTGGCGTCACTATTTATTTGGCGAGAAATGTCACATTTATTCAGATCATAAAAGTCTAAAGTATTTAATGACTCAGAAGGATCTAAATTTGAGACAATGCAGATGGTTAGAATTGTTGAAAGACTATGAGTTGGTGATTGACTACCATCCGGGAAAAGCTAATGTTGTTGTAGATGCGTTAAGTCAAAAATCATTGTTTGCTCTTCGTGCAATGAACGCACAGATAACTATGTCTGGTGATGGTTCGATCATAACCGAGTTACAAGCAAGACCGATGTTTATTCAGCAAATTTTGATGCATAGAAAGTTGACAAGGATTTGATTGCTAGACAAATTCAGTGTGAAAAAGGTGCAGAGTCGATTTTGATTGATGCAAATGATTTGCTTGAATTTTAAAAGCCGAATGTGTGTTCGAAAAACTCGATTTGATACGAGATGATTCGAGTGAGGCCCATAGTGGTCGATTATCAATACATCCGGTAGCACAAAGATGTATAATGATTTGAAACAGCTTTTATTGGTGGTCGGGCATGAAGCAGGATATATCTAAATTTGTTTTGAAATGCTTAGTTTGTCGACAAGTAAAAGTGAACACCAAGTGCCATCCGGTTTACTTGACCAATCATGATACCGAATGGAAATGGGATAGAATTACAATGGATTTTGTATCCGGTCTTCCTATGACACCGAGTAAGAAAGATGCCGTCTGGGTTATAGTTGATAAGGTGACTAAATCACTCATTTTGTGCTTGGGTTCGCATGCACTTTTCACTCGATAAACTTCTTTGAATTGTATGTATCGCAGATTGTGAGATTGCATGGTGTACCGAGATCCATTGTTTGAGCAGAGACCCCAGATTTACATCGCGATTTTGGAAGAAGTTGCAAGATGCCTTAGGTACTAAACTACATTTTAGTACAGCTTTTCATCCGCAGACAGACGGTCAGTCTGAGCGAACTATTCAGATACTTGAGGACATGTTGAGATGTTGCGTTCTTGAGTTTGAAGGTGCGTGGGAAAGATATTTACCTCTGATTGAATTTGCCAATAACAACAATTTTCAATCTAGTATCAAAATGGCGCCCTATGAAGCCTTGTACGGGCAAAAGTGTCGAACACCATTATACTGGACTGAGCTCAGCGAGAATAAGATACACGGGTTGATTTGATTAAAGAAACTGAGAAAGTAGCTATTATTAGAGACAATTTGAAAGTCGCTCGGATCGTCAAAAGTCTTATCTGATTTGAAACGTAAAGACATTGAATTTCGTGTCGAGATCGAGTATTTTAAAGGTCTCTCCATGGAAGAAAGTGCTCCGTTTTGGCGGAAAGGCAAGTTGAGCTCGAGGTTCATTTGACCGTATGAAATCATTGAACGTGTTGGGCTGTTGCTTATAGGTTGAAGCTACCCTCGAATTAGAAAAGATACACGATGTATTTCACGTTTCTATGCTCGTAGATACTGATCGGATCCGTCACATGTGATTGCTCCGTCTGAGGTTGAGATACAACCTGATATGGCGTATGAGGAAAAATCGATCCGTATTTTAACTCGGGAAATGAGAGAGTTAAGAAACAAAAAGATTTCCTTAGTGAAAGTATTATGGAATTGGCACGGAGTTGAAGAGGCTACGTGGGAGCCTGAAGATTCAATGAGGCAACAATATCCGACGTTGTTTAACGGTAAGATTTTAGGGGACGAAAATACTTAAGGGGGAGAGTTGTAACAGACCGAATTGGACCCTAATCAGAATAGTGGTTTTGGGACCACGAATCTAAGCCCAAGAAATATTTAAATATTATATTTAGTGTTTATTATATATGAATTTATGTGTGTGAAAGTTTCATAGAAAAATTTTATCATTTAAGTATTGAATTTGATAAAAAGGACTTAATCGCGTAAAAGGTAAAAGTGGCATAGTAAAGTGTAAGGTGCTAATTTGAGCATGGCTTTTTAATATGAAGTGTTAAATGGGTAAATAACCCATTTTTAAGTTAGTGGGTGGTATATGACATGATTGACCTTAAGTTTTATATTAGATAATTTTATGATATAAGGTTAGTTTAGTAATTTGGTAATTATTTATTATATGTTAAAATAAACAAGAAAAGAAAGCCATCACCTTTTTACTCATCCATGGTCGAATGTGGAGGAAGAAAATAAGCTTTAGATTCTTTGAAATTTTGGCACTTTGAAGCCAAAAATTCAAGGTGAGTTTTAGTTAGTTTTCGATAAATTTTACGTTTTTGAGATCGTTGCTTGAACTAGTAGTGACCCATGTTAAAATTTTTGAATCTAAGCATGCTTGATGTTGGCTATTGATAGATTCATATGTTTTTGATATTTTATGATGTTAAATAAAAGATATGTTAAGAATTAGTATTTTATGTATTGGAAATTTTGGTGAATTTTTGTGTTTAGGGCCAAATTGTAAAAATGAAATTTTAGGGGGTTTATTTGCAAAATAAGTGAAATGTGAGGACTTGTAAAGTCCCTAGGAATATTCGGCCCTTGTATAGTCTTAGCTAATTTGGTGCATTTTGTGTGTTATGCAAATAGGACTAAATTACAAAGTTATGAAATATTAGGGGTAAAATAGTAATTTACCCATTTATGTGCTTAGGGACTAAATTGAGATGAAATGTACTTGAATGAGCTAAATTTTAATGTGTTTTAGATCAAGAGCAAAGAAAAACAGATTTAGATCGGGGAAAGACGAAGGTTTTTGAATAGCCGATTTGCACGGTCTATCGACAACCGAGGTAAGTCCTTAAGCAAATATATGTCTAAAATTATTTATGTGACTTAATGGATGATGAAATTTAAATTTTTTGAGGATATATATATAAGATAGCCGAATGTAGATAAATATTTTAGCAAGAATGTGTTGTAAAATTTTAATTGAATTGATAAGTTCATGTGATATGAATTAAGTATGGTTTGTATAATTCTGGTTAGCTTGTAATGTGAATGGGATGGAAGTAATATTGTATTTCGGGCTTCGAGCCTAGTAGGCCTTGTGCCGATGATTTATTTCAGGCTTCGAGCCTAGCAGGCCTTGTGCCGGTGATTTATTTCGGGCTTAAATGCCTAGCAGGCCTTGTGCCGGTGATTTATTTCGTGCTTAAATGCCTAGCAGGCCTTGTGGCGGTGATTTATTTTGGGATTTAATGCCTAGCAGGCTTCGTGCCGGTGATTTATTTCAGGCTTTAATGCCTAGCAGGCTTTATGTCGGTGATATGTTATAAATGGAGGTTCTGAGAATCAAACAAGGTGAGATATATATATAGTTATGTGCTAAAAGTTCGGGTAAGAATTTGCCTACTATATTAGTAAGGAAGAAAGTGAGTTAAGTTCTTTTTGTTTTGAATCAAATGTGATGTGTAAAAATGGTCAATTGCTCAAGTACTATATTATATAATGTTGAATCTATCATTGATGTGAATATACATAGCTATATGGGAAGTTGATAAAGTATATGTTCAGGATGACATAGTGATGATAATTGCTAAAAATGTGACCCAAGTATTCGGCTAGTGTATCCTATATATATATATATATATATATAGGAAAAAAAAATTTATGTACAATATTATTAGTTTGAAGATTAAAGTGTTTACCTGTATGTTCATTAAAAGTGTATGTGCTTAAGACTTACTAAGCCAGTGAGCTTACTCTGTTTATGTTTGTGTTCTATTTTATAGATCGATAATTCAACTACGGACTCAGGGGATCATCAAGACAGTCGACCACACTATCACTCTCTTTGGTATAGTTATGTTTTGTAAACTTTTGAATCAAAGGCATGTATAGGCTTTGTTTTGATAAATGATGAATGATGTTGAATTGTAAATATAAATATGGCCTTGCGAATAAGGCTGTTGCTTTTGGTTAAGTTTAGGTTTCACATTTTGATATAGTAGCTTGCATTATAATACCATTAGACATGTGATTTCGGTCATGCTTTAAATCATATACATAAAATGATCATATGATATACATATATAAATATGGTGTAATGTTGGGATATGCACTTAGCTAATAAGGATAAATGTTGGATGTTAGATGATTTAAAGCATGTAATATGTTAGCAAGTTAATAGGTTGCTATATATATATTTTTGAAAATGGTTTAGTAATGCTTGTTTATGTTATTATTAAATTATCATGTTCGGATATATATCATGAAAGTTTAGTTCATATTATGTTATGTGTGAAATACTAATGAACAAATTATAGTATACTTACTTGTAATATTCGCCATAGCATTGGTAGTTTGGAGTTTATATTTTATTTGATATTCATATGCATTCGGACATGAGTTTAGAATGGTTAAATTATTTTTGGTGAACATTTAGTGATAGGGCACATGAGATTATGTATATATAGTTATATGATTTGTATTAATAACATTATAGATATATTTCTAAGTTCAGCACATTTGAAAAGGATATGATGAAGTTTACATGAGCTTGACTTTGCGTAATTTGATCATGTCATCTATCACGAATTAACTGATTATGTAGATGGATGATAATGGTAATTAGCAAAGCTTTGTCATGTAGGTATACTTGTCTTAAATAATAATGAATCTGATTGATATATATTGAATAAAGGTGATGTACATATTTGGCTAATGTATTCAAAAATGACCAAATGAATAGTCCTTTTTACTATTTGAATGAAACTTGTTTTTTATAAGATAGTAAAGCTATTATTTGTAATAAGCTTGTTAGCATTATAATTTTAAAATGAAAGTACATATTTGATTGTGATAGCATGGATTAATTACTATTAATTAAGGTAATAGTATTTGTATGAGTGCGTTGATTGTGGTTTGATGAGTAATGCCTCGTAACCCTACTCCGGCGACGGATACGAGTTAGGGGTATTACAGAAGTGACACTTGATGAACAACAAAAATCGATCAAAGGGAACGAGAATAAAGTTGGAGAACTTACTAAATCAATGGGACATCTCACGAAGCTGATTTCTGAACGTCAACAAGGACTTCTACCAAGCAACACAAAAATAAACCCAAAAGAATAGTTCCAAGCCATCACAGCTCAAGAGGGTACAAAAGTAGACGAGCACACCACGGCACAAGAAACCAAGGAAGAAAAAGGTAAAATAGATGTAGCACATGAAAAGCCAAAACCAATAATCAAAGAATACAAACCTCGCATACATTATCCAGAAGCAATGAAAAGAGACGATTCAGAGGAACAGTTTGGTAAGTTTCTTAAACTCTTACAGAAATTACATATTAACTTACCTCTTTTTGAAACTCATTTTCAGATGCCAGACGCGAGAAAATTTTTAAGGCAGCTCTTGACCAACAAATGCAAATTAGACGAAGAGCACCACATGGAGCTAAACGCAATATGCTCAGCAATTCTACAAAATAAACTGCCACAAAAATTAAAAGATCCAGGGAGTTTTACAATTCCATGTTTAATTGGTAGTTTATCTATTAATAATGCGTTAGCGGATTTAGGGGCAAGCATCAATGTAATGTCTTACAAAATGTTTAAACAACTAGGTCTAGGGAAACCCAGACAAACTAGGATGAGCATTCAATTAACTGATAAAACTATAAGAATTCCTAGGGGTATAATAGAAAATGTTTTAATCAAAATTGATAAATTTGTATTCCCAGTGGACTTTGTCGTTTTAGACATGGATGAGGACAACACGATCCCCTTAATTTTAGGAAGACCCTTTTTAGCAACTGCTAGAGCTAAAATTGATATCTATGCAGGAGAACTCATACTTCGTGTAGGCGATGAGATAGTCACTCTTCAAGCTCTTGACTCGGCTAGAACATCAAGTGATAAAGGTGAGAAAGTAAATTCAGTTTATAACCAACTTGTTCAACCTTCATTGCAGGAAACACCACAAAGCTACAAACTTGTGCTAGATCATAGACCTCGTGCCAAAAAAGAAGAATTATATGAGGAATGAAGCGTTAGGGTCGACAAACTAAAAGAGTGGAAAACACAATTTAAAGAAGAGCTAGAACCACACAAAGTGAAACCGAAGGAAACCCCAGAAGAGCTAATAGGAACAACAAATCATATCAAAATAGAGGATTAGGTATTGTTGAATAAGGAAGACCCTCGAATCACCAATTCAGAACTCAAGGCAAACGAAGAAATCACTTTTGAGGTACTTAATGTCTTCCTATATGGCACGGTCGATGTAAGCAATACTAAATTCAACACTTTTGAGGTAAACATTACTCGACTTAAACTTTATATCCATAACCGAGTTGATCGCATGAGAAAACATTTCCACCTCCTCAAACCACCATGATTGTGCGTACAACATGTAAGTCTAGCTCAAGACTTTAAACGAGCGCTTCTCGGGATGCAACCCGAGTACTAACCGTACTAATTACTTTGGTTTTATTTCTTTTCAGTATTTAGGCATAGGTTTCATACCCACACGGCCTTGCACACGCATCAGTGGCCGTGTGGCGTGTGGACACCACGACTAGGCACATGAGCGTGGACCTTATCTCTATTTAATTATTTACTTTTATTTTTATTTTTATTTTATTCTTATTTTTACTTCCTTTATTATTTTCTCCTTTTCTCAATGGCATTTAGATTTAGCTTAGGATACAATAAAACCAAGCCGCCTACTTGAGGATTCAATTTCAAATGGTTCGAGATGCTTCCCCCGCTCACCTCCAATCTTATCCGGTTTCTTCTCATAGACTTCATCCAAAAATTCAGAAGTGTTACTTCTCCCTTCTCTTTTGATTTTATTATTACATAATTGTTTATCTATCTTTGTACATTGAGGGCAATGTACATCTTAAGTGTGGGGGTAAAAGTACGACTTTTTGCATTATTTTCAAAATCTGAATTTAGTCTTGTTCAAAGTATTTTCTCATATTACTAATTAGGATGAAATTTCTAATGATTTATGATTTTTATTGATATGTTTTAGATTAAGTCATAGTTAATTGTGCATTGATGATTAAATTTGAAGAATACTAGAGAAACAGGCATCGTAAGTCTACTTTCTAAAAATTAAAATTGATGGGTCGTTGAATTGAATTTGAGTATTACCTTGAAATTTGGAACTTATAAGGATTGATGTCAAAAACACCCATAATTTTTGTGAGATTTTGAGCCTTATAGAGCATATATTTTTTTTCATGCTCACTTTATTGATTATGAGTGTGTCAACTTTGAACTGTTATTCTAGAACTTGCCTCGTTTATACATGTCGAGATCACACATTTGATTTGATATACAGAGATGATAAAGACACCTAGGTTTTAGCCCATTCACACCACTAAAAGCCTACCTACATAATTAATCCCCAGTGAACCCTTTTTTATCCTAACAACCCTTTTTATTGATTTACCCGCTAATATTAGCCGAAAAATCCTTTGAATTTGTTATCATTCTTTTGACTACCCTTCTATCGAGAATTGATTTGATCAGTTACCTAATTAGTTTATTTCAGTTGATAAAGTCCTTCTTTATTATGTATTTACTTTAGTTTGTTCTAAAAAAAACTAAAAACAAACATCAAAAAATTGAAGTATATTCAGTATTAGTAGTATAGAAAGTGAGCTTGTGCATTTAAATTTCAATTATCTAAGCAAAAAAAAAAAAAGCTCGTATTATTATTAGTTTAAAGTTTCAATTGATGTAATCATTTATTTTCTAGTTCATTGTTTTTAGTTAGGTAACTTGTCAATTCGATCTCGATTTTAACCCTTTAATTTAGCCTTTATCCACACCTTTTAACCCAAGCCCCGTTACAACCCTGATTAAGGACCTTTTGATTTGTGTATCATCTCATATACAGCGGTGGAGATTTGATTTTCAGGCAAGCCTATGGGATTAACTTTTTAGGTTCGACTTATGAGTGCTTATTCTTGAACCTTAAACACTTCGAGTGATTTGAGTGAATCTTTTGTGAGGATGTCAATCCTTGTCGGTTTTGAATTAAAGGTAATTACTTAGATAAGGGGAGACACCTATGTTTTCGTACTACAAAGGTATGGCTTATCATGATTGAATCTTTAGGACTCTTTGAGTTGAATTATCCATGTATAAATTATCTATGAATTATGATGAGACATTATCGATAGGAATTATGAATTATGGAAAGTTCGTTTTAATTGTAAGTTGAGAATTTTGCTTGAGGACAAGCAAAAGCTTAAGTGTGGGGGTATTTGATAAACCGTAAAAGTAACATTTTTTAACCCCATATTTAGTATGCTTTTGGATGATTTAGCCATTGATTTATATAAAAAGGTGCTCTTAATCCTTTCTTTTCATGTCTTATACTCAGGAAAGCACCCGAGAATGAAAAGAATGAAAAATGGGCTTAAAACAGACCAAATTGGGCCAACCCAAGAAATTGGCACAGCCTGGACTTCAAGTCACACGGTCGTGCCTCGCCAATTATTCAAAGACATGCCCCAAGCACGATTTGCATGGCCGTGTCCCAATTGATAGACCTGAAGCATGGCCTGAATCCTAACTTACAGTCGTGCCTCAATCAACAGAATCGACACACGGCCTGAAGACGATTTATACGGGCGTGCTTCATGGCTGTGCCCCTACCGCGAGAAAGAGCAATTTCACTCAAATATGGATGCTTGGAGGCAAAGAAACACATTCCTAAGTCTACTTAAACATCCTAGGCAAAATTCTACTTGAATTAGGATACTTAGGAGCCAAGTAAAGCATCTCAAAGCCTATATAAACACCCAAGGTAACAACTAAAAAGGGAGTGAAACACCCCACACCCAGCCCACGAGCCTGAACCGGATCTGGTATGTTCCTAAAGTGAATCGGTTTCAAAGATTTTTGTTACTTAGAGAAAATTTGTAAAATTTTAAAAACTATTATTTTGAGTTGGGCTTAGATTGGAAACCCATTTAATTAATCTTGTAAATCCAATTTTATTAAGGTGACAAAATAATCTTTAAGGTTTATTAAAAATATATATATCTCTTAAACTTTGGTCTTAAATAGTTCGCAACGTAATAGTTAAGAGTAAAGCAAAATAAGAAAATCCATTGGGCCTTATGGCCTTATTACATCAAGTAAAACCCAAAATAAAATTAAAGGTACTAAAAGAAATAAAGTCCAAATTACATAAAATCTTCAAATGAAGCATGGCCACCTCAAGGTCTACCATCCCGGTCAAATCACTTGTTCATCACCGAAAATAGTTCCCACAATGGGTGAGTCAACAGACTCAATGTGCACACAAGATTGACATTCAACAAATCGTGCATACATGTTCATATCAAATTCATATTCATATAAAAATAAATGATGATGCAACCCAAACCCAAGCCTATTTGTCCATCCGCTACACACCACCCGTACCTGCTAGTCACACCGTGGGGACTACTAAGTCAACCCTCCATCCGCTACACACCATCGAAGGTAGTCACTGCAGTCGACGTGCTCATCGCCCATATAATTTGTGTCATTAGACACCATATTCAAATAATGTAATCGAAGTTACCAAATTCAGATAATGTAACCGGGGTTACCATATTCAAATTTTGTGACCGTAGTCACCATATTCCGTTGGTGAGACCGAAGTCAACACCTTCTTCCCCTTTCACATAGATCCCGAATGCCCCATCAATTTTATATCATGCATAACATACTTAATTCCACATTCGTATATATATTTTCACATGTTATAAAATAACATATTTCATAATCCTATCAGAAGTAGGAAACGTACCTGAGTACTTTTGTACCACATTGGGGTACTTAGCCATATTCACATTCTTATGTATAATCATATAGTTGATATTTGCCATATAACGTATTGAAGGTTAGTATGGGTACACACCTGATTTGCTTAATAGATTCCTTGAAATCCCGAAGAACGATCTATCGATCTAGATCTTTAACTCCTATGTTCGGCCAACCATTAAAACATAATAACAAACCTATTTGGCTTAAAAACCAAATCCTAGTAGGAGTTGTATTACTTACCTTGTTGCCGAATTGAAAGATTGTAAATCAAATGCCGGAAATTGATAGTACTCCTTCCTTAAATCGGCTAGCCACTAAATCAGGTAATTATGTCAGTTTCTAACTTTTGAGTAAATGGAAAATAATACCAATATAACCCTAGGCCGATTGGATCTATGTACTTACCTTATAGTTTCCAAATCCCGAAAGTTTCCCTTGTCTTGAATATCTGTCGAAATCACTATAACTTCATGTCAGATTTATTTTAATATTGAGACATAATCAAAACCTTGACCAAATATTTATATTCCTTACCTTAGATCCTTGATCCTTATATTCGGTAATTGTAGAAACCTGAGAGATCCTTGTAGATTCGGCCATGAACAAGAATAGGGATTAGGCCATTCTCTTTCGGCAAATGGAAAAGAAAGGAAATTGAATAGCTTAAGCTTACCTTGATGCCCTTAATCGATTGCTTCCTTGCCTAGAGTCACAGAGATTCGGCTATGGAGTTTTAATCAGAGATCAAAAGAAAAGGGTTTTGGCTCGACAATAGCAAATGAGAGGAGAAGAAAAGATGGAGTTTTGCTTAGGAAAATTTCAGAGAGAAATAGGGGCTAGGGAATTTTCGCACACTTAGGAAAAAGATGAGAGAATAGCTTAACTCTCCTCCTTTATTTAAATTATCAATAGGAGAGTCCCTTACTTGGCCACTACTCCTCATAAGTGATAATATTGTCTCTTTTATTTAAAATAAAAGTGTTTAATCCATCACTTATCTCCTCAATTATCTTATTAAAAGAAAATCCTTATTTATCACTTATTAATCATATATTTATGGAATTAAAACACCTCCTTTCTAGAAGGCTTGTGTCAGTCCACCCTCTTGCTTATGGAAGCAAAAATAAAACCTTCATTATTTGCTTTCCAAGTGACTCGAACTCAGGCCCATTTCTCTTGCATATGGCGCCATTTCTCTAAGCCCTAAGTGACATCTTCAGGCCACTTTTCCAAGCATGTTTGTGTGTCAAAATTCTCCAACTTTTTCTTTTAAGGCCCTCTTGTCCTTATTTCCTATTTTAAACTTTAAAATTTGACATTTCGCATCATTTCTAAGTTTCCTAAAATTTTCGATCGGCTCAGAACTTGCCATTTTTCTTACATTTCCAAGTTTTGAAATGTTCACTTTCCATTTTGAATCATTTCCAAAATGTTCGTGTTTTCAAAATGTTCAAGTTTCCAAAATGTTTAGGGTTTCCAAAATGTTTAAGTTTCCAAAATGTTCAGTTTCCATTTTCATTTCCATTTCCATTTCTAGGTTTCCAAAAGTATCAAAATTTATTCTTAGTGCTTAAACTTGTCATTTCATACAATTAAACTGAAAATGCATAGGCCCTTTTTAGGATGTTACAGTTCTACCCCCTTAAACAAAATTTCGTCCCCAAAATTTCCTAACTAAAATAGTTGAGGGTATTGCTGTTGCATGGTCTCCCACTTCAAACTCTATTTCCTTCCGCTTAAGGTCTGCGTACGACTTTTGCCTATCAGAGGCTTCCTTCAACCGTGCCCGAATTAACTCAACCTTTTCCTCAGTTTCTGCCACTAATTCCGGTCCCAAAACTCGACGTTCTCCTAACTCAGTCCAACAAGTAGGTGTTCTATACTTCCTTCCATACAATGCTTCGTATGGTGCCATCTGAATGCTAGCTTGATAGCTGTTGTTGTAGGCAAACTCAGCTAAAGGCAAGTAATTTTCCCAACTTCCTCGGAAATCCATTACACAACCTCTCAACGTATCCTCCAACACTTGTATAACCCGTTCAGACTGCCCGTCTGATTGTGGATGAAAAGACGTAGTGAAGTCTAACTTAGTGCCTAAAGCTTGATGAAGTGCCTTCCAAAATCGAGATGTAAACCTTGGGTCTCTATCAGAGATGATCGACATTGGTACTCCACGTAACCTCACAATCTCTGCCACATATAACTTGGCCAACTTCTGAAGGGAATAATCAACTCTTACTGGGATAAAGTGTGCGGACTTGGTCAACCGGTCCATTATCACCCATACCGAGTCCTTCTTAGTAGGCGTAAGGGGAAGCCCACTAACGAAGTCCATGGTAATTCTTTCCCACTTCCATTGGGGAACTTTGATTGGTTGAAGTAATCCTGATGGGAATTGGTGTTCAGCCTTAACTTGCTGACACATCAAACATTTCCCCACAAATTCAGTCACCTCTCGTTTCAGATCAGGCCACCAAAACTGTTCCCTTAGATCTCTATACAGCTTGATGCCTCTGGGATGCATAGCATAAGGGCTACCATGCACTTCCCGAAGAATCCTTTGTCTCAGCTCCTTATCTTTTGGCATACAGACCTTTCCCTTGTAGCACAATACTCCTTCATCATTGATGCCATAGTCCTTTAATCCTCCTTGCGGTACTTGCTGTAACTTAGTACTTAAGTCCTTATCAGCCAACTGTCCCTCTTTCACCTCCTTCAGCCATGTGGGCTTGACTTGTAACTCTGCCAACAGGCTTCCGACTTAAATGAGTGAACAAAGCCCGTAGATCTGACACCACCTTCCTACTCAGGGCATCGGCTACCACATTCGCCTTGCCTGGATGATATTCTATCGAACAATCATAGTCCTTCAGCAATTCCACCCACCTTCGTTGCCTCAAGTTCAACTCTTTCGAGTCAATAGATACTTAAGGCTCTTGTGGTGCTGTAGATAATCGACCTTTCTCCATAAAGGTAGTGCCTCCAAACTTTAAGGGCAAAAACCATTGCTGCTAGCTCTAAATCATGGGTTGGGTAGTTAACCTCATGCGGCCTTAACTGCCAAGACGCATAAGCAACCACTTTACCCTCTTGCATTAGTACACAACCTAGCCCCGTATGTGAAGCGTCACAGTACACCACAAAATCTTTTCCTGCCTCCGGTTGAATTAACACTGGAGCTTCCGTCAGCACCTTCTTAAGCTTTTAAAATCTCTCCTGCTGCTTATTAGTCCATTCAAAGGGTACTTCCTTCCTTAGCAACTTTGTTAAAGGCGTGGCTATTGACGAGAATCCTTCCACAAACCTTCTGTAATAGCCTGCCAAGCCTAGGAAACTTCGGATTTCAGCCACGGACCTAGGTGGTTTCCAATCCAACACTGCTTCGATCTTCCTAGGATCCACTCTTATTACTTCTGCAGATACCACATGTCCTAAGAATGCCACCTTCTTAAGCCAAAACTCACACTTGCTGAATTTGGCATAGAGCTTCTTCTCCCTTAACACTTCCAACACAACTCGGAGATGCTCATCATGCTCCTCCTCCGACTTCGAGTACACCAAAATATCGTCGATGAACACAACGACGAACATATCCAAGTAGGGTTGGAAAACCCGATTCATCATGTCCATGAACGCGGCTGGAGCGTTCGTCAACCCAAACGGCATCACTACAAACTCGAAGTGGCCATATCTTGTCCTAAAAGCGGTCTTATGGATGTTAGCCTCCTTCACCTTCAACTGATGATATCCTGACCTTAAGTCAATCTTTGAAAACACTGCGGCTCCCTTCAGCTGATCGAACAGGTCATCGATCCTTAGCAAAGGATACTTGTTCTTAATGGTCAGCTATTCAACTGACGATAATCTATGCATATACCCATAGTTTCGTCCTTCTTCTTCATAAATAGGACCGGTGCTCCCCACGGAGACACACTGGGTTGGATGAACCCACGATCCAACAGTTCTTGGATTTGAGCCTTAAGATTCGCTAACTCCTTTGGTACCATTCGGTATGGAGCGATTGACACAGGAGCTGTTCCGGGTAGCAAATCAATTCCAAATTCTACCTCCCTGTCTGGGGGTATTCCCAGTAATTCCTCTGGAAACACATCCACGAAGTCCCTTACCGTCCTAACTCCATTAATACCTTCTTCCTTTCCACCTATCGCACTTACGAAGGCTAGGAATGCCTTGCAACCTTTCTTAACCATCTTCTCGACCTTTGAAGGTCAAACTATGTTAGACAAGTAGTTCCTCCTTTCTCCGATCATTACTACCACTTCATCCTCCGGGGTTCTTAGTTCCATACGTTTAGCTGCACAATCCAATACGGCTCGATGTTCTACTAGCCAATCCATTCCGAGTATAAGTTCAAACTCTCCGAAAGGTAACTCCATCAAGTCTGCCCGAAAGTTCACTCCCTGAATCTCTAGGGGTACATTCCGAAAGATCTTGTCTACCACAATAGTTTGGCCTAATGGGCTTACTATCATCATCTGCTCATCGAAAGTTCGAGTCTAGGCCTAGTGTTTCCACTACACTATATGCAACATAAGAATGGGTCGAGCCCACATCAATCAGAGCAAAATAGGGTTTGTCAAAAATAAAGAATGTACCGGTTATTACATCCGGTACGTTACCATCTTCCCTCAGCGAACCGCATAAACCAAACCTGGTTGCCTTGCATCGGCATTAGTAGTACCTCGGCCCTGTGTTCCACGGCCTCTGCCAGTACCACTACCTTGGTTACCCAAACCACAACCCCGTTGAGGTTGTCTGTCGCCTCTACCGGTCTGCTAGCATTACGAGAATCACGGTCGGCTCTCATCCTGGTTGCTTGGGACAATCCTTAAGCATATGGTCCTTGGACCCACACTTGAAACATCCTCCGTCTTTCTCCAACACTCTCCCAAGTGCTTTTTTCCACAATGCTCACAAGGCGATACTACCAAATTGCATCACTGTTGATTTCGTGGCCCGTCAACCCTAGGCCTCTTGTGACCCTTTCGGATGGCCCAAACCTCTTTTGGCCTTATTCCTATCTGATGCGCTTAGTAGCGTCCTTAATCCCTCGCCACCTTGGCCTTTTCCACCAAAGTGAGAATTCTTGCTCACGATGCGGTGCTACCAACAGTCTCAGATCGTCTCTCAGTCCGTCCTCAAAACGGACATAGCGTTCATGCTCAGTTGCCACTACCCCTCGAGCATAGTAGCTCAACCTTAGGAATTTCGCCTCATATTCTGCGATGACTTACTCCCTTGTACCAACCCTAGAAAAGCCTTCCTTTGTTCATCTCAGTATACTGGTTCCACATATTTCTTCCGAAATGCCTCTCTAACATACTCCTGTGTCAAATTTTTAGCCGTGGTACCATCCCGACAGTTAACCACCATCGATACGCTTCATCGCGAAGAACGCCACCATCCCTTTCAACTTTTCCTCTGAGTCGATCGAGCTCATCCATGATACGCTCGTTGCTTCCAACCAAGATTCACCAGATCTGGGTGCTACTCTCGAACACTCCACGAAACATTTTCGCTCCATTAGCTCGAGCCGTTCGGTACGGACTTTCGATTTCCCCATTTCCTCCCGCACCACCACCAATTCCAAAACTCGCAAGACTGACTGCGACACAAGATCTTCCTCTGTGCGAGCTCGCCGCTCAACATTAACAGCTGGGGATGGTGGTGGCGGTGGCATTTCATTGTCGGACCCTTGACCCGATCTAACGGGTTCCAATACGGTCATCCTTCTTCTACCTCAACCATGACGACCACGTCCTCTAGAGCTCATTTTCTAGCGTCGAGATCTGATTAAGAAATTTTATGGATTAGTCATTGTTCCACTTATTTACCAGCGAAGGAGTTTTATGAAAAGGGATTTAAGAGTGGTTCTTTCGTATTCATACAAACACATAGTCTTTTCCATTCATTCATTCATCCATCAAACAAGTATGAACTTTCGTTCATTCAGAGAAACGTTGTAGTTTTTGTTGTTGTTGTTTTCCACTACCCAGGGGTATTTTCGTAATTTTGTCCTACAGGGGCATTTTCATAATTTTTCAAAAGAAAATGTTCCTTGGTGTTTTTGTCAAAAATTATTTTGAAAATTTCAAAGTCTCGGGGTAATTTGGAAAAATTTTGAAATCTGGGGTATTTCGATAATTTTTGACCTCAGGGGTATTTTGGTAATTTTTCACAAATCAGGGTAAATTTGTAAATTTAATAAATTAGGGGTATTTCAAAAGTTGTAAAACTTTAAGGGTTCTTTTCGAAAATTGTTCCTTCAAAAATGAGAATGTTGCAAAAATTTTAGAAATCAAGGTCATCTTGGTAATTTTGTAAGTTAGGGGCAATTTTGTAATTTTCCAAAATCAAGGTATTTTGATATTTTACAAATTAGGGTTTTTGAACGGTTATAAAATAATGAAATTTTGGTAAAGCTGTTGAGTAGTTGAACATTTTATAAACCAAAGGCGTTTTTGTAATTTTCGCAAATCAGGAGTTTTTCAGAAAATGTTGTAAAAATAATTTTTCTCAGATTTAAAAGAAAGTTTTAAAAGTTTGAAAAACTAGGGTTTGTTGTTTTGTTCTCTCTTTTTTTTTTTAAACATGGCCAGTTCCTTTCGGGTTTTAGTCGTTATGTTTAGCCTATGACCGAGCCCTCTTGGTCGGGGTGAACCAAAGCTACGCACAGGCGAGGATTAGTGTGGAGAGGAAGTGAGTCACGCGGATCGCTTAAATACCAAGCTCCCAGAAACCATTCCTAGACATGCGCATGAGGTTGCCACACCACCGAGCCCTCCGAGTTAGGGTGAACCGAAGCTACGCACTGTAGGATTCTGCGAAGAGGAGGTGAGTCACTAGGGACTGCTTAAATACCGTGCTCTTGGGATCCAATCCTAGACATGCATATAGGGGTTACCACACCTAGCTCGTTGACTTAGCCATAGGTTTGTTCGGTGCATTAAGTCTTATGTGTTTGTGTTTGGGTAGACTAGTCCTAGGGTTCAAGTTCCTATCATTCTATTCTACGTTCCATGCCTTTTCTACCCTTATACGGTTCATAAATCACAGAATCACACATAGAGTTAGGGTACTTACGGTGGATCATGGGTCGAGACTTAGGTGCCATGCCGGAAAACACGCTTATTTTTCAAAGACAATCATTTGGCTCGCTTTGAAAATGTTTTGGGCCTTAGCCCACGTAGCCGAGAGTTTTAAAAGCTGGGCTCGATACCAAGTGAAACACCCACACCCGCCCACGAGCCCTGAATGAATCTGGTATGTTCCTAAAGTGAACCGGTTTCAAAGATTTTCGTTACTTAGAGAAAATTTGTAAAATTTTAGAAAACTATTATTTTGAGTTGGGCTTAGATTGGAAACCCATTTAATTAATCTTGTAAATCCAATTTTATTAAGGTGACAAAATAATCTTTAAGGTTTATTAAAAATATATATATATCTCTTAAACTTTGGTCTTAAATAGTTCGCAACGTAATAGTTAAGAGTAAAGCAAAATAAGAAAAATCCTTTGGGCATTATGGCCTTATTACATCAAGTAAAACCCAAAATAAAATTAAAGGTACTAAAAGAAATAAAGTCCAAATTACATAAAATCTTCAAATAAAGCATGGCCACCTCAAGGTCTACAGTCCGGTCAAAATCCTTGTTCATCACCTAAAATAGTTCCCACAATGGGGTGAGTCAACAGACTCAATGTGCACACAATACTAACATTCAACAAACCAAGCATACATGTTCATATCAAATTCATATTCATATAAAATAAATGATGATGCAACCCAAACCCATGCCTATTTGTCTATCCGCTACACACCACCCGTACTGCCATGCCACACCATGGGGACTACTAAGTCAACCCTCCATCCACTACACACCATCGAAGGCGTCATTGCAATGACGTGCTCATCGCCCATATAATTTGTGTCATTAGATACCATATTCAAATAATGTAACTGAAGTTACCAAATTCAGATAATGTAACCGAGGTTACCATATTCAAATTTTGTGACCGTAGTCACCATATTCCGTTGGTGAGACCGAAGTCAACACCTTCTTCCCCTTTCACATAGATCCCGAATGCCCCATAAATTTTATATCATGCATAACATACTTAATTCCACATTCGTATATATATTTTCACATGTTATAAAATAACATATTTCATAATCCTATCAGAAGTAGGAAACGTACATGAGTACTTTTGTACCACATTGGGGTACTTAGCCATATTCACATTCTTATGTATAATCATATAGTTGATATTTGCCATATAACGTATTGAAGGTTAGTATGGGTACACACCTGATTTGCTTAGTAGATTCCTTGAAATCCAGAAGAATGATCTACCGATCTAGATCTTTAACTCCTATGCTCGGCCACCATTAAAACATATTAACAAACCTATTTGGCTTAAAAACCAAATCCTAGTAGGATTTGTATTACTTACCTTGTTTAGAATTAAAGATTGTAAATCAAATGCGAAATTGATAGTACTCCTTCCTTAAATCGGCTAGCCACTAAATCGAGTAATTATGTGGGTTTCTAACTTTTGAGTAAATGGAAAATAATACCAATATAACCTAGGCCGATTGGATCTATGTACTTACCTTATAGTTTCCAAATCCGAAAGTTTCCTTGTCTTGAATATCATCGAAATCGCTATAACTTCATGTCGATTTATTTTAATATTGAGACATAATCAAAACCTTGACCGAATATTTATATTCCTTACCTTAGATCCTTGATCCTTATATTCGGTAATTGTAGAAACACGAGAGATCCTTGTAGATTGACCATGAACAAGAATAGGATTAGGCCATTCTCTTTCGGCAAATAGAAAAGAAAGGAAATTGAATAGCTTAACCTTACCTTGATGCCCTTAATCGATTGCTTCCTTGCCTAGAGTCACAGAGATTGGCTATGGAGTTTTAATCGAGATCAAAAGAAAAGGGTTTTGGCTCGACAATAGCAAAGGAGAGGAGAAGAAAAGATGGAGTTTTGCTTAGGAAAATTTCGGCAGAGAGAAATAGGGGCTAGGGAATTTTCAGCACATTTAGGAAAAAGATGAGAGAATAGCTTAACTCTCCTCCTTTAGCCGAAATTATCAATAGGATTGTCCCTTACTTGGCCACTACTCCTCATAAGTGATAATATTGTCTCTTTTATTTAAAATAAAAGTGTTTAATCCATCACTTATCTCCTCAATTATCTTATTAAAAGAAAATCCTTATTTATCACTTATTAATCAAATATTTATGGAATTAAAACACCTCCTTTCTAGAAGGCTTGTGCCGTCCACCCTCTTGCTTATGGAAGCAAAAATAAAACCTTCATTATTTGCTTTCCAAGTGACTCGAACTCAGGCCCATTTCTCTTGCATATGGCGCCATTTCTCTAAGCCCTAAGTGACATCTTCAGGCCACTTTTCCAAGCATGTTTGTGTGTCAAAATTCTCCAACTTTTTCTTTTAAGGCCCTCTTGCCCTTATTTCCTATTTTAAACTTTAAAATTTGACATTTCTGCATCATTTCTAAGTTTCCTAAAATTTTCGATCGGCTCTGTAACTTGCCATTTTTCTTACATTTCCAAGTTTCTAGAAATGTTCACTTTCCATTTTTGAATCATTTCCAAAAATGTTCAGGTTTCCAAAATGTTCAAGTTTCCAAAAATGTTCGGGTTTCCAAAATGTTTAAGTTTCCAAAAATGTTCAGGTTTCCATTTTCATTTCCATTTCCATTTCTAGGTTTCCAAAAGTATCAAAAATTTATTCTTAGTGCTTAAACTTGTCATTTCATACAATTAAACTGAAAATGCATAGGCCCTTTTCAAGATGTTACAGGGAGTTCGGTAGAAGCCGAAACGGGGGAGAGGTTTTGGGAGCAGAGTTTTCTGCCAAAGCTTTTCTCATTCAGGGATTTACTCGAAAATAGCCAATTGATCCATCTCAAAGAGTTGGGATTCTACTCAAGACGGAGGATCTCCTCTTCAATTCCTTTCAGGGGTTTTAGGGATTTCTTATGTTTTGTTTTATATTTTCTCTTGAGATGCTTTCCTACTTTGTTATGAACTAAACCCCTAAGATACCTGAAGGGGATGAAACCTATGATGGATTTTGTTATTTGATTTTTGGTTTATATGATAAGTACTTAGTTTGTTCTTAATTATGTTGCTTAATTTAATCTAATGTGCTTAGGTGGAGGAGGAATAGACCCTGCCTAAGAGTAGATCTAGCATAATTAAGCAGAGTTGATTGAACGCCTAGAGATAGGGTTATGAGATTTTATCGAATTAGGGTGAAACCTAATATGGCAATCCATTGATCGATTTTACGCTTTTTGGGGGTTATTATAAGAGAACGAGAGTTCCACTAATTAACCCAAGGTTAGACATTATTCGCCTCGAGAGAGGGTTTAATATAGGTTTGGGAGTCTCATGGATCAAGCTAAGTAAAGAAATCATATAGTTTAGGGATAAATAATAAGTGAAGTCATAGGTGGATTCTTCCTGAGGGTATCGTCTTCATCAACTGAGTTTTCCTAAAGTCTTTTTCCAATTTATTCTTTTGTCTTTGCATCTAGTTTAGTTTTTCATTAGTTTCATAAACCAATCACTCCATGTTTTAGGCTAAATAATAGAAAGAAAGTGAGTAGTAGTACTTTTAGGTTCCTTTGGGTTCGATAAAATAATCTTGCCTAAACTATACTACTGTTCGATATGTGCACTTGCCTCTATCGTTATCATAGTTAGTGTATAGGTTCGATCATTCTTTTTATAAATATTAAAACTCGACTATTTGACACGATCATGTAGCTACGTCATGATCGTCAGCTTGTGTGAGCAAACTCGTTGATAGCTCGAGAGCGAGCATTATATGTGATATGAGATTGAGATAGCTTTGGTTATGTATTGGCACTTAGGGTGTGAGATTTCTGTGTATCCGATAGTATTCCAAATGGTTCAACAGGTATATCGATGATATGAAATGGTAAGAAATAGATACGTATCTGTATAGGTATGTACGAAAACTATACGAGCATTGAAACTATAAAAGTTATGAGATCTTGATTAATTATGTGATTGAATATATGTTAACCTTATAATTACATGATTTTGAAGTATACTATGTTATATTACTTGAATGGTGATTAAATGGTGAGTTTTACTTATTAACTACACGAGCTTACTAAGCTTTATAGCTTACTTTGTTTATTTTTCCATGTTTTATAGTGAATCTCAAAGCTAGCTTAGATTGGGAGTCGTCAGAGATTGCATTACACTATCGAACTTCTACCTTGGTACTTTTAAGCATATATTTTCGTTATATGGCATGTATAGGATTCATGGTCTTTTTGGTCTATGATTAGGTAATGAATTTAGCCATTTGAGTTGGTTTATTTTGGTATATTTGGTGATGTATATATATATATGCAAATGGCCTTTGTTATGAGTTTGGTAATTGCCATGTGAATGTTTGTTATGATTAGTTTTTTGTGAATTGGTAGTTTGATTGTCAAATATTTGATAAATTTAGATTGGTATGCTTGTGGTTTTAGGTAAAATGATGCTTAGTTGAAATAGACCATTAGGTTGATTTATGAATGTGAATTTAGTATGAAATTGTATGACTTATCTTGACACATGTGTATCTTATGGTTGAGGGTATGGAACTAGCATGAATTGGGCTTGGTTGAGGTTGGTTTGATTTCCTATTTATGCCTTATTAAGTGCCAATTGGTTTGGTGGAGGTGTTTACAAATTAGGTGAGTAAAATGCCTTGGTAAATAGCCTATTTTTGTCCACACAGGTAGATACACAGGTGAGTGTCTCAGCCTTGTGTGGCACATGGTCTGGTAACACGGTCGTGTGTCCCCTGGTGTTTAGTTAGAAACCAAGTTAGTATGCTCCAAACGGCCCATCACACGGGCCTGTGACTTGTCCGTGTGGCATAAGTCAGTATACCTACGGGTTTGGCACAACCTAGCACACGGCCTAGCACACGGGCATGTGTGGCCATTTCGAAGGGCACATGGGTGTGTGGTTGGCCATGTGACCCAAGTTAGAGTGTTACACAGGGTCAAAAAAAGGTTGGGACACGGCCATGTGATCCCATTCGAATGTCCACATGGCTTGTGTCACGGACGTGTCTTTGGCTGTGTGAGACACACGGCTGGGCCACACAGGCGTGTGTCCCCTGTATTTTGCAAAATTTTCAAATTTTTCTAAAAGTTTCCTAAGCTAACGGTTTGGTCACAAACACTTCTAAATCATGTTTTGGGCCTCGTTGGCTCGTATTAGGGACGATGTGATTGTTTATGAATGATGTTTGTATGGAAAAGGAAAATATATGTGAAATGTATGTTCGATTGTGTAGTAAGTCTAGTAATGCTCCGTAACCCTATTTTGGCGACGGATACGATTGAGGGGTGTTACATTTATTGGTATCAGATCTACAGTTTAGTCGATTCTCGAACTAACATAGCGTATGTGAGTGTCTAGCTATACATGCCGTATATAATCTGTGATAGTGTGATATCTCCTGATAGTTTAAAACATGTTTTCTTATAGTAAATAGACCCCAATCAAGCTGTGGCTGATGATGTTGAGAGTAATATGCCAGCCTCCATTCATCGAGTAGCGCAATTTGAGTCAAGACCCGTATCGGGTAGTCAGGGAGGAGAGGCCAATGAATCCTTCTTCCAAATGATGAACGAGTGGTTTACTGAGTTTGTCTGAACAAATTTGGCTGCTTAGCAACCTCCACCCCTACCTATTCCCCAACCGATCCCTGTAGCTCCTCAAGGTTTGGAACTTTTACATTTAAGTAAGTCGCCTATTGGTAAAATCCAAAAGTATGGGGCTGAAGAGTTTAGAGCTATCATTGATGATGATTCTGAGAGAGCCGAGTTTTGGCTTGAGAATACGATGTGAGTATTTGATGAACTATCTTGCACTCTAGTTGTATGTGTAAAATGTGTTGTATCACTTCTAAGAGACACTGCATATCAATGGTGGAATACTTTAATATCTGTGGTGCTGAGAGAACGGGTCATGTAGGAATTCTTTCAAACCAAGTTTAGAAAGAAATATATAAGCCAGCGATTTATCGACCAGAAGTGCAAGGAATTTCTAGAACTGAAATAGGGCCAAATTTCTATAATTTAGTATGAGAGAGTTTGTGAGACTCAATAAATATGCCCGTGAATGTGTTTTCACTGAGGCAATAATGTGTAAACGATTTGAAGACGGGTAAAATGAAGACATTAGATTGCTAGTCGGGATATTGGAGTTGAAAGAGTTTGTTATGTTGGTCGACAGAGCATGCAAAGCCGAGGAACTAGGCAAAGAAAAGATAAAAGCTGATTTCAAAGCTAGAGATTTGAGAAAGAAATTAGTGAATAAACCCTATCGATCCTCATTAAAGAAATCTCAAGATTCGTATAATTGTTCAACAGCTTTAACGAGGTATTCAAGTAGAGATCGTGGAAAGCAATACATGAGTCCTAAAGCTCAGGCTACTTCAGTGTCGAGTGTAGGTAGTGTGAGAAACAAGAAACCCGAGTGTCAATAGTGTGGATGACGACATTTTGGAGACTACTGGATGAATAACAAATCTTGTTTCAATTGTGGTTCGTTAGATCACTTTATTCGAGATTGCATTAAGTTAGCCGAGAAAGATAAATTTTAGAATGCAAGACCGAGCAGCATAGCTGTTAGTGGGAGACCACCTAGAAATATGAGAAATGTAACTAGTAGCAAAGGTGCAGCAAAGGATTCGACTGTGAGATCTGAGGCTCGAGCGCCAGCAAGAGCATATACTATTCGCGCTTGTGAAGATGCGCCGTCACCAAATGTTATCGCCGGTACATTTTCTCTCCATGACACTAATATAATTGCCTTAATTGATCTTGGATCCACTCATTCATATATATTATGTATGAATTTAGTGTCTAATAAGAGTTTTCCTGTTGAGTCTACCAAATTTGTGATTAGAATATCGAACCCCTTAGGCAAGTATGTCCTAGTTGATAAAGTTTGCAAGAATTGTCCTTTGATGACTCAGGGTTACTATTTTTCAACTAATCTGATGTTTTTACCATTTGATGAATTCGATGTGATTTTGGGCATCGATTGGTTGACTCTACATGATGCTATTGTGAATTGTAGACGAAAGACTATAGAATTGAAATGTCAGAATAGTGAAATCCTTCAATTTGAATCTAATGAGTCGGGTGGATTGCCTATTGTGATATCATCAATGTTAGCTCAGAAATATGTGAGAAAAGGCTATGATGCTTACCTTGCATATGTCTGGATACAAAAGTGTCTGAATCGAAGATTGAATCAGTACTAGTGGTTTGTGATTTTCTAGATGTGTTTCTAGAGGAGTTGCCAGGGTTACCACCGATCAAAGAAGTCGAGTTTGATATTGAATTAGTATTGGGAACATCACTGATATCTATAGCACCATACAAAATAGATCCAGCAGAATTGAAAGAATTGAATGCTTAATTGCAAGAGTTAACAGATAGAGGTTTTGCACAACCTAGTTTTTCGCCCTGGGGTGCACCAGTGTTGTTCATAAAGAAGAAAGATGGATCAATAAGACTGTGTATTGATTATCTTCAGCTTAACAAGGTTACAATTAGAAATAAATATTTGTTGATGATTTCTTTGATTAGTTGAAAGAAGCAACAATATTTTCGAAGATTGATTTGAGATCTGGCTATTATCAGTTGCGAGTTAAAGGTTTAAATGTGCTGAAGACTACGTTCAGAACAAGTAGGGCATTATGAATTTCTTGTAATGCCTTTTGTATTAACTAATGCTTCTGTAGTTTTTGTGGATTTGATGAATTAGATCTTTAAACTGTATTTAGACAGATTTTTTATTGTATTCATTGATGACATTCTGATCTATTCCCGAGATGAGTCTAAGCACGCCAAGCATTTTGAGAATTGTATTACAAGCTTTGAAAAAGAAATTGTTTGCTAAATTTAGCAAATGCGAGTTTTGGCTCCAAGAGGTTGGATTTTTGGGGCATATTATTTTCGCGGAAGGAATACGAGTTGATCCGAGCAAGATTTCAGCAGTTGTTGATTGGAAACCACCAAGAAATGTGTCTGAAGTTTAGAAGCTTTATGGGATTAGCTGTCTATTATCAGTGTTTTGTTAAATGATTCTCAATGATTGCTACACCGATGACTAGATTTCTATATAAAGATATGAAATTCGAGTGGTCCGAGAAATGCCAACAGAATTTTGAACAGTTGAAAGCATTATTGATTGAAGTACGAGTTTTGATTCAACCTGAATCGGGTAAAGAGGTTGTAATTATCAGCGACGTGTCATTGAACAGTTTAGGTTGTGTTTTGATGCAAGAAGGCAAGGTGATAGCTTATGCTTTCAGACAATTGAAACCATATGAAAAGAACTATCCAACACACGATTTAGAATTGGACGCTATTGTTTTCGCTTTAAAAATTTGGCAACATCATTTATTTGGTGAAAGGTGTCAGATCTTTACCTATAATGACTCATAAAGATTTGAATCTACGATAATGAAGATGGCTGAAGCTGTTGAAACACTATGAGTTAGTAATCGATTATCTTCCTGCAAAAGTGAATGTAGTTGTGGATGCTTTGAGTAGAAAATCTTTATTTGCTTTGCGAGCAATGAATAGCAGTTAACCTTGTCTAATAATGGTTCGATTTTAGCTGAGTTAAAAGCTAAACCGTTGTTTCTTCAGCAAATTGGTAAAGGTTAGAAGTGTGATAATGAATTGCAAGCTAAAAGAGTGCAATGCAGTTGACTACTGATTGAGACTATCGATCGGGTTCGATGATTGTTTAATGTTTCGAGATAGAATTTGTGTACCGTAAAACTCCAAGCTCATTCAGAAGATTCTTATAACAGCTCGGTTTAGACCCTAATTAGAACAGTGATTTCGGGACCACAAATTTGAGTCTAAAAAATAATTAAATATTATTTTCTATGTTTATAATGTGTGAATTGATATCTGTAAAGTTTTCATGATTTAATTTTATCGTTTGAGTGTTCGATTTAATAAAAAGGCTTAATCGCGTAAATTCTAAAAGTGGCTAACTATTTGTTAAAATGTTAAATTGTTTTGTTCTTTTAATGTGGAGTCCTTAAGGTGTAATTTTACCTTATGAATCATGCATGGACGGTTAAAGACATGGTTATAATGTATTCATAATTTATTCATTATGGTTAAAATAGTAATTAAGGTATTAATATGTAATGAAATAAAATCAAACAAAAACACATGCATTCATCTTTTATGTTGGCCGAAAATACAAAGAATAAAAAAGAAAAGAAAGCTAGGGTTCAACTTTGTGTTTCTTCAATTAAGGTATGCTAATTGTTCAGTTTTTGATGATTTTTACGTTTTTGAGATCGTTTCTATGTAATCTATCAAACCCATGTCTCAATTTCTGAATTTGATGATGATTTTGTGTTTTGTCATTGTTGAAAGCTTGATGAATCTTGTGTTTGATGATAGACAATAAATATATGTTGTTAGATTAATATGTTTTGTATTTGAATTTTTGATGAATTTGATTGAATATGTGATTAAATAAATTAAATTTGTATTAATTTAGATCAAGAAAAGAGGAAATTGGAATTGGATCGGGGGAACCAAAGTGGTTGAATAGTCATCCCAGTTCATCCGTCTTTGTTGAGGTAAGTTCATAAGTAAATAACCGTTGTTAAATTTATATGAAAATGTGTTTATTATGCTGAATTGAATTTTAGTAGAAAATATATGTGTACGCCAAATTGGTAAAAGTATGAGAGAATTGTCTACGAGTCTGAATCGATCGAGTTACTACGTCTGAAAGCCCCGTACGAACCTTACCAATAGTTTTGATACATATTTCATAACATAGGATTTTCGATATGTGTTTACGTGTAAGACCACGTCTGGGACGTTGGCATCGACTTGTGATGTACGTGTAAGACCCTGTCTAGGACAGTGGCATCGATATGTGATTACACGTAAGACCACGTCTGGGATGTTGGCATGTACGAGCTTTCCGACTATCTGAGTTTCCTTATTAATTTTGAATGGTTCAATGGGCATCAATGAGTTATGATTGAATGTGAAATCGAGCTAAAAAGGTTCAGGTACGTACTAAATTTAATGTTAATGAAAATAAGGTAAGCTTGTTATTTGGAATGGTGATATAAATTATATATGATACAAAGTGAATTATATGTATATATGAATGCTCATATTCAGCCAAAGGATGTATATGTGCTATAAAAGGCAAGAGTTCAATATACTTGTGAATATATGTGAATTCGGCCAAATCAAAGAATAATGCTAAATTACATGTATTGATATGTGAAGTTGAAATCTTGAAAATATATATGTGGTTATGATTGGTATGATTCGATTTAGTTAAATTGACTTATGAATGTTATTGAATGATTTATTTGCTTATTACTTACTAAGGTATTTAAGCTTACTGTGTATTTGTTCGTGTTTTATAGATTTTTAGAAGCTAGTTACGAGCTCGGTGATCGTCAGAGAAATTCGTCAAACTATTGATCATTTTTTGGTGCTTATAGAAGTTGAACTTTGAACTTATGGCATGTATAGGCTAGCTTATGATTTGGATAATTTTGATGTTGTAAATATAAGCCATGCAAAAATGGCTAAATATGATGTTTAAGTCTAATTAAAATCGGTCATGGCGTATAAATGAGGTGTGCTTGGTATGTTTTGTTAATGTATGTTTTTAATTATGTTTGATTATGGTTGAGGCTCATTTTGGTAAAAATGCTAAAGGACATATGCGAATGGTAATTATGTAATGTTTGATATATATAAAGGTTTTGGCATGAAGTAATTGTTTGTGGCTTGGGGTTATTTTATTAAGAAAGTTTGATAAAGGTGGTTGTTGAATTCATAATCGATTATGAGATGAAATATGTGTGATGGTTGTGAACTACTTATGATTCGGCACTTATACTTATGAATATGACTAATTGGTTTGAGATGATAAGTATAAGCATAAAAGGTATTTAGATGGTTTGAAAGTTTGATTCGGTAGAATTGGTAAAAGATGCATACGTTTAAATGATTTATATAAGTTATATTAAATGACTGTTTGTGAAATAAGTTAGCTTAATTAAGTATATGAAATTGAGCATGTATGGTTTTAGTATAGGTGTTCAAGATGACCTTAATAGATAGGGTTATAAATGCATTACTATTAAATAACCAAAGGCGTGTGTGGTGTAATATTAAGTTACTTTAAGCATTTTATATATATAAGTAAGTGTATATATCTTGAATGATGTGTATGTGCATATGATATGTTAGTAAATTATGTATATCATTAATCTATCAATTGTGGTTAAAGATGCTACTTGGTATAATTGTAAAATAGATGTAAATGATGGCTTAGATAATAGTTATTTTGAGTACATAGTAAATGGATAATGAAGAGCATGATTTGTGCCTAAAGTTAACGGGTGTTTTGATCATGTGTTTGTATTTTAAATATGGTATATTAGGCATATGAAATGGTGCATTATTTTGAGACTTAAATAAATGTATATAGCATGTTTAGTCATGGTATTATATTAATAATTCCGCATATGATTTTGGTTTAGTAAGTGCATGTATACTATTATGAAATAAAATATTTGGTATTTATTAAGTTATTATGGTATAACTTAGAAACATGTTTATTGACTTGTAAAATGTCATATATATATGTGTGTGTGTCCGATATGAATTCAGTTGAATTTTGAGATATGATCCATAAATGTTGTGTGACTAAAATTATATATATTCAAATATGACTTAAGTGATTATATGAAGGTATAAAAGTTATGACTTGTCCGGTAATGCCTCGTAACACCATTCCAGTGATGAATACTAGTTAGGGGTGTTACAATTCTACACGAAGCACACAGTGGTTTTTTATATGTTCATCCAATGAGTACTAAAATGTACAATGATTTGAAACAGTTGTGTTGGTGGTCGGGTATGAAATGAGACATTTCAGAGTTTGTGTCGAGATGTTTAGTTTGTCAACAAGTTAAAGCTGAACATCAAGTGCCATTGGGATTACTACAGCCTGTAATGATACCAGAGTGGAAATGGGATAGAGTTACGATGGATTTTGTATTGGGATTACCCCTGTCTCCAAAAAAAGAAAGACGTTATTTGGGTTTTCGTTGATTGACTGACGAAGTCTGCACATTTCATTCCAGTATGTACAGACTATTTGCTTCATAGATTAGCTGAATTGTACATCTCTGAGATTGTTAGATTGCCCCGAGTGCCAGTTACTATTATTTCGAATAGTGATCCGAGTTTTACATAGCTATTTTGGAAGAAATTGCAAGAAGCTTTAGGTATGCAGTTTGAACTTTAGTACTGCTTTTCATCCAAAAACCGAAGGTCAGTCTAAGAGAGTAATTTAGATTCTTGAAAATATGCTTCATTGTTGTATTTTAGAGTTCGAAGGTAATTGGCAGAAATATTTACCGTTGGTTGAATTCGCGTATTATAATAGTTTTCAATCGAGCATAAAGATTGCACCATATGAAGCATTGTATGGTCATAAATGTCAAACTCGTTGTAACATCCCGAAATTGGGCCTAGTAGGATTGGGCCCATTGGGCCTTGAGCACGGAAGCATTTAAAATTTTTGGAGAACAAGAGAATGGCTTTATTTCAAGTTGAACTTATTAGGAAGGTGATTTTGGAAAGTTACGTGGTTTCTAGGAAGTTTCGGGTTCAAGTTAGGCTAAAGGAAAATTTTAGTGTTTGAGCACTTTATGGAGAGAAGGTAAGTGGCATCAATGCTTATGGAAATAAGTGAGTAAATTTCTAGCATAAATGAGCATATGGTAAAGAGGATGTGGCGTCACATGAAGGGCTTTAGGGGAAGAGGTTCGAATCTCACTTGGTGTAAATTTTGATTATTTTTTTGTGCTATTCATCCATAGTGTCGGCCATGGTGTTATTTTAGGTAAGGAAGACTTTTTAATTTTGGAAAGGTGGCTAAAGGAATAAGGTAAGGATGAGTGGAAGGAAAGAAGAAAAAAGAAAAGGAAAGAGTAGGGAACATGTTGGCCCAAAGTGAGGAAGATGTTTTGGAAAGGATTTTGGTCAACATTTTCCTTTAGGCAAAAGGCAATACACGGTTTGTAGGGGGAAAGGGATAGCTAAAATTCTCTTGGCTATTTTTCAAAGCTTTGTTCATTTTGGCATTTTCTTTACCAACTACTTTTCTCTTGTTTTGGCTAAAATACCTAGTCATTGTTCATTTTGTCCCTTGTTGTCGTAACCCTCAATCCATCCTATTCATTCTTCCTTTATTTTACCAAAATTTCAAGCCATTATTTGCTGCTACTTATCGTTCTCTTAGCCTTGGTTTCGGAAGTTTATTGGTAAGTGGGTGATTAGGCCGAATATTGGTGGTAAGATGTTACTCTTTATTTCGATGTTTTGCACCGCTCATGTGATTCTATTTTGTGGTGATGATATCAATTTCTTGCTCTTGTGGAAGGGCCAAATATTGGATGAAGGCTAACCCTTTGGTACATCACTTATTTATTTTTAGGAACTCGTTGCAATAGCCAAAGTCCAAGGCTGGATTTTAGAACCTAGTAGGGAAGGATCACGATTGTGGGGGCAACGAAGAGTGGTTCTTTAGGAAATCTGAATAAGGTGTGTAATCCCATACCCCTTCCAAATACATGTTGGAAATGGTGTCTAATCCCACACTTCTCTGAATATTTCCATGAAATGTTTTTTGATTCAGTCGAAAGATCGAAAAATCAAAAATCGGCATATGTGATCACTCGGGCGTGCGTATGTTTGTAGTGGTAACCATATTTTGCAATGAAATCGCTTTTGCTTAGCAGCAGTGATGTGATTTAGAAAAATCATGAAAAATAGGAGAAAGGGAATTAGAAAGTGAATAAGATATAAGATTAAATCTTATTGTGTCTATTTTTATATGAAAGAAACATAGTACGAATATAAATTTTATATTCTGTGATATTTTAATTTTAGTGAGACTGCTTCTGAATGACTTCGTAGTTCCTTGTTCTGTCTTGGAAAAATCATTCAAAATTGTAAAAAGTGAATTATGAGTTATAATTTATATGTATAGATTCCTTAGTGAGTCTATTTTCAATAGAAATAAGTGGAAGCAACATATGAAAACTGTACAAGGCGATATTTGAATTTAAGGTAAGAGAGGTTAGAACCATTGGTCAGTGAAATAGGGGAAGCTTTAATGAATAAACTGTACTAAATGGCTAAGCCAGAAATTTTGTAAAAATTGTAGTAAGAAGATATATGAGTCTAATTTTAAGGAAAACTTACATATCTAAATTTCGAGTTTCCTAACTCAAGTTATAGTCAATTTTGTCAATATGACGCAGATGGGCAGTTCCAATTTTTATGCCCCAAATTAGTAGTTAAGTTTAGAGTTGCGAACTTACGAAAATACCCTCAATGGGCAAAATTACTGAAATACCCCTAGGTTACAAAATTACCAAAATTCCCTTATGGGCCGAATTATGAAAATACCCTATGGGCCGAATTGCGAAAATGCCCCTATGGGTCGAATTACGAAAATGCCCCTATGGGCCGAATTGATGGAATGCTTTAGTGGGTCAAATTACAAAGTTCTATAATTGACCGATTTATCGTAACAAATTTCTGGATTAATGATTGTTATTTATATTTGTAAATATTATGCTTTATTATGTTGCATTTACATAATTTTGCATGGGATGGGAAAAATGTTGAAGAGAAGTGTAGTCCGGTGGCACTGCCAGAAAAAATGTTTGTTATTATGATTCAATATGATTCCGGTGGCTTGGCCACAATCAAAATATATTATAAATGGCAACTTGCCTGCGAAAGGTCTGTTTGGCGGGGTGGGTTGACTTGATCCCCATAGGTATGATGGGATGGTACGTGTGGTGTGCAGCGGATGGATTACTAGGATGGGTTGGGTTGCATACATTGCACATATATATATTCTATCATGTATATGGGTTTCGGCCCAAGATTATGCTACATGGGCTCCAGCCCAAGCTATCGCTAAACGGGTTCAGACCTAGTGGATGACGGTAAGGGATTATGCACTGAGTTCTTGTAACTCACCCTTCTTTCTTTCTTAATCCTTGTAGATAAATCTCAGTGATGAGGACTTGGGCCCATGGATGACTCGGTGGAGGCCATACTTGAAATAAATGTTTGAAACTTTAGTAAATTACTATTTGGGTTTTATTTCATCATTATTTTATTTTGCTATTTGGGTATTTTTATGTTGTAATAAGGGCTCTAAAAGGATTATTTAAAAAATTGATTAACAAATGGGTTTCCTAATAAACTTTTACAAACATTTTAACTTGGAAATTTTCTCTCAAATTATCAACGATATTTTCAAAAGTCACATTTTAAGTTTCGTTAGTTCGATATTCAATTTACCAATCAAATTCTTAAAATTAGTAGTATTTTATCAAACTTGTTTTCTTAAACTATGACCAAACAACATCTTTAATAAAGAATCACAAGTTCTTTACTCGTTTTCTTTGTGTGACATGTCAAATCCGGTCATAACGCATGGGTCGAGTTTGGGGTGTTACATTTTATGGTATCAGAGCCCGGTTGCAAAGCGCGACTGTGGTTTGGGTTCAAAAGCATTTTTCAAAGTTGTCCAAAATTTGATTTATAAATACATGTTCTAAAGGAAGTATGGCACCGCGGGTAGCCGGTACCAAGTGAAGTAAGTATATGTTATCATTTTATGATTATGATTATTGTGGTATGATTGTAAAAATACTCTAGAACTTTTAGCTTTAGGAGCTGAAACTATAGAGATTGAGACTTTAGGATACGTTTTGCGAAAATGACTTTACTTCCTATACTTCATAAAACATTATTTAATAAACATTGAATAGTATACTGATTCATAAGACTCTTAATCAGATTAAATCGACTTAGTAAATATGAGCGCTAGAGGACATGGACGCGGTGGACGTAGCTGTGGTAGAGGCCGAGGTGCTAGAGCTGGATCTTCAGCACCAGGGCATGTGCCCAAAAGGGAGGCGATGTCATCGCCAGTGGCTGTGACGGGGTCTCATGATGGAACTAGGGCTGATGTGCTGACTCAGCTGGTTAGGGAGGTTTTAGAGGAGGTTAGGGGAATCAATGAGGAACTTCGACAGGAGTGCGTAGACTGTAAAAAGAAAAAAGATCGCGTTTCTTCAGGGTCGCAATCTCGTTCCGTAAAGCGTGTTAAGGCACGTCCAAACTTTTTCGCTAGCGATTATTGCGAAAGGATCATTCGGGCGAGTGCTGGAGGAGGTCATGAGCATGTTTGAGATACGGGTCTATAGAGCATAGGGCTCGAGATTGTTCCATCACCATTAAGACGGGTATGTTTTGGTTGAATGTAGAAAATTTTATGAATGAGTGATAAATACCTGTTTGCTTCTGAGGATTAGATATTTGATGATGTGAAGAGTTTCCAAGGTTAAAGATAGAAAGCGAATTAGTGTTATTAAGATCGAGTCTTGCAATGAAAGTGTAGTATGCTAGGTTAGGATGTGCGACTGTTCCTATAGTTGGAAATTTTGAGGACGAAATTTCTTTAAGGGGGTAGAATTGTAACATTTCGAAATTGGGCCTAGTAGGATTGGGCCCATTGGGCCTTGAGCACGAAAGCATTTAAAATTTTTGGAGAACAAGAGAATGGCTTTATTTCAAGTTGAACTTATTAGGAAGGTGATTTTGGAAAGTTACGGGGTTTCTAGGAAGTTCAGGGTTCAAGTTAGGCTAAAGGAAAATTTTATTGTTTGAGCACTTTAAGGAGAGAAGGTAAGTGGCATCAATGCTTATGGAAATAAATGAGTAAATTTCTAGCATAAATGAGCATATGGTAAAGAGGATGTGGCGGCACATGAAGGGCTTTAGGGGAAGAGGTTCGAATCTCACTTGGTGTAAATTTTGATTATTTTTTTGTGCTATTCATCCATAGTGTCAGCCATGGTGGTATTTTAGGTAAGGAAGACTTTTTAATTTTGGAAAGGTGGCTAAGGAAATAAGGTAAGGATGAGTGGAAGGAAAGAAGAAAAAAAGAAAAGGAAAGAGTAGGGAACATGTTGGCCCAAAGTGAGGAAGATGTTTTGGAAAGGATTTTGGTCAACATTTTCCTTTAGGCAAAAGGCAATACACGATTTGTAGGGGGAAAGGGATAGCCGAAATTCTCTTGGCTATTTTGCAAAGCTTTGTTCATTTTGGCATTTTCTTTACCAACTACTTTTCTCTTGTTTTGGCTAAAATACCTAGTCATTGTTCATTTTGTCCCCTTGTTGTGCCGTAACCCTCAATCCATCCTATTCATTCTTCCTTTGTTTTACCAAAAATTTCAGGCCATTCTTTCCTGCTACTTATCGTTCTCTTAGCCTTGGTTTTGGAAGTTTATTGGTAAGTGGGTGATTAGGCCGAATATTGGTGGTAAGATGTTACTCTTTATTTCGATGTTTTGCACCACTCATGTGATTCTATTTTGTGGTGATGATATCAATTTCTTGCTCTTGTGGAAGGGCCAAATATTGGATGAAGGCTAACCCTTTGGTACATCACTTATTTATTTTTAGGAACTCGTTGCAATAGCCAAAGTCCAAGGCTGGATTTTAGAACCTAGTAGGGAAGGATCACGATTGTGGGGGCAACGAAGAGTGGTTCTTTAGGAAATCCGAATAAGGTGTGTAATCCCATACCCCTTCCAAATACATGTTGGAAATGGTGTCTAATCCCACACTTCTCTGAATATTTCCATGAAATGTTTTTTGATTCGGTCGAAAGATCAAAAAATCAGAAATCGGCATATGTGATCACTCGAGCGTGCGTATGTTTGTAGTGGTAACCATATTTTGCAATGAAACAGCTTTTGCTTAGCAGCAGTGATGTGATTTAGAAAAATCATGAAAAATAGGAGAAAGGGAATTAGAAAGTGAATAAGATATAAAATTAAAGCTTATTGTGTCTATTTTTATATGAAAGAAAATAGTAGGAATATAAATTTTATATTCTGTGATATTTTAATTTTAGTGAGACTGCTTCTGAATGACTTCGTGGTTCCTTGTTCTGTCTTGGAAAAATCATTCAAAATTGTAAAAAGTGAATTATGAGTTATAATTTATATGTATAGATTCCTTAGTGAGTCTATTTTCAATAGAAATAAGTGGAAGCAACATATGAAAACTGTACAAGGCGATATTTGAATTTAAGGTAAGAGAGGTTAGAACCGTTGGTCAGTGAAATAGGGGAAGATTTATTGAATAAACTGTACTAAATGGCTAAGCCAGAAATTCTGTAAAAATTGTAGTAAGAAGATATATGAGTCTAATTTTAAGGAAAACTTACATATCTAAATTTTGAGTTTCCTAACTCAAGTTATAGTCAATTTTGTCAATATGACGCAGATGGGCGTTTCAATTTTTATGCCCCAAATTAGTAGTTAAGTTCGGAGTTGCGAACTTACGAAAATACCCTCAATGGGCAAAATTACTGAAATACCCCTAGGTTGCAAAATTACCAAAATTCCCTTATGGGCCGAATTATGAAAATAGCCCTATGGGCGAGATTGCAAAAATGCCCCTATGGCTCGAATTACGAAAATGCCCCTATGGGCCGAATTGATGGAATGCTTTAGTGGGTCGAATTACAAAGTTCTATAATTGACCGATTTATCGTAACAAATTTTTGGATTAATGATTTTTATTTATATTTGTAAATATTATGCTTTATTATGTTGCATTTACATAATTTTGCATGGGATGGGAAAAATGTTGAAGAGAAGTGTAGTCCGGTGGCACTACCAGAAAAAATGTTTGTTATTATGATTCAATATGATTCCGGTGGCTTGGCCACAATCAAAATATATTATAAATGGCAACTTGCCTGCGATAGGTGTGTTTGGCGGGGTGGGTTGACTTGATCCCCATAGGTATGATGGGATGGTACGGGTGGTGTGTAGCGGATGGATTACTAGGATGGGTTGGGTTGCATACATTGCACATATATATATTCTATCATGTATATGGGTTTCGGCCCAAGATTATGCTACATGGGCTCCAGCCCAAGTTATTGCTAAACGGGTTCAGACCTAGTGGATGATGGTAAGGGATTATGCACTGAGTTCTTGTAACTCACCCTTCTTTCTTTCTTAATCCTTGTAGATAAATCTCAGTGACGAGGACTTGGGCCCATGGATGACTCGGTGGAGGCCATACTTCGGAAATAAATGTTTCAAACTTTAGTAAATTACTTTTCTGCTCTATTTCATTATTTTTACTATTTGGGTTTTTATGTTGTAATAAGGCCTCTGGATTATTTAAAAAAAATTGATTAACAAATGGGTTTCCTAATAAACTTTTACAAACATTTTAACTTGGAAATTTTCTCTCAAATTATCAACGATATTTTCAAAAGTCACAGTTTTAAGTTTCGTTAGTTCGATATTCAATTTACCAATCAAATTCTTGAAATTAGTAGTATTTTATCAAACTTGTTTTCTTAAACTATGACCAAACAACAACATCTTTAATAAAGAATCACAAGTTCTTTACTTGTTTTCTTTGTGTGACATGTCAAATCCGGTCATAACGCATGGGCCGAGTTTGGGGTGTTACATTTTATGGTATCAGAGCCCGGTTGCAAAGCTCGACTGTGGTTTGGGTTCAAAAGCATTTTCCAAAGTTGTCCGAAATTTGATTTATAAATACATGTTCTAAAGGAAGTATGGCACCGCGGGTAGCTGGCACCAAGTCAAGTAAGTATATGTTATCATTTTATGATTATGATTATTGTGGTATGACTGTAAAAATACTCTAGAACTTTTAGCTTTAGGAGCTGAAACTATAGAGATTGAGACTTTAGGATACGTTTTGCCAAAATGACTACTTCCTATACTTCATAAAACATTATTTAATAAACATTGAATAGTATACTGATTCATAAGACTCTTAATCGATTAAATCGACTTAGTAAATATAGAGCTAGTGGACATAGGCGTGGTGGGACGTAGTTGTTGGTAGAGGCCGAGGTGCTAGAGTGGATCTTGACACTGTGGCATGTGCCCGAAAGGGAGGCGATAACGGCATCAAAGGGTCGAGACGGGTCTCATGATGGGGTTACAAAACTGAGGGGTGATGTGTTAACTCAAATGGTTAGGGAGGTTTTAGAGGAGGTTAGGGAATCGATGAGGCACTTGACGGTGAGTGCGTGATCGTAAGAAGAAAAAAGATCACGTTTCTTTAGGGTCACAATCTCGTTCCGTAAAGCGTGTTAAGGCATGTCCAAACTTTTTGACTTGCGATTATTGCGGAAGGCGTCATTCGAGTGAGTGCTGGAGGAGGTCATGAGCATGTTTGAGATGCGGGTCTATAGAGCATAGGGCTCGAGATTGTTCCATCACCATTAAGACGGGTATGTTTTGGTTGAATGTAGAAAATTTTATGAATGAGTGATAAATACCTATTTGCTTCTGAGGATTAGATATTTGATGATGTGAAGAGTTTCCAAGGTTAAAGATAGAAAGTGAATTAGTGTTATTAAGATCAGAGTGCGAAAGTGTAGTATGCTAGGTTAGGATGTGCGACTGTTCCTATAGTTGGAAATTTTGAGGACAAAATTTCTTTAAGGGGGTAGAATTGTAACATCCCGAAATTTGGCCTAGTAGGATTGGGCCCATTGGGCCTTGAGCATGAAAGCATTTAAAATTTTTGGAGAACAAGAGAATGGCTTTATTTCAAGTTGAACTTATTAGGAAGGTGATTTTGGAAAGTTACGGGGTTTCTAGGAAGTTCGGGGTTCAAGTTAGGCTAAAGGAAAATTTTAGTGTTTGAGCACTTTAAGGAGAGAAGGTAAGTGGCATCAATGCTTATGGAAATAAGTGAGTAAATTTCTAGCATAAATGAGCATATGGTAAAGAGGATGTGACGTCACATGAAGGGCTTTAGGGGAAGAGGTTCGAATCTCACTTGGTGTAAATTTTGATTATTTTTTTGTGCTATTAATCCATAGTGTCGGCCATGGTGGTATTTTAGGTAAGGAAGACTTTTTAATTTTGGAAAGGTGGCTAAGGAAATAAGGTAAGGATGAGTGGAAGGAAAGAAGAAAAAAAGAAAAGGAAAGAGTAGGGAACATGTTGGCCCAAAGTGAGGAAGATGTTTTGGAAAGGATTTTGGTCAACATTTTCCTTTAGGCAAAAGGCAATACACGATTTGTAGGGGAAAGGGATAGCCGAAATTCTCTTGGCTATTTTGCAAAGCTTTGTTCATTTTGGCATTTTCTTTACCAACTACTTTTCTCTTGTTTTGGCTAAAATACCTAGTCATTGTTCATTTTGTCCCCTTGTTGTGCCGTAACCCTCAATCCATCCTATTCATTCTTCCTTTGTTTTACCAAAAATTTCAAGCCATTCTTTGCTGCTACTTATCGTTCTCTTAGCCTTGGTTTCGGAAGTTTATTGGTAAGTGGGTGATTAGGCCGAATATTGGTGGTAAGATGTTACTCTTTATTTCGATGTTTTGCACCGCTCATGTGATTCTATTTTGTAGTGATGATATCAATTTCTTGCTCTTGTGGAAGGGCCAAATATTGGATGAAGGCTAACCCTTTGGTACATCACTTATTTATTTTTAGGAACTCGTTGCAATAGCCAAAGTCCAAGGCTTGATTTTAAAACCTAGTAGGGAAGGATCACGATTGTGGGGGCAATGAAGAGTGGTTCTTTAGGAAATCTGAATAAGGTGTGTAATCCCATACCCATTCCGAATTCATGTTGGAAATGGTGTCTAATCCCACACTTCTCTGAATATTTCCATGAAATGTTTTTTGATTCGGTCGAAAGATCAAAAAATCAGAAATTGGCATATGTGATCACTCGGGCGTGTGTATGTTACTCTTTATTTCGATGTTTTGTGCCTCTCATGTGATTCTATTTTGTGGTGATGATATCAATTTCTTGCTCTTGTGGAAGGGCCGAATATTGGATGAAGGCTATCCCTTTGGTACATCACTTATTTATTTTTATGAACTCGTTGCAATAGCCAAAGTGCAAGGCAGAATTTTAGAACCTAGTAGGGAAGGATCACGATTGTGGGGACAACGAAAAGCGGCTCTTTAGGAAATCCGAATAAGGTGTGTAATCCCATACCCCTTTCGAATACATGTTGGAAATGGTGTATAATCCCACACTTCTCTGAATATTTGCATGAAATTTTTTGTGATTCGGTCGAAAGATCGAAAAATCGAAATTGGCATATGTGATCACCCGGGCGTGCGTATATTCGTAGTGGTAACCATATTTTGCAATGAAATAGTTTTTAGTTTGTAGCAGTTACGTGATTTAGAAAAATCATGAAAAATAAGAGAAAGGGAATTAGAAAGTGAATAAGATATAGAATTAAAGCTTATTGTGTCTATTTTTATATGAAAGAAACATAGTAGGAAGAGGAATTTTATATTCTATGATATTTTAATTTTAGTGAGACTGGTTCGAATGACTTCGTGGTTCCTATTCGTATTGGAAAAATCATTCAAAATTGTAAAAAGTGAATTATGAGTTATAATTTATATGTATAGATTCCTTAGTGAGTCTATTTTCAAAAGTGGAAGCAACATATGAAAACTGTACAAGGCGATATTTGAATTTAAGGTAAGAGAGGTCAGAACCTTTGGTCAGTGAAACAGGGGAAGTTTTAATGAATAAACTGTACTAAATGACTAAGCCAAAAATTCTGGAAAAATTGTAGTAAGAAGATATATGAGTCCAATTTCATGAAAAATTTACGGATCTAAATTTAGAGTTTTCTAACTCGAGTTATAGTCAATTTTGTCAATATGACGCAGATGGACAGTTTTAATTTTTATGCCCCAAATTAGTAGTTAAGTTCGGGGTTGTGAGCTTACGAAAATACCCTAAATGGGTAAAATTATTGAAATACCCCTGGGTTGCAAAATTATCGAAATGCCCTTATGGGCCGAATTATGAAAATGCCCCTATAGGCCGAATTAAGAAAATGCCCCTATGGGATGAATTACGAAAATGCCCCTATGGGCGAAATTGTTGGAATGCTTTAGTGGGCCGAATTACAAAGTTCTATAACTGGCCGATTTATCGTAACAAATTTTTGGATTAATGATTGTTATTTATATTTGTAAATATTATGCTTTATTATGTTGCATTTACTTAATTTTGCATGGGATGGGAAAAATTTTGAAGAGAAGTGTAGTCCGGTGTTACTGCCACAAAAATGTTTGTTATTATGATTCCGGTGGCTTTGCCACAATCAAAATATATTATAAATGGCAACTTACCTGCGATTGGTGTGTTTGGCGGGATGGGTTGACTTGATCCCCACAGGTGTGATGGGATGGTACGGGTGGTGTGTAGCGGATGGATTACTAGGATGAGTTAGGTTGCAAACATTGCACATATATATATTCTGTCATGTATATGGGTTTCGACCCAAGATTATTATATGAAAACTGTACAAGGAGATATTTGAATTTAAGTTAAGAGAGGTCAGAACTGTTGGTCGGTGAAACAGGGGAAGCTTTAATGAATAAACTGTACTAAATGGATAAGCCAAAAATTCTGGAAAAATTGTAGTAAGAAGATATATGAGTCTAGTTTCAAGGAAAATTTACGGATCTAAATTTGAGTTTCCTAACTCAAGTTATACTCAATTTAGTCAATATGACGTAGATAGACAGTTTCAATTTTTATGCCCCAAATTAGTAGTTAAGTTCGGGGTTGCGAACTTACGAAAATACCCTCAATGGGTAAAAATTACTGAAATACCCCTGGGTTGGGAAATTACCGAAATCTCCTTTTGGACCTAATTACGAAAATGTTCGAATTACAAAAATGCCCTATGGGCTGAATTACGAAAATACCCCTATAGGTTGAATTACGAAAATGCCCCTATGGGCCGAATTGTTGGAATGCTTTAGTGGGCCGAATTACAAATTTCTATAATTGGCTGATTTATCGTAACAAATTTCTGGATTAATGATTATTATTTATATTTGTAAATATTATGCTTTATTATGTTGCATTTACATACTTTTACATGGGATGGGAAAAATGTTGAAGAGAAGTGTAGTTCGGTAGCACTACCACAAAAATGTTTGTTATTATGGTTCAATATGATTTCGGTGGCTTGGCCACAATCAAAATATATTATAAATGGAAACTTGCCTGCAATTGGTGTGTTTGGCGGGGTGGGTTGACTTGATCCCCACAAGTGTGATGGGATGGTACGGGTGGTGTGTAGCAGATGGATTAATAGGATGGGTTGGGTTGCATACATTGCACATATATATATATATATCATGTATATGGGTTTCGGCACAAGATTATGCCACATGGGCTCCGGCCCAAGTTATTGCTAAACGGGTTCAGACCTAGTGGATGACGGTAAGGGATTATGCACTGAGTTCTTGTAACTCCCCTCGTTTCTTTCTTAATCCTTGTAGATAAATCTCAGTGACGAGGACTTGGGCCCATGGATGACTCGGTGGAGGCCATACTTCGGAAATAAATGTTTCGAACTTTAGTGAATTACTTTTCTGCTCTATTTCATTATTTTTACTATTTGGGTTTTTATGTTGTAATAAGGCCTCTGGATTATTTTATTTTGCTTTATGTTTGACGTATTTATTATGTTGTTTGAATTATTTTTAAATGGGGATTTTCTAAAAGCATAACCAACGATTTTCGAAAAAAAAAAATTGTTTAACAAATGGGTTTCCTAATAAACTTTTACAAATATTTTAACTTGGAAATTTTCTCTCAAATTATCAACGATATTTTCAAAAGTCACGATTTTAGGTTTCGTTAGTTCGATATTTTATTTACCAATCAAATTCTCAAAATTAATAGTATTTTATCAAACTTGTCTTCTTAAACTATAACCAAACAACAACATCTTTAATAAAGAATCACAAGTTCTTTACTCGTTTTCTTGGTGTGACATGTCAAATCCAGTCATAACGCATGGGCCGAGTTTGGGGTGTTACATTTTATGGTATTAGAGGCTGGTTGCAAAACTCGATTGTGGTTTGGGTTCAATAGCGTTTTCCAAAGTTGTCTGAAATAGATTTATAAATACATGTTCTAAAGGAACCATGGCACCACGGGTATCTGGCACCAAGTCAAGTAAGTATATGTTATCATTTTATGATTATGATTATTGTGGTATGACTGTAGAAATGCTCTAGAACTTTTACCTTTAGGAGCTGAAACTATAGAGATTGAGACTTTAGGATACGTTTTCCGAAAACGACTTTACTTCCTACACTTCATAAAACATTGTTTAATAAACATTGAATAGTATACTGATTCATAAGACTCTTAATCAGATTAAATTGACTTTGTAAATATGAGCGCTAGACGACGTGGACACGGTGGACATAGTTGTTGTAGAGGCCGAGGTGTTAGAGCTGGATCTTCAGCACCAGGGTATGTGCCCGAAAGGGAGGCGATGGCATCACCAGTGGCTGAGACGGGGTCTCATGATGGAACTGGGGCTGATGTGTTGACTCAGCTGGTTAAGGAGGTTTTAAAGGAGGTTAGGGGAATCGGTGAGGCACTTCGACAGTAGTGCGTAGACTGTAAGAAGAAAAAAGATCGCAGTTCTTCAGGGTCACAATCTTGTTCCAGAAAGCGTGTTAAGGCACATCCAAACTTTTCGGCTTGCGATTATTATGGAAGGCGTCATCCGGGTGAGTGCTGAAGGAGGTCAGGAGCATGTTTGAGATGCGGATCTAAGGAGCATAGGGCTCGAGATTATTCCATCACCAATAAGACGGGTATGTTTTGGTTGAATATAGAAAATTTTATGAATGAGTGATAAATACCTGTTTGCTTCTGAGGATTAGATATTTGATGAAGTGAAGAGTTTCCAAGGTTAAAGATAGAAAGCGAATTAGTGTTATTAATATCAGAGTGCGCAGCGAAAGTGTAGTATGCTAGGTTGGGATGTGCGACTGTTCCTATAGTTGGAAATTTTGAGGACAAAATTTCTTTAAGGTGGTAGAATTGTAACATTTCGAAATTGGGCCTAGTAGGATTAGGGCCATGGGCCTTGAGCACGGAAGCATTTAAAATTTTTGGAGAACAAGAGAATGGCTTTATTTCAAGTTGAACTTATTAGGAAGGTGATTTTGGAAAGTTACGAGGTTTCTAGGAAGTTGCGGGTTCAGGTTAGGCTAAAGGAAAATTTTATTGTTTGAGCACTTTAAGGAGAGAAGATAAGTGGCATCAATGCTTATGGAAATAAGTGAGTAAATTTCTAGCATAAATGAGCATATGGTAAAGAGGATGTGGCGTCACATGAAGGGCTTTAGGGGAAGAGGTTAGAATCTCACTTGGTGCAAATTTTGATTATTATTTTTGTGCTATTAATCCATAGTGTTAGCCATGGTGGCATTTTAGGTAAGGAAGACTTTTTAATTTTGGAAAGGTGGCTAAGGAAATAAGGTAAGGATGAGTGAAAGGAAGGAAGAAAAAAAGAAAAGGAAAGAGTAGGGAACATGTTGGCCCAAAGTGAGGAAGATGTTTTGGAAAGGATTTTGGTCAACATTTTCCTTTAGGCAAAAGGAAATACATGGTTTGTAGGGGGAAAGGGATAGCTGAAATTCTCTTGGCTATTTTACAAAGCTTTATTCATTTTGGCATTTTCTTTACCAACTACTTTTCTCTTGTTTTGGCCGAAATACCTAGTCATTGTTCATTTTGTCCCCTTGTTGTGCCGTAACCCTCAATCCATCCTATTCATTCTTCCTTTGTTTTGCCGAAACTTTCAAGCCATTCTTTGCTACTACTTATCGTTCTCTTAGCCTTGGTTTTGGAAGTTGATTGGTAAGTGGGTGATTAGGCCGAATATTGGTGGTAAGATGTTACTCTTTATTTCGATGTTTTGCGCCACTCATGTGATTTTATTTTGTGGTGATGATATCAATTTCTTGCTCTTGTGGAAGGGCCAAATATTGGATGAAGGCTAACCCTTTGGTACTCACTTATTTATTTTTAGGAACTCGTTGCAATAGCCAAAGTGCAAGGCTTGATTTTAGAACCTAGTAGGGGAGGATCATGATTGTGGGGGCAACGAAGAGTGGTTCTTTAGGAAATCTGAATAAGGTGTGTAATCCCATACCCCTTTCGAATACATGTTGGAAATGGTGTATAATCCCACACTTCTCTGAATATTTTCATGAAATGTTTTGTGATTCGATCATAAGATCTAAAAATTGAAAATCGGCATATGTGATCACTCGGGCATGCGTATGTTCGTAGTGGTAACCATATTTTGCAATGAAATAGTTTTTGGTTAGCAGCAGTGACGTGATTTAGAAAAATCATGAAAAATAGGAGAAAGGGAATTTGAAAGTGAATAAGATATAAAATTAAAGCTTATTATGTCTATTTTTGTATGAAATAAACAAAGTTCGAAGAAAAGTTTTATATTCCGTGATATTTTAATTTTAGTGAGAATGGTTCTGAATGACTTTGTGGTTCCCTATTCTATCTTGGAAAAATCATTCAAAATTGAACAAAGTGAATTATGAGTTATAATTTATATTTATAGATTACTTAGTCAGTCTATTCTCAATAGAAACAAGTGGGAGCAACATATGAAAGCTGTACAAGGAGATATTTGAATTTAAGGTAAGAGAGGTCAGAATCATTGGTCAGTGAAACAAGGGAAGCTTTAATGAATAAACTGTACTAAATGGCTAAGCCAAAAATTCTGGCAAAATTGTAGTAAGAAGATATATGAGTCTAGCTTCAAGGAAAATTTACGGATCTAAATTTGAGTTTCCTAACTCGAGTTATAGTCAATTTAGTCAATATGACGTAGATGGACAGTTTCAATTTTTATGCCCCAAATTAGTAGTTAAGTCCGGGGTTGCGAACTTACGAAAATACCCTCAATGGATAAAAATTACTGAAACACCCCTGGGTTGCAAAATTATCGAAATTCACTTATGGGCTGAATTACGAAAATGCCCTTATGGGCCGAATTACAAAAATGCCCTTATGGGTTGAATTACGAAAATGCCCTATGGGCCAAATTAGGAAAATGCCCCTATGGGCCGAATTGCTGGAATGCTTTAGTGGGCTGAATTACAAAGTTCTATAATTGGCCGATTTATCGTAACAAATTTCTGGATTAATGATTGTTATTTATATTTGTAAATATTATGCTTTATTATGTTGCATTTACATACTTTTGCATGGGATGGGAAAAATGTTGAAGAGAAGTGTAGTCCGGTGGCACTGCCACAAAAATGTTTGTTATTAAGATTCAATATGATTCCGGTGGCTTGGCCACAATCAAAATATATTATAAATGACAACTTGCTGCGATTGGTGTGTTTGGTGGGGTGGGTTGACTTGATCCCCATAGGTCTGATGGGATGGTACGGGTGGTGTGTAGCGGATGGATTACTAGGATGGGTTGGGTTGCATACATTGCACATATATATATTCTGTCATGTAAATGGGTTTTGGCCCAAGATTATGCCACATGGGCTCTAGCCCAAGTTATTGCTAAAGGGGTTCAGACCCAGTGGATGACGGTAAGGGATTATGCACTGAGTTCTTGTAACTCACCCTCCTTTCTTTCTCAATCCTTGTAGATAAATCTTAGTGACAAGGACTTGGGCCTATGGATGACTCTGTGGAGGCCATACTTTGGAAATAAATGTTTCGAACTTTAGTAAATTACTTTTCTGCTCTATTTTGTTATTTTTACTATTTGGGTTTTTATGTTGTAATAAGGCCTCTGGATTATTTTATTTTGCTTTATGTTAGACGTATTTATTATGTTGTTTGAGTTATTTTTAAATGGGGATTTTCTAAAAGCATAACCAACGGTTTTCAAAAAAAATTGATTAACAAATGGGTTTCCTAATAAACTTTTACAAATATTTTAACTTGGAAATTTTCTCTCAAATTATCAACAATATTTTCAAAAGCCACGGTTTTAAGTTTTGTTAGTTCGATATTCAATTTACCAATCAAATTATCGACATTAGTAGTATTTTATCAAACTTGTTTTCTTAAACTATAACCAAACAACATCTTTAATAAAGAATCACAAGTTCTTTACTCGTTTTCTTCGTGTGACATGTCAAATCCGATCATAACGCATGGGCCGGGTTTGGGGTGTTACATTCGTCACACATAATTTCTCTTGCAGAGATTGAAATTTAGCCTGGTATGATGTATAGCGAAGAATAGATCAAAATTTTAGCTCGTGAGGTTAAAGAGTTGAGAAACAAAAACATAGCTTTGGTGAAGGTTTTATGGCAACGTCACATGATTGAAGAAGCTACGTGGGAACCCGAGGAAGCTATGAGGAAACAGTACCCTAACCTTTTTTCTGGTATGATTTTCGGGGACAAAAATTCCTAAGGGGGAAGAGTTGTAACAACCCGTTTTTAGTCAAATCGGAACAGTGGTTTTGGGACCACAAATCTGAAGTCAAAATAATTATTTTATTATTATTTTGAGGTCAACAGTATGATAGTATGAATGTGTGAAAATTTTGTTAAGAAATTTAATCATTTGAGTTTTTAATTTGACAAAAAGGACTAAATCGCGTAAAGTGTAAAAGTGGAGTTCTATTAGCTAAAGGTGTCTAATAGCTATGGAATATTAAAGTGGAGGTCCTTATGTTTTAATTAGACTATTAATAGTATGAGTGGACAAATATGACCATTAAAATGATTTTATAAAGGTTAATTAATAAGGTTAATGTTGTAAATCTATAATTAAAAGATAGTAAAGTAAAGAAGATAGAAGAAAAAATGCATGTTCATCTTTCTCAATCGAATATTGAAGAAAAGAAAGCCATTAAAAAAACCAAACATTCGGTCATAATTCATCCTTGCATGTAAGTTCAATTTTGTCTCGTTTTTAATGATTTCTATGTTTTTAAGATCATTGCAACTTAATCTAGGCGGCCCAGGATAATTTGCAAAATTGTTAAAGGTTTAGGATTTTTCCATTGATGAATCTATGTGTATTTTGGTGTTTGATGATAGAAATTGTATGTTTGTTGTTAGATAAACAACATTTGTAAAGTGATTTTAGTAAAATTTTCAATCAGGGACTAAATTGATAAATGTTGAAATTTTGTGGTTAAATTATGAAATAGATAAAAATATGGGCTGCTATGGTAATAAGAGAACTTTGGCTAGCATGGGTAGGGATTAAATTGTATGAATTTGTATTTTTATGAGATAAGGACTATATTGCTAACGAAATTAAAATAATAGGGGTAAAAGTGTAAAGTTGCCATAATATGCATTTTGGGCTAAATTGAGTATAATTATAATTGAATTAGCTAAATTTGACTACATATAGATCAAGAAAAGTGGAGTTCGAATTCAGATCGGCGAAAAAACAAAGTGTTAGACTAATCGATCCATTTTGACCTTTTTGCGATCGAGGTAAGTTCGTCTGTTAATAAGCATTTGTATAATTGTGTTTTAAATGCTTTATTATTGAATTATTTATGAATATGACCTTACGAATATAATCGATGAAGTTTCGGCATTGAGAAATTTCGGTTGAACCTTAGGAATAGATTAGGATACAAATGACATGTCATTAGGGGTTATGTGATTTGGGTGCTGGTCCGTACATCCTACCGGTGGCTGAGTTATCTGGCATGTAACACCCCAAACCTGGCCCATGCGTTATGACTGGATCTGACATATCACATGAGAAAATATGTTAAATCCTTTTGGATTCTTACTAAAATAGGTATTGATTTGTTAAAATCAAGAAAACAAGTTTGATTTGAAATATTTGTTAAAATACTACTAACCTCGAAGATTGATTGATAAATCGATAATTTTGAACTAGAAATTTATAAACCGTGACTTTTGAAAATATCGTTGATATTTCGAGAGAAAATTTTCGAGTTAAAAAAATATTCGTAGAGGTTTGTTATGAAATCATTTGTTAATCTATTTTGGAAAATCCTTATTTGAGTTTTTGAAAAATTCCCATTTTTAAATAATTTAAGCAACATAATAAGTTTGTCAAACTTAAAGCAAAAATTAAAATATTTTAGAGGCCTTATTACAACATAAAAGTCCAAAATAGTAATGTAAACGGAAATAGAAATCTAAAGTTCAAAATAAACACCATTTCTGGAGTATGGCCTCCACCGAGTCATCCATGGCCCAAATCCACGTTACTGAGCATTACCTGCAAGGGTTAAGGAAAAGGGGTGAGTTACTAGAACTCAGTGCATAATCCCCTTACTGTTATCCACTGGGCTTGAACCCATTTAGCAATAACTTGGGCCGGAGCCCATTTAGCATAATCTTGGGCCTAAGCCCATTTATAAAACAGGATATATATATACATATATAATTATGTGCAAAGTATGCAACCCAACCCATCCTAATAATCCATCCACTACACACCACCCGTACCATCCCATCACACCTGTGGGGATCAAGTCAACCCACCTCGCCAAACACAAGGCAAGTTGCCATTTATAACAAATTTTGATTGTGGCCAAGCCACCAGAATCATAATGAATAATATTAACAAACATTTTTGCGACAATGCCACCGGAATCAAAATGAATCACATTAACAAATATTTTTGTGGCAATGCCACCAGAATCACTTCTTTTCAACATTTTTCTATCCCATGCAACAATTATGTAAATGCAACATACATAGTAAATCATGATATTTACAGATATAAACAACAATCATTAATTCAGAGATTCATTACAAGAATTTGGCCCATTATAACACTTTGCAAATCGACCCATTAGGGCAATCTATCAAATCGGTCCATTAGGGGCATTTTTGTAATTCGACCCATTAGGGGCATTTTTGTAATTCGGCCCTTTAGGGCATTTTTGTAATTCTCACAGTGTTAATACCATTTTTGATAAATTTATCAAAATAGTGTAATTTAGACCAATTTCCCAGTTTACGCCATATTACGATATTAACGATAACGATTTATTTCCAATATGATATCGAATCTTAAAACCCATGAAAAACGGTGTGAGATTACACACCTTATTACGGTAAGTACTAGGCCTCCTTGATCGTCAACACCTATGATATCAAAACACTCGATTAATCGAAATACATGATTTTATTAATCTAACTCTAAAATAAACGATCTAAAATGTTTACCCCTAGAATCATGAACGACAATAATTTGCCTACTTTCACCGCATGATGGTCCACAACCCGGTGGAAAATCTCGAATCGTCTATATCCCCTTTTCTTGAACTTAGGAGTAGGGATCGTAAACCCACTCCTTTTGAGTTCTCCGCTCACCTTTCCTTTCGAATCGGCACCAAAAACCTCCATTGGTTTAAATTTTAGCCAGAATGATATTACGTTGATATGAGTGATTGACTAAGGAAAGGGTTCGGCTTACCACTAGAATCGTATGATCAACAAGTGGATAGATCGAGCGATTTAGTCCCTAAAATATAATTGATTAGTCACAACCACTATTCCGTTTAACAAACTCACCGGTCAACGAAAAATATCGAAATGAACCATAACGAATCCTTTACCTTAACGATTATAAAATCGCTTCCCAACAATTGTACAATGGCTACGGATGAGTCAAAGTTTTGACCATGCACTATAACTCTACATTAGAAGGTGATCACATTGTAAAGAGTTATGAAAAGAAGATATTTCGGTTGGAACAAATGGAATATCTGAATGTTGATGAACACACATTCGGCTAGGAAAAAGAAAAATAAAAAGATAGAATATAACCATTTACCGATTGATCAAAGGAGTGAGTGTCAACACGAATGAGAAGAAATGATAAAGAAGAGATGAAGGGTTCGGCTATGGAGGAAAAATGAGCAAGAATATTTGGCTATGGATTAAAGAAGAAGAAAGAAGGGTTGGAGAATTTTGAAAAAAGGAAAAGAAAGATGGAAAAGGAGTGCTTAACTAGATTGGGTTTTTCCAAAGGAAAATAAGTGAAATAATTTGGTCTCAATGGTTAGGTACTTTCGGCAAACAAGAAAGAAATGAAGAAAAATGCTCACTAATGGCTTGAAGTTTCGGCAAAGAGAAGGAGAAATTTGGAGAAGAATGACACAAAATAATGCTAAAAGGAATTTAGTCTAACAAGCACAAAAGTTTGCCAAATGACAAATGAAGAATTCGGCTGCCCCAATACCCCTTCCCAAACCGTGTTTTGCTTTGCCAAGAGGGATAAGTGTTGACCAAAAACACTTTCCAAAACATCATCCATGAAAAAGGCCAACATGTTCCTTTATCTTGCATTTTTCTTTTGATTTCTTTCCTTACCCTCAACCTTGCCTTATTTCCTTAGCCACCTTTCCAAAATTAAAAAGTCCACCTTGCCTTATATACCACCGTGACTGACACTATGAATGAATAACTTAAAAAATTAATCAAAATTTGCATAAGATGGGATTTGAACCTCCTCCCTCAAAGTCCTTCATGTGGCGCCATATCCCCTTTACCATAAGCTCCTTTATGCTAGCAAAATACTCACCTAGTTCCATAAGTTTGATGCCACTTGCTATCTCTCCTTAATAGGCTTAAACACAAATTTTCCTCTGGCCTAACTTGAACCCAGAACTTCCTAGAAACCCCGTAACTTTCCAAAATCACCTTCCTAATAAGTTCAACTTGAAATAAAGCCATTCTTTTGTTCTCCAAAAATTTTAAACACTCCTGCGCTTAAGGCCCAATGGGCCCAATTCTACTAGGCCCAATTTCGGGATGTTACAATTCTACCCCCTTAAAGAAATTTTTTCCTCAAAATTTCCAACCAATTACTAAATGCATCACTCAAGTCACACCTCTATGCTTTCGCTGCACACTCTGATACTAAAACACTAATTCGCTATCTATCTTAATCTTGGAAACTCTTCATATCATCAAATATCTAACCCTCAGAAGCAAACATGTATTTATCACTCATTCATAAAATTTCCTATGCTCAAACACCATAAAAATGTACCCAACTTGCTTCTGATGGAACAACCCCAAGCCTTATGCTCCTTAGACCCGCATCTCAAACATGCTCCTGACCTCCTCCAGCACTCACTCGGAAGATGCCTTCTACAATAATCGCAAGCCAAAAAGCTTGGATGTGCCTTAACACACTTTACGGAATGAGACTGTGACCCTAAAGAACCACGATCTCCTTTCTTCTTACAGTCCATGCACCCAACTCGGAGTGCCTCATCATTCCTTTAACCTCCTCCAATACCTCCTTAACCAGTTGAGTCAGCACAACATGTAACATCCTAGATTGGGGGCTCTCCATTTGTGATGTGTTGTGTGTGTATGTCATGCTGTGTGTGTGTGTCTGGTGTGTTTAGAGCTTTCGGGAAGGCTTGAGGTTAAGCTTGAGCCTTGGTAGAATTTTTTTTTAGACTCTACAAGGGAGAACTAGGTGAAGTGGGCCTTAAGGATACTTGAATGGGAAAGTTAACACAAAAATCTAGTTGGTAGAGTGGCAAGGAGGCGCCACTAAGGGCATAGGAAGGTGACGCCACAAGGGATTTGAAGGGTGCAGGTTCGAATCCCATGTTAAGCAAAAGGAGTGTTTTTTTTATATATGTGCCTGAGGAGTGATAGGTGGTTTTGCTGGGACTCTAAAGGAGTGAGTGTGTATTGAGTCAGAATATAGGAAGATAAGGATAAGAGAAAAATGAGGGATAGGATAGAGGGGAAGAGGTGGCCGAATGTGGGACTATGTGCAAGGGGGAAATCGGTTGAAGTGGCTAAGGGCATGCCAAAATTTTCATTTGGTTAAGGGTGTGCCGAAATTTCCTTTTTTTTCCCGAAGCATAGTTTTCTTTCTTCTTCTTTTCTCCTCTTATTTTCGGCATTAGAGGATTTCCTCTTCTCTTCTTCTGCCAAAATTGAAACTCCTAAGTCACTGTTTGGAGTATCTTTATTTTTCTTTCGACTTTCTCATCCAGTTCTTTTCTACCTTATTCATTGTCGAAACTACCTAGCCTCTTTTTTGTTCATCTTTTTTTTTCAAATGTTTCTTAAAAGCTGAAAACTCCTAGATCTCATTTGTGGCTTGGCTTTATTTCTTTCAACATTTCAATCTTCTTCTTTAATTGTCGAATCTTCTTGCAAGTGGTAGCTGAAAGCTTCTGTAGAGGTAAGTGTTGACTTGTGCTATTATTTTTGTAATCTTTTTAGGCTTTTGACGCCAAATCCGAATGGCTAGTTGGTTGTTAGGGCCATCTTTAGTTTGACATTTTCTCTAACCTCGTGTTCTTTTTGGGCGGCATTCCGAGATTTGAAGGAGATCTAATCGCCTAGGTTTCTAAGTTAGAAATCTATAGTATTCAAACCATATTATTTCTTTCAGGATTTCACAGTAAGGATTTCAATTCTCCCTAAGTTGATCAATCGATTTCTTTTCGTTATTCGTGCCTTAACCTAATGTTTCATTAAGCAATCATCATAGTACCTTCTGACCAAGATCATTCATGGACTCGAATGTAAGCAAATCAAAGGAAGGGGTTGGAGCTATAGTCCCAGCCCCAAAGTTTAAGAAACACGTGGTATCTACTGTTCGTGATTGGCCACTGGGTTGTGGGCTGGCTTCTAAGTAGAATAATAGGCAGATAGCGATAGTTTCAGCTAGCGATAGTGTCGACATAGAGAGTTTCGTCTTACGTGTTATCAAGTGTGTAAACTTTCAAACACACTATACTATAACTATACTAAAGTTTGTATGAGCTGAAAAGCCAGAAAAAGGGCTGTGTAGACAGTCGTGATGCCCTTAGGGGTAAGGCTAGAATTGCCAGGTACGTGACTGTATCTTTTCTTTACATAGCCGAATGTATGTGTGGCAGACTTATGTGGTATGAATAGCATGATGCATTGTTAGGTTTTGTATGTAGATCATGGGTATGGGTTTGATATGAAAGGGAAGTTCTTATTTGGTCACGTAGTGATCGGTGGCTTTTCCACGATATATATACATATGTTCATACATTATTTTTGGTCACATTATGATCGGTGGCGCTGCCACGATATATATATATTTATTTGGTCACATAGTGATCGGTGGCTGTGCCACGAAATATTATTTGGTCACCTAGTGATCATGTTTAATTGGCAGCATGACTGTCGTGATGGAGTGTAGCGGATGGAGGGTTGATTGTAGCGGATGGAGGGTTTGGGTCGGGCTTATTGCAATCATATGTGTATGTTGATATGTGGGCTAAGGCCAATTTGTGATTGTGGATTGGATGTAGTATGTATAATGTGGGAGATTTTTACACACTAAGTCTTGGTGACTCACCCCTTTCCTTAACTTTTCAAGTGAGCAGGAGCTCGTGGATGCAGGAGCCGAGGTAGACTCGTGGAGGCCATAAATTTTGATTTCCTTTCTTTATAGTTCGGCAATACTATAAGTTTACATTTTTTAAAATTTAGGATTTTCACTATGTAATAAGGCCTTTCAAGGTTGTACTTCGATTTATTTTATTATTTTACTGTTTATATCAAATGCGACACCTCGGCCGGTTAAATATTAAAGTAAAAAGTGGAGTTTTCAGTAATCTAAGCATCATTGTTTTCAAGACACCACAGTAAGTGAAAAAGTTATCTTCCAAATCGCCGGTTCTTTCTAAAATTTAACTAAGACTTGATTTTACTTCACCCCGTGACATACCAAATTCGGTCGTAACAAATGGGCCGGGTTTGGGGTGTTACACAACAGCCCCAACTCCATCATGAGACCCCGTCTCAGCCACTGGCGATGCCAATGCCTCCCTTTCGGGCACATGCCTCAGTGCTGAAGATCCAGTCCTAGCACCTTGGCCTCTACCACGATCACGGCATACCTCGTCCGCGTCCTCTAGCGCTCATGTTTGTTAAGTCAGTTTAATCTGATTACGAGTCTTATGAATCAGTATATTGTTTTGGTGTTTATTAAACAATATTTTATGAAGTGTAAGAAGTAAAGTTGTTTTAGCAAATGCATCCTATGTCTCAATCTCTATAGTTTCAACTTCTAAAACTAAAAGTTCTAGAGTATTCTTACAGTCATATCACAATAATCATAATCATATAATGATAACACTTACTTGACTTCGTGCCGCATACATGTGGTGCCATACTTCTTTTAGAACATATATGTATAATTTAAAATTCAAATAGATTTGGAAAACATTTTTGAACCCAAACGTAATCGAGCTCTGATACCATAAAATATAACACCCCAAACACGGCCCATGCGTTATGACCAGATCTGACATGTCACATGAGAAAACATGTTAAATCCTTTTGATTCGTACTAAAATAGGTATTGATTTGTTAAAATCAAGAAAACAAGTTTGATTTGAAATATTTATTAAAATACTACTAACCTCGAAGATTGATTGATAAATTGATAATTTGGAACTAGAAATTTTATAAACCATGACATTTGAAAATATCGTTGATATTTCGAGAGAAAATTTTTGGGTTAAAAAAATATTCGTAGAAGTTTGTTATGAAATTCATTTGTTAATCTATTTTGGAAAATCCTTATTTAAGTTTTTGAAAAATTCCCATTTTAAAATAATTTAAGCAACGTAATAAGTTCGTCAAACATAAAACAAAATTTTAAATATTTTAGAGGCCTTATTACAACATAAAAATCGAAAATAGTAAAGTAAACGGAAATAGAAATCTAAAGTTCAAAATAAACACCATTTCCAAAGTATGGCCACCACCGAGTCATCCATGGCCCAAATCCACGTTATTGAGCATTGCCTACAAGGGTTAAGGAAAAGGGGTGAGTTACTAGAACTCAGTACGTAATCCCCTTACCGCTGTCCACTGGTCTTGAACCCATTTAGCAATAACTTGGGCCGGAGCCCATTTAGCATAATCATTGGCCTAAGCCCATTTATAAAACAGAATATACATATACATATATTATTATGTGCATAGTATGCAACCCAACCCATCCTAATAATCCATCAGCTACAAACCACCCGTACCATCCCATCACACCTGTGGAGATCAAGTTAACCCACCTCGCCAAACACAAGGCAAGTTGCCATTTATAACAAATTTTGATTGTGGCTAAGCCACCGAATCATAATGAATCATATTAAAAAACATTTTTTGTGTCAATGCCACCAGAATCATAATGAATCATATTAACAAACGTTTTTGTGGCAATGCCACTAGAATCACTTCTCTTCAACATTTTCCCATCCCATGCAAAAATTATGTAAATGCAACATACATAGTAAATCATGATATTTACGTATATAAACAACAATCACTAATTCATATATTCATTACAAAAATTTGGCCCATTATAACACTTTGCAAATTGACCCATTAGGGCAATCTATCATATCAGCCCATTAGGGGCATTTTCATAATTCAGCAAATGAGGGGCATTTTCGTAATTCGACCCACTAGGGCATTGTAATATCTGAGATTTAGGGGTTATGCACTTTCACTTAAATGTATGTGGTAGCATGCTTGTGTTTGATTTGCATGTATTTTGGGGGCTTCGGGAACCTTGGAATGTAGGTAGAAGCCTGAGAAAAATAATTGATTTTAAGCCTAAAAAGGGAACTAAGGGAGCTAGGCCTTAAGGAGTTTAGTATGTGGACTAGGACACAAGAACTAAGCTAGTAAAGTGGCAAGTGAGGCGCCACCTAGAGTATAGGAGAGTGACGCCACAGGGAGTGTGAAGGGCCTAGATTCGAGTAACACAGGTAGCGTTTTGGCATTTATTTTTGTGTCAAGGAGAGGGAAGAGTTGAAGTTGCCGTGGACACTTCATGGATGAAGTGTAGATTGGGTCAAATAGCTCAAATATTCAGCTAAGTAGGAGGAAAAGAGGGGATTTGGGTGAGATAGGAAGAGTTGTCCAATTGGAGGGGTCTTGGTGTGGCATTTTCGGCCAAGAGGGATGTGGCTAGGCTAGAGCCTTTAGGTGCTGAAACTAGGAAAGTATAGGGCCATTTTTCTCTCTTTTCTTTTCATTTGTGCTTCTATCAAAATTTTTTTCTTTTCTTTTGACCAAAAACCGAAAGTGAAAGAATAAATTGTGCATCTTCTCTTCTCCTTTTATTTTGCTAAAGCCGAAACCTTGTGAGTTCTCTTCTTCCTCTCTTCTTTCAAGTGTTTGGCCGATATCCTTGGCCTTATTTATTTCTCTTCTCATGTGATCTAGTCTCCATTGAAGTGCCGAATCTATCTCTTTCTTTTTGAGTTATAGCCGAATTTCTCTGTGTTTCCAAACAAGGGTGCAATCGATCTCAACTTTGTGGTAAGGGGTAACTGTCATTCGGTTTCTTTTCCTTTTTCCTTTGGTTAGCCAAAATCTAGGAATCTATTCTCTTATTTTCTTTTGGTTGAACCATGAAGGAGATCTTTCGAGATTCTTGTAGCTGACACTTGAAAGGTGATTTTTCAGGATTTGAGATCCAAGGTAAGGGTTAGTATTCGGCCAAAGGCCATATTATTTTAAGATGGTCGATTCTAACTATGGTTTTTAGGGGGAGTTCGACAGAGATAAGGAGAAGTTTTGGGATTCAGATCTATTTTGGTAAGGGTTCTAGTGTTTCGAATCTGTCTCTCATTCGTTTAAAAGCTGAAGGCTAATTATTTTTGTGTGCTAGTGCTTGGCCGATTGCAAGGGATGTTCATCACGTATCTCATTAGTTTCGCATAGTTTCGGGATTTCACTTAGATTTACGAATAGTCAGGTATGTAACCCTACATTAATTCCTGATAGATTAATGGTAGCAATATTAAACATGTGATTATGAAAATACAAGTAACATGGCTAAGGGTACCATTCAATGGTACAGTGCATTCAGGTATGTTACCCTAACTCTCAGTTAATAACGTTATAAACATTGATATAGAGTATGTGTGATTTCGTTATGACTTTGGGGTAAGGTGCATTGCATGATATCTGAATAATATGTATGTTGCATGGGCATATGGGTGATAATGATAAAGGGGAAGTGTTCCGGTGGTTTTTACCACATTATCCGGTGACTTATGTCACATATTATGAATCCAGTGACTCTTTCACATTATCTAGTGGCTATACCACAATTATGAGGGCGATGTGCAGTTGACTGCAGTGACTGCCTTCGATGGTGTATAGCGGATGGAGGGTCGATTTAGTAATCCCCAAGGTGTGATTGACATGTGCGGGTGGTGTGTAGAGGTTGGATATCTAGGTGGGGTTGCGTTGCATCATTGCCTATATTTGTTATATGTGAGTTGATATGCCTTAATCATTTGGGAGTCTGTGATGGTTGTTACACACTGAGTCTGTTGACTTACCCTTCGTGGGCTAACATTTTGTAGGTGATACTCAGTAAATGGGCTGGGTCGACAGGGACTTAGTGGTAGCCATGCTCAGCTCAGCATTTTCGGGTTTCTTATGATTAAACTTATCACGTTTTCTTATTAAGGTTTTTTTTAGATTTATTACGGGTTTTGTTTTGTTGTAATAAGGCCATTACTATTTAACTGTTTTATTTATGCATTTTAAATTTTTATTCTGATGCGATCAACATTAGACAATGGTTAAACAATTTTTCATAAAACAACTTCAAATGTTTTGACACCTAAACACCTACGATTTTCAACTTAATAATAAGCTCTAAAATTTGACATTTCTTTTAACTTGGAATTTTTGAAACATGAAAATAACGTTTTAATGAAAAACAAACTTTAATAACAACACGGTTTTCAACTTGATCATAACACAAATCTATTTTTCTTCAAACCCACCAATTTCTCTAAGATGACAAAATGAGATTTAACTATGTTTTACTCCAGAAGCATGCCAGATTCGGTCAGGGTTTGTAGGCCGGGTTTGGGGTGTTTCAACTTTGTATCAGAGCTCGATTCAAAACTTGGCTTGAAGGGCTTTTAGGCCCAAAACGTTTTTTGAAATTGAGTTTTACTAAAAGATGAGCAGGTTTTCTGGCATGGCACCTGAGACTCCGGCCCAAGGTCCACCAGGTAAGTACCCCTAACTATTGTGTGGTTTGTATGTGGGTATTACGAGATCATAGATTAGTAGATTAGGAGCTATTGAACTCTAGGATTAGCTTACTCCAATACAAAATCACATAAAATTTAAAGACTAATTGAACAAACTTGTGAGTAAGTCACCGAGTTAAAGGTGTGGCAATAGTTGTGCGTATGTCTAGGATTGGATTCAGGGAGAGCTTGGTATTTAAGCAGTCCTAGTGACTCACCTCCTCTTCACTCAAATCCTACCCTGCGTAGTGACGGTTCACCCTAACCAAGAGGACTTACCCACAGGCTAAATTCAATAATTAAAACTCGAAAGGGACTAGCTACAATGTTTTATAAAAAGCCCTAACTAGTTTTAAAATCACCACATTACCCCCCGATTTGCAAAAACTACCTTAGATCTGGAAAAAATTTTTGAAGTACCCCGATGTGTGGAAATTACTAAAATACCTCAGTTTATGAAATTACCATACTACCCTCAATTTTTACCAAAATATTCCTATTTTGCAAAAATACCAAAAACCCCTATTTTGCAAGATTTCAAGATACCCTAATTTGGAAAATTACCAAAATACCCCTATAGGACAAATTACGAAAATACCCTTAGGTTAGAGCGGACGAAAATGTTCAAATCGGTGAACGTGTATAGTAGATACTATTGAATGAATGTGATTCTCTGAATTAGGGTAGGAAACTTTGTAATGATTGAAAGAACTACTACTACACTTCTTTACATAAAACTTGTTCGTGGGTAATCAGTGGAACAAAAGCTAATACTTAAAATTTCTTAAATCAGATCAAATCGTGATCATAGACATGAGTTCTAGGGGACGTGGTCGTAATGTGCATGGGCGCGGTAGAGGCAGAATGACCGTATCGGAACCAGTTAGGTCTGGTCAAGGGTTTGAGAATGAGATGCCACCACCACTATTCTTTGGTGTTGAGTATCGAGATCGACGGGATGATGTAGTATCGCAGCGACGTCTTGCGAAGTTCTTGAGAGGGTGGCTGGAGCAGGTAGAGGCATGAAAGCTCGAAAATCTGTACCTGAGCGACTCTGAGCCAATGGAGCTGAGGTATTCTGAGGTGTATCTGGTGTGGCGCCCAATACGGTTGAGTATTGGTTGGAGGCGACGGAGCGAATCATGGACGATTTGGACCTGACTACTGAGGAGAAACTAAAAGGGTGGTGTCACTTCTCCGGGATGAGTCGTACCAGTGGTGGCTCACGGTTCGGGATAGTGCTGCAGTGAATGATCTCACTTGGGAGTATTTCAAGGCGGCGTATCAGAAGAAGTATATTCGGACTAGCTATATTGATGCGCAGTGGAAGGCGTTTCTGAGGCTGGTTCAAGGGAGTAAGTTCGTAGCAGAGTACAAGGCGTAGAATTCTTAAGGTTGAGTCGGTATGCTCGAGGTATCATGGCTACGGAGCATGAACGGTGTGTCAGGTTCGGGGACGGACTAAGGGATGACCTGGGATTACTGATTGCTCTACATTAGGAGTGGGAGTTTATCGTGTTGGTAGAGAAGGCTAAGGTAGCCGAAGGGGTCAAGGAATCTGTGAGACAGAATTCGGATAGGAATAGACAAAAGAGAGGTTTTGGATCATCGAGGTCATTCGAGAATGCTCAAAAGAGACCTAGAGTTGATAGGCCTGAGGTCAGCAGGTTGTTACGGGAGGACAGTACCGTACTTATGCTCAGTGTGGAAAGGTGCACCCGGGAGAATGTTGGAAATGAATAGGGGGATGTTTTAAATATGGGTTCAAAGATCACATCATTAAGGACTGTCCTGTGGAAACAGGCAGGAGTCGACCAGTAAGTCAGGGTTTTAATCAGACTAGAAGAGGTGGACAGTAACCATCATAGGGTCGTGGTTCGGTTGGCAGAGGAAATGGTTCTGGTAGAGGTCATGAGACAAGGCGAGAGGTGTTGGTAACGGAGGCAGACAACGGTCCGTGTATGCGGTTCATCGGAAGGAGGATGGTGATGCACCTGATGTCATAACGGGTACATTCATTATTTCTGGGTTACCCTTTATTGTTTTGATAGATATAGGGTCAACTCATTCATACATCGCTAGTGAGGTATCTGGAACTCTGCATGTGAACTCTGAGACTGTACCTAGGAAGATGGCTATACTTAGTCCTTTAGGGCAATCATTAGTAGTAGACAAACTCTTTAGGGCAGTGCCTTTGGAAGTTCAGGGGGCACAGTTTCCAGCTAACTTAATGGAGTTGCCATTCGGGGAATTTGATCTAATCTTAGGCATGGACTATCTAGTGAAGTACAGTGCGAATGTGGATTGTGCTGCTAAGCACATGTCATTGAGAACTTCTGACGACAATGAGGTTGTGGTGATGGGCGAGAGACGGAATTACTTGTCAAATGTAGTATCTGCCCTTAAGGCAGAGAAGATGGTAAGAAAGGGATGTATAGCTTTTCTGATGTTGGTCAGTGCCTTAGAGGCTAAGGAAGCAACTGTAGGTGGAGTTAGAACAGTAAAAGAATTCATGGATGTCTTTTTAGAGGAGCTGCCTAGGTTACCCCCAGACAGGGAGGTAGAGTTTGGAATTGATTTGCTGCCAGGTACAGCTCTTGTGTCAATTACTCCGTATAGGATGGCACCAAAGGAGTTGGTAGAGCTCAAGGCCCAGATCCAAGAGTTACTCGATCGTGGGTTTATTTGACCCAATGTGTCTCCATGGGGAGCACCAGTCCTATTCGTGAAGAAGAAGGACGGGACTATGCATATGTGCATAGATTACCGGCAGTTGAATAAGCAGACCATCAAGAACAAGTATCCATTGCCAAGGATAGACGACTTGTTTGATCAACTTAAAGGGGCCACAATATTTTTAAAGATAGATCTAAGGGACTTGTTTGATCAGCTTAAGGGGGCCGCAGTATTTTTAAAGATAGATCTAAGGTCGGGGTATCATCAGCTCAATGTGAAGGAAATAGACATCCATAAGATAGCTTTTCGAACAAGATATGGGCATTATGAGTTCTTAGTAATGCCGTTCGGATTGACGAACGCCCCAGCCGCGTTCATGGATATGATGAATCTGGTTTTCCAACCCTACTTGGACCAGTTTGTCGTTGTGTTCATAGACGACATCCTAGTGTATTTCAAGTCTGAGGAAGAACATGATGAGCATTTCTGGGTAGTATTGCAAGTGTTAAGGGAAAAGAAGTTATATGCCAAGTTCAGCAAGTGCGAATTTTGGCTGAAACAAGTTACGTTCTTAGGTCATGTGGTGTCTGCAGAAGGGATAAGGGTGGATCCTCGGAAGATTGAGGTAGTATTAGATTGGAAACCACCTAAGTTTGTGGCAGAGGTTTGTAGTTTCTTGGGGTTAGCAGGCTACTAAAGGAGATTTGTTGAAGGGTTCTCGTCAATAGCAGCACCTCTGATGAAGTTGTTGAGAAAGGAGGTACCTTTCGTATGGGCGGATAAGCAGCAGGAGAGTTTTGAGAAGCTTAAGAGAGTATTGACAGAGGCTCTAATTTTGATTCAGCCAGAAGTAGGGAAGGACTTTGTGGTGTATTGTGATGCTTCCCATATAGGATTAGGATGTGTTCTAATGAAAGATGGGAAAATGTCGCTTATGCGTCCCGACAATTAAGGCCACATGAGATTAACTATCCGACGCATGATCTGGAGTTGGCGGCAATAGTATTCGCTCTAAAAGTGTGGAGGCACTACTTGTATGGAGAAAGGTCAGTGATCTACACGGATCACAAGAGTCTGAAATATTTGTTGACTTAGAAGGAGCTGAATTTGAGACAGCGAAGGTGGGTGGAGTTGTTGAAAGACTACGATTGTTCAATAGAGTATCACCGGGCAGGGCAAATGTGGTGCCAGATGCCCTAAGTCAGAAAGTGGTATCGGATCTGAGGGCGATGCTTGCACATCTTAGTCTTGGTGTTTTTGTCAAAAAGTATTTTGAAGATTTCGAAGTCTCGGTAATTTTGGAAAAATTTCAAAATTCGGGGGGTATTTCGGTAATTTTTTTAAACCTCAGGGGTATTTTGGTAATTTTTCACAAATCAGGGTAAATTTGTAAAATTTAATAAATCAGGGGTATTTCAAAAGTTGTAAAACTATGAGGGTTCTTTTCGAAAATTGTTCCTTCAAAAATGGGAATGTTGCAAAAATTTTTGAAATTCAGGGTCATTTTGGTAATTTTGTAAGTCAGGGGCAATTTTATAATTTTTTCCCAAAATCAAGGTATTTTGATATTTTACAAATTAGGGTTTTTGAATGTTTATGAAATCATGAAATTTTGGTAAAACTGTTGAGTAGTTGAATCATTTTATAAACTAAGGGCACTTTGGTAATTTTACCACTAAGGGCATTTTTGTAAATTTTATGGATCAAAAATTTTTCGAAAATAATTGTGTATAGAAATAGTTTTCGTGAATTAAGGATAAGAGAAAGGAAGTGATTTAAGAATTTTAATATTAAGTGTTAAAAAAAATGGCTAATTCCCTTTCGGGTTTTAGTTATTGAGTTTAGCCTATGACTGAGCCTTCTTGGTCAGGGTGAACCAAAGCTACGCACTGTGCGAGGATTCGAGTGGAGAGGAGGTGAGTCACGCTGATCGCTTAAATACCAAGCTCCCACTAAAACCATTCCTAGACATGCGTCATGTGGGTTGCCACACCCACTAAGTCCTCTAGGTTAGGGTGAACCGAAGCTACGCACTGTAGGATTCAAGAAGAGGGGTGAGTCACTAGGACCGCTTAAATACCAAGCTCTTCAGATCTACTCCTAGACATGCGTACCATGGTTGCCACACCCTAGCTTAATTGACTTAGTCATAGGTTGGTTTAGTGCCTTAAATCTTATGTGTTTGTGTTTGAGTAGTCTAATCCTGGGTTCATGTTCCTATCATGCTATTCTACGCTCCATGCCTTTTCTACCCTTATATAAATCATGTAATCAAACATAGAGTTAGGGGTACTTACCGGTGGATCATGAATTCGAGACTTAGGGGCCATGTCTTTATACTGTCCATTTGTAAAAATACTTTCATAAAACTCATTTGGCCTTGTTTTAAAAATGTTTTGGACCTTAGGCCACAGCCGAGAGTTTGAACTGGCTCGATATTAAATCAAACATCCCAAACCCGCCCACGAGAATGGACTGGATCTGGTATGTTCCTCGAAGTAACCCGGTTCAAATTCATAAAAATACTTTGAAAACTGTGAGTTTTGGAAGATAGTTCGTTGTGGGTTGGGCTTGAGTTGAAAACAAATTTATTTTTATAACAAAAACCCATTTGCTTCAAGTGACAAAATATTTAAACTTATTTCATACTAAGTGGGCTTACTCTTTATAAAGCCCTAAATTCATAACATAGTAATTATAGTAGAAATAAAAATTAAATCACGGTGGCCTTATTACATAAAATGAAACCCAAAATAATAAATTGTACAAGACTTAAAATAAAATAAAGGATCAAATTAAATTGAACTTCAAGTCGATCATGGCCACCACATGTTCCACCGTCCTGGTCCATTCGCTCATCACCAAACATATTCCCACAACGGGTGAGTCGATAGACTCGGTGTGTAACCAACACTAAACATAATAGAAATAGGCACACCATACATATCATATGCATATAAAAATTTCAAGGTAATGATGCAAACACGAACCCAAACCTATATGCCATCCGCTACACTCCACGCACCAACTCATACACCATGGGGACTACTAAGTCAACCCTCCTTCCGCTACACTCCATCGAAGCGTCATTGCAATGACGTGCTCATCGCCCATCGATAATATTGTGGCATAGCCACCATCGTAATGTAACCGGTTACCACTTAGTGAGACCAAGTCATCACATTCACTTAGTGAGACCAAAGTCGTCACATTCATCGTAATGTAATGAAGTTACCACTTAGTGAGACCAAGTCATCACATTCACTTCCCTTCTTCAATTGACCCAAATGCCCCAAATAATAAATATCATGCATAACATATTTTTATTTCACTTTCACATCACTTTTCACTCGTAAAACATTTTTTCAAATCCTAGTAGAAGTAGGAAAACGTATCGAATACTTTGTACCATAATATGGCACTTTAGCCACTTTCTTTCACTTTCACATTAACATATATAACATATTTAAACCATAAAACTATTAGGAATAGTGTGGAATACACACCGATTTGTTTAGCGATTCCTTGAGATTCAAAGCAAGATCTAATGTTTAGATCCTAAATTCCTACATTTGGTTTATCAAGTATTACTTAGCATAAATTCTATTTTGGTTATAATATCCAAATCCTAGTAGGATTTGTAAAGAGGATTACCTTTGATGCCGATTTGATGTTTATTCAAATCCAAAACTTTGTTTTCCTTCACTTGATATTCGCCAACCTTAAATCTCAACAAAATTAGTTTTCGCTTTTGAATAATTATAGATCTTATCTATGTAATCACACAACCTTGGCCGAATACTTTCAAAGGCTTACCTTATGGATTTTTAAATCCCGAAACTTCACCTTCCCTTTTTCCTTGTAATCGGCCAACACCTAGATCTCTGAATAGGTTAGTTTTTGATCAATTTGATCTAATTGACTAAGATTTGGCCTTGGCCGAATGTATAGACTTACTTACCTTGAAGTTCTCAAATCCCGAAGTTGATCTTTATTTTTAATTCCTGCCGAAATCACTTGTTAGATTTGAACTATTATTCAATTATGGAGGGGACCTTTTTGTCGAATGCATGTTGATGTACTTACCTCGTTTTCAAATCCCGGATGATCTCTTTTAATATTCGGCTATGGCACTATTTGGGATCTCGAAGTTTTGGTTTTTGTGGAGGAATAGTAGAAGAAAAGAAAAAGAAAGGAAAAGAGATGGAGAGAATTTTGACAAGGAGGATTTGGCTAAAGAAAAGAAAAAGTTGTTGTTACTTTGATTAGGAGGTTTCGGCAAGAGGTTGAAGAGAAGAGAATGGCTCTTTACTTTTCTCTCTTTGGCCGAAACTATTAGTCTTGGAGTCCCTAAATCCTCCAACTCTTCATTTGTGATAAGTTTTAATTTTATCAACTATGAAATTCCATCAAATCTCCTAATTAGCCAAAAGTTCTATTGAATAAAAACTCCTCTTCTTAGCTTACCTTGTGCCGTCCAACTCCCCACTTATGGAAGTAAAATAAAATTTCTTTTATTTGCTTCCTAGATGACTCAAACTCAGGCCCAAAAACTTCTTGCATTTGGGCCATTTCCTAAGGCCTTAGGTGGCATCTTTAGGCCACATTTCCAAGTCCGTTATTGGGTCAAACTTCATGTACTTTATATTTTTAGGGTCACTCGGCCCTAAGTTCCCCTTTGGGCTCTTAAATTCGACATTCCGGGGTCAATTTTAAGTTTCCTAAAATTTTCGCGCGGCTTTGTATTTTCCAAGTTTCCAAAATGTTTAGTTTCCTATTTTGGTTTGGTTTCCAAAATGTTTAGTTTCCTATTTTGGTTTGGTTACCAAAATGTTTAGTTTCCTATTTTGGCTTGGTTTCCAAAATGTTCACTTTCCTAATTTACTTAGGTTTCCAAAAATGTCTAAGTTTTTAGAAATGTCTAAGTTTCCAAAAATGTGCATTTTCATTTCCATTTCCATTTTCATTTCCATCTCTATTTTCATTTCCATTTTCATGCATTTCTAGGTTTCCAAAAGTATCAAAAATTTATTCATAGTACTTGAAACTTGTCATTTCATACAATTTAAACTAGAAATGCATAGGCCCTATTCAGGATGTTACACTAAATATAGTTGAAAGACTCGGTTCATCATGTCCATAAATGCTACTGGTGCATTGGTTAATCCAAACGGCATCACTACAAACTCATAATGTCCGTAACGAGTCTGAAATGCCGTCTTATAAATATCCGCTTCTTTCATCTTAAGCTAGTTATAACCCGATCTCAAATCAATTTTGGAGAAAACTGAAGCTCCCTTTAATTGATCAAATAGATCATCAATTCTCGGCAGAGGATACCAATTCTTGATCGTCAATTTATTCAATTGTCTATAATCAATGCACATACGCATCGATCCATCCTTCTTCTTGACGAACAAAACTGGTGCTCCCCACGGAGACAACTCGGTTGAATAAATCCCCGATCCAACAATTCTTGAATTTGAGCTTTAAGCTCGCCAACTCCTTGATTGCCATTCTATAAGGAGCAATGGACACCGGAGTCATTTGTGCAAAAGCTCAATGCCAAATTCTACTTCCCGATCTCGAGGTATACCAGGAAGTTCTTTGGGAAAAACATCTAGAAATTCCTTCACCGTTCTCACATCATTCACAAATAACTCTTTGGCATCCAAAGCACAAATAAAGGCTAGGAATGCTCCATATCCTTTCCGTACCAACTTCTCTGCCTTCAACGCAGATACCACATTTTCCAAGTAGTTCCTTCGTTCACCAATCATGATGACTTCCTTATCATCCAAGGTTCTTATTGACTTCGTTTTTCAGCACTATCCAATTGCACCCGATGTTTAACCAACCAATCCATGCCCAGAATGAGATCGAACTCACTGAAAGGCAATTCCATCAAATTCGCCAAGAATACCTCCTCTTGAATTTCTAAGGGCACATCTCTAAACAATTTATTTACGATTACCGACTGTCCTAAAGGACTAATTACTATCATCTCACTATCGATAATTTCAGATTCTAGATTCAGGTTTCCAAATATGGCATTAGCAACATACGAATGGGTAGAACCAATATCTATTAAGGTAGTAACAGGTACATCGAAGATGAAGAACATACCAGTTATTACATCAGGTGCATTGCCATCCTCGCGGCGTCTAACTGCATAGACTAGTCCAGGCTGTCTTGCATCCGTGTTCCCTCTAGGACCATTTCCTCGACCCGGTGCACCTTGACCACGTCCAGCCCCATTACCACCACGACCTTTCGGTGGCTGCTGAGTACCTCTGGCCGGCTATGCATCATTATTACGAACTTCCTGAGTCGTATCCATACGTCGAGGATAATTTCTATACTGGTGATCCATTGAACCGCATTTGTAACAAGCGCCCATTTTCCTCCAACACTCTCCAAAATGCCTTTTTCCACATTCAGCACAATCTCGACCTCAATTATTAGTTATCGGTGCTCTACCTTGAACTGGTTTATCATTCCGAGGCCTCTTCTAAAATCTCTTTGAAGAACTCGATTGTTGTGTCTCTCTCTTGTTTCTAAATCTTTCCCGATTCTGACGTTCTGAGTTCTTAGCCTCTTCGGCTATTTGGCCTTCTCCACAAGCGTGGAAAAAGTTTTAACTTGTTGTGGGGCAATCAGAACCCTCAACTCATCATTTAGCCCATCCTTGAAATGCACACAACGTTCATGATCTGTTGACACTATTGTCCGAGCATAGCAACTCAAGCGTAAAACTCGACTTCATACCGCCATTGCCTTACTCCCTTGGACAAGATTCGAAATTCCTTCCTTGGACGCCTACATAACTCGTTCCAACATATTTCCCTTGGAAGGCAGCTTTAAAGAATTCCCAAGTAATCAGTGCAGCTTCGGTTTCTTCTCAAATAGTAAGCCACCATTAATAAGCCTCGTCTCTTAGCAAGGACACATCTCCTTTCAGTTTTTGTTCGACAGTGCATTCCATATCATCCATAATCCGCTCCACAGCTTCGAGCCAATATTCAGCCACATTCGGAGCTACACCGAAAACTCCTCTAAAAACTTCTGCATTATTTGATTTGAGTCGTTCCAAAATTGACCCACGAGTTGTTGGCCCAATTCTAGTTCCAGCGACCCTTTCCAGGACTCGCAGCATTGCTTGTGTCAAAGCATTGTCTTCTTCCATATGATCTTGTGATCCCGTCTCACTTACAAGTGACGCAGGTGCATCCATTTCTGGCATATGATTTGGTGCTTCAGTCGCAACACCTCAGGCTCTACCACGGCCACGTCTACCGCGTCCACGACCACGTCCTCTAGTGCTCATGATGACTAATTTGATTTAATCTGATTACAAGTTTTATGAATCAGAAAATTGTTTCAGTGTTTATTAACGATGTTTTATGAGATTTGAGAGATAAAGTTGTTTTTCGCAACACATCCTATAGTCTCAATCTCTACGATTTTTAACATCCAAAACTAGAAGTTCTAGAGTGTTCCTATGATCATCATAATAATTATTAAGTAATAAATACTTACTTGACTTGTTGCCGGATGCTTGTGGTGCCATACTGATCATTAAAACATAATTGAATGATTTCATATAGAAATTATTTGTGAACCCAACCACAGTCGAGTTTTTGAAACTGGCTCTGATACCATTAATTGTAACACCCCAAACCCGGTCTATGTGTTAAGACTAGATTTGGTTTGTTACTTAGATCGAATTATCTTAATAATTACGGTGAATCGAAATTTTCAAATCTTTTTTTATTTACAAGGTTTAATAAAGATCAAAAGAGTATTTTAAATTTGATGTATATGAGAAAACATTAATTGAAAATATCATTTATATTGTTTTGTCAAAATCATTAAAGTAAATTTTATAAGAGTTCAAAATATTTTAAAAAAATGATAAAGGAATTCTATATATTTGAAAACCCAAAATAGTAAATTATAGAAAGTACTTATTAAAAAGTTCGAAGTTTAATAAACCCATGTGTTGCAGTATGGCCTCCACGAAGTCATCCTCGACCCAAGTCCACGTCAATTTCCATTACCTGAGATGAAAAAAAAATTGAGGGAGTGAGTTACTTAAAACTCAGTGTATAACTCACTTTCTTTATCCACTGGGGCAAATTATCAAGTTATAGTTTTGGGTTTGAGCCCATTAGCAGGATTAACAATATAAATAATGATATGCATGCAACAATGAATTTCCCCACCCAACCTAATTTCCATCCGCTACACACCCCCGTACCAACCATCCCACCTGTGGGGATCAAGTCAACCCACCCCGCCATCACACCAATCGTAGGTATTAAGCCATTTATATTTGTGGCAGAGCCACCGAACTAGATTGTGACAAGGTCACCAAACTAGAGGCATAGAGCCATTAAAATATTTGTGGCATAGCCACAAAACTAGAGGCAAATAGCCATTTAATTATTTTGTGGCAGAGCCACCGAACTAGATTATTGGCAACAGGCCTTTCTTCTCTTCATCGTTAATCCCAACCCATGCAACATGTATGCAAAATAGTTTATGATCATATAATGGTTTTATCAAAAAGGCCCATTTAACATAAGAGTCAATATTTCAAATTTTTATTAAGGCCCAAAATTACAAAATAACATTTGGCCCATTTAGCAATTTAGCATCTTAGGCTCAAATTTACGATCTAGCAAAGAATTCAGCCCATTTATCGATCTAGCAGGGATTTCAGCCCGTTTATCAATCGGCCCATTTAACGATCTAGCAGAGATTTCAGCCCATTTTCGATCTAGCAGAGATATCGGCCTAATTATCGATCTAGCAGAGATTTCGGCCCATTTATTATTTATCAGGGATTTCTGCCCATTTTACTAACTAGCAAAATTTTTTCGGCCCATTTACTAATTATCAAACTTATCAGCCCATTTTACGATCTAACACATTTTGGCCCATTTTACGAAGACATAAAAATTTACATTTTTCCATCTAACTCATCGAGGGCTTTTTCGTAATTTTCACCATTTTAACCGTTTCCATGTAATTTCACCAAAATACCAATTATTTCGTATTATAACGATTTTGTCATTTTTATGATTTTACTCAATACCACGAATGACATCCAACCCGAGAAAAGTGTGAAGTTACACACCTTGCTATCGTGAGTACTAAACCTTCTCGCTCTTCAACACCTAAACATAATACGATCTATTAGAACACTATCATGTATAAAAATATACTATTGGTATTCGATCCAAATCCTTACCCTTTGATTTTGAATCACTTCTATTTTGGTTTCTCCTTGTTTATCGATTCGTTATTCACGAGAATCCACTAACGTATAAAAGCTCGTGAGTACGAACTACTTCAAATAATTGATTTCTGTTGATGGTCCGAACCCGATGGAGAATCTTGATTCTCAAATCGCCTTCGTTTATACTTAGGGGATTAACGGAACCTCCTTCTTCCGAACACTATACACCGCCTTTTCTTCCCTATTTTGAATGTCTTCAATGACAAAAGATCATTAATCCAACCTAATAATATATCGAAAATAATACTAAAGGTTTTAAGGGTGAGATTTCCTTACCACAAAGATCCTTGCTCCACAATATGAGAATCCACCAAAACGCTCCTCAACACCTTAAATCGATTCCAACGCTCTAAGATACACAGAACACTTGAGTTCGATCTTCCACTATCGCACTAAAGTATAACAAATGAAAACGTTAATAGAATGAACGATAAATTCGATCTAAGAGATCCTTCTTATCATCATCAAGATTCGCCAAAACCATTATTAACTAAAATAAACTAAAATAACTCTTACCTAATGTCCACGGTTGAGAAGAAATGATTGAGAAGGATGTTTATGAATAGAGAGAGATTCGCTATGAATAACCAAAGAAAAGAGAAAATGGTTCTAACAATGGCACACTAACATTCTACCATGAGAGAATATTATGGAGAAAGTATGATTGAAAAGAAATTAAAAGATGAGAGAAAGAGATGATGATGATGTTGTTTGGTTTTCAAAGAGAAGAAAGAGAAAGAAAGATATGAGTTTAGGAGCAAAGTACATTCGGCAATGGGGAAAAGAAAAGAAAAGAATGGCCTTTTGGTATTGGAGATTTGGCACTTTGAAAAGGCATACAAAAGAGTACTAAAGTGATAGGCAAAATGACCAAATGGTCAAAAGATTAAGGCTTACCAAAAGATCAAATTTGGCCAAAGGAGAAAGGTTGAGAAAAGGATTGCAAAACTTTGCACAAGATGTTAGGAATGACCAAAAATCACTACTAACACATTCGGCCTACCTCTCCCTAGCCACAATGCCGTCCAAATTCATTGGTCAAATGACCATGAAATAATTTCCAAAACCTTTTCCTTGATACATGCCTTATGTCCCCTTATCTTTCCAAAATTTCTTGATTCCCTACCATAAGTTAACAATTACCTTATTCTTTTAGTCTACTTACCAAAAATGAAAAGTCCAACCTTACCATATATATTGCTTGGCCGACACTTGCTATACTTGTGCAAAAATAAAATTATCTAGATGCTAACCAAGGATTTGAACCACTCCCTCATGCCACAACTCATGCTCCAACACCACATTACCATTTACTCATCTTATGCTACACTTTGACACTTAAATTAACTTAAGTATCAATGTCACTTAATCCACTTCATTAAATTCTCAAAACTAAAAATTATTCCATTCTCGAATAATTCTATACTCTTCTTCAGGACTATAATAAACACGAAAAAGAAGTAAGAAAATTTTCCTTCATAATCTAAGCACCAAAAACATGCAATAAAAATCGATATTCGAATTTTAGGGTGTTACACTATCATTTCTCGAAATTACCCATTGAACCATTCGAAATCAAATAGGACATTCAGAATACTTATACAAAGCTGACATCCCAGACGTGGTCTTACATGTAATCAAACATCGATGCCACTATCCTAAACAAGGTTTTACACGAATCAAATATGATGCCAATGTCCCAGACATGGTCTTACACATAAACCTCAAATCGATACCAATGTCCTAGACGTGGTCTTACACGATATCACATATCGAAACTCTATGTCTTGACATATGAATCCTATCTATTCCTAAGGTTCATAGGGACTTTTCAAACATTGACACATTATCGATACTTCCTCGGATTTCACATATATATCATCCAAAGCTATTCATCACAATTCTATATTGTATGAACATGAATCAATCAACTTAAATGCATTTATTTGTATATAGACTTACCTCGTACGGATATAATGAGACGGATTCGACTATTCGGTCACTTTTAACTTTCCTTAATCTAAATTTGTTTTCTTTGGTTCTTGATCTATACATATTCAAATTTAACTCTTTTATTCACCAAATCATTCAATCCAATCCAAAAACAAACATTTAGGGCAATTTATAAATTAGCCCTCACATTTTCACATTTTGACATTTAAGTCCCTATTTCACAAAATCACAAAATACACAAAATTCCCTTGTACCATGCTTAGTCAAATTTTCAACATGATCATACAAGTCCATCCATTTCATTTATTTTACATTTTAGTCCCTCAAAATATTATTTTCACAATTTAGTCCAAATTACTCAAATTCACCAAAAATCCAAAGACAAAACATGTTAATCTAACACATATATTTCATATTTCATCAACTAACATCACAAAGCTTAAACTTTCATCAATGGCCCATCTCATAATCTTCATCAAATTCTAAAATTAAAGCATGGGTGTTGTAGTACTCAAAGCAATGATCTCAAAAACGTAGAAATTATCAAAAACGAAACAAAAACTTACCACAATCAAGCCTAAACCTAGCCGAATGAAGCTTGGTTTTCTTTCTTTCTTTTTCTTGTATTTTCGGCACAAAAGATGAACACTTATCATCAAATTTTAATATTTTGTTTCATTATTAATGGACATTATTACTCATTTACCAAATTAACCTTATAATTAAACATAGAAAACATTTATAATGGTTGGTTATAAATGTCCATTAACCATGCTAAAGGTTTATTTACCTCATAAGGCCACCACATTCAGAAGCCAACTCAATTAAACACATTAACATATAGAATGTCACTTTTACCTTTTATGCAATTAAGTCCTTTTATCAAATTAAGCACACAATCGGATAAATTAAATCACGAAACTTTCATACATGCTTAATCACATATTGTAAACACAGGAAATAATATTAAAATATTTTTTAGACTCGAATTTGTGGTCCTAAAACCACTATTCTGACTAGGGTACAAACTGGACTGTTATAAAACAAACTTCATACTCAACTGTGAAAAGTGCCATTTCATGGTACGGGAAGGTATTGTTCTAGGGCACTGAATAACAAGATATGGTATCGAGGTAGATAAAGCAAAGATAGATGTTATCAAGAAACTCCCACCTCAAACATCTGTAAAGGGTGTTAGGAGCTTTTTGGGACATACCAGATCCTATCAAAGATTTATCAATGACTTCTCAAAAATTGCTAAACCTCATGCAATTTTTTGGAGAACAACACGATATTCAATTTTGATGAAGAATGTTTGAAAGAGTTTAATGATCTGAAGAGTCAGTTAGTTTTAACACCCATTATCATCACAACGGATTGGGATTTGCCATTTGAGTTGATGTGTGATGCAAGTGACTTTGCGATAGGAGCTGTGATGGCCAACAAAGAAACAAAGTTTTTCATCCCATCTACTACGCAAGTCAAACTTTGACCTACTCAATTGAATTATACGGTAATAGAGAAAGAATTACTTGCTATTGTATTTGCTTTTGATAACTTTTGATCTTATCTTGTTGGTACCAAAGTGACTGTTTATGGATCATTCGACAGTTGAGTATTTACTTGCCAAAAAGAGATGTCAAGTTGAGATTGATCCGATGGGTACTTTTACTCTAAGAGTTCAATCTAGAAATTCAAGATCGAAAAGAGTAGGAAATTAGGTAGCAGAACAAGAAGGAAATTCTCCATTTATACCCTTTCAAGAGACATTTCTAGACACATACTTAAGGTAAATCATGTCCATAGTGCACCTTGGTTTGCAAATTTTGCTAACTATTTAGCTTGTGGGTTGATGCCAATTGATAAGACATATCAACAAAAGAAAAGTTTCTTCACAATGTGAAGTACTATTTCTGGGAAGAGCCATATTTGTTCAAAAAGTGCGCAGATCAAATGTTCAGGAAATGCATAGCAGAAAATAAGGTACATAAGATCTTATATCATTTTCACACAACTCCAAGTGGAGAACACTTAGGAGGTACACGTACTACAGCCAAAGTATTGCAAGCCGGATTCTTTTGGCCAGCGCTATTCAAAGATGCATATGCCTACGTAAAAGAGTTGTGATCAATGCCAAAGGGTTGGAAACATCACCAACAAAAATGAGATGTCCCGAACAAACATTATTGAGGTAGAATTATTCTATGTTTAGGGTATTAACTTTCTCGGTCCTTTCCCTCCATCTTTTGGTTACAAGTATATATTGGTAGTTGTAACATCCTAGATTAGGGGTTATGCGTTTGTGCATAATTCATGAGTAGTAGGTTTTGGCAGTGTTTAGAAGTGAATTAAAAGTTTTTAAAATCCTAGGATGGAAGAGAAAGCTTTGGAAAATTATTGGTTTTTAAGTTAAAAATAAGAAGTGATGTGGAAAAGTGGCAAGGGACGCCACCTAAGGTGCAAGGGTTATGGCATCAAGTAAAGTACTTTGAGGGAAGAGGTTCAAATCCCATTGTGTGCATTTTTTTGCTTAATTTTATGAAATAGCATGTTTACTATGATATGGATGTGTGGTGTGCATTTTTAGAACCTTGGAAATGTAAAGAAATGCATGGAAATGTATGGAAATGTATGGAAATGTATGGAAATGTAAAGAAATGTACAGAAATGCAAGGAAATGAAAGGAAATGTAAGGAAATGAAAGGAAATGAAAGGAAATGAAAGGAAATGAAAGGAAATGTAAGGAAATGAAGGGAAATGTAAGGAAACTTGGAAATGATTTAGAAATGTTAAGTTGAAAATAGGAAAATGACCATTTTTGGAAACCTAAGCAAATTAGGAAAGTGAACATTTTGGAAACCTAAGTAAATTAGGAAAGTAAACATTTTGGAAACTAAGCTAAAAGAGGAAATTAAACATTTTTGGAAACTAAGCCAAAAGAGGAAAGTAAACATTTTGGAAACTACGCTAAAAGAGGAAACTAAACATTTTGGAAACCTAGGAAATGTCAAGTTACAGAGCCGCGCGAAAATTTTTGGAAACTTAAAAATGACCCCGAAATGTCAAATTTTAAAGTTCAAAGGGGAACTTAGGGTCAGGCGACCCTAAAATATAAAGTACGTGAAATTTGACCCATTAACGGACTTAGAAAAGTGGCCTGAAGATGCCACCCAAGGCCTCAAGAAATGGCCCACATGCAAGGGGTGTTGGGCCTGAGTTCAAGTCACATGGGAAGCAAATAAAATAAGTTTTATTTTATCTTCTAGAAGCCCAAGAGGTGGACGGCACAAAGCTTGCAAAAGAGGAGTTTCACTCTCTTTTAAATTCGGCTAATTAGAAGATAATAAGGATTATACTTTATTTGTTTTAAAATTAAAGAGATAAAGTTATCACATGAGGAAGAGTAGTGGCCAAGCAAAGGATTCTTGGCCTAATTTTGGCTATAAAAGGATGAGACTAGGGCTATTCATTATTCATTCTCCCTCTCTTTTCTTTTGACAAATATTCTTTCTCCTCTCCCTCTGCCGAAATTCTTCTTGAGCATCCATTCTTTTTCCTCTTCTCTTTTAGCATCCTAGCCGATTCCTTCTAAGCCTATAATTCCTCTCTTCTTTCATCTTTGAAACCAAATACATAAGGGGATCATAGCTGATTGTTCATCAAGTCTCTAAGCCGAATCTCTGAAGTGGTGTCAGGAGGGATCTATCGATTTCAATATAAAGGGTAAGGATCTATAGTTATAATTGTATTCCTTTCTTTTAAGTTTAAAGTTAGTCTAATCCTCCTATATTTTATTGATCAAAATATGGAAGGTGAATTTGGGATTTACTAAGTGTCGACTACAAGGAAGGAGAAGTTCTTTTCTCGAAGGTACACCATAGGTCAGCGTGTTCCTAGTTATTCGGTGAATTTGGGATTTAAAATTCACAAGGTAAGACATGCGAATATTTGGCCAAGGCCTATTTTTGGTGTTTTAGATCTAGTTCATATTTATTCAAAAGTCAAACTAATTTGTTAAAGTGATTTAAAGCTTTGCCAAATACAAAAAAGAGTATAGTAAAGATTTCGGGATTTGGCACCAAGGTAAGTTTTAGTGTACTAATCCTACTAGGATTTGGATTTTTGGCCGAATGGCTTACTAAGTATTAAATGATTGATTAAATGTAGAGATTTAAGATCTAAGGCATTAGATCAAGCTTTTCGGATTTGGATTAGAAACCTTAAGCTTAATCAAAAGGCACTCTACACCTTGAATCTTAATAGATTTATGGCTTAAATATGATATATATGTTAATATGAAAGTGTAAGAATATGGCTAAGGTACCGTGTGTACCCCACACTAATCTTAATAGATTTATGGCTTAAATATGATATATATGTTAATATGAAAGTGTAAGAATGTGGCTAAAGTACCATATTATGGTACAAAGTACTCAGGTAAGTTTTCCTACTCCTACTAGGATTTCGAAATATGTTATATTTAACATGTGAAAAGTGATGTGAAAGTGAAATTAAATATGATATGCATGATATGTATAATTTGGGGCATTCAGGTTATTTGCGAAAGGGGAAGTGAACGTGATGATTTCGGTCTCACTAAGAATATGTGATGACTTGGTCTCACTAAGAATATGTGACGACTTGGTCTCACTAAGAATATGTGACGACTTGGTCTCACTAAGAATATGTGACGACTTCGGTCTCACTAAGAATATGTGATGACTTGGTCTCACTAAGTGAATGTGGTAACCGGTTACATTATCTAAATGTGGTGTCTCATGACACAAATATCAGTGGGTATGCCATAATATCTTAAGTGGGCGATGAGCATGTCGACTACAAAGGATCGCCTTCGATGGTGTGTAGCGGATGGAGGTTGACTTAGTAGTCCCCACTGTGCAAAAGGTTGGTACGGTGGAGTGTAGCGGATGGCATATAGGTTTGGGTATCATTATCTTGAATTTTTATATGAATATGATATGTATGGTGTGCCTATTTCTATTATGTTTTGGTGTTGGTTACACATTGAGTCTATCGACTCACCCCGTTGTGGGAACATGTATCAGGTGATGAGCAGTAATGGACCGGGACGGCAGAACTTGTGGTGGCTGTGTTTAGCTTGAAGTTTAAATTTAATTTGAATCTTTATTTTATTTTAAGTACTATACAATTTTATTTTGGGTTTCGTTTTATGTTATAAGGCCATAGTGATGATTTTATTTCCGTTTTGCTTACTATGCTATGAATTTAGGGCTTTATAAAGAATAAGCCCATTTAATTTAAAATAAGCTTAAATATTTTTCACCTAAAATTAATGGGTTTTCGATATAAAAATAAACTTGTTTTCAACTCGAGCCCAACACACAAACAAACTATCTTCCAAAACACACAGTTTTCAAAGTATTCAAAGAATTTTGAAACGATTTACACCGGAACATACCAGATCCGGTCCATTCTCGTGGTAGGGTGTGGGTGTTTCATTTGGTATCGAGCCCGATTTTAAACTCTCGGCCTTGGGTTTAAGGCCCAAAATGTTTTCCAAAGTAAGCCCAAAAAGAATTTTCTAAAAAAAATTTTCAGGTTTTCTGACATGGCACCTAAGTCTCCGACCCGCAGTCCACCAGGTAAGTACTTCTATCCATTGTGTGATTTATATTATGATTTGTAGAAGGGTAGAAATGGAATGGAACGTAGAATAGAGATTAAGTAATTGAACCCTAGGACTAGTTATCCCAACAATTACATAAGAATTAAATGCCTAATCAAACAAACCTGTGGTTAAGTCGCCGAGTTAGGGCGTGGCAACCATGGTACGCATGTCTAGTATTGGTTTTGGTGGGAGCTTGGTATTTAAGCAGTCCATGTGACTCACCTCCTCTCCACTCGAATCCTACCTAGTGCGTAGCCTCGGTTCACCCTAATCAAGAGGACTTATACACGGGATAAACCCCTAACTAAAACCCGAAAGGGACTAGCCGTATTTTTATGGAAACCCTAGTTTTAAAATTTCTCAATTACCCTCTTGATTTGAAAAAGATTATTTTTATAAATTTTCCTGAAATATTTCTGATTTACAAATTTACTAAAAATACCCCTAATGGTAAAATTATAAAAATGCCCTTGATTTATGAAATTTTCAAAATACCCACAGTTCCTATCAAAATTTCATTACGTTATAAAATGTTCAAAAGCCCTAATTTGCAAAATGACAAAATACATTGATTTTGGAAAATTACAAAATTGCCCCTAACTTACCAAAACTTCCAAAATGACCCTGATTTCTAAAATTTTTGCAACTTCATCGTTTTGGAAAATAAATTTCTCAAAAAGAACCCTCAAGGTTTTGCAAATTTTGAAATATCCCTGAATTATTAAAACTTTACAAATTTACCTTGGTTTATTACCAAGATACCCCCGAAATTCAAAATTTCCAAAATACCCCTAGAATTTTCAAATTTACCTAAAAGCTCTGAGATTTTAAAATTTCCAAAATACTTTTTGACAAAATCACCAAGGAACCTTTTTCTTTCTTTAAAAAATTACGAAAATACCCTCAGAGGATAAATTATGAAAATACCCTCGGGTAGTGGAAAACAACAACAATGCGAACTACAACATTTCTCTGAATGAACGAAAGTTCATTATTGATTGATGGATGTATGAATGTAAAGATGTGTGCATGTATGAATACGAAAGAACCACTTCTAAAAATTCTTTCCATAAAACTTCTTCGCGGTTAATCAGTGAAACAATTTTTTTTTAAATACATAAAACTTCTTAATCAGATTAAATCGCGACCGTTAGAAATGAGTTCTAAGGGACGTGAACTTAGAGATTGTGCCTGAAAAGTATGATGGTTCTGTTAAGATCAGAGTGCGCAGCGTAAGTATAGTGCGGTGAGATTGTACGACTATTAGTAAGTAATTTCGAGGACGAAATTATTTTAAGGAGGGTAGAATTGTAACATCCTAGATCAGGGGTTATGCGTTTGTGCATAATTCATGAGTAGTAGGTTTTGGCAGTGTTTGGAAGTGAATTAAAAGTTTTTAAAATCCTAGGATGGAAGAGAAAGCTTTGGAAAATTATTGGTTTTTAAGTTAAAAACAAGAAGTGATGTGGAAAAGTGGTAAGGGACGCCACCTAAGGTGCAAGGGTTATGGCATCAAGTGAAGTACTTTGAGGGAAGAGGTTTGAATCCCATTGTGTGCATTTTTTTGCTTCATTTTATGAAATAGCATGTTTGCTGTGATATGGATGTGTGGTGTTCATTTTTAGAACCTTGGAAATGTAAAGAAATGCATGGAAATGTATGGAAATGTATGGAAATGTATGGAAATGTAAGGAAATGTAGAGAAATGCAAGGAAATGAAAGGAAATGAAAGGAAATGAAAGGAAATGTAAGGAAATGAAAGGAAATGTAAGGAAATGTAAGGAAATGAAGGGAAATGTAAGGAAACTTGGAAATGATTTAGAAATGTTAAGTTGAAAATAGGAAAATGACCATTTTTGGAAACCTAAGCAAATTAGGAAAGTGAATATTTTGGAAACCTAACTAAATTAGGAAAGTAAACATTTTGGAAACTAAGCTAAAAGAGGAAAGTAAACATTTTTGGAAACTAATCCAAAAGAGGAAAGTAAACATTTTGGAAACTACGCTAAAAGAGGAAACTAAACATTTTGGAAACCTAGGAAATGTCAAGTTACAGAGCCGCGTGAAAATTTTTGGAAACTTAAAAATGACCCCGAAATGTCGAAGTTTAAAGTTCAAAGGGGAACTTAGGGCCAGGTGACCCTAAAATATAAAGTACGTGAAATTTGACCCATTAACGGACTTGGAAAAGTGGCCTGAAGATGCCACCCAAGGCCTCAGGAAATGGCCCACATGCAAGGGGTGTTGGGCCTAAGTTCAAGTCACATGGGAAGAAAATAAAATAAGTTTTATTTTATCTTCTAGAAGATCAAGATGTGGATGGCACAATGCTTGCAAAAGAGGAGTTTCACTCTCTTTTAAATTCGGCTAATTAGAATATAATAAGGATTATACTTTATTTGTTTTAAAATTAAAGAGATAAAGTTATCACATAAGGAAGAGTAGTGGCCAAGCAAAGGATTCTTGGCCTAATTTTGGCTATAAAAGGATGAGACTAGGGCTATTCATTATTCATTCTCCCTCTCTTTTCTTTTGCCAAATATTCTTTCTCCTCTCCCTCACCGAAATTCTTCTTGAGCATCCATTCTTTTCCTATTCTCTTTAGCATCCTAGCCGATTCCTTCTAAGCCTATTATTCCTCTCTTCTTTCATCTTTGAAACCAAATACATAAGGGGATCATAGCTGATTGTTCATCAAGTCTCTAAGCCAAATCTCTGAAGTGGTGTCAGGAGGGATCTGTCGATTTCAATATAAAGGGTAAGGATCTATAGTTATAATTGTATTCCTTTCTTTTAAGCCAAAAGTTAGACTAATCCTCCTATATTTCATTGATCGAAATATGGAAGGTGAATTTTGGGATTTACTAAGTGTCGACTACAAGGAAGGAGAAGTTCTTATCCCGAAGGTACACCATAGGCCGCGTGTTCCCTAGTTATTCGGTGAATTTTGGGATTTAAAATCCACAAGGTAAGACATGCGAATATTCGGCCAAGGCCTATTTTTGGTGTTTTAGATCTAGTTCATATTTATTCAAAAGTCGAAACTAATTTGTTAAAGTGATTTAAAGCTTTTTCAAATACAAGAAAGAGTATAGTGAAGATTTCGGGATTTGGCACCAAGGTAAGTTTTAGTGTACTAATCCTACTAGGATTTGGATTTTTGGCCGAATGGCTTACTAAGTATTAAATGATTGATTAAATGTAGAGATTTAAGATCTAAGGCATTAGATCAAGCTTTTCGGGATTTGGATTGGAAACCTTAAGCGAATCAGGTGTGTACCTTACACTGAATCTTAATAGATTTATGGCTTAAATATGATATATATGTTAATATGAAAGTGTAAGAATATGGCTAAGGTACCGTGTGTACCCCACACTAATCTTAATAGATTTATGGCTTAAATATGATATATATGTTAATATGAAAGTGTAAGAATGTGGCTAAAGTACCATATTATGGTACAAAGTACTGTGCACGTTTTCCTACTCCTACTAGGATTTCAAATATGTTATATTTAACATGTGAAAAGTGATGTGAAAGTGAAATTAAATATGATATGCATGATATGTATAATTTGGGGCATTGAGTTATTTGAGAAAGGGAAGTGAATGTGATGACTTGGTCTCACTAAGTGAAACGTGATGACTTGGTCTCACTAAGAATATGTGACGACTTGGTCTCACTAAGAATATGTGACGACTTGATCTCACTAAGAATACGTGGCGACTTGGTCTCACTAAGAATATGTGACGACTTCAGTCTCACTAAGAATATGTGACGACTTGGTCTCACTAAGAATATGTGATGACTTTGGTCTCACTAAGTGAATGTGGTAACCCGGTTACATTATCTAAATGTGGTGTCTCATGACACAAATATCAGTGGCTATGCCACAATATCTTAAGTGGGTGATGAGCATGTCGACTGCAGTGACGCCTTCGATGGTGTGTAGCGGATGGAGGGTTGACTTAGTAGTCCCCACGGCAAAAAGTTGGTATGGGTGGAGTGTAGTGGATGGCATATAGGTTTGGGTTCGGGTTTGCATCATTATCTTGAATTTTATATGAATATGATATGTATGGTGTGCCTATTTCTATTATGTTTTGGTGTTGGTTACACATTGAGTCTATTGACTCACCCCGTTGTGGGAACATGTTTCAGGTGATGAGCAGTATGGACCGGGACGGCAAAACTTGTGGTGGCCGTGTTTAGCTTGAAGTTTAAATTTAATTTGAATCTTTATTTTATTTTAAGTACTGTACAATTTTATTTTGGGTTTCGTTTTATGTAATAAGGCCATAGTGATGATTTTATTTCCGTTTTGCTTACTATGCTATGAATTTAGGGCTTTATAAAGAATAAGCCCATTTAATTTAAAATAAGCTTAAATATTTTGTCACCTGAAATTAATTGGTTTTCGATATAAAAATAAACTTGTTTTCAACTCGAGCCCAACACACAAACAAACTATCTTCCAAAACACACAGTTTTCAAAATATTCAAAGAATTTTGAAATGGTTTACACCGGGGAACATACCCGATCCGGTCCATTCTCGTGGGCTGGGTGTGGGGTGTTTCAGTAGTAGTAGATTACGTATCTAAGTGGGTTGAGCCCAAGGCATATCAAACGAATGATGCTAAGGTTGTGATGAAGTTTTTACAGAAGCATGTATTCACAAGGTTTGGTACTCCTAGGGCCATCATCAGTGATGAGGGGTCCCATTTAGTGAACAAATGGTTGAAATGGTTACTCGACAAACATGGAGTGAAGCACTAGGTTGCCACAGATTACCATCTGGAAACGAATAGGCAAGATGAACTGGCAAACAAAGATATAAAAGGTATACTCGAGAAGGTAGTTTCTACAAACCAACGATATTGGTCAAAAAGACTGGATGACGCTTTATGGGCCTATAGGACAACATACAAAACACCTTTAGGGATGTCTCCTTATCAGTTGGTTTTTGGGAAAGCCTGTCATTTACCCTTGGAGTTAGGACATAAAGCTTACTAGGCTCTCCAACAACTCAATTTGGACCCCAAGCTTTCCAAATAGAAACATGTGCTCTAACTTAATGAGTTAGAAGAATTTCAAACTTTCTCATATGAAAATGCCAAGTTATTCAATGAGAGATTAAAAAGATGGCATAATAAGCACATCCATTGAAGCTGGTCAGCAAGTTTTGTTGTTCAATTCCAGATTAAGGTTTTTTTCCCGGTAAGTTGAAATCACGTTGCTCCGGTCAATTTACTATTCACCAAGTTTTTTCATATGGAATTGTCGAACTTCAAGGTAAGGGAGGTAATTTTCAAGTTAATGCTTACTACTTAAAACATTATTGGGGGATAAAATTAAGGGAGATAAAGTCTCGTTCATTTTATCGAATACTTAATTTTTCTTGTTTTGTTTTAAATAAATGACTTATGGTATATTTTCTAGATTAGTATGTTAAAATAAATTCTGTCTAGGAGGTTGGAACTTAAGCGGGGCCGCTTGTGACCCCACTAATCTCTCCTGTGAATTGATTTTAACATAATCTTTCAAGAAATTATTTCCTAAATGGAAAAACAAATTTTTAATTTTGCAAATAAAAGGGTCAATTTTGATCCAAGTTTTAACTGCAGCTCAATTTTCAAATTTTATTTAAGTTTAGGTACTTAATTGAATTGTTTGCAAAATTTTGTTGTTCTTTTGTAAATATTGAAATTAGTTGTCTCTTTTGTAAATAACTTTAAAAGCAACTAAAATAAATTTTAATTTAATTTTTAATAAATAAGATGATAATAACTAATAAATAATTATGTTTTATATAATAGATATTAATTGTTATCAACTTTACATAAGATTAAAATTGCTTTAATATTTTATTTAAGAGTTCTTATTTCAATAAATGAAGTAATAGAAAATAATAAATTAATATACTTTATATTGTTTATTAATTTTCATTTATTTTATATTATATTAGGACTTATAATAATTTAGTATTATTTTGTTTTAAAAATTCAAGTTAAACCCCTCCCTTCTATCAGTTTAAATACTACTTTCATCCCTTGTTCACACCACTCACCATCTATCAAACAAATCTCTCCATACATCTACCATTAATGGCAACTATCGACAACATCACCAACAGCTGCACATGCCCAGCAACCACCATTGCACACACCTCACCACCTATTCCCTTGCGCACGTCGCTAGCCAACCTGCACACATTCTTGCCCACGCGCAAACAAGACTGGTCCTGCTTTCACCCCAGCTCTGCTCGTGCCTTGCTCCCCATGCACCTGCTCATGCCTAGCCCTATTCACGCACCAGCCTCGTAACCTGTTTGTGCACGGCTGCTACTGCTTCCCTCACATGCGCAAGAACTTGACCATTGCCCCTTGCCTCTATCCTATGTGCATCCTTATAGAAACAACACACCCCTTGTCTCCTTAGCACCACACCTCAATCACAACTAGCCACTAACTAAATAATTACCCTCCAACCAACCCTAAACCAACTCTATTAGCTCCGTATTAATTTTATTCTCAAGTTTTCAATTTTTATACAAATGTGGTAAGAAATATTTTTCTCTTAAACTTCACTTTTATTTAATTATTTGATTCTTCAATTTATTTAATTATTAATATTTAATGCAAATTAAATTTTTGAGAAAAATATTTGTTCCATAATATGTTCAGGTTAATCATGCCTCGCAAAAGAACTCGTGCCTCTATCCAAGTTGATGAATTGTAAAACAAATTCCACTGCGAAGAAGTGAAAGCGAGATACGACAGTATTTTCAAAAATCAACAAATTCTCCCAGAAAAAGACTTTACTCTGAAAGAAATCAATTACACTGATTTCATGGTGAGCATTAGAAAGGTTGCTGAAGCTTTAAATTGGGAAGTGTTTTCTGAGAAAAGGCCAAGTGTAGATCAAGAGTTAGCTCGTGATTTTTTTTAATTTGACCTCAAGCGAATTAACAGAAGTCTCTATCTGAGGAATCAAGGTACCAATAAATTCAAGCACTATTAATGAATTCTTTGATTTACTTGATTTTTAAGACGATGAATAATTTTCCTTAATGGAAAATATTGAGGCCAAAAAATGGCAAGAAATTCTCGAGGAACTTACAGTTCCGGGTTCTAAGTGGATTGTGTCAAAGTAAGTAACTCACACTTGCCGCAGAAAATATTTTACAACACTAACGAAGGTATGATTATATTTCATTGAGTTCAACCATATGCTTATTTCATATAGGACCACAATTTCATTAGAGCGAATGATCTTGTTATACTTAATTTACCAATTTTGTGAGCAAGTGTTTGACATGTCAACAAGTGAAGGCTGAGCATCAACTGCCTTCGGGACTTCTGCAATTGGTAAAGATTCGACTCTGGAAGTGGGAAAGGATAACAATGGATTTTATTAGTGGGATACCCGTGACGCCTACTAAGAAAGACTCAGTATGGGTAATCGTTGATCGGTTAACTAAGTCATCATATTTCATACCGGTTCGCGCTGACTATTCACTTTAGAAGTTGGCCAAGTTGTATGTGGCAGAAATTGTGAGGTTACAGGGATCCTAGGTTCACATCTCAGTTCTGGAAAGTATTACACAAAGCTTTGGGTACAAGGCTATATTTCAGCACAGCATTTCATCCACAGACTGATAGTCAATCGGAAAGGGTAATCCAGATTTTAGAAGACATGTTAAGGGCTTGTGTGATTGACTTTAGAGGTAGTTGGAAAGATTATCTACTGTTAGTGAAATTTGTGTACAATAACAGCTATCAATCTAGCATTCAAATGGCACCCTACGAGGTGTTATATGGTCGTAGGTTTCGTACCCTACTTGTTGGATAGAATTGGGTGGGCGACGATTACTGGGTTGAGAGTTGATCTCAGAAACAGAGGAGAAGGTGAAGTTGATTCGGGCTCGATTAAAAGAAGCTTCCAATAAGAAGAAATCGCATGCGGATCTTAAGCGTAAAGAAATCGAGTACTCAGTGGGAGATTATGTCTTCTTGAAGGTCTCACCTTGGAAGAAGATTTTGAGATTTGGACGGAAGGGTAAGTGGAGCCCCAGATTCATCGGGCCTTATCGGGTGTTGAAACCTGTGGGACCGGTCACCTATCAGCTTGAGTTGCCCCAAAATTGATTCAAATACATGATGTTTTCCATGTTTCTATGCTGAGGCGCTACCTTTCAGATCCATCTCATATAGTACTAGTGGAAGAGATTGAGGTAAAATATGATCTGTCTTTTGAAGAAGAACCAGTGTAAATTTTGGATCGAGATGTTAAAGTGTTGAGGAGGAAATCTTTTCCACTGGTCAAAGCATTGTGGCGTAATCATGGTTCAGCAGAAGCCACTTGGGAGCCTGAGGAGGCAATCCGACAACAATACCCCAATCTCTTTTGATCAGGTAAATTTCGAGGCCAAAATTTCTTTAATGGGGTAGAACTGTAACATCCTAAAATAGGGGTCTGGCATTTTTGAGTTTTTGCATGTGTTGTGCTTGTTAAGCTTATTATTTGGGTGTGTTTGGGGGTCCTGGGGAGGTTCGAGTTTGAGCCTAAGCCCTAGTGAAAGTTTGGTTTTTAGGCACTTTAGTGGGGTGAGCTAGTGGAGGCAGGACTTAAGCTTAATTTGTTGTATCTTGTTAACACAAGGAGCAAGGTGGCCTAGTGGTGTGGCATCACAAGGGGAAAATGGAGGGGTAGAGTTCGAGTCCCACAAGTAGCATCTAGTAGCTTTTATTTTGTGTCGAGCAAGTGGAAGAAGTAGAGTTTAGCTAGAACTCTGCCTTGGTGGTTGAAGACTCAGTCAAATCATTTGAATGGGAGGTGGAGAGTGAATGGTGGAGCAAATTGGGGAGAGAATCATAGGATTCAAAGTGTGGGAAGAGGTGGCCAAAAGTGGGGCTCTAGCAAAGGGAATTTTTGGCTGGGTAAGTGAGTTTTGAGTAGCATATTTGGCTTTGTGTAAAGGGAGTGTCGTTTCTCTAAGTGTTCATTTGAGAGAGATTTTTACTCTTTTTACATTTTGGCTAAAAACATTTCGGGTCTTTTGTTGTAACTTTCTTTGTCGAAACCTCATTTTCCTCTCATTTGTTTTTCTTATTATTCTTTTCAAACATTTTCGTTACTTGTTGTCACTTAAACAGTGTTGGCTGAATCCTCTTCTGACCTCTTTCTTCCTATAGCCAAATTTGGACTCTTTGGAGTGGCTGCTTGTGCTGAATCTGGTCTTCCCATTCGACTTATCTCTAACCTAAGGTAATGGTTGTTTCTTTCCCTACTTTCTTTTCTTGTCTCTCATGTGTTTCCATAGCTGAAATTGCTACTCGTTTTCCTTCTAGTTTTGACTTACTTTATCTTTTCTTTTCTCATCATGGAATTCTTATTTTGGTTTAATCCCATAGCCGAATCTATCTCTATTCGGTTCTCTTTGATCAAGGTAGTACGTTCTTTTTTTCTATTCTTTTTCTCCTTTTCTCTTTTTCTTTTCTCTCTGCTATAATAGAACTCTCACTTTTTGCCAAGGTCAAATCAGCTCATTGTTCTATTTGGGATTCTTCTTATTATGGTAAGAGCCGAATCCTCTAAGGTACTCTGGTGCAAACTGCTTCATGGTTTTCTTCAATTATTGGTAAGTAGGGGCATGGCCGATTAGGGATGGAAGTTTTCCTTATCTTGCTGAGTTCTTAAGCCTGATAGCCTTGTCTTTGTGAACTTGGAGTAACGGTTTTGGCTTATAGTCCTTTTTAGGGACCCAACTTCGTAATCGAAGGAAGTAACCAAGCATTCTAGCATAACAAAGAGTTGTCGTTGGGGTTGGTAAGTATGGTGGTTCATTATCAATCTCAATTTTGGGGAAGTATTATGGATTAAGATTAACCGCTAGCTATTGTGATCTCAGGTGTTTGGGAAGTGCCGAGTATCGTAAACTCGTTAACAGGTGTGTAATCTCACACCCATTTTGATGAAAGCTTGTGATGTTCTGTAAAACAGCCAAAAGTCAAAAAGCCGAAAATTCGGCAACTGTGACCACTCGAGCATGTGAGCGCTCATAGTGGTAAATTGAGATACAAATCATGACGTTAATTCGTTGAAGGTGTCACAAGCACTCTCACTATATCGAGGTCAGAATCGCCTAATCAAGGTAAAGCAGCCAAATGGGCCCAATGGGCTATCCAACCCACTTGGGTAAAACTGATGGAAAACTAGCAAATGATAGGCCCGAATGTAAAATTTGCAAATCTGGAATTGGAACCATGTATTTTGGGCTACACGAGTGTGTGGGCCCGTTTGGGCCTAAAATGGGTTTTAGGCCCAATAGATCTGTAGAGACCCAAAAAGGGTCCCGTGTCACTCGAGGTGACAGTAGGCCTTCAGAAAGGCTGTTAAATGTGAAATTACTAAAAAACCCCTGAAGGGTAAATTACAAGAATACCCTTGGTGGGTAAATGACTGAAATACCCTCGGTGTGTAAAATTATTGTTATACCCTTAGGGGTTAATTAGTATGATTGTATGTATTCTGTTTAACCGGTTATGATGATAATTTATTTTATAAACTATTTTTTATATATGCTTTGCATACATGACATTCTACATGGGATTGGGATATTGATGATCGGAGGAAGTGTATTCTGGTATTCTGCCACAATCTGTTTGGTGGCTATTCCACATATATTCTATCTGGTGGCTATGCCACGTATATTCTGATTTCTGGTGGCTTTGCCACAAATTCTATGATGAGCAGCTTGTCTGCCCTTTTGGTGTGTAGTGGATGGGTGGGTTGATTTAGAAATCCCCACAGGTATGTTGGGCTAGTACGGGTCGTGTGTAGCAGATGGATTATTAGGTTGGGATATATACTCTAGTTGCATTATCATGATTATATAGCTAAGGCCTAGATTGTTACCGAATAGGGCTTCGGCCTAGTCTACTTCTATATTGGCTTCGGTCCAATCTGTTTCCGTATGAGCTCGGCCCAGTTAATGACTAATTAAGGGATTACACACTGAGTTCTCGTAACTCACCCATCTACTTTAACCTTGCAGGTGATCCCTAGCGTTGATGATTTGGAGTTGCGGAGGACTTTGTGGTGGCCATACATAGTAGTACTTCTCACGTACTTTAGTAAATTTCAAGTTTTTGCTTTATTTTAAGGATATAATAATTTGGGTTTAATATTTTGTAAGGCCAGTGGACTTAATTTTTCTTTTAAACTTTCATTTCGGTTATTTTCAAACTATAAATGATTAAACTCGAGATTTTTCCTACAACTAAAATTATGGTTTTCAAAATATCACATTTTGCAAATCACTGAATCTCATTTTGATTGCAAGCAAAGTTTTTCAACAATGACAATAAAAACAACGTTTTTATAAGAAAACCATAAAGACAAATCGGGTTTTCATAAACAAAGCTCGAAGCTTTCAAAAGAAAATGAATTTTTTTACGAATGCACAAGTTTTTATACAACCCTTCTTTGTGACATGCCAGATCCGGTCATGACGTCTAGGCCAGGTTTGGGGTGTTACATCTGGCCACACAGGCGTGTGTCCTCGATTTGAAGAAAAAAATTTGCTAAGTGTTGAAAATTTCCTGAGTTATCGATTTAGTCCCGAACCACTCCCAAAGCTTGTTTAAGGCCTCTAGGCTCTTAATCGGGACAAATTGATTGAGATTGAATGATGAATGATTGAATTGAACAATTTTATGTTAAATAGTTATTTAATTGTTTCGTAAGTCCGGTAATACTCATTAACCTTATTCCGGTGTTGAATACGGGTGAGGGGTGTTACACGTGTCAACCTCTACAATGAAGCTGGTGTAGTCGTTTTTTTTTTTTTTTGTTGCTTGTTCCAATCCTTCATTTATTTGGCTCGTAATTCTATTTACTACTAGAGAAAGGTACCACCGATAATACTTTTGAAAGATTTTAGTGACTACTTAGTGGATGTCATAGGTACACCTGCCTATTTGCATAATGTCGTCACTAGGTGGGGAAAGAAGACTCCCACCTTCCAGCTACCAATGCATCTTCTCATGTCCTGATGAATCCATTTATCGATATATACCTGCTTTTTCTGCAAAATAGCATAAAATAACACTGCTCTAAAAGTATTAACGTTAGAAACATTTAAAGTAGGTATGATTCTTGTCCATACAAATTGGATCCACATTCTAGCCTCAGGAAACATGATCGCTTGATGAAAGGATACTAGGATATTGGTACCTATGCGATATTTCCATTCACCCCTACCTTCAGTTAAGAAGTTTGTAATGTTATCCATATCTATGTCTCAAAAATATTCCAGATCAGTTTCATCAATTAAATCTTTTTCATAGTATAGACCATTATAAGAGTCACAAATAATATGATGGGATACTCTAACCTCTTTCCTTTGTACAGGGACCATATCCCACATATAACCTTCAATGATTCTAGACTCTTGGTCCTGTAATGATGCATAAAATTCTTAAACCACAGGGACCACAACACTCTCTTTAGAGATCGTCCAAAAATGTTCCAATCTATGATATCGCACTAAAGGCCATATTTCCTCACACAAAATCATGGATGGATCAAATCCTCTCTCTTGGATGAATGTTTTTCCTTTAAGTTCATTAAAATATTTTTCAACATTCATATTTTGAAAAATAAAGGGATTTTGAACCATCGATAGCTCCATTTTTATGGTTCGCCTAACTTTTCTAGGAGGCATGATATTTCAATCCTAAGCAAATAATTTAATGGAACAGTAAAAAGTTTGAGTTTAGGAACCTTTAACCTTTAATATATAGTTGAAGTGCATTTGAATTCCTTGCTTTCCCACGATGTTCCTGTTCCTTGTTGCCCTGAATGTGGTTGAAGTGTTTGCAAAGAATAAATAGAATGTGTAAGAAATTAAGGGTTTAAGGTTTAAGAGTGTTGAGAGATTTGAGAAAGTTTGAGGGATTAGGGATTAATGGGTGTTTTAATTAGAAGTAGATATGGTTTTAGGTTATAAAATAAGGTTTAAAGTGTTATGAATTGGGTTAAATGAATAGTAAGTCACTGGGTTGAGCGAATGGGTCGGGCCAACCCTACAGAAAATTGCTGCAATGTCGCGACACAAGGGTTTCATGTCGTAACATCCCTGTCAGTACACCATTGTTGTGACATAGGGGTTCCATGTCACGACACGTCCATCAATTTGGATGTCTGAAGGAAACTGTCTGCTATGTTGTGGCACTAACTTTATTTCGACTAAAAACGTCCAGTTTTAATGATGTTTCAATTTAGAGATGAACCTAATCAAATAAAAGTCAAAATCTAAACTAGATGATTAGTTAAATATACATCAATTTACAAAAGCTAAGCAGTAATTCAACTAATTTTAACTTTTACTGTCAGATTCATTCGATAGTGTCATTAATGCACCGATGGAGGATTTTCTTGTTCTGTGGGTATTGGTCCATCTTCCATCGTGCCATTCCACCTATGCTCGTTTGTCCCTTTCCTTAAACTTGTTTATTCTTTTTACATACATAAAACGAAGTGTGTCCCTTGACTCAAGGACGTTAAAAAAAACTTTTTTACATTGTTCCCCTAACTTCCTCCTACTTCATCGCTTGATTGATGGCCACATTTAAAAGTTTCAGTCTCACCTTAATTTTCATAGTTAATTCAATTTTTTCTAAATCAATGGTGGATCTAGAAGTGACTAAAAAGGGTCTTCCTAATAAGATCGGTACCCCATGATCTTCTTCAAAATCAAGTACCACAAAATCTATGGGAATAAATAAAACTTCACACTTTGACTAACACATCTTCCAATACACCTTTTGGATGTACTGAAGACCTTTCAGCCAACTGTAATATTATTTGAGTAGTTTTAAAATACTTTAACTAAAGTTTTTCAAAAAAGATAGAGGTATTAAATTAATGTTAGCTCCTAGATTGCCTAGAACTCTATTAAAATCAGTGCTCCCTATCTCGATGGGAATAGTAAAACTTCTTGGGTCTTTCAATTAAACATTTAAAGTAACTTGTTCTCCTACCTTAATTTTCTTACGCCTAGCCATCATCTCCATTAAAAAATTAGCGTATTTGGAAACCTTTTCAATTAACTCAATTAAAGGTAGGTTAATATTTAATGTTTTAAATAGGTTTAGGAAACTTACAAATTCATCCTCATCCCACTTCTGCTTTTCTTCTAGTCTTGAAGGGAATGGGATTTTTGTACCGGCAAAATCTTTAGTTATTTCCTTATCTGTCTGTGCTGCCGGTGTGATTACCTCCTCTGATCTTGGCTCATTTTCAGCTCCAAGGGTACTTCACGAGGTTTGTAATTCTTCTCCGCAATTGTCTCCGACGTAGTGGTTTCAAGGCTAGTTAGTACTTTGCCCGATCGGAGTGCAGTTGCTTGCACATGCTCCTTACCTTCTTTCCATGGATTATCTTCCATGTTGCTAGGAATACTTGTGCCAATTTGTCTTTTAATGTCACCCATCATGCTCATCAATTGGCTTATTTGATACTCAAGTTTATTCAATGTTCTTGTTGAATTGGTGCACTCAGACTGTACATGTTTTTAAAAAATTGGATCAAGTGTTGGTTTTAAACTTACAGATTTTGATTGTAATAAAGCGTCGAATTCTCTACTGCAACACTAGTTTTGGTATTTTGGTTAACAAATTGCTAATCCATAATGCTTGAAGAAAAATTGTTAAGGAAGTAATCAACTTGGGCCTTAGTTTAATTTTGGAAACAGTAATTTAATGTTTTCATAAATTAGGTAAGGCCACTACTAGTTTCGGTAATGTACAAGCAAAAGTGACATTTTTTTTTTTGTTCTGAAAATTTTTTTTAAGAGAGTTAGAACATTATTTTTGTTTTGGGACATCTCGATGGTCAATGTGTCCTACAAAATCTGATTAAAACTTTTAGGCAGGGTTTTGGGGTGTTACAAAGATTATGTAGCATCCTTAAATTGGGCCTAGGAGAATTGAGCCCAATGGGCCTTGAGCGTAGTAGCATTTAAATTTTTGGAGAATAAGAGATCAGCTTAAATGCAAGTTGGACCAATTAGATAAGTGCATTTGGAAGGTTAGGGGGCTTCTATGAAGTCCCGGGTTCAAGTTAGGCCTTAGGAGAAATTTTGGTTTTAGGTGAAAAAAACCCTGGAGGTTGGCGGGTAGTCCTTAAGAATAAAATGTGGAGGAAAATGACACAAGTGAAGTGTGTGATGTAGTGGCAAAGTGACGCCACTTAAGGACAAGGGAATGACGCCACAAGGAAGGAAGGAGGTCCAAGGTTCTAGTTGTAGCGTTTGCATTCCTTTTAGATTATTTTTATTAAATGAATTTAGACCTTGGCCATAGGGTTATATTTAGTTGCGCATGGTTTAAAACACAATGAGCTAGTTGGTAAAGTGGCCAGCAGCGTGGATTATGTTACAAAGGAGCCTGGGTTCGAATCTCATGAGAAGCAAGGGAGTATTTATTTTGTGGATTGGACGGAAGAGTTTCAGTTGAATTTAAACTCTACTGACGGAGGGATCCCACATCGGAAAGATACAAAGAAGGAAGGTGAAGAGCTAGCTATATAAAGAGCATTCCAAGAGGAGAGTAAGATACCTTGGTGGGCGTTTGGGCACAGGAGTGGTCGTAGCGCGGTTTAACACTAGAGTCCTATCAGGTGTGTAACTCTCTCTATTCTAGTTATAGAGCGGCAAATACCGAAGTGTCGGACACGACAATAGTAGCCACAAGAGCGTGCGAGCGTACGTGTGGGGCTTCGACGCGATAGTTGAGGCCATCAGTAATATTCTTGTGGGTTGGGGCTGCTTGGGCCGCGATGGGCTGAAGTGGGCCCAATGGGCCCGTAGGCCCAATTGGAATAAATTGTATAGTATATAGTGAGCTAGACTAGGTGGGACCTATATACGTGGCTAGATTTGTGTTAGGTGGGTCACACGAACGCAGGGCTCAAATGGGTCAAATCGTTTTAGGCCCAACAATTCCAGAAAGACCGAAAATGGTAGTTGAGCCGCCAAGGCGACATTGGGTTTTGGAAAGGCCATTCTGTACAAAATGACCTGAAATACCCTTAGTGGGTAAATTACCAAAATACTCCTGAAAGGTAAATTACAAAAATACCCTTAGTGGGTAAATTACGAAAATATCCTTGGTGGGTAAATTACGAAAATACCCTTGGTGGGTAAATTACGAAAATACCCTTGGTAGGTAAATTATAAAAATACCCTTGGTGGGTAAATTACGAAAATACCCTTGGTAGGTAAAATTACTGTTATACCCTTAGAGGTTGGTTAGCTTGATTATGTTGTATATTATTATTCTGATTATGATGGTAATTTGTTTCATACGTTATTTTATATATGTCTAGCATACATGACATATTGCATACACGAATTATTATGTCATAATGCATGGGTATAATGAGAGGAGGGGGAAGATTGATATCTATGACTTTGGGTCACCAGTGGTTTGGCACCACCAGTGGTTTGGTACCACAGTTGATATTTGTGACTTTGGGTCACCAGAGGTTTGGCACCTCATAGCGACTCGTCCCAGTGGCTTCGCACTCACGTTGGGTTGGCCCCACATTTGATAAAACGGATTGTCGCCATGATTTGGTATCACAACATGGGTTGGCCCCATTTATGGATTATTCGTGACTTTGGGTCACCAGTGGTTTTGCACCACATTATATTGATATCTGTGACTTTGGGTCACCAGTGGTTTGGCACCACCAAAGGGTTTGGTACCACACGGGTAGAATCGGAGTTTTGGATGGTTAGGTTTTAGGTTGCATGACATGCATATTTTCATATGAAATTGTGTAAGGGTTTAACACCCGCTGGATGGGATTTACACATCGAGTCTCGATGACTCACCCTTAGTTAAATTTTGCATGTAATCATTAGATTGTGGATTTGGGAGCCGAGGTGGACTCGTAGAGGCCATACATATGTTTACTCGTAAATTCGTTTCTTTTATTTGGACTTATTTTATTTGGGTTTTGTTATGTAATAAGGCCTTGGGTATTTTACTTGGTTTCAATTTTCAATTTGGTTATCGCTATTATTAAATGATCAATATGGGATTTTCCGAAATGATAATAAACTGTTTCTTATTCAAAATTACTTAAACTCAATTTTTCGCAACAACTATAAAGAATACGAGTTTTTAATGAAGCATACGCTTTTAGACATTCCTTTCATGTGACATGCCGATCCGTCGTAACGCTTAGGCTGTATGGGTGTTACAATTATGGTATCAAAGCCAGGTTTAAAAATGTTTTTCAAATTTTGGTTGAAATATGGTTTAGAAAAATATATATCTTTTTCCTGGAAGTATGGCACCCGAGTCTCCAGCACCAATCCGCACTGTAAGTTTCCTGATACTTTTCTTTGTTATATGTTGTATTTCGGGTATCTATTCTGTGTGTTGGTTTGGATGTGATGTTCAGACATAGAGTTAGGTGCGTATGAAACATTCGTCTATTTTAATGGCTAGGTGTTTTTGAGTATGTGTAGGGGTTTTAAATTCTAGTTAAAAGATATTAGTTTTATTAAGATCAGAGTGCGCAGCAAGAGCGTAATGTGGTAGGTTAGGATGTGTGACTGCTAGTTAGTTGGAAATTTCGAGAACAAAATTTCTTTAAGGAGGGTAGATTTGTAACATCCTGAAATTAGGCCTAGGAGAATTGAGCCCAATGGGCCTTCAGCGTAGTAGTGTTTAAATTTTTTGGATAACAAGAGATCAGCTTAAATGCAAGTTGGACCAATTAGATAAGTGAGTTTGGAAGGTTAGGGGGCTTCTATGAAGTCCCGGGTTCAAGTTAGGCCTTAGGAAAAATTTTGGTTTTAGGTGAAAAAAACCCTAGAGGTTGGCGGGTAGGCCTTAAGAATAAAATGTAGAGGAAAATGACACAAGTGGAGTGTGTGGTGTAGTGGCAAAGTGACGCCACTTAAGGACAAGGGAATGACGCCACAAGGAAGGAAGGAGGTCCAAGGTTCTAGTTGTAGCGTTTTCATTCCTTTTAGATTATTTTATTAAATGAATTTAGACCTTGGCCATAGGGTTATATTTAGTTGCATGGTTTAAGACACAATGAGCTAGTTGGCAAAGTGGCTAGCAGCGTGGATTATGTTACAAGAGAGCCCTGGTTCAATCTCCGAGAAGCGAGGAGTATTTATTTTACTTGATTGACTGATAAGCGTTTCATTTGAATTTAAACACTCTTGACGAAGGATCCCACATCGGAAAGATACAAAGAAGGAAGGTGAAGAGCTAGCTATATAAAGAGCATTCCAGAGGAAAGTTAAGATACCTTGGTGGGCGTTTAGCACGTGGAGTGGTCGCAGGTTGCTTAACACTAGAGTCCTATCCTGTGTAACTCTCTACTCTAGTTGTAGAGCGGCAAATGCCAAGTGTCGGACATGGCAATAGTAGTTACACGAGCGCAAGAAAGCACGTGTAGGGCTTCGATGTGCTAGTTGAGGCCATCAGTAGTATTCTTTGGGTTGGGGCTACTTGGGCCGCGATGGGCTGAAGTGGGCCCAATGGGCCCATAGGCCTAATTGGAATAAATTGTATAGTATATAGTGAACTAGACTAGGTGGGACCTATATATGTTGCTAGATTTGTGTTAGGTGGGCCACATGAGCGTGTGGGCCCAAATGGGTTGAAATCGAGTTTCTGGCCCAACAGTCCGATAAAGACCGAAAATGGTAGTTGAGCCGCTCAAGGCGACACTGGGCCTTTGGATAGGCCATTCCAGGTACGAAATTAATGAAATACCTTTAGTGGGTAAATTACCAAAATACCCCTAAAAGGTAAATTACAAAAATACCCTTGGTGGGCAAATTACGAAAATACCCTTGGTGGGTAAATTATGAAAATACCCTTGATGGGTAAATTACGAAAATACCCTTGGTGGGTAAATTACAAAAATACCCTTGGTGGGTAAATTATGAAAATACCCTTGGTGGGTAAATTACGAAAATACCCTTGGTAGGTAAATTACAAAAATACCCTTTGTGGGTAAATTACAAAAATACCCTTGGTTGGTAAAATTACTGTTATACCATTAGAGGTTGGTTAGCTTGATTATGTTATATATTATTATTCTGATTATGATGGTAATTCGTTTCATACGTTATTTGATATATGTCTAGCATACATGACATACCGATGCACTAATTATTATGTCATATTGCATGGGTATGATGAGAGGAGGGAAGATTGATATCGTGACTTTGGGTCACAAGTGGTTTGGCACCACCAACCGGTTTGGTACCACAGCTTGATATTCGTGACTTTGGGTCACCGAGGTTTGGCACCTCATAGCGACTCGTCCCGGTGGTTTCGCACCACGATGGGTTGGCCCCACATTTGATAAAACGGGATTGTCGCCAGTGATTTGGTATCACAACATGGGTTGGCCCCACCTATGGATTATTCGTGACTTTGGGTCACCAGTGGTTTGGCACCACATTATATTGATATCTTTGACTTTGGGTCACCAGTGGTTTGGTACCACACGGGGTAGAATCGGGAGTTTTGGATGGTTAGGTTTTGGGTTGCATGACATGCATATTTTCATATGAAATTGTGTAAGGGTTTAACACCCGTTGGATGGGGATTTACACACTGAGTCTCGATGACTCACCCCTTAGTTAAATTTTGTAGGTAATCATTAGATCGCAGATTTGGGAGCTGAGATGGACTCGTGGAGGCCATACATATGTTTACTCGTAAATTCGTTTCTTTTATTTGGACTTATTTTTATTTGGGTTTTTGTTATGTAATAAGGCCTTGGGTATTTTACTTGGTTTCAAATTTTCAATTTGGTTATCGCTTATTATTAAATGATCAATATGGGATTTTCCTAAAATGATAATAAATCGTTTCTTATTAAACTCGATTTTTCGCAACAACTATAAAGAATACGAGTTTTTTAACTAACATACGCTTTTAGACATTCCTTTCATGTGACATGCCGATCCCCGTAACGTTTAGGCCGGGTTTGGGGTGTTACAGATTATCTTTTAAAAGGTATGTATGTATGTGTGTATCTATGTATGTATGTATGTATGTATGTATGACAAGGTACTTGAATTGATAGCTTCATTTAATGACATCTAGAAACTCTTTCTAGTTGTCATGTAAACAAAAGCAAAATTATTGTGGATTAAAATTTTTATAGAAAATTTAGAGAAGTTTTGGGTTTTTCTAAGAAAATATTTTAGCTTTCTTCTTCGTGGGACAGATATGAAGAAAAAAAGAAATAGTATAGTAAATGTAACACCCCCTCACTCAACCCGATCATCGGACCCGAGCTATAGGATGCTACCATAACTAACCAAGCATAACACAAAAAAATCATCTTTAAGCATTCCACTAAATAATAAACATGATATAATCCAAGAAAAATATGATCTATAAACATATTCGAGTTCCAAACAAGCTTATGAAGCTCTTAGACCAACTCGAAAACAAGTCAGGACTAATTTGAAACTTTTATGAAAAGATAGGTAAAAGTAAAACATAAGTCACACGGCCATGTGGCCAGGCCATGTGGGACTAAAACACACAGTCGTGTAGCCCAACTGTATATAGGAACTAAGACCGTGTATGCAGACTCACACTGCTGTGTCGAAATGTCGTGTAACTAACTATGGTCATGTTGGACCTAACACGATCATGTCACCTGGCCATGTGAAAGACTGTGACCGTGTGCATCATTTGTTATGCTAAACATATAAACCACACAGTTGTGCCATATGCCCGTATATAGCACACGACCATCTGTCAAAACCGTGTGTATGCCTAATTAGTACCCTACAAGGCAAGTTACCACACCAAACATCCAAATATACCACAACCATGCAATATAACATTTCTCAACCTATTAAAAGACATCAAAACCATGCCAAAAAGATACTTATATCATTCATCCTAACTGCCTAACCAACATTCCATAATTGGCACCTCAATTCAACAATTCATATACTACCATTCATCATCATTCATGCCGCAGTATTCATACTTAACATTCACATATGTTCAACATTTCAAATTCCAATATTTCATCAATAAATTTCATCCTTTCTAATTGTCAAAATTCATCAAGTAAAATACACCATATTGACCAAAACATATATGCAAGTCATGTTGTAAATGAACCAAAATAAGATCATCACTTTCAAACATTATACTTATATCCACATTAAAATGAACTAAAACATAAGTTTCAATCTCACTCACATATGCATATCCATTAGCTTGAGTAAATCACATTTCAAGTTGGTTATTCAGTTACCACTTCATCATATCTCATAATAATACCAAATTATCCAACATCATCAAACCAAGATCATGAACATCCAAAATAAATTTAAACGCAAATACAACCCTATATACATGCCATATAACCAAACCTGGAATAAATAAAGATTATCGATTAGAGACTTGATAGTGTAGATATGAGTTGATCTGATTCATGCATTCTGCAAAAAAAACTATTTAGAAATAGAAAAGCAAACAAAATAAGCATTACGAATGCTTAGTAAGCTCGTATGAAATTCATTTAACCTACCTCGATAAATTTACAATTACATTATGAAAACATAATGTAACAAGTACAGATATCATTTGGCATCTTGTTACATCCACAAGTAAATCACTTAACCCTTCCAGAGGTTAGTACATTATATTACACAGGCTTACGATATAATCGTTTAACTTTAATACTATCCAAAACACATTTGGCCAATTATAACTCAAATCATTTTGTTCATTTATCATTCACAACTTAAAACAATATAACTCACCTCAGTTCACATTTAATTAAATGGACTAACTACTATATAGTTCCTTGTTATCACAATTTAACAACAATAGGTGACATTATCACACACGAATCAAATAACATTTCTAATAATACCATTTAATCTATGTCAAAAACATTCAACAAGTACAACTTTTATGTCATTCTATTCTCATGTATCCATTTTAGATTTAGTATTCACATTGTAACACCCCAAACCCGGCCTATGCATTAAGCTCGGATTTCAGCATGCCACACAAATTAAACGTACATTCAAATCATTTAACAATGTAGAAATCAAATTCCAAAACGATTAAGAGAGTGACTTTATCGAAAAATCGAAGTTCATTGAAAACCATAATTAAAAACACAAGAGTTTATCATTTGATCTATAGAGTAGTAATTGATTAAAACTTTGGATTTATTTAGTTGAAATATTTCATCGAAAAGTTTTAAAAGACTTTCCTAAGTTTCAAAGAATATTTAAGAAAAACCTTTATTTTATACGAGAGTTATAGAAAACATTTATAAAAACTAAACCAATCCAACTTAGGAAAACTAAAACATAATAAAATCCATCCACATAATAAAATCCATAATTAAAGAGGCCTCTTTACATCGCCATAAAAATAGTACTTAATAAAATTTATTAAAGAAGTCTTAAAGTTTTATAAACCACTATTTGTAGTATAGCCTCCACACAAAGTCATCTCCGACCCAAGTCTTCATCAATTATTATTACCTGAGAGGGGTAAAAAAATTGGGGTGAGTTACTTAGAACTCAGTGTGTAACTCACTTACCTTAGTCCACTGGGCCAAAACCATTTAAGCATTTATTTGGGCCTAAGTCCATTACAATTATAATAATTTAGCATGTATAAAATGCAAGTGATATGCAATTCCCAAAACCAAACCTAAATTTCCATCCGCTACACACCACCCATACCAACCAAAGACACCGTGGGGAGCTTTAGTCAACCACCCGCCAACACAATCAAGTAGGCATTAAGTCAGATTTCAAATTTTGTGGACAAGCCAACGGATTCACAGAGTTTACATGGCATTTGCCATTTTTCAGAATTGTGGCAGAGCCACCAAAATATTGTAGCAAAGCTACCAAAACTTCTCTTCGTCAAATAGCCCAACCCATGCAATCATGTATATAATATGCATAACAATCCATTCATATAATTATTCCAACATAAGGCCCATTACAAAAGTTATTACAATGTGGCCCATTTCAAATTTTGGCCTACGAAATCTCATATCACATATGACCCATTTATCAATTATCATATATGGCCCAATTATCAAATATCACATATGGCCCATTTATCGATTATCACATATGGCCCATTTATCAATTATCAAATATCACATATGGCCTAATTATCAAATATCACATATGGCCCATTTATCACTTTTATCGAATTAGCCCGTTAAGGGCAATTTTGTAATTTTCATGATCTTAATACCAATTTCAAAACTTTTATCATTAAGGTGATAAATATGCTATTCTTCCCGATTTCACTAACTTGTGATTTCATCCACCGATTTATACGATATAATCATCTAACCCATGAGATACGGTGTGAGATTACACACCTGATTACGGTGAGAACTACACTTTCCTGCTCGTCGATATCTAAACACATATCACGATGGATTAGAACACTAATATTTAATATAAAACTATTCTAATGTTAAGCGATCTAGATCTTACCTTCGGAATCTCGAACAACCACTATTTGCGATTTCTCTCCGATCAAAGGTTCAGAACCACGAGTAAACAATGGTTCGGGGGTACGTATGACTTCGAATAATTGATTTTTGCCGGATGAGGGTCCACAACCCGGTGGAAAGTCTCAGATTCCCGAAATAGTCCTTCTCTTAAACTTAGGGGGAATAGCGGAACCACCCCTCTTTCGAACACTATTTACTACCCTTTTTGTCCCTATCTTGATTGTCTCACAAATATCCTCGTTCCACAATATGACAATCGAGCGATAACGTCCCCTAAAATGAAATTGATTAATAAACCATTTATATCCATATGTCGAGTAATATGAAAATCCTTAATAATCCCTTACCTTAACACCTTAATTCAATTCCAACGATTTACGACGTTTATGAACACTTGAGTTTTGGCCCTCCACTAAGTTTCTATGATAAAGAAAAGATTAGAATGAGATATGGTATGATGATGGTCTCAATCTAAAATGGTCATCCCACACCATGTATAGATTCGGCACAAAAGAAAGGGAAAATAACAATTCCAAAATATTGTACTAGCCACTTACCAATTGATTAAAGTGTGAATAGAAAGAAAAATGATTGAGAAGGAGATATGTGAGTTGTAGAAAATTCGGTTATGAAGGGAAATTAAAGGAGATGGTGCTTAGTAACATTCGGCCATGGTGAAAATAAAAGGGAGAAAAATGTGTAAGAGATTTTTGTAAGGAGAAAGAGATGAATAAGGGTAAAGGAAAATAAGGTGTTTAGGTTTCGATTCTTTTCAAGAATGGAAGATGAACAAAGAAATGAGTTTGAGGCTTGTGGGCATTCGGCAAAAAGAAAAGAAAAGAGAAAATGGCCTTCCAAGGTCTTGGTGATTTCAGCACTAGGGAGAAATGGTTTGAGAGAATAGGCAAAATAAGACCGAAATGGTCAAAATATGAAATGATTAAAGAAAAGCAAAGATATTACCTATTGCTCAAGGTGCATTCGGCTAAGGAGAGGAAATGGAGAGAAAAGTTTTGGAGAAAAGCACAAAAATGTCCAAATGCCAAAATGACCAACTAACACCTAAACCTTACCAAAGCCTTCAAAATTTCGGTCACCCCCTAGCCCCTAAAATCGTCCAAGTACATGGCCTCAAAGTCAAAGTTTGGCCACTCCAAACTTTCCAAAACATCTTCCTCGATATGTGCCTTGTGTTCCCCCTACATACCTTATTCAAATGATTCCTTTCCCTAAGTTAACACTTGCCTTTTTCACATGGTCTTCTTGCCATAAAAATTTAATCCAACTCATCCTAATCCTTATCCATGATCGACACATGATAAGAAAAAGAAAAAATAAAAGCTTTCAAATTGCATGCTATGAAACACCTCAAACCCGACCCACGAGCCTTGACCGGATATGGTATGTTCCCCGGTGTAAACCGTTTCAAATTCTTTTGTTACTTAGGAAAAACTTGTGTGTTTTTAAAGAAAGATTGTTTTGGGTTGGGCTTGAGTTGAAAACAAGTTTATTTCTTATTTAAAATCCTTTACTTTAGGTGTCAAAACGTTTGGGCTTCATTTTTAAAAAAAAAATGATTACTTAATCTTTTAATAAATAAAGGTTTGTAAGCTTAACAAATAAAAACAGAATAAAATAATTCTACTAAGGCCTTATTACATCAAATAATAATTCCCACATTTAAATTCAAAATACTTAAAATAAAATAGTCCAAATAAAAGAAATCTAAACTTCACATGGCCTCCACTAATCATCTGCTGGCCCGGTCCATCACTGGTCGTCACCTAAAAAGTAATCCCACAACGGGGTGAGTCAACAGACTCAATGTGTAACCAACACTAAAATTTAATATTTCGTGCATACATTATCATTCATGTTCATTAAACATTTAAACAATATGATGCAACCGAACCCAAACCTATATGCCATCCGCTACACACCAATTGCATTCATCCCGCACACCGTGGGACTACTAAGTCAACCCTCCTTCCGCTACACTCCATATCGCGGTCTTAGGTCACCGCATTCGTGGTCTTAGGTCACCACATTCAGATTTCTGTGGTCTTAGGTCACCACATTCAGATTACTATGGTCTTAGGTCACCACATTCAGATATCATGGTCTTAGGTCATCGTGTTTGTGGTCTTAGGTCACCACATTCACTTCCCCAAAAATAATAAACTCATATGCCCCATGTAATAGTAATATGCATAAATATGCCAGAGTTCACATTCTTATTCTTATTCTCATGTTACAATTAACATATTTCATAATCCTAGTAGGAGTAGGAAACGTACCTTAGTACTTTGTACCATAGTATGGTACCTTAGCCATATTCACATTCTTATAAACATGCACATTTAATTTAAAACATAGCCATGAACATATTAAAACTTAGAGTAGGGTACACACCTGATTCGTTTAACGATTTCACTTGAAATCTCGAAATTCGATCTACTACCTTAGATTTTTAATGCCTACATTCGGCCAACATGGTAATATTTAGCAAAGGCCTATTCGGCCATAAAACCAAATCCTAGTAGGATTTGTGTACTTACCTTAATCCCGATTGAATAAAAAATCAAATCTCAAAAACTTGTATTCTTCCCCCTTTGAAATCGGCTACTCACTAGATCCCTTGAATCGGTTAGTTTTCAGCTTAAAACACATAATAATAGATCTACTACAAAAATAGGGTCTTGGCGAATATTCATAGTCACTTACCTTAAGGATCTTAAATCCCAAATTCACCGAATAACTAGGGAACACGACCTATGGTGTACCTTCAGAAAAGAACTTCTCCTTCCATGATTCTATTAAGATTAATAATCGAAATTAGTCCCTAAATTTCGATAAGTCTAAAATATAAAAGAATGGAAACTAAACTTGGATCTTACCCTTATTTGAAGGAATCGATTGCACCTTTACTTCAACCTTCGAGATTCGCTACGGCTAAATGATGCTCTCACAACTTTCGACTTTTGGAGGATTAGAAAGAAAGAGAAGGAAGAATAAAAGCAGTAGGAATTTCGACAGAGAGAGGAGAATCGCTTAAGAAATTCGCAAAGGAAGAGTGAATGAATGAATGAATGGCCTTTCTTCCTTTTATAGTCGAAATTACTAGCTAGAGTCCTTAACTTGGCCACCACTCGCCTATGTGATAATTATCACTTTATCAAAAGAATTAATCCAACAATTATCTCCTAATTAGCCAAAATTCTAAAGGAAATAAAACTCCTCTTTAAGAGCCCACATGCCGTCCACCTCTCTGCTCTTTGTAGCAAAATAAAACTTCTTTTATTTGCTTCCTAAGTGACTCGATCCTGCCCAAACACACTTGCATGTGGCGCTATTTCAGAAGCCCTAAGTGGCATCTTCAGCCACTTTTCCAAGCCTATTTGTGTGTCAAATTTCACATACTTTTTCTCTTAAGGCCACCTTCACTTAATTTCCTCTTTTAAACTTTAAAACTCGACATTTCTAAGTCATTTCTAAGTTTTCAAAATTTTCGCTTGGCTCTTTAAACTTGACATCTCCTTACATTTCCTAGTTTTAAATGTTCACTTTCCTCTTTGAATCATTTCTAAATCATTTTCCTAGTTTCCATAAATGTTCACTTTCCTCTTTTGAATCATTTCTAAATCATTTTCCTAGTTTCCGTAAATGTTCACTTTCCTCTTTTTAACTTAGCATTTCGAAAATGTTCACTTTCCTCTTTTAACTTAACATTTCCAAGTTTCCAATCCTCTTTGAAACTTTAAAACTTAACATTTCTAAATCATTTCTTACATTTTCAGGACATTTCCCTACATTTCCTTACATTTCCTTACATTTCCATACATTTCCTTACATTTCCATACATTTCCTTACAGTTCCATACATTTCCATACATTTCCATACATTTCCTTACATTTCCATACATTTCCTTACATTTCCATACATTTCCTTACATTTCCATACATTTCCATACATTTCCTTACATTTCCAAGGTTCTAAAAATGCACACCACATATCACAATAAACATGCTATTTCATAAAATTAAGCAAAGATGCACACAATGGGATTCGAACCTCTTCCGTCAAAGTACTTCACTTGATGCCATAACCCTTGCACCTTAGGTGGTGTCCTTGCCACTTTTCCACATCACTTCTTGTTTTTAAATTAAAACCAATAATTGTCCAAAGCTTTCTTCCATCCTAGGATTTTAAAACCCTTAATTCACTTCCAAACACCGCCAAAACCTACTACTCATGAATTATGCACAAACGATAACCCCTAATCTAGGATGTTACGCTTCTACCCTCCTTAAAAATAATTTCGTCCTCGAAATTACTTACTAATAGTCGTACAATCCTTCTCACCAAGACTATGCTTATGTTGCAGACTCGATCTTAATAGAACCATCATACTTTCCAGCACAATTCTAAGTTCACGCCCTTAGAACTCATTTCTAACGTCGTGATTTAACTGATTAAGAAGTTTTATGTATTAAAAATTTTGTTTCACCGATTAACCGCCAAGAAGTTTTATGGAAAGAATTTTTAGAAGTGGTTCTTTCGTATTCATACATGCACACGCCTTTACATTCATACATCCATCAATCAATTATGAACTTTCGCTCATTCGAGAAATGTTGTAGTTTTCATTGTTGTTGTTTTTCCACTACCTAGGGGTATTTTCATAATTTACCCTATAGGGTATTTTCGTAATTTGTCAAAATAAGGTTCCTTGGTAATTTTGTCCATAAGGGCATTTTGGTAATTTTTAAACTCGGGGTATTTCAAAATTTTGAAATTACAGGGTATTTTTAATAAACTGAGGTAAATTTATAAATCTTAATAAATCAAGGATATTTTGGAATTTACAAAACTTGAAGGTTGTTTCGAGAATTTGTTTTAAAATCGGTGTTGTTGCAGAAATTTTTAAAGATCGGGGGTCATTCTAGTAATATTGTAACTTGGGGGTTTTTCGGTAATTTGCAGGGTAAGGGTAATTTTGTAAATAATTTTTTTTCATAATCAAGGTATTTTGATATTTTGTAAATTTAGGGTTCCTTTAAGCAAAGTTGTGAAATTTTGATAAGAACTGTGGGTATTTGGAAAATTTTCATAAACCAAGGGCATTTTTGTAATTTTACCACTAGGGGTATTTTAGTAAATTGGTAAATTAGAAATATTTAAGGAAAATTTATAAAAATAATCTTTTCAAATCAAGAGGGGTAGGATTCGAGTGGAGAGGAGGTGAGTCACTAGGACTGCTTAAATACCAAGCTCCCACCAAACTAATCCTAGACATGCGTACCATGGTTGCCACACCCTAACTCGGCGACTTAATCATGGGTTTGTTTAGTTAGGCATTTAAGTCTTATGTATTTGTTGGGGTACACTAGTCCTAGGGTTCAAATACTTATCAGACTAATCTACGTTGCCATAAAATCCCATACATTCCACATATTCAAATCACTTAAGTCAAGTACTTACCGGTGGATCATGGTCTGAGACTTAGTGGGCCATGCCGAAAAACCTGCTTTATTCACAAAAATTCTTTTTGGGCTCAACTTTGAAAACATTTTGGGCCTTAACCCAAGGCTGAGAGTTTAAAATTGGGCTCTGATACCAAACTAAAACACCCCAAACCCGGCCCACGAGCCTTGGACCGAATCTGTATGTTCCCAAGTGTAAACTGCTTCAAATTCTTTTGTTACTTAGGAAAACTTGTGTGTTTTAAAGAAAGATTGTTTTGGGTTAGGCTTGAGTTGAAAACAAGTTTATTTCTTTTTTAAAATCCTTTACTTTAGGTGTCAAAACGTTTGGGCTTCGTTTTTAAAAAAATGATTACTTAATCTTTTAATAAATAAAGGTTTGTAAGCTTAACAAATAAAAACAGAATAAAATAATTCTACTAAGGCCTTATTACATCAAATAATAATTCCCACATTTAAATTCAAAATACTTAAAATAAAATAGTCCAAATAAAAGAAATTTGAACTTCACATGGCCTCCACTAATCATCTGCCGCCCTGGGTCCATCACGGGTCGTCACCGAAAAGTAATCCCACAACGGGTGAGTCAACAGACTCAATGTGTAACCAACACTAAAATTTAATATTTTAGCATACAATATCATTCATTTTCATAAAGCATTTAAACAATATGATGCAACTCGAACCCAAACCTATATGCCATCCGCTACACACCACCCGCACCATCCCGCACACCGTGGGACTACTAAGTCAACCTCCTTCCGCTACACTCCATATCACGATCTTAGGTCACCGATTCGTGGTCTTAGGTCACCACGCTCAGATTTTTGTGGTCTTAGGTCACCACATTCGATTCATCGTGGTCTTAGGTCACCACATTCAGATATCACGGTCTTAGGTCACCGTGTTTGTGGTCTTAGGTCACCACATTCACTTCCCCAAAAATAATAAACCCATATGCCATGTAATAGTAATATGCATAAATATGCCAAAGTTCACATTCTTATTCTTATTCTCATGTTACAATTAACATATTTCATAATCCTAGTAGGAGTAGGAAACGTACCATAGTACTTTGTTCCATAGTATGGTACCTTAGCCATATTCACATTCTTATAAACATGCACATTTAATTTAAAACATAGCCATGAACATATTAAAACTTAGAGTAGGGTACACACCTGATTCATTTAACGATTTCACTTGAAATCCCGAAATCCGATCTACTACCTTAGATTTTTAATGCCTACATTCTACCAACATGGTAATATTTAGCAAAGGCCTATTCTACATAAAACCAAATCCTAGTAGGATTTGTATACTTACCTTAATGCCGATTGAATAAAAAATCAAATCCCGTAAACTTGTATTCTTCCCCTTTGAAATCGGCTACTCACTAGATCCCTTGAATCGGTTAGTTTTCAGCTTAAAACACATAATAATAGATCTACTACAAAAATAGGGTCTTGGCCGAATATTCATAGTCAATTACCTTAAGGATCTTAAATCCTGAAATTCACCGAATAACTAGAGGACACGTGGCCTATGGTGTACCTTCGGGAAAAGAACTTCTCCTTCCATGATTCGGCCAAGATTAATAATCGAAATTAGTCCCTAAATTTCGATAAGTCTAAAATATAAAAGAATGGAAACTAAACTTGGATCTTACCCTTATTTGAAGGAATCGATTGCACCTTTACTTCAACCTTCTGAGATTCGGCTATGGCTAAATGATGCTCTCACAACTTTCGGCTTTTGGAGGGATTAGAAAGAAAAGAGAAGGAAGAATAAGAATTTCGGCAAAGAGAGGAGAATCTGCTTTAGAAATTCGGCAAAGGAAGAGTGAATGAATGAATGAATGGCCTTCTCTTCTTTTTATAGTCGAAATTACTAGCTAGAGTCCTTAACTTGGCCATCACTCTTCCTATGTGATAATTATCACTTTATCAAAAGGATTAATCCAACAATTATCTCCTAATTAGCTGAAATTCTAAAGGATATAAAACTCCTCTTTAAGAACCCACATGCCGTCCACCTCTCGCTTCTTTGTAGCAAAATAAAACTTCTTTTATTTGCTTCCTAGGTGACTCGATCCTAGCCCAAATACACTTGCATGTGGCGCCATTTCAGAGGCCCTAAGTGGCATCTTCAAGCCACTTTTCCAAGCCTGTTTGTGTGTCAAATTTCACATACTTTTTCTCTTAAGGCCACCTTGCCTTAATTTCCTCTTTAAACTTTAAAACTCGACATTTCTAAGTCATTTCTAAGTTTCTAAAAATTTTCGTTTGGCTCTTTAAACTTGACATTTCCTTACATTTCTTTCCAGAAATGTTCACTTTCCTCTTTTGAATCATTTCTAAATCATTTTCCTAGTTTCCATAAATGTTCACTTTCCTCTTTTGAATCATTTCTAAATCATTTTCCTAGTTTCCGTAAATGTTCACTTTCCTCTTTTTAACTTAGCTTTTCCAAAATGTTCACTTTCCTCTTTTAACTTAACATTTCCAAGTTTCCAATCCTATTTTAAACTTTAAAACTCAACATTTCTAAATCATTTCTTACATTTCCAGGACATTTCCCTACATTTCCTTACATTTCCATACATTTCCTTATATTTCCATACATTTCCTTACATTTCCATACATTTCCATACATTTCCATACATTTCCTTACATTTCCATACATTTCCATACATTTCATTACATTTCCATACATTTCATTACATTTCCAAGGTTCTAAAAATGCACACCACATATCACAGTAAACATGCTATTTCATAAAATTAAGCAAAGATGCACATAATGGGATTCGAACCTCTTCCGTCAAAGTACTTCACTTGATGCCATAACCCTTGCACCTTAGGTGGCGTCCCTTGCCACTTTTCCACATCACTTCTTGTTTTTTAACTTAAAAACCAATAATTCTCCAAAGCTTTCTCTTCCATCCTAGGATTTTAAAAACCCTTAATTCACTTCCAAACACTGCCAAAACCTACTACTCATGAATTATGCACAAACGCATAACCCCTAATCTAGGATGTTACATGCTAGGAGATTCGAACCTCTCTCCTCAACCAGACATACATGTGCCAACACCACCTTGCTACTAGCTCATCTTATGCTAGTTTTTGACACTTAAATTTACTTAAACCTCAAAGTCACTTGATCCACTTCAAATAAATACCCTTACTAAAATTTATTCTAATTCGAATAATTCTCAAGTCTTCTCAAGACTATACTAATCATGCAAATTTTAATTATACACAAGTTAAGCACCAAAACATGCATCATATCAATGCTCAAATTTTAGGATGTTACACACATTATTTAAACAAATCCATTTCATATCATGTTTATTTTTATCTTCCAAAGAATATAGTGAATATACCTCGGATATACGGGATAATAATGCTCACACAAGTTGTGACTAAAAGTGCTCACATGAGCTATGAATCAGACATTAACCATTACACAATGCTATTCACATGAGATGTGAAAAATCCACAACACATGCTTAATCTTAGACATCGGTAAGGTATCCAGTAAATTGAGCCATTAATCATTACACAATATTGCTCACATGAGCTGTGAAGAATACACAATATATGCAAAATCTTAACCATCAATAAGGTATCCATCACCGATACGAAGTACATGCTGCATATATGTAACACCCCAATCCTGATCCGATGCTTGAATCCAAGCTACGAGACCCTACAAATAATTTTGGAATAATCACATGTAATTTAAAACATTAAATGATCATAATAATACACACAATTAATTATTATAAATGAAAATGGGACTAAATTGAGTTTTAAAATATAATTGATTATATTCGGGCATGAAAAAGGACCAAACTATAAATTTTTCAAAACCTTGGAATCCGGTATCAATACCTAATGAATGGTATCGATATCGTTTTAGCATTCTGTCAAACTTTAAAAAAAAATTGGTTAAAAAAATTTTATCGATACCCTAAGAAAAAGTATTGATGTTAACAATTAGATATTGATACCAAATTTGTATTCTCTCCATTTACAAAACTATTCATTTGGTCAAGTATCAATACATTGGTCCCTGGAATCAATACCTTTATCCAGATGGTCAAAAAATCACAAGTTTAAAAGTTTATTTCATGTCCCAACCTATATCTTAATTAATATACACAAATAGGTACACATATGACCTGCATAAGAGTCACTCAATCCATTACAAACATGCCATGATTCAACCATCATCTATTAACCATCTTACCTATTATAAACAACTAATTATGCAATTAGGTATCATTATCCTAATACTAACCAATATGTCATTTGGCACCATCACAACCAAATTCAAAACATAAACTCAATTATACATACAAGCATGTATCATCATCGTACAATTTACCTTTGTACACAATCAAAACTTACCATATCATTGAAATAACTTAATTTAATGAATGCATATACCAAAATTATCAAGTAACACATATAGCATATACTTTACCCAAGATTACCATTTTCCCACCATTTCGTGATCCAAAATCAAGCATACCATCACCACACATACTATCTTCATTTACCCTATATACATACCATAGTAATCACTAAATTCAACCTTATGCATGACAACCATTATAACAAATTACAACTTCAACTTATAAATTTAAACCTTCAACCTTAATTAGCCTATGTACATAACATATAACCATTTAAAACACAAACCACAATCAGGAGCCAAAGTAGCAACATTCAAGATTGACCCAAATCGAATCGCCTATATACATGCCACAAAATCGGGTTTTAAATTATAGAAGGACTACTAAATCAATATCGAGATAGTGTGAGTTCTTGACAATCAGCTTAACACATTTCGTAAGTTTACCATCTACAGGGAAAAAGGAAACAAGGGGGTAAGCATTACAAATGCTTAGTAAGTTCACAGGTATTAAATCCAAGTAACTTACCTCAGGTTATAATTATACACTATATATGCTACTTAGCTTGGTAAAGTTTTCCTATCATGGCAAATGGCATATAAAAAAGGTGAGTTCAACATTTATCAACCATATAACAACTCAATTGTAACACCCCAAAATAGGGTCTAGGAGTTTTAAGGGTATTTTAAGAATTTTGGCCTAGACAAGCTCGGGATTTTGTAAGGTTAGTACTCGATAATGTTTTTGACTTTGGCATCCTAACCATTAAATCAACTTTTGGAAAAGTGTTTTAGAAACCCTTAATTTTGGGAAAGGACTGATTTTTAACAAAGTCAAAATAGTAGGCATTTATGTTGAATTTTACCATTTTGTAAAATTGAACCTATTTCTTTCCTATCAACATGTTTTCACGTCAATTTCTTTATCCCCCTCATTGTGCTTCTCGTCCCTTGCCATTCCCTTGATCTTCAACTCGATTTTGATTCCCAAACCACAATACATTGATTTCCTTTCATTCCTAAGTCAATTACCATAAAAAATCCCAAGAAAAAGACCCAAAACTCCATAGATTTCATCATCTTCTTCAAACGTGAGTTTTCATTGAAACTTATTCATTCTTTTAACAAAGGTAATCATCCATGTACCCATTGCTTTTTAATGTTATTTAGACTCTAAAACTAAATTATTAGCCCTCAAATCACATGTTTTAAATAAAAACCAAAAACAAACCATTAATGGTGGATTTCGAGATTTTGAATCAAAACTTGGTTTCAAAGTGTTTTTCAACTTCTTTTAGCATGATTAGAAGGCTTTTAAAATTATCTTGAAGTTTCGTTAATGATTTCTCATGTTTTAATACATTTTGTGAAAATTATCTAAAACATGTCGAAAAATGTCGATACCATGAACTGAGTCGACTTGTCTAGTTTGAAGGTTACGAATTAGGTGTAGATGACTAATTAGATGAACGAAACTGATTTTGGGTAAAAAGATTGAGCATAGATCGAGATATTAGAATTTAAAGCTGTAATGCTAATAGTTTAAGTTACACGGGAACTTAGCTTAAAGGTTGTGTTTTAATTGGTTTGAGTGAATTATTAGTTGATACTTGACTATGGTTGTTGTGTGATTTATGTATGTAAAGCTTCAAATTCATTAGTGTAATGCCCCAAATTTGGGCCTAGAAGTATTAGGCCTATTGGGCTTTGGGCTTTGGGTCTCATAATTTTTTTTAAACCAAGAAAATGAAAAATGACATGATGGCTTTAAGGGTTTAATAAAATTGGAGTGTCTAGGGGTGTTGGAGAAGTTCTGGGTTCGAACTTTGAGGAAAAGAAATTTTTATTTAATTATTAAAGGAACCAGGCGGTGAGTAGTTGGGCTTTTAAATAAAAATAGGGAAAATGGCAACAAAGAGCCTTGTGGTGGAGTGGCTAAGTGACGCCACTTAGGGTATAGGAAGGTGGTATTATAGGCTAGCAAGAAGATCCTAGGTTCGAAACCTAGGTTAGTATTTTTTTAAGGAGTTTAATTTTTTCCTTCTAGAAGGTTGGAAGCGGTGTGATGATGGACTCTAAGGAGAGTGATCAGAAGAGAAAATTTAGGAAAAGGATTGAGGAGCTTATCGTGGAGAAAAATTAGAAGATGAGATATGTGGAAGAGGTTGAGTCGAATTGGGAATTTGGGGATAGGAAATTCGGCTATATGCTATAAATAGGTCTCGATTTTGGGGTTCTAGGCTAATGCCAAATTCTTTCTTTTTATTTTGTCGAAAACTACTTTTCTTTTCAAATACCTAAAAGCTGAAATCCCTTATTCTTCCTCTTCTATTTTTGCACTTTACAAAAAAAATATTTTAGTCATTCATTTAATTTTTTACTTTTTTTAGCTCGTAAAATTGCGTTGATTGTGAAATCACCCAAAAAATGATGGAAAATTAAATGTTTGTTAACTTTACTGACATGGCAAACACGTAGATTGTCACATATATTTTTTGTTAGCAATTAATTAAAAATTTAAAAATGTTTTTTATAAATTTAATAAATTTTAATTATTTTAATATTTTTTATATTTTTGAATTTTTTAAATTGTAAACATTAATTAATTGTTTACATGTTATCTACTTGGCAATCCACATGTATGTCACATTAGAGAAGTAATTTGCCATGAAGTACACTATTTTTTACATAATAATGCAATGCGAAGCAAGCGGGAATGTGGCGAAAGCTGAGTACCCACCCTACCAACCAGAGCGTAAAACGAAAGGCATAAACTATATAGGTAACAATTTGGATCCAATAATAATCCCTATAGTAATACTTATAACCCAGGTTGGAGGAACCACCCAAATTTTTCATGGGGAGGACAAGGAAATCAGGGAATTCAAAGGCAGCAACCTCCTCTAAATTATCAAATCTTTTATTCTCCTCACGTTGGCTAAATCTTCTGGGACTAGCTATTGCATTCATTTGGACGATTGATAAGGAATTTACGATGAGTAAAGGCGGAACTAGTAAAGTGTTAGTAAAGATGCCGACTGAGTGTGAGCAAGTGACCACTACTCCCAAGTTTAAACGACGTAAGGTGTCGGCAGTTCGGGACTTTCTGCCTGGATGCGAAAGGGGGACTACAACAGACCTCAGATTAAGTAGGCAAATCACAGTCGATCAAGGCAAGTATAGGTTGTCCTTCGGTGAATGGTTGTATTGGATTTATTTTAAGTTATTAAGTAAGTGACTAATGGAGTGTAATGTTTGAATATAGGTTCTGACGATTATGAGTACTTAGTACTCCCAGTGGTAAGGTGTGTACTTCTACCCTATGATTCGATAGTTTAATATAAAGCCGAAGGTGTGTACATACACTTCACACATGACAAAGCGGCAAAAGCTAAAATCCCAAAAAACTGAAATGCCAAAAAGCCAAAAACTAAAAGGTTGGCGCCGGCAACCACACGAGCAAGCGAATATTTGTGTAGGAACACTGATATGAGTACCAAGGCAAGAGTTGATATGTGAAATTTGAATAATGGATTGATATGGATGGTTGTATGATATATACATGATTGGGCTTAATAGGCAATATAAACATGATTGGGTAATGGACTATATACACATGATTGGGCTTAATGGGCTATATGAATGTGATTGGGCTTGATGGGCTATACGGACATGATTGGGCTTAGTGGGCCTTATTGGATTTTAAAAATGCATGCCAGGGTTTTAATGGACTCTAGGCCAAGTTCTGATAAATTCTTAAATAGCATAAAACTTAATGTTAATAATCAAACATGTTTGTGGACAAGTCGCTAGGTTAGAGTGTGGCAATGGACATGCATGTCTAGGATTGGATCTAGGGAGAGCTTGGTACTTAAGCGGTCCTAGTGACCCACCTCCTCTTCTTTGGGATCCTACCTGGTGCATAGTATCTGTTCACTTTAGCCGCGAGGACTTATTGATGGGCCAAAGTTCATAACTAAAACCCTAGATGAAAGAAATTAAGAAAATACCCCTGTATGGTAGAATTACGAAATACCCCTGTAGGGTAGATTTACAAAAATACCCCTGAGTAGTGAAATGACTAAAATACCCGTAGGTGCTTAATGTGTGAAAATGTGTATGCTGCATTCATGAGTTATATGTTGCACTTGGGTGGGTTTGATTATACGGAAGAAGATATGTGAGGATCGCATAGTCGCTTGACGACTGTGGATCCACCGGTGGCTTTAAGCCCATTATATGCTTGGCAGCCTTGCTGCAACGTTTAAGTAGTGCTACTGTTGGTGCTACCTTTGGAGTGTAGGGATGGGTGGGTTGATATTTATATCCCCACAGGAGTGTAGGGTTGGAAGGGAAATAGAATGCAGGGTTGGATTTGGGATGGGAGCATTGCATTCATGTGATACTAATGTGATATAAGGTCATTGTGGGCTAAGGCCCAAGACCACTAATTTTGATAGGGATTAGGCCCAATGTGATAATTGCATGCTGAATGGATTACCAAGGGTCGTACACACTGAGTTTGAAACTCACACCCTTTTATTTATTTTTTTAGGTGACTCTCAGTAAGCGGCTCGACATGGAAGAGGACTCGGAGGTAGCCACACTGCAAGCTACTTAGAAGTTTTTAATTATTTTCGAATGACTTTATTCTAATTACTTTATTTTCATTGGGATTTAATAAGGCCTTGTATCTCCAATTTGACTTTACATTTGGGATTTATTATTGTTTCAACTGCCTAATTATTAAACTTAAATAAATTTCTAAAGTTTAACATGGTTTTCAAAATAACTATAACATAAGTGAAACACCCCAAACCCGGCCCACGAGCCCTGACCGGATCTGGAATGCTCCTTGAGTAAAACGTAGTTACGTCCCGTATGACATTTTGAAAATCTTGGTGATTTTGAAGAAAATAGGTTTGGATTGTTCTCAAGTTAAAATCGTGTTGTAATTTAGTTTTGTGCTAAACGATATTTTTATTCTACAAAAGTTACAAGTTAAAAGAAATGCTAGATTTTAGAGTTTATTATTATTAACTTAAACACCGTAGGTGTTTGGGTTTTAAAACAATTGATGTTGTTTTACGAAAAATGTTTAATCATCTTGTTCGATGTTGTTCGTATCATAATAAAAATTTAAAATGCATAAATAAAATAGTTAAGTGATAATGGCCTTATTACATCAAAATATAACCCAAAATAAATCAAAATAAACTTAATAAGGAAACCGAAATAAAACTGAGTTGTGCATGGCCACCACTAAGTTCCTACCGACCCGGTCCATTTACTGAGTGCCATCTGCAAAAAGTTAGCCCACGAAGGGTGAGTCAATAGACTCAATGTGTAACAACCATCACAGACTCCCAAATAGTCATAACATATCATATCACATACGAGCCAATATAAACAATGATGCAACCCAAACCCACCTAGATATCCATCCACTACACATCACCCGTACCTACCAATCACACAGTGGGGATTACTAAATCGACCTTCCATCCGCTACACACCATCAAAGGCAGTCACTGCAGTCAACTGCACATCGCCCTTATAATTGTGGCATAGCCACCAGATAATGTGACAGAGTCACCAGATTTATAATATGTGACATAAGTCACCAGATAATGTGGTAGAAACCACTAGATCACTTCCCCTTTAACCTAATCACCCATATGCCCATGCAACATTCAAAACATGCTATTTATCATGCAATTTACCTTACCCCAAAATCATAATAGAAATCCACATTCTTTTCACATCAATGTTGTTAAACATTATTTACGAGAGTTAAGGGGTAACGTTCCTGAATACACTGTACCATTAAATGGTACCCTTGGCCATGTTTATTCATCATTTCACAACACATGATTAACATAATTATTATTAAACTATCGGGAAGTTAGTAGGGTTATACACCTGATTTCTAACACGATTATTGAATCCCAAAAATTTTGATCTAACGCACTAGATCCCTTTTCCTTGCTACTGATTTGGTTACCAACCAAATCTCGAAACTTCATGATCCCCCTTGCAATCGGCTAAACACTAGCACACTCAAACGGTTAGTTTTTGACTTTTGAACGAATAAGAAACAGATCTGCAACACTAGAACCCTTACCTAGATTACTTAGCCAAATCCTGAAGATCTGTCGAAGACTCCTTAAAACACCATAATTAGAATCGGCATAGCCTTTGAACAAGTAAAAGTGGCCTTTGGTCGAATAGTATGCCTTGCTTACCTTGGATCTTAAATCACGAAAAGATCTCCTTCTACCGTCGGCTACAAAAGAATCCCGAAACCCACCTTCATGGTTTTGGTCAAAGAAAGATAAGGGATTAGAGTCCTTTATTTTGGCTAATCAAAAGGGAAAAAGGAAAGAAATTGGAATAGAAGAACCCTTACCAACTAGTAGATCTGACGGAATAGAGTCTGACGGATTCGGCCAACACTCAAGGAGATAAGAGAAAAGGGTTGAGGATCTATGGTGTTTCGGCTATGATCTCAGCAAATGAAGAGAAAAGTTCTTTCGGCTTTTGAGAATGGAGGAATCGATGCAAAAAAGAAGAGGAAGGGTTGATGTCTTGTATGGTTTTTGGTTTTTGCAAGATTAAGAGAATAGGTTTAGGCTTCCAATCAAAAAGAAAAAGAAAAGAAGAGAAGAGAAGGGGTGAGGGTTTCGGTCAAGAGATGAGTAGAATGACTAAGCAATTTCGGCACTTAGCTCCCCTATACAGAACCGAATATGCCCCTCCCCAAAGTCCCCTCCATTCGGCCAACTCTCCTTCTCTCCACTCAATCCCCCTTTTCACTCCAACTTAGCTGCATCCCTAAGCTGTCAGACCCAATCTATACTTCCTCCATCAGAGTCCTTGTGTCGTCCTCCACTACTCTTCCTTGCTGAAAAATAAAACTCCAAAACGCTTCCCTTGCTACTCGAACCCCTTCACACTCCATGTGGCCCTAAGTTGTCACAAGGCCCTAAGTGGCGCCTCCTCACCACCTTACCACTGGGTTATTTGTGTCCTAATCCACATAGTAAACTCCTTAAGGCCTAGCTCCCTTAGTTCCCCGTTTTAGGCTTAAAAATCCAATAGCTTCTAAGGCTCCTACCTACACCCCAAAGTTCTTGAAGCCCACAAAACACATTCAAATCATACTCAAGCATGCAATCACATTTATTTAAGTGAAAAATGCATAACCCCTAAATCCTGGATATTACAATAAGGATGTTTTTCTTAAAACATGGGCTTTCCCCATAACTTAACAAGTTACAAGGACTTGAATCTCAAACTTAAGTTTTTAACTAAGTAAAGTCATTTTGGAATTATCCCTTTGACATGACATCACCAGATTCAGCCATAACATTTGGGCCAGGTCTAGGGGTGTTACAATTAGAGCTTGCTACGAGCTAGAGAAGCGTTAGTTGAGCTTTCAATTTTTTGTCAAAATCATAAAGTGGAAGTGTGTGAAAGCGTTACTTGTAAACACTAGTCATGTTTTATTTGGGAATTTAGATGTAGCCTAAACCCCTACTCTAAGTTCTGAGTGTAAGTTTCCTTAAATCCATAATTATCTTGACATTTTATGGTTATGTAATGTGCATGAAAAGTGATAAGTGAATATAGTGACTATTGTGCAGAGATAATGTGTAAAATGTATACTATATAACTATGCTAGTGTTTTGCAAAAGATGCTAATATGTGGTGGCAGTGCACAGATAAAGGTAAGTAATGTGTGTTGTTTTCGAATATTAAGGCCTTGTGGCCTTGGAACCATTGGATATAGTTGGCATGCCATAGGATTGTGAGTACTCACTTATAAGTTTAGCGGTTTTGGGCATTGAGGCCCCGAGGACATGTTTTGAGGGATAAGTGAATGAGGGATAAGCTCCTTTCAACGGGACATGTGAGGGGAAATAAGGAGAGTGTTAGCTAAATGCTTCACTTTTGGGACTTGTTTGACTCTATGAATCTATGTGGTGTAATGGAGATCCGTGTATCTGATGTGTAATGATAGAGCTCAATATATGTTTCATAACGCAAGTGCCATCTTATCCAAATTTATCATATTTTATGTAATTGTGTGGATTATGTTTTGTGCTTGAATGAGTATGCATGTGTAATGAAAATGAACTACTAGATGATGCATGATTTAACATTATAAGACGTTAGACTTAAAAATAAGGTAATTGTGAATAAATGATTGGTCGTGTTGCGTGGTGACATGTTTGTGTAGAAATTCTTTGCATTCATTGTGCTTATTAAAGTTCACCCACTCATTTCAACTTATGCAGGTTAATGACGACACGGTGTGGGCGGTGTGGTTTTCGAGGGAGTGATCCAAGGAAGTCTGGTTAATCTTCGTAGGTGCTTCATTATTTTTATATGTTTTGGTAAAATTGGCAATGTGGTAGACTTATTATAGTTACGTTGATTTCTATACAAATGTCTTGGTTTCTAAAAACATCATGTTATTACTATTGTTTAGGACTATAAACATTGATGTTGGCATGATGATATTTGTTCAGACTTGTTTTTGGTATTTTGTACTATTGATTAAGCCGTATGAATAGTTATTTAACTTAGTATTTGATGCATGTTATTTAGGAACAATTTGAGATGAATTATTTGCTTTCCTATGCTGTATTTTTAGCTCCAGTAGCAGAGGTATCAATATTGGGCTTTGAAAATTGATACCTTTGAGAACTAAAATGTTTAGGAAATAGAATAGACATTTCGTATCGATACCTTTGCTCGAGTTTCGATACTTGGGGAGGAAATATCGATACTTTGTTCGGTGGTACTGATATATTTCGATAGTTGGGTTTTTAATCGAGAAATGGTATGCTTTTTTGGTATCGTTTTTCCAAGTGGTATCGATACACTCAAAGAAAAAATTGATACTTGGATATCAGTATCGATACCTATGGACATTTTTAAGAAATTTTTCTAATTATCCCTTACACATGTTTTTAACTGTATGTTAACTGATTAACAAATGATTTGCATGTAACAATGTTAATTAACTATTTGGACGTCCTAAAACTTATTCGATTTAACAAAAGATGATCGTTTCACTTGAATCTAGTTTCCTATTTAATGTACATGAGACGAGATGGTGGTGTAGCATCCCATATCTGGGCTTGGCGACCAAGCTGGGTATAGGGTGTTACATCAATCATATAACATTTCAATTCACTTATTCAAAATTTCATTACCATTCACAAAACAAATAATCATTTAATTCAATTCACTATCTTAACTTATCATACAATCTATTTATTTGCGATACATCCCATTTCAAATTAATGCCAAACATAAATTTTCATTTCGTACTTTGAATTCTCAATCCAAATTTAAACCATATGAACTTTAATTCTCATATCATAACAATTCATCTTTCTACCAAATAAGTATTGAATGTCAATTAAATATCAATAACTACTTTATTCCATAGTACTACTTCTAAATCACATTCATCGATCATCACGTTTTCATATTTGCCCTCTGGGCTTATATAAGAAATTCTTGATATGAATATATATATCATCTGATCATCATGTCAATTTATTTCACAAATAGATATTTCATTTCACATTTTTCTTCCATTTCTTATCCAGGTACCATCACAATATCAAATACCACTTCTCACATTCAATTTTCCAATTTCAAGAATTTCAATGCTCATTCATTATCATCATTTCAATTGTGAACATTATTTTATCTCTCTTATTAAATAGTTTGACATCCAGTGTCTCATTGGTATAACTAAAGCAATTTGGCACCCAATGTCTATAATATCTGGGAATTAGGGCTTGTGCATTATTGCTTAATTGTATGAAGTAACATGCCTATGGGTGTTTGAATGTGTTATATGAATTTTTGAGAACTCTAGAGTGTAGGTGAATGCCTTAGAAATTATCAAATTTTAAGTCTTAAAGGGGGGAGCTAGGCGAATGAGGCCTTAAGAACAATTGTAGGGAAAATTGGACAAACAAATGGGCTTGTTAATGTGGCAAGGAGGAGCCACTTAAAGCCCTAGGAAGTGACACCACAAGCAGTTCAAAGGGGGCCTAGGTTCGAGTAGCAAGGAGAGCACTTTTGGAGTTTTATTTTATAGCAAAGAGGGGAGGTAGTGGACGGCATGTGGACTCTAGAAGGAGGAGGTATAGATGGGGTTGGAGAGTTGAGGATTCGGCTAAAGAGGAGGGGATCAAGGGATAAGGGAGAGAGGGAAGAGAGTTGGCCGGCCTAGGGACTTTATTGGTGTTATTTTTGGCCAAAAGGAGGAAAGGAGGCCATTTTCCTTTCTTTTCTTTTCAAGGGTGCATCTGTCGAAATTCTTTTCTTCCCTTTTGACTAAAAATCAAAAGTAAATCTTCTCTTCTTCTTTTATTTTGACAAAGCCGAAAGCTTCTACTTCTTTTTCCATTCTTGTCGAAACCCCCTTCAATTTTTTTTCCTAAAGTAAAAGCCGAAATACTTAAAGTAACCCCAAAGCTGAATCCTTTATTTTGGTGGCCATAACCGATTGCTCCTCTACCCTATTGAAGCCGATTTGATCAGTCTATTCGGTAAGAACCTCTCTTGATTGATCTGTCGTTCTTTTTTTCTCTATCTATCAAAAATCAAGGTTTTAATCCCATTAATGTTCTTTGGCCAAAACTTTGAAGGAGGTTTCGGGATTTCTATTGTAACCGACTTCAAGAGGAGATCATTCGGGATTTTAAGATCTAAGGTATTTCGACATCACCAAGAATTACCCACAAACTCGATCACCTCCTTTTTCGGACCGTACAGGCTGTTCTCGAGATCTCTATACATTTTGCTACCTCCGGGATGCATAGCGTAAAATTGCTATGTGCATCTGAAGAATCTTTGCCTTAGCTCGGTATCTCTCGAGCATACAAGCCTTCCCCGAAAACCACGAGAACCCATCACTAGACAAGTCGTAACCCTTCAAACCATCATTACGCACTTGTGTCCTCTGCGCTTTTCGAACCTCATCCAACAACTATTTTTCTCGATCTGCTCAACCCAAGTAGAAGCAACACGCAGCTCGCTGAATACTCCCATCGTCATACAAACTCAAGTGGGCAAACAACGCTCTTAAATCTGAAACAACCTTACGACTTAACGCGTCGCCTGGCGTTAGCCTTGCGGATGATACTCAATTGAGCAATCGTAGTCTTTCAATTTCAATCTATCTGACGCCTCAGATTCAAGTCTTTAAGTCGGGAGGTACTTGACTCTTATGATCCGTATAGACTATCGATCTCTCTCCGTACAAGTAATGCCTCCATATCTTTAAGGCAAATACTACAGCGCTAACTCCAGATCGTGCGTTGGATAATTTACCTCATGTGGCCTCAACTGTCGCGATACGTAAGCCACCACCTTCCCTTCTTGCATCGGCACACAACCAAATCTTGTATGTGATGCATCGCGATACTGCCGTGAATTCCTTACCGACCTCAAAGTTGAATCGAGCCGGAGCTTCGGAATCTTCTTCAACTTATCGAAGCTCTCCTGCCGCTTCTCGGTCAAATAAAGGAACCCTTTTCTTACTAATTTAGTCATCGGTCTTGCAATCAAAGAGAAACCCTCTACAAATCTTGGTAGTATCACGCCAAGCCAGAAAACTCCAAATCTCCGCTCTTGACTTGGCTTCCAATCCAAAACGGCCTCTATCTTACGGGGTCCACTCTAATCCCTCAACCGATACTACATGACCCAAGAACGTCACCTCCACGAGCGAACTCGTATTCTTGAACTTCGCGCCTTTGTTTCTCTCTTAGAATCGTAATACCACCCAAATGCGCATCATGTTCCTCCTCGGTCCTTGAATATACCAAGATGTCGTCGATAAAAACTACTACTGAACGATCTAGATACGGTTGGAACACCTATTCATCGAGATCCATGAAAGGCGTCGGTCGTTAGTCAATCCAAACAACATAACCAAGAACTCAAAGTGCCCATACCGAGTGCAAATCTTTCTTACGGATATCGCCTCCTTCACCCTTAGCGGTGATACCAGGACCTTAAGTCGATCTTGAGAAAATCGGCGCCCCTTCAACGATCAAACAAGTCATCTATCCGAGGCGGTGGATACTTGTTTTTGATCGTCGACTTATTGGGTTAGCGATAGTCTATACACATCCGCATAGTACTGTCTTTCTTCTTAACAAAGAGTACGGAGCTCTCCATGGTGAAATACTTGGCACGATAAAGCCTCGGTCCAATAACTCCTAGATCTCGAGCCTTAAGCTCCACTAACTCTTTAGGTGCCATCACATGCAGAGCTATGGACACCTTTAGTGCGATTCAAGATGTGATCTATCGAACTCTACCTCCGATCGGTGGCAAACCGGAAGCTCCTCAGAAACACATCCACAAATTCCCTAAGCGTCTCGAGCAGTCTCACAGTGAGACTCCTTAGCCTCCAAGGCATACACATGTACCACATACGCTTGATTTCCCTTCGACCATCTTCTCGGCTTTCGGAGCAGATATCACATTAGTGAGATAATTCCTCCTATTACCGATCGAACTACCTCATCACCCTTATGTTTTTTAGAATCATGCGCTTAGCAGCATAATCCAACCGCACAGTACTTAACCAGCCGGTCTATCCCGAATCGGTCGAACTCCCCAAGCGGCGGTTCCATCAAATCGACCTCGAAAGATACCCTTGGAGTTCTAGAAGTGCGTCTCTCGATTTATCTACCACTCTTGAGTGACCTAGAGGGCTTATTACGGTCATCCGCCTAGAAGATATTTGAATCTAGATCCATGGTCTTCACTATGCTACTTGCAACATATGAATGTGTTGAACCCACATCAATTAAAGCGATAAATGGAGAACCAAAGATTAAAAATGTACGTAATGATGTCAAGACGTCCGCCCCCTCTCGGTGCCTCATGACATACACTAGCCCGGTTGTGCGGCCTCGAGTACACCTCTTGGGTGCTCCACGGCCCCGACTGAACTATTACCTCCTCCGCCATTACCTCGGCCCCTCTGCGGTGGTGATGCATTATTACTGTCTTGATTACACACCGATTCTCTGGTGAATCCTAGCTAACTTGCAGACAGGTCCCTCACACTGGTGGTCCAATGAGCCACACTCAAAGCAGCCTCTACCATCAGTCCCGCATCCTCCCAATGAGCCTTCCCTAACAGTTACCTTTGGCGGTCCCCGCCTAATGACAACGAACCTACCGGTGATTCGCCCTCGGTCTAGCCCTTTCTGCTGATTTTTGATGACCGGAAGATCCAAAACTCCTCTTGTGTCGGTTCCTATCCATACCCTGCCTCACAGATTCCTTAATGCCCTCGGCTACCTTCGCCTTTTCAACTAGGACAGCAAATTCACGCTCCTGCTGGGGCGCAATTATCAACCTTAATTCGTCTCGTAGGCCATCCTCGAAACGAACGCACCTCTCATGTTCATGGCCACCATACCCCGCATATCGACTCGGCCGAGAAACTACGCCTCGTACTCAAAACCGCAATTTGCTCCCCTGAACTAACCTCGAAATGCTTTTCATTTGCTCGGTAATGTAATTAGCCCCATGTACTTTTTACGATAAGACGAAAATAGTCCCATGTCGATTTTCACCAGAATGTCGTTGTCGACAATGAGCCACCGGTGGTATGACTCATGTCGGAAGTGATCGATCCCTTTAATTTCTCTTGCGTTAGGTCCGGATCGTCCATGATCCGTTTTGTCACTTCCGCCAATACTCGAGTCTTTGGGAGCAACACCGAGACACTCGAAAGAATTCACCCGTTTGCGAAGTCACTCAGAGCGATTTCTAGCTCCTACACCTCCACCTACTCTAGCTACCCTTCTAACACTCGCATCGCTTTGTGACCTTGTGTCATCGCCAGTCTGCTCTTGGAACTCACCACCTCCAGCTGGTGTCGGAACCGGTATCTCATTCTCTGAACCCTGACCAGAACCTACGGGCTCAGAAACTATCATCCTACCGCGACCACATCCACGACCACGTCCACCTCGGGTACTCATGACTAAATCTCGTCTGATTAAAGAATTTTATGTATCAGTCATTATTTCACTGTTTAAAAGTAAAGTCTTATGAATATTGCTTATTAAAGAAGTTTCGTTTTCGCGAGTCCACAGAGTCCTATCAGTTTCAGTCTCTAAGGTAGTCTTACTATTACTAATCATTCCATCACATTACATCCACCAAATCACAAGCAATAGTACGGGTGCCAGGCGGATTGGTGCCGTGACTCGGTGTCATGCCTTTCAAACCATTAAAAGCAGAATACTTGAAAACTATAGTTTTAAGACATTTTGGGCCTCGGGCCTGATCGAACCTTTGAACTTGGCTCGATACCATAAATGTAACACCCCAAACCACGGTCAATACACCACGACCGAATACGGTATGTTACTGGGGAAAAGGTTTTGAGAGGTTTAGGTTTGAGTTTAAAAGTTGGAGAAAAACATTTAAGCTAGGTTGTGTATTTGAAGAAGAACTTGAATAGGTTGATTGAAATTTGATGATGTACTTGAAAACCGAAATTTTAAAAGCTTACTCAGATGGGTAGACAAAACAGGTTTATCTCGTTAAGAAATTTGAGTTGTTTATTATTGTTACAAAACATTACATCTTAGTGAAAATCGTGTTTAAGTTAGAAAACATTTGAGTTCTCGTTATTCCAAATCTTAGTGCGATACCGATGGTATAGTTTAAAATGTCGCTTTTGTAGTTTTGAAATCGTTATCTTTCCAAAAGTTAGCACATTTTAGCCCAATTAATTTGTTAAGGAATATTAAAAATCCACTTTAATCATAAACAAACATAACTTAAAAAGGCCATTTACAACCCAACTAAAACCAAATAGTAATAAAAACTTAAGTACCAAAATTTCATAAAAGTCCGAGCAAATCTTTATTTGAGCATGGCATGAGCACCTCGAGTCCATCCGGCTCCATATGCTGCGTCTAAGTGTCACTGAAAAAGTCAAAGGAGAGAGTGAGTCGCAAGACTCAGTGTATAATTCCCTCTCCCGGTATAACATGCCAACACACATATCATAACAAAATAATGCAAGTAATGCACCCGATCCTAACCAACCATATCGTCTTTTCTACCCCGTGTGGTACCAAACCACTGGTGGTGCCAAACCACTGGTGACCCAAAGTCACGATATCCATCTTTGGTACCAAACCACTGGTGACCAAGTCACAAATAATCCAATGATGGGGCCAACCCATCGTGTGATACCAAATCACTAGCGCAAGAGTTGATCTCGGGATCCAGACAATCAAGGGATTTCGACAACTTCATGAGCAAGTGACCGTTTCGGGATTTAGATAAGCAAGGTAAGTGGGTTATGAACATTCGGCCAAGGCTATATTTAGTGATTAGTGCCAAGCCAATTCTGACAGTGGTTTTTAGGAAGGAGTGCAATCGGTTTCGATAGACTTTCGGGATTCAGTGAGAGCGTTAGTAACCAGGTGTGTAGCCCTACACAAATTCCTAATGGATTTACGGTATTAACTAAATATGTGTGTTAATAAGAATGTGAAAGATGTGGCTAAAGGTACCATTCAATGGTACGGCATATTCAGGTACGTTATTCTCTAAAGATCTGTTAATAGTATTATAAAAATTGAACGTGACAAATATGAAAATTTGTTACGAATACGAATAAGGCATATGGCATGATATTCGCATGATTTGTATGACACATGGGGCATATGGGTGATTATGAAAAGGGGAAGTGATCTGGTGGTTTTTACCGCAATATCTAGTGACTCATGTGACATAATCTGAATGTGGTGACTTATGTCACAAAATGTTATCTGGTGAATTTGTCACAATTATCTGGTGGCTATGCCACAATTTATAAGGGCGATGTGCAAGTCGTCTGCAGCGACTGCCTTCGATGGTGTGTAGTGGATGGAGGGTCGATTTAGTAATCCTCACGGTGTAATAGTAGGTACGGGTGATGTGTAGAGGATGGTTATCTAGGTTTGGGTTCGGGATTGCATCATTGTATATATATATGTTTTTTTTCCTTATATGATTTGTATGCCTAAATCGTTGGGAGTTTGTGTGTTGGTTGTTACACATTGAGTCTGTTGACTCACCCCGTTGTGGGATATCTTTTCAGGTGGCACTCAATAAATGGACCGGGTTGGCAGGAGCTTAGGGGTGGCCATGCTCAGCTCAGCGTTTATTTTATTTTGAACTTTGTTTATATTTAAGTATTTTGGATTTATTTCGGGTTTTGCTTTGATGTTATAAGGCCATTACACTTAATTGTTTTATGCGTTTTTTTTTTAATTTTCCCGATATGATATAAACAACATCAAATGTTTTGAAACTCAATTACCCACGGTTTTTTTCAAGTTACAATAATTATGAAATTCTAAAATTTGTGTATTCTTTCCAACTTGTGGTTTTTTTAAAAACTTATCGATTTAGCACAAAATTAAACACAACTCGAATCAACTTTTCTACAAACCACCACGATTTTCAAAACGTTATTCGAAACTTAACTATGTTTTTACTCGAGAAGCATGCCAGATCGTAGTCAAAGTAACCCTTAACTCTTTATATCGTATAGCATGCCAACTATATCGACTCTACTTGAATAGTTAATAGGGTATTCATTACTCAATTTATTATTAATTGACATCTTAATTCACATATATTTTCATCATTAAATCATTCATCCATTTTCATGACAGCATCAATAATCTATATATGCATTCAATTACACATTCATATTTACGTCATACACATTTTCACATATATTTAATTTAATCTACTAACTCACCTTATTGTATCAAACCGCAAACAATTTAAATTTCAATTACACATAATTACAATTACAATTCTAAATACATAACAATTTAACACAAACATACTGTATGAACTTGCTTAGTATATTCGGCTTGTAACACCCCAAACCAGGTCTATGCATTAAGACGAGATTTGGTTTGTCACACAGATCGAACATCCATTTAATTCTCTAATGATTTAGGTAAAACAGTTCTACAAAACCTTTTGAAAGTGAAGTTTAGTAAAAATCAAGAATTTGATTTAAAATCGATGAATAAAGAAATATTAGTTTGAAATCTTATCATTTTCTATTTAATTGTCAAAAACCTTTAAGTAGTTTTTTTAAAGAGTTCAAAAGAATTTTGAAAACAAGAATATTTGAGGAATCTCATATGTTTTAAAACAAAATATTTAAGGAAACATTATTGAATTAACATCAGCCCATATTAAGTGTCTAAAACAAAATTAAATCCATCCACACATAAAATCCATAAAATATTAATAAAGGCCTTTTTACATCATACCCAAAATAGTAATTAAATAAAAATAATTAATAAAAGTTCATAGTTTATAAAACCCATGTTCGAAGTATGGCCTCCACGAAGTCATCCTCGGCCCAAGCTTCCGCCAATTGCCATTACCTGAGATGGATAATTAAACAGAGTGAGTTACTCAGAACTCAGTGTATAACTCACTTACCACATTCATTGGGCCAGATCATCAAGACATTATTTTGGGCTTGAGCCCATTTACGGATTTAACAATATAATAAATAAAATGCATGTAAAATGAAATTCCCAACCAAACCTAATTCCCATCCGCTACACACCACCCGTACCAACCAACACTCATGTGGGGATCAAGTCAACCTACCCCGCCAACACACCAATCGTAGGCATAAAGCCATTTTAAATAATATTGTGGTGCACCACCGAACTAGATTGTGACAAAGTCACCGAACTAAAGGCATTAAGCCATTTAAAATATATTTGTGGCAGAGCCACCGAACTAGATGTTTGGCAACAGGCCTTTCTTCTCTTCGTCAATTATCCCAACCCATGCAATCATGTATGCATAACAATATATATAACCATATGATAATTTAACAAAAGCCCATAATACATGTGAGTCCAAAAATTCAAATTTTCATTTTGGCCCATAAGACAAAATAGCATTTTAGCCCATTTAACAATCTAGCAAACTTTGGCCCATATATCGATCTAGCATTTTTTTGGCCCATTTATCGATCTAGCAGTTTTTCGGCCCATTTATCGATCTAGCAATTTTTCGGCCCATTTATCACATGAGGCATAAAATTTACTATTTACCAATTAACTCATTGAGGGCGTTTTCGTAAATTTCACGACTTTAACTGTTTTCATGCATTTACACAAAAATGTTAATTATTACGCATTTTTTGACTTTGCCATCTTTACGATTTTATCCCAATACTTACGGTATAGTATCTAACTCGAGATAAGTGTGAAGTTACACACCTGGTTACTGTGAGAACTAGACTTTCCCGCTCGTCGATACCTAAACGCATCACAATAAATTAGAACACTATTATTTATTTACAAATCGAATCTTAGAAATAACGATCTAGACTTTTACCCTCAGAATTTTGAACCACTTCTATTTGCGGTTTCTCTCCGATTGTTGGTTCGTTACCCGATGAAAATCCACGAACAAACAAAGGTTCGAGAGTACGAACGACTTCAAGCAGCTAGTTCTCCTCGGATAAGGGTCCACAACCCGGTGGAAGATCTCGATTCTCGAAATAGCCCTTCGCTTAAACTTAGGGGGATTAGCGGAACCACCCCTCTTCGAACACTATTTACTACCCTTTTCGTCCCTATCTTGATTGTCTCTATTGACAAAAGATCATTAGTCTGACTAAATAATATATCGAAATTATGACTAACGATTTTAAGGGTGAGATTGGCTTGCCACAAATATCATTGTTCCACAATATGAAAATTGAGCGATAACGCCCCTAAAACGAAATCGATTAATAATCCATCTATATCAATTTGATGAGTAATATGAGAGTCCTTAATAAACCCTTACCTTAACACCTTAAATCAATTCCAACGATTCACGACACTCATGAACACTTGAGTTTAGGCCCTCCACTATCACACTATTGCTTAAACGAGGGTTGAAAGAATAACCAACAAGACAATATAGATGAATAGGGGATTCGACTTTGAAGGAAAATTGGAGAAAATGGTATTAATACCATTCGGCCATGAGAGAAAAATAATGAAGAAAGTGTTTGAATGATAAAAAAAATGAAGAAGAAGATAGAATGGGAAGAAGGTGTTATAATTCGGTTTTCAAAGACAAGAAAAGAGAATGAGGAAATAGATGAAATTAGGAGCAAAATGCATTCGGAAATGGGAAAGGAGAAGGAAAAAGAATGGCTTTTTGTGTTGGTAGTTTCGGCACTAGGAGAAAGACACTAGAATGATTAGCAAAAATGACCAAATGGTCAAAAAGATGACAAAAAGAAATAAAGCAAATGTTGTTTTCTTCTACACCAATACATTCGGCCAAGGGAAGGAAAAGATGAATGGAGAAAAAGTGTCTTCAAACAAAACAAAAATGACCAAAAGAATTCTAACAAGCTACCATCCTACCCTAAGCTAACCACCAAATTTCAGCTCCCCCCTTTTATCCATAATGCCGTCCATATTCATGGTCAAAATGGCCATGAAAAAGTTTCCAAAACATCAACCTTGATTCAAGCCTTGCAATCCTCCATTTTCCAAAAGTTTGAGAAATCCTATCCCCAAAATTAAGCAATTCTATCCCTAATTCATGCTTGCCATAACCTTAAGTCTCATTACCATAAAAATTTAGTCCATCTTATCCATGAATGATGCTTGGCCAACACTTGCTAGGAAAAAGCAAAAATAAAAGCTCCTAGTTCGCATGCTAGGAGATTCGAACCTCTCCCCTCAAGTCCAACTTATGGCACCATCATGACTTTGCCAATTACTCATCTTATGCCATCTTTTATCACTTAATTAACTTAAACTTCAAGGTCACCTAATTCCTCTACAGTAAAGTACTCTTTACTAAAATTTATTCTAATTCCAGGTAAACCCGAGCCTTCTCAAGACTATATTAAGCACACAATAAAATCATACCCAAGCTAACACCAAAGACAAGCAGCATATTGATACTCAAATTTTTAGGATGTTACAATTCTACCCCCTAAAAGAAAATTTCGTCCTCAAAATTTACCTGATTAGAAGAGGTGAGGATATTGTTGCCGAATTGCATCCTCAGGCTCCCACGTAGCTTCCTCCGCTCCGTGATTACGCCATAAAACCTTGACCAATGGCACAGTCTTCTTTCTTAGCACCTTAACATCTCGGTTTAAGATTTCCACTGGTTCCTCCTTGAAAGATAAGTCTGATCTCAACTCCACTTCTTCTACCAGTACTATGTGAGACGGATTTGATCTATAGCGCCTCGGCATGGAAACATGGAAAACATTATGAATTTGACTTAACTCCGGAGGTAATTCAATCTGATAGGCCACTGGACCAACACGCTTCATCACACGATATGGTCCAATGAACCTAGGGCTCAACTTACCCTTCCGTCCAAATCTGAAAATCTTTTTCCAAGGTGAGACCTTTAGAAAGACCTGATCCCCCACAGAAAACTCGATATCCTTGCGCTTCAGATCTGCATACGACTTTTGTCTATCTGAAGCTTTCTTTAACCGTGCTCAAATAACTTTTACCTTTTTTTCCGTCTTAGATATCAATTCAGGACCCAACATCTACCATTCACCCAATTCAGTCCAACAAGTAGGAGTATGGCACCTACGACCATACAATGCCTCGTAGGGTGCCATCTGAATGCTAGACTGATAGCTATTGTTATACGCAAACTCTGCCAACGGTAGAAAATCCTCCAAACTACCTCTGAAGTCAATTACACAACCCCTTAACATGTCTTCCAATATCTGAATTACTTTTTTCGACTGACCATCTGACTGAGGATGAAAAGCTGTACTGAAGTTTAACTTTGTTCCCAAAGCTTCATGCAGAGCTTTTCAAAATCGTGATGTAAACCTAGGATCCCTGTCTGATATAATAGACATTGGTACCCCATGCAACCTCATGATTTCAGATACATACAGCTTAGCCAACTTCTCTAATGAGTAATCCGTACGAACTGGTAGAAAATGAGTAGTCTTCATCAATCGATCAACTACTACCCAAACAAAATTTTTCTTAGTAGGTGTTAAAGGTAACCCACTAACAAAATCCATTATTATCCGCTCCCATTTCCAAAGGGGAATCTTTATCGGTTGAAATAAACCTGACGGCAATTGATGCTCCGCCTTCACTTGTTGACAAGTCAAACATTTTCCTATAAACTCAAAAATCTCACGCTTCAACCCTGGCCACCAATACCGTTCACAGAAATCTCGATACATCTTATTTCCTCCGGGGTTCATAGCATAAGGGCTACTATGCACCTCCCGTAGAAGCATTTGTCTCAAATCTGAGTCCTTGGGCATACAAATTCTTCCACGAAAACAAAGCACTCCATCAATGTTTATTCCAAAATCCCCTATTTCACCACTTTCAACTTGTTGAATTAAGGGTCCCAACTTTTCATCTGATATCTGCTTTTCCTTGATTTGATCTAACCACAGAGGCTTCACCTGAAATTTTGCTAACAGACTACCATCCTCATACAAACTGAGATGAGCAAACATTGCTCTCAAATTAGATACCACCTTATGACTTAACGCGTCTGCTACCACATTAGCCTTTCCAGGATGATACTCGATTGAGAAATCATAATTCTTTAACAGCTCCACCCATCTTCTTTGTCTCAAGTTTAACTCCTTCTGAGTAAGAAGATACTTAAGACTCTTTTGATTCGTATAGATGATAGACTTCTCACTGTATAGATAGTGCCTCCAAATCTTTAAAGCAAACACTACCACAGCTAACTCCAAGTCATGAGTAGGGTAGTTTACTTCGTGCGATCTCAACTGACGAAAAGCATAAGCCACCACTTTTCTATTTTGCATCATCACACAACCTAAACCCATGTGTGACGCATCACAGTAGACGATAAATTCTTTTCTAGCCTCAGGTTGAATCAAAACTGGTGCTTCCATCAAAATCTTCTTCAATTTCTCGAAACTCTTTTGTTATTTTTCAGTCCATACATACGGTACTCCCTTTCGCAACAGCTTAGTTAAGGGTGCGACAATCAGTGAAAACCCTTCAACAAAGCGTCTATAATAACTAGCCAAACCTAAGAAACTCCGAATCTCAGCTACTCATCGACTTGGTGGTTTCCAATCGATCTGACCTCAATCTTCCGAGGATCCACCCTTATTCCTTCAGCTGATACCACATGACCCAAGAAAGTCACTTCCCTTAACCAAAATTCACATTTACTAAATTTGGCATAAAGTTGCTTATCTTGAAGTAACTGCAATACTATATGCAAATGTGAGTCATGTTCCTCTTCATTCCTCGAATATACCAAATGTCATCTATGAACACTACAACAAACCGGTCTAAATATGGTTGAAAGACCCTGTTCATCATGTCCATAAATGTAGCTGGTGCATTGGTCAACCCAAACGGCATCACCAAAAACTCATAATGTCCATAACTAGTTCAGAATGCCGTCTTATGAATATCTGCTTCTTTCACCTTGAGTTGGTGATAACCCGATCTCAAATCAATTTTGGAGAAAACTGAAGCTCCTTTCAATTGATCAAATAGGTCATCAATTCTCAGCAAAGGATACCTATTCTTGATCGCTAATTTATTCAACTGCCTGTAATTAATGCACATATGCATCGACCCATCCTTTTTCTTAATAAACAAAATCGGTGCTCCCCACGGAGACACACTCGATTGAATAAATCCTCGATCCAACAATTCTTAAATTTGAGCTTTAAGCTCGCTAGCTCCTTCGGTGCCATTCTATAAGGAGCAATGGACACTGGAGCCGTTCCGGGCAAAAGCTCAATACCAAATTCTACTTCTCGATCTGGAGGTATACCAGGAAGTTCTTTGGGAAATACATCTAGAAATTTCTTCACCGTTCTCTCATCTTCCATTGATAACTCCTTAGCATTCAAAGCACTAATAAAAGCTAGGAATGCTACATACCCTTTTCGCACCAACTTTTCTACCTTTAGCGCAGATACCACATTTGCCAAATAATTCCTTTATTCTCCTATCTTACTACTTCCTTATCATCCAAAGTCCTTATTGACATCCATTTTTCAGCACAATCCAAATGCACCAGGTGCTTAACCAACCAATCCATGCCCAGAATGAGATCGAACTCATCGAAAGGCAATTCCATCAAATTTGCCAAAAATATTTCTCTTTGGATTTCTAAGGACACGTCTCTAAATAGTTTATTTACAATTACTGACTGTCCTAAAGGGCTAATTACCGTCATCTCACTATCGATAATTTTAGATTCTAGATTTAGATTTCCAGATATGGCACTAGCAACATACGAGTGGGTAGAACCAATATCTATCAAAGTAGTAACAGGCACATCAAAAATAAAGAACGTACCAGTTATCACATCAGGTGCATTGCCATCCTCGCGACGTCTAACTGCATAGACCAATCCTTGTTGTCTTGCATCCGCGTTACCTCTAGAACCATTGCCTCGACCGGGTGCACCTTGACTACGTCCAGCCCTATTACCACCACGAGCCGGTCCAAGGCCTCTCGGTGGCTACTGAGTACCTCTGGCTGTCTGTACATCAGGATTACGAGCTTCCTGAGTCGTATCCATCCGTCGAGGGCAATTCTTATATTGATGATCCATTGAACCACACTTATAACAAGCACCAGTTTTCCTCCAGCACTCTCCGGAATGTCGTTTCCCACATTCAGCATAATCTCGACTCTGATTAATAGCCTCAGGTGCTCTACCTTGAGCTGGCTCATCACTCCGAGGCCTCTTCTGAAACCTTTTTGAAGAACCCGAATACTTTATATCTCTCTTGCCTCTGACTCTTTCCTAGTTCTGACATTCTGAGCTCTTAGCCTCTTGACTATCTTGGCTTTCTCCATAAGCGTGGCAAAAGTTCTCACTTATTGTGGGGCGATCAGTACCCGCAACTCATCATTCAGCCTATCCTCGAAGCGTACACAGTGCTCATGATCCATTGGCACTATTGTCTGAGCATAGCGACTCAAGCGTAAAAACTCAGCCTCATACACTGCCACCGTCTTATTTCCCTAAACCAGATTAGAAATTCCTTCCTCCGAGCATCCACATAACTTGTTTGTAACACCCCAAACCCGGCCCAAACATTAGGACCGAATATGGTTTGTTACGGAGAAAAATGTTTTGAAACCCATTTTAAAACCAATTTAAGTTTTGTTGAAAACTTCTCATTTTTGGTTATCTTGCTGAAATCATACTTAGATTAAATTCAAAAATTTAATTAAGTCAAGTTATTATACAAATTTCAAATGTGCCCGCTGGCACGATAAAACATTTTCGTGTTAATTTGGGAAAACATGTGATTTTAATTTATAGCTTAAAACAAAATATCCAACATATGAGAAATAACAAAAGTAAAGTATATGGAGGCCTTATTACATCCAAAATAAAAATAAATCAATAATAAAATAAAATAACTAAGTTTAAAGTTCATTTAATTCAAGTCCACTCCATGGCCACCTCGAGTCCCTCCGGCTCCATACCCGCGGTCTATGTATCACCTGGAAAAAAAATATAAAGGAGAAGGTGAGTCACCAAGACTCAGTATGTAACCCTTCCCCCGGTTTAAACCAATTTCATAAACAAATTATAACAATTAATATGCACGAGATAATGTACCCAACCTAGCCAACCAAACGCCTCAATCTACCCCGTTGTGGTACCAAACCACTGGTGGTGCCAAACAACTGGTGACATATAGTCACAGATGTGATGCCAAATCACTGGAGGTGCCAAACCTCTGGTGTCCATAGACACAATCGATTGATGGGGCCAACCCATCGTGTGATACCAAATCACTGGCGTCAATCCCATATCTCAAAGTGGGGCCAACCCACGGTGGTGCTAAGCCACATGGACGAGACGCTATGAGGTGCCAAACCTCTGGAGGTACCAAACCTCTGGTGACCGTAGTCACAGCATGTTACCAAAACACTGGTGCCCGTCGGCACAATATCACTGCCCCCTCCGCTCATTTAACCCACAAAAAAGTCAAGTAATCATGATCAGATCTCATACATTTATCACATGTATCATATAAGCCATGCTTCCCAAAAGCATAATAATCTCATATTAACAGAGACTTACCGGAATCCTCGCTTGTACCATTAAGGCACTATCCGTATCTACATCAAGCAAATTTACATATGACATATATCTAGCACAGTTATTAATTGCTATAAGTGTGTATGTACACACTGTCACCTTGGATGCTCTAAATCCGAAAAGGCAAGTTGACCACACTAGATCTCTCTGTACCTATATTCGGCCAACCATAGGATTAGTACTATGGCCTATTCGGCCAACCCAAGTAATTTAAAGGGATCATCTTTTGAACCCAAATCCTTACCTTTACGCTTTTGGATACTAATCACAACACCCGATTCCCGAATCTGCTTCACCAAGTACCATCGGTTAGTAAATAAAGCTAATAGCCTTCGGCTTTGAATACTTGCAAGTTAAATCCATGAAAAATCGATTCTTACCCCCACTTACCACTCGATTGGTCACGAATGAAAGCTTAGTTTGACGATCTCAAAATCCCGAAGCACCTAGACAGATTTGATTCAACAAATGATTAGCACCCTTAACGTCAATTGCCGAAACCAACTACCTACCTTTATCAAAGTCGACAAGGAAGGAAGAGAGGACATGGGCATTCGGCCAAACACACTTACCTTCCCAAAAGTGATTAAAAGAAGGCCTCCCCCTTGTACAATATTCGGCCTAGACTACTAAGGGAGTAGTAGGGAGATTCGGCTAGAGGAAAAATAATGGGAGAAAAAAGTGTTAGAATTTCGGCAAATAAAGTGAATGTTCGGCTAATAGGAAATAAAAGAAAAAGGGGAATTGAGGATGGGGATTCGGCAAGGAGAAATAGAGAGGGTTTCGGCCAAGGTCTTGAGAGGATGGAAAAATAAAAGAAAAATAAGAAGAAAGGTGTTAGAAATTTCGGCTAAACAAAATGGAAAAAGAAAAGCAAGGTGATCAATTGGTGCTTTTATAAGCATTCGGCACTATCCCCCCCTTACTTGCCGTCCACTCCTACCAAAGGAGTTCAAAATTCATTCAACCACCTTAATTTACTCTAGGCCACTTGTTTGATTTAATTTAAAATAACTTGAATTAATCCCAATAATCAATTAATAATCCAAATAATATCTCTTTTATCTACTATCTAAATAATAATATCCTTGATTATCTCTTATTATCTAATACTAATAAATAAAAAGAGTTTAAAGGGAGAAAGAACTCTCCCTTCCTATGCCGTCCAAAATAAGTAACAAAAAGGGAACTTCATGACTCGAACCAAGGCTCTCCCTTGTTCCTTGATGGCATTACTTACAGCACTTAAGTGGCCTCACTATTGCCACTTTTCCAAGGCTTATTCTATGTCAAATGTTCCTTCATTTATTCTTATAACCCCTACCACTAAGGCTTTCCACCTCTAAAGCTTATAAATAATATTTTCTACTATTTCGAGCCAACTCAAGGCCCTAAATTAAATCTTACTACACCATAATTAATACCATAACCATTCAAACTCAGGCAAAAATAATTTAATCCCAAATAGCCCCGGTTTTAGGATATTACATTGTTCCTACATATTTCCCTTGAAAGGCAGCTTTGAAGAAATCCCAAGTAACTAATGCAGCTTTAGTGCCTTCTCGGACAGTAAGCCACCATCGATATGCCTCGTCCCTTAACAAAGACACTGCTCCCCTTAGTTTCTATTCTACAGTGCACTCTAGGTCATCCATAATTCGCTCCACCACCTCAAGCCAATATTCAGCAACATTTGGAGCTACACCTAAGACACCTCTGAAAACCTCAGCACCACTTGATTTCAATCGCTCCAATATCGACCCACGAGCTGCTGGCCCAGCTCTAGTTCAGCGACCCTTTCAAGGACTAGCAACATTGCTCGTGTCAAAGCATTATTTCCTCTCCTATTCTCTTGTGAATCATTTTTCGACGCTGGTGATGCCGGTGCATCCATTTCTGAAATATGTCCCGATTCTTTGGACACAGCTCTAGTACCTCGGCCTCTACCACGGCCACGTCTACCACGTTCGCGTCCTCTAGTGTTCATACTGACTAACTCGTTTTAATCTGATTACGAATTTTATGAATTAGAAAACTGTTTCAGTGTTTATTAATGATATTTTATGAGATTCAAGAGATAAAGTTGTTTTTCGCAAACACATCCTATAGTCTCGATCTCTATGATTTTTAACATCTAAAACTAGAAGTTCTAGAGTGTTCCTATGACCATATCATCATAATAATTATTTAGTAATGAATACTTACTTGACTTGGAGCCAGATGCTTGTGGTGCCATACTAACTTTAAAACATAATTAAAAATAATTTCAAACGGAAGTTATTTATTGAACCCAACCACAGCCGAGTTTTGAAACTGGCTCTGATACCATTAAATGTAACACCCCAAACCAGGTCTATACCATAAGACGAGATTTGGTTTGTCACACAGATCGAACATCCATTTAATTCTCTAATGATTTAGGTAAAACAGTTCTACAAAACCTTTTGAAAGTGAAGTTTAGTTAAAATCAAGATTTTGATTTAAAATCGATGAATAAAGAAATACTAGTTTGAAATCTTATCATTTGGTATTTAATTGTCAAAAACCTTTAAATAGTTTTTTTAAAAAAAGAGTTCAAAAATAATTTTGAAAACAAGAATATTTAAGGAATCTCATATGTTTTAAAACAAAATATTTAAGGAAATATTATTGAATTAACATCAGCCCATATTAAGTGTCTAAAACAAAATTAAATCCATCCACACATAAAAATCCATAAAATATTAATAAAGGCCTTTTTACATCATACCTAAAATAGTAATTAAATAAAAATACTTAATAAAAGTTCATAGTTTATAAAACCCATGTTCGAAGTATGGCCTTCACGAAGTCATCCTCGACCCAAGCCTCCGTCAATTGCCATTACTTGAGAGGGAAAATTAAATAGAGTGAGTTACTCAGAACTCAGTGTATAACTCACTTACCACATTCATTGGGCCAGATCATCAAGACATTATTTTGGGCTTGAGCCCATTTACGGATTTAACAATATAATAAATAAAATGCATGTACAATGAAATTCCCAACCAAACCTAATTTCCATTCGCTACACACCACCCGTACCAACCAACACACCTGTGGGGATCAAGTCAACCTACCCCGCCAACACACCAATCGTAGGCATAAAGCCATTTTAAATAATATTGTGGTGTACCACCGAACTAGATTGTGCAAAGTCACCGAACTAGAGGCATTAAGCCATTTAAAATATATTTGTGGCAGAGCCACTGAACTAGATGTTTGGCAACAGGCCTTTCTTCTCTTCGTCAATTATCCCAACCCATGCAATCATGTATGCATAACAATATATATAACCATATGATAATTTAACAAAAGCCCATAATACATGTGAGTCCAAAAATTCAAATTTTCATTTTGGCCCATAAGAAAAAATAGCATTTTAGCCCATTTAACGATCTAGCAAACTTTGGCCCATATATCGATCTAGCAGTTTTTCGGCCCATTAATCGATCTAGCAATTTTTCGGCCCATTTATCGATCTAGCAGTTTTTTGGCCCATTTATCACATGAGGCATAAAATTTACTATTTACCAATTAACTTATTGAGGGCATTTTCATAAATTTCACAACTTTAACTATTTTCATGCATTTACACAAAAATGTTAATTATTACGCATTTTTCGATTTTGCCATCTTTACGATTTTATCCCAATACTTATGGTATAGTATCTAACCCGAGATAAGTGTGAAGTTACACACCTGGTTACTGTGAGAACTAGACTTTCCCGCTCGTCGATACCTAAACGCATCACGATAAATTAGAACACTATTATTTATTTACAAATTGAATCTTAGAAATAACGATCTAGACTTTTACCCTCAGAATTTTGAACCACTTCTATTTGCGGTTTCTTCCCAATTGTTGGTTCGTTACCCAATGGAAATCCACGAACAAACAAAGGTTCGGGAGTACGAACGACTTCAAACAACTGGTTCTCCTTGGATGAGGGTCCACAACCTCGGATTCCCGAAACAGCCCTTCGCTTAAACTTAGGGGGATTAGCGGAACCACCCCTCTTTCGAACACTATTTGCCGCCATTTTGTCCCTATCTTGATTGTCTCCATTGACAAAAGAACATTAGTCCGACTAAATAATATATCAAAATTATGACTAACGGTTTTAAGGGTGAGATTGGCTTACCACAAATATCCTTGTTCCACAATATGAAAATCGAGCGATAACGTCCCCTAAAATGAAATCGATTAATAATCCATCTATATCAATTTGACGAGATATGAGAGTCCTTAATAAACCCTTACCTTAACACCTTAAATCGATTCAAACGATTCACAACGCTCACGAACACTTGAGTTTTGGCCCTCCACTATCACACTATTGCTTAAACGAGGGTTGAAAGAATAACCAACAAGACAATATAGATGAATAGGAGATTCGGCTTTGAAGGAAAATTAAAGAAAATGGTATTAATACCATTTGGCCATGAGAGAAAAATAATAAAGAAAGTGTTTGAATGATAAAAAAAATAAAGAAGAAGAGAGAATTGGAAGAAGGAATTATAATTCGGTTTTCAAAGAGAAAAAAAGAGAATGAGGAAAGAGATTAATTTAGGAGCAAAATGCATTCGGAAATGGGAAAGGAGAAGGAAAAAGAATGGTTTTTTGTGTTGGTAGTTTTGGCACTAGGAGAAAGACACTAGAATGATTAGCAAAAATGACCAAATGGTCAAAAAGATGACCAAAAGAAATAAAGCAAATGTTGTTTTCTTCTATACCAATACATTCGGCCAAGGGAAGGAAAAGATGAATGGAGAAAAAGTGTCTCCAAACAAAACAAAAATGACCAAAAGAATTCAAACAAGCTACCATCCTACCCTAAGCTAACCACCAAATTTTGGCTCCCCCCTTTTGTCCATAATGCCGTCCATATTCATGGTCAAAATGGCCATGAAAAAGTTTCCAAAACATCAACCTTGATTCAAGCTTTGCAATCCTCCATTTTCCAAAAGTTTGAGAAATCCTATCCCCAAAATGAAGCAATTCTATCCCTAATTCATGCTTGCCATAACCTTAAGTCTCATTACCATAAAAATTTAGTCCATCTTATCCATGAATGATGCTTGGCCGACACTTGCTAGGAAAAAGCAAAAATAAAAGCTCCCAATTTGCATGCTAGGAGATTCTAACCTCTCCCCTCAAGTCCAACTTATGGCACCATCACCACTTTGCTAATTACTCATCTTATGCCATCTTTTATCACTTAATTAACTTAAACTTCAAGGTCACCTAATTCCTCTACAATAAAGTATTCTTTACTAAAATTTATTCTAATTCCAAGTAAACCCGAGCCTTCTCAAGACTATATTAAGCACACAATAAAATCATACCCGAGCTAACACCAAAGACAAGCAACATATTGATACTCAAATTTTTAGGATGTTACACAGCTAACGAATAGATTTGTAAGGACTAGTATACAATTTTCTCTTTTCCTCAGTTATCCTCCGTACGATTCAATTCTTTATCTATATAATAATTAAATTAAATTTATCAATTTCAAATACATTATCAAACTCATTTTTATGCACATGACCAATAATTTTCATTTTCCAAATTTTCTCTGAACTTTTACACTTTGTTCAATTTAGCCCTTAAAACAAAAATTATTTAAGTTTTCACATTTAACATCAAATATTCAAAACCGATTCTAACAGCACCTCAAATCAGCCTTTTACACATTTGAAAATTTTACAAATTACATGTTGAATTTTATATATTTTCATATTGGTCCATAAGTTCAAAACTATCAAAAATTCTTTTACACGGTAGTCTTATTTAACAATCAAGTTTACAAATTCATCATTTAACCCCAAAAACATCACTGAATTATCAATGGAAAGTTTCAAAATCTTAAACAATTTTATGAATTAGTACCCGGGTTAGCTAGATTACACAACAACGATCTCAAAAACATAAATATCATTACAAATGGGTAAGAATTTACGTACATGCACACACAAAAAGGTGTCGAAACTTCAAGTTCTTCAATGGAGGTTTCTAACTTTGTTTTTCGGTGGAAAATTCCATTAAGGAAGATGATGATATTTTAGTTTTCTTTTATTTATGTTTTATTATTAATCTAATTACTATTTTACCCTTAAAGTTTTCATCAAATTCAACTAATTCCTAACCATAAACTGTCCACTTTAACTTATTATGGTCTAAATACCATATAAGTCCTCCTTCATTTACTAATTAAACTATTTAGTCAATAAAATTCAATAGCGACCAAGTTTTTTTGTTTATTACGATTAAATCCTTTTTCTTTAATTAACAAGCCAAACATTAAAATTCCCAGACCAAACTTCAATATACCTATAAAGTAACTATTTATGAGCTCGGTTTACAAAAATGAGGTCCCATTATCTCATTTTTCATAACGACTTGACTTTAAAAGTAACCCATTTGAACTTAAATATTCGTTTAGTTAGCAAAAAATATTAAATCCAACATTCAATATAAAACTATATTTGACTCGTATAAATTAAATAATACTAATTACAGACTCATTAGTCAGATTTGTGATCCCACAATACTGTTTCCAACACTATTGAAAATGGGTTGTTGCAATATATACAGCATAAAGCCAACACCGATACAAAGTACCTGCTATAAAAGACCCTAATGACATGCCATTTGTATTCTAGCTATTCACTAAGTTCACACAGGCCCTATATCATGTATTCAATCTTTTCCATTCTTTTGAACATTTTTGTACCCATATCAAATAACCATACCCTTTTTCATTTTTGTTCACATACCAAATAATCATATATTTGTAAATTAAACCAATTAATATTCATAATCCTTCCATATCATATAATAATTCGTATTAGCCACATATATCGTACTTTGCACTATAGTTCTTTTGATGCCAACAATTATTGTATTACAACCATTAAACTGTCAAGCGATTAAATAACACAATAATAAACAATCATTAAATAATTAAGTCTCATACGAAACTTACTTAATCAAAAGGTCAACGAATAAAACACCAAGGACTTTTAGGCAATTTTTCCTTTTTTGTGTTTATCTTCCGATTGTTTTAAATCCCGATCTATAATATGATTTAATTCAATTAATCAATTTTAAACATCTCAAGACAGCTTATTGTAATCGTAATTAATTCAATTTTATTTTTCAAATTGCCCAAAATTTTGCATTTTATTCAATTTAGTCCTTAAAACCAAAACTAACATAACTTTCATATTTGAGCTCCTTAAAACATTTCAAGTTCATCCTTCTACAGCCCTCTATTATCAATAATTTTAGAACTTTCATAACAATTTCAAAATATTTTCATTTTAGTCCCTAAGTTCAAAACTAACAAAGTTCACTTTGCAATTTAGTTCAGAACCAAATCTAAGCTTATCACCAAGCTATTTAATAGCAAAAAATAAAAAATCATCAAATGGAACATTTTAAAACTTTAACAATTTTACAACTTAATACCCAGAATAATTAAATTAAGCTACAATGATTCAAAAAAACATAAAATTTACAGGAAAAAAAAAAAAAAAAACCTTAAATATGAGCACATGCAAATGGCCGATAGCTTCAACCGAATAACAATGGCTTCCTCTCTTAAGTTTAAGCATTCAGTGATGGTCGAGCAAAATGGATGAAGGCAAGTTTTTATTTTATGTTTTTGATGTTTTAATAATATTATATTTTAACTTCATAAACAAAAATTCATTAAGAAAAACAAGCGTTATGGTCAAACCATATTAAAAAGATGGTAAAATTTCCTTACACCTTAAAAATAATAAATTCAGAATTTTAGTTAATAAAATTTATAGTGATCAAATTTTACAATTTAGTCATTTTTAATTAACTATCAAATCATCAAAAGTTCTAGATCAAACTTCAATACACTTATAAATAGTTCTGTAAATATTCAACACTAATATTTATGAAATTGGATTATGAAAATGAAGTACGGATACCTCATTTTCCAAAACTACTAACTTTCAATACACACTACTTGTACCTTGACTAACTTACTAATTAACAAAAAATATCATATCAAAATTCAATAAAACATTATAATAAACTAGTAAATATTATTAAATTACTGACTTGTTCATTGATATAAGGAATTTCGAAACTGTCATTCTTAGTACCACTAAAAAATGAGCTGTTAAAATAAGAATGAGAAAAAATGTCTTGTAAACATTGCAACTTTAGGATAAGTTAATGGGATTCATTTCCATGGTTCCTTTGTATTCCATCTACGAGATGGTGAAGAAGATGAAATTGAAGAACTTTTTGCATTTTTAGTTTTTCAATTTTTAAGTAAAGATGAAATTTTAAAATTTTATTTGTATTGAATGAAATCAAAAGGGATGAACAAGAAAGTTTTTATGTTTTCCTGGTTATTGGCGATTGAATAAGTACAGGAAGATGATGAAAAGGGCAAGTTGGTTTTTTTTTTTCTTTCCTGTTTTCTCTTACATTTTTTTTTTTTTATTTCTTCTACAAGAAGAGATGAAAAGAGAGATGGAAGATTAAGAATTTTAATTATTGAAAAATTTCTCATTTATTTATAAATTTCTTGTTAATGAATTTTTTGAGTAAATATATTTTTTAAGTTCTCATTTTTATTTTATTTTTAGTTAATAAAATTTTAGAAAATTAATATTTAACTCTATAAGATGACATAGTTATTATAAGGCAAAAGAGTGTAACATGTAATCATTTTATTTGTTAAAATCGCACATCATCAAAAAAGGTGACATTGTTAAGGTTGGATACTAGATTGGTTAACAAAATTAAATTTTAAGTATCAAACTTGACATTTTGGAAGTAAAAATACTATATTAGAACAAACCCAAAAGTATAGGGTCAATGGTGCCATTATCCTTTTTTATTCAATTTTATGAAATTTTCCAATTTTATAAATAAATCCAATAATTACTTGTGATAAATATTAAAACTATACACAAATTTTGATCCAATGTGTAATGTCATACATAACCTTTGTTTTGTGTGATTTTATACATTAAAATTTGATTTGATTCAATTTTCGAAATCACTAAATATTATCAAATTAGCATCATTTTACGTTTATATATTATATATACAAACTATTATATTAATCGATATGAAAATAAATGTATGTATTTAATTCTTTAAATGTATACAATTGAATCAAAATTAAAGTTTCATGTATATATATGAACCACAATTCAAGTTTCATGTATACATATGAACCACAATTCAAGTTTCATGTATATAATTATACCAAATCAAAGTTTATGTATCAAATTACGATTGAAACAATGTTCATGTACACATTTGATATTTATCCTTAATTACTTTGGTTTTAAAATTTTAGATAACAATCTAATTATCTATACTATTATTTAAGCACTTGACTAAATCGTGTAACGAGTCAAATAAGCACCAATTCGATTAGGAAAATTATAAAATGGCATTTCATATTTAAAATAAATTGTATTATTTGAGAGTATTTTTGTCTTTTATTTTAACAAAACCAAAAAATAATGGGATTTGAACCCACACCAATTCAATTGATAAAATTTTAAATTTACCACACAACCAAAACTTTGTTTTTAATGTATCTTATACATTTTTTTTAATATGCAAACTTATTGTCTACATTAGTTGTATATATATACTTACTATCTATTAAGTCTTTTCTTGAGTTGATGTCACCTATCAATTGGGTTCGAACTCGTTAGGATATTTTCGAAAATCCTTTTTTATTTTCAAAGTAAGTTATATGGTTATGTGTGTATTTTAATCTTTTATATTTTTATAAATCAATAAAATTTTATTCAAAATGAGATTTGAACCAAGGACACTAGACATATAAAACCTTTCATTTACCATTTAAACTAAAAAAATTATTTTATTTCAAACTTTAATAAGTTATATATGTGTTCTACATTTTATATATTTGTGTATTTGTACTTACTATTATTTAAACTCTAGATTGAGTTGGTGTCATGATCAATCAAGCACCAACTCATTTAGGGGCATTATAAAATATCTTTTGTATTTAAAATAAGTTATATTATTCGAGGGCACTTTAGTATTTTTATATATATATATATATATATATATATAGATGATTATAATTGAATTTGAACCCACACCTTGCATAAAACCTTAAATTTACCAATCAATCAAAGTTATATTTTAATTTTGTATACATTTTAATTTTGTTATATACACTTTATTATCTCCATGAATTATATATCTATATTATTATTTAAACCTCTAACTAAGTTGATATCACGAGTCAAGGACATCACAAATATATCTTTTCGTATTTAAAATAAGTTATATTATTTAAGAGTACTTTAGGTTTTTATTTTAAAAAATGTTTACACTGGGATTTAAACCCACATTTTGCATAAAACCTTAAATTCACTACTCAATCAAAGTTTTATTTTACTTTTTAATACATTTTAGTTTTATTATGCATACTTTTTACCTCCATGAATTGTATATCTATATTATTATTTAAGCTCTGATTAAGTTGATATTACTCACAACCAAGCCACCAACTTAGTTAGGAAAATTATAGGCATACCCTTCCGTAATTAAAATAAATTATATTATCTTAGGATACTTTAGTTTTTTATTTAAAAATCAATACAAATAAGCATATGGTGGGATTTGGACCCAAACTAATTGCATTAGTAAAACTTTTATTTTACCACTCAACTAACATGTTATTTTAATATATTTAAACATTTTAATTTTATTATGCATACTTTATTACTTTCGTCATTTGTATATCTATCTATAGTATTATTTAAGCTCCTTAATGAGTTGATGTCACTCTCAATCGAGTTACCAACTCGTTAGGAAAATTAAGGACATATCATTCCGTAATTAAAATAAATTATATTATTCAAGGATATTTTAGTCTTTTATTTTAAAAACAATAAAATGCATATTGTGAGATTTGAACCCAAACTAATTACATTAATAAATTTTTAATTTACCACTCAACTAAAACTTTATTTTGATATTTTTATACATCTTAATTTTATTATGTACACTTTATTACTTCCATCATTTGTATATATACACTTACTATTATTTAAGCTCTTGACTGAGTTGGTGTCACCTTCAATCGAGTCACCAACTCGGTTAGGAAAATTACTGATATACCCTTTTGTAGTAAAATAAGTTTATTATTCAAGATTATTTTAGTTTTTTATTTTTTTAAAAACCAAGAAACATATGCATATGATGGTATTTGAATGTAAACTAATTGCATTTGTAAAACTTTTAATTTGCCACTCAATGAAAACCTTATTTTGATATTTTATACATTTTATATATTAATAATGTATTTGATTGAGTTGGTGTCACAACTTAACTCTAAGACTAACTCAAGATTGATGAAAACATAAATGATAAACAATTTAATCTATTTTTAAAATTTTATGTGTTGTTATTAATTAGTTTCAAGCCATATGTTACATTATTTATTGTATGTTATTTTCAACACACATTTGTATTCTATATTTGTAGTTTCCACACATACACATGTGATAGGATTTCTAGTAGTAATAATGTTGTTGATTGAGATGGTGTCACAAATTAACCAATACTAACTTAAAATTGATGATAATACTCTAGAACGACATATTTTTATGTGTTAATTGAATATTTATTTTGAGTATGATCCTACTAATTTGGGCTATTTATGGTCTTTTATCTTTTAGGGACTAAATTAAAGGAAAAAAGTAAATTTAAGGGTGAAAAGCATGAATTTGGAGATAAAGTGGGCCAACATACGACATAGGAAAAAAAGTGGTTCCGAAAATGCAAGCATGGAAGGCATAAGGACAAAAATGCAAAGAAGAGATATTTCATAAACACAAGACTCTATTTAATTTTCAATTATATTAGGATAATTGTTAGATATTATTATTTAGATATTATTTTAGCTTTTATCTTTATTTATCTTTAATTATCTATATTTATCTTTTAGAATTTAAGTAGGACTAGACTAGGTTTCTTAGTACTATAAATAGGGGATGGAGTGACTCAAATTTCATATCATCTTTTCTGTAAACACTCCCTCCCCAAAAAAAGCATAGCCTTGTTCTTTTCTTTATTCAATAAAATTCTATTTTTTTATTAAGTCTATTCCTTTTCCCAAAAGCATGAGCCACTAAATCCATCTAGCCAAAGGTTCTAAAAAATCCCCAAAAAAGGTTCGTGAGGCTTAGAATCTGCGCTTAGCCATCTTAACGAGTATTCATCACTTCTCCGCATTACGGGGCTGACACTTCTGTCCATGTCCCTTCAAAAGTGATCTTTCCAACTTGTGCAAGGAACGGTCGCTTTGTATATTTTGGGAAGGTTGCACAGTCGGTTTGTTAGCTTACTACATCAGTGGTTGCCAAGCCCAAGAGACAAAAATGGCGTGGGATTCGTCATTGGGGAGTGATGATCTAGTGTAAGATGGTCCCACAAGAGCGACGATTGGCTAAAGTCAGGATCCTCTAAATTATAAGTCTAAACCCTAAGTGGAGCTAGTGGTCGTAGGCATCCTCATCCACTATAACTGGCTTATTCAGTTCGAGAAGGATCACCTAAAAGCCAAGGATTGAACCCAAGGAGGATCGAGACAACTGGAGGCTGGAATCTTGCCACATAAGAAACTCTCTCTCTTTCCAAACTCTGTTTATTTTTATATTCTATATTTTAATTTTCACAATTTATTTAATTTCGCAATTTCAATAAACTTTTAATTCTATCTTTTTTATTCTGTCTTTTTATTTTTTCCCCAGGTACGTAGGTTTTCTTGGGCACGATTCTGTCAACGATCTCATGAAACAAGATATTGTGCAAATCCAGTCCCTAAGGATTTGACCCTACTTCCCTTATACTATTCTTTTTATTATTTCTATAGGGATAGGATATATTTGGTGCTTCAACAACGCATCACATTTTGGCACCCTTTCCAGGGACTAGCAACGTACTAATCTTGTTTTTTGTTTCTTATGACCAGATCTGATCCAGGTACTCTTGCGTTTGATTCAGAGATTGAAAAGACTGCGAGAGCTAATCGCAAGGAAATGAAGCTAAGGAAAAAAAAGTCAGTGGCGGTTGGGACTCAAAATAACCCACCGCTAGAAATTGAAGTCGACGACGAAGTTGATTCTAGGGTCAACGAAAACTCTACTCAAACACTTGCAAGCAAAAAAGTAGAAGTCGACTCACCAAAAGAAGTGTTTAATGCTAGGGTTAACGAAAACTCGTATCTAGCACATCAACCAATGGCTCAAACAATTCGGCAACTAGCCAACGCTCTGACAGAACATGTAACACACCAAACCTAGCCTAGACGTTATGGTCGAATCAGGCGATGTCACATAGTAGTGCGTTTGAAAATCGTAACTTTGCTTAAAATAATTCTCGTTTAGAAACTTATTACTTATTAATTCTAAAATCGTGTTATTTAATCAATCAAAAGTTTTCAAAATGTTTATTCAATACGGAAGCTTTTAGAGCAGTTTGTATATTTGTGAGTATTTTGTTAAAACGTTTGTTTCTTTTAAAAACCCGAGATATCTTAATACTAGCAGTTATAAACCACAACCAATAAAAATCCCAAACTAAAATAAAAATCCATAGAGGCCATATTTACAATAAAATACCAAATGAAATTTAAAATCATAAGTACGAAACTGTGTCAAAGAGGTCGTGTAGCCACCGCTGAGTCTTCCACCGCACCGATCTGCCTAAGTTTAGGGGTTACCTATACAGATTAGACAGAAGGGGTGAGTTTACGAAAACTTAATGTGTAATCCCCATAAGGATAAATAGACAGTATACAATTAATCATAGTTTGGGTCTAAGTCCTTTTTTAGAAACAGTATTAGTTTGGGCCTTAGCCCATTTCAGTACAGAAGAAGTCATGTAGTAGGACATTAGCCCCTTACAATAACAGTAATAGTAACAGATATGCAGTCACATAATCCTACCCTGCCAGCCTCTACACACCATCTCCGTCCAACCCTACACTCCATGCGGGGATATAATCAACCCACCCATCCCTACACTCTAAATAGTACCGTAAGCGGCACTAAACAGTAGTTTGTAGCTGAGCTGCCAGTAAGTTAGGCTCGAAGCCTTTCAATACACTTCCTTCAATTAACATCAACCCCCAACCCAATGCAATGCAATATACAGTTATGACTTGCTATCTCATGGTAACAGTACATACAATATTAGATTAGTAGAATATCATCATGCTTAATAACATGCATATATATATCAGTTATACAGTCATTTTAGTCAATTAGGGGTCTAGGTAAGCTTACCGACCCTACATTAGGTTCACAGTCGACTCGGACGGCCTGTGCAACCTTAGCAACAAAATAGTGAAAATGGGCTCACATGCCTATGCTGTCTGCTTGTGTGGGCCCACACGGCCTGGCCCAAAAATCCCACACGCCTATGTGGCTCACTCGTGTGGGCCATACGACCCAATTTGATTTGGCCCGTGTGTTGCACACGGCCCGCCTCATCGATCACACGCTCGTGTTCTGTCACACGGCTTACCACACGGGAGGTCACGCACCCGTGTGGCGTCGACAGCCCTATTTTTTGGCTTTTCACCGGTTTCCATTTTCAACATTTTGGTTAGAAACACTTGTTTTGTTTCACAGCCAACGCAATCCTGAAAACACCAGCACCTAATTTTCCTATTAATGTAACAGCCCAATTTAGGGGCTAGTTGGAACAGTGATCTCTAAATCACTAACTTGAGGTTAGGGAAAATTATTTTCATGTTATGTTATGTGTTATAACATGTTTATAGGGATGTATGGAAATTTTGGTGTTTTAATTTTAGTGATTTTAGGCTAAATCACGAAAAAGGACTAAATCGCATAAAGTGCAAAAGTTCCATTCTATAGGCTAAAGGTACCAAATAGCCATGAAATATTAATTGAAGGTCTTTTTTAAAGGACAATTAGACCATCTAGGATGTGTTGGTCGGCCATGTAGACAAGGGGGACAAGAGCTTTTAATTTTGGTCAAAGTTGGTGGGTTGAATTGATGTTTTGTAACAAAATAAATAAAGGAAAACGATATCATCTTTCTTCTCTTCTTCTCCATCAAAAGTTTCAACAAACAAGGGGTGTTTGAAAGCTCAAAATTTCAGCAAGATTTACTCCACTCAAATCAAAGAAAATGAGATTCGGACCTAAAACGGGAGAAAAGAGAAATGTGAGCAAAAAGGTTCCTTTCGACCCTTTCGACATCGAGGTAAGTTCATGTACGATTGTTGCAATCACGTATGAGCTAATTTAATATTCCAATATAATTTGGAATATATATTTACTTAATGAATGTTTGAAATATCTTTTGATGAGATGTTAAAAGAATCTAAGAGTAAAACAAAAATGCATATAGCATGATATGATGATAGTTAAGGTCTCGTGTAAAACCCTATTAGGGTATAATGTCAATATGACATTATGTGTATAAGACTCAAGAGTGTTATTTAATAATTTGAGTGATTCAATGAGTATGTTGAAAGATAGAAAGTATGTGGTTGTGCCATGAAAAGCACAAGTATGTATTAGAACTGAATTGAGATGAATTCAAAATATGATAAAACCTAGTGGATTATGTGTAATCAATGCACCTAGTTACATAAGATATATTTATAAATGCATTGTGTGAATGTGAATGATTATTGTAGAATCTAAGTAAGACTGATAGTGAGTGAGGTTGTTCACGGATGAACATTTGAATTAGAGAAATGTATGTGGATAAATATTTGTGAATGTATAATAACGGTGAGCTATGTGCAAATACACCTCATTGAGGGTTATTGATGAGTTGTGTGCGATACCATCAACCATATTATCATTGGTGGGCTATGTGCGTTACCACCTGATTAATTATTGATTGATGGGTTGTGTGCGATACCATTAATTATATTATTATCGGTGGGCTGTGTGCGATACCATCAACTATATTATTAACGGTGGGCTGTGTGCGTAACCACCTGACTAAAATCGATAGGCTATGTGCGAAACCATTGCTTATAAATGATTGGTGAGCTAATTACGAAATCATCTTAAGTATAAATGATTGGTGGGCTGTGTGCGATACCACCCTATTAGAGGTTGATGGTGAGCTAAGTACGAAACCACCGAGAGATTAGTAGAATGAGTGGCTTATTGAAAATGTTGAATGTGTTATTTTGTATGATCATGTGTGATCAGTGCAGGAATGTATGTTAATTAAACGAGCAAATTGGCTTGTGTCATGGTAAGAATGTGGTAGGAGATAGAATGAGTAAGCTCTAAGAATGATTGAGTAAGTAATCATGAGCTAATGAGAAAAACTCGACATATTACCTTGTAGTTATGTTTATTCAGTGAATATCAATAATTGTCAAATTATGCAGATGAACTTAATAAGCATTATTGCTTACTCCTCTTCCTTTCTCTCCTCTTATAGGTTATTTTAGCTAGCTCAGGTTGGAGATCACCGGAGATGTTTTTGCACTATCGAGCAAACACTTGGTATGATGTATCAAGTCCTTATGAGTCATGGCATGTATAGAGCTAGTACTTGAGGTTGATTAAGCCTTTGTTGATGTAGCCAAATTGTGTTGGCCAAAGAGAACTTATAATTGGGTTGTGTGTAGCCATAGATGATGGCTTAAGTTGTTGTAAATGTATTGGGAATAGTTCTCCCTAGTGTGTGGGATGAAGACTTTATCCTCTTATGATTAAATGTCCTTAATTCAAGAGTTATATTGGTGTTATGTGATATTATGTACTAATATATGATGGTACGCAAATAAGAGTGAAAAAAGGCTTGGTAGATAGCCTCTAAGTGCCCACATGGGTAGACACACGGACTTGTGTCTAGGTCGTGTGTTCCCTGCATGTTGGTGTTTTAAGTCAGGATAGACCACGAGCTAATCCCACGGCCGTTTGTATAGGCCGTGTGTGACACACGGTTAGCACATGGGCATGTGCTCCAATCCATGTGAATAAGTCAGTTTATCAATGTGTGACACACGGTCTGAGGCCACGGGCGTGTCAAGGCTATGTGTAATATGGCAGTGTCCACCACGGGTGGAAGACATGGGCGTGTTTTAGGGGTACGCGAGCGTGTCCCTAAGCTTACACGGGCGTGTGGTCCTTGTTCAGGTAAAAATTTTCCAAGTGTGTACAAGTTTATGATCTATTTCTGAAACCTTTTAGAGGCATGTTTAGGGCCTCATAGGCCCATTATAAGGATGTTAGAGGTGTACGTGTGGAAATTTTGTAATTTGGAATGAAAATTGATATCCCAAAGTCATATGACCCTGTGAGTTAAGTACGATAACGCCTCGTACTCAGTTTCGGTGTAGAACACGTGTAAGGGGTGTTACAATTAAAACACTAAATTAGACCTAAAACAAGTAATCATACTACTTTCTCCAATTCCAAAGTGCCTGCCTTAGACGATTCGATGCACCCCAACACTTATCACGTCAAAAGACTAGGTGCTTAAAGAGATTCACCTATACCAACAAAAGAAGTAACAGTCAATCCCACAATTGAGTGATTACTATCAAATTTAATCAGCCAAAGTAGATAATATGAATAACAAAATCAAACTACAATGGTACATACACAATCCATAATAGCATATTGATTAAAAAGAACGATCCATAACGAACTCACATCAAGATTTAACCCAAAAGCGACTAACCTCTCACCTTTAATCAATGAACAAAATTTTCCACATGATATAGAACTCCAATTGGTTGCCACAGATGCTTGAAGATCTCCCCCTAACGTCATATATGAAACACATCAAAAGGGAAGTTATCAAAAAGAGACAAATCACCTACTAAGACTTACCAAAACCTTGACGATCAGAATTTGAAGACTTGATTTGGCGATGAACGAAGAAGAAAAGGAACAATGACGGAAAGGGAGAAATTCTTAGTGTAACTCTGGTAAACGAAAAGAGAAAAGGTAAACCAATGACCAAAATCGGCAAGAATGGAGAAGAAAAAGAAACTTTGGCAGAGGTTCGACAGAGCTAGGGGAGAAGAAACGACAGAGGAATGGAAGGACTTTGGGAATTTGAAAATAACAAAATAACAAAATAAAAAAAATTCAGCCCCATTATCCCTAAATCCCTCAAATTTCTCTGAAAACCGTCCAACCACTCCCACTATCCAAATCCCTAAATCTTCTCTCCACACTTCCCACTACCCCTCTACCACTTCGGCATTTCAGTTCAGTTCAAACACTTCATGGCACCACTAGCAAAAATAATACTTAAGCAACAACTCGAACCTAAGACCTCTAGCATAATGACACTCCACTTATCCATCAGACTAGCAGGCCTATTCAAACATATTTTTACAAACAATTAATTAAAAGCTTACTGTCTAGAGATAGGGCTTTATTCATATAAAAATGAAAATTCTGCCCAGGTCAAGGCTTGAACCAAAGATTTCTCAGACACTCTTGGAATGCATAACCATTGAAGCAGACAGATATTTGTGTCATTAATAGTAGAAACATATACAAAAAATTTTGAGACGTTACAGAACAACCGCCATTGTGCATCGCGTATCCTACTATGGATACTGATTTTGAACTGAAGTCAGGTTTAATCCAGTTATTGCCAACTTTTCGTGGGTTGCAAAATAAAAATCCCCACAAGCATCTAAAAGAGTTTCATATGGTTCGTCTTAGTATAAAACCTCAGGGAGTAACTGGGGATCAAATTAAATTGCATGCTTTCCCTTTTCCCTAGTAGATTCTACTAGGGAATGGTTATTTTATCTACCCCTAGATTTGTTACAACTTGGGCTGATCTTTCTCATTTGTTTCTCAATAGGTTTTTTCCAGCATTGCGTGCAGCTGAGTTGAGAAAGGAGATCGTAAAAATAAGGCAAAAAGAAGCAAAGTCTCTTTACGACTATTGGGAGCGATTTAAGAAGTTGTGTGCAAGTTGCCCATAACATGGAATAACGGAACAATCTCTTCTCCAGTACTTTTATGAAGGCCTGAGACCCATGGAGATTAATATGGTAGATGCTACTAGTGGAAGAGCTTTGGTCAACATGACTCGCGATGGCTACAAATACTCAGCAATTCTGAGCTAATCCTAAGCCCTCTTGAAGGGTTCACCAGCTAAGTAATTCGACCTTAGAACATAAATTTGATAAACTTGTTAATATTCTAAATTCTCTTGTTGCTAGAAAAAGAAAAACTAGCCCGGCTATGTGGAATCTGTGCTACACCTGAACATACAACAGATGCATGCCCTAGTCTGTATGATATACTATGGCTTATTTGATGCTATGGAAAACTTCTCTGGACCACCACAAAGGTGATATGACCCCTACGCTAATGCCTACAACCCAGGATAGAGGGACCATCCTAACTTGAGTTATGGGGCCAACCCATAGTATAATCAGCTATACCAAAATCAGTTTCCACAATAGCCACGAGATTCATGTACTTCTTTAGAAACTATGGTTAATAAATTAGCAGCTAATGTCCTTCATTTCCAACAACAAACTCTTAATTTCCAAAAAAAGATGAAAGCATATATAAGAGAATTGACCATACCAATTGAGAAATTGAACTCTCAAGGGAAATTTCCATCACAAATAGAACCTAATCCAAGACAACATGCAAATGTAGTGATGGTGCAGAGTGGAAAGGTACTGGAACAAATTTCTGACAGAAATCTTGGCCAAGATTTTGCCCAAGAAAAGCCTGAGAACAATGAATAGGCCTAAGTGAAACCTTCATTGCCTAAAATTCAACCTCAATTTCCATGAAGGTTATACCAGTGTCGTAAAGGTAAAGAGGACAAGGAGATCCTCGAAACATTCAGAAATGTCAAATCAACATACCACTGTTGGATGCCATCAAACAAATTTCGCTATATGCCAAGTTTCTTAAAGAGCTCTTCACCAACAAGTGAAAAAATAATAGGTAATGAAAGGGTCAACGTTGGTGAGAATGTATCTACAATGTTACAGTGGAAGATGCTAGCGAAATGCAAAGATAGGGGCATGTTCGCAATACCATGTAAAATAGGCCACTTGGGAATAAAAAAGGCTATGTGTGATTTAGGGTCTCCATAAATGTCATGCCTTTTTCTATTTATGAATCACTTAACACAGGTTTTTTAAAGAAAATGGGTGTTATCATACAGTTGGCGGACAGGTCTGTTGTGTATTCCGAAGGAGTCCTCGAGGACGTATTAGTGAAAGTTAACGAGCTTATTTTTCTTGTAGATTTTTATGTGATAAAAATGGAAGAGGATAAAGCTCCTAGGTCTTCAGACATCTTGTTGGGACGACCTTTCCTTAGTACTGCAAATACTAAGATTGACGTGCGGAGCGGAACCCTCACGATAAAGTTTGACGAAGAGATCGTGAATTTTAATGTTTACGATGCTATTAGTCACCCAAGTGAAAACTTGAACGCACTAGATCTGAAATTAAAATCACTTCCTAAGCATCTTAAACACACATTTTTGGAGAATTATGAGACCATTGCCGACTTAAAAGGGATTAACCCCTTGACAGGCACACATAAGATTTTCTTGGTGGAAAACACGAAACCAAGGTGAGAGGCGCAAAGATGATTGAATTTGAATATGGTGGATGTGGTAAAAAAGGAGAATTTCCAAGCCCATACGAACGAAACAATTCAGCTGGAATAGCCCCAATACTAGTTGATGCATCAAGTTAGCAACGTTAAACAAGAGTTTGTTGGGAGGCAACCCAATTTTTATTTTTTATTATTCTTTTATTATTTATTATTTTAGTTTTTTTGGATATTAATAAATTTCTCTTCTTCTATCTAGGTAAATCGGTGAGAAAAAAAACTCAGGGATTGGCATTCTTTAACAAATAGCCTTTATCCTATCCTTATTCCAACCAGGAATAGTGCGTCCCTGCCCTATGACTACCCAAAACCTGCCTCCAAACACTCACTTTTCAGCCAAACACCATTCCTATACACCCTTCCAAACCCTAAAAATAAACTCATTTTTACACCAAAAATCCCATCAGCCATCGTACCTTCTCTACCACCCCTCTATCACCAATTTTCTGCCACCATGGTGAGAACCCAAACCCGAGTCGCTGCCGCACGCGTCACCTACCCCATCGCCACCCCTCGCCACTTCTCCTTCTTCTTCCCTTCTGAACGAAACCACTGCACCATTGCCCTCCTCCCCACGTGTGTCGTCCTCTCTAATAGTAATTACACAAGGAGTTCTTCTAAACTTTTTCCACTTATTTGTTTATTTTCTTCCACATCGAGGACAATGTGTTTTAAGTTGGTGGAAGCATTACTTATTATTTCTGTCATTTATCTGTTGTTTTTAGTGTTGTGTTACTGTTGCTGCTACCTTATGCTTGTTTCTGCCCATATTTAATTTTTTAGAATATTCTGCCTATTTTCATGCCCAAGATTTTTACCAGGAATTGCCCACTGTTTGACCTATAAGCATGATTTTTGTCTTCTGAGAAAATTATGATTTTGCTATAATTGATTTCATCTCCACTATTTTATTTATATTATGTAAAAATAATTATGACTAATAGAGTTAACCCTATTTTGCTTTTAGTAAATTTGATTAAGTCTAAATACAATGAGGACACTTAATACAATTGCATGCTTAAAATATGTTCATGACTATTAAGGTGGCTACTGAAACTTATTTTTGACACTTGATTGTTGCTCCTAAGTCCTCCAAAACTAAAATTTTGTTTAATAATAATATTTTCGTGGTTATGAGTGCAGCTTAAAACGTGACTAGCTGAGTAACTGGGGTAGGGTGCTTGGGTTGTCATCCTACTTCATGTCAGAAGGTTGCGTGACGTGTTAGGTAAAACTCCGCTAACCAAAATTAAAATACTTAAGAATGTGTTGGGCTAAATAACCGGTGTGAGGTACTTGGTTGTCATCTCTCTTCGCGTCAAAAGGTTCGATATACTCTTAAGAAAAATATAATAAATTAGGAGTATGTTGGGCTAAGTAACTAGGGTGGGGTGCTTGGATGTCATCTTTCTTTGCATAAAAAGGTTCAATATATACTTAAGCAAAAATAAATAAATTAAAAAAGAAAAAAAATAGATGTATTAATAAAATGTGGGGACTAAAGGTAGAAACAAATAGAGTGTCTTGGTAGGTTTGGTAAATTACCTAGTTTTCATGAAATAATCCAAGTCGATCTTAATTTTTGTGTGTGTTAATTGGAATATGTAACGCCCCGAATTTGGGCCTAGTAGAATTGGGCCTATTGGGCCTTGGACATAAGAGCGTTTAAAATTTTTGAGAACAAGAGAATGGCTCTAATGCAAGTTGGATCTATTAGATGAGTGATTTTGGAAGGTTAGGGGGCTTCCATGAAGTCCTGGGATCAAACTTGGGCTTTAGAAAAAATTTTGGTTTTAGGTGAATAAAACCCTGGAAGTAGGTAAGTAGGCTTTAAGAATAAATTGGGGTAAAATAAGATGCAAAAGGAGTCATGATCTAGTGGTAAATGACGCCACATGAGAGACAAGGAAGTGATGCCATAGAGAAAGCAAGGGGTCCAAGGTTCAAGTCTTGGCACTTGCAATTCATTTTGATCTCCTTTTAAATGAAGTTAGACTTTGGCCCATAGGTTTATATCTAGTTGCACATGTTGTAAGAAACAAAAGGAGCTTGTGTTGTGGTGGCATGTAACGTCTGGAGCATACGAGAAGGCAAGGGTTCGAATCCCATTGCAAGCAAAAAGGGATATTTATTTTGCTAAGTTGGGGCGACAGGTGGTTGTGATGGACTTAAACTCTACTAAAAGAGGGATCCCACATCGAGAAGCTAGCATGAGGAAAGGTGAGAAGCTGTCTTTAAATAGAGTAATCTATGAGGAGAGTAAGATACCTTGGTTGGAGTTTGGGCATAGGAGTGTTCAGAGCGCGGATTAACTCCAGATTCCTATCAGGTGTGTATTTTGCACTACTCTAGCTGTAGAGCGGCAAATGCCAAAATACCGATCACACGATGATGGTAGCCACACGAGCATGTGAGCGCACGTGTGGGAGCTTCGACGCGATAGTTGAGGCCATCATGAGTGTTCTTGTGGGTTTAGGTTGTTTGGGCCACGATGGGCCAAAAGGGGCAATGTGAGGCCAATGGGCCCGTGGGCCCAATCGGATAAGTGGTATGATTGTGTAGTGAATATTGGTCTAGTCAATGTAAATCTCATAACTGTGGCTAGATTTGGGCTAAATGGGCCACATGAGCATGTGGGCTCATTTGGGCCGAGATGGGCCCTAGGCCCAATCACATCGTTATCTCGTTTCTTCATGTTAGGGTGATCGGTTACTTTGTGGTTGTGATTTAAGCATTCGTGTTGACTCCTATTCTGTAAGATCGTGTTCTTGATGAGCAAAGGGGATTCTAGCCATAGGGTGGCGGCAAAGGTGCCAGCCGAGACTGTGCACATGCCTCCAGTCCCAAGTTTAAGCGGCGTAGGGTGTCAGCGGTTCGGGACTTTCCGCCTGGATGTTGAAGGGCGCCGGCATCAAACTTTAGTTTAATTAGGCAAATCGTAGTTGATCGTTCTAATGAAGGTAAGTGATAGTAAATCCCATGGTTAGGTGTTTGGAATAGAGAATACCTAATTCTTTTGCTAATTGAGTTAAATGGGTGTTATGTTTTATATAGGTGAAGGCGCTTATGATTATTTAGTATTCTACGTGATAAGGTGTGTAATCTCACACCTCTATTTATTCTGTTAATGCAATTTTTGTGAATCACTGAAAGCCGACATACCAAAAAGCCGGAATATCGGCATCTGAGATCACTCGAGCATGCGAGCGCTCGTAGAGATAAACTGAGCCACAAGTGTTGGCGATAGACTATTAGGAGTGTCACGAACTCTCTCGTGGGACTGAGGCAGTGATGGGCTTTGTTGAGCCGAAGTGGGCTAAGTGGGCCCAATGGGCTAACGGACCCGCAGGGGTGAAATTTATGGTAAGTGCGGGATAATAGATGTGGCTGCATGGTTCGCAGAATCATAGCTGAAAATAGGCTGAGTGGGCCACACGAGTGTGTGGGCCCACTTGGGCCGAAAATTAGGCTTGGGCCCAATTGCACCCTTTCGATCAAAAGGTATCTGTATCGCTTGAGGCGACAGCAGGCCTTCAGAAAGGCCGTGATAAAGATAAAGTTACCAAAATATCCTCTATGGGTAAAGTTACCGAAATACCCCTGTAGGGTAGAATTACCGAAATACCCAAGGTTTACGAAATTATCGAAATACCCCAAGTTTGCAAAATTACCAAAATACCCTAATTTGTGAAATTACCGACTACCCCTGGTTTGCAAGATTATCGAAATACCTCTAGTTTGCAAAATTATCAAAATACCCCTGGTTTGCGAAATTATCAAAATACCCCTGGTTTGTAAAATTACCGAAATACCCCTAGTTTGTGAAATTACCAAATACCCCTAGTTTGCGAAATTATCGAAATACCCCTGGTTTTTGAAATTATCGAAATACCCCTAGTTTGCGAAATTGCCGAAATACCTTTATAGGGTAAATGACTGTTTTGCCCTTGTGGGTAAATGACTGACTTAGAATATGAGTTTGACTGATTTAACTGTGATCGTATAACTGTGTTTTAACTGACTTGACTGTGGGTGTGACTGATATGCTACTAATATGTGTTGAAATGACTGTTACTAAGCATGGCCATTTTGCATACATGTGTAATGATTGAGCATGACATACATGACATACTACACTGGGTTGGGTTTTTCTGATTTGGAGGAAGCACCGTTCTACTGGCATCGCCACATATTCTGATTCTAGTGGCTTAGCCACGTATACCGTTGTTAGCAGCTAGGCTACACCATTGGAGAGTTTGGCTGGGTGGGTCGACATGGTCCCCACATGGAGAGTTTGGTTGGCATGGGTTGGGTTATATGTCCATTGCATTGATATGATTTTAGGCTTAAGCCCAAATTGTTACCGAATAGGGCTTAGGCCCAGATTGATACCGTATGGGCTCAGGCCCAGTCTATGACCATAATAGGGGATTACACACTGAGTTCTCGTTACACACCCTTTTTCCTTAACTGTGCAGGTAATCCCTAGTCATTGAGGATTTGGAGCTACGAGGGACTCAGAGTGGCCACACAATTGACATGCTTTAAAGCCGAACTTAGCAATTCTATTTTTACTTTATTTTAATTATTGGGTTAATAAATTTTTGTAATAAGGCCATTGGGATTTTCATTTTAACTTTTATTTGGTACTTCTCTTAATTACAAACTACTAGGCTTTTAAACACGAGTTTTTAAAACAATAACTACTATTTTCAAAATATCACGTTTCTGCAACTGTTTAAGTCAGACTTCTGCTACAAAAAAGGTTTTAAAAATAATATTTTTTTTTTTGCAAGGGAATGACTTTGAGCAAATATTGTTTTGTTAAGCAACGAAAAATCGGGATTTTTAAACAGTAGAAAGTTGAAGAAGGGTTTTCAATGAACGCGTAGTTTTCAAAAAAACACTTCAAGGTGACACGCCAGATTCGGGCCTAACTTCTAGGCCTGGTTTGGGGTGTTACAGAATACTTTTTCAATTTTACTTAAAGTAAGCTAAGGGTTCTCTTTATTTTTCATTTGCATTTTGACTAATTTTTATAAAACTTTGGAGTGGTACTTCTTTCATGGCAAATTCTTAATTTCACAGTGGATAGGAACCATACTTGAGGGCAAGCATGGGCTAAGTAGGGGGAATTTTATAATACTCTAGAATGACATATTTTTATGTGTTAATTGTATATTTATTTTGAGTATGATCCTACTAATTTGGGCTATTTATGGTCTTTTATCTTTTAGGGACTAAATTGAAGGAAAAAAGTAAATTTAAGGGAGAAAAGCATGAATTTGGAGATAAAATGGGCCAGCATGCGACATAGGAAAAAAGGTGGTGCCGAAAATGCAAGCATGGAAGACATAAGGACAAAAATGCAAAGAAGAGATATTTTATAAGCACAAGACTCTATTTAATTTTTAATTATATTAGGATAATTGTTAGATATTATTATTTAGATTTTATTTTAGCTTTTATCTTTATTTATCTTTAATTATCTTTAACTATCTGTATTCATCTTTTAGAATTTAAGTAGGACTAGACTAGGTATCCTAGTACTATAAATAGGGGATGGAGTAACTCAAATTTCATATCATCTTTTCTGTAGACACTCCCTCCCCCCGAAAAGCTTAGCCTTATTCTTTTTTTTATTCAATAAAATTCCAATTTTTTATTAAGTCTATTTCTTTTCCCAAAAGCATGAGCCACTAAATCCATCTAGCAAAATGTTGTGAAAAATCCCCAAAAAAGGTTTATGAGGCGTAGAATCCGTGCTTAGCCTTCTCAACGAGTATTCATCACTTCTCCGCATTATAGAGCTGATGCTTCCATCCATGTCCCTTCAAAAGTGATCTTTCCAACTTGTGCAAGGAACGGTCTCTTTGTATATTTTGGGAAGGTTGCATAATCGGTTCGTTAGGTTACTGCATCAGTGGTTGTCGAGACCAAGAGACAAAATGAAACACCCCAAACCCGCCCACAAACCCTGACCAGATCTGGCATGCTTCTTGAGTAAAACATAACTAAATCTTATTTTGTCATCATGGAGAAATTGGTGGTTTTGAAGAAAAATGAATTTTGTGTTATGATCAAGTTGGAAACCGAGTTGTTATTGAAGTTTGTATTAAAACGTTGTCCTCAAGTTTCAGAAATTTTAGGTTAAAAGAAATACCGAATTTTGGAACTTATCATTTGAAAATCGTAGGTGTTTAGGTGTCAAAACATTTGAAGTTGATTTACGAAAAATTGTTTAACCATTTGTTTGATGTCGATCGTATCACAATAAAATTTAAGACGCATGCATAAAATAATTAAATAGTAATGGCCTTATTACAATGAAAGCAAAACCCGAAATAAATCCTGAAAACTTAATAAAAAAAACTAATAAGCTTAATCATGTGAAAACCCAAAAATGCTGAGCTGAGCATGGCCACCACTAAGTCCCTGCCGACCCGGTCCATTTACTGAGTATCACTTGCAAAATGTTAGCCCACGAATGGGTGAGTCAACAGACTCAGTGTGTAACATCCAACACAGATTTCCAATCGATTAAGGCATATTAAATCACATATAACAAATATAAGCAATGATGCAACCCAATCCACCTAGATATCCAACCTCTACACATCACCCATACCTGCCAATCACACCGTGGGGATTATTAAATCGACCCTCCATCTACTACACACCATCGAAGGTAGTCACTGCAGTCAACTGCACATCGCCCTTATAATGTGGCATAGCCACCAGATAATGCGACAGAGTCACCGATTCATAATATGTGACATAAGTCACCGGATAATGTGGTAAAACCACCAGAACACTTTCCCTTTATCATTATCACCCAAATGCTCATGTATCATACAAAACATACAGATATCATACAATATACCTTACCTCATGGCCATAACGAAATTTCACATATTTTCATATCAATGTTTATAAACATTATTAATGAATATTAAGGGGTAACGTACCTGAATACACAGTACCATTGAATGGTACCCTTAGCCATGTTTATTCGTCACCTTATTAACACATGCTTAACATTATTACTATTAATCTATCAGGAATTTAGTGTAGGGTTACACACCTGACTATTCATAGATCTAAGCGAAATCCCAAAACTACGCGAACCTAACGAGATCCCGAAACGTTTGCCTTCCCCCTTCCTACAATCGACCAACATTTGTTAGTAACCAAAAGCCTATTCGGCTCAACTAGAAATCCCGAAGGATATGTCGTATAAAGATAACACCTTACCTTAATGTCGATTTGGTTTCCAACCAAATCCTAAAGCTATGTAATGGACCTTCCTTGCAATCGGCCAAGCACTAGTTCGGCCATCGAATCCTGAAGATCTATCGAATCAGGTTGTACTCCTCCCTAAAAACCATAGTTAGAATCGGCCATCACTAAAACAAGATAATATGGCCTTTGGCCGAATACTACAACTCTCCTTACCTTAATCGATTAAATCCCAAAAATCGTCACCTGTCCTTGAAAGTTGTCGCTTCCCTATATGAACCATGTTAGATTCGATTCTAACATCAATAGACAAAAGTAAGTGGCTTTCGGCCTAGGGTCATACTTTGCTTACCTTGAACATCCAAATCCCGAAAGATCCCCTTCAAATTGTTGGCTCCAAGGATCTCAAAATCTCCCTTCATGGTTTCGGCCAAAGAGATATAGGGATTAGAGTCTTTGATTTTTGACAGTTCTAAAAGAAAAAAAATAGGAAATCACCTCAAAAGAGATCTCATCAAAAAGAGTGACCAACGAATGATCATCGGCCCTAAGAGATTGACAAGGAGAAAGATGATCGGCTTTCGCCTTTTAGTGCTTAGGAACAATCAGTTTCAATGGGTTAAGGGTGCAATCGGTTATGACTCAAAGAAAAAGAATGGAGAAAAGATGTTTGAGACCTTAAGAGTTGCGACAATGGAGGGAATGAATGGAAGAGATGTTTTGGCCTTAGAAAAATAAAAGGAGAAGTGAAGATGCACAAATGGGTTCTTTCACTTTCGGTTGAGAGACAAAAGAGAAGAAAGAAAGGGAACACTTGAATATGCCAAATGAATTTCGGCACCCACTCTCCCTTCATGACCGAAACTACCATCCCAAGACCCCTCAAATCGGCCAACTCTTCTTCTCTCATCCAAATCCCTTCTTTTCCTCCCACTTAGCTGAATCTTTGAGCTGTTGACCCAATCTACACTTCATCCATTCAGAGTCCTTGTGCCATCCATCACTGCACCTCCTTGCCGAAAAATAAAAGGTCCAAAACGCTTCCCTTGTCAGCTCAAACCTGGTCCCTTCACACTCCTTGTATGCCACCTCCCAAGGCCCTAAGTGGCACCTTTTGCCACCTTACCAGGGCTTTACTTGTGTCATAACCCTCACACACCTCTACTTAAGGCCTAGCTCCCTTAGTTCCCTTTTTAAGCTTAAAAATCAAATATTTTTCTAAGGCTTCTACCTCCATCCCAAGGTTCCCGAAGCCCCCAAAACACATTCAAAACACACACAAGCATGCTACCACATACATTTAAGTGAAAATGCATAACCCCTAAATCTCGGATATTACACAAAATGGTGTAGGATTTGCCATTAGGAAGTGATGATCTAGTGTAAGATTGTCCCACAGGAGCGACAGTTGTCTAGAGTCAGGTTCCTATAAATTATAAGTCTAAACCCTAAGTGGAGCTGGTGGTCGTAGGCATCCTCTTCCACTATAACTGGCTTATTCAGTTCTAGAAGGATCACCTAAAAAGTCGAGGATTGAACCCAAGGAGGATCGAGACAACCGGAGGTTGGAATCTCGCCACATAAGAAACTCTCTCTTTTTCCAAACTCTGTTTATTTTTTTATTCTCTATTTTAATTTTCGCAATCCTTTTTATTCTGTCTTTTTATTTTTTCCCAAGTACGTAGGTTTTGTTGGGCACGATTCTGTCCGGGATCTCACAAAACAAGACATTGAGGAAATCTAGTCCCTGAGGATTTGACCCTATTTCCTTATACTATTCTTTTTATTATTTCTATAGGGATAGGATATATTTGGTGCTTCAATGTGCATCTGTAACACCCCAAACCCGGCCCAAAATACCACGGCCGAATTTGGAATGTTACAGGAAAAATGTTGAAAATGGTTTGGTTTCATAAGTGAAAAATGGGTTATAAATTCTAAAACCGAAACTTTGTTTAAAGAGGGTTTCTCCTTCAAACTTAGCAATTTATTTAAAACCAAAACTTCTGAGTTACACAAGTTCAAATCATTATTCATTTATGCGAAAAATGTTGGGAACCCGAAAGGTTTAAAAGAATCTATATTTTGAAAACCCCATTTTAATTCGAATGTTGCAGCATTTTTAGAGTTTTTTATAAATTAATTATTTGATAGAAAGTCCAACTTAAAACTTAAAATAAATCCAAAGTATTTAAAATGGCATTATTACAATAAAAATACCCCAAAAAGTAATAAAAGTTTGTAATGTACTTTAAGAATAAAAAAAAATAGCTTGTGCATGGCCACCTTGTATCCACTCCAGCCCGGTCCAAAGTATCATGTATTACCTGCATTGTTTGAAAAATAGGGTGAGTCATTTTGACTCAGTGTGCAATTAATCCACATATTTCCACAATTGGGCTTAGCCCCAAAACCACATCAAGTCCATGTACCACATACTATCATGCATAATGTAAACCCAACCCAACCTAATATCCAACCACTACTCACCACCTGTATATCCAACCACCACACACTAGGGGATTACTAAATCGACCCTCCATCCGCTACACACCTCTTTGGCAGTCATGCTGCTCAAAGTCCACTTAGTGGTATAGCCACTTATCCACGTGATTGAAATCACAATATCCACGATGAGACTCATGGTCATCATCAATCCACGATGTGGCTCGAGGCCAACGTCAAACCACAATGAGGCACGAGGCCATCTTTAATCCACGTACATAAATGTACACACTTCCCCTTTAGCCATATATATCTCGAACCCCATGTACATGCAACATAATATGATGAAATGGCATAAAACATATGAACATGTCCAGATATACATATTTTTTTTACATGCTTTCATAGATTCACATATATTCAACCACATTTTGATATAAGAAATGTACTAACCTGGTTACCGAATTACCTTTTTATGGGTAACAATACCACCACAACAACTAAATCGGCTACCATACATATCACATGTATTTTATTAATTTATAATAAGAAAAGTAAAGAAACAGTGTGCTAATTACACACTTGATAACCTATAACACCACGCTCTCTACGTCGACGCTATCACTAACCGACACTACCTCTATTTGCCTACGATCTTGCTCCGACACTGGCCCACACCCCGGTGGCCAATCCCAAACTGCTAAAACTGAATGCTTCTTGAACTTAGTGATAGGGACTACGTGTCTAACCCCTTTCTCTCCTTGGCTGGTACCCGCTTCCATCAAAAAATAACTTAATTAGAAGACCCAGTTAAATGTTAAATCAGATCTAAACGAGACTAAATAATATCTAAACCAAATAACCTTACCAAAGTCGACTCAAATCCCAAAGATTCTCACTTGATCTTGAAAGTTGTTGAAATCCCTACATTAACCATGTTAGAATCGGATCTAACACTTATAGGCGAAAGAAATGGCCTTTAGTCAAACGCTACAATCATCTTACCTTGATTGATCGAATCCCGAAAGATCTCCCCCCTTAACACTGGCCTAACAAAAGTCCCAAACTCAAACATTCATGGTTTCGTCCACACAAAAGAACAAGATTATATTCTTGGTTCCGGCAAACCAAAGAGAAAAGAAAGAGATTTGAATGAACAGAGATTCCTTACCACCACCTCTAGGATCTGAAAGAGAAAATCGGTAGAGAGAGTCACCACCCAAGAGATGTTCGGCCTTACTAGATTCAACCAAGAATTAAGGCTTGAAGATTAAACCCGAGTTGAGGAAGAAAAAAAGCATAAAAAATGAAAGGTAAAGAGGAGTAATGGTGAATAAGAGATTCGGCCAAGGGTTCAAAGGAGTAGAAGGGTTATTCGACTTTAAAGGAAAAAGAGATTAAAGAAGAACAACGGTAGAGGTTTCGGCTTCAGAGAAGAGAGAAGAGAAGATAAACGAAAATGCACAAAAAGGTTCTCTCACTTTTGGCTTTTGAGGATGAGAAGATAAGAAGAATAAAAGTGACCTTAATGGTCTTCCAAGTTTCGGCTAAGGGTCAAAAGGAGAGAAAGAAATTGCTATGTGTTTTCGGCACCAAAAGAGAGGATGAAAACCTAGAAAGAAAAAAGACTAAATTTCGGCACTCTAAACCCCTCCCCAAAACCGAATATGCCCACCTCTAGAATCCCACATTCAGCCACCACTTCAACCTCACTCCACACCCATTATTTTCTCCTAACTTTCCTCCATTCCACTCATTCAAACACATTTGAATGATTCAAACTCTTATCTCCCTTCATAGCCACTCATTTGAAATCCTTGACCCATTCAAACTCCCACCTTCAAGTGTCCATGCCGAATCCAACTCTCCACTCCCCTTGCAGCAAAAACAAACCCCAAAATGCTTTTCTTGTTGCTCGAACCTCCTCCCCCTTGGAACTCCTTGGACGCAAACTCCCCCTTTCTCCCATGCGTTACCTTGCCACTCCACCACTTCCTTTCTTGTGTCATAAACTCCTCATTAATTCCCTTAAGGCTTAGCTCCCCTAGCTCTCCCCTAAAGGCTTAAAAACAAAAATTTAACCAAGGCTCCTACCTAACCCCAAGGTTTCCTGAAGCCCCCAAACGCACACAAACAACATCCAGAGCATACTAGCACATAAATATAAATAAAATGCATGACCCCTAATTCCCGGATGTTACAGTTCTACCCCCTTAAAGAAATTTCGACCTCAAAATTACCTGGTCAAAACAAGTGAGGATATTGCTATCTCATCGACTCCTTCGGCTCCCACGAAGCTTCTTCTAAACCATGGTTCCGCCATAATACCTTGACTAGAGGAACTGACTTCTTCCACAGTACCTTCACATCTAGTTCCAAAATCTGAATTGGCTCCTCCTCATAGGACAAATCTGGCCTCAACTCAACTTCTTCAACTGGTACCACGTGAGATGGATCCGAACGGTAACGTCTTAACATTGACACATGGAACACGTCATGCATCTGCTTCAACTCTGAGGGCAACTCCAACTGGTACGCTATTAGCCCCACTCGCTTCAAAACCTGATAAGGTCCTATAAACCTGGGACTCAGTTTACCCTTATGTCCAAATCTCATCACCTTCTTCTAAGGCGAAACTTTCAGGAATACCTGATCACCCACTACAAACTCTATCTCTTTTCGCTTAAGATCCACATACGACTTCTGTCTGTCAGATGCCTCCTTCAACCGATCTCGAATTACCTTAACCTTCTCCTCTGATTTTGCCACTATCTCCGGACCCAAAACATGACGCTCACCCAGTTATGTCCAACAAGCAAGAGTCTGACACTTCCACCCATACATTGCTTCATACGGTGCCATCCGAATACTAGCCTGGTAACTATTGTTGTATGCGAACTCTGCTAAGGGCAATAATTCCTCCCAACTACCTCTGAAGTCGATAACACATCCCCTCAACATATCCTCTAACACTTGAATCACCCTTTCAGACTGGCCATCCGTCTGTGGGTGAAATGTCGTACTAAAGTCCAACCTGGTGCCCAATGCTTGATGCAACGCCTCAAAATCGTGAATGTCAATCTAGGGTCCCTATCTGATATGATCGATACTGGCACCCCATGCAATCTCACAATTTCTATCACATATAGCTTCGCCAACCTTTGTAAAGAGTAGTCAACACGAACAGGTATGAAGTGAGCAGATTTTGTCAATCGATCCACAATCACCCATACTGAGTCTTTCTTAGTAGGCGTAAGAGGAAGCCCACTAACAAAATCCATCGTGATTCTCTCCCACTACCACTGCGAAATCTTCACTGGTTGCAGCAATCCCAAAGGCACTTGATGTTCAGCTTTGACTTGCTACACGTCAAGCACTTCCCCACAAATTTTGTAACTTTCCGCTTCAAACGGCCACCAAAACTGATCTCGAAGATCCTTATACAACTTACTCCCTCCAAGATGCATAGCATAAGGGCTACTATACGATTCTCGAAGAATCTTTTGCCACAATTCCACGTCTTTTGGCATACAAACCCTACCTCAGAAACACAAGACTCCATCGCTGTTTACACTATAGTCTTCTAGTCCCCACTCTGTACTTGCTAAAGTCTAACACTCAAGACATCATCCACCAACTGTTTCTCTTTTACCTGACTTAACCATGTCGGCTTCACCTGCAGCTTCTCTAACAAACTTCAGTCATCGTAAAGACTAAGATGCGCGGACATCGCTATCAAATTTGATACTACCTTTCGACTTAGGGCATCCGCCACCACATTCGCATTCCCCGGATGATATTCAATCGAGCAGTCGTAATCCTTTAACAGCTCTACCACCTTCGTTGTCTCAAGTTCAGCTCTTTCTAAGTTAGCAGATACTTCAAACTCTTATGGTCCGTATAGATCACTGACTTCTCTCCTACAGATAATGCCTCCATACCTTCAAAGCGAAAACCACCGTAGCTAGCTCCAGGTCATGCGTCGGATAGTTAACCTTATAAGGCCTTAACTGCCGAGACGCATAGGCAACCACCTTTCCGTCTTGCATCAGTACACAACCTAACCCCGTATGAGAAGCATCACAATACACCACAAAATCTTTCCCCACCTCAGGCTGAACTAAAATTGGAGCCTCTGTCAAAACCCTTTTTAGCTTCTCAAAGCTCTCCTACTTATCCGTCCACACAAAAGGTACTTCCTTCCTCAGTAATTTGGTCAAAGGTGCCGCTATCTAAGAAAACCCTTCAACAAACCTGCTATAGTAACCTGCTAACCCTAAGAAACTGTGAATTTTGCCACCAACTTAGGTGGTTTCTAGTCCAATACTGCCTCGATCTTCTGAGGGCCCACTCTTATCCCTTCCGCATATACCAACATGACCTAGAAAAGAAACTTCCCTTAACTAAAACTCGCACTTGCTAAACTTGGCGTACAACTTCTTTTCCCTTAATACTTGCAGAACCACCCGTAGATGTGCATCATGATCCTCTTCCACCTTGGAATATACCAGAATGTCGTCTATGAACACCACGACGAACTGGTCCAAATAGGGTTAAAAACTCGATTCATCATATCCATGAATATAGCCAGTGCGTTGGTCAACCCGAACGGCATTACTAGGAATTCATAGTGCCCGTGTCGAGTCTGAAATGTCATCTTATGGATATCTACTTCCTTTACCTTGAGCTGGTGATATCCTTACCTCAAATCTATATTTGAAAAGATCGTAGCCCCTTTGAGCTAGTCAAACAAGTCGTCTATCCTCCGCAGTGAGTACTTGTTCTTGATCGTTAGCTTATTCAACTGGTGGTAATCTATGCCCATACGCATAGATCCGTCCTTCTTCTTTACGAACAACACTGATGCTCTCCATGGAGACACACTGGGTCGAATGAAATTGAGATCTAATAGCTTTTGGATTTGGGCCCTAAGCTCAACCAACTCCCTTGGTGCCATCCTGTAAGGAGCGATAGACACCGGCGCTGTACCTGGCAGAAAGTTGATTCCAAACTCCACCTCTCGATCCGGAGGCAACCCTAGAACTTCTTCTGGAAACACATCCACAAATTCCTTTACCGTTATAACCTCCCCCACAATGGCTTCTTTAACATCCAACGCATTAACAAACATTAAGAAAGCCGGGCACCCCTTCCTTACCATCCTCTCTGCCTTAAGAGCAAACACTACATTGGCCAAGTAGTCTCTCCTCTCACCTATCGCCACAACCTCATCATCTTTAGAAGTCTTCAATGACATGCGCTTAGCCGCACAGTCCAAATTTACACGATACATTGCTAACCAATCCATGCCTAGGATCAAGTCAAATTCTCTGAATGGCAGATCCATCAAGTCAGATGGAAATACTGACCCCTGAATCTCTAAAAGTACATCTCTAAAGAGTTTATCCACCACTACTGACTGCCCTAAAGGACTAAGTACATACATCTTCCTAGAGGCAATTTCAGGTTTCATATTCAAGGTTCCAGACACCATACTAGCAATGTAAGAGTGCGTCGACCCAACGACAATTAATACAGTAAAGGGTAACCTAAATATGAGGAACGTACCCATGATAACATCTGGTGCATCCCCCTCCTCTCGACGTCTGGCTGCGTAAACCAACCCAGGTTATCTTGCATCTGAACCCCTAGAACCTCTACTCGGTACTCCACGACTCCGACTAGTACCATTTCAACCTCGATTTGGCCCACATCCTTTTGCATCTGCTGACCAACCCTACCGGCCTGCACATACCCCTGACCTACTGACCGGGTCCTAGCCATGTCCTGAGGACAGCTCTTAATCAGATGGTCCTTTGACCCACACCTGTAGCACTCTTTATTCCTTCCCCAACACTCTCCCATATGAGACCTCCCACACTGAGTACACTGACGGATCGATTTCCAATAATCGCACAAAATACGAAAGGGTCCTCAACCCTAGGCTTTTTTTGAAAACCCCCCGATGATGTTGCCAGTCCAAAACTCCTCTTATTCCTGCCCCTATCCTTATCCCTGTCCTGACTCTCAGCTCACTTAACCTCCTCGGCTATCCTAGCCTTTTCCACCAGAGTAGTAAAGGTTCGCTCTCGCTGAGGAGCTATCAACACCCGTAGCTCATTCCGCAGTCCATCCTCAAATCTCACACAACATTCGTAGTCTGTAGTAACAATTCCTCGAGCATACCGGCTCAACCGAAAGAATTCTACTTCATACTCAGCTACTGACTTACCCCTTTGTACTAGGTTTAGCAACTCCTTCCTCTGCGCGTCTATATAACTAGCCCTGATGTACTTCCCTTTGAATTTCACCTTAAAGAAACCCCAATCCACTCAATCTGTCGAGGTACCCTCTTTGACAGTGAGCCACCACTGGTAAGCCTCATCCCGAAGTAAAGAAACAGCGCTCTTCAACTTCTCTTCGGCTATGTAGTCCAGGTCATCCATGATCTCTCGACTGCTTCTAACCAATACTCGCCACGCTCGAGCGACCCAGAGACACCTCTGAATACCTCGGCCCGCTCGATCAAAGTCGCCGACACCGGACTTCCTAGCCCTAGAACCCATGTTTGATCCTCGCAACTCTCTAAAACCCGCAAAGATGGTCGAGACATCGTGCATCGTCACCACCTGCTTGATCTTGAAACTCAGCTTCCACAGCTGGCGCGTCATTTCATTCCCCGATCCATGACCAGACCCCACTGGTTCCGATACAGTCATCCTACCTCTACCACGCCCACGTGTATTATGTCCACGTCCCCAAGAACTCATGTCTATCGTCGTGTCTTAATCTGTTTTAAGAAATTTTATACATTAGCTTTTTGTTCTACTAATTATCCGCGAACAATTTTATGTAAAGAAGTTCGATAGTGGTTCTTTCGATTTCAACGTTATCATCTCGTGTCTACTGCCCTAATTCAGAGAATTATATTCATTCATCATCAACATCCACAAACTCAAATTCACCACTAGGGCATTTTCGTCATTTCTCTATCAGGGGTATTTTCGTAATTATCTAAAATAAGGTTTTGGGTGATTTGCTAAAATAAGGGTATTTTGGTAATTTTGTAAATCAGGGGTATTTTGGTCATTTTCCAAAACCAGGGTAATTTTATGAATTAGGGGTAATTTGGGAATTTAAAAAAAACTAGGGTTTACCTTAGGATTTTACAAAACAGGGTGGCTAGTCCCTTTTTTTGGGTTTTAATTATAAGATTTAGCCTGTCAACAAATCCTCATGGTTAGAGTGAACAGTTGCTATGCACCAGGTAGGATTCTAGCGAAGAGGAGATGAGTCCCTAGGACTGCTTAAATACCAAGCTCTCCCTGAATCCCTCCTAGACATGCGTACACCTGTTGCCACACCCTAACTCGGCGACTGGGTCACAGGTTTGTTTGCTCAGTTTAAGTCTTATGATTTTTAAAAAATTCTGCAACTAAGCCTATAGTCCATCACAGTCTAATTAGAATAGTCTACATCCCATGAAACCCATCAAGCCCACTCATATATACCACAGAAAAATTTGGAATACTTACCTGTCAGACTTAGGCCGGAGACGCAGGTGCCATGCTTTCACAAAGCCATTTCCTGAAAAATTTTCTTTTAACCAATTTCAAAGTTTGAAAACATTGTGGGCCTCAAAATCTCCAAAGGTCGAGTTTAGAACTGAGCTCTGATACCAAATTGTAACACCCCAAACCCAGCCCAAAACACCACGGCCGAATTCAGAATGTTACAGGAAAAAGGTTGAAAATGGTTTGGTTTCATAAGTGAAAAATGGGTTATAAATTCTAAAACCAAAACTTCATTTAAAGAGGGTTTCTCCTTCAAACTTAGCAATTTATTTAAAACCAAAACTTCTGAGTTGCACAAGTTCAAATCATTATTCATTTATACGAAAAATGTTGGGAACCCGAAAGGTTTAAAAGAATCTATATTTTGAAAACCCCATTTTAATTCGAATGTTGCAGTACTTTTAGAGTTTCTTTATAAATTAATCATTTGATAGCAAATCCAACTTAAAACTTAAAATAAATCCAATGTATTTAAAATGGCCTTATTACAATAAAAATACCCCAAAAAGTAATAAAAGTTTATAATGTACTTTAAGAATAAGAAAAATAGCTTCAGCATGGCCACCTTGTATCCACTTCAGCCCTGTCCAAAGTATCATGTATTACCTGCATTGTTTGAAAAACAGGGTGAGTCATTTTGACTCAGTGTGCAATTAATCCACATATTTCCACAATTGCGCTTTTAGCCCCAAAACCACATCAAGTCCACGTACCACATACTATCATGCATAATGTGAACCCAACCCAACCTAATATCCAACCACTACTCACCACACGTATATCCAACCACCACACACCAGGGGATTACTAAATCAACCTTCCATCCGCTACACACCTCTTTGGCAGTCATGCTGCTCAAAGTCCACTTAGTGGTCTAGCCACTTATCCACGTGATTAAAATCACAATATCCACGATGAACTCATGGTCATCATCAATCCACGATGTGGCTCGAGGCCAACATTAAACCACAATGATGCGCGAGGCCATCTTTAATCCACGTACATAAATGTATACACTTCCCCTTTAGCCATATATATCCTGAACCCTATGTACATGCAACATAATATGATGAAATGGCATAAAACATATGAACATGTCCAGATATACATATTTTTTTTTACATGCTTTCATAGATCCACATATATTCAACCACATTTTGATGTAAGAAATGTATAAACCTGGTTACCGAATTACCCCTTTATGGGTAACAATACCACCACAGCCACTAAATCGGCCACCACGCATATCACATGTATTTTATTAATTTATAATAAGGAAAGTAAAGAAATAGTGTGCTAATTACACACCTGATAACCTGCAACACCACGCTCTCTACGTCGACGCTATCACTACCCGACACTACCGCTATTTGCCTATGATCTTGCTCCGATGCTAGCCCACACCCCGGTGGCCAATCCCAAACTATTGAAATCGAACGCTTCTTGAACTTAGGGGTAGGGACTATGTGTCCAACCCCTTTCTCTCCTTGGTTGGTGCCGCATCCATCGAATAATAACTTAATCAGAAGACCCGCTTAAATGTTATATCAGATCTAAACGAGACTAAATAATATCTAAATCAAATAACCTTACCAAAGTCGACTCAAATCCCAAAGATTCTTACTTGATCTTGAAAGTCGTTGAGATCCCTACATTAACAATGTTAGAATCGGCTCTAACAGTTATGGGCGAAAGAAATGGCCTTCAGTCAAACGCTACAATCATCATACCTTGATTGATCGAATCCTAAAAGATCTCCCCTTAACACTGGCCTAACAAAAGTCCCGAACTCAAACCTTTATGGTTTCGTCCACACAAAAGAACAAGATTAGATTCTTTGTTTTGGCAAACCAAAGAGCAAAGAAAGAGATTTGAATGAGCAGAGATTCCTTACCACCACCTCTAGGATCTGAAAGAGAAAATCGGTAGAGAGAGTCACCACCCAAGAGATGTTCGGCCTTACTAGATTCAACCAAGAATTAAGGCTTGAAGATTAAACCCAAGTTGAGGAAGAAAAGAAGCATAAAAAATGAAAGGTAAAGAGGAGTAATGGTGAATAAGAGATTCGGCCAAGGGTTCAAAGGAGTAGAAGGGTTATTCGGCTTTAGAAGGAAAAAGAGATTAAAGAAGAACAATGGTAGAGGTTTCGGCTTCAGAGAAGAGAGAAGAGAAGATGAACGAAAATGCACAAAAAAGGTTCTCTCACTTTCGACTTTTGAGGATGATAATATAAGAAGAATAAAAGTGACCTTAATGGTCTTCCAAGTTTCGGCTAAGGGTCAAAAGGAGAGAAAGAAATTGCTAAGTGTTTTCGGCACTAAAAGAGAGGATGAAAAACTAGAAAGAAAAGAAGACTAAACTTCAGCACTCTAAACCCCTCCCTAAAACCGAATATGCCCACCTCTAGAATTCCACATTTGGCCACCACAACCTCACTCCACACCCCTTATTTTCTCCTAACTTTCCTCCATTCCACTCATTCAAACACATTTGAATGATTCAAACTCTTATCTCCCTTCATAGCCACTCATTTGAAATCATTGACCCATTCAAACTCCCACTTTCAAGTGTCCATGCCGAATCCAACTCTCCACTCCCCTTGCCACAAAAACAAACCCCAAAATGCTTCCATTGTTGCTCGAACATCCTCCCCCTTGGAACTTCTTGGATCAAACTCTCCCCCTTGCTCCCATGTGTTACCTTGCCACTCCACCACTTCCTTTCTTGTGCCATAAACTCCTCATTAATTCCCTTAAGGCTTAGCTCCCCTAGCCATCCCGTAAAGACTTAAAAACAAAAATTTTACCAAGTCTCCTACCTAACCCCAAGGTTTCCCGAAGCCCCCAAACGTACACAAACAACATCCAAAGCATACTAGCACATAAATATAAATAAAATGCATGACCCCTAATTCTCGGATGTTACAGCATCAATTGATGACAACACCATGACAATATCATTAAAAATAATTATATTCAATTAGCCTTTTTAATATGATTTATTCATATGTTTAAATTTCATTTTTACTTACATTTTAATCTTAATATCGTATATATTTCATGTGTTATTATTAATTAGTTTCAAACCATACGTTTCATTATTTATTGTATCTTATTTTGGAATACAAATTTGTATTCCAAATATGTGGTTTCCACGTGCATATGCATGTGATAGAGTTTCAGATTAATAATGTTATTGATTGAGATTATGTCACAAATTAACTTAACACCAATTTAGGATGATGACAATGCCGTGATAAATAATTATATTCATTTAGTAACCTTTATCTATTGTATTCATATATTTAAATTTCATTTTATTTATAGTTTAATCTAATTTTGTTTTGATATCGTATATATTTCATGTGTTATTATTAATTAGTTTCAAATCATACATTTCATTATTTATTGCATGTTATTTTAAAACATAAATCTATATTCTAAATACATGATTTTCGACGTATACATGATGATAGAATTTCTAATAAATTATTTATAACTTTATGTATTTTATAAATGTTCTATTATTTGCTTAGTTTAATATTATACTCATTAATTATGTACTAATTTATTTATTTTCTAAGAGATTATTATGGAAAACCTTCTAGCAAATTATATTCGTAAAATAAATATAAGAATTAATGATAGAGGTAAATTTTTACGTACATTTATTTCAAAGGTAATGCTTGATTATGCAAGGGTATAAATATCTACTCGATAAATATGCAAGAATTTGTGGATCTCAAAACAAATTGACCAATAAAACTATGAAAATTATAGCCATGAAGAATGAATTGTATGATTCATATAACAAAGCATAATAACATAATAGTAATAATTTTATGTAATTTGGTTTTGTATATCTTAGGAGTAAAATAAAATCTCCATATTTTTTATAATTAAAATTCTCATTTTCTTTTACATTGGTCCACTAATATCACTTATTAATTTTAAATTTCAAATTTTGTAATCATGTTTTAAAATAAAACTATAAAAGTAATTTAATATATTAAATTAATACATACAATCAAAGCATGTATCACATGAAATTAAGAAACTAATTTTTATATAATAACAAAATTATCCAAAATGATAAGCATAAGGACACTAATATGTTCCATGACAAATCCCAAAGGCATAACTGATAAAATTATTGCCTGAAAGATGGATTACAAATTATGACAAGCTCCATGAGCATAATCAGCCAATACAATCCATAAATAGCCAGATCACTTCCAGAAGGGATGGAATTATAGAAATTAAATTTGATCATAGTCACTTGCAGAACCCAGAAACACTTCTGTGTTCCCACAATGTTGATGATGCAACCAATACCAGACCCCAAGGAAGGACATATTCCAAGTAATCTAGACTGCTGCTGTAACATCCATTTTTCGATAAAATCGGAACAATGGTTTCGGGACCACAGATTCGAGTCTGGAAAGAAAATTTATTTTAATATTATTTTATGATCTATAGTATGATAATAATGTGGTATGAAAATTTGTAAAGAAATTTTACTGATTACATGTTTAATTTGATAAATGACCAAATTGCATAAAGTGCAAAAGTTGAGTTCTAATAGCTAAAAGGATTAAATAGCTATAGAAATTTAATGTGGAGGTCCTTATATGATAATTAGACCATCAAAAATGATTATTATTAAGGATGATGATTCATCCATGGAAAATAAAATAAAGAAAAGGATGAAATTGGAATGATGAAAAATAAAATGTGATAATTAATTAAATAACAAAATATCATCATTTTATATCATCTTCTTCCCTAAAATCTATGGAAACCCTAGGAAAGAGAAAGCAAGCTTTCTTTGCGAAATTAGGTAAGTATTCAAGTCCCGTTTTTACTAATTTTTATATTTTTGAGATTAGGACAACTTAATCTAGCTATTTTGGGGATTAATTTGTAAAGTTATCAAAGAATGAAAAATTTTCCATGGATGAATATGCTGAAATTTTGAATTTTTTGGTAGAATATGAAAGGTTGTTGATAGATAAACAACTTTTACAAATTGAATTTTGATGAAAACATGATTTAGGGACTAAATTGAAAAGTTGTAAAATTCATGGAAAAATTTTGAATTTTATGAAATACATGTGCTGAAAATATTACATGTAAAAACCAGTTAGGCTTGGAACAAGAACTAAATTGCATGAATTTCATTTTCCAAGCCTAGGGATGAAATCGTCATTAATTAAAAGTTTAGGGGTAAAATGGTAATTTTGCCTAAGATGTGAATTTGACTGAATTGAGTTTAAATTGTATTAAATTGATGTTAAATTTATTCGTATAGATCTAGATAGACTAAATTAAGAGTCAGAACGAGGAAAAGAGAAAATGTCAGATTAATAGATTTTACGTACACGAACATTTGTCGAGGTAAGTTCGTGTAACTAAATTATCTATATTTATATGCTTGAATTAAATATTGTGTATGTGAATTTTTTAAATATCATATATATATATATATATATATGACATTGAAAACATATCCGACAAAACCCGATAAATGATAATATCTGAAATAAATGATAATGCCCGATAAATGATGAATGATAAAAATGTTACTTTTGTAACACCCCAAACCCGCTCCGATGTTACGACCGAATCTGGAATGTCACATGGAAAAGTTATTAAAGAAAATTCAAGGTCGTTTTAATACTTTTTAGTTATGGTTCAAGTTTGAACATCAAATTTGACTTTAAGGTTTTCTTGCAAAAATGTTGTTAATATAACTAACTACCGAAACTTGTTTTATATCACAAAAATCAGATTCAATGGTTTTCGGTAGTGTGACATTTTGGAAACAATTATTGAAGCTTTAAGAAAATCCCGAGTTTGTTTATTGGTAGCTTGTGGTTCGTTGTTATTATTTTGGAAAATAGTTATTTAAAATTTTAGGAAAACCCCGTTTTGATCGTTCCATAATAGATAATAACCGAATTAAAAAAATAAAATTAAAATTCTAGTGGCCTTATTATAGATCATAGTCCCATGTTAAAATAAAATTTAATGCAAAGAAAAAGGAAATTACTAAAATAATGATGTATGGCCACCACAGAGTCCACCTCGGCCCCAAATCCTCACTGCTGGGTATTACCTGCAAGATTAAGCAGAGGGGTGAGTTACGAGAACTTAGTGTATAACCCCAAACTGAACACTAACTGGGCCTGAGCCAATGCAGATACAAATTGGGCCTTAGCCTTTACGAAATCAAATTGGGCGAGGCTCATACCGGAACAAACTGGGCCTTAACCCTAATACCATGGTATAGCAGATAATGAATGCAATATAACCCAGCCCAACCTAAATATCCATCCGCTACAAACCACCCATTCCAGCCACAGCACACCGGTGGGGATTTTTACAATCAACCCTCATCCGCTACACACCATCGATGGTAGTCATGCTACTCATTGCCGAAATTGTGGCAGTGCCACCGAAATAATATGACTGAATCACCGAAATATGTGGTTGAGCCACCGAAATAAACTTCCCCTTTTCATCAATATCATATCCCATCCCATGCAACATGTTACGACATACTATTTTAGTGTATTCATGAATATAGCCATGTAGCAAATAATCAGAACTTACACATTCATACCAAATTGCCCGAGAGGGTATAATCAAAATTTTCCATACCTGAGTTATCTCCAAACTCCCCCACTAAGGGTTTCACAGTGGTTTACCCGTTAAGGCAATTCGGCTTTTAGCCGGCACATAATATAATACAAAACAAAACAAAATGAAGGTGTGATATTGCACACCTGATTACACGAAGCACTATACACTCCTGATCGTAGTCACTCTCTCTAGCGGAAACAACAACGATTTGCCTATCCTAAACTGATGTCGGCTCTCTACCACAACCCGATGAAAAATCTTGAACCGCAGACACCTTACATCATTTGAACTTAGGAGCAGAGACTACGAGTCTACTCCCCTCAGGCTCCCTTAACGCACCCTCCTGAGATCGACTAGCACTCGCCTCCATGGAAGAGATCTCGATCAAAAAAATACCACAATAAGAAATGGTGGTTGTCTAACAGAGGTTTTGGCTCTTACCACAACTTCCCGAACACGGAGTACTCAGAATATCCAACAACCAACAAAGATGATTGCTTGATCCCATATACGATCAGCCCTATTGCCAAAGTAGCTCGATTCTACCCTCTTAACTGGGTTCCTAACACAATTGATGAACCAAACAACCGAAGTTACCCATAACCACATTCAGCCATCAAAGAAAACTCATAAAATGAATAACACTGCTTACCCCTAGTTTTGACAATAACAGGTTCTTGATCAATCGAGAATCGCACCCTTGCACCCTTTAGAGACGATAACCAACACCACACTAGGACGAGGTAAAGAGTGTTCGGCTTATATCAACACTACAGAAAGAAAACAATAGCAAAGAAATACATCACCCATTCGGCCACAAGAGAAAGAAATGATATGGAAAGAAAGAAAAAGAACACAGCCTGGCATTGAAGACTTACCTATTTAGCCACAACTAAGAGAAAAGGAAAGAGAAGAAAAGACATACGAATAGAAGAAGAACCCATTACCTTGCAGCAACAAAACTGATTGAAAAGAGACTTTCAGAATACAAAAGAGATCCTAGCACTTTGCTTCTTGATGTTCTGCTAATAGTAAAAGATGAAAGGAACGAATTTAGTTTGGCACAAAAGAGAGGTTCGACTATGGTGATGAAAACAAATTGTAGGAGATGAACAAGAGAGATTTGGCTTAGGGGAAAAATGGAAAAGCAGTGAAGGAAATCAAAGTTTTGACTATGTCAGCAATAAAAAGGAGGGAGGAAAAGATGGATGTTGGGAAGAAAATATGAAAAGAGTGCACGAGTGGTCACTTCCTAAAGGTTTGGCTATCACACACAATGAGGAGAAGGGATGAAAGAAATAAGAAGAAAGGTTTTTGACAAGAATAAAAGTAACCCGAAATACACCTAATTTGCACAAAAAGAAGAAGGACACAAAAAGGGTCTAAGAGAAAATTAGGCACACACTCTTCCTTAAAATCGAAAAATGCACCTCCCACCAACCCTATCTGAATTTCACCCCCTCAAGCTCCCACATTCGGCCAAACTCTAGAACACCCCCAAATTCCATGATTTTCTCCTTAACTTCCTCCCTCACTCACTCTCCATCCACCATTTGAAATGATTAACCAAGTCTCCCTCCACAAACTCCTCTACACCAACCATTCAAACCTGTTTGACCCATTCAACTTCTCCTTAGAAGAGTCCCAGTCGAATGCCACCTCTTCTCCACCTTGAGCACAAAAATAAAGCCCTTTTTGCAACAGATAGGATTCAAACTCCTTCCCCCTTTCTCTACTAGTGACGCCACATCCACTCCACCTTATGCTTACTTGTGCTAGCAAACAAAAATAATTATACTTAAGGCCTGCTTCCACTAGCTCTCTCCCCTTATGCCCAAAAAGCAAAATTTTACCAAGGCCTAGGCTTGACCCCGAGCCTTCCCAGGACCCCCAAACACCCCCAAATAACAAGCTTAGCTAACTAAACACATAAAATAATGCAAAATACAGGACCCCCAATTTTGGATGTTACATTTCTACCCCCTTAAAGAAATTTTGGCCTCAAAATTTACCTAATCAAAAGAGGTGAGGGGATTACTGTCGTATTACATTTTCTGACTCCCACATGGCTTCTCTAAACCGTGATTATACCATAATACTTTAACCAATGGTACTGACTTCCTTCTCAACATTTGACCTCTCGATCCAAAATTTGCACTGGTTCTTCTTCAAAAGATAGATCAGGTCTAACCTCAATTTCTTCCACCGACACTACGTGAGATGGATCTGAATGGTAATACCTCAGCATTGAAACATGGAATACATCATGTATCCGATCCAACTCTAGAAATAAATCAAGTTGATAAGCCACTGGTCCCAACGTTTCAACACTCGATAAGGCCCGATAAACATGAGGCTTAACTTGCCTTTCCATCCAAATCTTAAAACCTTCTTCCAAGGTGAGACTTTCAGAAAGACCTGATCACCCACTGAAAATTCTATCTCCCTACACTTCATATCGGCATACGATTTCTATCTATCAAAAGCTTCTTTCAACCGAGCCTGAATTAACTTAACATTTTCCTCTGTTTCTGATATTAATTCCAGACCTAACAACTACCGCTCACCTAACTCAGTCCAACAGGTAGGGGTACGACCATACAATGCCTCGTAGGGTGCCATCTGAATGATGGATTGATAGCTATTGTTGTATGCAAATTTAGCCAACAGTAGATAATCTTCCCAACTACCACCAAAGTTTGTGTCTGAAATTCAAAGTTTTCTAGGTTTGGCAGGGTACTACAGAAGATTCATTGAGGGGTTCTCGTTGATTGCTGCACCTTTAACCAAGTTATTACGGAAAGGAGTACCATTTATTTGGGCTGATAAGCAGCTGGAAAGCTTTGAAAAGCTAAAGAAGATTTTGACTGAGGCACCAGTGCTGACTCAGCCTAAGGTTGAGAAGTAATTTGTTGTTTATTGTGATGCATCATACACAGGGTTGGGATGTGTATTGATGCAAGAAGGGAAGGTAGTGGCATATGCGTCTCGGCAACTAAGGCCACATAAAGTAAATTATCCTACTCATGACTTAGAGCTAGCTGCTGCGGTGTTTTCCTGAAGATATGGGGGCACTACCTGTACAGAGAAAAGTCGGTTATCTATACGGATCATAAGAGCATGAAATATCTCCCTACTTAGAAGGATTTGAATTAAGGCAAAGGAGGTGGGTTGAGTTGTTGAAAGACTATAACTGCTCGATTGAGTATCACCCAGGTAAAGCCAACGTGGTGGTGGATGCGTTAAGTCGTAAGATGATATCAGATTTGAGAGCAATGTTTGCTCATCTCTGCCTTTATGAAGATGGAAGCTTGTTAGCAGAACTATAGGTGAAGCTGACATTGGTAAGCCAGATTAAAGAGAAGCAATGGTTTGATGAATTTTAGCAAGCAGAAAGTGGGGAAACAGGGGATTTTTGTTTGAACAGTGAAGGGGTATTGTGTTTTCGTGGAAGAATTATGTGCCGAAGGACTCTGAGTTGAGGCAGATGATTTTGCAGGAAGAGTATAGTAGCCCGTACGCTATGCATCCCGGTGGAAGTAAGATGTATCGAGACCTGCGTGAACAGTATTGGTGGCCTGGTCTAAAACAGGAAGTTACTGAGTTTGTAGGTAAGTGTTTGACATGCCAGCAGGTGAAGGCGAAACATTAGTTGCCTTCAGGATTGCTGCAACTGGTGAAGATTCCACTTTGGAAGTGAGAGAGAATAACGATGGATTTTGTTAGTGGGTTACCTCTGACGCCTACTAAGAAAGATTCAGTATGGGTGATTGTCAATCGGTTGACTAAGTCTACTCATTTCATACCGATTCGTACCAACTATTTATTGTAAAATTTAGCCAAGCTATATGTGGCAGAGATTGTGAGATTGCATGGGGTACCAAAGGTTCATCATATCGCATGTGGACCCTAGGTTTACATCATGTTCGGAAGGCATTGCATAAAGCTTTAGGTACAAGGCTAGATTTTAGCACAACATTCTATCCGTAGACTGATGGTCAGTCAAAGAGAGTAATTTAGACTCTAGAAAACATGTTAACGGGCTGTGTAATCGACTTCAGAGGTAGTTGGGAAGATTATCTGCCGTTGACTGAATTTGCATACAACAACAGCTATCAATCCAGCATTCAGATGGCACCCTACGAGGCGTTGTATGGTCGTAGGTGTCGTACCCCTACCTGTCAAACTGAGTTAGGTGAGCGACAGTTGTTGGGTCCAAAATTGATATCAAAATAAAGGAAAAGGTTAAGTTAATTCGGGCTCGATTAAAAGAAGCTTCTGATAGACAGAAATCGTATGCGGATCTGAAGCGTAGGGAGATAAAATTTTTAGTGGGTGATCAGGTCTAGAATTTTCAGTGGGTGATCAGGTCTGGCTTGAAACCATAAAATATAACACCCCAAACTCGGCCCAAACGTTACGACCGGATCTGGCATGTCACATGGAAAGGTTATTAAAGAAAATTTGAGGTCGTTTTAATACTTTCGAGTTATGGTTCAAGTTTGAACATCAAATTTGACTTTAAGGTATTCTTGCAAAAATTTTGTTAATATAACCAACTATCGAAACTTGTTTTATATCACAAATATCAAATTCAGTGGTTTTCGGTAGTTTGACATTTTGGAAACAATTATTGAAGCTTTAAGAAAATCCCAAGTTTGTTTATTGGTAGCTTGTGGTTCGTTGTTATTATTCTAGACAAACGCTTATTCAAAATTTTAGAAAACCCGTTTTGATCGTTCTATGATAGATAATAACTGAATTAAAACAAAAACTAGATTAAAATCCCAGTGGCCTTATTACAGATCATAATCCCATGTTAAAATAAAATTTAATGCAAAGAAAATGGAAATTACTAAAATAACAATGTATGGCCACCACAGAGTCCACCTCAGCCCTAAATCCTCACTGCTGGGTATTACTTGCAAGATTAAGCAGAGGGGTGAGTTACAAGAACTCAGTGTATAACCCCCAAAATGAACACTAACTGGGCCCAAGCCCATGCAGATACAAATTGGGCCTTAGCCCTTACGAAATCAAATTGGGCGAAGCCCATATCGGAACGAACTGGGCCTTAGCCCTAATAGCATGGTATAGCAGATAATGAATGCAATATAACCCAGCCCAACCTAAATATCCATCCGCTACACATCACCCATTCCAGCCAAAACACACGTGGGGATTTCTACAATCAACCCTCATCCACTACACATCATCAATGGCAGTCACACTGCTCATTGCCAAAATTGTGGCAATGCCACTGAAATAATGTGACCAAATCACTGAAATATGTGGTTGAGCCACTGAAATACACTTCCCCTTTTCATCAATATCATATCCCATCCCATGCAACATGTTACGACATACTATTTTAGTGTATGCATGAATATAGCCATGTAGCAAATAATTAGAACTTATACATTCATACTAAATTGCCCGAGAGGGTATAATCAAAAATTTCCATACCTGAGTTATCTCCAAACTCCCCCGCTAGGGGTTTCACAGTGGTTTACCCATTAAGGCAATTCAGCTTTTAGCTGACACATAATATAATACAATACAATACAAAATGAATGTGTGATATTACACACCTGATTACGTGAAGCACTATACACTCCTGATCGTAGTCACTCTCTCTAGCGAAAACAACAACGATTTGCCTATCCCAAACTATTTTCGGCTCTCTACCACAACCTGACACAAAATCTCGAACCGTAGACACCTTACGTCATTTGAACTTAGGAGCAGAGACTACGAGTCCACTCCCCTCAGGCTCCCTTAACGCACCCTCCTTAGATCGACTAGCACTCGCCTCCATGGAAGAGATCTCGATCAAAAAGATACCACAATAAGAAATGGTGGTTGTCTAACAGAGGTTTCGGCTCTTACCATAACTTTTCAAACTCGGAGTATTCAGAATATCCAACAACCAACAAAGATGATTGCTTGATCCCAGATACGATCGGCCCTATTGCCAAAGCAGCTCGGTTCTACCCTCTTGACTGGGTTCCAAACATGATTGATAAACCAAACAACCGAAGTTACCCATAGCCAAAACTCCCTTTTCTTCTTCAGTGTTCTTTCTACTCATCTTTTCTCTCCTTTCATTCAATTCTAGCTAGTACGTCTTGAGCCATGTGCTGCAACTTTTTCTTGGCCAAAACCCCTACTCCTTTTCCCTTCTAGTCTTCAAGAGGTTGACTCCATTCTTTCTCATCTTTCGGTTTTCATTACAGTTTGCCCCAAAACCGAATAGTGGTTCTTTCATTTTTCTGTTGCGCCGAATCTCTTCTTCCCATTCGGCCCACATTTGATCTAAGGTTAGTGTTGCTCTTCTACTAGATTCTTATTTCTTTTCACTTTTTGTTTCTTTGCTAAAAGCCGAAGTTCTCATCATGTTTCTTTTGGCTAAGGCCGAATCAATCCATCCCTTATACCTCAAATCTTTTTGGTTCATTGGTGTGGACCAAAGTTGTTGGAAGGCTAGTAGGCACTCTTGTCGATCTTCCAACGTTTCATTTTCGAGAGTTGGTTGGTAATTGGGGTTGTGGTCGAATATGAGGTGATGGGGTTTTAATGTTGGGTTATTCGTTTTCAAGTCAAAAGGCTCTTATGATAATAAGATTGGATATGAGTTTAATGGCTAACACTGCATCTCGGTTTCAACGTTGCAAGGGACTCGACGGGCTTAAATCAAGGAAATGTTGGACAATCTTCCCTTGCAGTGGAATTCTTAGATCATTGGTAAGTGATGTAGATTGTTAGTCAATCTCAATACTTGGGAGAAGCGGTATTAAGGTTTTAGACTAACCATTAATTGATTGTATCCTTAGGTGCCTCGTAGGGTATCGTATCACATATCCCAAAACAGGTGTGTAATCTCACACCTATTTCAATGGTTGCTTGTGATGTTCTGTGAATCGGCCAAAGTCGAAAAGTCGGCAATTATGACTACTCGAGCGTGCGAGCACTCGTAGTGGTAAATTGAGATACAAATCATGACGCTAAGTCATTGAGAGTGTCATGAACACTCTCGCGATATCGAGGTTGTAACCGACTTAACCGGGCTGAATCAGGCTAAGTGGGCCTAACGGGCTAACCGGCCCATTTCGACAAAACTGCTGAACTTGTAACAAATGATAGGCCCGGATGTGAAATCTGCAAAACTGATTTCGAAACCATGCATTTTGGGCCACATGAGTGTATGGGCCCATTTGGGCCTAAAATGGGTTTTAGGCCCAATAGTTTCGTAAAGACCCAACAAGGGTCCCGAGTCGCTCGAGATGACAGTAGGCCTTCAGAAAGACCATTATAGGTGAAATTACTAAAATACGCTTAAAAGGTAAATTATCGATATACCCCTAGGTTGCGAAATTACCAAAATACCTCGATGGGTTGATTGATCGTTTAACCCTCAGAGTTGCCAAGCAACATGTGTATGTTTACATTACATTTTTATATGTTGATATGTATATTGCATCTTATCATCTTGCATGGGGCAGGTTAATGATTGAAGAGCAGTGTAGCCTGGTGGCATGGCCAAAATATATATATACATAATTATGACTCTGGTGGCTCAGCCACAAATATTCTGTGATTAGCTGCTTGTCTGCAATATTGGTGTGTTTGGCAGGGTGGATTGACTTGATCCCCACAGGTGTGATTGGTTGGTACGAGGGTGTGTTTGGTTAGATTGGGTTGGGTTGCATTACATTATTTGCACTCTCATGATTATAGGGTTTGGGCCCAAATTTGTTACCGTAAGTGCTAAGGCCCAGTTAGAGACCGTTTAAGGGATTGCACACTGAGTTCTCATAACTCACCCTTTTTCCCATAACCTTGCACGTAATTTCCAGCGATAGAGGACTTGGAGCCGTGGAGGACTCGGTGGTGGCCATACAACATGACTTCAGTAAACTTTCATTTCGCTTTAATTTTAAGGCTTTACTTAATTTGGGTTATTATTGTAATAAGGCCTTTGGATTTAAATTTTCTTTAAGTTTCCATTTCTATTATTATTTATTATTAAATGTTTAATATGGGGGTCTTTTCTAAAACTTTAATAATTGTTTTCCAAAGCACCATGTTACCGCAAATATTCAAATTTCGATTTTCATTGCAAAAGTGGTTTGCAAAATAATAAGAACTTTATTTAGTAAATAGTGGCTTTTGTTAACAAACATCTAAACTCAAAGTTTTAAAAAGAATACAAACTCTTTAATGAACGTGCATTTAGTTTTTAAACAACCTCTCTATGTGACATGCCATATCCAGTCGTAACGTACAGGCCGAGTTTGAGGTGTTACAATGAGGCTATCGGGTCAGACTAAATCGGGGTGACCTCATACGGCGTCATTTTGAGGCTACTAGAATGAGCCCAAACGACGCCGTTTCCTTAATGATCAAAAATATCTTAAAAACATATTTGAAACAATCAGCCATCCTCTTTTCTAAAAAAAACTAGCCCCTTTTATTTTTTTTTTGGCCGAAACTAAATACCCCTTTCTCACCACCGAACCACCATCTCAATTGGTGATCAATGGTGGATAATCACCTTCTTTTTTAACCCTATTAAAAAAATATGTCGAAGATCTGACAGGTATTCACCATTGCGGCAAGAGAAGGCTTCGATTTCCCCTTGGGTGCGACATCGACGAAGGAGACGAATCTTCGTCAACGCTACCCGAAATAGGTACTATCCTATTTCTTTCCCCTCTTTATTTTCACATGCAAAAAAAACCGATTTGAATGCCAACAGAATCTAAAAATTTTTAAGAATTTAAAAAATGAAAATCACCTTTCCAAAATTCTTCTCTGCTTTTGATTTCGTATTTTTCTTTTTTGCATATGGGTGTGTAAGTATATGTATGAGTGCGTGAATTTGTACTATTTACATCAAGCCCTTTTCATATCCAAAATAGAAAAATCAAAATCAAAATACACATTTTTGCTATACTGGATGCTGTTATTTGATACTATTTTCTCGTTTCTTCTCGCAAATTCCAGTGTCGTACAGAGGCTGAAACTGTTTGTGGTGACGTGGAGTGGATGAGGTAGAGGAACTGCTCATGTGAACAGAGACTCTAGGAAGCTCCAGAACCTTCTAGGTTTTCTGAGATACCTAGCCAATTTTTGGGCGAATCAGATCTGTTCTGTATCTGGGCATTGGATCTGTTTTGGGTCTGGGCCAATCGGTTCCAGTCTGGTCTGGGTTACGTGGAGTTTGTAATTTGGGCTAGATAAAAGTTTGGTTTTATTTAGGTTTGGGTTTCAATTTGTATAGGGCTAGGATCAAATCCTATATTAGGTTTATTTAATTTGGGCCAAAGTTTTGTACTTGGACTGTAAACAATTTAATCTTTATTTTTTGGTTTATAATTTATTTTTTAGTTTATTTTTTGTTACTTTGGTTTTATTAATGGGTTGGTTAATAGGCCCGGGCAAATTGGGCCTATTACAATTGCATTTCATGACACTAGAGCTGCTGCTACTATCATGAACTCAGATGTTCTTCCATCAGAATGGTGGACGCCTCATACAGCATTTTTTAACTCAGCAACAAATTATCCTTTTGCAACATTTATGAAAAGTTAGCCTCTCACCATACAATTTTTCCCTTGATGTTTTGTTAAGACAACTGTTCTTGGATCCAAGCTTCTAGGAAAAGACATTGTCATTGGTTTTGATATTTATTATAAAGCCCAATGTTTGAGAATCCTTCCAGATAGGCTTATATATAAAAATAAATTCCAACCATTTGTGCAGATACCCAAATTGTTTACCTTCCATCAAGACAAGATATCTTAAATAGTCCAAAAACTCAAAAACATTGCCTGTGCAGATTCCCACACCGAATTTCTCTCCAAATGCTCAAACCCTCTGTGGAAAAATTCTGATTCCTTTATCTCTTTGCCATTTAAGAAGAATGAAGACATAAATCCCACAGAAGCCAATCATCAAGGAATGAATCCTGAACATCTCCGTCTTGTAGAAAAGGAATGTAAAGATCTTCAACGTAAAGCCTAATTGAACCCTCAGGTTCACAATGGGCGTGTAAAGCATTTTATGTCAACAAAAGGTCTGAACAAATAAGGGGAAAACTCATATTGGTGGTAAACTATGAACCCTTTAATATTTTCTTTTAGGATGATAAATTCCTACTGCCAAATAAGAATGCATTATTCTCTATTTTAGCCAAAGCTAAAGTCTATTCCAAATTTAATCTTAAAGTTAGATTTTAGCAATTGGGAGTCATTCCAAAAGATAGGCCAAAGATGGGGTTTTGCATTCCAAGCAGACACTACCAATGGAAAGTGATGCCTTTTAGACTAACAACAACACTATCCAAATTTCAAAAGGCCATGACTGGGATTTTCCAGCCAATCATGAATAATGCCTTGATTTATAGTGATGACATTCTCTTATACAACCCAGATGAAGAAGCTCATTTTGAATTGCTCAACCAGTTTAGCCAACTCGTATTCTAGTATGGAATTATGATTTCTGAAAAGAAGATGCACATCAACAAATTAGAGATAGAATATCTTGGAATGAATATTAAATAAGGCAAATATTTTCCAGGATCACATATTGGTGAAAAAAATCCTTGAGTTTCCTGATACATATTTAACCAAGAAGCAAATCCAACAATTTCTAGGTATTGTTAATTATCTTAGAGATTTCATCCCTAAAATCTCTAGATACATTAACCCTCTAACCAAGATGTTAAAGAAAAATCCACCTCTAGGGAGCACAACTCAAACCAAAGCCATCCAAATGCTGAAAGAAAAGTTACAACATTTTCCAGCATTATAGATCCCCTCTGATGGAAAAAGAATTCTTCAAACAGATGCAAGTGATAAATATTGGGGAGCCATCTTATTTGAAGAACTTGAAGGAAAAAGACAAATATCTGGATTTAAAAGTTGAAGATTTACTGATGCAGAACTTCATTTTCACTCCACTTTCAAAGAAATCCTTGCAGTTAAGAAATGTATTTCAAAATTTGAATTCCATCTAATTGGATACCATTTCTTAATTGAAATGTGTAACAGCCCGATTTAGGGCCTAGTCGAAATAGTGGTGCGAGACTACAAATTTGAAGTAGAAATATGTGTTTTATGATTTTTATGAGGCTTATTATGTGTTTGCATGATTCTGTGAAAATTTCATGAGGAAATTTTACTTATTAGTGATCAATTTGTCCATTAGGACTAAATTGCAAAGATTAGAAAATATGATATTTTAGAAGATTTAACTATGAAATAGCATCATAAAAATTATTAGAAGTCCTTATTTAGCAATTAGACCATTAAATGTCAAGATGGACAAAAATGGACATGGGAAGGAAAAATCTCAAGAAATAGATTTAAGGGCATTTTAGTCATTTGGTTAATAAAAGATTAAAAAGGGAAAATGAAGCAAAAATTTGCTCATCTTCTTCAAGCTAGGGCTAAAAATTTAAAGTTCTCTATAGCTAGGGTTTCTTCAAATTCCAAGCTTGATAGTAAGTGCACCCTAGCCCCATTTTTAATGTTCTTCGTATTTTTGAGATCCTCGTAACTTGATTTAGCTATTTCTAGTTATATTTTGAGCTAGGGTTCATATTCAAAAATTTACCCATGTATGACATGCATGTATTTTGATGTTTTATGGAAGAATATGAAAGTTTGATATTTGATAAACATCTTTTTTTTAAGTGATTTTCATGAAAAATGCATAAAAGGACCAGATTGTAAAAGTTAAAAAATGGTCATACATGAGTGAAATAGAGGAAATTAGGGGCTGTTGTAGTTAAGAAAATAATTCGGCCAGGCTTAAAATACAAGAAAGTTAAATAAAAATCATTTTACGAGCCTAGGGGTAAAAGTGTAATTATGTGAAAGTTTAGGGGCAAAATTGTAATTTTACCAAAGTATGATTCATGGGTCAATATAGTCAATGTGAGTATTAAACAAGTGAAATTGTTATTATAGATCAAGAAACACGAAACTCGGACCGAAATCGAGGCAATAACAAAGTGTTGGACTAAATCGAACGTCAACACACATTTTAAGTACCGAGCTAAGTTTGCGTGAAATTAAGATTGTATATGTTATTATGTTCAAAATTAATTATTATTATGAGAAAATACATTTTATTTCGAGTAGTTCAATGATGATAATGAGTTCCATTTATGTTAAGGATGATGATGATTTAAGTTCATATTCAAGTTAGCATAAGTGCTAAATTATGTGACTAAGTGATACAGGTACCATGAGCAAAATACAAGTTATGAAACTATAATGTGATATATGATGGGTAAGAGTAAGTATGAGTGAGTATGCCTAAGCACTTGAGAACTTTTGTTGTTATTGCTCTATGAGATGAATGGATTTTTACCATTAATACTTATGTTGCTATATTAATTCATGCAAACTTACTAAGCTATATGCTTACCCCTCTTTTTTCCTTTTGTAGTAACGCCAAACTAGATCGAGGATCGTAAAACATCAAAGCTCGGATCACACTATCAATTATTCTTTTGGTATAGTGAAGTTAATTTATTTTGAGTATGGCATGTATAGGAACTTGGTCATTCTGTGATATGTCATATTTGAAAGCCAAAGTGCTGGCCACTAATGTTATTCACTCATTTTGTAAATGGCCATTGGGAATTGGCCAATGTTTGTCAAGTTTTATGTTTTAATGATAATGAGTTTTATGAGATGAAAGTTCATACAAATGATAGAGTAAGATGGGAAATGTATGATTGATGATTTCTGATTCATCATATTGTACTATTGCCATGTTATGTGTTGCTTGAGTTGGTATAAGTGTGTTTATGTTTCAGAGTGGCAATTGGCTTGGAAAATAGCCTTATAATTGTCTACACGAGTAGACACACGGGCGTGTGTCTAGGCCATGTGTGACACACAGTCAGCCCTATGAGTGTGTTGATAGGCCATGTGTCCTCTATATCAAATTGCAAGATTTGATTCATCACGGGCTAGCACAGGCGTGTGCCTAGGCCGTGTGCTCCTTAAGAGGTTGCCAATGTCATAAACAAAATACCCAGGTTTTCACACATGGGTGAGGACATGAGCATGTCTAGGCCGTGTGAAGGACACGGGCCATTGACACGGGCGTGTGTCCGGATGTGTGAAAAACCCCTGTAGGTTTGAAATGAAAAATAAATTCCACACGGGCTAGGGACATGGGCGTGTGTGACCCACACGGCCTGCCCACACGGGCGTGTGGCCCCTGTTTAGGCCAAAATTTTCTAAGTCCATAAAAGTTTTCGATTTAACTCCGAAACCTTCCGGATGTATGTTTAAGGCCTCGTAGGCCCATAATAAGGGAGTTATGAATATGAATGAGAAGTTTTAAATTGAATTGAAATTTTATAGTCCAAGGTTGTATGTTTAAGCAAGTTAAGTTCAATAATGCCTCGTATCCAGTTCTGGCGTTGAACACAGGTAAAGGGTGTTACAAAATGGACATGTCTTCATTTCCACAAATGCTCAAGTTCAAACAGAAAACTGTTCCACATCCTTAGATTTTGAGATGGGCTGAATGATTTTCTAAATATTCCTTTGATGTTAAACACATTAAAGGAAAGACCAATGATTTGGCAGATCTTTTAACCAGGCCAACAAAAGAAGTTATGGCATTCAAAACTTTCCAGCCCAAGCCTATAATGATGTACAAACCAGTAGCATTATCTTCTTCAAAAAATTCTGTGCAAGCCTTTCACATTCCGCCCAACCTGAATCTAGAATTTCCTCCAGAAGTTTTGAGGCTGGTTGAAGAAAAAACTTTTCACCAAAAAACCCGAGACATGATGTTTGAATATCAACTCCAAGTTTTCAGAAACTTTGGAGGTCTCATCCTCAAACCCTTTGGTGTTCACCCTGATTATCTTTTATTCATCCTATCCGATGGGCTTATTTCAATGAAGTTCCAGAAGAATTAAAATGGTTTTTATTGTATTTTACTCATCTTTACCATGTAGACATTCGATTTTCTGTTTCAGACCTCAAATATTTCCTGTGCAATGCAGTTCATGGAAATATCTAGCCTGAATATCAAAAATTTTTCACATTCTTAAGCTGGTTCCGTCCTCTTGACCAATGGTTGAACATGATTACAAATGAAAAATGAGAACTCCTGGATGTAATCATTTTCTATAAACCACAATATTTCGTGCAACGTGGACGAGCTACACAGCTAGGTTCCTTTCCAACCGCTTGGATTCATAGAATCTATTCAGATGAAGTCACGCACCCTGATAATGAATACGTAAACCTCTGTAAATATCTTTGCCGACTTAATCGTAATGCATCGAATCGACCCTAATCGAACGGTGGTTTCGGGACCACAAACCGAACCCGAGAAATATTTAAATATTATATTTAGTGCTTATTATATGTGAATTTATGTGTGTGAAAGTTTTGTAGAAAAATTTTATCGCTTGAGTATCGAATTAGACAAAAAGGACTTAATCGCAGAAATGTAAAAGTGGCATACTAGAGTGTAAATTGCCTATTTGGGCATGGCTTTAATATGAAGCATTAAATGGGTAAATAACCCATTTTAAAGTTAGTGGGTGGCTTTTGACAAAAATATCCATAGTATATATATTGGTTTTATTTTATATTAAAGGTTATATAAGTAAATTAATAAATTTCTTTATTATATGTTATAATAACATAAAATAAAGCCATGATATCATCCATTCTCTTAAGGCCGAAAGTTGAGAAAGATAAAAGGATTTTGTTCTTCAAATTTCGCAATTTGAGGCTTGATTTCAAGGTTAGTTCGATTTTGGTTTTAGTAATTTTACGCTTTTGAGATCGTTGCTTGAACCGTAGCCACCCATGTTGTAATTTTTGAATCTAAGTATGCTTGATGTTTGGCCATTGTTGTGTTCATGTGGTTTTTGTTATTTGATGATTTTAGATGATAGTTAGGTTAAAATTAGTATGTTATGTGTTGGAAGTTTTGATGAAATTGAGTTTTAGGGCTAAATTATAAAAATAAATTTTAGAGGGCCTATTTGCAAAATAAATGAAATGTGAGGACTTGTAAGGTCCCTAGCAACATTCGACCCTTGCATAGTTTTGGCTAATTTGGTGTATTTTGTGTGTTATGCAAATAGGACTAAATTGTAAAGTTGTGAAATTCTAGGGGTAAAATAGTAATTTGCCCATTTATGTGCTTAAGGACTAAATTGAGATGAATTGTGGTTGAATGAGCTAAACTTTAATGTGTTTTAGATCAAGAGCAAAGAAAACGGAATTAGACCTGGAAAGTCGAAGGTTCTCGAATAAATGATTCGAATCGGACTATCGACAACCGAGGTAAGTCCTTTAGCTAAAGAATATTAATGATTTAATTATGATTATAAACAATGGTATGAATTGCTGAATTTTTGTACCTATTTTCATTATGGCGAATGTATGGTGGGATAGTTGGTTGATGATTGAAGTTGGTAATGTGAAATAAATTGTTGGATTGCATAATGATATAGTAAATTTTATTGGTTTAATGTGAATGAGCTCAATTGAGTTAAACATAAGTATATATTAGTTGTGAAGAGTGTGTGTAGAATGTTGGTTATATTGATTTAATTCAGCTTCATGCCTAGTGTGCTTAATGCGGTGACATATTCAAGCTTCGTGCTCAGCGTGCTTAATGCCTAGGTGACATATTCTAAGCCGTGCTCAGGTGCTCAGTGCCGATGATAAATTCGGCTTCGTGCCTCAGCGTGCCTTGTGCCGGTGTTTGATTTTGGGCTTTAGTGCCTAGCGGTGCTTTATGCTTGGGTGATGTGTTATAAATGGAGAAATCATGAATCATACAAGGAGAAATGTATTTAAACTCATGAACTAAAAGTATGTGTATGTTTAAGCCTTCTATATTTACCAAAGGTAAGGTAGATGGTATAGTATTATTTAAATTAAGTGTGTTATGATATGGTTGATGATTCGATAGGAATTTTGATATAAGCTTTTGAGCTTACTATTGTTGAGTATGAACATTATAATGGAATTTGAGCTTATATGTGATATATTTTGGTGTTTTAGTGAATTATGTGATAATGGTTATAAAGTGCAAATACTTGAGTTAAGGAATTGATAGCATTCGCCATGTTTAAATTTACATGTTAAAATGTTTTTGAGCTTGGGACTTACTAAGCTAGTAAGCTTATTTGTGTGAAATGTTCTCCTCGGTTTTACTGATTTTGTTTATGCTATGTGCTCGAGTAGGATCGTCAAGCAAGTCGACCACACTATCGATCGCTATTTTGGTATTTTAAAAGCTTAAACTACAAACCTATGGCATGTATAGGCTGGTTTTATATGTTTGGTTTTGGAAAATTGTATATAGACAGCCATGCAGTATGGCTTAATTATAATGTCAAAGTTTGTGTGTATGTGGCCATAACCTAGATTTATTTTGAAAGCATGTTTTTGGCATATATTTTGTGATGTTTGGTTATATAGGTTCGGTTGCTAAATGATAAGAGTGAATATGTTTCATTACTATTTTGTTGTGAAACAGTTTTTAGTTACAGCAGTGATGTGATTTTGAAAATCACCAAAAATAGGAGAAATTTAATTAGAAAGTGAATAAGACATAGAATTAAATTTTATTATGTCTATTTTGATATGAAAAAACAAGTTAGGCAAAGGAATTATATATAATGAGATATTTAAGTTTTAGTGAGACTTGTCCTGAATGAATTCGTGAGTCCCTGTTCTGTTTTAAAAAATTTTCAAAATTGTACAAAAATCATTAAGAAGCATGGTTTATATGTGTAGAACCCTTAATGAGTCTATTTTTCATTGGTATAAACAAGAACATTATAGGAAATTTGTGCAATGAGATAACTGTATGTTTGTAGAGACAGGTCAGAATTGTTAAGCAGTGTAATAAGGGTAATTTTGATGAATAAACTGTACTAATTGGCCACGTGAAAAATTCTGGAAAAATTATGGTGAAAAGTTATATGAGTCTATTTGCAAGGAAAATTTACGGATCTAAATTTCGAGTTTTGTAACTCGAGTTATGGTCGATTTGGTCAGTATAACGTAGTTGGACAGCTTTAAATTTTCATGCCCGAGATAATAGTCAAGTCTAGTAATGCCATGTACTCGATTCCGCAAGGGTTTTGGGTATGGGTGTTACATTTTATTGGTATCGAGCTACGGTTTAGTCGATTCTAGGACTACCGTAGTAATGTAAGAGTCTAGCTATACATGCCATAGAATTTTATATGTGATAGTGTGGTGACTTCGACAATTTCAATTGTATTTTATATAGTAAATGGATTCCGATCCCGATAGAGCCAGAATGATGATGTGGAGAGTGTTGCCTGGTCTCGCATATGGATCAGCACCATTAGACTCTCAACCAGTTATGGGTAACCAAGAGGAGAGGCTAAACAAGCCTTCTACCAAATGATGAATGAATGGTTTACCCAATTTGTTCAAAATAATCCCACTGACAACAACCTCCACCTGAATAATCCAACTCCTGTTCCTTCAAGACTTCGATTATAGATCCGATGAGATCTAGTAGACCTCCGATTGATAAAATCGAAAGTTTGGGGTAAGAATTCAGGCCAATGATGATGATGACGTGAACGAAAGCTGAAATGTGGCTTGATAATACTATTCGGTACTTGATGAGTTATCTTGTACTCGGAGGAATGCTTGAAGTGTGCCATATCTTTACTTGGGACACTGCGTATCACCGGTGGAATACACTAGTATCGTGGTCCCGAAAGAAAAAGTGACGGGATTTCTTCCGAATGAATTTCAGAAGAAATATATCACCAAAGGTTCATCGACGAAACGAAAAGAATTTCTTGAATCAAGCAGGCGAATGACCGTGATGTAATATGAACAGAATTTGTCGTGCTCGCAGATATGCTAGAGAGTGTGTTTCACCGAGGCTATTATGTGCAAAAGGTTTGAAGACGGTCTGAATGAAGATATAAAGTTGTTTGTTGGCATCCTTGAAATTCAAGAGTTTGTGACATTAGTTGAGCGAGCTTGCAAAGCTGAAGAGCTCGGGAAAGAGAAGAGAAGGGCTGAGACTGAAGCTAGAGACACTCGAAAGAGATCGTCGGGTAAGAATTTTCATTCTACATCTAAGAAGTTTAGAGATGACTTCAGTCGACACAAAGCTACTTCAGATTCATCTAGACGTGATCGACCTCCAGTGGATTCCCGAGCTACCTCAATGACCAAGTGTTGGTAACGCCTCACGTAATCGAGTTGAATGTAAACATTGTGGAAAATGGCATCCTCGGAGTTGTAGAGTTCGTGACCGGTCTTGTTTTAAATGTGGATCCTCAGACCATTTTATTCGAGAGTGCCCGATGTTAACTGAGTCGAATACAGCACAGAACTCTAGACCAAGTAGTGCATCAAGACGGGCGCACCACCCGCACATTCCGCAATGTAGGTGGTAGTCGAGAGGGACAAAGAACACAACAGATCGATCGGGGGCTAGAGCTCCAGCAAGAGCTTATGTTACTCGAGCTAGAGAGGATGTCGCTTCTTCCGGATGTCACATCGTACTTTCACCCTTTATGATACTACCGTGATTGCATTGATTGATCCGGTTTGACCCATTCATATGCATGTGAAACTCGGTATTCAAGAAGACTCGCCGCTTGAGTCTCATCGAGTTTGTGATTCGTATCCAACCCTTTGGGTAGATGTGTGTTTATTAATAAAGTGTGTAAAAGTTGCCCATTGATGATTCGGATTTTGTTTCCAGCTTGATTTAATGTCGTTTCCTTCGATGAGTTTGATATAATTCGGAATGGATCGTTAACTTCGCATGATGCAAAGTGGTGAATTGCAAAAGAAAGCTTATCGATTTGAGACACCGAATGGTGAGATCATTAGAATCGAATCCAGTGATTCGTGGGTTTCTACGCTTATATCATCGATGTTAGCTCAAAAGTATGTGAGAAAAGGTGTGAAGCTTATTTGGCTTATGTGTGGATAATAAAGTGTCCGAGAAATGATTGAATCTGCATCGATTGTATGTGAATACTCGATGTGTTTCTCAAGAACTACCTGGTTTACCCCTATACGAGAGATTGAGTTTGGCATTGAATTAGCTCGAGAATGACTCGATCTCAATAGCTCCATATCGGATGGCACCTATTGAGCTAAAAGAGTGAAAGCACAGCTTGCAAGAGTTAACAGATAGGGCTTTGTACCACCAAGTTTCTCTCCTTGGGTACCAGATTCTTTTTGTGAGAAAGAAAGATGGAACGATGCGAATGTGTATTGATTACCGACAACTAAATAAGGTGACTATAAAGAACAAGTACCCATTACCTCGGATTGATGATTTGTTTGATCGGTTGAAAGGGCTTCAGATTTTCAAGATAGATTTGAGATCGGGTTATTATCGATTCTATGAGTCGAGATACAGATGTGCCAAAGACTCGCATTTCGCATTTAGGTACGGACATTTTGAGTTTTTGGTAATGCCTTTTGGGCTTACTAATGCACTCATTGTTTTATGGATTTGATGAATCGGGTTTTAGACGCTTTTGGATCGATTTGTGGTGGTGTTTATTGATGACATATTGATCTACTCCAAAGATGAAATTGAACACGCTAAACATTTGAGGTTAGTGCTACAAACTTTACGAGATCATCAATTGTATGCGAAGTTTAGTAAGTGTGAGTTCGGATGAAAGAGGTCACTTTTTGGGACATGTGGTTTCAAAGATCGTGCATTCGAGTTGATCCGAACAAAATCTCATTTATACTTGATTGGAAGCCACCAAAATGTTTAGAGATTCAAATTTTCGGGACTTGCGGGTTACTATCGACGATTTGTGAAAGATTTTTCTATGATAGCTACCCTGCTAACAAAGTTATCGCAGAAAGATGTCCGGTTTGAATGGTCGAAAAATGTCGAAAAGTTTTGATCGGTTGAAAGCCCTTTGATGAAGCTCCAGATTAGTTCAACTGAATCGGGTAAAGAATTTGTTGTGTACTCGATGCTTCTTTAAATGGTTTGGGCTGCGTTTTGATGCAGGAAGGCAAAGTTGTAGCCTACGCTCAAGACAATTGAAGCCACGTGAAAGAAATTACCCTACGATGATTTAGAGCTTGCGACCATTGTGTTCGTGACCAAGATTTGGCGTCATTACTTATTTGGCGAGAAATGTCATGTTTACTCGGATCATAAAAGTCCAAGTATCTAATGACTCGTAAAGACCTGAATTTGAGACAACGCAGGTGGCTAGAATTGTTGAAAGACTATGAATTGGTGATTGACTATCACCCGAGAAAAGCTAATGTTGTTGCGGATGCATTAAGTCAGAAATCATTATTTGCTCTTCGTGCATTGAATGCACAGATGGCTATGTCTAGTGATGGTTCGATCATATGAGTTACGAGCAAGACCGATGTTTATCCAACAAATTTGTGATGCATGTAAAGTTGACAAGAATATGATTGCTAAACTAATTGATGTGAAAAGGTGCAGAGTCAGATTTTCAGATTGATGCAAATGACTGTTTGAATTTTAAAAGCCGAATGTGTATTCCAAAGAACTCAGATTTGATACAGATGATTTTGAGTGAGGCTCATAGTGGCCGACTATCGATACATCCGGGTAGCACGAAAATGTATAACGACTTGAAACAGTTCTATTGGTGGCCTGGTATGAAACGAGATATATCTGAATTTGTTTCAAAATGCCTAATTTGTCAGCAAGTAAAAGCCGAGCATCAAGTGCCTTCTGGGTTGCTTCAGCCGATCATGATACCTGAGTGGAAATGGGATAAAATTACAATGGATTTTGTATCCGGTCTTCCTATGACACCAAGTAAGAAAGATGCCGTATGGGTGATAGTTGATAGACCGACTAAATCACTCATTTTGTGCTTGTTCATATGATTTTTCACTCGATAAACTTGTTGAATTGTATGTATCGCAAATTGTAAGATTGCATGGTGTACCGAGCTCCATTGTGTCGATGAGACTTGAGATTTACATTGCGATTTTGGAAGAAGTTGCAAGATGCTTTAGGTACTAAACTACATTTTAGTACTGACCTTTCATCCGCAGATGCATTTGGCCACCGAGCGAACTATTCAAATACTTGAGGACATGTTGAGATGTTGCGTTCTCGAGTTTGAAGGTACGTGGGAACGATACCTACCTTTGATTGAATTTGCTTATAATAATAACTTTCAATCAAGTATCAAAATGGCACCTTATGAAGCCTTATACGGGCAAAGATGTCGAACACCATTATACTGGACTGAGCTCAGTGAAAATAAGATACACGGGGTTGATTTGATTAAAGAGACTGAACAGAAAGTGGCCATAATCAGAGATAATTTGAAAGCTGCGTCAGATCGACAAAAGTCCTATGCTGATTTGAAACGTAAAGATATTGAATTCCAGATCGGAGATCGAGTCTTTTTAAAGGTTTCACCATGGAAGAAAGTGCTCCGTTTTGGCCGGAAAGGCAAGTTGAGCCCGAGGTTCATTGGACCGTATGAAATCATTGAACGTGTTGGGCCTGTTGCTTATAAATTGAAGCTACCCTCTGAATTAGAAAAGATACACGATGTATTTCATGTTTCTATGCTCCGTAGATATAGATCGATCCGTCACATGTGATTGCTCCGTCTGAGATTGAGATACGGTCTGATATGACGTATGAGGAAAAGCCGATCCGTATTCTAGCTCGGGAAATGAAAGAGCTAAGAAACAAAAAGATTTCCTTAGTGAAGGTGTTATGGAATCGACATGGAGTTGAAGAGGCAACGTGGGAGCCTGAGGATTCAATGAGGCAACAATATCCGACATTGTTTAACGGTAAGATTTTCGGGGACGAAAATCCTTAAGGGGGGAGAGTTGTAACAGCATCGAATCGACCCTAATCGAACGGTGGTTTCGGGACCACGAATCCTAACCCGAGAAATATTTAAATATTATATTTAGTGCTTATTATATGTGAATTTATGTGTGAAAGTTTTGTAGAAAAATTTTATCGCTTGAGTATCGAATTAGACAAAAAGGACTTAATCGTAAAATGTAAAAGTGGCATACTAGAGTGTAAAGTGCCTATTTGAGCATGGCTTTAATATGAAGCATTAAATGGGTAAATAACCCATTTTTAAAGTTAGTGGGTGGCTTTTGACAAAAATATCCATAGTATATATATTGGTTTTATTTTATATTAAAGGTTATATAAGTAAATTAATAAATTTCTTTATTATATGTTATAATAACATAAAACAAAGCCATGATATCATCCATTCTCTTAAGGCCGAAAGTTGAGAAAGATAAAAGGATTTTGTTCTTCAAATTTCGCAATTTGAGGCTTGATTTCAAGGTTAGTTCGATTTGGTTTTAGTAATTTTACGTTTTGAGATCGTTGCTTGAACCGTAGCCAACCCATGTTGTAATTTTTGAATCTAAGTATGCTTTATGTTCGCCATTGTTGTGTTCATGTGGTTTTGTTATTTGATGATTTTAGATGATAGGTAGGTTAAAAATTAGTATGTTATGTGTTGGAAGTTTTGATGAAATTGAGTTTTAGGGCTAAATTGTAAAATAAATTTTAGAGGGCCTATTTGCAAAATAAATGAAATGTGAGGACTTGTAAGGTCCCTAGGAACATTCGCCCTTGCATAGTTTTGGCTAATTTGGTGTATTTTGTGTGTTATGCAAATAGGACTAAATTGTAAAGTTGTGAAATTCTAGGGTAAAATAGTAATTTGTCCATTTATGTGCTTAAGGACTAAATTGAGATGAATTGTGGTTGAATGAGCTAAACTTTAATGTGTTTTAGATCAAGAGCAAAGAAAAACGAATTAGACCTGGGAAAGTCGAAGGTTCTCGAATAAGCCGATTCGCAGACGGACTATTGACAACCGAGGTAAGTCCTTTAGCTAAAGAATATTAATGATTTAATTATGATTATAAACAATGGTATGAATTGCTGAATTTTTGTACCTATTTTCATTATGGCGAATGTATGGTGGGATAGTTGGTTGATGATTGAAGTTGCTTATGTGAAATAAATTGTTGGATTGCATAATGATATAGTAAATTTTATTGGTTTAATGTGAATGAGCTCAATTGAGTTAAACATAAGTATATATTAGTTGTGAAGAGTGTGTGTAGAATGTTGGTTATATTGATTTAATTGGCTTCGTGCCTAGGTGCTTAATGCCGGTGAGATATTCTAAGCTTCGTGCTCAGCAAGCTTAATGCCGGTGACATATTCGGCTTCGTGCTCAGCGTGCTCAGTCTTGGTGATAAATTGGCTTCGTGCCTCAGCGTGCCTTGTGCGGTGTTTGATTTCGGCTTTAGTGCCTAGCAGGCTTTATGCTGGTGATGTGTTATAAATGGAGAAATCATGAATCATACAAGGAGAAATGTATTAAAACTCATGAACTAAAAGTATGTGTATGTTTAAGCCTTCTATATTTACCAAAGGTAAGGTAGATGGTATAGTATTATTTAAATTAAGTGTGTTATGATATGGTTGATGATTCGATAGGAATTTTGATATAAGCTTTTGAGCTTACTATTGTTGAGTATGAACATTATAATGGAATTTGAGCTTATATGTGATATATTTTGGTGTTTTAGTGAATTATGTGATTATGGTTATAAAGTGCAAATACTTGAGTTAAGGAATTGATAGCATTCGGCCATGTTTAAATTTACATGTTAAAATGTTTTTGAGCTTGGGACTTACTAAGCTAGTAAGCTTATTTGTGTGAAATGTTCTCCTCGATTTTACAGATTTTGTTTACGCTACGGGCTCGAGTAGGATCGTCAAGCAAGTCGACCACACTATCGATCGCTATTTTGGTATTTTAAAAGCTTAAACTACAAACCTATGGCATGTATAGGCTGGTTTTTATATGTTTGGTTTTGGAAAATTGTATATAGACAGCCATGCAGTATGGCTTAATTATAATGTCAAAGTTTGTGTGTATGTGGCCATAACCTAGATTTATTTTGAAAGCATGTTTTTGGCATATATTTTGTGATGTTTGGTTATATAGGTTCGGTTGATAAATGATAAGAGTGAATATGTTTCATTACTATTTTTGTTGTGAAACAGTTTTTAGTTACAGCAGTGATGTGATTTTGAAAAATCACCAAAAATAGGAGAAATTGAATTAGAAAGTGAATAAGACATAGAATTAAATTTTATTATGTCTATTTTGATATGAAAAAACAAGTTAGGCAAAGGAATTATATATAATGAGATATTTAAGTTTTAGTGAGACTTGTCCTGAATGAATTCGTGAGTCCCTGTTCTGTTTTAAAAAATTGTCAAAATTGTACAAAAATCATTAAGAAGCATGGTTTATATGTGTAGAACCCTTAATGAGTCTATTTTTCATTGGTATAAACAAGAACATTATAGAAAATTTGTGCAATGAGATAACTATATGTTTGTAGAGACAGGTCAGAATTGTCAAGCAGTGTAATAAGGGTAATTTTGATGAATAAACTGTACTAATTGGACACGTGAAAAATTCTGGAAAAATTATGGTGAAAAGTTATATGAGTCTAGTTGCAAGAAAAATTTACGGATCTAAATTTTGAGTTTTCTAACTCGAGTTATGGTCGATTTGGTCAGTATAACGTAGTTGGACAGCTTTAAATTTTCATGCCCCGAGATAATAGTCAAGTCTAGTAATGCCATGTACTCGATTCCGGCAAGGGTTTCGGGTATGGGGTGTTACAAATCGAGTTATCCCATTTGAAATCTGGCCTCCTCCACATATTTATGCTCCATGGGACACTGTGCCAGATGGCCCTTATTATCAACAACTTCTTCAAGCACTTCAAGAATATAAAGATGATATTCTAGATCCCACCGAATGGTCCCAAGAGTATCCTATTTACAGCAGTCAAGTTGAGATTGAAAGGATAAGAATCCATAACAGTTTAGTTCAAGATGATAAGTATGAGGATATGTGTAAAGATAATGATAGCAACAGTGAAAGCTCTATGGACAGTGCACAGTATCCTCATTCCAATGCTAACAGTAAAAGCATCTTGCCATTAGAAGAACAGAAAGAATCTTTTGCTTTATTACTTTTCCTTTATTAGTCATGAGTATATACTATATTAATGCATTATTAGTTTGCATTGTAATTGTGTTTGTCTGTTCTTATCTAGTTTGTACTGTAACTATGTTTGTCTATTTTTATCTCGTTTGCCTATAAAAGGTGATGTATTTCATCTTGTAAGGGTATTGAGTTTCCATCTAATAAAATTTCCAGTGTGTTTTCTTATACTATGAAAACTCTTTCCTTTCTTTTCTGTGTTTAAGGAAGGATAAGAAGAATCATGAATTTCATGCATGATTCTTAAGTCTTGAAAGTATGCTCTGCGCTTGCCATTTATCGGATCCTGCATAACAAAACTCAGACTGAGATTCAAGATACTAGCTTGTTCTGATTCAAGAAGATGTTTTGAAAGGTTTTATAGCTAAAAGGCAGTGCCTGTTGAATGGCCGTAAAAAGGGCCTGTATTTTGGCATAACATACCTGCTATGGATTAAAACGTTTAAAAACAATTTTTTAGTGTAAATATAATTTTTGTATTAAATAGTATAAGTATAATTAGCTAAGGATTATAAAACTAAAATGTAAGCTTCCTTTTGTAACGAGTAAAAGCAGGGCAAATGTTCCTGAAGCATTTAATGGCATCTTTAAACCAATTGTATGTCGAAAATAGTAGCCACACTTATTGTTATAGGGTTTAATGTATTTATCCTCTACACTTAGCAACATTACAACAAACTGTTTGAAATTATTTTATTTTTTATAAACAAACTTTTTAACGGAAAAATTTTGTGGGTCGAATAAAGGAATTCCCACAAACTGTATGATTCAAATTTATCACTGTCGATTCAAAAACCCATTAATCTAACTCCACAAACATTCGTAACTTCTTCCACTATGCATATTTTCTTACACCTAGGCTTAACTTATATATTATTATTTATGATTTAATTATCATGTCTTGTCAATGGCATTTAATTAATAAAAGAAATTTTAAAAAATTATCGCCCGTGGCATCAAAGAGCAAAAGCATCATCATATGAGAATAAATAATTTATCAATTGAACACCAGAGTGTTAGCTTTGCCCTCTCACTGGACATTATAAAACTATTATTTAGGTATCGAAACCATTAAAAAGAAAAATTCTGTTTGCCCACTGCTTTTTCTGAAAACAACTAGCCCACCCACATTGTTGGGTAATTGCTTCTATTTTATATTGGGGATTAGGACATAACATGAAGTACCCAAAAATATTTATATACTATTTATAAAACTGACAATTCTTTCTTTTTCTTTCAAAACAAAAAAGAAAAACAAAAAAAAAAAATATAGAGGAATCCTCTTGTGAGCCACATTTTCTCCAATGATCGGTTGACTAACTAATCAATAAAATACAAGACATAAGATTTTAAACAAATGACCCCTTCAATATAAATTCATGGGAAGTCTTCATGAAATATATGAAAAACAAAAAATGGTGACTCATATAGCAAAGATGTCTGTCGGGAAATTTATAATATATGAACCAAACACAATATATTTAAGTATATTTATATAAAATCCTATTTTATAAATAGGAGCCAGACCGAAGTCAGCCTACAAACCCTTTGACCTACTAATCACAATAATTACTCGGGTGGCATCAAATATGCATGTTTCCAGCTTCAAAGATTAAAAATACAATAGCAATGGAAATGTTTGTCTTGCTTTGCCAGCTTTTTATATAATTTTTGGAAGGTTTGTTTATTTACTTTAAGAATGATTATCTTTTTTGCTTTCCTTCTTTTCTGCCAAAAGTGAATTTGGGAAAATGTTATTTTAACATAATTAGAAATTTATAAATACTCAGTTTTGTTTATTAATATTTTATATTTTTAAAATAAAATATTATATTTTAAGAAATTGTGTTATCAATGTATCTCTTCTAGAGCAAACTATTATTTGAGAATAACAATGTTCAAAATAGCTATGATTAGAACAAAGCTTTAGTTATAACAATTGTCATCCAGTGTAGTTGTTATTTGAGAACAACTCCAGTTGAGAATAGCTAAAGTTCTTAATAGCTCTTGTTTAAAGTAATGGCGTTTTAGGAATAACTATGTTTAGAACAACCATTGTTTGAAACTTGTATTTAGAACAGTTTTGTTATTCTAAAAGAGTCATTATTAAAACAAACTTTACCAAGAAAAACATCACCAGAGAATAACTCTTATTCGAAACAACCTCTACGTTAAGAACAACTCACTTTGCAACAAGTCAAAATAAATATTATTCAAGAACAGTTCTCATCCAAGAATCACCATCATCTTATGTTTCAAGAGATGTTCTGTGAAAAATGTTTCACATGGTACCACTTCAACAAAGTAGAAAAATGGAAGTAACCCCAATATACGGTAGGGTTCTTAGGTTATCTTCACTCTTGGGATGTTTTCAAGAGCTTGGTTTGGTTGATCAAATATGGAGGTAATTAAGAGGTTTTTCCTTTTAAACTTTTTCCTGTAACACTCAGTGACTTTCCCTCCTTTCAGAAACATAGTGAATTCTTATTCACTAATTCACCTTAATCATTAATATAATTGTAACTAAAAATTAATTACACTCTTCATATTATTTATCAGTATTGTAACTCATATTCTTAAAACACTATAAATAAGAGCTTTTCAGAACTAGTGAAAAGACTTTTTGCACTTTTGGCATTTTCAACATTTTGAACTCTCGAAGATTCTTTTTGAAATTCTCTTAATAGAATTCTTTGTTAAGCCTGATTATCAACCATATTTCTCTTTCTTCATATTACCATCCACCACCTACCACTGCACTCAGTGTTATCAAATCTAATCCAACCTTCCTTTCTGCCTTCTTCCATTACATGTCATTCACTTGTTTGCAACACTTCCTCTCTTCATTAAAAAAACCCTTTACATTTCAGCGACTCCATTGGAAAGGAGTGATTACATTAGGTGAAACATTTCCATTCATATTTTACCAAAAAACATGGACCCTTTATTAGAAGCCAAGGCGTAGTCATTCCTATATACATCCAAAAATTGATTAGCATGATTCAAGCCTCTTAGGAGAGGATGCAAAAATTGGAGAGGAATAACAGGTAGATGATGGAAACCATATCCAAGCTTGCATCTTCTTCTTCTATTCCAAAAATTCAACTTGTGAATAGATATAGGAATACTTCTGACAGAATAACTCTTCCAGATGTGATCACAAACAAAGGAAACAATACACTATCAATTCTTTGTTATCTAGAAACACCAAAACCAACATTACTAATCCTTTTGTTACTATTATTAGAGTTACTCCCACTACTCTCAATGCTTCTGCTAGTGTTGTTGGTACCTCTACTGTGATGGTTTCTGAAGTACTTCTTTGAGCTATGTCACTAAGGAGGAGGTTCAAAGGATACATGAGGAGAAGAACAAGAGCTTGAGATTTTCTAATTTTGATCTCAAGCTACCATACCTAGCTAGGGTAGCTTCAAAGCCATATCCCGAGGACCACACTAGTCCAACGTTCAAGTAATTCAACGAGAAGACTGGCGATGCCCATGAACATGTGATGAAGTTTATGGAAACACTGAAGAGTAGCTAGGTTGGATAATGACTTGAAGTTGAAAGAATTTTGTAACACCCCTCACCCGTGTTCTATTCCGGAACCGGGACCAAGGCATTATCGGACTTATTCCACCTTATTCCCAACTTGACAACTCTCAATAGCTACCACAACCACCTCATTAAGGATCTATGAGGTCTTAAACATACATACGAGAGCTTTCGAGGCTCTACCGAAGCTTTATCGATCTTAAAATTTTTTTCACATAGACAAGGGTTACACGCCCATGTGGAATGGGACACGCCAGTGTACCCTCAAGACATGCTCGTGTCTTCCACCCGTGGTCGACACTGACCAAATTCACATGGCTTGGACACGCCCGTGTTCTCCCTCCGTGGTGAACACTGACCACTTTACATGGCCTAGACACACGCCTGTGTGGCTAGCCTGTGGTCTATTCTGACTTAAGATGCTAACTTGTGGGGACACATGGCCAAGTCACACGCCCGTATGTCTACCCACATGGACAATAACAAAGCTATTTGCTAAGTTCTTTACACCCATCTAGCTCATACAATAAGTAATCGTATAAAACATCCATATTAAACTCAAATTCAAACACAGTCTCACATGGATAACTACATCTTTTCATATAATAAAGTGGCCATCAACCATGGCATTATACAAAATAGATCATCCATCTAAAGGCCAACACATTTGGCTATATTAACTATGACTTAGTCAACTTTAAAAGAGGTCCCTAAACATGCCATGACTCATAAGAACTTGAAACATCATACCAAGCGTCTACTTGATAGTGTGAAAACATTTTCGGCGGCCTCCAACCCGAAGCTAGTTAAAAATAACCTATAAGAGATGGGAAAGGAATAGAGTAAGCAATAATGCTTAGTAAGCTCATATGCATATGACTATCAACTACTGATATTCCTTGAATAAACACAATCATAAGGTATTATAATGAGTTTTTCTCATAAACTCATGGTTACTTACTCAACCATTCTTGAAGCTTACTTGTTCTATCTCTTACCACATTCTTACCATGTCACAAGCCAACTGTTCATGTTAATCATCATACATTCCTACATTGGTCACCACATGATCACATAAAACAACACTTCAAGTATTTTTGATAAGCTATTAATTTCTAGGTGGTTTCGCACTTAGCCCACAATCAATCTTTAATAGGGTGGTATCACACACAGCCCACCAATCATTTATATTTACAGTGATTTCGCACTTAGCTCACCAAATGATTATTATAAGAGATGGTATCGCACACATCCCATCGATTAATAATTAATCAGGTGGTAACACACACAACCCATCATTATTAATATAGTTGATGGTATCGCACACAGTCCATCACTAACCATCAATAAGGTGATATCGCACATAGCTACCGTTATTATACAATCATGGATAGTTATCCACATGTAATTCTCTATGTCAAATGTTCATCCGGGAACATCCTCACACACTAATATTCCTACTTAACTTTCTCCGATACTCGGTCGCATTCACACAATGCATCAAAAAATCTATCTCATGCAACTAAGGTACATTGATTATACATAACCCACTAGGGGTTCATTATCTACTGAATTCATCTCAATTTGATTCTAACACACACTTGTGCTTCTCATCGTATCATCACATACTTTCTCTCTTTCGACATACCCATTGAAGCACTCAAATTGTTAAATAACACTTTTGAGTATCATACACCTAATGTCATACTGACATTATATCCCAATAGGGTCTTACATGAATTAACATATCGATGCCATGTCCCCGACATGGTCTTATACAAATTCTTATACCAAAGCCATATTCCAATATGGTTTTACACGGGACCTTAATTATCATCATATCATTGCATATGCATTTGCCATTATTCTTAGATTTAATTCTCTTGACATCTCATCAAAAGATATTTCATACATTTATAAAGTAAATATACATTCCATACAACATTGGAATATTAAACTCTCAAGTAATTGCAGCATTTGCACATGAACTTACCTCGATGTCAAAAGGGCCAAAAGGGCCGAAAGGGACTTTTTGCCCATATTTCTCTTTTCACCCGTTCTAGGTTTGAAACTCTTTTCCTTTGATATAGAACAATGGAATTTACTAATTTAATCACTTATACATCATAATACACCATAATCTAAACTTAGGCAAAAATGACTAATTTGCCCTTATACTTTGGCAAAATTATGATTTTGCCCCTAGGCTCGTAAATAAATTTTCATCACATTTTCTTGTTAAGCAAGCCTAGATGAACATTTAATCCACTTACAACTATCCACAATTCCAACTATCTCATGCCTTAATGAATAAATTCCAACTTTTGCATTTTAGTCCCAATTAGGTGTTTTCATGACAACACCTTTCACAAAAGTTGTTTCTCATCATCCTATCATTCATTTTCTTCCATAAAACTCATCAAACAACATAATTTCTATCATGGTAAGTCCCTATACTTTCAACCATATTGCAAACTAGTCCTCTCAATAGCTAGCTTGAGCTTTGAGGACTCCAAAAATACAAAAATAATCGAAAACAACCATCAAATTGGCTTACTTATAGAGAAAATGAGCTGCTAAAATTTCAAGCTTTCAAAGCCCTCCCATGGTTGATATTTTCAGCTGGAGAAGAAGACCAAATAAAAAGATGATAACTTTTGCTTATATCATCTTATTTTATTCATTTTCTCCAACTAATATCACCAACTTTTAATCATAAGAAATGCACTTGTCCCTTATGCATCCTATGGCCGGCCAACTCACTTAAACAAGGCCAAATTTCACATTTGGGACCTCTAATTAATAATCCGTAGCTATTTGGCACATCTAGAAAATAGAATAGAACTTTCGCACTTTATACGATTTAGTCCTTTTTCACAATTTAGCTAGAAATCGCTAAAATTAAAGCACCAAAATTTTCATGCATCCTTATAAACATATTATAACACATAACATAACATGAAAATAATTTTCTCTAACCTCGAATTAGTGATTTCGAGATCACTGTTCTGTAACACCCCAAACCCGTCAGTACACCACGACCAAATCTGGCATGCTACGGAGTGAAAATCCTTTTTAAACCAAAGTTTGTCGGATAATTTTCTTAGAAAACCCTTTTGTAGTATGAAAAGTTTAGAAATCTTCGTTTAAGATGATTTTGAAATCGTGTGATGGCTGCTTTAAAAATCATGCTTGAAAATCCGCTTATTGTTGCAAGTTTTAGAAAACATACAAGTTACCTTTGTTATCATCTTATAAGTGGTGTTACCCGATGGTAACGTTTAGAAAATTGAAGGAGTTATAGTTTTGAAACATTGCTTTTTACCGATTAATTTAACAAGTCCATATATCCAACATATGTATAATATAATCAGGATAAAAGCAAATAATAAAAACCCAAAATGATACTTAGCGGCCTTATTACAAACCAAAACCAACTTTAGGTAAATAGATAAAATTGAAATAGTACCTAAAAGAAATCAAAACCCAAACGAGCATGCATGGCCGCCTCGAGTCCTTCCTGGCTCTGTATCCGCAATCTACGCCTCATCTGCAAAATATAAGGGAAGGGGTGAGTCACCAAGACTCAGTGTATAAATCCCCAACTCGATAGTGCAATTACTTACACAGATTATCAGTAAACATGCAATCATGCAACCCATAACCTAACCATCCAATCTCCTTTATCTACCCCGTGTGGTCAAAACCACTGATGGTCAAACCACTGGTGACCTTAGTCACAAATGTATAACGGTGTGGTCAAAACCACTGATGACCGAAGTCACAAATCAAGTGATGGGGCCAACCCATCGTGTGGTCAAAACCACTAATGATAATCCCGTAATCAACATGTGGGGCCAACCCACTGTGGTACCAAACCACTGGGACGAGTCACAATATTCATATGTGGTCAAAACCACTGGTGGTCAAAACCACTGGGACTTAGTCACAAAATATAATATCAAGACGGGGCCAACCCGTCGTGTGGTCAAAACCACTGGTGACAGTCCAAATATCTCTTCCCCCTCCTCTCAACAATCCCACCATCATGTCCATATCAATCATGGCATAGTAACATATAGTGATGCAAATAACACATGGCATACATTTAACAGTGACATGATGATGTATATCAAAAATCACATAACAGGGGGACTTACCCGGAATCCAAGCTCATACCCACAAGGCATAATCACCGATTTCATTGGTCATAATAAGAATATAATAGGCATATTATACTAATAAAGTGTGTAAGCGTTACACACCTGTTACTAACGCAATCACTAAATCCCAAAGACCCGATCTACTGCACCAAATCTCCTTGATCCTACATTCGGCCAAACCCAAAATCAGTAACAAGGCCATTCGGCCACACTAATAAATCCCGAAGGGTTAGCACATGGAACCCCAAACCTTACCTTGATGCTCTTTGAATACTAGCCACCACCCAAAGTATGTGAGATTGAGCCTTCCCCTACAATCGGCAATCATTAACACTCATTTCAATAGCCTTCGACTTTTCAAATATCTAATGGAAAGACTAAACTAACATGGATCCTTACTACTAACTTACCGAATTCGATTGTCAGAGAATAGAGGGCTCAGATCTACTGCTTCAAAACCCCAAAGATCCTAAAAGAAATCGGTCCCTATAGACGATTAGCATTACTTATCAACAAATACCAAAATTTGGCTTTTGCTCTCATGAGAGTCGACAGAGAGAAGAGAAAAGGAATAAAGAAATTCGGCCAAGAATACTTACCCTCTTCCAAAACCGATTGGAGAAAAACCAAAAGAAGATCTAGACTTGATTGGTATTCAGCCAAAACAAAACAAGAAGAAGAAGGGAGATTCGGCTATGGTTGATTGAAGACAACCCAATGGGATTCGGCTAGAGTGGAAGAAGAGAAAGGAAAAGAAAGTGAAAGGGGAGAGAGAGGATTCGGCAAGTGGAAGGAAGAAGAAGAAGATTCAGCACAAAAGAGAATGAAGAGAAAAGATATGGTTTTGAGCAATTATGAAAAAGAAAAATGAGAGATGGTAAAGAAGATGATTCGGCCAAGCACTTGAGAAGAAGAAACAGATGAAGGGAAAAGGGTTACTTTTCGGCTACAAAGAAAATGAAAGATGAGAGAGGGCTCAAATGGAGATTCGGCCAAATGCCTAAGGGAGAAATCGACAACCACCTATGGACTTTCAGCTTTTCCTACCACAAGGCACCAAGGGAGAAATCGGCACATGCTAAGAGAAGAGAAAAAAAAGTTTTGGTTTGCCTCTTAACCGAATGCACTATAGCCAACACTAGCCAAAAATGACCACCTAGCCAACTAAGGAATTTCGACACCCCCTTACTCAGTTTCCCAACCGATTACTCCTCTGCCAACAAGAGTTCAAAATTTGACAGACACCTCAAATTTCTCCTGACCACAAATTCGAATAAGTTTGAATTATTCAAACTCCTAAATTCTCTCCTTGCCACCAATTCAAATTAATGACTTATTCCAAGCTTATCTGTCAGAGTTTGTGCTGAGCACAACTCCTCCCCCTTGGCGTCAAAATGCAAAGCAAAAAATGGGATTCTTCGTCGAACTCGAGCTCTCCTTCCCCGCATGTGGTGTCACCTCAAGGCTCTAAGTGGCGCCTCCTTGCCACTTTACCAAGCCCATTCTTATGCTTAACTTCCCACTAATTACACTTAACCCCTAGCTCCTTTAGCTCCTTTAACTAAAACTTAAAATAAAATTTTCCTACATTTCGGGCCTACCCTTGGCTTATACCTAGATCTTAAAACAACTTAATTACTACCACAATCAAGCCATACCCATGCAAAAACAATTTAAACACAACAGCCCCCATTTCAGGATGTTACAGTTCTACCCCCTTAAAAATAATTTCGGCCTCGAAATTACCTGGTCAAAAGAGTTGAGAGTATTGCTGTTGCATCACATCCTCTGGTTCCCATGTAGCTTCTTTCACGCCATGATTTTGCCATAATACCTTCACTAACGGAACTGACTTCTTGCGCAATACTTTCACATTTTGATCTAGAATCTGCACTGGTTCCTCCTCCATAGTCAAATCTGGGCTCACCTCTATCTCCTCAACTGGTACAACATGTGACGGATCTGATCGATAGCGCCTAAGCATGGACACATGAAAGACGTCGTGAATCTGACTCAATTCTGCTGGCAACTCAAGCTGATAAGCTACCGGTCCCACTCGCTTCAACACCGTATACGGCCCAATAAATCTAGGGCTTAGCTTGCCCTTCCGCCCAAATCTCAACACTTTCTTCCAGGGCGATACCTTCAGAAAGACCTTATCACCCACTGCATACTCTATATCACTGCGTTTAAGATCGGCGTAAGACTTCTGCCTGTCCAACGCTTCCTTAAGATGAGCCCGAATCACCTTAACCTTATCCTCGGTTTTGCCACCAACTCTGAACCCACTATCTACCGTTCATCCAATTTTGTCCAACACGTAGGAGTGCGACATTTTCGTCCATACAGTGCCTCATATGGTGCCATCTGGATACTGGCTTGATAACTATTGTTATAAGTGAACTCTGCCAATGGTAGATACTCCTCCCAACTACCACTGAAATCCAAAATACAACCCTTAGCATATCCTCTAAAATCTGAATTACTCTTTCTGATCGTCCATCGATTGCGGGTGAAAACTATCTATGAAATCCAACCTCGTTCCCAAAGCTTGATGCAAAGCCCTCCAAAACCTCGACGTGAACCTCGAATCCCTATCCGAGATAATTGACACTGGCACACCATGCAACCTTACTATCTCGACCACATACAACTTAGCTAACTTCTGAAGCGGATAATCAACCCTCACTGATATGAAATGAGCCGATTTAGTCAAATGGTCCACAATCACCCAGACTAGTCCTTCTTACTAGGCGTAAGGGGTAGCCCACTGACAAAGTCCATGGTAATCCTTTTCCACTTCCACTGAGGAATCTTTACCGATCAAGTAAACTCGTCGACCACCGATATTCAGCTTTGATCACGACACGCCGACACTTACCCACAAACTCAGTCACTTCCCACTTTAGCCCTGGCCACCAGAACTGCTTTCACAGATCCCGGTGCATCTTGCTACCTTCAAGATGCATAGCGTATGGGCTGCTATGTGCATCTTGAAGAATCCTTTGCCTCAACTCGACGTCCTTCGGCATACAAGCTCTCCCTTGAAATACAACACTCCATCGTGAGTCAAGCTGTAACCTTCCAAACCATTACTCTGTACTTGCAACCTCCGAGCATTGAAACCTCATCCACTAACTGTTTCTCCTTAATCTGCTCTACCCAAGTCGGGTTTACTTTCAATTCCACCAACAAACTCCCATCGTCATACAGGCTAAGGTGAGCAAACATCGTTCGCAGGTCTGTGACCACCTTACGGCTCAACACATCAGCTACTATGTTAGCCTTACCCAGATGGTACTCAATCGAGCAGTCGTAGTCCTTCAACAACTCAATCCACCTCCGCTGTCTCAAATTTAAATCCTTCTGCGCCAAAAGATACTTCAAACTCTTGTGGTCCGTGTAGACTATCGGCTTTTCTCCGTACAAATAGTGTCTCCATATATTCAGGGCGAACACCACTGCCGCCAACTCTAGATCATGTGTCGGATAGTTAACATCATGTGGTCTCAGTTGTCGAGACGTGTACGCCACCACTTTCCCTTCTCAGACAAGACACATCCCAAGCCAAGATGTGGCGATCACAAGAGACCGTGAATACCTTTCTCGCCTCAGTCGCATGCGAACCGAGCTTTCGTCAGAATCTTCCTCAACTTATCAAAACTTTCCTGCTGTTTCTTCAACCACACAAATGAAACTCTTTTCCTTAATAACTTGGTCAACGGCACCGCAATAGAGAAAATCCTTCCACAAATCTCCGGTAATACCCCGCCAGACCTAGAAAACTCTGAATTTCTGCAATCGACCTAGGCGGTTTCCAATCCAACACCGCCTTAATCTTGCGAGGGTCCACTCTAATCCCTTCAGCGGACACTACGTGACCCAAGAAAGTCACTTCCCTAAGCCAAAACTCTCACTTACTGAACTTGGTAAATAACTGCTTCTCCCTCAGAATTTACAAAACCACCCGCAAGTGCGTATCATGATCCTCCTCAGTCCTTGAGTACACCAATATGCCGTCTATGAATACTATGACAAAATGGTCCAAGTACTGCTGGAACACCCGATTCATCAAGTCCATGAATGCTGCCGGTGCATTGGTTAACCTGAACGGCATCACCAAAAACTCGTAATGCCCATATCGAGTACAAAATGCCGTCTTATGAACATCAGCCTCCTTCACTTTGAGTTGATGGTACCCCGACCTGAGATCTATCTTCGAGAAAACCAATGCACCCTTAAGTTGATCGAACAAGTCGTCAATCCTGGGCAACGGATACTTGTTTTTGATCGTCAACTTATTCAGCTGGCGGTAGTCTATACACATCCGCATTGTGCCGTCTTTTTTCTTAACAAAGAGCACAGGTGCTCCCCAAGGGGATATACTTGGTTGAATGAAACCTCGGTCCAACAACTCCTGGATTTGGGCCTTCAACTCCACCAATTCCTTTGGAGCCATTCGATACGGGGCTATAGACACTAGCGCAGTTCTGGGTAATAGGTCTATACCAAATTCTACTTCCCGATTTAGAGGCAGACCCGAAAGTTCTTCTTGGAATACATCCGCAAATTCCCCTAGGTTCGGACACTCTCTACAGCTGCATCCTTGGCTCCCAAAGCACAAACATGCACCATGAATGCCTCACAACCCTTCCTTACCATTTTCTCCGCCTTCAGTGCAGAGACCACATGGAATAAGTAATCCCTTTTATTACCTATCATCACCACCTCCCTACCTTCCACCGTCCTCAACACTATGCGCTTAGCCGCGCAATCTAAACTGGCCTGGTACTTCACCAGCCAATCTATCCCGAGAATCAAATCAAACTCCCCAAACGACAGTTCCAGCAAATCAGCCAAGAACATGACCCCTTGAAGTTCTAGGGGTACATCCCTATATAGTTTACTTACTTCTACAGAGTGACCTAAAGGGCTTATCACCGTCATCTTCCTAGAAGTAATCTCAGAGTTCAAGTCCATAGTTTCCACTATGCTACTGGCTACATATGAGTGCGTCGAACCCACATCTATCAAAGCATTATAAGGTAGTCCAAGGATTAAGAACGTACCAGTTATGACATCCGGTGCGTCGCTCTCCTCTCGACGCCTCGCTGCATAGACCAATCCAGGCTGTCTCGCCTCTGTACCACCTGCACCTCTGCCCGATGCTCTCGGCCTCTACTAGAGCCATTACCTCCCTAGCAAAGACCACGGCCCCTCCGTGGTCACGACCATCCCTCCTGCTCGAGTACGATTCGATCCCCTGATCAGTAACCTAGCCGACCTCTATGGACAATCCCTCACTCGGTGCCCCATCGATCCACACTCAAAGCATCCCCTATTTCCAGTCCAACATTCTCCCGTGTGAGACTTTCCACATCGAGCACATCATGGCGGCCATTGAGTATCAGCAGTAGTAGGCCTAGCAGCTTGATTCAGCCCACTATATCTACCCCTTTTCTGCTGATTCCCGGTAGACCCAGATGATCCAAAATTCCTCTTATTCAAACCCTTATCCTGATTCTGTCTAACCGACTGTTTCACTTCCTCCGTAACTTTGGCCTTTTCCACTAAGATCGTAAACTCTCTCTCCTGTTGTGGAGCAATCAACAACCTCAAATCATCCCTTAATCTGTCCTCAAATCTGACACATCGCTCATGCTCCGTAGCTATAATGCCCTGAGCATATCGGCTCAACCTTAAAAATTCTGCCTCGTACTCCAACACGGACTTACTCCCCTGAACCAACCTTAGAAATGCCTTCCTCTGCGCATCAATATAACTGGTCCCAACATACTTCTTCTGATAAGCTGCCTTGAAATAATCCCAAGTGAGATCATCCGCTGCAGGACCATCCCAAACTGTGAGCCACCACTGGTATGACTCATCTCAGAGAAGCGACACTACTCCCTTTAGTTTCTCCTCAGCCGTCAGATCTAAATCATCCATGATTCGTTCTGTCGCCTCCAACCAATACTCAGGCGTATTGGGTGCCACACCAGATACACCTCAAAATACCTTAGATCCATTGGTTCGGAGTCGCTCAGATATGGATTTTCGAGCTCCCGTACCTCCACCTACTCCAGCCACTCTTTCCAGCACTTGTAGCATCACTTGTGACACCGCATCTTCCCCCGTTTAATCTTGATACTCTACACCAGCAGCTGGTGGTGGTGGTATCTCATTCTTGGACCCTTGACTAGACCTAACGGGTTCTGATATGGTTATTCTGCCTCTACCGTGCCCTCGCACATTACAACCACATCCCCTAGTACTCATGTCTATAATCACGATTTATCTGCTTAAAGAAATTTTACGAATTAGCTTCTGTTCCACTGATTACCCACAAATAAGTTTTATTGAAAAGAGATTTGGTAGTGGTTCTTTCGATCATCACAAAGTTTTCATTTCCAGTCCTCTACCCTCATTCCACGTGTAGGGGTATTCTCATCATTTCACTACCTGGGAGTATTTTCGTAATTAACCTATCGGGGTATTTCAGTAATAAATTAGGGTTAATTTGAAAAATTTTACAAATCATAGGTATTTTGGTAATTTAGTAAATCGGGCTATTTTGGTAATTTCATAAACTAGGGGTATTTTGGTCATTTTTTTCAACTCAGAGGTACTTAGGAAATTTTAAAATCGAGGTTTAATTTTTAGGGTTGTACAAAATAAGGTGGCTGGTCCCTTTGGGTTTTAGTTATTGAATTTAGCCTGTGAATAAGTCGTCTCAGTTAGGGTGAACCGTCACTACGCACCAGGTAGGATTCGAGCGGAGAGGAGGTGAGTCACTAGGACTACTTAAATACCAATCTCCCCCTGAATCCAATACTAGACATGTGCACAATGGTTACCACACCCTTAACTTAGCGACATACCCACAACTTTGTTTAGTGGATCTTTAAGTCTTATGTAATTTGTATTTGAGTAAGCTATTCCTAGGGTTCAATATCTCCTAATCTACTAATCTACGATCCCGAAACACCCATTGCCCCCAAATATAATTCACACAATGGTTAGGTGTACTTACGGGCGGATTGGTGCCAGAGACTCGATACCATGCTGTTCAAACCATGTATCTTTTCCACAAAACTTTTTAAAACCCTACTTTAAAACATTTTGGGCCTTGGGCCCACAGCCGAGCTTTTGAACTTGGTTCTGATACCAAAATTGTAACACCCCAAACCCGGTTAGTACACCACGACTGAATCTGGCATGCTACGGAGTGAAAATCCTTTTTAAACCAAAGTTTGTCGGATAATTTTCTTAGAAAACCCTTTTGTAGTATGAAAAGTTTAGAAATCCTCATTTAAGATGATTTTGAAATCGTGTGATGGCTGCTTTAAAAACTCATGCTTGAAAATTTGCTTATTGTTGCAAGTTTTAGAAAACATACAAGTTACCTTTGTTATCATCTTATAAGTGGTGTTACCCGATGGCAACGTTTAGAAAACTAAAGGAGTTATAGTTTTGAAACATTACTTTTTACCGGTTAATTTAACAAGTCCATATATCCAACATACGTATAATATAATCAGGATAAAAGCAAATAATAAAAACCCAAAATGATACTTAGCGGCCTTATTACAAACCAAAACCAACTTTAGGTAAATAGATAAAATTGAAATAGTAACTAAAAGAAATCAAAGCCCAAACGAGCATGCATGGCCGCCTCGAGTCCTTCCCGACTTCGTATCCACAATCTACGCCTCATCTACAAAATATAAGGGAAGGGGTGAGTCACCAAGACTCAGTGTATAAATCCCTAACCCGATAGTGTAAGCACTTACACAGATTATTAGTAAACATGCAATCATGCAACCCATAACCTAACCATCCAATCTCCTTTATCTACCCCGTGTGGTCAAAACCACTGGTGGTCAAAACTACTGATGACCTTAGTCACAAATGTATAACGGTGTGGTCAAAACCACTGATGACCGAAGTCACAAATCAAGTGATGGGGCCAACCCATCGTGTGGTCAAAACCACTGATGACAATCCCGTAATCAACATGTGGCGCCAACCCACTGTGGTGCGAAACCACTGGGACGAGTCACAATATTCATATGTGGTCAAAACCACTGGTGGTCAAAACCACTAGGACTTAGTCACAAAATATAATATCAAGACGGGGCCAACCCGTCGTGTGGTCAAAACCACTGGTGACAGTCCAAATATCTCTTCCCCCTCCTCTCAACAATCCCACCATCATGTCCATATCAATCATGGCATAGTAACATATAGTGATGCAAATAACACATGGCATACATTTAAAAAGTGACATGATGATGTATATCAAAATCACATAATGAGGGACTTACTGGAATCCAAGCTCATACCCACAAGGCAAAATCACCGATTTCATTGGCTATAACAGTAACATAATAGGCATATTATACTAATAAAGTGTGAAAGCATTACACACCTGTTACTAACGCAATCACTAAATCCCGAAGACCCGATCTACTACACCAAATCTCCTTGATCCTATATTCGGCCAAACCCAAAATCAGTAACAAGGCCATTCGGTCACACCAACAAATCTCGAAGGGTTAACGCATGGAGCCCCAAACCTTACCTTGATGCTCTTTGAATACTAGCCACCACCCAAAGTATGTGAGATTGAGCCTTCCCCTACAATCGACAATCATTAACACTCATTTCAATAGCCTTCGGCTTTTCATATATCTAATGGAAAGACTGAACTAACATGGATCCTTACTACTAACTTACCGAATTCGATTGTCAGAGAATAGAGGGCTCAGATCTACTGCTTCAAAACCTCAGAGATCCTAAAAGAAATTGGTTCCTATAGACGATTAGCATTACTTATCAAAAAATGCCGAAATTTGGCTTTTGCTCTCATGAGAGTCGACAGAGAGAAGAGAAAAGAATAAAGAAATTAGGCCAAGAACACTTACCCTCTTCCAAAATTGATTGGAGAAAAACCAAAAGAAGATCTAGACTTGATTGGTATTCAGCCAAAACAAAACAAGAAGAAGAAGGGAGATTCGGCTATGGTTGATTGAAGATAACCCAATGGGATTTGGCTAGAGTGGAAGAAAAGAAAGGAAAAAAGTGAAAGGGGAGAGAGAGGATTCGACAAGTGGAAGGAAGAAGAAGAAGATTCGTCACAAAAGAGAATGAAGAGAAAAGATATGGTTTTGAGCAATTATGAAAAAGAAAAATGAGAGATGGTAAAGAAGAAGATTCGGCCAAGCACTTGAGAAGAAGAAAAAGATGAAGGGAAAAGGGTTACTTTTCGGCTACAAAAAAAATGAAAGTGAGAGAGGGCTCAAATGGAGATTCGGCCAAATACCTAAGGGAGAAATCGATAACCATCTATGGACTTTCGGCTTTTGCTACCACAAGGCACCAGGGGAGAAATCAGCACATGCTAAGAGAAGAGAAAAAAAGTTTCGGTTTGCCTCTTAACCGAATGCACTATAGCCAACACTAGCCGAAAATGACCACCTAGCCAACTAAGGAATTTCGACACCCCCTTACTCAGCTTCCCAACCGATTACTCCTCTGCCAACAAGAGTTCAAAATTCGATAGACACCTCAAATTTCCCCTGACCACAAATTTGAATAAGTTTGAATTATTCAAACTCCTAAATTCTTTCCTTGCCACCAATTCAAATTAATTTGACTTATTCCAAGCTTATCTGTCAGATTTTGTGCTGAGCACAACTCCTCCCCCTTGGCGTCAAAATGCAAAGCAGAAAATGGGATTCATGCTGCTCGAACCTGAGCTCTCCCTACCCTGCATGTGGCGTCACCCTCAAGGCTCTAAGTGGCGCCTCCTTGCCACTTTACCAAGCCCATTCTTATGCTTAAATTCCCCACGAATTACACTTAACCCGTAGCTCCTTCAGCTCCCTTTAACTAAAACTTAAAAATAAAAATTTTCCTACAGCTCGGGCCTACCCTTGGCTTATACCTAGATCTTAAAATACCTTATTTACTACCACAATTAAGCCATACCCATGCAAAAACAATCTAAACACAACAACCCCCATTTCAGGATGTTACAGTTCCAACTAGCCCCTAAATCGGGTTGTTACAATTCTCCCCCTTAGGGATTTTCATCCCCGAAAATCTTATCAGGAGGAGTTGCTAACAACGTTCTTAAAATGTTTCTATCAAATATTCAAAATCAAAATTCCACTTATCCTCAAATTTCTCTCGCCATCAACCTTTAAGCTGTGATACATAGGTCGAAACGTAACTTGAGACTTAGGTTATTCTTCTCCTAGGGCATATACCCAATAATCCCCCAATTTGGAACTCTGTACATGTCCAAATGATCATTCGGATCTTTACCATTTGATTTACTACAATTCGAATGACACCCCTCCTTGGGAATAATGTCAAACCAAATTTGAAATCTATAGGGTTTTATCTCACTTTCTCATTAAAGCATTTACCGACTGTAATAGTCCTAACTTGTACGCTTTAAAAACTCAACTTTTAGTGGTCATCTACTTCTGACCATAAACTCAATCATATCATGAAATGTAATCTATTATCAAAACATTTATGCATAAGACTATACTTTCTTATCCTTGCATTAATAGATATCTACTACTAAATTTCCTACCAAAACTCTTTGTATAAGTTCTGATTTCATCAACATACGAATTTAATCCAACCTGAATCTTTAACACTTTAAACAAATTCGTTCAGAGCTTATTTATGAATACCTTTATTTCGAGAAGATAACTCACTCTATTCATTAATCTTACTGGAACTAGAATATTACTCGCTAAGGTCAATAGATTGTCTATCACGCATTGCTTAACAAGATTATTCCATCCCGACATGTGCACTATGTCCATTATCTGAGAAGTATTACAATAACTATACATACTATTATAATAGTTCAAGCTGTTTTCACTATTTCACTTTCAAAATATTTTGTAGCATAAGATACTCTCACTCATTAAAATTCAAAAAATACACATCGATTTTTCCATATATCATTTCATAACTTCTAACTCACAACACAAACACAAAAGTGGTCGTCTCTGGATCACCAACCTGTCAACTCTTTTTTTTCTCCCAAATCAGACTGAACTCAGTACTAGAACTTTCAATTAATAGTTCCTTCTATAGCTTTCAACTCAACCATTATGGTTTGAACATTTGTATGAGCATATCCTTGTATCATGCTCCCTACTCATGTACACAGAATTTGAATCATATCTCAATAAATTAATCTACTCTTTTCTCCATATTGAGAACATATTTTAAGTACACTCTCATCTGAGTTTCTCTTGCTATGCTAATCTAAAACCTTTACTATCATCATATCTCACGATAGCAGGGACATCTTGATTGAATTCATTAACTCTATTCAACTTACTTGAAAACCCATCACACAACGTAAAACTCGTGATTTCACTTCTTATACAAGAATCATCACCAATTTCCTCCTCAAAGTACCCGAATAGGGTTACGAGGAGATAAAGGAATGTCAATTCAATTAACTAAATCGGCAACCATTTTGTTCGATTTTTACTATCAGCTAACATTTTCACACAATCACGATTTATGAAAAGAACAACTACATCAACCCTGAAAGGCAACAGATATTTATATGTAATACTCAATGAGATTATTATAATCCATCCATGGCATCAACTAACCATCCAAAAACTACAGGATTCGAGCCAACTTACTTATACTTTCCATTTATTTAGCACATACCATGCCACACATCGTACTCTTTCTTCTTGACTCATTCACGAGTGCCTGTATTCACCCATTCACATGGCTTTCGTACAATTTTTATTTCTACTTCTAGATTCATCTATCTATCCCATTGATCACTAGGGATAATCAAAGACGCATATTCATCGTCATTCATGTAGGTACGAAACCAATGCCATATTCCTGAGGTGGTCTTATATGGTGTCACCTTTAAATGCAAATGCTATATCCTAGATAAGGTCTTATATTGACTTCCACATCAAATATTGATGCCATATTCCAAATATGGTCTTACACGATTCTCATATTCATTTTTGAAGCCATATCCCGGATATGGTCTTATACGGGATCTCAAATCGGTGCCGAGGCCATGTCTCGGGCATAGTCTTATACAGGACCTTATCTATTTCATATCTTAATGATAGCCTTTTTTATAGTCCCCTAGGACTTCAACCTTATGCTCAACAACAATTACTCTATTCATTAGATTATTATGTATTAATGTGATATAAAGCATTCTCAATTATGCTAACATAAAATTGCATTGATCACATACAAACTTACTCAACTTGACTCTCATAACATCTCATCATAGTTCAACAGTGGTAAGAGGGTAAGGTTGTAGAGCCCCTTAACTTGACTCTCATGACTACATACATATGATTTAATATTCATCATCAATGAAATATCATCGTAGTCACACAACTCACTCCAAATGAGTTTTCACGTTTATCATGCTACAATTGTTTCTATCACTCATACTTTCAAACAATGACTTCACTTACTCAAGTTCCACATTAATATCTACTCGAGTACTCAACATTTAACTCTACTTTCTCTTATTATTGCTTATCAATTTAGAGAATGTCTTACGAGTTTGAGTACGTCGTTTACTTGATTGCCATAGTCCAACTATGGCCTTACTCGTATGACACATCATAGCTCAGTTATTTCCTTACATGTCATCACGATGCCATAGCTTCTCTATGGACTTACACGAAATTTAATATCAATACCAATGCCACATCCATGATACGATCTTACATGGAACTCATGTCGATGCCGATGTTATATCCCAAATATGGTCTTATACGAGATCTTATAACTCGATGTCGATGCCATATCCCAGATATGGTTTTATACGAGATAGTACTTAGATGTCGATGCCATGTCCCAGACATGGTCTGACACGAAATCACTATTCGATGCCAACGCCATATCCTAGATATGGTCTTACACGATATCGTGTATCGTTGCCAATGCCATGTCCCAGACATGGTCATATATGGAATCACATGTATTTCCATGGTCCTACCATGGTCTTATTCATCAATTTATTATTAAACGACCGTACCCATCTCCTACATTCTACTTAGTCAAGTTTCTCAATTTAACTCCCACACTATAATATGTGTGACTTCATAACAGAGTCATAAAACAAAATATTATACATTCTCTACTTTAACAGTCACACGCGAGATTTAACCATGTGGACATATTTATCATAAACAATGGCATCACAAATCTCAATTTCTTACTTACTCTTATTGATTCTTACATACCTCATGGTACTTACTAGTCTCATGCTTGTAAGGTAAACAAGATACATGTATTACTTAATCACATAATCAACATACTTTTCTACGATAAGCATAATCTCAACTCCACCATTCTTGACATGAATAATACTCTTAGTCAGCTTTAACTAGCATAACATGATAACAGCTTTACTTACTTAACTTCTTACTTTCGCATTCAATCTTTACTCTTTTTCTCAATGAATTACTATGAATAATAGAGGAAACTGGATCTCAAAACACATGTCATAAACTTCTATTTATACCTCTCTAAATTTCATTAATGCATAAGCACATTGCAATTACCTCATCGCCACTTATAAACTAATTGAAATTAGCTCGGTTGGGAGTCATTTCTGTCTTAACAAAACTATTTCGTTAGATCTGGGAGATACCACACTATCACAGTCCCTCTATGGCATGTATAGCTAGACTCTTACTCTCACTAGGTTAGTCCGAGAACTGACTAAACCATAGCTCTGATACCACTAAGTGTAACACCCCTTACCCGTGTTCTACTCTAAAATCGAGACCAAGGCTTTCAGGGCTCTACCAAAGCTTTATCGGTCTAAAAATTTCTTTCACTTAGACAAGGGTTACACGCCCATGTTGAATGCGACACGCCCGTTTACCTTCAAGACATGCATGTGTCTTCCACCCGTGGTCAACATTGACTAAATTCACACGGCTTGGACATGCCTGTATTCTCCCTCTGTGGTGAACACTAGCAACTTTACACAGCCTAGACACACACCCGTGTGGTTAGCCCATGGTCTATTCTGACTTAAGATGCTAACTTGTAGGGGCCACACGGCCAAGTCACATGTTTGTGGGCTGACCGTGTGTCACACATGGCCTAGACACACGCCTGTGTGTCTACCCACATGCACAAGAACAAAGCTATATGCTAAGTTCTTTACACCCATCTAGCTCATACAACAAGTACTCATATAACACATCCATATTCAACTCAAATTCAAACACAATCTCACATGGATAACTACATCTTTTCATATAATAAAGTAGCCATCAACCATTGCATTATACAAAATAGATCATCCATCTAAAGGTCAACACATTTGGCTATATTAACAATGACTTAGTCAACTTTAAAAGAGGTCCCTATACATGCCATGACTCATAAGAACTTGAAACATCATACCAAGCGTCTACTCGATTGTGTAAAAATATCTCCGGCAGCCTCTAACGTGAGCTAGTTTAAAATAACCTATAAGAGATGGGAAAGGAATAGAGTAAGCAATAATGCTTAGTAAGATCATATGCATATGACTATCAACTACTGATATGCCTTGAATAAACACAATCACAAGGTTTTATAATGAGTTTTTCTCCTAAACTCGTGGTTACTTACTCAACCATTCTTGAAGCTTACTCGTTCTATCTTTTACCACATTCGTACCATGTCACAAGCCAACTATTCGTGTTAATCATCATACATTCCTACATTGGTCACCATGTGATCACATAAAACAACACTTCAAGTATTTTCGATAAGCCACCCACACTATTAATCTCTAGGTGGTTTCGCACTTAGCCCACCATTAATCTCTAATAGGTGGTATCGCACACAGCCCACCAATCATTTATATTTACGGTGATTACACACTTAGCTCACCAAATGATTATTATAAGCGATGGTATCACACACAGTCCATCGATTAATAATTAATCAGGTGGTAACGCACACATACCCACCGTTATTAATATAGTAGATGGTATCGTACACAGCCCATCACTAACCATCAATAAGGTGATATCACACATAGCTCACCGTTATTATACAATCATGGATAGTTATCCGCATGTAATTCTCTATTTCAAATGTTCATCCGAGAACATCCTCACACACTACTATTCATACTTAAATTTCTACGACACTCGGTCGCATTCACACAATGCATCAATAAATCTATCTCATGCAACTAAGGTACATTGATTATACATAACCCACTAGGGTTCATCATCTACTGAATTCATGTCAATTAAATTCTAACACACACTTGTGCTTCTCATCGTATCATCACATACTTTCTCTCTTTCGACATATCCATTGAATCACTCAAATTGTTAAATAACACTTTTGAGTATCATACACCTAATGTCATACTGACATCATATCCCAATAGGGTCTTACATGTATTAACATATCGATGCCATGCCCGACATGGTCTTATACAAATTCTTATACCAAATCCATATTCTAATATGGTCTTACACAGGACCTTTATTATCATCATATCATGCCATATGCATTTGCCATTATTCTTAGATTTAATTCTCTTAACATATCATCAAAAGATATTTCATACATTCATAAAGTAAATATACATTCCATACAACATTGGAATATTAAACTAACTCGCAAGTAATCGCATCATTTGTACATGAACTTACCTCAATGTCAAAAGGGCCGAAAGGGACGAAAGGGACTTTTTGCCCACATTTCTCTTTTCACCCATTCTAGGTTCAAAACTCGTTTCCTTTGATCTAGAATAATGGAATTTACTGATTTAAACACTTATACATCATAATACACCATAATCTAAACTTAGGCAAAAAGACTAATTTGCCCTTATACTTTAACAAAATGTAACATCGTGAAATTTGGGATTTTATGTTTTACATTATACTATGCGTTAGGCTAGTTAAGAGTGTTAGTTTTGTATGTTTAGGGGCCCTAAGAAGGCTTGGGGTTGAGTTGGGCCTTAGTAGAATTTTTGTGTTTATACACTTAAGGGGGAGAAGGTAAGTGGCATCAAGACTTAAGAGAATATGTGAGTATTTTGCTAGCACAAGAGGAGCTAGTAGTAAGGTGGTGAGGCATCACATGAAGGGGCTTAAGGGGTGGAGTTCGAATCCCACCTATTGCAACTTTTGGATTTAATTTTTGTGCTAATCAAGTGAAAGATGGTAAGATTCGGCCATGACTCTATAGAAGGAAAGGAAGACTCATTCAAATTCATTTTGAATGAATAATGGAAAGAAGACTAAGAAGAAGAGTAAGGAGGAGATCAAGGAGAAAAATAAGGGATTGTGGTAAAAGGGGAATGTTGGCCGAATTTTGGGAGGTGCATGGGGAAAGAAATTTAGTCAACTAAAATCTTTTTGGTGTAAGGGATATACGATTTTCGTAAGGGGATTTTGGGAGCCGAAATTATTATGGTCTTTTTGCAAGTTTTGTGCATGAAAGGCTTTTATTCTTTTTAACATTTTGGTGCTCTCTTTTCCAATCTTTTCCTTTGATTGCCGAATCACACAAGTTCTTCTTTTGTTCATCTCCTCATAATGTTAGCCAAAATTCTTTGACACTTCTCTTGTCCATCTTCTCTTTTCTTTCGCGCTGTTCTTCAATCTTCCACTTTTTCTTTAGTCAATAATTTTTATGGCCGAATCTTGCTTGTTCTTTTCTCTCTAAATATCTGAACCATTAAACACTTTATCTCTTCTTCAATTTTTTTGCGTGTTGGGCACCTTTTTCCTTGGCCGAATCGGGTAAGTAGTTTCATTCTCCTCCTTTCATCTTCTCTTTTATATGACCGAATGTTGGACCCTTAATATTTGGCTATTTTGTTTCATCTCTAAATCGAAACTTCACTTGTTGGGCACCTTTTTCCTTGGCCGAATCGGGTAAGTGGTTTCATTCTCTCTTCTTCTTTATATGACCGAATGTTGGACCCTTAATATTTGGCTATTTTGTTTCATCTCTAAATCGAAACTTCACTTCCCTTACTCTCTTCTTCTTGTAACAACATCTTGTATATATTTAACCAAAGTTGGCTGACTTAATCTTCTCTGTCAATTGGTTGGTAATCAAGGTAAGGCGATTCTTTGTTGTAGTTCTTTTTTTTATTTTACGATTCACATAGGGAAGATGGCATTGTTGTTTTCTCTTCTTGTCTTTGTGATTAATCTTTTCCTTCATCTACCATTGTGCTATAGTTGAATCTGCCCATAATCGACTCTCTATTGATCAATTCTCTTTTTCATAATCGGTGGGAATTTTAAGAATCTATGGTAATAGTCGAAACCCTTTGTGTGCCGATCTCACTGTAGTATATTACTTATCGGGTTTTTACTCATGGATGCAAAGGATAATCGGTTGAAGGGGATAACGCTAAGGGAACCGAAGGAAAGCGGTCCCATAAATTCTATACCCAAGTTCAAACGAAGGGCAGTGTCGGCAGTTCAGGATTTTCCACCAGGTTGTGGAAGGGAACCATCTTCTGGTGAGAGTAGGCAAATCGTGGTCATTCACGATACTAACGATAAGCATTTATTTAGATCGTTTGATTTAGATTTGGATTAAGACATTCTCTTTTGCTAGTTAATCGAGTGTTATGGTGACATAGGTGCCGACGATCAAGAAGGTTTAATTCTTACCATAATCAGGTGTGTAATCTCACACCGAAATCCCATAAATTCGTGATTCATCATCATGTTGAAAAAATAGATCGTTGTTTCTTACAATCTAATAACTGTAATATGACATGAATTGGGTAACTTGCTTAAACAACATTAATTTAACAGTCCGGTTTACACCCTAGATGGAGTAGCAATTTTGGGACCACAAATCTAAGCTCGTATAATATTTTAATATTATATTATGTGCCACTGATATGTTAATTAGCATGTGCTAAATTTACGTGAGTTAAATTGACTGTTTGTGTGTTTAATTTGACAAAAGGACTAAATTGCATAATTAATAAAAGTGGCCTCTTATTTGATTAATGGCTAAATTGATGTGGCTTTTTAAGGTGGAGGCCTTATATTGTAAATTGGCCTTTTTCACATGTAGTGGATGTCACATTAATGTGATGAATGGCTTATTTTATTTGGTAATAGTTTATTAAATAATAAATATTATAATATAAGTTGTATTATATAAAACAAATATAACAACCCAATTTTGACCTTAATCAAAACCATGAATCCAAGTTAGTAGAATATTTTAATATTTTATATTGAGTCTATGATCTATGATAGAGCATGTGTTAAAATTTCGTGAGTTAATTTGCCTATTTGTGTGGTTAATTTAAGGAAAAGGACTGGATTGCATAAGTGGTAAAAGTAGTTTTTATTATATTACTATGGTTAATTTGATTTGTCTTCTTATGTATGAGGTCTTAAGTTGTAAATTAGCCAAATTGCTTATAAGTGGATGGCATTTGACTTTAATATTACAATGATATGTTTTTATATCTATTATATTATATGTTAAAAGGTTATATTATAAAATAAGTCAATAATATAATAAGGAAACATGTGTTCATAATTTTTATTTCACCATTGAAAAGTCGAAACTAAAGAAAAGAAGGAAAGAAGAAACCCAAGCAAACTTTTGGCCATTGTTAAGCTTAATCAAGGTATGATTCTAGCTCGGTTTTTGATAATTTTTATGTTTTTGTAACCGTTGCTTCGAATACTTCAAGACCCATGCTTAAATTTTTTTTTGATGAATATTTTGAAATGTGCCATTGATGAGTTCATGAGTTTTATGATGGTAGTTGATGGATTATGAAAGATATATGTTAGATTAATATGTTTTGTAATGAGATTTTTCGTGATTTTGAGTAAATAGGGCTAAATTGAGAAAATAAATTTTTGAGGGGTTAAAATGCAAAATAAATGAAACGCAATGACTTATATGGCAATGTGGAAGATTCGGCCTAGCTATATTGCTGGGAGATTTTGCATATTTTGTGTTTTGTGCAAATAGGACTAATTTGTAAAAATGTGAAACATTAGGGGCAAAATGGTAATTTGCCCATTTAGATGTTTTTGGATTAAATTGAAATGAAATATATTTGAATGAGCTTAAATTTAATATGTTTAGATCAAGAACAAAGAAAAACAGACTTGGATCAGGGAAAGGCGAAAGTTAACGAATAGATGGTTCTTGACGTCCGACGATACCCGAGGTAAGTCTTTAAGCAATTTAATACATTAATATCGATTATAACCTTGATTACACACTGAATTATGAGATTATAAATGTGGATTTGGCCAAAGCTGAATGTGGTAAGTGATTTAATAATGAAATGTAGTTATATTGAATTGAGTTTGATATGTTACAGTGATATGAATTATACGTGATATATGTGATATTAGTAATATGTAATGTGTATGAGATGAATGAATAATTTCAATGTATCAGGCTTATTGCCTAGAAGGCCTTGTGCCGGTGAAGTGTATAGGGCTTAATGCTTGGCAGGCCTTGTACCGGTGAAGTATATCGGGCTTATTGCCTAACAAGCTTAATGCCGGTGATTAAATATCAGGCCTCAGGTCTAGCAGGCTTAGTGCCGATGCGTGTGTTTCAGGCTTTATGCCTAGCAAGCTTTATGCCGGTGATTATTCATATGTATGTGTTTCAATGGATCATTATAGATGTAGAATTTTGAGTACAATAATTGAGCTAATTGTTCAGGTACCTGAAAGCTTATTGGTTGTACGGGATAAGGTAAGTTAGTATATTACGATAGATACTACTGGTTGAGTTATAATTGAGGCATATTCATAAAAAAAAAATTCTATTAATGGTATCCGGCCTTATAAATGATGTGTATGCTATACTGAAAGTTGATTTGAATGTGAACATGAATGTGTCATGTAGACTCGGCCAAAAAGGTAAATATACATGTAATGTATATTGAACTAGTAAATTAACAATGTGCTTTTGTATAGGTGTGGATGAAACGATATTATATAAATTTTATAATGGTATACATATAAAGATTAAAGGATATTATTATATGTCTATATTTGGTTATAAGTGGTAAGTATGTACTTGGTATTTATTCAATCATTGTATACGAAACATATCGATTATATGGAATTGATAAGTGATAATTAAATTACTTTGTAAGGATGATGGCATAATTGTGCTAAGAAATTATATTAAGGTTATCAAAGGGTGGTTAATAATGTTTAATTGTTTGATTAAATGATTATATTTTTGCTTAAGGCTTACTAGGCTAAGTTAGCTTACTCTGTGTGATTGTTGTTCGATTTTATAGATTTTGATCAAGCTACGAGCTCAGGGGATCATCAACGAAGTCATTCACACTATCAACCTACTTTGGTATTTTTTAAAGTTTGGATTTTTGAACTTAAGGCATGTATAGGCTAGTTTAATACTTATATGATATTTTGTTAATGTATATAGCCATGCGAAAAAGGCTAAATTATGGTTTTGTGGTCCTTAATGTTTTCGGCCATGGTATTTATACACCATAATATAGTATTTCATAGTGTAATTATGCTTGTGCTAGTAGTATGATTGATTTATATTATTTATGTCATGCATAGGATTAAGTATTTAACTCATCTTAGAAATACATCTTATAGCTTATTATATGAGGTAGATTTTTATATAACCGACCTAAATGTGAAGATAGTTGAGGAATATGGTTTTGATTGTGTATGGCTTGTTCTTAAGGTTAATATTAGATGTCTAAATAATTTTGGTCATTCTTATGTGTGCGGTAGTTAATATTTAGTTGATGGATAAGTTTTAGTTGTGTATCGTTAATAATGCCATGATTATGATTCTTTAGTCATGCATTAATTCAGTTTCTGAATATAGATAATGGACGTTTATCTAAAAGGTGGTTTGGCCATAGTGGATTAATTATATAAATAAATACTAATAATGGATTTGGTTGAATCAGTATGTGTTAACTATGCTATATTATGGTTATTTGTTATATTGAAATGGTTTAAATCATTGTGGTCGTATGCGCATATATTTGCATTAAAAGAAGAAGTTATTAAATTTCGAGATGATGATTGAATAAGTGTGTGTATACATGTATGGTAAATATGCAACGTGGTTAATCTATCTTATATTATTGCGAATAGCATGTGGATTGTTATAATCAAGGAATGATTAAAGAAATAAGTTGGTATGGAATTCAGTAACTATGTTTAGATATGATTTTGATTTTAGAAAAATATGCAAATGGTAAATTGGCCATTAAAGTTAGTTTGGTTATGTTTTATATCACTAATATCGTTTAAATGGGTCAAAATTTAATAGTAAACTGTGGATCATTTGATGTTTAAATTTGTACTCGTGCTGAGGTTTATAACAATATGGATTGATAGATCTTTGTATGGTTTGATTATGAAAGTTATGTTCTTTTATTTAAAGACTTGATATTGTTAAAGTTTCAGATATTAAAGTGATTAGATTTTGAGTTATGAAATGTAAGAAACATCTGGGTGAACTGTATTATGTCTAATAATGCCTTGTAACCTTAATCTGGCGATGGATACGGGTTAAGGGTGTTACAATTAATCCTAAAGATCTGTCAAAAATGGTATTAACTGGCTTAATTACCAAAATGCCCTCAATGGGTCGATTCATCGGAATACCCTAACGGGCCGAATTACTTTAACGCCTTAAAGGGTTGATTCATCAAAATTCCTTGAAGGGCCGATTTATTAAACTGCCCATAGTGTGCTGAATTGCCAAAGTACTTTAAAGGGCCGATTCACCGAATTATTTCACTAGGTTAATTGTTGATTAATATTTGGATGATTTACTATGTATGTTGCATCTTTACATACTGCATGGGGTGGGAAAGATTGTATGGAGAGTAGTGTAGCCTGGTTGAAACACCCCAAACCCGGCCCACGAGCCTCGACCAAGTCTGGTATGTTCCTCGAGTAAAAACAGTTCAAATTCGTGGGTTCTTAGAAAATCTTTAAGTGATTATTGGGAGAAAACTCAATTTGGGTTGGGCTCAAGTTGGAAACCAGTTTGTCTTTGTGAAATATAAGTTTTTATAAAAATTCTTTATTGAGTCCCAAAACTTCAAGTAAAAGATATGCCGATTTAATTTTAAAGATTTTGCCTTTGAAAACATTGTATTTAGATGTCATAATATTTACGAGTTTATTTAAAAAAATTATTACTTAACTTTAATTTTGAAAACATTCGAAACATAATATCGTAAATTTAAATGCATGCATAATTTGTTCATACTATGGCCTTATTACATCAAAATATATCAAAATAAATTGAAAGTACTTAAATAAAAGTTAATGTCAAATCATAAAATTCCTTGCTGAGCATGGCCACCACTAAGCTCTTGCCGGCCCGGTCCATTACTGTGCGTCACCTGAAAAATGATCCCACAACGGGGTGAGTCAAACAGACTCAATGTGTACACAAACACTAAGTCCAAATAGATTTAGGCATATCAAGTCATACACATTCATATCAAAATATACAATTAATGATGCATTCCCAAGCCCAAGCCTAGTTACCAACCGCTACACATCACCCGTACCAACACGCACCCGTGGGGACTACTAAGTCAACCTCCATCCGCTACACACCATCGAAGGCGATCATTGCAATGGCGTGCTCATCGCCCTTATAAATTCGTGGCACAACCACTAGATAATATTTTGTGTCATGGGACACCACATTCAGATAATGTGACCGAAGTCACCACATTCAGATAATGTGACCTAAGTCACCACATTCTTATATCGTGACATGAGTCACCACATTCACTTCCCCTTTTCATAATATCCCATATGCCCCCATCTATCATACACATTATGCAATATCATGCCTTAATTCACATTCTTATCATACTCACATTCATGGCATAACAAACCATATCATACTAATAGTAGGAGTAGGAAAAACGTACCTTAGTACTTTGTACCATTGTATGGTACCTTAGCCATACTTTTCACATTCTTAATAACACATAGATATATATATATATATATATATTAGACATTGCGATAAAACTTATTAAGAAATAGTGTGGGGTACACACCTAATACACTTAGCGGTTTACTTAAATCCCGAAAAGCCCGATCTAAAGCCTTAGATCCCTTAGTTCCTATAATCGGCCATTAGTAGACATATTAGCAAAATCTATTCGGCTAGATTATTAAATCCCGAAGGACTTTTGAAACCAAAACTTACCTTGTTGCTGATTGGGTTATCAAACAAATCCCGAGAATGTTGTGTTGGTTCTTCTTGCAATCGGCCTATACTAGATCACCTAAAGGATTAGTTTTGGCTTTTTAATCAAATAAGGAATAGACTTAAAATATGGCCTTGGCCGATTGTACTTATGCACTTACCTTGCGATTTCCAAATCCTAAAAACACCACTTGACTATGGAGATGTCGACAGCTCTATACACATATGTTAGATTCGGCTTTAATATATAAATCCATAACCATGGCCCTTGGCCGAATATCACTTATGGCTTACCTTGGGTTCTTAAAATCCTGAAGATCCCCTATTGTAACCGACTTTACTGAAAAATCCCAGAAAATCCTTCCAAATTTCGGCAACAAAATATTAATGGGATTAGTCCTTGATTTCGAAAAGTCTTAAAAGAGAAGGAATACAAAAATCGAATTTGCTCTTACCCCCTAATGATGAAATCGGTTACACCTTCTTCCAACACCACAGAGATTCGGCTTAGAGACTTGATGAACAATCAGCTATGGTCTCAAAACTTATCTTCAGCTTTTGATTGGGTTTGCAAAAGAAGAAGAATTGATGATGGGAAGCACAGGGTATTTCTATTTTTAATCAAAATAAAAGAAAGAAAGAAGAGTTGTTTGGAAGAATTCGGCTATGGTGATTTTTGGGAAGGAAATTCGGCTAGAGAAGAAAAGGGGAAGAAAGAAAGAATGAATGGCCTTATTTTCCCCTTTCAGCCAAAATTACTATCCAAGGAGCCCCTCAATTGGCCAACTCTCCATATCTTGATAACCTTATCTTTTAATTATCCTTTCATCTTTTCCATAAATCCTTACTTTGACTAATTATCCCCATTTATCTCTTAAAATCAAAAGAATTTAGCTCCTAAATTGTAGCTTACTTGCCGTCCAACACTATCTACCTTGTAGCAAAAATAAAACTTCTTTTTGCTTCCCTTGTGGCTCGAACACAAGCCCTTTCCCCCTAGCATATGGCGTCACACACTAAAGCCCGAAGTGGCACCTCCAAGCCACTTTTCCAAGCCCAATTGTGTGTCATATTTCCTCTATTAATTTCCTTAAGACCTGTTAGGCTCAACCCCTTATTAGAGCTTAAAATACAATATTTTTCTAAGGCATTTCTTATTATTCTAAAGTTCACAAATTTCTTTAGACATAGTCACAACATACTCAAGCATGCTATTTCATAACTAAGCATAAATGCATAAGCCCATTTTCAGGATATTACAGTTCTACCCCTTAAAATAATTTCGTCCTCGAAATTACCTGGCTAGAATAAGTGGGGGTATTACTGACGCATTGCTTCTTCCGGCTCTCAAGAAGCTTCTTTCAATCCATGATTGAGCCATAACACCTTGACTAAAGGTACTGATTTTCATCGTAACACTTTCACATCTCGTTCTAGAATCTGAATCGGTTCTTCCTCGTAGGATAAATCTGGCCTTAGCTGCACCTCTTCAACCGGGACTACAAGAGATGGATTCGATCGATAACGGCGTAGCATGGACACATGGAATACGTCGTGTATCTGCTTCAACTCTGGTGGCAACTCCAACTGATATGCCACTGGTCCAATTCATTTCAAAACCTTATAAGGTCCTATAAACCTCGGACTTAACTTCCCTTTTCGACCAAATCTCATTACCTTTTTCCAAGGTGAAACTTTAAGAAACACTTGGTCTCCCACATCAAATTCTATTTCTTTCCTCTTGAGATCCGCATACAACTTTTGTCTATCAGATGCTTCCTTTAACCATGCCCAAATTATCTCAACCTTTTCTTCGGATTCTGCCACTAACTCTGGACCCAAAACTCGACGTTCTCCCAATTTCATCCAACATGTAAGAGTCTGACACTTCCGACCATACAGTGCTTCGTACGGTGCCATCCGAATACTGGCTTGATAGCTGTTGTTGTAGGCAAATTCCGTTAGAGGAAAATATTCCTCCCAACTTCCTCTAAAATCCATCACACAGCCCCTGAACATATCCTCCAACATTTGGATTAACCGCTCAGACTGCCCGTCCGACTGTGGATGAAAAGCCATAGTAAAATCCAACTTAGTGCCTAAAGCCTGATGTAATGCTTTCCAGAACCGAGAAGTAAACTTTGGGTCCCTATCTGAGATAATTGACGCTGGCACTCCATGCAACCTTACGACTTCCGCCACATACAACTTTGCCAACTTCTGCAAAGAATAATCGACTCTCACCGAAATAAAGTGCGCGGACTTGGTCAAACGGTCCACTATTACCCATATCGAGTCCTTCTTAGTAGGCATAAGGGGAAGTCCACTAACGAAGTCCATGGTAATTCACTCCCACTTCCACTACGAAATCATTATCGGTTGAAGTAATCCTGACGGAACTTGGTGTTCAGCCCTAACTTGCTGACACGTCAAACACTTGCCGACAAATTCTGTAACTTCCTTCTTCAGACCAAGCCACCAAAACTGTTCCCTTAGATCTCTGTACAACTTAGTGCCTCTAGGATGCATAGCATAAGGGCTACTATGCGATTCCTGAAGAATTCTTTTCCTAAGCTCCTCGTCCTTCGGCATACAAATCTTACCCTTGAAGCACAATACTCCCTCGTCATTAACACCATAACCCTCTAATTCTCTATTCTGCACTTGCCGTAACTTATCATTTAAACCAACATCTGCCAACTATTCCTCTTTCACCTCATTCAGCCATGTTGACTTCACTTGCAATTCTGCTAATAAGCTTCCGTCAAACTCAAGTGTGCGAACATCACCCTCAGATCCAACACAACCTTCCGACTTAAGGCATCCGCCACTACATTCGCCTTGCCCGGGTGATATTCTATGGAATAATTGTAGTCCTTCAATAGTTCCACCCACCTTCGCTGCCTCAGATTCAACTCCTTCTGAGTCAATAGATACTTGAGACTCTTGTGGTCGGTGTAGATCGTTGACTTTTCGCCATAAAGGTAGTGCCTCCATACCTTAAGAGCGAAGACCACTGCTGCTAATTCCAAGTCATGCGTCGGGTAGTTCACCTCATGTGGCCTCAACTGTCGGGATGCATATGCGACTACCTTCCTGCCTTGCATCAATACACAACCCAAACCTGTATGGGAAGCATCACAATACACCGTAAAATCCTTTCCTGCCTCAGGCTGAATCAACACTGGAGCTTCCGTCAATACCTTCTTAAGTTTTTCAAAACTCTCCTGTTGCTTATCCGTCCATACAAAGAGTACTTCCTTTCTTAGCAACTTCGTCCAAGGCGCGGCTATTGATGAGAACCCTTCCACAAACCTTCTGTAGTAGCCCGCCAATCCTAAGAAACTGCGAATCTCAGCCACTGACCTAGGTGGTTTCCAATCCAACACCGCTTCAATCTTTCTAGGATCCACCCTTATTCCTTCAGCAGACACCACATGCCCTAAGAAAACAACTTCCCTAAGCCAAAATTCACACTTGCTGAATTTGGCATAAAGCTTCTTCTCCCTCAATACTTGCAGCACAATCCGGATATGCTCATCATGCTCCTCCTCAGTCTTGGAGTATACGAGGATATCATTGATGAACACCACGATGAACCTATCCAAGTAAGGTTGAAAAACCCGGTTCATCATATCCATGAACACGGCTGGGGCATTTGTCAACCCAAACGGCATTACCACAAACTCATAGTGGATGTATCTTGTCCTAAAGGTTGTCTTATGGATATCTGCCTCCTTCACCTTCAACTGATGATATCCCGAACTTAAGTCGATCTTTGAGAACACTGCGGCCCCCTTAAGCTAATCGAACAAGTCGTCTATCCTTGTAACGGATACTTGTTCTTGATAGTTAGCTTATTCAACTGACGATAATCTATGCACGTTCGCATAGTTTCATCCTTCTTCTTCACAAACAGGACCGGTGCTCCCCATGGAGACACACTGGGTCGGATGAACCCACGGTCTAGCAATTCCTAAATTTGGGCCTTGAGCTCAACCAACTCCTTTGGTGCCATTCTGTATGGGGTAATGGACACAGGAGCTGTACCCGGCAACAAGTCAATTTCGAACTCAACCTCCCTGTCTGGGGGTATTCTAGGTAATTCCTCCAAAACACATCTTTGAAATCCCTTACCGTTCTAACTCCACTAACACCTTCTACCTTTCCATTTAACGCACTTACGAAGGCTAAAAATGCCTTGCACCCTTTACGAACCATCTTTTCAGCCTTTAACGCCGAAACTACATTAGACAAGTAGTTTCTTCTTTCTCCTATCATAATGACCACCTCATCCTCCGGGGTCCTTAACTCCATTCGCTTAGCTGCACAGTCCAACACAGGCCGATGGTCCACTAGCCAGTCCATTCCAAGAATGAGATCAAACTCTCCAAAGAGAAGTTCCATCACGTCGGCAGAAAATACTACGCCTTGAATTTCTAAGGTACACTTCAAAAGACCTTATTCACCACTATAGTTTGACCTAGTGGGCTTACTACAGTCATCTCCCTACTAGAAGGTTCAGAGGCTATGTCTAGAGTTTTAACTACTCTACATGCCACATAAGAATGGGTCGAGCCCACATCAATTAAAACAACATATGGCTTTCCAAATACAAGGAACGTACCGGTTATGACATCCGGTACGTCTCCCTCTTCCCTACGGCTAACCGCATAAACCAATCTTGGCTGCCTTGCCTTAGTATTAGTAGCACCTCGGCCGGTGTTCCACGTCCTCTACCAGCACCATTTCCTCTGCCATTCGGACCATGACCTCGCTGAGGCTGCTGTCCACCTCTATCAGCCTGATTAACATTCTGAGCTACTGGTCGATTCCCATCTGGTCTCATCGGACAGTCCTTAATCATATGGTCCTTTGATCCACATTTGAAACATCCACCTATCTTCTTCCAGCATTCGCCTAAGTGTTTCTTCCCACACTGCTCACAAGTACGATATTGCCCTCTAGTACCAGTTTGCTGACCTCGCGGTCCATCAATTCTAGGACTTTTCTGAGCATTCCCAGATGATCCAAATGACCCAAATCTTCTCTTCTGCTTATTCTGGTCTGTGTTCTGCCTTACAGAGTCCTTAATTCCTTCCGTTATCTTAGCTTTCTCTACTAAAGCAGAAAACTCCCATTCTTGATGTGGAGCAACTAACAACCTCAGGTCATCCCTTAGTTCGTCCTCAAATCGGACACACCGCTCATGCTCCGTAGTGACTACTCCTCGAGCATACCAGCTCAACCTTAGGAATTCAGCTTCATACTCTGCTACGGACTTATTCCCTTGAACCAGCCCTAGAAATGCCTTCCACTGCTCATCAGAATAGCGTGTGCCGACATACTTCTTTTGGTATGCCGTCTTAACATATTCCCAGGTAAGATCCTCAGCTGTGGCACCATCCCGAACTGTGAGCCACCATTGATACGCTTCATCGTAGAGCAGTGCCACCATTCCTTTCAGTTTCTCCTCCGGGGTCAGATCCAACTCATTCATAATTCTTTCCTTGCCTCCAACCAATACTCAGCAGTACTGGGTGCCACACCAGATACTCCACGAAACACTTCAGCCCCATTGGCTCGGAGTCTCTCGGTATAGATTTCTGAGCTCCCATATTCCCTCCAGCACCAGCCACCATTTCAAGAACTCGTAGCACAGCCTGCAATACAGCATCCTCTCCCATCTGATCTTGCTGCTCAACACCGACAGCTGGTGGTGGTGGTGGCGGTGGTACCTCATTCTCAGATCCTTGACCTGATCTAACAGGTTCCGACATGGTCATTGTACCTCAACCGCGTCCTCGTACATTGCGACCACGTCCCCTGGAGCTCATTTCTTCTCTCGCGCTTTAATCTGATTAAGAAATTTTATGCATTAGCCATTGTTTCACTGATTATTCACGAGGAAGTTTTATGAGAAGAGTTTAGTAGCAGTTCTTTCGATCATTCAAAGTTTGTGTTTTCTATCCTAATTCACGTAAAAGCACATCCATTCCATAGTATCTCACATACATTCACTCTTGGACATTTTCGTCTGTTCTTATCCTAGGGATATTTTTGTAATTTATCTTACAGGGGTATTTTCGTAATTTATCTCACAGGAGTATTTTCGTAATTTGTCAAAATAAGGTTCCTTGGTGATTCTGTCAATAAGGGTATTCTGGTAATTTTACATTTCTAGGGGTATTTTGGGAATTTTGAAATTCGAGGGTATTTTGGTAATTAACCCGGGTAAATTTATAAATCTTAATAAATCAAGGATATTTCAAAATTTACAAAACTTGAGGGTTCTTTTTGAGAATTTTGCTTTCCAAATCGATGATGTTGTGAAAATTTAGGGATTCAGGGTCATTTTGATAATTTTGTAAGTTAGGGGCAATTTCAGTAAATTTTCAAATCGGTATTTTGAATTTTCACAAGTTAGGGTTTTATGGATACCTTTGCAAAGGTGGAAATTTTATAAAGTAAAGAAGTTTTGATAAAACTGAGGGTAATATGAGTATTTTATAAACCAAGGGCATTTTGGTAATCTTACCACTAGGGGCATTTTAGTAATTTTGCAAATAGGAGATATTTTGGAAAAATTTTCACAATAATCTTTTGCTACAATTAAAAGGGTAATATGGGGATTTTAAAGCTAGGGTTTCCATAAAAATATAGCCAGTCCCTTTCGGGTTTTAGTTAGGGGTTTAGCCCGTGAATAAGTCCTCTTGGTTAGGGTGAACCGAAGCTACGCACCAGGTAGGATTCGAGTGGAGAGGAGGTGAGTCACGCGGACTGCTTAAATACCAAGCTCCCACCGAAACCAATCCTAGACATGCGTACCATGGTTGCCACACCCTAACTCGGTGACTTAACCACAGGTTTGTTTAGTTAGTCATTTAAGTTTTATGTATTTGTTGGGGTACACTAGTCCTAGGGTTCAAGTACTTATTCTCTATTCTACGTTCCATTTCTACCCTTCTATAAATCATAATATAAATCACACAAGAGATCGGAGTACTTACCTAGTGGACTTCGGGTCGGAGACTTAGTGTGCCATGCCAGAAAAACCTGCTTAATTCATAAAAATTCCTTTTGGGCTCAACTTTGAAAACATTTTGGTCCTTAAACCCAAGGCCGAGAGTTTAAAACTGGCTCTGATACCAAACTGAAACACCCCAAACCTGGCCCACGATCCTCGACCAAGTCTGGTATGTTCCTCGAGTAAAAACGGTTCAAATTCGTGGGTTCTTAGAAAATCTTTAAGTGACTTTTGGGAGAAAACTCGATTTGGGTTGGGCTCAAGTTGGAAACCAGTTTGTCTTTGTGAAATATAAGTTTTTATAAAAATTCTTTATTGAGTCCCAAAACTTTAAGTAAAAGATATGCCAATTTAATTTTAAAGATTTTGCCTTTGAAAACATTTGTATTTAGATGTCATAATATTTACGAGTTTATTTTAAAAACATTATTACTTAACTTTAATTTTGAAAACATTCAAACATAATATCGTAAATTTAAATGCATGCATAATTTGTTCATACTATGGCCTTATTACATCAAAATATACCCAAAATAAATTCAAAGTACTTAAATAAAAGTAAATGTCAAATCATAAAATTCCTTCTTGAGCATGGCCACCACTAAGCTCTTGCTTACCTTGGTCCATTACTACGCGTCACCGAAAAATGATCCCAGCAACGGGTGAGTCAAAGCAGACTCAATGTGTACACAAACACTAAGTCCAAATAGATTTAGGCATATCAAGTCATACACATTCATATCAAAATATACAATTAATGATGCATTCCCAAGCCCAAGCCTAGTTACCAACCGCTACACATCGCCTGTACCAACTCGCACACCGTGGGGACTACTAAGTCAACCCTCCATCCGCTACACACCATCGAAGGCGATCCATCGAGTCGACGTGCTCATCGCCTTATAAATTGTGGCACGACCACCAGATAACATTTTGTGTCATGGGACACCACATTCACCACATTCGATAATGTGACCAAGTCACCACATTCTTATATCGTGACATGAGTCACCACATTCACTTCCCTTTTCATAATATCCCATATGCCCCATCTATCATACACATTATGCAATATCATGCCTTAATTCACATTCTTATCATACTCACATTCATGGCATAACAAACCATATCATACTCAGAGTAGGAGTAGGAAAAACGTACCTTAGTACTTTGTACCATTGTATGGTACCTTAGCCATACTTTTCACATTCTTAATAACACATAGATATATATATATATATTAGACATTACGATAAAACTTATTAAGAAATAGTATGGGGTACACACCTGATACACTTAGCGATTTACTTAAATCCCGAAAAGCCCAATCTAAAGTAATCGGCCATTAGTAGACATATTAGCAAAATCTATTCGGCTAGATTATTAAATCCCGAAGGACTTTTGAAACCAAAACTTACCTTGTTGCCAATTGGGTTATCAAACAAATCCCGAGAACGTTATGTTGGTTCTTCTTGCAATCGGCCTATCCTAGATCACCTAAAGGATTAGTTTCGACTTTTTAATCAAATAAGGAATAGACTTAAAATATGGCCTTGGCCGATTGTACTTATGCACTTACCTTGTGATTTCCAAATCCCGAAAACACCACTTGACTATGGAGATGTCGACAGCTCTATACACATATGTTAGATTCGGCTTTAATACATAAATCCATAACCATGGCCCTTGGTCAAATATCACTTATGGCTTACCTTGGGTTCTTAAAATCCCAAAGATCCCCTATTGTAACCTACTTTACTAAAAAATCCCAAAAAATCCTTCTAAATTTCGGCAATAAAATATTAATGGGATTAGTCCTAGATTTCGAAAAGTCTTAAAAGAGAAGGAATAAAAAAATTGAATTTGCTCTTACCCCCTAATGATGAAATCGGTTACACCTTCTTCCTGACACCATAGAGATTCGGCTTAGAGACTTGATGAACAATCGGCTATGGTCTCGAAACTTATCTTCGGCTTTTGATTGGGTTTGCAAAAGAAGAAGAATTGATGATGGGAAGCACAGGGTATTTCAGTTTTTAATCAAAAGAAAAGAAAGAAAGAAGAGTTGTTTGGAAGAATTCGGCTATGGTGATTTTTGGGAAGGAAATTCAGCTAGAGAAGAAAAGGGGAAGAAAGAATGAATGAATGGCGTTATTTTCCCCTTTCAGCCGAAATTTCTATCCAATGAGCCCCTCAATCAGCCAACTCTCCATATCTTGATAACCTTATCTTTTAATTATCTTTTCATCTTTTCCATAAATCCTTACTTTGACTAATTATCCCTATTTATCTCTTAAAATCAAAAGAATTTAGCTCCTAAATTGTAGCTTACTTGCCGTCCAACACTATCTACCTTGTAGCAAAAATAAAACTTCTTTTTGCTTCCCTTGTGCCTCGAACACAAGCCCTTTCCCCCTAGCATATGGCTTCACACACTAAAGCCCTAAGTGGCGCCTCCAAGCCACTTTTCCAAGCCCAATTGTGTGTCATATTTCCTCTATTGATTTCCTTAAGGCCCTGTTAGGCTCAGCCCCCTTATTAGAGCTTAAAATACAATATTTTTCTAAGGCATTTCTTATTATTCTAAAGTTCACAAATTTCTTTAGACATAGTCACAACATACTCATCATATAACTAAGCATAAATGCATAAGCCCATTTTTAGGATATTACACTGGTGGCATAGGCCCAATACTTTTAATGAGCTTAACTATGATTTCAGTGGCATTGCCACAAAAATAATATACTTTAACAGCTTGACTGCAATTTGCTGTGAGCGGCGGGGTGGGTTGACTTGATCCCCACAGGTGTGATTGGCTGGTCGGAGGTGTGATTGGCTGGTCGGAGGTGTGATGGATGGATGGGTTGGGTTACATTCATTTCATTCATTTAATTATTACTTTGTAAATGGGCTTAGACCAAATATGATGCTATGAGGGTTCAGGCCCAGTGGATGACGGTAAGGGTATTATACACTGAGTTCTTGTAACTCAGTCCCTATTCTTTTTCTTAATCCTTTCAGGTAATGCTCAGTAATGAGGACTTGGGGCCATGGATGACTCGGTGGAGGCCATACTTTAGAAATGATGTTTTCAAACATTTGTAAACTTCTTTTTTGCTCTATTTCATTACTTTTTACTATTTTGGGTTTAAAGTAGTAATAAGGCCTCTGGGATATGTTTTAATTTGCTTTATGTTTTGAGGTTCTTGAATTGTTTTAAACGAGGATTTTTTGAGATCATAAATAATGATTTTTCCAAAATTGATTAACAAATGGATTTCATAACAAATATGTATAAATAATTTAACTTGGATTCTCCTTTGAATTATCAACATCATTTTCAAAAGTCACGGATTTAAAGTTCACTAGTTCGATTTTCGATTCATCAATCAACCTCTTGAGATTAGTAGTATTTTTATCAAAAATTTATAACCAAACTTGTTTTCTTAACTATAACCAAATATCATCAACTTTAGTAAGAATCACAAGTTCCTTACACGTTTTCTCCATGTGACATGCCGGATCTGGCCATATCGCATTGATCGGGTTTGGGGTGTTACACAAAATTGCGAGTTTGCCCCTAGGCTCATAAATAAATTTTCATCACATTTTCTTCTTAAGCAAGCCTAGCTAAAAATTTAATCCTCTTACAACTATCCACAATTCCAACTATCTCATGCCTTAATGAACAAATTACAACTTTTGCATTTTAGTCCCAATTAGGTGTTTTCATGACAACACCTTTCACAAAAGTTGTTTCTCATCATCCTATCATTCATTTTCTTCCATAAAACTCATCAAAAAACATAATTTCTATCATGGCAAGTCCCTAGACTTTCAACCATAGTGCAAACTAGTCCTCTCAATAGCTAGCTTAAGCTTTGAGGACTCCAAAAATACAAAAATCATCGAAAACAACCATCAAATTGACTTACTTGTAGAGAAAATGAGCTGTTGGAATTTCAAGCTTTCAAATCCCTCCCATGGTTGATATTTTCGACTGGAGAAGAAGACCAAATAAAAAGATGATAAATTTTGCTTCTATCATCTTATTTTATTCATTTTCTCCAACTAATATTACCAACTTTTAATCATAATAAATGCACTTGTCCCCTATGCATCCTATGGCCAGCCGACTCACTTAAACAAGGCCAAATTCGACATTTGAGACCTTCGATTAATAATCCATAGCTATTTGGGACCTCTAGCAAATAGAATAGAACTTTCGCAGTTTATGCGATTTAGTCTTTTTTCATAATTTAGCTAGAAATCGCTAAAATTAAGCACCAAAATTTTCATGCATCCTTATAAACATGTTATAGCACATAACATAACATGAAAATAATTTTATCTAACCTTGAATTAGTGATTTTGAGATCAATGTTCCAACTAGCCCCTAAATTGGGTTGTTACAAATTTTCTAAGCCTTTGATAGAGAACGCATATACTTGGCATGTCATCCTTACTCTTGGTTATGTTGAGTCATGAAGCAAAATTTGTAGGATGTTTAGTGAGTTATTTTCCACTTAGAAAAAGGTTACCTTGATTGCTCTTGGAAGAGAACACCAAAAATCAAGGGAATACCTTATATAGTATATTAAATGTTTCGGGGAAAGAGTAGTGGACATTCAAGACTCTAATGGTGAGAAGGAGTTGGTGAAGGTATGCATCTAAGGAATGTTTGATGAGTATAGGTTGCATTTGGAGAACTTAGCTCTTCCAACTTTTGCTACACTAGTTGAAGCTACTAGAAGAACCAATAATACAGTGCAAAGGCAAAGAGGAGCTAATCATTTTGCAAGGAGAGATACTCCTACAGTGAATGTGATCCAGGGAGAAAGAATAGAAAAAGAAAGAAAAGCCCACCACAACCTAATTTGTGTTTGAAAATAGTTATATTTCATGCCTTTAGACCTAGCTAATTGCTTGTACTTAGATACATTTAGTTGCATTTTAGGACATTTCATTCCTATTTTCATCATTTCATCAGGAGCTTGGATTTTTATATACTTTTAATTGCTTGTGGTAGGGCTGTGTTTGGTGGTTTGGCAGCTGCAGGTTGAAGAACAAGAAATAAATGAGTGAAGCTTTATCGAGATAAAAGGTTGGACATTTTCTCAGCACGAATGATGTGGCATTATCGAGAAGACCGAATCAACACTCAACGCATACCAATTTTAGCCCAACTGTATTTGTACCAGAAAAATCTGCCTAAAAAAGAGGAGATTATAATCTTGGGTTGTTAGTTTTTATCTTAGAAAAAAGAATTTAAAAAGGGAGAAGATAATCTTGGGCTGTTGAAAATAGAATTTTAAAAAGGGGAAGATAAACATGGGTTGTTGGATTTACCCTAGGAAAAAACTTATAAAAAGCCAAATAAGGAAACCTTAAACGACGAACAAAAAGGAAGAAATCCTTAGGCACAACTGAGTAGAAACAGAAAGAAAAAGATGAAAATAGTCCCTCTCAGCCATCGTAGGACACTATGCTATTAGAGTGTGAATTGGACATGCGAAAGCTATCTTCCCGAAGTCTTCCATATTTCTTACTTTTTCCTTTCTTGAATTGAATGATGAAAATGGTGTTGGATGTTATTTTGGTTTTGAATTTTATATGCCAATCCATGTGCTAAATCTCATCGAGTTGGGATTATATGATAACCTTTTATTTTCTTTAATGGTTAAAGCATAGATTCGAATCAATTTACTATTTCATTCAATTATTTTATTTCTAAGTTGTATGCGTGTAATCCCTAGACATAGATGACTATTCAGCATGCCCCTAAACAAAGTCTAATTCTGAAAAGGTTGGATTAGTTGGATCAATTTTGAATGATATGAGCAAGTACTCGACCGATACTTGCAGTAGACTCTAGACATACAACAACATTTATACAGATGGAAAATAATGCAGGGTACCATATTAAGGCCTATAGACAAGGGCAAGCTAACTTGAGGTTTTTTCTCTCTGAAAAAAGCAAACCATTTTAGAACTCTTCTAAGCAATAAGCTGAGTATGATTTTTCCAAGGCATTATTGATAGTAAGGCTAGATTCTTAGTAATCTCGACCTTCCAAATCAACATCATATATCATTTACTCTTTGCCGTTGTATCTTTACCATATCATTCTTAGTTATTTATTTGTTCATTTACATAATATTCCCATAGTAATTCTCATAAATTCCATTACATTTTTTCTCTCGCTTTGCCATAACATTTCCAAGTATTCATTAATTCCACTTATTGCATACATGACTATTCCTTTAATTTCCACTACATACTTACCATAGTTTTACCATAGCATTAATTGCATTTTATTATAATAACTTGACCACTTTTGTGCCTCAATCTGATCCTTATAGGAATGATACTCACTCATCACTTTATTACTTGATTGGAAGTGTAGACTTGCACAAATCGCATATCATTTCACAAGTGATAGTGTCCCCAAAAGATATAATGTAAGAATAGTGTAGAATAATGACGTTGATTCTACATAATTTCTTGTTCCATTAGATAGAATTAAGGCACTTCTCCAAGGATGGATCAGAGATGGAAATATTAATATGCCCTATATTTCCCATCCCCCAACTTCTGACAGAAATCTAATCCACGGTATAGTGATTATCATTGAACAGTTGGTTATCCACTTTCTAAATGCAAAAATCTTTGAAGGATATTCCATCGAAGAGTGCAAGCAAAACAAGTTGTTATTGGGAATAACGTGGTGCAAAACAATCCTCTTCCAGCTCACCAAAATTTTCGGGGGCATGTTAATGTAATAACTCATTCTTATCAAGATGATTCCTATCTTTCTCTCACTCAATCTGAAGATGCGCAAGTGAGTTCTATGGTTACTTATTCCATAATGAATTCCTCATGAAGACTCTAAATTCAGACATTTCTTTGATCAACTTGGATTTACAAAAGAATCAAGAAAAGAAGTTGCTATTGTACTTGTTTAGATAATAGATGAATAGTATGGAGAATACAACATGGTTAAAAGACCTATGGGAAAGATAGCAGCTAGGTATGAGAATGTCATTGTTTATAGAGGCAAATATGTGCACTTCTATTTTTAACACAACAAGCCTCTCTATGTGGAAAGTATTACTAATGGTTTTCTTATTTGAAGAACATTCATTAATGATGGCTCGTCTATGAATCTTATGCCTTTGTCTACCTTAAAGGTGATAAATATTGATGTGAAGAGTTTACGTCATCCCATGACTATCTCTTTCTTTGATAATAAAGATATTTTGATGTTGGAAAAGGTAACAATGAACTTCAAAATGGGGTTGATTCAAGATTAAACTTACTTCTATTTTATTGATGATGATGTGGTTTATTATCCTTTCATAGGAATAAAATTTCTCCCTACCTACAATATCATCCCTTCTTTCTGTCATCAATATCTTAAGGGCTACTTGAAGGGAAAAGAAGTATTCATTCTAGCTATAAAGGCATCATTTGAATAGAATAAGGTGAATCATATAAAAGCATTTTTCTATGAGGATCCAGCAAAGGATGGAGAAACGACTATTTCTATCCAATAGGCGTTCCACTCCCAAAATGGGAAAAAATCTTTGAGAAGAAGGATGAAAATAGTGGGAAGAAGCATAAGCGTCGGGGTGGAAAAATAAGACGTGGCAATGCTCCTAGGAATGAAGTAGAAAGTGAATCCAGGCAGAATACTAGAGTGAGTTCTTATACTCATAAAAATGGAAAGATTTTTTACTGCTTATGATGGGGTGCGGGGTCCAAAGAAGTGCCCTCTTCTGGCCCATTCCTTAGGAACCTCCAAATGTGAAAAAATCTTATTTCCAAGCAAATGAAAGAAAATAAAACATTCAAGAGGTTGTACCTATGCCAAAAAAACTACAAGATCAATCAAAGCCACAAGGAGATGAATTAGAAGAGATAAACATTGTTGAAGAAAAAGAGATAGTTAAACCACTATTCATCAGTAAGTATCTCTCAAGTGAAAAAATAGTTGGCCTTGTTAATCTTTTGAGGGAGTTCCAAGATGTATTTTCTTAGACATATGAGAAGATGCCTAAACTGAAAGAAAATTTGTTATTTATGAGCTGCACATTACTCCCAAAACTAAACATGTAAAGCAACATGCTTGAGTATTTCAACATGAGATTGAAAGCTACATTAAAGAGGAGATTGAAAATCTTTTCAAGGTTAGTTTTATAAAGCCAAGACATCACCTAACTTGGTTAGCCAATGTAATTTGATTGCGAAAGACGAATGGAATAATCAGAGTTTGCATGGATTTAAGGGATTTGAATAAAACATACCCTAAAGATGATTCTCTCTTTCGAATATTGATACTTTGGTTGATGCTACTATTGGTCATGAGATGTTCTCATTCATGGATGGGTTTAATAGTTACAATCAAATCAAGATGGCTTTGAGGGATGTAGAGAATACAACTTTTTGAACTTCTTTTGGTAATTTCTATTACACTTTCATGCCATTTGGATTGAAGAATTTTGGTGTAACTTATCAATATCTCATAATTGCTATCCTCCATGACATGATGCATGAATGTATAGAGAACTATGCAAATAACATAGTGGTGAAATCCATAAAAGCATTAGATCACTTCAAGGATTTGAGAAAAGTATTTGAATGGTGTAGAAAGTATCGATTGCATATGAATCTTTTGAAGTATGCATTTGGAGTTTTAGTGGGAAAGTTTTAAGCCTTGTGGTACATAGAAAAGGCATTAATGTTAATCTGGCAAAGATAGAAGCTATTTAGTCTATGTCACCTCCTATTAATCAAAAACAACTTAAGAGCTTGTTGGAGAAAATCTCTTACATTAGAATTTTTATTCTAGCCTTGGGAGAATTTATTGTTCTTTTTCAATCATTTTTTTTTTTGAAAAAAGGAGTTATATTTGAATGGGGTGAACAACAATAGAAGGCATTCGAGAAAATCAAAAAGATTTTAACTTCTCCAACAACCATGAAAATGGTTGTCAAGGATAAGCCAATGATGTTGTATTTGACTTCTAGTTCACGCTTAATTGGTGGTTTTCAAGTACAAGAAGGGCAAGAGCAAGAACGCTCTGTTTATTACTTGAGTAGATGTTTACATCAGAGTGAGTTAAATTATTTAGCAATGGAGAAGCATTGTCTTTCCTCGGTCTTTACTACACAAAAGCTCTGACATTACTTCCTAGCTCACAAACTCATTGTAGTAACTAGGTCCTGCCCTATCAAATTTTTGCTCTCTAGACTTGATTTGTTGGGAAGAATAGCAAAATGACTTCTTTTGTTGAGGGAGTTTGAAATTTCTATTGTTCAACAAAAATCTATCAAATCTCAAGTACTTTTAGATCTTCTAGATCATTTCCCATCTCAAAATGAAGAAGCACTGAACTATTCTATGCAGAACAAATTCCATGAAGATGCATGTTTAGTAATTGTAGGTAAAAGGGAATGGAATTTATATTTTGATGGTTCTACAATCACTTCTGAAGGAAGTGACAGAAAATTCATAGGCCTGCCAAGTAGGGAAGTTGATTCCTCTACTAAGAGTATTGAGTTAACCTCCTCTCATGTGAGTTGAAGAGACATCTCCCTGGAAAGGGAGGCAAGAGAAGTAGAGTGCTCATTGATTCCAAGCTCATAGTTAAACTCCTTAGAATCAAGTAGAAAACCTATTTCTTTAGCCTTCAAATTAGACTTCCTTGTACTAATAATCAATCAAAATATGAAACATTAATATTGGGTTTACATACTGTAAATGTTATTGGGATCAACAATTTTCTTTAAAAGAGCCTATCTGAGCTTATTATAGAACTCTTGTTTAGGCCTTATGGAAGAAGTTTTAAAAGGTAAAGTGTGAACATAGTCCAAGGTCTACAAACATGTATGTTGATGCTCTTGCTACTTTTTCTTTAAAAATTCATATTTCCAAAGAGAAACGGAACATTAATATGGCAGTGATCAAAAGAAGTTTACCTTGCCTAGTAAGTGAGTTGTTATGTCCTCCAGAATATGAATATGATGAAGATTGAAGGGTTCTTATAATTGAAAAGTTGGTCAACCATCACATTATATATATCACCGCTTACTACAATGAGTCAGGTATTTTTGGCCAATAATGTCTAATAGACGCGCTATAACTCCAAAAGTCTTGTTCCAGATGTGTTGAACCTCCAGATTTTGGGAATGCAACTTCATAAGGAGTGCAGGTGATTGGTGTAGACCTTACATTGATTATATCAAACAAATCAACATGATGGAAGATAACTTAATAGAAGGGCTCAAATATTTTTCATGAACAAGTTAGATTTGTTCCAAATATCATTTTCAAGAGTGCTTTTCCAGCCAACATGCAATCATTATTGGAGGAAGCAGAAGAAAGCATGAATGAGGTACAAAGTTTTACCAAAAACTCTTAGACATTGGGTACTATTGACCTACTATGGAAGCAAGTGAATTATGCCATGCAAAGAAGTGCCACCAATGCCAAGTTCATGGAAATGCCATACATGCTCTAGCGGTAGAGCTTCACAAACATCTCTATTCCATTGTCTTTTCATACATGGGCATTTGATTTGATTGGTCCTATCAATCTTACATCTAAGGTTTACATATGGATACCAATAGTAGCAGAGTGTTTCACCAAATGGGTAGAAGTGATGAATCTCATCAAGGAGAGCATTATCTATCAATTTGAAATACCTAAGAGGATTTTTTTAGATAATGGAACCTTTTTTATCAATTCTAATGTAAAGGAACCACTTGCTCTATATGATGTTGATCATGTAAAGTCATCCCTTACTATCCCAAAGGAAATAACCTAGCTGAAGGTATTAACAAAACCCTACTTATGATCCTTAGTAGATGCTCCATGAAGATATGAAGTTATGGTGTGAAGCTCTTCTAGTGGCATTGTGGGTATATAGAACTTCTAAGTGTGGTCTTACAAAGGCAACTCATTTTTCACTAGTTTATGGAATTGAAAATATTCTACCTGTAGAGATATTTGTGCCTTTCGCAAGACTTACTTTGAGTTCCAAGCTCAGTAATGATACTTTGTGGATGTTGGAGCTTTAAGAATTACAAGAAAGGAGAGATAAAGTAAAGAACTTATCAGTGTACCAAATAATATTGAGTGGAGCTTATGAAAAAATGGTGAAAATGAGAAACTTTGAAGAGGAAGAGTTAGTGCTACATGTTGCTACACATTAGAAGAAGAACATCTGCCTCTAAGTTTACTCCAAAATGGGAAGGGTCATACATTGTTCATAAAGTCAATGAAAGTGAATATTGCAAGTTTTTGAATCCCAAGAACAATGCTATAATAGTGCCTATCAACTTTCAATATATCAAAAAAATATCATGTTTAAGACTCATGTACTTTTTCCTTTCTAGCACAGTCTAATATAAGAATAATTCATACTTCTACTCTCTTATGTACGAGTATGATATTTTATCAATACATGAAAATTCATTCATAGCTTTATCACTCATATTTGGCTACACTTTATAGTCGCAACTTTATCACTTATACTTTGGCTATATATTGCTTTTACCATTCCAGCCGCAACTTTATCACTTATTTTGGATGAGATTAATACATTGATCGCATGTATAATGCTTTATTAAAGGAATGGATAGATCTCTTGAATATTGGATCGAGAGATATTCTCTCCTAAATATGAAGTTGAGAACAATTCTCATTGGTCACAAATATGCTTAATTTTTTATAGTACTAATGAAAAGAGTGATTACTTCTTGCAGAATAAAGAAATGCATCCATATTATTACAGAAACATCGAAAGTTCAATATAAGAAAATCTTAAAAGAAATGAGAAACAAACAAATAAAGTACTTCTAATAAGCTATATACCTCAAAGTAGACGAGCTACTGTTGCTGAAATGAGAAATAACGTCTAATTGCTTCTTCAAGTTTGCTTCGTGCTCCTTTGTTGACTCCAACTCATTCTATAGAGAAGCAACTTTCTCGGTAACAACTTTTAACTCTATTTCCAACTGAGTTTTGTTTTCTTCCATGAAAAGAGAAGTTTTAGCTTTAGATGTGAATGAGTCAATACAGTCAAGCTTAAATCCAATTTTGCAACATCATCCATGAACCGTAACAATGCTAGACCATAGAGTGTCAGTTATTACTAAAGCTTTTCCTAGTTCATCTAATGTAATGAACATGATATCTGAATTCTAGACAATTCATGTATCCTTAAACTTACCTTCTTTCTAATAAATAATTTCCAATTATTTCTTATGCTTAGAAGGAATATAGAAGCCATGAAAATCAACTGTGGAAGGACCCCTGAACATGTTCAAAAAGTTTCGGACACACTAGTAGCTTCTTCATGCACTATATTTTTAGAAGGTGAAGCATGAGGAATAAACTTAGCAGGAATCGTTTCATTTTGAACATCTTGAATCTCAACAATCTCAATCTAAATAACATCAATCTCAACATCAGTCTCAATAGCTTAAACATCATCTTCCTAAAAAATAGGGTGACTCTGGATATCATTTCGATCAAGATCACTAAAATCATCATCAAAGTCAATTCCAGTTAAAGATCTAGAACCTTATTCATGAATGTTCTCCTAAAAAATAGCAGTGTCATCTTCCATTTCATCATCAAGAAAATCATCATCATAATGATTACTTGGTTCATTAGTGGAAAACTCTCCACCCTTATCAACAACAAGATCCTTCTCCAACAAAAGGGAAAGCATGGAAATAAAAAAGAAGCTGCATAGTGTTTAAAAAAAAAGAAACAAAGATAGTTCGAACAACTTACTTTGGAGGTGAATAAGTCTTTATTCTTTCGATGATTAGAAGTTCTAGAAGCAAAAACACTAGCAACCTCTTCATCCATTTGTTTTTTTCTTAGAAGAAGCATGTATCAAGCATAAGGATATGTCACTCTAAGTAATGAATGAAAGCTTGATGTGTTTCCTTGAATCGACTAAAGGAGTGCAAAAGCTCGACCAGTCAGAGATGCATTGGCTCTAATAAGCAAGCCACCTAGAACTACAATGACTAGTCCTATCAAATGCAAGCATAATCCAACTTATGATTTATCTACACCTCTCATTTATTGTGGCAAAAAGAAACTCAAAAACACAATATGATAAATCAACATATGAGGGTGAATGAGGTTTACGAGGGGCCATTTGATCATACCCAAATCGGAAATCTAATTTACACATCAAATATATCTCCATTGAGTGTGAATCTTTATTGGTCTCAACACTATAGTTTGCAATCAAAGAAGGAAGCATGGTAGAATCACCCAAAGAAAGAACTCAATCTCTTGTATGTTCAACTTGAAAGGACGAGGTCACTCGAGAATGGCATAAAAATACTCTGGATTGCCAAAACCATTCTTTTCCTGTATGTATGGGCAGCAAGTAAATTCATTAATGATATCAAGTACTTAAAGAATATTTCCTTTGGACTTTTGATTATGCCATAGCCAAACTCTATAGTTATTCCCGACAAATTTGTTAAAAGAGATAGCAAGAGAAGGACTTGGGTTAGGTGGAGGAGCATAAGCACTAAACCTTCCTTATAAACACAATTGAATGAAGGAAATCTTGACATAAGCTAAAATCTTATATTGACCAGCAGAGATTTCAATTTTCATATGATACAAATCAAACAACTTGTAGAGATTTCCCAAATATAACAGAGCTAAAGGGAAGCTCGTACCTTAAGAAATCTTAATGGCTACATGAACAATGACTAGACTAATTCCATGATCAAGATGTTCTGAAAAGATATGTCAAGCTAGCCACATGACAAGAGAAGCTTCTAACTCATACTTATGCTCAAGTAACTCAGGAGAGCTATTTTCACCTTTTATGGAATTAAACTTTTGGTGAAACATTCCAATCCAATTGGAGAACTGAGTGACCTTTGATCTTTCACACTCGCTTTTAAATAAATTAGAGAACAATTCTTTAATTTTCTTTTCTTTTTTGGATAACTCTAGAGAACATATGTTATATTTTTGAAAACATGGAAGTTCAAGAAGAACATTTTCATTCTCAAGATTGAAGATGAACCCTCCCCAAACAGTAATGATAGTGTGAGACATGGTACTCCTGTAACACCCCTAACCCGTAACCATCGCCGAAATAGGGTTAAGAGGCATTAGAGGACATATTGGAACTTTTACATTCATTTCACAATACAAGATACATCATCATTATCATAACAATACACATACATAAAATCCTTTTAGAAGATCTACGAGACCTTAAACATGCATTGGGAAGGGGTCGAGACTAAACCGGGCACATACAAAATTTTTTCAAAAACTTAACATTTTTCAAAGTTCCAGAGGTCACACACCGTGTGGGTAGGTCGTGTGTCTAGGCAGTGGCAAAATAGGGCATACATTTTAACTTATTCACACGGCCAAAGACACGCCCATGTGTTTGACCCGTGGGCAACACTAACTTAATTCACACGACTTGTCACATGCCTATGTATCTGGCCCTTGTCTAAGTCTGACTTGTTTCAAACTACAATCTTATGGGACACGGTAAAGACACACGCCCGTGTGCTCAACCGTGTGAGCAAATATAGGCCATTTGCAAGGCCAAATTGCCACCTAAATTTTGGGTCACACCTACAAGCATCAAGCCATTCTAAAATCATGTCTCAAATGCATCCAAAACATACATTTAAACCACCATTCCCTTCAACCAATTCAGGCATGAAACATACCATTTCCATTTTTACCAATTCATACCATAATCATCATTCACATAAACCACTTATAAACATTATAACCATTATTTTCACATATCCAAAACATATACTAAAAGCATTCAACTATCAAGCCATATCACATGGCAAGATCTATACATCTCAAAATATTCCATAATCACTAGCCTATACATGCCATATACCGAATATACAACTTCCAAAAGTACCAAAATAGACGGTCGATAGTGTGATTGAGTTGCTAACGATCCCCGGATCCAAGCCAGCTTTAATGACACTGTAAAACAGAGAAAAACTTCACATAGTAAGCTTTAAAGCTTAGTAAGTTCATAATATAACAAAATTAATTCAACAATTCAAATTCAATATGCAAAATTACCAACACCTAGTTCAATTCACCTCAATACTCAATTTTCATCCATATCAATTCCTCACATTCATACATAATTATATATTCATGAACAAGTACTTACCAAGCGACTCAATCTAACTCTTTCTATCATTCATTCACATAACTATCCATATATCTCATACACGACTTTATCAACCACTTAGGTTCTGTACGTACCTGTACCATCACGTATTTAACTACCACATTTACCATTCAATACTCCAAACCATTACTCATTCGATCCTCTTTAAACATTCAATAAATTCGTACACTCAGTGCCATATAATTAGTCGAATCCACAATATTATCACATACATAGTGCCATCACATTAAATAGATAATGTCTCAATATCACACACACAGTTACAAATAATATAGTCGATGCTTTCTTTATCTCGCACACTTAGTGTCGATTATAATTTATCGATTTTGTTTACACACACTTAGTGCCATATAACTTAAAAATCACATCTCACATTTTCGAATTCCCTACTTACATTTCCATTCATTTCAATACATAAGAACATCATTTAAACAAAATGTATTATACACGAACTTACCTCAGACGTAGAAACACGATACAAATCGATCAATCGAGCACCTTGTTCTTGCCTTGATCTAAGTCTGAGTTTCTCTTTTCTTGATCTATACATATTCAAATTTAGCTCATTCATTCACCAAATCATTCAATTCCATCCAAATATACATATTTAGGGAATTTTACAAAGTAGCCCTCACATTTTCACATTTTGACATTTAAGTCCCTATGTTATAAAATCACCAAATACACATAATTTCATTTTATACAAGCTTAGCCGAATTTTCCCCTATCTCATACAAGCCCACATATTTCATTTATTTCATATTTTAGTACCTCAATTTCTCATTTTCACAATTTAGCCCATAATAGTCAAATTCATAAAAAATTCAAAGACAAAGTATGTTAACCCAACATTGAACTTCCATATTTCACCAAATATCAACACAAAGCTCATATATTCATCAATGGCACATCTCAAAATCATCATCAAATTCTAAAATTAAGACATGGATTTGATAGATTACTAAGCAACGATCACAAAAACGTAAAAATCATTAAAAATCGAGCTCGAAACATACCTCAACCAAGAACAACAATGGTCGAACCCTAGATAACTCTTTTTTCTTTTCTTTTCTTTCAATTTTCAGTAAGATGAAGATGATAATGGCCTTTAATTTATGTTTTGTTTTATTTATTATACATTAATTATCATTTTACCATTTTATCCCTTACTTAAAACATTATAAATTCATTCATTTAATGGCCATTTATGTCAAAATCCACTATCAATGGTCTAATATCAACATAAGGACCTTTCATTTAATAACACATGGCAATTAAGCACTTTAACAACTAGCACATAGCTTTTTCATTTTATGCGATTAAGTCCTTTTTCACAATTTGGCACACAATCGATGAAATTTTCATACAGAACTTTCACACATACTTTATCACATACTGTAAACACAAAAAATAATATTAAAATATTTTTATGACCTCAGATTTGTGGTCCCAAAACTACTGTTTCGACTAAGGTCTAAACTGGGTTATTACAACTGTTGGAACGCCGGCACCCCCATGGCGCAGTGAAATAAAATTAATCCCGGCAATCCAAACCATGAAGGTTTCAAAATTACCAAAATTTCAATCTGAGTAGACAGTGACGCCTCGGCAACAAGAGTTCTGATCTACTGTCGAACCAAGCCGCAACCTTTACGATGTCGGCCTCTATGTAATCCACCCGGTTTGACTATGAACGGCAGAAATCTCCAATAATTGTTTTCAGAGGTTTTATTTGCTTGACGGCTGCTAGACTTTTTCTAAGAAAATTCTTAGGGTTTCTCTTCACTTATTACCTTTTATAATCGGTATTTCATTTATGAATTATAAAATTAAATAAATATAATAATGTTTTAAATGAAAATTATAATTACATTAATTATACCCAAAAAGTTATAATTACATTAATTATAACATGGATTTCGATAAACTATATTTATTTAAATTTATATCTGAACCAAATTCATATATTATTTCTCATTATGTGTACAACATCCTTGTACATATAATATATTCAATATTTGATTACCCAATTAAATTAATTCTTTAATTAATTTAATTCATGTGACAATCAAACACAATACTAACTATGTTTCATTCCGTTCATTTCAACCATAGGGTGTGACCCTGTAGGTTCTTGTAACGTTAGTAGTAATACTAGAACAATTCTAATGTCACAAACAATGAGTGGCATCTAGCAATGCATCATTGCTACCTAAGTTACAAGAAGTCATGATTCGACATAACTTTTGTGATTAACTTTTCATACATTAATCCTTAAGTCCTTTATCTACGGAATAGATACAAGTCATGGAATAGTCACACTTGTATAGTCCATCCCATGTTTCTTGATATCTTGAGTAAACTATGATATACAAATTAGTATGACATCTCATGTCAACTTATTTGAGCATGGCCATGCATTTCTAGTCTCACTCAATCAAGTGGCCTAAGATATTACTCCCATTATGTGGAAGGGACTTATCCTATATTGATCAATAATATCCCTCTACATAGATTGTGATATATCCAACATCGACTTTTATAGAACAACCGATTCTGATTGTACATTTGATGTATCAAAATATCGACTCACGATGTTGGATAATGATTATCTCAAGTCTAAGGATCATATACATATTAATCACTATGAGTAATGTTGTGACAATTATATAATAATCCAAGAAACATACTCATAGTGGGTCAGTCCAATATGTTGTTCTCTAACACACATATTCATGCATTGATTTTGACACTCCATATCAATGACAACTCTTTATCATCAATCAACTACATGTTAGTCTTAATGCATTATTGTTGTCCTAGTCAACAATAATACTTGACTAAGGATATTTTAAGAATAATCATATTATTCTCAAGACATTATTATAAAACAGTTTATTTGTACACATAGAAGGAAAAACTGAAATAATAATGACAACGCTTTATATTAATAAACATGGTAAATCAAGTATGTTATTACAACCATCTCATGATTGATCTTTGGGCATACTCTTACAATCTCCCACTAGCACTAAGACCAATCAATCATATATCTAATACCAAGTGACTTAGTGTAACGATCATGCTTCTGCTGTGTCAGAGGCTTGGTCAAGGGATCAACAATGTTATCATCTGTAGGTACTCTGCATATCTCAACATCTCCTCGATCGATAATCTCTCGAATAAGATGATAGTGCCTAAGTATGTGTTTGGATCATTGGTGAGATCTGGTTCTTTAGCTTGTGCAATAGCTCCATTATTATCACATTGGAGTTCTATAGCATCGATATGCTAGGCACAATCCCTAGTCCGAGAATGAACTTCTTGATCCAAACCGCTTCTTTTCTTTGCCTCCTTGGTACGCAATATACTCGACCTCTATTGTAGAATTGGCTACTATACTTTGCTTTGAACTCTTCTAGCTCAAAGCACCACCATTAAGGCAAAACACAAATCCGATTGCGATCGAGAATCGTCCTTGTCGGTTTGAAGCGGCATCGGTGTAACCTTTACACTTAACTCTTCCTCACCTCCATATATTAGGAACGTATCCTTAGTTCTTCTTAAGTACTTAAGGAAATTCTTGATCGTGGTCCGATGACCTTCACGGGATCTACTTAGTACCCTTGTCATACTTAAGGCATCTGAGACATCCGGACGGGTACATAACATGGCATACATGATAGATCCAATAGCAAAAGCATATGGAATTTTACTCATCGTTCTCTCTCTTGTGGAGTTGAAGGACACATTTCCTTCGAGAGTGAAATACCATGTCTCATAGGTAGAAATCCTCTTTAGATTCTTCCATCTTGAACCTTTTCAAGATTTCTTTATCTATGTATGTACTTTGGCTTAGACCTAGTAGTCGTCTTGATCTATCTCTATAGATCTTGACTCCTAAGATGTAAGTAACTTCGCCCAAGTCCTTCATAGAAAAACAACTTTCTAACCAAGTCTTAATAAACTGCAAGGTAGATATGTCATTTCCCATGATAAGTATGTCATCCACATATAGTACCAAGAATGTGATAGTGCTCCCACTAACTTTCTTGTGAACACATGGTTCATCTTCATTTTTGATAAAACCAAACTCTTTGATTGCATCGTTAAAATGAAGATTCCAACTTCGAGAATCTTGCTTTAATCCATAAATGGATCTTTGTAGCTTACAAATCTTTCTAGCATCCTTTGGATTGACAAAACCTTCAGGTTGTGTCATGTACACATCCTCTTCAAGTTTCCGTTAAGGAAAGCTGTTTTGATGTCCATCTTTCAGATTTCATAATCATGAAATGTAGCTATGGCGAGCAAGATCCTGATGGATTTAAACATAGCTACAGGAGAAAAGGTTTCATCATAGTCAACACCATGAATTTGGTGAAAACCTTTAGTGACTAATCGCCCCTTGTATGTTTATACATTACCATCCATCTCAGTTTTCTTTTTGAAAACCCACTTGCTCCCTATAGGTTTAACCCCTTCGGGTAGGTCAATCAAAGTCCATACTTGATTTTCATACATGGAATCCATCTCAGATCTCATGGCCTCAAGCCATTTCTCAGAGTCTGGGCTCGTCACCGCTTCTTGATAAGTCCTAGGCTCATCTTGATCTATAAGAAGAACGTCACCATGCGTTGTAGTGAGAAATCCATATCTCTCAGGTGCATGGCGTTCTCTTAAAGATCTTCGCGGTGGTTGTATTTCTACAGCAGTTACTTGTTCCTCAATTTCTTGTGGAATTTGCTATTGTTCTATCTCTGGTTCAGTGGTATCTTGTGATTCTTGAATTTCTTCAAGTTCAATCTTTCTCCCACTTCCTTTTCTAGAAATAAATTCTCTCTCTAGGAAGACACCAGTCCGAGCAACAAACATTTTGTTCCCAGTGGAATTAAAGAAATAATAACCTTTGGTTTCTTTCGGATACCCCACAAAAATACACCTTTCAAATTTGGGTTCAAGCTTAGTAGACGTCTGACGTTTAACATAAGCTTCACAACCCCAAATTTTCATAAAAGACATACTGGGACATTTCCCAGTCCACATCTCATATGGCATTTTTTGAACCGATTTAGATGGAACACGATTTAGTGTGAAAGTAGTTGTCTCAAGTGCATGTCCCCAAAAGGAAGTCGATAGATTAGCATGACTCATCATGGATCGAACCATGTCTAATAGAGTTCGATTTCTTCTCTCAGAAACTCCATTCCATTGAGGAGTAGTAGGAGGAGTAAGTTGTGAGACAATCCCACATTCCTTCAATAGATCATCAAACTCTAGGCTTAAATACTCTCCACCTCGAACAGATCGAAGTGACTTGATAGTTTTGCCTAGTTGATTTTGTACTTCATTTTTGAATTCCTTGAACTTTTCAAGAGACTCAGACTTATGGCGCATGAGATAAACAAACCCATATCTACTGAAATCATCAGTGAAAGTAATGAAGTATTGAAATCCACCTGTATTTATTGGTCTACACACATCAGAATGTATTAGGCCCAATAAATCACTAGCTCGTTCACTTTTACCAGTAAAAGGAGATTTAGTCATTTTTCCCAATAAGCAAGATTCACATACTTCAAATTGTTCAAAACAAATGAATCTAAGAAACCATCTTTATGGAGTATGGATATCGTCTCTCACTTATGTGGCCCAAATGACAATGCCAAAGATAAGTTTGATTTGAGTCATTTATTTTAGATCTTTTAGTATTTATATTGTAAATAGGGTTCATTTGATCTAAAATATAGAGGCCATTAATCAATTGTGCGAACCATAGAAAACATTATTGAGATAAAAGGAACAACAATTATTCTTAATAATTATCTCAAAACCAATTTTGTCTAAACAAGAAACTGAAATAATGTTTTTAGTCAAGTTGGGCACAAAATAACAATCCTTTAAAATAAATCAAGTCCACTAGGCAAAGATAAAGTATATGTTCCCCACTAATGCAAACAACCTTTGCTCCATTTCCAACTCGCAGTCCACATCTCCTCTAGCCAACATCCTACTCCTTTGTAGTCCCCTGCATGAAGTACAAATATAAGAACCACAACCAGTATCTAATACCCAAGAAGTAGTAGTTGATAAATTAATATCAAAAACATAAATACCAAGCAGACGTTAAGCTTGTTTTGGCCTTCTTGACTTCCTCAAGATAGATAGGCGATTCTGCTTCCAATGTCGATCACACCACAATGAAAGCGGTTTCCTTCCTTAGACACTCCACCTTTAGGTTTCATTGCAGCCTTTCCTTTGCGGGCTTGGGCTTACCTTTGCCCTTGGGCTTTATCGAACTTTGGCCTTTTCCTTGCCCTTGTTGTTACGGACCATCGGTATGGGCTTGGGTCCAACCTTTTCATGTTACCTTGAGATTCAGTAACATCTTGAGCAAGCTGTGGCGAGTTTTGTCAATTTCATTCATATTGAAATTAAGGACAAAGCGCTATAGCTATCCGGCAACGATTGCAGAATAACATCAGTGGCCAACTCTTGGCCCAATGGAAAACCAAGCTTAGACAGACTTTCAATATAGCCAATCATCTTAAGGACATGAGGACCTATTGGGCTTCCTTCAGCCAACTTACATTGGAATAGGGCTTTAGAGATATCGAACCTCTCTTGCTGTGCTTGCCCCTGAAAAAGTTCTTTTAGATGCTCAATCATATCATAAGCAACCATGTCCTCATGTTGCTTCTGAAGCTCAGGATTCATAGTGGCAAGCATAAGACATCCAACATCTACCATGTCATTGGGATACTTCTTGTAAGCATCTCTATCAATTCTCGAGGCATTAATAGGTGGTTCATTAGGAAGTGGTTGTTCAATGACATACAATTTCATTCTTGTTTGAGGACAATCCTCAAGTTCTGGAACCGATCAAGAAAATTCAAACCATTCAATTTGTCCTTCTCAAGGACCGATCGCAATGAGAGTGTGCTAGTATTTGCGACCATAATATATCTACAACAATTAAATATGCGTATGAGTAAATTTACCAAGTTTATATCAATCAATAAAAAGACTTTATTAAATGATGATCCCACTATTTTATTTCAAAATTAATAACCCCCATATATTAATTTCGGAAAAACTTTCTCCAAAAGTATTTCTAGTGGGTTAAGGATCCATATTTCACCTCCTCGTAAGTCAGCTTTGACTTTACTCTCAAGACTATGGTTATTTAGGTAAGCAACCTTTGCTAATTACATCATATGTAACTCCTAATATTTGGTGAACAACTCTTGTTCTAATCATCTTATGATTTATCCAATTTAATTGCCTCTAGGTTTCTAATCCTATTAGAGTAACCTAGTTAAGTCATTAACCAATTTTTAACCAGTGAATATCACTTGTTTATTCTTCGCGTTTAACCAAGATAAATACTAGTACTTCGCTTTGGCATAACCTACATAGTATTGATCGAGGCTTTAACGAGGGCAAAATTGGAAGGCCATGTTGACTTAATATTTTAATAGAGGGATTTTATTAAGGATGTTCCATCTCACTAATTATGGTCTACTTTAGTCCATTTAGTCTTTTAATTGTTCTCATCAATTAATTGGGTTTATTATTAAATTTTAATATATAAAATTGACATGCTTTAGACATCCATAGCATCTCATACATGAATAAATAAAGCAATAAATAATTGCAATAGTTATAGCCCATAAACTAAGGTGATTCAACCCAAGCCAATGGGAGAACCAAAAGGAAACCTAAAGGTGTAAGTAGTTTCACAAACTATCAATCCACAATAGTTGTCCCAACTTCCTTCTCATCTGGCCCATAGCAACTCTTGCAAATTACAATATTTAGAAACTCGTTTTACATACGAGGGAGTAAGATGAGAAGAGAAATACAAGAGAATAGTAGTGAGGCACGACACACAGGCCGTATTTATATATATAAAATTACAAACTTTTATCAAATGGGTCATCGGGCTATAACTATACATTTCAAACACCGTGCATGTCAAAAAATAGCATACATAATTCAATGCTTTTTGCTAAGGTGAATTATAAAATATCCTTTCAACATTTTGTGGCCCATCAAGTTTATATATTTCTTTTATTAACAAAACATACTATAACAAGAAAATGGGGTCTGAGGCGGTCGGAGGAAGCGGGCCGGAGCCATCCTCAGATCCCCATCCCCAAAATATGAGAGGGGATGTCACGATAGGAGCCGGGGGTGCGAGGGCAGAGCCCCCACGGTACAAATCGCATACCTCAGTCAAATAAAACCTCACGATTTGATAACTTTTATCAACAGAATCATATTTTTAGGATTTTAATCCTTGAGGTTCATATAGGAACAACCCTTGTTCCACTAGCCAGTTAACCCTTACTAGAAACTGTAAATACCACCGTCACATTATTACAGATTTGTTAATAGTTAACAGTAATAACATAAAATCGAATAGGCCACAACACCATGATTATCATTTAATCAATTGTCGAAAGGAACAGTTATCAGGTTATGCTTAAACGATTTAAACAACCGAAAACATAGTAAAATAAAAGCATGCATCTCATACAATTGCATCACCTCAGTATTTAAACTCAAATCCGTATCACACAAGTGGCTCTGATACCACTGTTGGAACATCGGCACCCCCATGGCGCAGCAAAATAAAATTAATCCTGGCAATCCAAACCATGAATCCATGTGTGAGGAGAGAATCGAGGTGAAATAAAGGTTTCAAAATTACCAAAATTTTAATCTGAGTAGACAGAGACGCCTCGGCAATAAGAGTTCTGATCTACTATCGAACCAAGCCGCAACCTTTACGATGTCGGCCCCTACGTAATCCACCTGGTTTGACTATGAACGGCAAAAATCTCCAAAAATTATTTTCAGAGGTTTTATTTGCTTGACGGCTGCTAGACTTTTTCTAAGCAAATTCTTAGGGTTTGTCTTCACTTATTACCTTTTATAATCGGTATTTTATTTATGAATTATAAAATTAAATAAATATAATAATGTTTTAACCGAAAATTATAATTACATTAATTATACCCAAAAGTTATAATTACATTAATTATAACATGGATTTCGATAAACTATATTTATTTAAATTTATATACTGAACCAAATTCATATATTATTTCTCATTATGTGTACAACATCCTTGTACATATAATATATTCAATATTTGATTGCCTAATTAAATTAATTCTTTAATTAATTTAATTCATGTGATAATCAAACACAATACCAACTATGTTTCATTCCGTTCGTTTCAACCATAGGGTGTGACCCTGTAGGTTCTTGTAACGTTAGTAGTAATACTAGAACGATTCTAACGTCACAAACAATGAGTGGCATCTAGCAATGCATCATTGCTACCTAAGTTACAAGAAGTCATGATTCGACATAACTTTTTTTTAATAACTTTTCATGCATTAATCCTTAATTCCTTTATCTCTGGAATAGATACAAGTCATGGAATAGTCACACTTGTATAGTCCATCCCATGTTTCTTGATATCTTGAGTAGACTATGATATACAAATTAGTATGACATCTCATGTCAACTTATTTGAGCATGGCCATGCATTTCTAGTCTCACTCAATCAAGTGGCCTAAGATATTACTCCCATTATGTGGGAGGGACTTATCTATATTGGTCAACAATATCCCTCTACATAGATTGTGGTATATCCAACATCGACCTTTATAGAACAACCGATTCTGATGTACGTTTGATTGTATCAAAATATCGACTCACGATGTTGGGATAATGATTATCTCAAGTCTAAGGATCATATACATATTAATCACTATGAGTAATGTTGTAACAATTACATAATAATCCAAGAAACATACTCATAGCGGGTGGGTCCAATATGTTGTTCTCTAACACACATATTCATGCATTGATTTTGACACTCCATATCAATGACAACTCTTTATCATCAATCAACTACATGTTAGTCTTAATGCATTATTGTTGTCCTAGTCAACAATAATACTTGACTAAGGATATTTTAAGAATAATCATATTATTCTCGGGACATTATTATAAAACAGTTTATTTGTACACACAGAAGGAAAAACTGAAATAATAATGATAATGCTTTATATTAATAAACATGGTAAATCAAGTATGTTATTACAACCATCTCACGATTGATCTTTGGGCATACTCTTACAACAACTCCATCTAGAAAGAATGGAATGCCATGCCTCTATTCTCTTCTCTCTATGAATAAGAAGTTTGGAAGTAACTTGCACAACATCATATACTCCAACCATAAAAAAAAAGCCTTTTCATGTGAAGGTTTTCCCAACATCTTATTCACGCAACTTTCCCAACCTTGAATAGGTTGAAAATTTGAGCCAAACTTGGTCAGCAAAAGTGGGAATTCTTCACACTCAAATCTAAAATTCATAATAGTGTTAGTCGATATTTTAAATATGTTACTCGAACAGTCTTTGAAGGTAATACTTAGCCAAGAATAACTGGTAGGAGGAGTTGGATAAGTAGACATTTCGTTCTTATGCATGCCTTCCCAAATTCTCCCCCTTCGTTTATTATCATATTGAACCAATTTTCAGGAATGGAAGGTGATAGACCATATTTTTCAGTGCGAGTTTGGAATTTTTTTTTTCTAGGAGGAGCTATCGAACCATTAAAAATATTTTTCCTCTTATAATTGATATTCTCCATTATTAAAAAAAATAAGTACCAGTAGAATACAATTGTATTACACTTTAAAAATATGATTGGAAAATAGATGTATATGTATAATTTTTAAAAATAAATTCCTTTCTTGAAAGTTTCTTAAGAAAATTTATAAAAACAATAACATTCTAATTGTATTCTTTTAATAATTAAAGATGTAGCGACTTTATATAATTGTAAATAATTTTCTTATTACGTTTTGAAATATATATAATATTTGAGGTAATCGTTTTGAAGTATTTATTTGATAAAAATATTTTTATAAAATATTTGATATGTTCTAAAGTAATTTACTTGATTCAATCTTCTTCAACTTTCGAAAAGATCTTGAATAATACTGCACTATAAACTTGAAAAACTTGAAATTTGGAGAGAACTCAAGTCTTAAAATCTGTAGTTTGCTTTATAAACCCTAAAGTATGAAAAGCTTTTAATGTTTAATATCTTCTTCTTCTTCTTTTAAATTAAAGATTGAACGGTAATTGTTATCCTTGAACACAATGTGTATATTAATTTGTGTAGACTACAATTTTGTAAGGTTTTTTAAGCCGCCTATGTATATTCAATATGTTTATTATTTTGATAAATACGATTTTTTTCAGGAAACACTATGCTAGATTGTTCTCAAATTTTTAGGGAAACACTATTGTAAATTATTTTCACTTTTTTAAGGAAACACTACAAAAGGTTATTCTAGAAACACAATGCTTGGGTGTCCTACTTTTTTAGGGAAACACTATGGCATATTATTCCAGAAATACTATATTTAGTTGTTCCCACTTTCTTAGGGGAACGTTATAAGTTGTTTCTTATTAATTTGGTAAAACAACATAACTAGTGATTATGGAAATACTTTGCTTAATTGTTCTCACTTTTTTTTTTTTTTTGAATACCAATAGTTATTCCCAAATTTTTAAGGAAGAGCAAGACATGTTGCTCTTCTCAAATTTTTCGGAACAACTTTTGCCTACTCTTCCCATTATTATTATTATTATTATTATTATTATTATTATTATTATTATTATTATTATTATTAAATATTGTAACACCCCTTACCCATATTCAACTCTGGAACCAAGTACGGGGCATTACCGGACTTGACTTTCTTGAACATTCAACTTTTGGCTATAAAATTCCGTTCCAATTTTAAATTCGTAACATCCCTATTATGGGTCTACGAGACCCTTTTCATATACTCGAGATGCTGAGGGACCAAACCGAAACTTTTAAACACTTTAAAAATTTTGACATAAAACTGGCTACACGCCCGTGTGACATATCACACACCCGTGCTCTATGCCAATGTAGAATTATTTTCTTTTCGAACCTATAGGGGTTTTCACACGACCGGATACACGCCCGTGTTCTTGGACCATGTGCTCCACACAGCCTAAACACGTTCGTGTCCTCGCCCATGTGTAAAAACCTGGGTATTCTGTTTGTGACATCAGCAACCTCATAAGGGTCACACGACCTAGGCACACGCCCGTGTGCCTAGCCCGTGGCCAACACTAACTTGCAACACTAACATGCAGGTGACACACGGCCAAGTCACATGCCCATGGGACTGACCATGTGTCACACACGGTCTAGACACACTCCTGTGTGTCTACCTGTGTGGACAATTCAAGGCTATTTTCCAAGCTATTTAGCCACCCTTACTTGCATACATTCACACATCATCGCATAACATTCTCATATCATCAATTATAACTATTGAATTATCACATTTGAATCATGAAAATCAAACTATCTTCCCATATACGAGGGAGAATTATTACTAGCACCACTACAATCGACCTGAGCCATCATCCATGGCTTCACACAACCAAACCATAAACTCTTTTAGGCCAACACATTTGGCTACTTTAACTATGACTTAATTCAACCAAAATAAGATCCCTATACATTTCATATCTCAAGAAGACTTGAAACCTTATACCCAAGTGACTGATCGATAGTGTGAAAGCATCTCTGGCGATTTCAACCCGAGCTAGTTAAGTTAACCTATAAGAGATAGGAAAGGAAGAGGAGTAAGCAATAACGCTTAGTAATTTCATATGCAAATGATAAGAAACTATTGACATTTATTTATTATACTCAACCACAAGGTAATATAATGAGATTTTCACTTAAGCTTATGAATACCCATTCAATCATTCATAATGCTTACTCATTCTAAACTTTCACCTGACTCAGACTCATATCATAAAACATTGTTCATCTTTACTTTCATTTATACCCTGCATTTATCACCACAAAGCCACATGCAAATTTCACTTAGTCAAGTTTCTCTATATCACCCCGAAATAATAATACATACTTGGTGGTTTTGCACACAGCCCACCATTCAATAATTAATAAGGTGGTATCGTACATAGCCCACCATTAATACTAAGCATGATGGTATCGCACACAGCCCATTGATAACAAATAATAAGGTGGTATCGCACACAGCCCATCGCTAACAATTAATAAGGTGGTATTGCACACAGCCCATAATTGATAATATTCACGGATATTTATCCACATACATTCTCCTATTTCAAATGTTCATCCGGGAATATCCTCACACACTATCATTCTTAAATAGATTTCTACAATAATCATTTGCATTCATGTAATGCATTAATAAATATAACATATGCAATCAGGGAGCATCGTTTACACATAACTCACCATGGTTTCCTCATATACCGAATTCACCTCAAGTGAGTTCTAGGCACATACTTGTACCTCTTATGGCATAACCACATACTTCCTCATTTTCAACATACCTGTTGAATCATTCACAATGCTAAAGAATACTCTTGAGTCTCATACATATAGTATCATATCAACATCATACCTCCAATAAGGTTTTACATGAAATATCATATCGATGTCATGTCCCTGACATGGTCTTATACGAAACCTTACACCAAGGCCATATTCCAAATATGGTCTTACATGGGACCTTAACCATTATAGTATCATGATATTTGCATTCCCTCTATTCTTAGATTTAATTAAAGACTTTCAATTCTTGACATCTCGTCAAAATGTATTTAATATATTCATAGAGTTAATATACAATTTATGCAACATCGAAATATTAAATACATCACTTCTAGTTGCATTATTAGCACACGAACTTACCTCGATATTGAAAAGGGTAGAAAGGGACCTATTTGTCCACATTTCTCTTTTCTCCCGTTCTAGGTCCAAATCTCATTTTATTTTATCTAGAAAAAATAAAATTTACTCATTCAATTATTTTATAATCATAATACATCATAATATCTACTTAGGCAAAAATTACCATTTTGCCCGTGTACTATGGCAAAATTACTATTTTGCCCCTAGGCTCGTAAATCATTTTTCATCACATTTTCTCATTAAACAAGCCTAGATGAACATTTATTTATCTTACAACTACTCATAATTCCAACTATTTTATGCATTTATTACACAATTTCAACTTTTACAACTTAGTCCCATTTAGGTGTTTTCATGGTAACACCTTTCACAAAAGTTGTTCCTTGACTCCCTATCATCCATTTTCTTCTATAAAAACTTAGCAAACAACATAAACTCTCTCATGGGAAGTCCCTAGACTTTCAATAATATTGCAAATTAGTCCCCTCATTGATAGCTTAAGCTTTGGGGGTTCCAAAAGTACAAAAATTATCAACTAAAACCACCAAAATCACTTACTTGTGTGAGGATAAGTTGCTGAAATTTTAAAGATTTCAAAACCCCTATTTTTCTTGCTATTTTAGGTGGAGGAAGATGAGTAAAAAGATGGATATCATCTTTTCTTTATTTTATTATAAAAATAAAATTTTATAACCAATTTCACCTAACAATATGACAAAGTCAATTCTTTGTCCCTTATGGTCATCCACCTCTTAAAATAAGGCCTAATTGCACATTAGGGACCTCCCATTAATATTCCTTAGCTATTTTTCACCTCTAGCAAATAAAATAGAACTTTCGCACTTAATGCGATTTAGTCTTTTTTTTTTGCGATTAAGCATGAAATCGCTAAAATTAAAACACCAAAATTTTCATGCGCCTTTATAATCATGCTATAATCCATAAAATAAAATTAAAATAATTTTCTCTGACCCTGAATTAGTGGTCTCGAGACCACAGTTCCGACTAGCCCCTAAATCAAGCTGTTACAAATATAGCTTGTTATTCTAAAATTTTTATGTCTTTGCTTTTATACATGAACTTTTTTCTTCCTTTCTCTTCCCTCATAAAAAAAAATTCATGTTAGGGGCAACAAAGTGGGAAATTCAACATTTTCTTTTCTTTTTCTACATAACATGAATTTTATTTTTATAAGCATATAATTGTTTTATTTATTTATTTTTACTACATTCTTCTTGCATGATAACTTCTACTAAGAATTTGCCCCTAAATCAAGCTGTTACAAATATAGCTTGTTAGTCTAAAATTTTTATGTCTTTGCTTTTATACATGAACTTTTTTCTTCCTTTCTCTTCCCTCATAAAAAAAATTCATGTTAGGGGCAACAAAGTGGGAAATTCAACATTTTCTTTTCTTTTTCTTCATAACATGAATTTTATTTTTATAAGCATATAATTGTTTTATTTATTTATTTTCACTACATTCTTCTTGCATGATAACTTCTACTAAGAATTTTGATGTAGGGGGCAAAATGTAGATACTCAATTTTGGTTACTAACATTTTATCTATTCCTTGAAATAAAGAATATTATAATTTAAGAAATTTGTAACACCCCTTACCTGTATTCTACGCCAGAACCGGGTACGAGGCGTTACCGTAACTCACTCACATGGTCATACATATTTGAGCAATCAAATTTCATTCTAAAATTAAAACCTTTCCATACACAACTCTAACAACCTTATAATGGACCTATGAGGCCCTAAACATACTTCCAAAAGGTTTCAAAAATAATTTGGAAACTTTTATGCACTTAGGAAAAATTTACTTGAACAGGGGCCACACGCCCATGTGGAGGGAATGACACGCCCATGTCCCATCTCACACGCCCGTGTTCGACACCTGTGGTCGACACTAACTTGTATCACACGGCCTAGCACACGCCTATATGGCTAGCCAGTGGTCGCCTCTGACTTAATCCACACGGCTTGTCGCACGCCCGTGTGCTACAACCGTGTTGCGATTTAAATTCCAAATTCAAGGTGCAGACTTTACATGGCCTAGGCACACGCCCATGTCTGTGGCCGTGCCTTCCACATGGATGAGACACACGGCCATGTCTCCACCCGTGTGCTTACTACAAAGCTTACTAACTTGGAAAAACTAATATATAGGGGACACACGGCCTGGTCACACACCATGGGCTGACCGTGTGTCACACACGGCCTAGACACACGCCCATGTGCCTACCTGTGTGGACAAGAACAAGGCTATTTGCCAAGCTATTTTCACCACCCTAACTCATATAACATAAATTCATCCATCCAATTCACTAAACAATTAAAATTTTTGCAATACACACCTCCATAAATAACTTCATCTTTTCATATATAAAAATGAGCCATCAACTATGGCTATATAAAAAAAATTCATTTTTAAACGGTCCAACACACTCTTGCCCAAAATAACAACAATTTATCTAGTCTAGCCCCTATACATGCCATACTCAAAACACTAAGTCTAGATATACCGAGAGAAGCTGATAGTGTGGGTGATCCTCTAATTATCTTCGTATCCCGACCTGGCTCTTTGACTCTATAAAACAAGGGAAAGGAAAAAGAGGAGTAAGCTTTAAGCTTAGTACGTTTACATGTAAATAAATAACATCATAGTATGTGCTAAATAATAACCAACATTACATACTAAATAAGGACAATCTGCATTCATAATCATGCTTACTAATTTTCTCCCTTACTACATTCTAACAATATCACAAGCTTAATGCTCACATACATTAACATGAATCCCTGCACTTAACACCACAAAGTCACACGATACGACACATCATAGTTTCTCAATAAACAATTCATAATACCAATTACTTGGTGGTTTCGCACTTAGCCCACCATCAAATTTTAATAGGGTGGTATCGCACATAGCCCACCAAATGATAATATAAACAATGGTAACGCACACAGCCTGATAAATCGTAATATATACATATTTTAATCCCACATGTGGCATACTTTTGGATGATTTATCCCTTGAATTGTGGAATTTGATGCTCCTAATCCTTTAATTTCATGTTTTATCCTTAGGAGAGCATAGGAAGATGAAAAGAATGAAAAACGGGCCAAAAACAGAGAAAATGGGCTAAAGTAAGAAATCAACACGGCCTGGAGTTCACCACACGGGTAAACCACACGACCGTGCCACTTTAGCAGACTTAAACACGACCCTGGGCTCAATTCACATGGGCATTTCACACGGGCATGTCCCTACCATGACCTGTTTCAATTCCACTCGGAATAGGACACTTGTGGGCCAAGTAAGGCATCCTGAAACCCTATATAAACACCCTAGAGGGCAACCTAAAAGGGGAGTTCGACAGAAGGCTTCTGTCAGGGCCGTTGATGAGGAGCGAAGCTAGAGAGAGCTGAATATAGGGAATTCCTCGAAGAATGCCAGTTGATCCATCTCAAAAGCTGGAGTCACACTCAAGGCTGAGGATTTTCCTTTCAAATTCCTTCAGGGGGTTTTAGGGTGTTTCTTTATGTTTTGTTATTTAATTTCTTCTGAGATGCATTCTTTTATAAACATGAACTAAATCCCTCAAATACCTGAGGGGGATGAAACCTAAGACGGATCTTGTTATTATTTTTTGAACTGTATGATAAATACTTGGTTTGTTCTTAATTATGTGTTCTTAATTCTTGCTTTAATATTTCAGGATATTGATTCAAGTATTGATGTGCTTATTCAGAGGAGAAAAGTCCCTATTTAAGAGTAGATCTAGCATAATTAAGCGGAGTTGATCGCACTCGTAGAGATAGGACGATGAAAATTTGTCAGATTAGGGTCAAACCTAATATGGGAGTCCATAAATCGAGTTAATGCAACACTATGGGTTTTGAAACACCCCACACTCGGCCCACGAGCCTGAATCGGATCTAGTTTATTCCTTAAGTTAATCGGTTTTCAAGTTCTTTGTTATTTAGACAAAATTTGTATAATTTTTGGAAAAATGTTGTTGTGGATTGGGCTCAGATTTGGAACACATTTAATCTATTTGAAAATCAAATTTTTATTAAGGTGACAAAATAATTTTTAAGGTTTATAAAAAATATATATATCTTAAACTTTAGTCTTAAAAAGTTCATAACGTAATAATTAAGAGTAAAGCAAAATAAGAAAATCCACTTGGGCCTTATGGCCTTATTACATCAAGTAAAACCCAAAATAAAATTAAAGGTACTAAAAAGAAATAAAGTCCAAATTAAATAAAATCTTCAAATGAAGCATGGCCACCTCAAGGTCTACCGTCCCGGTCAGCCACTATTCATCACCTGGAAAAAAAAGTCCCACAATAGGGTGAGTCAATAGACTCAATGTGTACACAATACTAACATTCAACAGATCAAGCATACATGTTCATATTCATATAAAATGATGATGCAACCCAAACCCAAGCCTATTTGACCATCCGCTACACACCACCCGTATTCGCGGTCCACACCGTGGGACTACTAAGTCAACCTCCATCCACTACACACCATCAAGGCGATCATTGCAATCGGCGTGCTCATCGCCCATATAATTTGTGTCATTAGACACCATATTCAAATAATGTAACCAAAGTTACCAAATTCAGATAATGTAACCGGAGTTACCATATTCAAATTTTGTGAACGTAGTCACCATATTCCGTTGGTGAGACCAAAGTCAACACCTTCTTCCCCTTTCACATAGATCCCGAATGCCCCATAAATTTTATATCATGCATAACATACTTAATTCTCATTCATGTTACTATTCATAGGTTCAAAATATATCATATTCGTAATCCTATCAGAAGTAGGAAACGTACCTGGGTACTCTTACCACATCTGGGGTACTTAGCCACATTCACATTCTTATGCATATTCATATATTAATAGGTTCCTTGAGATCTCAAAAATCCCGATCTAACTTTAGATCTGTTAATTCCTATATTCGGCCCATCATATAAAACACATTAATAACCTTTTCGCTTTTAAAACCAAATCCTAATAGGAATGGTATTACTAATACTTACCTTGCTTTCCGATTTGATTGATCAAGTTCCAAAATTGCTAGTATCCCTTTTCCTTGAAATCGGCTAACACTAAATCATGTAACCATGTGAGTTTAGGCTTTTGAAATAATGAAAATAATTCCAAATATCAAAAATAAGCCTTGGCGAATATCACTTACCATACAAATTCCAAATCAAGAGGATTCCTTTATATGCTGTCGAAATCCCTATAACTTCATGTTAGATTAAATCTAACTTTGAAAACATGAATCATCACCCTTAACCGAATATTCATACATTTTACCTTAGATCCTCGATTTCCGAAAGATTCCCCTTGTATTCGACGGTTGTAAAAGATCACGAGAGATCCTTGCAAATTGACCATGAACAAGAATAGGATTAGACCCTTCTCTTTCGGCAAAATAGAAAAGAAAAGGATTTGAATAATGCTTAACCTTACCTTTAATGCCTTTAATCGATTGCTTCCTTGCCTAGAGTCACAGAGATTCGGCTATGGAGTTTTAATCAGAGATCAAAAGAAAAGGTTTTGGCTTGACAGATGAAAAAGAGAAGAAGAAAAGATGAAAAGAAAATTGACGAGAGGGAGTTTTGCTATGGAATTTTCGGCAAAGCCTAGAAAAGATGAGAGAATAGCCTAAATTCTCCTCCTTTAGCCGAAATTGCTAGGCCAAGAGTCCTTGACTTGGCCACCAATCTTCCTTGTGATAATATTATCTCTTTTATTTAAAATAAAAGCCTTTAATCCATCAATTATCTCCTCAAATAATCCAATTAAAGAAAATCCTTTATTTATCACTTATTATTCACATATTTATGCAAATAAAACACCTCCTTTTCTAGAAACCAGGTCAGTCCATCTCAACTTACGGAAGCAAAAATAAAACTTATTTATTTGCTTTTCAAGTGACTCAAACTCAGCCTATTTCCCTGTGATGTGACGTCATTTCCATAGGCCCTAAGTGGCATCTTGAGCCACTTTTCCAAGCTTTGTGTGTCAAAATTTTCCAACTTTTTCTTTTAAGGCCCTCTTGCCCTTATTTCCTATTTTGGACTTTAAAATTTGACATTCCTGCATCATTTCTAAGTTTCCTAAAATTTTCGATCGGCTCAGTAAACTTGCCATTTTCTTACATTTTCAAGTTTCCAGAAATGTTTACTTTCCATTTTTGAATCATTTCCAAAAATGTTCAGGTTTCCAAAAATGTTCAGGTCTCCAAAATGTTCAAGTGTTTCCAAAATGTTCAAGTTTCCAAAAATGTTCGTTTCTATTTTCATTTCCATTTCCATTTCCATTTCTAGGTTTCCAAAAGTATCAAAAATTTATTCTTAGTGCTTAAACTTGTCATTTCATACAATTAAACTGAAAATGCATAGGCCCTTTTCAGGATGTTACAGGTTTTAATTAGAAAGAGATTTCAATTAATCAACCTAGGGTTAGACATTAATAGCCTCAAAAGAGGTATTAATATAAATTAGGGAATCCTACGGATCAAGTCAAGTGAATAAATCGTCTAGTTTAGAGTAAAATAACAAGTGAAATCTAGGTGGATTCTTCCTCGGGTATTGTCTTAATCAATTGGTTTTCTCAAAAGTATTTTCCCAATTCATTCTCTGTGTCTTCGCATCCTTAGTTTAGGAATTAGTTAGATAAACATCAATCCTCTTTATTTTAGGCTAGATAATAAAAAGAAAGTCAGTACTAGTAATTTTGGTTATGTTGGGCTCGACATTTCGATCTTGCCACTAAGCTATACTACTGTTCGATAGGTGCACTTCTCTCCATCGTGGTGATAGTTAGTTTTTAGGCTCGATTATTCATTATATAGATATTAAAACTCTCAGACATGATTATAGGCCATCGTAGTTAAGTAATAAGGTGGTACCGCACTTAGCCCACCGTCAAGAATTGTTATTTCACATTTACATCTCTATTTCATTATTCATACAAAAATTATTCAATAATTACCAAAATTCAATCCACTTGAATCATACATGTTCCCAATCATTCCATGCACCAATTAGTAACAACAATGTGTATATAAAATGCATCGTTTAACTAGCGGTTTAATGCGGAACCTTGCCTTTTCCCCGGTCAAGGTTAATTCTGCGCTCTTCTTGATCTATAACAATAAAATTCACTCATTTAGGACATTTATGATCATAATGCATCAAAATCTATAATTAGGCAAAAATGACCATTTTACCCTTTTCTTTTGGCAAAATTGCGATTTTGCCCTTAGGCTCGTAAATCATTTTTCAACACATTTTCTCATTAGACAAGCCTAGCTAAAATTTATTTCCCTTACAACTGCTCACAATTCTAACTATTTCATGCATTCATGACACAATTTCAATCTTTGTATTCTAGTCCTAATTAGGTGTTTTCATGCTAACACATTTCACAAAAGTTGTTTCTCATCTCCCTAACATTCATTTTCTTCCATAAAAACTCAGCTAACAACATAAATACTCTCATGGAAAGTCCTTAGACTTTCAACCATATCACAAATTTTCCCCCTCATTAGCTAGCTTAAGCTTCGATGACTCCAAAAGTGCAAAAATTATCAAATAACGCTATCAAAATCACTTACTTGTAGGGAGATAACTTGGCTGAAATTTTAAAGCATTCAAAACCCTTCTAAGCTTGAAATATTTGGTGGAGATGAAGAGTGAATAGTGAAAGATGATAGCTTTTCTTTTTACCATATTTTATTCATCTTTTCTCACCTAAATTCACCCAATTTTGACTACAATTAATGCTCTCATCCCCTTTGCTATCTATGGCCGGCCAACACATTCTCTAGGGCATAATTGCACTTTAAGGACCTCCAATTTAGTAATCTATGGCTATTGGACACCTCTACCTTGAAAAATAAAACTTTCGCACTTTATGCGATTTAGTCATTTTTCACAATTAAGCATGTTATCGCTCAAATTAAAGCACATAAATTTTTACATAGCCATATATTAATACCGTAACACATAAAATAACATCAAAATAATTTTCTTCAACCTCGGTTTAGTGGTCTCAAAACCACTGTTCAGACTAGCCCCAAAATCGGGCTGTTACAAAATTGTACTACCAAGTGTATCTCTTACAGAGAAACAACTTTTGTTTAGAATAGTTGTTGTTCAAAAAATTGTTATTCAAGAATAACTATATCCAAAATAGCTATGTTCAGAAGGCTTTAGTTAGAACAACTGTCGTCCAGTGTAATTTTTATTTGGGAACAACTCCTGTTTAGAATAAATAAAGTTTGAAAGAACTCTTGTTTAGAATAATGATGTTTCAGCAATAACTATTTTTAGATCCATTATTGTTTCAAACAACTTATATTTAGAACAATTGTATTTTTCCAAAAGAACCATTATTCAAGAAAAACATCACCACATAACAATTCTTATTTGAAACAGCATTTACATTGAAAACATTACCATTGTCCTACGTTTCAAGAGATATTCTTTGAAAGATGTTTCACATGTTACCACATCATTAAAGTAGAAGAAATGAAAGTAACCTCGAAATATGATAGGGTTCTTAGGTTATCTTTACTCTTGAGATATTCCAAAGAGCTTAGCTTGATAGATCGGATATGGAGGTAGTTAACAGCTTTTCTTCTTAAAATTTTCATGTAACACTAAGTTCTTTTCTCTCCTTTCAAAAACATAGTGAATTCTTCTTCACTATTCATGTCACCAACAAAACCTTTCACAACTAGTGAAAGAACTTTTGATAGTTTCAGCTTTTTGAATTCTTAAAGGATTTTCTTTAAAATTCTCTCAATTTACTATTTTGTTAAGCCTGATCGGCAGCCGTATTTCTCTTTTTTATTGAAGAGATGCCACTGAATAACTATCAGTGGCAAGTTATAAGGACAAAGCCGACAAAAGCTGCTAGTGTTTTCAACCTTGATGCAGTCACTATGCTATCAAACCTGGTAGAGCTTTTGAGTTAAAAGATTGATGGTTTGTGTAGTTCTTTGCAGGTACATCCAGTAATGCAGTGTGATATAAGTGGAGGAGGGATGAGCAATACAGAATATCCACCTTACAACCCGAGTGCTAAAAACGAACAAGTTCACTATATGGGTAATAATTCTAGACCTCAAAATAACCCTTATAGTAATACTTACAATCCAGGTTGGAGGAACCACCCCAATTTCTCATGGGGTGGTCAAGGAAATCAAAGACAACAACCTCCTCCAGGCTTCCAACAATAACCCTTCCCACAGGAGAAAAAGCCGAACCTGGAAGAGATGCTTACGAAATTTATCGCGGTGTTAGAAACACGCTTCCAGAACACCGAAACAACTGTCAAAAACTAGAAAGCATCGATTCAAGGGATCGAAAACCAACTAGGTCATCTTGCTAAGCTGATCTCAGAATGACCACAAGGTAGCTTGCCAAGCAACACCGAACCTAACCCAAGGGAGCAACTTCACGCCATCATAGCATGCGATGAAGAAGGGTTAGAGGAATCTGAATCTGAACCAAGGCAAGAACCTGTGGTCAATAAAGGTAAGGTTGAGGTAAGCCACGATACACAGAAACCTATCATTAAAGAATACCGTGTGCCATACCCCAATGTGCCAAAGACAGACCGTACAGATGAATAATTCGATAAATTTCTCAAACTTCTAAAGAAATTACATATTAGCTTACCGTTTCTTGAAGCTCTTTCACAGATGCCCAATTCAAGGAAATTTTGAAAATAGCTTCTGACAAACAAACAGAGGTTATATGATAAGTCGCATCTAGAGCTAAATGTAGTGTGCTCAGCAATTTTACAAAATAAACTACCACGAAAGTTAAAAGATCCAGGGAGTTTTAAAATTTCGTGCTTAATTGGTAGCTTATCTGTTAATAACACCTTAGCTGATCTAGGGGCGAGCATAAACGTTATGCCTTATAAAATGTTTAAACAGCTAGGTCTTGGGAAACCCAAACAAACTAGGATGAGCATTCAATTAGCTGGTAAAACTATTAGAATTCCTAGAGGTATAATTGAAAATGTACTTGTGAAAATTGATAAATTTATATTCCTAGTAGACTTTGTCATTTTAGACATGGATGAGGACAATAATATTCCTTTAGTTTTAGGAAGACTCTTTTTAGCAACTACTAGAACTAAAATTGATGCTGGTACAGGAGAACTTATACTTCGTGTAGGTGACGAGAAGATCACTCTTCAAGCTCTTGACTCGGCTAGGACATCAAGTAATAAAGGTGAGAACATAAATTCTATTAATGACCATTTGGTTAAACCTTCTTTTCAGGAAGCACCACGGAACTACACAACTGAGCCAAATCCTAGACCTCATGCCAACAAGGAAATAACTCATGAGGAACGGAGGCTTTAGATCGATGAACTAGACGAGTGGAAGATGCATTTCAAAGAGAAACTAGGAACACACGAAGCAAAACCGAGGCAACACCATAAGCCAAACCAATTTAAGATCGGAGATTAGGTATTGTTGAATAAAATAGACCCTCGGATTGCCACTTCAGACCTTGATACAAACGAAGAAATCCCTTTTGAGGTACTGAATATCTTCCCATATGGAGCAGTCGAGGTAACTAATCCTAAATTCGGCACTTTTAAGGTAAACACGACTCGACTCGAACTATATAATGATCATAAAACTGATAGCAGGGGAGAGGAGTTTCAACTCCTCAAACCACCATGAATGTGCGAATGAGAGGCAAGTCTAGCTTAAGACTTTAAACGAGCATTTCTTAGGACGCAACCCAAACACTAACCCCATTAATTTTCATATTTTTATTTTTTCTTCTAACTACAAAATAACCAAATTAATGAAACATAGGTTTCCCTACCACACGGCCTTACACACGGGTGTGGTCGTGGCCGTGCGGACACCACAAATTTACACACCGGCGTGGCAGAGATCGTATGAACCAAGGACAAAAAATCTCAAAACCACGAGTGGTGATAAAATTACACAACCGTGCGATATGACCGTGGTCGACACTGATTTATCAACATGGGCGTAGTGACCACTACACGGGCATGAGAGAAACGAACGAAGCACAACACGACTATGCGATACGGCTGTGTAACCCAACACCCCCATGGTACACGAGCGTGGGTAGCAACCAGATCCCTGACTCTATTTAAAACCCCCTTGTTCTCACCTTCTCCCCAAATTCTTTTTCAACTACCACACCCCTCTTCCTTTCTATTACCTTTATCCTTCCATTTTCCTCTTCCCTTTCCTCATTCTTCCTCAAAACCACCATCTCCATGTCGAAGAAGTGAAAGGACCCTAGCAGATCTCCCATCTGAGACCAATCTCCATAAGTTCATGCCAGCCGCTTCATTACCTCGACAAGACAAGGACCTTTGAGTCCATCTATTTTTCCTTTTCGTTTCTCTTCTCCTTTATTTTCCTTCTCTTTATCTTTATTGTGCTTAATTTATATTATAATATTTTGTTTTCCTTGATTTTGGTTCAAAAGGCTGCTAGGGAATCACCACACCACGAATCTAGTATCCACCTCCACCGGAATACCCTCCTCTAACTCGGCCCGAATTTCCCCCGTTTCTTCTCTTTGACTCCATCCAAAATTCAGGAAGTTTCACTTCTCTCCCTCTCTTATGATTTCTAACTATATTGTTATCATACATCTTTGTACATTGAGGGCATTGTACATCTTAAGTATGGGGGTGAATTTTATTCAGAAAAGTTCCTAACTTTTTGCATTATTCTCAATTCCCTGAATTTTGTCTTTTCTTTCTCATATCAATATTAGAACAAATTCTGATTGATGTATGATTTTTATTGATATGTCTTGAATTAAAACATAAGCAGTTGTGCATTAATTGTTTAAACTTGAAGGTTTTAGAGAATCAAGCATGATAAGTTGATTTTTGAAAATTAAAAATTTACTAGGTTGTTTTCCCAAGTTTAAGTATTACCTTGAAGTTTGAAGTTCACAGGGTTGACATCAAAAACCATAATTTCTTTGAGATATTGAGCCTTTGAGAGCATTTTCTTTTCTTGCTCACTTTTATTGTTGCTCTGAGTGAGTCAAGTTTGATTTGTTATTCCAATACTTGCTTTGATTATGCATGTCAAGACCACACTTTTGATTTGATATACTGAGATGATAAAGGCACCTAGGATTTAACCCACTTACTTCCCAAAAGGCCTATCTTCATAATTAACCCCTAGTGAACCCCTTTTATCCTAATAAACCATTCATTGATTTACCCTTAATATTAACCTAAGACTTACTCTTTTTGATTCATTAAGAATTTTTCCTATTGTATGAACCTTTTTATCGAGATTTGATTTGAGAAGTTGTCTAACTATGTATTCCATTTCAGTTGTTAAATTCTTATTATTGTACTTGATTTGTTCTTAAAAAAAATGAAAGTATATTCATTATTAGTTCTATGTTATTTAAGCTTAAGCAAATTATAACACCCCTATCACGTGCCCGATCACCAGATTAGGGTTAAAGGCGTTACCAGACAGATCAAAAACATTTACAGAATTAATCGCACAACCATTCATCAATATCAATCATAATGTCCCTTAAGTAGGTCATCGAGACCATAAGCATGCTTATAAACTAAGTCGGGACTAAATCGAAACACATAAGTAATTTCATAAAAATTTGAAACTTTTCCAACATACGGGGGACACACGGCCGTGGGGGTAGGCCGTGCCTCGCCCACGGCTACATGACACACCCGTGTGTCCTATACTGCCAAAATCAACACTGTCGCCAAGCACGCCGTGTGCTAAGGCCGTGTACTAATAGATCACATACTGCCATTTCTCACACGGCCACCAAGCACACCTGTGTCAAGGCCGTGTGCAATTTAAGCCACATTCTATCAATTTACCTACGGTCTTTGCACGCCCGTGTGCCTCAACCATGTGACATTATAGGCCATTTTACAAGGCCAATATTGTAATATACCGGGTTAAGGGCTATTTTGTTTTGGCATTTGTTTGCATGATTAATGGCGTGCTATGTTGTTGTTTGTGTGTTTTCGGGACTTAGTTGTAGGCTAGGAGTGAGCCTGAGTGGGTGGTGAAATTTTAGTTTTTGGGCTTTAGGGGATAGGAGCTGAAGGAGCTGGGGTTTATAATTAATTTAGGTGAGTTTGTAACACAAGAGATGAGTTGGTGGAGTGGCAAGCATGCGCCACTTAGACCTTGGGTGTGACGTCAAGTGCAAGGGGGGAGGTCTTGTGTTCTAGCTGCGAAAATCCCACCCTTTTTGTTCCATTTTGTGGCTTGAGGAGGAGGAGTTGGTGGTAGTTCAAACTCTACCATGGACTTGGTCAACACATTCAAGCGATGGGTGGAGAGCATAATGTGGAGGAAGACTTGGTCAAAGGGTTTGAATTAGTGGCACTGGGAGTGAATGGGGGAGTTTGGCGGTTGGTGAGAGTTTGGGGAGGAATGTGTGGTAGGTTGGTGTTTGGAGATGCAAATTGCCTTTGGCATGTGTATTTTCGGTCACCAAGTTCTTTTGGTAAGCTATTACATTGTTTAGTCAAAAGCTAACAAAAACTTTCTTCATTTACAATAGCCTAAGCAGAAAAAGAACCTTCCATTTTGCTCCTTGAAAGCCAAACACAAAGCAACCTTATTTGCCAGCGTTGCACTCTTTCTACATCTTGGTGGCCGAGTGTTCTTTTGCATTCTTCTTCTTTTGTCATTTGTGTAAACCAAACCCCAAGCACCATCTTTGCAGAAATTCTACCTTGCTTTTCTCTTTATCATTTGAACAAAGCCGACCCTAGTATCCCTTTTCAACTCTTTTCTCTCTCAAAACTTTGTTAGCCGAAAGTCTTTCCAAAACCTTCTTCTCCATTTCCTATTCCTTTTCAAGAACTCATTGGCCGAATATCCACCCATTTCCTCTCATTTACTCTCTTTTCTTTCACACAAAATCGAAAGCACCCCCTCTATTCATCCATTCATCTTTCTTTCTTTTTCAAAACCTATTAGCCGCACCTTACTACAACCCTTGCTGTTTTCCTTCTTTATTTTTCGTTAAAGCTCTTCTTTTCTTGATCAAGGGTGTTGTCGAACCTATTTCCCTTGATTGGAGTCTTGTACAATCGGTCTACTAAGAAGGTAAGTACTAGGCCGAATGGCCATTTCCCTTTTTTCTCTAGTACTTTGCCGATTTTTGGTATGTGAAGGGCTGATTTCGGTATCGGTTAAAAAGGTGTTAACTTCCTGTTGGTAATCATTTTTCGTATAGGGTCCCTTGGGTTCGAAATCAAGTAAGGAGAGGTTTCTTACTCTGTTAAGCAATCGGTAAGTGGTGGTAAGAATGGGTGTTTGGATCTGATTTCGTTTAGTTTTCTTTACGTTAAGTCATTAGGAGATTAACCGTTATTCTTGTTTTTAGGGTGTGATCGTTTGGTAAAGAAGCATTATTGGTTCGGGTTTGGTTGGAAACCGAACCATTCACAAAGGTAGGGTTTAACGCAACCCTTGGGTTATCTACTTTGTTGGCCGAATGGTATAATGAGTTAGTGTTAACCCTTTGTTGGCCGAATGTAGGATCAGGCTGTTGAGGTGATCAAAAGATTTCGATCGGTTCTTAGGATTTAATCTTCGATATATCAGGTGTGTAAACCAACACACTATCTTAACTAAAATAATGTGATAACCTATCTGTGTAAATGAAACAGTGTGATTGATTATTTCGATACCCATTGAGGTATGGATACGGATTCGGGTAAGTCCATTTCATTATGAGTCATGTGATGATGATGATATCATGATTTTTGATACTTTGAGATGCCATATCAAGCATGTGAGCATAAAAGCATGATTGCACGATTTTGCATTTAACATGATATGTGATTGGGTGATATGAGAGGAGGGGGAGTATGATATCCGTGTCTTTGGGACACTTTGTGTCTTTGGGACACCGGAGGTTTGGCACCTCCGGTGGTTTGGTACCACAATGATATTTTGTGACTTTGGGTCACCAGAGGTTTGGCACCTCGGCGTCGTCGTCGGTGGCTTAGTACCACGATTGGGTTGGCCCCACGATTGATTATCTGAGGATTGACACCGGTGATTTGGTATCACACGATGGGTTGGCCCCATCATCCAATTTGTGACTACGGTCACCGGTGATTTGGTATCACATTGTGTCTTTGGGACACGGAGATTTGGCACCTCATTGCGACTCGTCCACGTGGTTTGGCACCACAGTGGGTTGGCCCCACTTATGAGATATGGGATCGTCGCTAGTGATTTGGTATCACACGATGGGTTGGCCCTATCATTGGATTATTTGTGACTTCGGGTCACCAAGTGGTTTGGTACCACAGTATGGATATCGTGACTTTGGGTCACCAGTGGTTTGGCACCACCAGTGGTTTGGTACCACACGGGGTAGAAAAGGCGATATGGTTGGTTAGGATCGGTGCATTACTTGCATTATTACTGTTATGATATGTGTGTTGGCATGTTATCTGGAAAGGGAATTATACTTGAGTCTTGCGACTCACTCTCTCCTTTGACTTTTCAGTGACACTTAGACGCGGACATGGAGCCGGGATGGACTCGAGGTGCTCATGCCATGCTCAAATAAAGATTTGCTCGGACTTTTATGAAATTTTGGTACTTAAGTTTTTATTACTATTTGGTTTTAGTTGGGTTGTAAATGGCCTTTTTAAGTTATGTTTGTTTATGATTAAAGTGGATTTTTAATATGTCTTAACAAATTAATTGGGCTAAAATGTGCTAAAATTTGGAAAGATAACGATTTCAAAACTACAAAAGCGACATTTTAAACTATACCATCTGCATCGCACTAAGATTTGGAATAACGGAGAACTCAAATGTTTTCTAACTTAAACACGATTTTCACTAAGAGAATGTTTTTGTAACAATAATAAACAACTCAAATTTCTTAACGAGATAAACCTGTTTTGTCTACCCATCGGAGTAAGTTTTTAAAATTTCAGGGTTTTCAAGTACATCATCAAATTTCAATCAACCTATTCAAGTTCTTCTTCAAATACACAACCTAGCGAAATGTTTTTCACCAACTTTTAAACTCAAACCTAAACCTCTCAAAAACCTTTTTCCCCTGTAACATACCAGATTCGGTCGTGGTGTATTGACCGGGTTTGGGGTGTTACATTTGTGGTATCAGAGCCAAGTTCAAAGGCTCAGCTGTGGGCCCGAGGCCCAAAATGTCTTAAAACTATAGTTTTCAAGTATTCTATTTTTAATGGTTTGAAAGGCATGACACCGAGTCACCGGCACCAATCCGCCCAGGTAAGTACCCCGTACTATTGCTTGTGATTTGTTGGATGTAATGTGATGGAATGATTAGTAATAGTAAGACTACCTTAGAGACCTGGCGATAGGACTCGTGGACTCATGAAACGAAACTTCTTTAATAAGCAATATTCATAAGGCTTTACTTTTAAGCGGTGAAATAATGGTCGATACATAAAATTCTTTAATCGAGACGAGATTTAGTCATGAGTACCGAGGTGGGCGTGGTCGTGGGCGTGGTCACAGTAGGATGATGAGTTTTGAGCCGTAGGTTACGAGTCGTGGTTCGAAGAATGAGATCTTGGTTGCGCCACCACCGGAGGTGGTGAGTTCAAAGATCGGGGCGATGACGCTTGATGTCAAGCGATCTTTGCGAGTGTTAGAAAGGGTAGTGGAGTAGGTGGAGGTGTAGGAGCTAGGAAATCATACACGAGCGACTTGCACAAGCAATTTGAATTCTTTCGGGGTGTCTCGGGTGTTGCTCTCAAAGATCTTCGAGTATTGGCTGGAAGCGACGAGCGGATCATGGACGATCTGGACCTAACTTCTTTGAAGAGAAATTAAAGGGGATCGTATCACTTCTCGAGATGAGTCATACCGGTGGTGGCTCCTTTGTTGGAACGGCCATCTGTTGAAGATCGACATGGGACTATTTCGGCCGCTTATCGTAAAAAGTGCGTGGGGGCTAATTAATTAATGAGTAGCGAAAAGCATTTTTGAGGTTAGTTCGAGAGCAAATCCGTGTGCCGGTACGAGGTGAGTTTCTCGGTGAGTCGGTATGCTGGGGTATGGTGGCCCTTGAACATGAGAGGTGCGTTCGTTTGAGGATGGCTGCGAGGACGAATTAAGGTTGATAATTGCGCCCATGAGCGTGAATTCTTGTCCTAGTTGAAAAGGCGAAGGTAGCCGAGGGCATTAAGGAATCTGTGAGGCGGGGGTATGGATAGGAACCACGGGAGGAGTTTTGGATCTTCGGGTCATCGAAATCGCAGAAAAGGGCTAGACCGAGTGGGCGAATCGGTCGGGTAGGTTCGTTCTTTGTTAGGCGAGGGACCGTCCGATGTAACCTGTTGTGGGAAGGCTCATTGGGGAGGATCTTTGGGTGATGGTAGAGGTTTGTTTTGAGTGTGGCTCATTTGGACCACAGTGTGAGGGAATCCGCTGCAAGTTAGCTAGGATTGATCAGAGAATCGGTAATGTCGATCTGAAATAACGGACCACCACCGCAGAGGGCCGAGGTAATGGCGAGGAGGTAATAGTTACGGTTGGCCGTAGAGCACCGCAAGGAGGTGCTTGAGTATACGAGGCTAGGCAGTAGAGGCTAGTGTATCTTCGCGAGGCGCCGAGAGGAGGCGGCCTATCCAACGTCGTTACATGTATGTTTTTAATCTTTGGTTCTCCATTTCTTTGCTTTAATTGATGTGGGTTCAACACATTCATATGTTGCAAGTAGCATAGTAAAGACCATGGATCTAGATTCTAAAATATCTTCTAGGCGGATGTAGTAATAAGCCTCTAGGTCACTTTCGGTAGTGGTAGATAAAGCTGTATAGAGGCGTACCTCTAGAACTCAAGGGGTATCTTCGAGGCTTATTTGATGGAGCTGCCGTTTGGGGAGTTCGATCGGATTCGGGATAGATGGTGGTTAAGTACTAAGCGAAGTTGGATTATGGCTAAGCACATGATTCTCGAAAACTTGACTAAGGGTGATGAGGTAGTTACGATCGGTAATAGGAGGAATTATCTCGTCCAATGTGATATCTCGCTCTGAAAGCGAGAAGATGGTCGAGAAAGGGTCGTGAAGCGTATGTGGTACATGTGTATGCCTTGGAGGCTAAGGAGTCTCTTGTGGAGCAGTTGGACGATTAGGGAATTTGTGGATGTGTTTCTGAGGAGCTTGGGTTTGCCACCGGTCGGGAGGTAGAGTTCGGGATAGATCATTGCCGAGCGCACTAGTGTCCATAGCTCAAATGCAGGATGGCACCTAAAGAGTTAGTGGAGCTTAAGGCTCGAGATCCGGAGTTATTGGACCGAGGCTTTATCGGGCCAAGTATTTCACCATGGAAGCTCCGATACTCTTTGTTAAGAAGAAAGACGGTACTATACTGGATGTGTATAGACTACCGCTAACCCGAATAAGTCGACGATCAAAACAAGTATCCACCGCCTCGGATAGATGACTTGTTTGATCGGTGAAGAAGCGTCGATTTTCTCGAAGATCGACTTAAGGTGCAGGTATCACCGATTAAGGGTGAAGGAGGCGATATCGTAAGGCGGCATTTCGTTTCGGTATGGGCACTTTGAGTTCTTGGTTATGCCGTTTGGATTGACTAACGACCGGCAGACTTTCATGGATCTGATGAATAGGTGTTCCAACCGTATCTAGATCAGTTCATAGTAGTTTTTATCGACGACATCTTGGTATATTCAAGGACCGAGGAGGAACATGATGCGCATTTGCGGGTGGTATTTGATTCTAAGAGAAAATTTCTATCGAAGTTCAAGAATGCGAGTTACGCTCGTGGAGGTGGCGTTCTTGGGTCATGTAGTATCGGTGAGGGATTAGAGTGGACCCCATAAGATAGAGGCCATTTTGGATTGGAAGCCGCCTAAGTCGATGGCGGAGATTCGGAGTTTTCGGGCTTGGCGGGATACTAGAAGATTTGTAGAGGGTTTCTCTTTGATTCTGACCGATGACTAAATTAGTAAGAAAGGGGTTAGTTTATTTGGGTGAGAAGCGGCGGAGAGCTTTGATAAGTTGAAGAAGATTACATTTCAAGCTCGGTTACGATTCAACCCGAGGTGGTAAGGAATTCACGATGTCTTGCGATGCATCACATCTGGGATTAGGTTGTGTGTTGATGCAAGAAGGGAAGGTTGTGGCTTACGATCTCGGCGATTGAGGCCACATGAGGTAAATTATCCAACGCACGATCTGGAGTTAGCGGTGTAGTATTTGCCTTAAAGATATGGAGGCATTACTTGTGCGAGAGAGATCGATAGTCTATACGGATCATAAGAGTCCGAAGTACCTCGACTCGGAAAGACTTGAATCGAGGCGTAGCAGATGGATTGAGTCTTTGAAAGACTACGATTGCTCAATTGAGTATCATCCGAGCAAGGCTAACGTTGTGGCGAACGCGTTAAGCCGTAAGGTTGTTTGGTTTAAGGCGTTGTTTGCCCACTTGAGTTTGTATGACGACGGGAGTATTCGGCGAGCTGCAGTTAAGCCTACTTGGGTTGAGCGATCGAGAAAAGCAGCTTGTTGGATGAGGTTACGAAGTCGCAGAGGACACAAGTGCGAAGGATGGTTTGGAGGGTTATAGCTTGTCTAGTGATGGGGTCTTTGTGTTTTCAGGGGAAGGCTTGTATGCCGAGAGATACTGAGCTAAGGCAAAAGATTCTTCAGGATGCACATAGCAGCCCTTACGCTATGCATCCTGGAGGTAGCAAAATGTATAGGGACCTCAGAGAACAGTTCTGGTGGCCGGGTCTGAAAAAGGAGGTGATCGAGTTTGTGGGTAAGTGTTTGACTTGTCGGTGGTCAAAGTGAGCATCGATTCGTCGAGATTGCTTCATAGGTGAAGATTCCACAGTGGAAGTGGGAAAGGATAACTATGGATTTCGTCAGTGGATTACCGCTTACACCGAGCAAGAAGGATTCAGTCTGGGTAATTGTGGATCGGCTGACTAAATCAGCTCACTTTATTCCGGTGAGGGTGGACTACTCACTTCAGAGGTTGGCGAAGCTGTATGTGTCAGAGATCGTGAGACTACACGGGGTGCCAGTATCGATCATCTCAGATAGGGACCCCAGGTTCACGTCAAGGTTCTGGAAGGCGTTGCATCAGGCTCTGGGTACACGGTTAGATTTCAAACATAGCATTTCATTCTGCAGACCGAGGCAATCGGAAAGGGTTATCTGATCTTGGAGGATATGCTACGAGGTGTGTTTTGGACTTGAGGGTAGTTGGGAGGAGTATCTACTGTTAGTTGAGTTCGCCTACAATAACAGATTACCAAGCGAGCATCAAGATGGCACCTTATGAGGCGTTATGCGATGAGAAAGTGTCGCTCACCTACTTGTTGGACAGAGTTAAGTGAGCGTCGGTTGTTGGGACGAGTTGGTTCTTTGAGACCAAGACAAGGTTAAGTTGATTCGAGCTCGATTGAAGGAAGCTTGGACCAGCGAAGTCCTATGTCGATCTTAAGCGGAGAGATATTGAATTTCTTTGTGGGAGATCGAGTTTTCTGAAGGTCTCACCGTGGAAGAAAGTATTAAAGTTTGGGAGGAAAGGCAAGCTAAGTCCGAGGTTTATTGGGCGTATAAGGTCTTGAGGCGAGTGGGACCCGATTGCATATCAGCTCGAGTTGCCATGAGCTAAGTCGATTCATGGCGTGTTCTACGTTTGATGCTTGACGTTATCGCCGAGATCCATCGCGTGGTGACGGTAGGAGAGATTGAGGTAAACCGGATATGACCATAGAGGAAGAGCCTGCTTGATTTTAGATCGGGATGTGAAGGTTCTGCGCAGGAAGTCTGTGCCTCTGGTTAAGGTTCTATGGCGGAATCATGGCGTGGAAGAAGCGACGTGGGAACCCGAGGATACGATGAGACAGCAATACCCGCAACTCTTCTGACCAGGTAATTTCGAGGTCGAAATTATTTTAAGGGGGTAGAACTGTAATATCCCGGGTTAAGGGCTATTTTGTTTTGGCATTTGTTTGCATGATTAATGGCATGCTATGTTGTTGTTTGTGTGTTTTCGGGACTTAGTTGTAGGCTAGGAGTGAGCCTGAGTGGGTGGTGAAATTTTAGTTTTTGGGCTTTAGGGGATAGGAGCTGAAGGAGCTGGGGTTTATAATTAATTTAGGTGAGTTTGTAACACAAGAGATGAGTTGGTGGAGTGGCAAGCATGCGCCACTTAGACCTTGGGTGTGACGTCAAGTGCAAGGGGGGAGGTCTTGTGTTCTAGCTGCGAAAATCCCACCCTTTTTGTTCCATTTTGACGGCTTGAGGAGGAGGAGTTGGTGGTAGTTCAAACTCTACCATGGACTTGGTCAACACATTCAAACGATGGGTGGAGAGCATAATGTGGAGGAAGACTTGGTCAAAGGGGTTTGAATTAGTGGCTTGGGAGTGAATGGGGGGAGTTTGGCCGGATTTGGTGAGAGTTTGGAGGGAGGGAATGTGTGGCCGGTTGGTGTTTGGAGGGTAGAAATTGCCTTTGGCATGTGTGTTTTTCGGTCACCAAGTTCTTTTGGTAAGCTATTTTGTTGTTTATTCAAAAGCTAACAAAAAACTTTCTTCATTTGCAATAGCCTAAGCCGAAAAAGAACCTTCCATTTTGCTCCTTGAAACCAAAACACAAAGCAACCTTATTCGCTAACGTTGCACTTTTTCTACATCTTGGTGAGCCGAGTGTTCTTTTGCATTCTTCTTCTTTTGTCATTTGTAAACCAAACCCCAAGCACTATCATTTGCCGAAATTCTACCTTGCTTTTCTCTTTTATCATTTGAACAAAGTGAGCCCTAGTATCCCTTTTCAACTCTTTTCTCTCTCGAAACTTTGTTAGTAGAAAGTCTCTCCAAAACCTTCTTCTCCATTTCCTATTCTTTTTCAAGAACTCATTGGCCGAATATCCACCCATTTCCTCTCATTCACTCTCTTTTCTTTCACACAAAACCGAAAGCACCCCCTCTATTCATCCATTCATCTTTCTTTCTTTTTCAAAACCTATTAGTCGCACCTTACTACAACCCTTGCCGTTTTCCTTCTTTGTTTTTCGTTAAAGCTCTTCTTTTCTTGATCAAGGGTGTTGCTGAACCTATTTCCCTTGATTGGAGTCTTGTACAATCGGTCTACTAAGAAGGTAAGTACTAGGCCGAATGGCCATTTCCCTTTTTTCTCTGGTACTTTACCGATTTTTGGTATGTTAAGGGCTGATTTCGGTATCGGTTAAAAAGGTGTTAACTTCCTATTGGTAATCGTTTTTCGTATAGGGTCCCTTGGGTTCGAAATCAAGTAAGGAGAGGTTTCTTACTCTGTTAAGCAATCGGTAAGTGGTGGTAAGAATGGGTGTTTGGATCCGATTTCGTTTAGTTTTCTTTACGTTAAGTCATTAGGAGATTAACCGTTATTCTTGTTTTTAGGGTGTGATCGTTTGGTAAAGAAGCATTATTGGTTCGGGTTTGGTTGGAAACCGAACCATTCGCAAAGGTAGGGTTTAACGCAACCCCTTGGGTTATCTACTTTGTTGGCCGAATGGTATAATGAGTTAGTGTTAACCCTTTGTTGGCCGAATGTAGGATCAGGATGTTGAGGTGATCAAAAGATTTCGATCGGTTCTTAGGATTTAATCTTGATATATCGGTGTGTAAACCAACACACTATCTTAACTAAAATAATGTGATAACCTATCTGTGTAAATGAAACAGTGTGATTGATTATTTCGATACCCATTGAGGTATGGATACGGATTCGGGTAAGTCCGTTTCATTATGAGTCATGTGATGATGATGATATCATGATTTTTGATACTTTGAGATGCCATATCAAGCATGTGAGCATGAAAGCATGATTGCACAATTTTGCATTTAACATGATATGTGATTGGGTGATATGAGAGGAGGGGAGTATGATATCCGTGTCTTTGGGACACTATGTCTTTGGGACACCGTGAGGTTTGGCACCTCCGGTGGTTTGGTACCACAATGATATTTTGTGACTTTGGGTCACGGAGGTTTGGCACCTCGGCGTCTCGTCAGTTGGCTTAGTACCACGATGGGTTGGCCCCACGATTGATTATACGGATTGATGCGGTGATTTGGTATCACACGATGGGTTGGCCCCATCATCGGATTTGTGACTACGGTCACCAGTGATTTGGTATCACATTGTGTCTTTGGGACACCGAGGTTTGGCACCTCATTGCGACTCGTCCTGTGGTTTGGCACCCAGTGGGTTGGCCCCACTTATGAGATATGGGATCATCGCTAGTGATTTGGTATCACACGATGGGTTGGCCCCATCATTGGATTATTTGTGACTTGGTCACCAAAGTGGTTTGGTACCACAAGATGGATATCGTGACTTTGGGTCACCAGTGGTTTGGCACCACCAGTGGTTTGGTACCACACGGGGTAGAAAAGGCGATATGGTTGGTTAGGATCGGGTGCATTACTTGCATTATTCTGTTATGATATGTGTGTTGGCATGTTATACCGGGAGAGGGAATTATACACTGAGTCTTGCGACTCACTCTCTCCTTTGACTTTTTTAGGTGACACTTAGACGCGGACATGGAGCCGGGATGGACTCGAGGTGCTCATGCCATGCTCAAATAAAGATTTGCTCGGACTTTTATGAAATTTTGGTACTTAAGTTTTTATTACTATTTGGTTTTAGTTGGGTTGTAAATGGCCTTTTTAAGTTATGTTTGTTTATGATTAAAGTGGATTTTTAATATGTCTTAACAAATTAATTGGGCTAAAATGTGCTAAAATTTGGAAAGATAACGATTTCAAAACTACAAAAGCGACATTTTAAACTATACCATCGGGTATCGCACTAAGATTTGGAATAACGGAGAACTCAAATGTTTTCTAACTTAAACACGATTTTCACTAAGATGTAATGTTTTGTAACAATAATAAACAACTCAAATTTCTTAACGAGATAAACCTGCTTTTGTCTACCCATCTGAGTAAGTTTTTAAAATTTCGGGTTTTCAAGTACATCATCAAATTTCAATCAACCTATTCAAGTTCTTCTTCAAATACACAACCTAGCGTAAATGTTTTCTCCAACTTTTAAACTCAAACCTAAACCTCTCAAAAACCTTTTTCCCCTGTAACATACCAGATTCGGTCGTGGTGTATTGACCGGGTTTGGGGTGTTACAAATATGCCACCTACTTAGGGTCTCCCTACAAGCAATATATACCAAAACATCATATGCATATATGGCAACCAAAACATATCTAATGGTTCACTTCATCCATACGATCAATACCAATTACAAACTAAATCCTACATCATTTCATACATGTATCATCCATTTGCTTAACCAAAACTTAATCATTTCATATGCATCAAAACATACTAAATATCTGCTTCATAACTCATTCATTCAAACATTTATCAACTCAAAAACTTGCCAATACACATGGCCATGCTCACTTCATAAACATATACACCTATCTAGCCTATACATGCCATAATTAGCCATATACATTTTCAAAAGGATGCCAAAATAAGTTTAGTAGTGTGATGACAATCCTTGACAATCCCAAGCCTTCAGTAGCTTCGACGACCTATAAAACAGAGAAAATACACACACAGAGTAAGCTTTTCGAAAGCTTAGTAAGTCATATACAAATAAACTTGGCATATAAAGCATATATGCAATTTGATACATTTGTACATCTCATTCACTTAACAATTTATCATGTATATGCTTGATTCATACTTATGACTACGTTTGTCACATTTATCCATTCAAAACTCATTTGAAACACATACCTCATTCATAATCTTTCTTGCATCTCATTCACATTATCCTATTCAAACATATTTTTCTTCAAATCAAAGTCATATGCATACTTACCATTCATGCATACTTAATGCACATTGAACGCACCTGAATCGGATATTCATTCACTTAATTGATCATAGCTCGGATATACTGTTTGTATTGCAGACTTGCCCATTGAACCCTTAGGAACCTAGTAGGATACTCAGAAAGCTCGGAATAGTAGTACAATGCCAACGTCCCAGACGAGGTCTTACATTCACTCGTATATCGATGCCACTGTCCCAGACAGGGTCTTACACGTACAAATCATAACAATGCCAGCGTCCCAGACGTGGTCTTACACGAGTCAATATGATGCCGATGTCCCAGACATGGTCTTACTCATAAAGTTCATATCAATGCCTACGTCCCAGACGAGGTCTTACACAAATTTCAAATCAACGCCAATGTCTCGGACGTCGTCTTACATGATAAAACAGAACAGATACCTATGTCATGACATAGCTAATCCTATCTATTCCTAGGGACTTCACTTCGGCTTTATTACTATATCAAACTTATTTGAAATTCATGCACTTAGCATCTCATACTCATTCATTTTCATCGATAGACATATGAATACATATATTCAATTTAATAAAGATAAGTTTATTTGCATAGTGACTTACCTCAGATTTGGTTTATCGAACGGAAATGGCTACTCGGTTATTTTCGCTTTCCCGCGATCCAAGTCTGTTTTCCTCGATTTTTTATCTAAACATATTTAGAATTAACCCTTTTATTCACTATTCCATTCAATTCAATCCATACACATGTATTCTGGGCTATTTACAATATAAATCATATTTGCACACTTTATCAATTTAGTCCATTTTACTCAAAACATCAAATATACACAATTTGTTCACACATATGCATAGCCGAACCTCCCTAGGGACTATAAAGTCCACATAATTCATAAAATTCACAAATTAGTCCTCTAAAATTACATTTTCACATTTTAGCCCTATTTAGCTAAATTCATCAAAACTTCAAGAACATAACATGTTCATCTAGCTCAAATCTTTCATATATCATCCTCAAACATCGCAAAGCTTGTAAAATCATCAATGGAATATTTCACATACATCATCAAAACACAAAATTAAGGCATGGGTTTTGTAGCTCTCAAATCAACGATTACAAAAACGTAAAAATTATCGAAAACCGAAGTCAAAACTTACCTTAATCAAAGAGTGTTATGGTCGAATGCCCAAGCTTCATCTTTTCTTTTTCTTTTCTTTATTTTTCGATGGATGAATGCATGAATGAATATCTATTTTCCATGCTTAAATTTATTAACTATTATATTACTAACTAAATTACAAATTTGTCCTTATACTAAAACATATATAACATATAAATTAAAGCCATTTTGGTACTTGTGCCATCCACTATCGTAACTAATGGCTTAATTGCTACATACAACCCTCATACTTATAAAGACATAACAATTAAATACCTTATCATGTAGCCTGCTAATTTGCATATCAATGCAATTTAATCCTTTGCTCAAATTAAACACACAGACGGACGAATTAACTTACGAATTTAAACACATGCCTAGTCACATATCAATGGCACAGAAAATAATATTAAAATATTATACAAACTCAGATTTGTGGTCTCGAAACCACTGTTTCGACTAGGGTATAAACCAGACTGTTACAATTCTCCCCCTTAGGGATTTTCGTCCCCGAAAATCTTACCGTTAAACAGATTTGGATGTTGCTGTCTCATTAAATCTTTAGGCTCCACGTAGCCTCTTCTAATTTGTGTCGATTCCAAAATACTTTCACTAATGGAATTTTCTTGTTTCTTAACTTTTTTACTTCATGAGCTAAGATACTGATCGGTTCCTCTTTATATGTCATATCAGATCAGATTTCAATTTCAGATGGGGCAATCACATGTGACAGATCAGACCGATATCTACGGAGCATCGAAACGTGAAATACATTGTGAATCTTTTCTAGTTCAGAGGGTAACTTCAATCTATAGGCAACAGGCCCAACACGTTCAATGATCTTATACAGTCCAATGAATCTCGGACTTAACTTGCCTGTACGTCTGAATCGGAGCACTTTCTTCCACGGAGACACTGTCAAAAATACTTTGTTGCCGATCTCAAATTCTATATCTTTTCGTTTTAAGTCTGTATAGGACTTCTAACGATTAGATGCTGCTTTCAAACAATCTCAAATCAGTTTCACTTTCTGTTTGGTATCTTTTATCAAATCGACCCCGTGTAACTTATTCTCACTGAGTTCAGTCCAATATAGAGGTGTATGACATTAACGTCCGTACAAAACTTCATATGGTGTCATTTTGATGCTCGACTGAAAACTATTATTATACGTAAATTCGATCAACGGTAGGTATTATTCCTACAAACCATTAAACTCAAGTACACAGTATCTTAACATATCTTCGAGAATCTGAATAATTTGCTCAGATTGACCATCCGTTTGCGGATGAAAAGCTATACTGAAATGCAATTTCGTATATTAAGTGTCTTGCAATTTCTTCCAGAATCGTGATGTAAATCTCGGATCCCTATCTGACACAATAGATAATGGCACCCCGTGCAATCTCACAATCTCAGAAATATAAAGCTCAGCTAATCTTTCAAGTGAGTAGTTAGATCTTATCAGAATAAAATAGGCAGATTTCGTCAATCGGTCAACTATGACCCAAATCGCATCTTTCTTTCTCGGAGTCAGAGGCAATCCAGAAACAAAATCCATTGTTACTCTATCCCATTTCCATTCAGGAATTAGAATTGGCTGCAGCAATCCCGACAGAACTTGATGTTCGGCTTTCACTTGCTGACAAACTAAGCATTTTGAAACAAATTCAGAAATGTCTCATTTCATACCAGGCCACCAGTAGTGTCATTTCAAATCGTGATATATTTTAGTACTCCCCAGATGAACAGATAGGCGACTATTATGTGCTTTGCTTAATATCATCCGAATCAACTCTAGATTTCTTGGAACACAGATACGATCCCAAAATCTCAAACAACCATCCACAATTTGAAATTAAGATTCGGAATTCACTTCACACTGAGTTAGTTTCACTAACAATTCATTATCGAAATTCTGAGCATCACACATTTGTTGTAAGAACAACGGTTTTGCTTTTAATTCAACTATCACAGAACTATCATCAGACAGATCTAACTGAGCATTCAGAGCACTTAGTGCAAATAATGATTTTCTACTCAGAGCATCTGCAACAACATTTTCTTTCCCCAGATGATAATCTATCACCAGCTCATAATTTTTTAACAATTCAAGCCATCTTCTCTGACGCAGGTTCAAATCTTTCCGGGTCATTAGAAATTTTAGACTTTTATAATCTAAAAACACATGCCATTTCTCACCGTACAAATAATGACGCCAAATTTTAAGTGCAAACACAATCGCAGCGAGCTCAAGGTCATGTGTTGGATAATTCTTTTCATGAGGCTTTAATTGTCTCGAAGCATAAGCTACCACTTTGTCCTCTTGCATCAAAACACATCCAAGGCCGTTTAACGAAGCATCGCTGTAAACAACAAATTCTTTACCCGATTCTGGCTGTACTAACACTGGAGCTTCTGTTAACAAAGTTTTCAACTAGTCAAAACTTTTCTGACATTTATCCGACCATTCAAATCTAACATCTTTCTGAAGTAATCTAGTCAATGGAGTAGCTATAGTTGAGAAGCCTTTAACAAATCTACGGTAATAACCAGCTAAACCCAGAAAACTACAAACTTTGGACACGTTCTTTGGAGGTTTCCAATTTAAAATAGCAAAAATCTTGCTCGGATCAACACGAATCCCAAAAGCTGACACAATATGCCCCAGAAAACTGACCTCATTCAACTAGAATTCACATTTGCTGAATTTTGCGTACAATTGCTTTTCTCTCAAAGTTTGCAACACAATTTTGAAATGTTCTGCATGCTCATTCTCATCACGTGAGTAAATCAAAATGTCGTCAATGAATACAACAACAAATTGATCTAGATATGATCTGAAAATTCTGTTCATCAAGTCCATAAAAATAACAGGAGCATTGGTTAGTCCGAATGGCATAACTAAAAACTCATAATGTCCGTACCTCATTCTAAAAGCAGTTTTTGAAATGTCTGAATCTTTAACTCTCAATTGGTAGTATCCCGATCTCAAATCAATCTTGGAAAACACAGTAGCTCCTTTTAACTGATCAAACAAATCATCAATTCTGGGCAATGGATATTTGTTCTTTATAGTCACCTTATTCAACTAACGGTAATCGATACACATTCTCATCGTGCCATATTTCTTTTTCACAAATAGAACAGGAGCACCCCAAGGCGAAAAACTCGGTCTAGCAAACCCTCTATCAGTCAATTCTTGTAGCTATGACTTTAACTCTTTCAACTCTATTAGTGCCATTCTATACGGAGCTATCGAAATAGGTGTTGTACCAAGCAACAATTCAATACCAAATTCAACTTCATGAATCGGAGGTAATCCCGGTAACTCTTCAGGGAACACATCAGAAAAATCACAAATAATAGGTACTGATTTAACTTTCTTCTCGGATACTTTTGAATCAATCACATAAGCAAAATTATGATTCATACCCCTTTTTCACATAACTCTGAGCTTTCAAAACGGATATCACACCAGGTAATCCATTTAAATCATCAGACTCAATACGTGCAATCTCATCATTTGGACTTCTTAAATTAATAGATTTTCTTTTACAGTTCACAACGGCATCATGCATAAACAACCAATCCATTCCCAGAATAATATCGAATTCATCAAATGGACAAAGCATCAGATCAGTAGGGAAACAGATATCTCAAAACATTAACGGACAGTTCTTGCATACTTTGTCAACAAGGACACTTTTACCTAAGGGGTTCGATACTTTTATAGTAAACTCAATAGACTCTACATGCAAAGTCTTGCTGAATACTAAATTCATGCATATATATGAATGTGTAGAACCAGAGTCTATCAAAGCAATCACAGTAGTATCGTAAAGAGTAAAAGTACTGGTTATAACATCAGACAACGAAGCTTCTTCACGAGTTCGGATAGCATACGCTCTGACAAGTGCTTTGGCTTCGGATCTAATAACATTGTCTCTTATAGTTCTCTAACTACCACTGACATTCTTTACATTCTTTGATGATCGACCTCTCACAGGTGTATTATCAGATCTTGGATTCTGCACAGTCTCTGGTTCGACAGACTCAGGGCAATCACGGATAAAATGATTAAGCGATCCACATCTAAAGCAAGCTCTGTCATTTAATCTATAGCTTCCCGGATGTCTTTTTCCATAATGTTTACATTCAGGTCTCTCAGATCAAACATTACCAACACTAGCCACTGAAGTTGTTGGGTTTTTGGAACTCATTTGCGATTTAGCTCTATTTCTATTCAAATGTCCCGCATTTTCTCGGGAATAACTTTGATCATCTTTGTATCTCTTTGAAGCAGACTGAAATGATTTATTCTGAAATCTCTTTCTTGTATCTCGAACTTCAGACTCAACTCTTCTTTTATCCTTCTCGAGTGCTTCAGTTTTACAAGCTCGGTCAACGAGTGTAACGAACTCTTTTATTTCTAGGATCCCAACCAGCAAACGGATATCTTCATTAAGACCGTATTCAAATCATTTGCACATCATAACTTCAGAATATACACATTCTCGAGCATATTGACTCAATCTCACGAACTCTCGTTCATACTCAGAAACAGTCATTCGGCCCTATTTTTGTTCCAAAAATTCCTTCCGTTTCTGATCAATAAATCTCTCTCGATATACTTCTTCCAAAATTCAATCTGAAAGAAGTCCCATGTGACTCACTTTTGAAACAACAGAAATTAAAGGTTTCCACCATTGATAAGCCGCATCTCGAAGCAATGATACAACACACTTTATGCATTCATCCAGAGTCAGAGACATCTCATCAAATACCCGAATAGTATTTTCAATCTAGAATTTAGCTTTTTAGCATCATCATTATTGGTAGCTCGGAACTCTTCTGCCCCATACTTACGAATCTTGTCAACCGGAGGCTTACTCAACAGATTCAGATTTGTAGTCGAAGGTATATTGGATGTCTGAGGGTGATTAATTGGGGGCGAAGGTTGCGAAACAGTCGGGTTATTCTTTACGAACTAAGTGAACCACTCACTCATCATTTGGAAGAAAGCTTGTTTAGCTTCTCCCTCCTGACCGCTTGTAGCCGGTCTCGGATCAGAAGGCTCTACCCCTTGTGTGGGAGCAGGTGCATTACTTTCTACGTTGTCAGCTACGGCTCTTTCGGGATCCATTACTATACAGAAATCACATTTTACACGTCAGGATTCATCACACTATCACAGTTCAAATATATGGCATGTATAGCTAGACTCTGACACGCTACGTTAGTCTGAGAATCGACTAAACCATAGCTCTGATACCAATAAAATGTAACACCCCTATCCCGTGTTCGATCACTAGATTAGGGTTAAAGGCGTTACCAGATAGATCAAAAATATTTACAGAATTAATCGTACATCCATTCATCAATATCAATCATAATGTCCCTTAAGTAGGTCATCGAGACCTTAAGCATGCTTATAAACTGAGTCGGGACTAAATCAAAACACATAAGTAATTTTATAAAAATTTGAAACTTTTCTAACATACAAGGGACACACGACCGTGGGGGTAGGCCGTGCCTCACCCATGGCTACATGACACACCCGTGTGTCCTATACTGCCAAAATCAACACGGTCGCTAAGCACGCCCGTGTGCTAAGGCCGTGTACTAATAGATCACATACTGCCATTCTCACACGGCCACCAAGCACACCTGTGTTGAGGCCGTGTGCAATTTAAGCCACATTCTGCCAATTTACCCACGGTCTTAGGTATGCCCGTGTGCCTCAACCGTGTGATATTATAGGCAATTTTACAAGGCCAATATGCCACCCACTTAGGGTCTTCCTACAAGCAATATATACCAAAACATCATATGCATATATGGCAACCAAAACATATCTAATCGTTCACTTCATCCATACGATCAATACCAATTACAAACTAAATCCTACATCATTTCATACATGTATCATCCATTTGCTTAACCAAAACTTAACCATTTTATATGCATTAAAACATACTAAATATTTGCTTCATAACTCATTCATTCAAACATTTATCAACTCAAAAACTTGCCAATACACATGGCCGTGCTCACTTCATAAAACATATACACCTATCTAGCCTATACATGCCATAATTAGCCATATACATTTTCAAAAGGGTACCAAAATAAGTTTAGTAGTGTGATGATAATTCTTAACAATCCCGAGCCTTTAGTAGCTTCGATGACCTATAAAACAGAGAAAATACACACACAGAGTAAGCTTTCCGAAAGCTTAGTAAGTCATATACAAATAAACTTGGCATATAAAGCATATATGCAATTTGATACATTTGCACATCTCATTCACTTAACAATTTTTCATGTATATGCTTGATTCATACTTATGACTACATTTGTCACATTTATCCATTCAAAACTCATTTGAAACACATAGCTTATTCATAATCTTTCTTGCATCTCATTCACATTATCCTATTCAAACATACTTTTCTTTAAATCAAAGTCATATGCATACTTACCATTCATGCATACTTAATGCACATTCAACGCACCTAAATTGGATATTCATTCACTTAATTAATCATAGCTTGGATATACCGTTCGTATTGCAGACTTGTCCATTGAACCCTTAGGAACCTAATAAGATACTTAGAAAGCTCGGAATAGTAGTACAATGCCAACGTCCCAGATGAGGTCTTACATGCACTCGTATATCGATGCCACTGTCCCAGACAGGGTCTTACACTTACAGATCATAACAATACCAACGTCCCAAATGTGGTCTTACACGAGTCAATATGATGCTGATGTCCCAGACATGGTCTTACTCATAAAGTTCATATCGATGCCTACGTCCCAGACGAGGTCTTACACAAATTTCAAATCAACGCCAATGTCCCGGGCGTGGTCTTACATGATAAAATAGAATAGATACCTATGTCATGACATAGCTAATCCTATCTATTCCTAGGGGACTTCTCGGCTTTATTACTATATCAAACTTATTTCAAAATTCACGCACTTAGCATCTCATACTCATTCATTTTCATCGATAGACATAAGAACACATATATTCAATTTAATACAGATAAGTTTATTTGTATAGTGACTTACCTCAGATTTGGTTTATCGAACGAAAATGGCTACTCGGTTATTTTCGCTTTCCCGTGATCTAAGTCTGTTTTCCTCGGTTCTTGATCTAAACATATTTAGAATTAACCCTTTTATTCACTATTCCATTCAATTCAATCCATACACATGTATTTTGGGCTATTTACAATTTAACCCTCATATTTGCACACTTTATCAATTTAGTCCATTTTACTCAAAACATCAAATATACACAATTTGTTCACACATATGCATAGCCGAACCTCCTTAGGGACTATAAAGTCCACATAATTCATAAAATTCACAAATTAGTCCTCCAAAATAACATTTTCACATTTTAGCCCTATTTAGCTAAATTCATCAAAACTTCAAGAACATAACATGTTCATCTAGCTCAAATCTTTCATATATCATCCTCAAACGTCACAAAGCTTGTAAAATCATCAATGGCATATTTCACATACATCATCAAAACACAAAATTAAGGTATGGGTTTTGTAGCTCTCAAATCAAGGATTACAAAAAAGTAAAAATTATCGAAAACCGAAGTCAAAACTTACCTTAATCAAAGAGTGTTATCGCCGAATGCCCAGGCTTCATCTTTTCTTTTTCTTTTCTTTATTTTCAGTGGATGAATGCATGAATGAATATCCATTTTTCATGCTTAAATTTATTAACTATTATATTACTAACTAAATTACAAATTTGTCCTTATACTAAAACATATATAACATATAAATTAAAGCCATTTTGGTACTTGTGCCATCCACTATCGTAACTAATGGCTTAATTGCCACATACAACCCTCATACTTATAAAGACATAACAATTAAATACCTTATCATGTAGCCTGCTAATTTGCATATCAATGCAATTTAATCCTTTGCTCAAATTAAACACACAGACAGACGAATTAACTTACGAAATTTAAACACATGCTTAGTCACATATCAACGGCACAAAAAATAATATTAAAATATTATACAGACTCAGATTTGTGGTCTCGAAACCACTGTTTTGACTAGGGTATAATCCGGACTGATACACAATTAATTTCACATCTTGAGAATAAGCTCGTGTTTATTGTAATTATTCAGTATTAGTCTATTTTTGTAGTTAGGAAATTTGTCAATTCGATCTCGATTCTAACCCTTTAATTCAGCCTTTATCCACACCTTAAACCCAAGCCATGTTGCAATCCTTTTTAAAGACCTTTTGATCGATGTATCATCTCAATTTATAGTGGTGGAGACTTGATTTTCATGCAAGCCTATGGTAATAACTTTTCATGTTGACTATTGAATGCTTAATTTATTGTCCCTTAAACACTTCGAGTGATTTGAGTGAATCCTTAGTGAGGATGTTAACTCTGTGATATTTTGAATCAAAGGTGGTTACTTAGATAAGGGGAAATTCCTATGTTTTTCCATGAATAAAATGCTCAACTTGGATTATTTGAAACTTTGATGTTCTTTTAGTTGAATTCTCAATGTATGATTACCTATGGATTATTTTGAAACATTATTGATAAGAGTTATAAGTTGAGAAGAATGAATTTCAATTGTGAGTTGAGGATTTTGCTTGAGGACAAGCAAATGCTTAAGTGTAGGGGTATTTGATAAACCGTAATATATACCTATTTTAATCCCACATTTGGCATACTTTTGGATGATTTATCCCTTGAATTGTGGAATTTGATGATCCTAATCCTTTAATTTCATGTTTTATACTTAGGAGAGCATAGGAGGATGAAAAGAACAAAAAATGGGCCAAAAACGGAGAAAATGGGCCAAAGTAAGAAATCAATATGGCCTGGAGTTCACCACACGGGTAAACCACACGGTCGTGCCACTTTAGCAGACTTGAACACGGCCCTGGGCTCAATTCACACGAGCATGTCCCTACCATGACCCGTTTTAATTCCATTCAAAATAGGACACTTGTGGGCCAAGTAAGGCATCCCGAAAGCCTATATAAATACCCTAGAGGGCAACCTAAAAGGGGAGTTTGACAGAAGGCTTCTGTCAAGGCTGTTGACGAGGAGCAAAGCCAGAGAGGGCTGAATATACGGAATTACTTGAAGAAAGCTAGTTGATCCATCTCAAAAGCCGGAGTCACACTCAAGGCTGAGGATTTTCCTTTCAAATTCCTTCAAGTGGTTTTAGGGTTTTTCTTTATGTTTTGTTATTTAATTTCTTCTGAGATGTATTCTTTTATAAACATGAACTAAATCCCTCAAATACCTGAAGGAGATGAAACCTAAGATGGATCTTGTTATTGTTTTCTGAACTGTATGATAAATACTTGATTTGTTCTTAACTATGTGTTCTTAATTATTGCTTTAATATTTTAGGATATTGATTCAAGTATTGATGTCCTTATTCAAAGGAGCAAAAGTCCCTATTTAAGAGTAGATCTAGCATAATTAAGCGAAGTTGATCGCACTCCTAGAGATAGGACGACGAAAATTTACTGAATTAGGGTCAACCCTAATATGGGAGTCCATAAATCGAGTTAATGCAACACTATAGGTTTTAATTAGAAAGAGATTTCAATTAATCAACCTAGGGTTAGATGTTAGTAGCCTCGAAAGAGGTATTAATATAAATTAAGGAATCCTACGGATCAAGTCAAGTGAATAAATCGTCTGGTTCAGAGTTAAATAACAAGTGAAGTCTAGGTGGATTCTTCCTAAGGTATTATCTTAACCAATTGGTTTTCTCAAAAGTATTTTCCCAATTCATTCTCTGTGTATTGGCATCCTTAGTTTAGGAATTAGTTAGATAAACATCAATCCTCTTTATTTTAGGCTAGATAATAAAAAGAAAGCTAGTACTAGTACTTTTGGTTCCCTTGGGTTCGACATTTCGGTCTTGCCACTAAGCTATACTACTGTTTGATAGGTGCGCTTGCCTCAATAGTGGTGATAGTTAGTTTCTAGGCTCGATCATTCATTATATAAATGTGACACCCCAAACCGGCCTAGAAGTTAGGCTCGAATCTGGTGTGTCACATTGAAGGAAGTTGAAAAGCTAAGCAATTGTTTAGAAAAGTTTTATCAGATTTTTGAACTCCGAGTTCATTGTTTGATTGAGAAAAACGTGATTTACTAAATGACCGTTTAAAAGTTGTTATTATTTTGAAAAATTGTTCTGTTATGAAAGTTGAACTTGCATCGTTGCGTAAACATGATATTTTAGAAAATGATTGCTAATGTTTTAAAAAACCCCCGTATTTATAAGTTTAACATTTATAAATGAAAACTTAGAAAAAATAAACCAATGGATTTATTACAAAATATTAACCCAAAATAAATAATCTAAAAGAAAAGTCAAAAATCGAAATTACTAAAGTTCACGAGCAATATCTCCGATGTATAGCCACCTCCGAGTCCTCCATGGCTCCCAATCCTCAATTGTTGGGAATCACCTGAAACATTTAATAAAAAGAGGGGGTAAGTTTATGAAAACTCAGTGTGCACAACCCTCATCGGTAAGAACATGCATCGCAACAATTCGGTGAAGCCCATTATAGTAACGGTGGCAATTGGGCCTTAGCCCAAAATAACCTCGGTTGAGCCTTAACCCATATCATATGTCACAGCAGATCATGTATGCAATGCGATGCAAACCTAGCCCAACCTAAGTTTTGGCATTTAACAGAATATAATATTACATTAACACAACATTATGGATGGTGTGAGAAGTTACACACAATCACGCTAATCAACCCCAAAGGGTATAACGGTAATTTTACCTACTGAAGGTATTTCAGTAATTTTACAAACTAGGGGTATTTTGGTAATTTTGCAAACCAGGTGTATTTCTATAATTTTGCAAACCAGGGGTATTTTGGTAATTTTACAAACTAGGGGTATTTTGGTAATTTTACAAACTAGGGGTATTTTGGTAATTTTGTAAACTAATGGTATTTCAATAATTTTACAAACTAGGGGTATTTCGATAATTTTGCAAACTCAGGCTGGGTTTGGGGTATTACATTTAGTGGTATTAGAGCCCAGTTGTAAAGCTCGAGCTGTGAATGGGCCTTAGATTTTGGGGTTTTTTAAAAAAGTTTTGGCAAGATTCTTGAAGTGTGGTTCATCGAGCCCTCGACATCGAGCCAAGTAAGTTTTCTGTGTTTACCTTTGCTTAAATTATTGAACTGTATAGATAATGGGCTACTTAAAAATAGGCTTTTAGAGACTAAAGCCCGTAGGAAACTTAAGCCTGTAGTGGATTCTCGACCACGAAATAACTTTAAGAAAAAGTGTTAATACTTACATAAGACATGTGTTCTAAACAAGTGGAACTAAGTACTAATTTCATAAAATTCTTAATCAGAGTGCGCAATGAAAGCATAGTGGTGTGACTTGAGTGGTGCGCTTAGTAGTTAGTTGGAAATTTTGAGGACAAAATTTCATTAAGGAGGGTAGATTTGTAACATTTCGAAATTGGGCCTAGAAGAATTGGGCCCATTGGGGCCTTGGGCATGGGAGCGTTTAAAATTTTGGAGAGCAAGAGAATGGCTTTAGTGCAAGTTGGACCTATTAGGTCTATTTAAAATAATCTACGTCTTATAAAGCCCATCAAGCCCACATGTATATGTCACACAATGGTTCAGAATACTTACCTGGCAGACTTGGCTGGAGACGCAGGTGCTATACCTAGCTAACAGACCTGTATCATTTATAAAAATGCATGTTTCAAAGCCCATCTTTAGAAAACGTTTTGAGCCCAAAAACCCCAAAGCTGAGTTTTAAACCTGGCTCTGATACCACTAAATGTAACATCCCAAACCCGACCTAAAAGTTAGGCCTGAATTTAGAATGTCACATTAAAGGCACAATTCAAAAATAGTTTTGCTAATTAAGAATTTAAGGTCCAAAAGCCCAAAATCTAATAGACTTATTAATTAAAAAAAACCCATTTTATTATTTTAAGCATTTAGTAAACCGAGTTTGAACATAAGAGCTTACTTAGGTTTAATAACTAAATAAACATTTAATCTCAAAACCCAAATTAAATCCAAAGTCAAAACGGAGTACAAGGTCTTATTACGTCCACTGAAAATTAAGTAAATAAAGCATGTATTTTGAAATAAATAAATGAAAATTCAAGCCTCTTGTAGTGTGGCCATCTTCGAGTCCTCTCCCACGTCGAGTCGTCTATTCGGGATAACCTAAAACATTAAATTAAAGGGGTGTGAGTTTTGAAACTCAGTGTGCACAACCCTTGGCAAACAAACCACTTACAAATATTCACGTTGGGCCTAAGCCCTATCAAAATTGGTTGGGTCTTATCCCACAAAGACCTCATATCATATCATTTCGTATCATTCATAAACAAATAATGCAAAACCCACCCCAAAAATCCATCCGTTACACACCATTTCCCTTCCAACCTTATGACTCATGTGGGGAATTCTAGCTTGACCCACCCCTCCGCTACACACCAAGGGTAGCCCGATTGTGGTACTACCGAACGTTGCAGCGAAGCTGCTAATCATATATATTGGGCTTAAAGCCTCCTTTGGATCCATACCATACGGCCATGCGATCTTGGATCCATACCATACGGCTATGCGATCCTCAAATATTGACACAGAGTCATCAATATTTATGTTAAGCACATAACCACGATAAATATGATTGGCACAAAGCCATAATAACAGCACAAAGCCTTCAGTATTAGCACAAAGCCCATAATCACGGCACAAAGCCCATATTAATGGCACACAGCCCTCGATAACATTATCGGTGCAGCATTGTTGCTCGATGGCTAAAAACCTGCAGTGGATCCATACCATATAGCCATGCAATCCTCAAATCTTCGTCCGTACCATAATGCTCACCCATATGCATCCTAAGCAGAATATCATATGAATGCATCAAACACAAAAGTAACATCCACAAAGTCATATTCGTCACATAGGGGTATTTTCGTCATTTCACTACCCGGGGTATTTTCGTAATTCTACCCTACGGGGGTATTTTGGTAATTCTACCCTACAGGGGTATTTTGGTCATTTCACAAATCAGTGGTATTTCAGAAATTTTACAAATTGGGTGTATTTTGGTAATTTTATAAATTGGGGGTATTTCGATAATTTTGCAAATCGGGGATACTTTAGTAATTTTGCAAACTGGGGGTATTTTTGTAATTTCATAAATTAAGGGTATTTTGGTAATTTCTCAAGGGTATTTCGATAATTTTGCAAACTGGGGGTATTTTGGTAATTTTGCAAACCAGGGGTATTTTGGTAATATCACAAATTGGGGGTATTTCGATAATTTTGCAAACCAGAGGTATTTCGATAATTTCACAAATTAGGGGTATTTCAGTAATTTTACAAATCGAGGGTATTTTGTAATTTTACAAATCGAGTGTATTTCGATAATTTTACAAATTGGGGGTATTTTGGTAATTTTACAAATTAAAGGTATTTTGGTAATTTTGCAAATCAGGGGTATTTTGGTAATTTTGCAAATCAGGGGTATTTCGATAATTTTGTAAATCGAGGGGTACTTTGATAATTTTACAAATCGAGGGTACTTCGGTAATTTCATAAATTGGGGATATTTTGGTAATTTCGCAAATCGAGGGTACTTTAGTAATTTTACAAATCGTGGTATTTTGATAATTTCAAAAATCGAGGGTATTTCGGTCCCTTTTGGGTTTTAGCTATGAACTTTGGCCAATCAACAAGTCTTTGCGGCTAAAGTGAACAGACACTACGCACCAGGTAGGATTCCAGAAAAGAGGAGGTGGGCCACTAAGGCGGCTTAAGTACCAAGCTCTCCCTAGATCCAATCATAGACATGCGTACGCCCGTTGCCATACTCCAACCCTGCAACTTTTTCACAGACATGTTTAATTAGAATTAAGTCTTATGGAATTTACGAGTTGTTTAAACTAGACCTAAGGTCCATAAACCCTAACATACATGCCTACGTCCCCATAAGCCCAAATCACTCCCTTACGGCCCATTAGGCCCAAATCTCATCATATGGCCTATTAGGCCCAAAACAAATCCAATTCATGTATCATGCATGACTAATTCAATTGTATAACCAACCAAACCATTTTATCAAACTTAGCCTCAGGGCCCACCGGGCCCATTTAGCCACTTTTGGCTTTGCCGATTTCATGTGTGTAGTGTTTGTACACACCTGGTAACCACGCGCATTGCAAACCCCTTAATCACGAACCTATAATCGACATCACCTCACCTAACGATTAATCATAACTTAATATACACTTATCGAAAATCGAAACCTCACCGTAACCTTACTGTGTACCTCACGTTCTAGTAGCCCTTCCTTCGCTACTATTAGCGATTATCCTCTAGGTCTGCACCCAAATGCCCACCAAGGTATATTAATTCTCCTCATAGAAGGCACTATATATAGCTAGCTTCTCACCTTCCTTCTTTGTATCTTACCGATGTAGGATCCCTCCGTTAGCAGAGTTTAAATCGAACTCAAACTCTTCTCGTCCAATCCACAAAATAAATACTCCCTTGCTTGTCATGAGATTCGAACCCAGGCTCCCTTGCACCCTTAATGACGCCTTGCCACTGGACCACTCACTTCCTTGTGTCTAAAATCATGCGCAACTAAATATAACCCTATGGCAAAATTCTAGACTCGATTTAAAAAAAAAAAACCAAAATGCAAGAGCCAAAACTTGAACCTTGGACCTCCTTCCTTCCTTGTGGTGTCACCCTCTTGTCCCTTATGTGGCACCACTTTGCCACTACACCACACCTCCACTTGTGTCATTTTTCTCCACATTTCATTCTTAAAGCCTACTGCTAACTTTTAGGGTTTTATTCACCTAAAACCAAAATTTCCCTAAAGCCAAAGTTTGAACCCGGGACTTCATAGAAGCCCCCTAACCTTCCAAAATCACTCACCTAATAGGTCCAACTAGCAATAGAGCCGTTCTTTTATTCTTAAAAATTTTAAACGCCCCCGTGCCCAAGGCCCCATGGGCCTAATTCTTCTAGGCCCAATTTCGGGAAGTTAGGCCCAAATCTAGCGTGTCATATTGAAGGAAGTTGAAAAGCTAAGGAATTGTTTAGAAAAGTTTTATCAGATTTTTGAACTCCGAGTTCGTTGTTTGATTGAGAAAAACATGATTTACTAAATGACCATTTAAAAGTTGTTATTATTTTGAAAAATTGTTTTGTTATGAAAGTTGAACTTGCATCGTTGCGTAAACATGATATTTAAGAAAATGATTGCTAATGTTTTAAAAAAACCCCGTATTTATAAGTTTAACAGTTATAAATGAAAACTTAGAAAAAATAAACCAATGGCCTTATTACAAAATATTAACCCAAGATAAATAATCTAAAAGAAAAGGCAAAAATCAAAATTACTAAAGTTCACGAGCAGTATCTCCGATGTATAGCAACTCCCGAGTCCTCCATGGCTCCCAATCCTCAATCGCTGGGAATCACCTGAAACATTTAATAAAAAGAGGGGGTAAGTTTACAAAAAATCAGTGTGCACAACCCTCATCGGTAAGAACATGCATCGCAACAATCTGGGCCGAAGCCCATTACAGTAACGGTGGCAATTGGGCCTTAGCCCAAAATAGCCTCGGTTGAGCCTTAACCCATACCATATGTCACAGCAGATCATATATGTAATGCGATGCAAACCCAGCCCAACCTAATTTTCCATCCGCTACACACCACCCGTACCTGCCAATCACACCAATTGGGATTTTTACAATCAACCCTCACCGCTACACACTGTCGATGGCAGTTATGCTGCAGTTAGCTGCTCATCGTCAATAGTGACATAGTCACCAGAACAGATCATGGCAAAGCCACTACAACAGATCGTGGCAGAGCCACCTGAACAGATCGTGGCAAAGCCACCAGAACGCTTCCCCTTTCATTTAATAACATTTGCCCAACCCCATGCAAACATAATAATTTTAATGCACAGATGCAACAGGTTTCAGCATGCATGAATAGGATGCTCATAACGTATATCACATCATCTCATCATAACCATTTATTTAATATAACAGAAATCACTAACATGATGTCTCGCCTTTACCCTCCAAGGGTATCTTAGTAGCCATACCGAGTTTCGGCATTTAACAAAATATAATATTACATTAAGACAACATTATGGATGGTGTGAGAAGTTACACACAATCACACTAATCAACCACAAAGGGTATAACGGTAATTTTACCTACCGAGGGTATTTCAGTAATTTTACAAACTAGAGGTATTTTGGTAATTTCGCAAACTAGGGTATTTCGATAATTTTGCAAACCAGGAGTATTTGGTAATTTTACAAACTAGGGGTATATTGGTAATTTTGCAAACTAAGGGTATTTCGGTAATTTTGCAAACTAGGGGAATTTCGGTAATATTACAAACTAAGGGTATTTCGGTAATTTTGCAAACTAAGGGTATTTTGGTAATTTTGCAAACCAGGGTGTTAACTACCCAACAGAAGGTCCACTGTCGCCTCGAATGACTCAAGTATTCTAAACATAAATAATGATGCGAATGGGCCTAAGGCCCATTCTCGGCCCAAGTGGGCCCACACACTCCTGTGGCTCATTCAGCCCAAACCTAGCCACATATATGAGATTCACATAGTCTAGTTCACTATCTACTACTCAATCATACAATTTACTCATATAGGCCCCCTGACCCATTGGGCCCACTTGGCCCCTTTCGAGCCAACGTGGCCCAACAGCCTAAACCCACAAGATCACTACTGATGGCCTCAACTATCACGTTGAAACCCTACACGTGCGCTCGCACGCTCGTGTGGATACCATCGCCGATCACTACAACTATAGTAGAGAGACTACACACCTGATAGGAATCTGAAGCTGTTAAACCGCGCTCCGAGCACTCCTATGCCCAATGCCAACCATGTATGCTCCTTCTCCTCCTAGGCAGCTTTATATATAGCTAGCTTCTCACCTTCCTTCTTTGTATCTTTCCGATGTGGGATCCCTCCGTCAGTAGAGTTTAAATCTAACTCAAACTCTTCCCGTCCAATCCACAAAATAAATACTCCCTTGCTTGTCATGAGATTCGAACCCAAGCTCTCCCATCAGCCAATTCATGCCACTTGCCACTAAGCCACCAGCTCCTCTTGTGTCTAAAACCATGCGCAACTAAATATAACCCTATGGCAAAATTCTAGAGTCAATTTAAAAAGAAACCCAAAATGCAAAAGCCAAGACTTGAACCTTGGACCTCCTTCCTTCCTTGTAGCGTCACCCCCTTGTATCTTATGTGGCGTCACTTTGCCACTACACCACACACTCCACTTGTGTCATTTTCCCCACATTTTATTCTTAAAGCCTACTACTAACTCCTAGGGTTTTATTCACCCAAAACCAAAATTTTTCCTAAGGCCTAACTTGAACTCGGGACTTCATAGAAGCCCCCTGACATTCCAAAATCACTCACCTACTAGATCCAACTTGCATTAAAACCGTTCTCTTATTCCCAAAAATTTTAAACGCTCCTACGCATAGAGCCTAATGGGCCCAATCCTACTAGGCCCAATTTTGGGATGTTACAAATCTACCCTCGTTAAAAAATTTTCGTCCTCGAAATTTCCAGCTATAGAAACAGTCACACATCCTAACCTACAACACTGCACTCACGTTGCTCACTCTGATTCTAAAACAGTAATACACTTTCTAACTTAAGCTTGGAACCTCTTCATACAACCAAATATCTAATACAGAAGCAAACAGATATTTAACACTCATACATAAAAATTTTCCATTCAAACATCACATCCAAAACATATACAGAATAATTACCGTCATTATAGTATATAATAATAAGTAAGGGGACTTACGGATTTGTTGCCGGAGACTCGGGTGCTATACTTCCAATAAAGATACTTTTTTTAAACCAAATTTCAAATAACTTTGAAAAAAACTTTTTTTTTGAACCCATTCCACAGTCGAGTTTTGTAACCTAGGCTCTGATACTATAATTGTAACACCCCAAACCCGGCCTAGAAGTTAGGCCCGAATCTGGCGTGTCACATTGAAGGAAGTTGAAAAGCTAAGCAATTGTTTAGAAAAGTTTTATCAGATTTTTGAACTCCGAAGTTCGTTGTTTGATTGAGAAAATGTGATTTACTAAATAACTGTTTAAAAGTTGTTATTATTTTGAAAAATTGTTACATTATGAAAGTTGAACTTGCATCGTTATGTAAACATGATATTTTAGAAAATGATTGCTAATGTTTTAAAAAACCTCAGATTTATAAGTTTAACAGTTATAAATGAAAACTTAGAAAAAATAAACCAATGGCCTTATTACAAAATATTAACCCAAAATAAATAATCTAAAAGAAAAGGCAAAAATCAAAATTACTAAAGTTCACGAGCAGTATCTCCGATGTATAGCCACTCCCGAGTCCTCCACGGCTCTCAATCCTCAATCGCTGGGAATCACCTGAAACATTTAATAAAAAAAGAGGGTGAGTTTACAAAAACTCAGTGTGCACAACCCTCATCGGTAAGAACATGCATCGCAACAATCCGGGCCAAAACCCATTACAGTAACGGTGGCAATTGGGCCTTAGCCCAAAATAGCCTCGGTTGAGCCTTAACCCATATCATATGTCACAGCAGATCATGTATACAATGCGATGCAAACCCAGCCCAACCTAATTTTCCATCCGCTACATACCACCCGTACCTGCCAATCACACCAATGGGGATTTCTACAATCAACCCTCACCGCTACACACCATCGATGGTAGTCATGCTGCAGTTAGCTGCTCATCGTCAGAATCGTGATATAATCACCAGAACAGATCGTGGCAGAGCCACTACAATAGATCGTGGCAGAGCCACCTGAACAGATCGTGGCAGAGCCACTAGAACGCTTCCCCTTTCATTTAATAACATTTGCCTAACCCCATGCAAACATAATAATTTTAATGCATAGATGCAACAGGTTTCGGCATGCATGTATAGGATGCTCATAATGTATATCATATCATCTCATCATAACCATTTATTTAATATAACGAAATCACTAACCTGATGTCTCGCCTTTACCCTCCAAGGGTATCTTAGTAGCCATACCGAATTTCGGCATTTAACAGAATATAATATTACATTAACACAACATTATGTATGGTGTGAGAAGTTACACACAATCACGCTAATCAACCCCAAAGGGTATAACAATAATTTTACCTACCGAGGGTATTTCAGTAATTTTACAAACTAGGGGTATTTCGGTAATTTTGCAAACCAAGGGTATTTCGGTAATTTTGCAAACTAGGGGTATTTTGGTAATTTTGCAAACTAGGGGTATTTTGGTAATTTTGTAAACCAATGGTATTTCGGTAATTTTGCAAACCAGGGTATTTCGGTAATTTTACAAACTAGGGTGTTAACGACCCAACAGAAGGTCCACTGTCGTCTCGAACGACTCAAGTATTCTAAACAGAGATAATGATGCGAATGGGCCTAAGGCCCACTCGACCAAGTGGGCCCACACACTCGTGTGGCCCATTCAACCCAAACCTAGCCACATATATGAGATTCACATAGTCTAGTTCACTATCTACTACTCAATCATACAATTTACTCATGTAGGCCCCTTGGCCCATTGGGCCCACTTGGCCCCTTTAGGGCCAACGTGGCCCAACAGCCTAAACCCACAAGAACACTATTGATGGCCTCAACTATCACGTTGAAACCCCACATGTGCGCTCGCACGCTCGTGTAGCTACCATCGTCGGTCACTACAACTATAGTAGAGAGAGTACACACCTGATAGGAATCTGAAGCTGCTAAACCGTGCTCCGAGCACTCCTATGCCCAATGCCAACCAGGTATGCTCCTTGCCAACCAGGTATGCTCCTTCTCCTCCTAGGCAGCTCTATATATAGCTAGCTTCTCACCTTCCTTCTTTGTATCTTTTCGATGTGGGATCCCTTCGTCAGTAGAGTTTAAATCCAACTCAAACTCTTCCCGTCCAATCCGCAAAATAAATATTCCCTTGCTTGTAGGCGAGAAAATCACCCGTTTGATCGAATAAGCTACCAATAATTTTTTACCTCTTATTATAGTGTGTGCTTCCGGAGGAGCACGCATGCAAGAAGGAAGTTTGAGCTTGATACAAATGGCTAAAATATCTTCCGCTTTATATGATTATCAATCAAATAAAAAGTTATTTTATGTATCAATTCTTACATCTCCTACCTTTGGTGGAGTGACCGCGAGTTTTGGTATGTTGGGGATATCATTATTCTGAACCCAATGACTATATTGCATTTGCGGGTAAAAGAGTAATTGAGCAAACATTGAATAAAACAATATCGAAGGTTCACAAAGCGGTGAATATTTATTCCATAAGGGTTTATTCGATCCAATCGTACCACGTAATCCTTTAAAAGGTGTTCTGAGTGAGTTAGTTCAACTCCACGATTTTTTTTTCCTTTGAATCAAAATTCAATCAAGTAGAGTCTTAAGTGAAATTTTTTATTTGTAGTGAAAAGGTAGTTAGTTAGTTTATCAGAATCAAAGTCAAAGCCCGCGTAATGGGCTTTGACTTTGTGACAAAAAAGGAATTGTCGAAAAACAAATTATGTGGATAATTATTATTATCAACCAGGTATGCTCCTTCTCCTCCTAGGCAGCTCTATATATAGCTAGCTTCTCACCTTCCTTCTTTGTATCTTTTCGATGTGGGATCCCTCCGTTAGTAGAGTTTAAATCCAACTCAAACTCTTCCCGTCCAATCCGCAAAATAAATACTCCCTTGCTTGTCATGAGATTTGAACCTAAGCTCCCCCATCAGCCAATTCACGCCACTTGCCACTAAGCCACCAACTCCTCTTATGTCTAAAACCATGCGCAACTAAATATAACCCTATGGCAAAATTCTAGAGTCTATTTAAAAAGAAAACAAAAATGCAAAAGCCAAGACTTGAACCTTGGACCTCTTTCCTTCCTTGTGGCGTCACCCCCTTGTCTCTTATGTGGCGTCACTTTGCCACTACACCACACACTCCACTTGTGTCATTTTCCCCACATTTTATTCTTAAAGCCTACTACTAACTCCTAGGGTTTTATTCACCCAAAACCAAAATTTTTCCTAAGGCCTAACTTGAACCCGGGACTTCATAGAAGCCCCTAACCTTCCAAAATCACTCACCTACTAGATCCAACTTGCATTAAAATCGTTCTCTTATTCCCAAAAATTTTAAAGGCTCCTACACCTAAAGCCCAATGGGCCCAATCCTACTAGGCCCAACTTTGGGATGTTACAATAAATATCAAAACTCTCATACACAATCACATGCCATCGTAGTTAAGTAATAAGGTGGTATCGCACTTAGCCCACCGTCAAGAATTATTATTTCACATTTACATCTCTATTTCATTATTCATACGAAAATTATTCAACAATTACCAAAATTCAATCCACTTGAATCATACATGTTCCCAATCATTCCATGCACCAATTAGTAACAACAATGTGTATATAAAATGCATTGTTTACATGTAAACAAACCTCGGTGCTAAACGCGTTAACTAGCGGTTTAATCCGGAACCTTACCTTTTCCCCGGTCAAGGTTAATTCCGCGCTCTTTTTGATCTATAACAATAAAATTTACTCATTTAGGACATTTATGATCATAATGCATCAAAATCTATAATTAGGCAAAAATGACCATTTTACCCTCTCCTTTTGGCAAAATTGTGATTTTGCCCTTAGGCTCGTAAATCATTTTTCAACACATTTTCTCATTAGACAAGCCTAGCTGAACATTTATTTCCCTTACAAATACTCACTATTCCAACTATTTCATGCATTTATGACACAATTTCAATCTTTGCATTCTAGTCCTAATTAGGTGTTTTCATGCTAACACCTTTGTTGTTTCTCATCTCCCTAACATTTATTTTCTTCCATAAAAACTCAGCTAACAATATAAATACTCTCATGGCAAGTCCTTAGACTTTCAACCATATCACAAATTTGCCCCCTCATTAGCTAGCTTAAGCTTTGATGACTCCAAAAGTGCAAAAAATATCAAATAACACTATCAAAATCACTTACTTGTAGGGAGATAACTTGGCTGAAATTTTAAAGCATTCAAAACCCTTCTAAGCTTGAAATTTTCGATGGATATGAAGAGTGAATAGTGAAAAATGATAGCTTTTCTTTTTACCATATTTTATTCATCTTTTCTCACCTAAATTCACCCAATTTTGACTACAATTAATGCTCTTGTCCCCTTTGCTATCTATGGCCGGCCAACACATTCTCTAGGGCCTAATTGTACTTTAAGGACCTCCAATTTAGTAATCTATGGCTATTGGACACCTCTACCTTGAAAAATAGAACTTTTGCACTTTATGCGATTTAGTCCTTTTTCACAATTAAGCATGTTATCGCTCAAATTAAAGCACCAAAATTTTCACATAGCCATATATTAATACCATAACACATAAATAGCCATATATTAATACCATAACACATAAAATAACATCAAAATAATTTTCCTCAACCTCGATTTAGTGGTCTCGAAACCACTGTTCTGACTAGTCCCAAAATCAGGCTGTTACAAAATTGTACTACCAAGTGTATCTCTTACAAAGAAACAACTCTTGTTTAGAATAGTTGTTGTTCAAAAAAACTGTTATTCGAGAATAACTATGTCCAAAATAGCTATGTTCAGAGGGCTTTAGTTAGAACAACTGTCGTCTAGTGTAATTGTTATTTGGGAACAACTCCTGTTTAGAATAAATAAAGTTCAAAAGAACTCTTGTTTAGAATAATGACGTTTCAGCAATAACTATTTTTAGATCCATTATTGTTTCAAACAACTTATATTTAGAACAATTGTATTTTTCCAAAAGAACCATTATTCAAGGAAAACATTACCAAGAAAAACATCACCACATAACAATTCTTATTTGAAACAACATTTACATTGAAAACATTACCATTGTCCTACGTTTCAAGAGATATTCTTTGAAAGATGTTTCACATGTTACCACATCATTAAAGTAGAAGAAGTGAAAGTAACCCCGATATATGATAGGGTTCTTAGGTTATCTTTACTCTTGAGATATTTCAAAGAGCTTAGCTTGATGGATCAGATATGGAGGTAGTTAACAGCTTTTTTTCTTAACATTTTCATATAACACTAAGTTCTTTTCTCTCCTTTCAAAAACATAATGAATTCTTCTTCACTATTCACGTCACCAACAAAGCCTTTCACAACTAGTGAAAGAACTTTTGACATTTTCAGCTTTTTGAATTCTTAAAGGATTTTCTTTAAAATTCTCTCAATTTACTTTTTTGTTAAGCCTGATCGGCAGCCATATTTCTCTTTTTTTTTTTTTTCACCTAACCAACTATCACCTACCGTTGTGTTGAGTGTTACCAGATCTATTTCAACTTTTTTCGATACATCCCGTTCACTTATTTACAGTACTTCTTTTCCCCATGAAAAAAAACTATCTACAACATCCCATCATCAAAACTTTAAAAATATAGACAATTGAGGTGTTCCCTCGTGCGTTGAGAGTCTTGAAAATCCCTGTGAAGCCACTTGTTAAAAGACTTAAAAGTACTCTTTTCCACGCACCATAAATACCCAGCCTAATCATCTCATAGTTGTGCAGGTTTTCACCAAATCTGACCTTCAAAACTGCTGCTATAATTTGTGATATTCATTCAGGCTCAATCTTTCCTCATACCAGCCCCTCCCCACCCCCGCTCTCATTTGTGGTGAAAAGCATAAATAGTTGCTTTTGCGTATAACTATAGAAAAGAACCTTTCCTCCACTAGCTTATTCCTTTTACATCCATCATCACCATTTTCAAGCCTAGCTTCTCTGCAACACGAGACACTCTCTTTTGCCTCTTCTTGGTCTTAATTTTCTCTTCAGCTTGGAAAGACCACTTTCTTCTACGGGTCGCCGCATATTTGACAATAAAAGGTATTGCGCGTCGAAGGAAATATGTGGGCTTATTGACTTATTATCTTTGCTGCCTGTTACATGCTTTTATAGGATAAATATAGCTAGAAAGCTAGCTCTGGTTGGTTACTTGCTATGGTTTTGTTTCTATATTATCCCCAAACTCCTTTCTCTTTTTCCCGTTTCGAAGCAGATTTTGCAACTGGTTGTGTTCTTCCACTTTTGCAGGGTTTAAGATGAAACTTTCTATGTCTGCCAGCAAACTAGTACAACCCCGAGTGAATTTGGGGCTCAACCTGGAGACTATCTTCCGCAGAAAGGATAAGGTGGTGTTTGTAATGGGAGCAACCGGCACCGGCAAGTCCCGTCTGGCAATCGATCTGGCCACCCATTTTCCAGCTGAAATTGTAAATTCAGACAAAATGCAAGTATATAAAGGCCTTGACATACTAACAAACAAAGTCACTGTAGAGGAGTGCCGTGGGGTTCCACACCATTTGCTAGGCATAGTAGACCCAATCTCCAATTTCACATCCATGGATTTCCAACATCATGCTTCACTTGCTGTTGAATCCATACTTGCCGAAGGCCGCCTCCCAATCATCGCCGGTGGCTCCAATTCATACATCGAGGCATTGGTGAATGATGACCCTGAATTTCAATTAAGATACGAATGCTGCTTCCTATGGGTTGATGTGTCATTGCGCGTGTTACACTCGTTTGTGTCGGAACGGGTAGATAAGATGGTGAAAGCAGGCTTGGTAGATGAGGCGGAACAAATGTTTGATCCAATGGCTGATTATTCCCGAGGGATTAGGCGTGCGATTGGGGTCCCCGAATTGGACCAATATTTCCGTGCTGGATCAATTCTTGATGCCAACATTCGAGCTAGGATGCTTGACACGGCCATTTCAAAAATCAAGGAAAATACATGCACTCTAGCTTCTCGCCAGTTCCATAAAATCTGCCGCCTTTATAACCAACGGAATTGGAGAATGCACCGGATTGATGCCACTGAAGTTTTCCTAAAGCGTGGCGATGAGGCCGATGAGACATGGGAGAGACTTGTTGCGGGACCAAGCACCATGATAGTGGACAAATTCCTCTTTGAAAAAAATCGTGTGCCCACCATTTTGTCGTCTACCGCCTCATCATCGGTCCCTATCGCCGCCGTAGCAGCCGCATCCCGTTAAAGGTAGGACCCGCAGAATCTCACACATGCAAATGATGTCCCACGTGGCATCATGCCACATGGCAGGCTGGCATCCTATACCTCTCTCTATATATTTTTTATCTGAATTTGTTTTTCAATGATTAGTCAATAGTCATAATTAAAAAAATAAAGAAAAAATGGTTTATGGGTTGGAGATCGGAGAAGTTATAGTTGTAGAGGTTGCTGCGAGCCCGGTCATCAAACCGTGTACATTTGAAAGCCGTACAATGAAGCATTTTAGAAATCTAGGCAGGTTGCTTTGTTCCGTACTTGGGTGCGGGTGCCTGCATATATTATCATGATACAGGAGACTGTCTTCTGTGGGGTCCATCTGTTCATATAAAAAGTCTAATAAGCCCATGGGTCCCAAGTCCTCGTGTACGCTACCCCGTAGTGGCATTTTAGTCTCTTTAATCTTTTGAGTGTGACATGACCTATGTAACTTTTTTACTTTCTTACATATGATAACAATTATAATACAAAGAAATGAATGGAATATCAAAAGCTGTCCATCTTTAAGAACCCGTTGATTGCTTAATCAAGTACCTCTCATTCTAGATCGGACGGTTTTGGAATCTTGAAAATTTAAGACACCTTTAAAAAAAAAAAAAAATCCCTAGCTTTGATGGAGAGAGTATATGCTTTTAATTGACATTTGATGGACATCAACGGCTATGATTGAACATTTCTATGGGATTCTTGGTAAAAGGATAAGGGCCACGACAATTGTATTTGGGTCAATGCAGAAGCCCGTGTCCTCCTCAATGCCATATTCCAATAAATATAATATTTTTGCTTTTATGGCTTTTCAAATGAGTAGTGGTACCATATTACATATCTATTTTGATTTTAAGGTAGTACGAAATGATCTATTGACAGTGTACAATTTTGTTTTAATTCTGATCTCTCTTTTAACTTTCATTGATACAATAAGTTTGTATAGGATGATATAAAACTTTATTTTAAAATTTTTATATTTATATTTAAAATAAAATATGATTGTTAAATTAATTTATTAAACTTAATTTATAATTTATAATATTTTAAATATATTACATATGCTTATTTAAAATTTGTGCTATGCACGAGATATACTTATCAATCATGATTTTGATAACATATAATAATACAATCATAAAAATAAATTTAATTAACATAAATTTGCTTACCAAATGTCACAAATAATGATTAAGAAGATGTATCAAAGCGAAATTTTAATGCTAAAAATATTATTATTTACTGTAAAAATATATAAAACAATATTTAAAATAGTTAAATGTCGGATTTAGGATCTATTCTTTTCGGGTCTATTTTGATGTACTGTCAGTCTAGTCAAGCACATCTGTATTTCTATTTTCTGGAATCATCCACTTCGATGCCCAAGACAAAGCATCTCCTCAATTGGACTTGATAGATGACATATTAGTCTTTCAATCAGTTTGTTTATTTTCGATTAGACTAAGGACATGTTTAGGTTCGTCTACTAATACAAGTTGTCTTTCCATATTACGATCCAACCACCACTACAAGAAATTAAGGTTTTAGCGACGTTTTTAGTGACATTTGGACGAAAAACGCCGCAAATATTATACATTAGTGGCACTAACAAAAAATGCTGCAATAGGTAAAGTAGTATGCAAAAGGTCAAGCAGTAGCGGTGTTTATAAGAAAAACGCCGCAAAAAGTCAAGCATTAGAAGCTTCATCAAAAACGGCTCTGCAAAAATCATTTTATTTTAAAGAAAATGGCACCATTTTGCTCCTATATTTTCATCCATCATCCAAGTGCTCATCATGTATTCTTTTCAACAACTCATGCACTCTTTCATCCTCTTCTATTTATTATTTAACTAGTTTCTTTATATTAATTAAAATATAATTTATTTTTAATTTAATATTTAAAATCTTCAAAAATAACGACACATAGAAAAAATTTAAAAGTTAAAATATAGAAAAATATATGTTAAAATGAAAAAATTAAAAACTATTATTTAAAATAATTTTAAAGTTTTTGGGTATATATTGATTGTTTTTAATTTATATATTAATTAATTTTTATACAATTGTAAAAGAGATAATATTAATTTTAATATATTAAAGTTATCATTTTAGTTTAAATTATTTAAGAGATAATAGATAAACTTTATATATATTAAAATTAAAAAGTTGCTAACCCATGCATCTCTAGAGAAACAAAATTAATTAGTAAATTGAAAAGTTATTTAAATTTCCTAAAATATTGAAAGAATATATAATTACAAAGAGAAATATTTTTAAAACTTTTAGTTTTTTTCATATTTTAAAATTTTTATTTTTGTTTTCTTACATAAAAATTATATAAAAATTTTAAATTTTATCTAATTCTTTTAAAATTGATATGAAAGATATAATAATTCAATATAAAAATTGCTCATATATTATTAAAAAGTCAAGCATTATTGGCATTTAAACGCTGCAAAAGGTAAACAATAGCAATGTTTTTATCAAAAACGCCGAAAAAAATTATTTTCTTTTAAACAAAACGACGCCGTTTTGCTCCCTGTATTCTCACCCATCATCCAAGTGCTTATCATGTATTCTTTTCAACAACTCATGCACTCTTTCATCTCTTCTTTTTATTATTTAACTAGTTTCTTTATATTAATTAAAATACAATTTATTTTTAATTTAATATTTAAAATCTTCAAAAAAATTTAATGACGCGTAAAAAATTTTAAAAGTAAGAACATAGAAAATATATGTTAAAATGAAAAATGAAAAAAATATTATTTAAAATAATTTTAAAGTTTTTGGATATATACTGATTATTTTTAATTTATATATTAATAAATTTTTATATAATTTTAAAAGAGATAATATTAATTTTAATATATTAAAATTCTCATTATAGTTTAAATTGTAAGAGATAATATATAAATTTTATATATATTAAAAATAAAAAATTGTTAAGAAAGTTATTTAAATTTTTAAAATATTGAAAGAATATATAATTACAAAAGAGAAAATGCATTTTAAGCTTTTTATTTTTTTTTTCATATTTTGAATTTTTTTGTTTTTGTTTTTGTTTTCTTACATAAAAATTATATAAAAATTTCAAATTTTATCTAATTATTTTAAATATTACTTAAATTTTCAAAATTATTTATTTAAAATTGATATAAAAGATATAATTATTCAATATAAAATTGCTCATATGTTATTAAAAAATAAAGAAAAATTAATTGCTCAAAACAAAAAAACTATAGAGACCAATTATATAGTTTTAACTAAATTTTTGTTTGAAATGATGATTTAATGATGTTACAACACGTTAAAATAAGTGACTAAAATGTATCATTTCAAATATAAGTGAATAAAATATAACTTGAGACAAACAAAAGTGATTATTTTTATAGTTTAGTCAAATAAAATTTGGCAAAATGGTAAAATTAAATATGTATAAATTACGATGTTTTTAACTTTAAATTATCTTAAATTATACATTTTATATAAAAATAAAAATAAACTCTAAAAATAATATTTTTCTTTGTAATATATATATATATATATAATATTTTAATTAAATTAATCTTCGACTAACTCTTAATACTAATTTTATTAAAAATTCAAATAATAGAAATTTATTAGTATCAAATGACATTAACAGCGTTTATGAAAAAAATACCACAAAAAATAAACAATAGCTACAAAAAATTATTTTTTTAAATAAAACGCGTCGTTTTCCTAAACCATAACCCCTTATTTTCCCCTTAACCATAACCCCAAAATTCCTTATTTTATCCTTAAACCCCGAAATTCCTTATTTTCCCCCCTAAAAATCAAAATCCCCAAATCCTTTTGATTTTCGCCGACCGTCTGCTGCATCGCCGTTAACTGTCTGTTGCATCGCCGGAGAAGATAATCTTTCTAAAGAAAAGAAGAAAATAAACCTAAAATTGGAGGTTTGCTTATGAAAGTTCATGCATAATTAATTTGCTTATTTTGTGCACTATATTTGTTGTAATTTTCTTATTTTGTTGATGAGATTAGGCAAATTCAATTTTGCGGAAACAATATAATATTCATGTCTCTGGAAATAATGTTGCGTTTCCACTGAAGAGTTTCGCGGACTTAAGCTCAGTGTATGTGTTCCACTGAAGTGTATGTCTTTATCCATTTTCTTAAATTTATCCTTTATTTCTTAAATTTGGTTTCTTTGCAGATATGGATGTGAGTCTTATTTATTGCACAATTTTGCTAAACTTGGATTTAAAGAGCCAGCACCAATTCAACGACAGGCTATTCCAGTTCTTCTATCCGTATGTTCTTTTATTTAACTCCTACTGCTTTCTTTTCTATCATCTTTAATGTTCTTTTATGGGAAATTAGGTAATCAAGTGAAAGGATCAGTATTTGATTGTTTTTGCTTTATATAGATTTGCCATAATTTCTCATAAATCTGTGTTTTAAGATTTGTTTTATCTGCTTTAGAAAGTTAATTATTTTCACTTGATGTAATCGAGATGCAGATAATGGGAATGAGTAGTAGCTAATAATAAAAAAAGGAAAAAAAATGCAGTATTATAAACTGAAGAAGAGGGACAGAGGGCTATTGATAGGCTGCGTAAAGTCAGTTTGAAAAACGTACTTGTTTATTTGTTGAATTGATAATAGTTCTACAATGGGATGTTATGGGGGTAGATGATTGGAAGATTTTTAGATAAAAAGTTACAAAATTTGTTTAATTAGTATTTACATTATTGACTGCCAATCATCAGTGTTTAAAGCCATCATTGAGTTTGCCTATATATACACATACACATACTTAAACAAGACTAGTTACTATGTATATGATGTAGGACACTTGGCATGTAGATTTTACATTCTGTCCGAATTTTGTTCTTAAAGGTGTTACTTAAAATTGAATAACATGTGTATAAGAAACTTATAAGCTTTGAATAGCAGTACTTTAATGTGTCTTCCTTAAGGAATACGATGGTTGTGTTCATTACGATGTAATGCAATAATAGTTTTAACCATTTGATAAGAATTAAAGCTGAAAATTAATCCGAAAGTGGAGGATATAAATAGCATGAGAATGTTTTCTGTCAAGAGCAAAATAGCAAAATTTTGGGTTTTCCTTGTTTTATTGTATCCTTTATTATTAAGGCAATTGTAGTTTGCTATGTTTGAGATATAAATCTCTAAGTTAAATCATATAGATTATTGTATCTTTTTAATGCAATATTAGGCATGACTTGACATTGAAAATTTTGGTTTCAGCTTGCAATTGATCATGCGCCATCCCTAGACGTGAAAAAGACATTCCTGTTTACCCTATTGGGTTTGGTGTTAGTTGGTCCTACATTGCACTTCTGGTAATTTTCATGATCTAGTCTTTGTTTGTTTAAAATGAATCTCTAGTTGAAAACTGAACATGCAGATGAAAACTGAACATTCGATTTGCTTTCAATGCCTACTTTTCAAATCAAATAAGCTAAAAGAAGACTACTTGAAGTCATCCACTATTTAGCTTTCAATGCCTGGTTGAAATAATTAGAGAAGTGAAAAAACGTTGCAGGCATGGTCCTCTAAATAATTAGATAAGATATGGTCAACTGCTTGAGTTGATTGAGTTAAAACCCCCTTAGGAGGAAGCATAGTTAAGAAGGCAAGGGAAACCAATTTGAGAATTATTTAATTCAAAATTGGTGGTCTTCATTTTTAAGTTAGAAAATTGTGGTAATAGGAACATAAGTGTTTGATTTACTAAATTTTCTAGTAGCACTGTTTCTTTTTCTTTTTTCCCTTTTTCTGCAAATTCCTGATTGATGCTTGAGATATGATGTAACTGAATCTTTGTTTGGTATAGTTGAGTTTTTACATCAGCAAGTTCTTGATATAGAGCACGATTTTGCAGGGCAGTTACTGAGCTCCAAATTTTGCAGGCCAAAGTTTGTAAAGGTAATAGCAGTGAATTTCAGTGGGTTATATTTAAAATTGCTGCTCTCTGATAATACTCTAGAATGACATATTTTTATGTATTAATTACACATTTATTTTGAACATGATCCTACTAATTTAAGCTATTTATGGTTTATTATCTTGTAGGGATTAAATTGAAGGCAAAAAGAAATTTGGGGGCAAAAAGTGTTAATTTAAAGATAAATTGGGTCAGCATGCGAAGTAGAAGAGAAGTGGTGCCGAAAATGCAAAGTGTGGAAGATTTTGGGAGCAAAATGCAAAAAAAGAAAAAAAAGAAAAAAAAAGAGATTTTATAGCATAAGACTATTTAATTTTTAATTATATTAGGGTAATTATTAATGATTATTATTTAGATTTAATTTTAGCATTTATTTTTATTTATCTTTAATTATCTTAATTATCTTTAATTATTTGTATTTATCTTTTAGAATTTAATCAAGAATAAACTAGATTTCTTAGTACTATAAATAAGAGATGGAGTGACACAAATTTGACTCATCTTTTCTGTAAAATCTCTCCTACATAAAGTTTAGCTTTTTGTTCTTTTCATGTTTTTCAATAAAAATTTTATTTCCATTACATTCATTTTCTTTTCCTCAAAAATCATGAGCCATTAAACTTATCTAGTTGAAGGTTGTTAAAGTCTTCAAAAAGAGTTTATGAGGCTTAGAATTCGTACTTAGCCTTCTCAATGAGTATTCATCGTTTCTCTTCATTAAGGGGTTGACGTTTTCGTCCATGTCCCTTAAAAGTTGATCTTTTCAACATGTGTACAGAACGATCGTTTTGTATATTTTAAGAAGGTTGTACAGTCGGTTTGTTAGCTTATTTTGTCAAAGGTTGGCGAGCCCAAGAGACAAAATGGCGTGGCATTCGCTATTGAGAAACGATGATCTAGCATAAGATGGTCCCACAGAAGCGATTGTTAGCTAGAGTCAGGTTCCTTTAAAATCGTGAGTCTAAATTCTTGGAGCTGGTGGTCGTAGGCGTCCTCTTCCACTATAACTGGCTTATTCTATTTGAGAATGATCACCTAAAAGTTGATGATTGAACTCAAGGCGGATCGCGACAATCGAAGGTTGGAATCTCTCTATAAGAAATTTTTTCTCAACTATATTTATCTCTACTATTCCAATTTTAATTTTCGCACTTTCAATCAAATCAAAACTTGTCCAGGATTTCGAGGAGCAAGCAATTATACAAATTCGGTCCCTGAGGATTTGACCCTACTTCCCTTATACTATTATTTTTATTATTTTCAATATTTTATAGGGATAAAATATTTTTGGTGCTCTCACCGATCGCATCACTTTCTCTTTCTTGCATGTTTTTCCATTTCATGAAATTGAAGATTAGTGACAACATTTACATTGAGCATGCTATTGTCTTCCTCTGGATATGCTACTTACAAACTATTAAAGCCTTCATTGTATTATATTTAAAGTCTTCATTGTCCTATACTTGCAAACTGTTTGCCTGTATGCTGGTGGAATATGTATGTGATCTCTTTTGCTCCTTAGGTATTAAATCGGTTTTGGTTTCATAATGTTCCATGGTGTTGAAGTTTCCATTTCAAAGGATTTTTTTGTTTCCATTTCAGTCTATAAATGTTCAAGTTTATTACTGTACATATTTTGTGACATTCAAATTAATTCTTACATTTTAATGATTAATTTAACTCAATAATTAGGGTTTAGCATTAGTTGCACTATTTGAACTCGTAATTTTACTATTTATACTCTTTTATTTTTCATTTATTTTATTATTTTCGCTATTATAGAGTTCAATATTTTATTAAAATATTAACAAGATTTTTCAATATTTTGACTAAAATATTAATTTATTATATGATTAAATACTTTCTTTTTACTAAAAATATATATTTAATACTAATTAATGTATATATTTAATAATATTGAAAATTATAATGTTTGATTTTAATATTTAATATTTTCAAATGTTTCTAAAACTTAAAAATAATTGTTTTAATCAATATAATAATATTTAGCATTATATTTATTTATTTTTATATAAAATCAAATTACTAATCTTTTTCCAAAAAATTATTTAAAAGTTATTTAAAATGAAAAGCTATTTTTTAACCATCAAATTATAACCCATCTTATCCTAAATAAAGAAAAAAAATAAGGTTATAAGATGGATTTATCGTACTAATATTTGTTTATTTTTTATAATTTGATCGATGTACTACTAAATCCGACCAGATATTAAATTAGGAACTCACCTAATTAATCCCCAAAATGAGTAACCACAAAATGAGTAAAATGGGTTTCATTTTGTGGGGGTTCATTTTAATAATCCCATGTTTACACCTATATATCGTTTTCTAGTATTTATTTACTATGTAGTTTTTATTAAATAAAAAAGAGCAAATAGTGGCTAAGGTCAAACACCCTCTTTTAACGGGGAAAGGGAAAGAGAAAGTGATGGAAAACATATAATTATTAATTTAAATATTAAATTAAAATAGATGAAAAATTAACAATTATTAACTTTATTAACATATAATTATTAATTTTTAATTTTTTCTTTTAAGTATAGCAAATATAAAGGTGGTAAAAACACAAATTTATAATTTAAAAGAGTATAATTAAAGGGTCAAAATTTAAAGTTAAAATTTAAAGATGATAATCATAACTTACATAAACATTTAAAGAAAAAAAACTTTGGATCATAACTTACATAACTTACATAATACATAAATATATATCATATAATAACTTACATAACTTACATAAATATATATCATATCATAACTTACATAACTTAATTATACTTATAAATAAACAACTTACCTGAATTAGTTTACACCCATTAGATACTTGATACTTGATATGTATTATCTATTTTAGTACAATGACATGATTTAAATCAATTTAGAACACTGAAGTAACCGTAATTTATTGTCAACTTTAGACTTCAAGAACTACGAAATGGATAAGAGTTGGATGAAATTGTCAAGGGTAAGCAACAATTATCGAAATGGAGTACAAACTTTTCTAAATTTTGCATTTCAAAATGCAAGCCAAGAGAATATGATTCTTTGCCTGTAAGAAGTGTGGCAACATCAATTGGCATATTCGTGAAGTTGTCTACGAACATCTAATTGTTGATGGCTTTATTCGGGGGTATAAAAAATAGATTTTCCATGGAGAGTGTACACCTCGTAGAACCTTTTCAATGATTAACCCGGCTTATCCTCATAATGCTTACCATCAGTCTGTTAGAGAAGATGACATGGAAAGTATGTTGCGGGATGCATTTAATATGCACAGTCATGGTTTGCAATCGTTTCCACCTGAAATTATTGCATCCGATGATTGTGATATTGGTGGAAATGCTTTTACCGAAACGAAAAAAGTGTACCTGATGAAGAGCCAAATGGAGAAGCGGCGAAGTTTTACAAGTTACTTAATGAAATGAATGAAGAACTCAATGAGGGATCAAAATTTTCAAAAATGTCCTTCTGCATTCGCCTTTTTCACTTAAAATGTTTAGGAGGGTGGACCAAAACTCTTTGACACTACTATTAGAGTTGTTGAGAGATATGTTCCCGTTTGCAAAAATCCCTCATTCATGCAAAGATATGAAGAAACTGGTAAAAGATTTAGGCCTTGGGTACGACAAAGTTCATAGTTTCCCAAATGACTGCATGTTGTATTGGAGTGATCGAAAAAACCAATAGTCTTGTCATGTTTGCGGTAAATCTCGTTGGATGAATAGGAATACAAAAGATGTGAATAAGGATGAAGGTCAGGCATAATCAAGAAAGAAGCCAATAAAGATTTGAGATATTTTCCACTAAAACTAAGGCTTCAAAGGCTTTTCATATCGTAAAAGACAGTCAAGTCTATGAGGTGGCATCATGATCAATGAACCGATGATGGATTATTAGGGCATCTTGTGGATTCTTAGCTTGGAAATCATTTAACAATAAATTTCCAAGCTTTGCAAGCTGTCCTCGAAATGTGAGGCTTGAGCTAGCATCTGAGGGATTTAATCCTTTTAAAATCATGAGTACTTTGTACAGTACTTGGCCTGTAGTGCTTGTTCCTTACAATTTGCCTCCGTGGATTTGCATGAAGCAATCTTCTTTTATCTTATCTATGATTATCCCTGGAGAGAAATGTCCTAGAAATGATATTGACATTTATATATTGCCACTTATTGAATAGTTGAAATAATTATGGGCGGGTGTTGAAACATATGATGTCTTAAGAAAGGAGAACTTTTATTTACGTACAGTTTTGTTGTAGACTATTAATGATTTCCCGACTTATGCCAATGTATCTAGTTGGAGTACCAAAGGACGTTATGTTTGTCCTTGTTGTGCGGTGCAAACATGTTCGAAGTGGTTATATAATGGGAATAAGTTTTCTTATATAGGGCATCATCGGTGGTTAGACGAAAATTATAGGTTTAGATTTCAGAGGACTCTATTTGATGGTACTAAAGAGTTCAAAGAAGCTCCTGAGCAGACCATTGGATCTGAAATCTTGTTCATGTTAAAAGATATCAATTTCAATTATAGGAAGATGGATCAACCACCCAACATGCAAATAAAGAGAAGACCGAGGGAGGCATATGTTGGCGATGTTGACCGACAGATTGATGATGAATCTGAAGAAGAGGATGAGCCTAATGAGGTAGACTTGTGAAAAAAAAGAAGTATTTTTTTGAGTTGCCTTATTAGGAGCATCACATTTTGCGACACAATCTTGATGTCATGCATATTGAAAAGAATGTTTGCGAGAACATCATTGGGACAATTTTGAATGTCGATAGAAAATCGAAAGACAATCTTCAGAGTCGACTTGATCTAGTTGACATGGGAATTCGGCATGATCTTCATCCCCAAGTACTTCCGAATGGGAAATATTGGTTGCCGCCTTTTATTTTTGCAATGTCAAAGAAAGAAAAAGAAGTGTTCTGCACGGTGTTGAAGGATATAAAGGTCCTAGATGCGTATGCATCAAATATATCTCGATGTGTGAGTCTTAAAGATTGAAGACTATATTCCATAAAATCACATGATTATCACATCTTGATGCAAGATTTACTGCTAGTTGCTTTGTGGTGTTGTATGTCAAAAAAGGTAACATATTGTATAATTAAACTATCTAATATAATGAAAGCTATTTGTGACAAAGTTTTGATTGTTGAAGAACTTGAGAAAGTACAAGATCGAGCTGCTTTGACTTTATGCAATTTGGAGAAAATCTTTCCACCTTCCTTCTTCAATATTATGGTGCACTTGCTAATCCATCTCCTTCATGAAGCAAAACTTGGTGGACTGGTTTTCTATTGGTGGATGTATCCTATAGAGAGGTGCTAATGTATTTGTAAAGTTTTCATTCATTCATGAATATACCTTTAGTTACAACTTTTGATAATGTTGTATATTGTGTTTAGATTCCTATGCAAACTGAAGTCTTATTGTCATAATAAGCGTTATCCAGAAGGATCAATTGCTGAAGGTTACTTGGCAGAGGAGTGTATGACTTTCTGCTCTAGATATTTAGAAGGTGTCGAAACAAAACTGAATAGACCAAGTAGAAATGCTAGGCTCACTAATCATAACTTAGCGAAACTTATTTATTTCAAAGTTATGGAGAACTAATCGGTAAAGTTGAAATTGTATACTTAGATGATAGATCTTGGGTACAAGCACATCAATATGTTCTTTTTCACCATGATTCAATTGAACCATTATGCAAGTAAGTTTTAGAGTTTGATAAATTTCATCTTTTTAATTTGTTTATCTTCTAACCAAGTAATCCACTTTTTAATATAGTAAGTACAAACAAGTCTTGATGTAACCGCCCGATTTAGGGCATAGTCAGAATAGTGGTTACAAAACCACAAATTTGAAGTAAAATATGTATTTCTATAATTTTATGAGACTTGTGAGGTGTTTGCATGATTGTATAAAAAAATTTCATAAAAAAATTTTATTAATTAGTGATCAAATTGTCCATTAGGACTAAAATACAAAGATGAGAAAGTATGAGATTCTAGAAGATTTAAGTATGAAATAGCCTCATAAAAATTATTAGAGGTCCTTATTTAGCAATTAGACCATTATATAAGATGGACAAAAATAGACATGGGAAGGAAAAATCTCAAGAAAGGGACGTAAGGGCATTTTAATCATTTGGTAAATAAAAGATTAAAAAGGGAAAATAAAGCCAAAATCTTGTCTATCTTCTTCTCCCATGGTCGAAAATCACTAAGGAGCCATAGCTAAGGTTTCTTCAACTTTCAAACTTGATTGTTAGTACCTCCTAGCCCCGTTTTTAATGTTCTTCGTATTTTTAAGATCCTTGTAGCTTGATTTAACTATTTCTAGCTATAGTTTGAGCTAGGGTTTATGTTCAAAAATTTACCTATGTAGGACATGCATGTATTTTGATGTTTTATGGAAGAATATGAAAGTTTGATGTATGGTAAACATCTTTTTCTAAGTGATTCTCAAGACAAATGCATAAAAGGACCAAATTGTAAAAGTTGTAAAAAATGGTCATACATGAGTGAAATAGTAGAAATTGAAGGTTGTTGTAGTTAAGAAAATGATTCGGCTAGGCTTGAAATACAAGAAATTTGAATAAAAATCATTTTACGAGCCTAGGGAAAAAGTGTAATTATGTAAAAGTTTAGGGGCAAAATTGTAATTTTACTTAAGTATGATTCATGAGTAAATTTAGTCAATGTGAGTATTAAACAAGTGAAATTGTTGTTATAGATCAAGAAACACGAAGCCCGGACCAAAATCGAGGCAATAACAAAGTGTTGGACTAAATCGAACATCTACACACATTTTGAATATCGAGTAAGTTTGCGTGAAATTAAGACTATATATGTTGTTATGTTTAAATTACTTATTATTACGAGAAAATAAATTTTATTTCCATGAAGTTGATTAGTGATGTCTTGATGAGAAAATAACGAGAATATGCTAAGTTGAAGTCCCGATTGAAGATTCGAAATAACGAGGATACCTATGTCACGACAAGAGATAAGGACGGTCCCGTATAAGACCATGTTTGGGACATGGCATCAAGACCTGAATGTAGATCTCGTGTAAGACCATACATACCGAATGTGTCTCGTATAAGACCATATTTGGGACATGGGACATGGCATACCATGTCGGGACATCGAATAAGAAAGGTCGCGTGTAAGACCATGTCTGGGACATGGCTTCAGGACCAAAGGAGGATCTCGTATAAGACCATGTCTGGGACATGGCATCGACATCCATGTACGATCTCGTATAAGACCATGTCTGGGACATGGCATCGACATCAAGCTAAGAGATCCCGCGTAAAACCATATCTAGGATATGGCATCGGTGTCAAGAGGTGATCCCATGTAAGACCATATGTGGGATATGGCATTGGCATCGTGATACATGTATGATGAGATTGAGTATCCTTTGATATTCTGAGTAGTTCAACGAGCAAAAGAGCTAAGTATGTAAAGATGATAAAGAGCTAAATTATACAAGGATGACAAATAGTTTCATTTAAGTTAAGGATGTTAATGATTTAAGTCTAAGTTAAAGGTAGCATAAGTGCTAAATTATGTGCTGAAGTGATACAGGTACCATGAGTAAAATATGAGGAATGAAATTCGTAATGTGATATGTGATGGGTAAGAATAAGTATGAGTAAGTATGTCAAAGTACTTGAGAACTTGTGTTGCTATTGTTCCATGATGAATGGATTTTACTATAAATACTTATATTTCTAAATTCATGCAAACTTATTAAGCTATATGCTTACCTCTTTCTTTTCCCTTTTCCTTGTAGAATCGCCAAGCCAGCTCGGGGATTGTAGAACGTCACAGCTCGGATCACACTATCAATCATTCTTTTGGTATAGTAAAGTTGTTTTATTTTGGGTATGGCATGTATAGGAAGTTGATCATTTTGTTTTATGTCATATTTGGAAGCCAAATGTGTTGGTTACTAATGTTATACACTCATTTTGTAAATGGCCATTGGGAATTGGCCAATATTTGTGAAGTTTCATATTTTAATGATAATGAGTTTTATGGGATGAAATTTCATGCAAATGATGGAGTAAAATGTGAAATGTATGATTGATGATTAGTGGTTCTTCATAGTGTATTATTACCATGTTATGTATTGCTTGTGTTGGCATAAATGTGTTTATGTTCAAGGTGGCAATTGGATTGGAAAATAGCCTTCTAATGGTCCGCACAAGTAGACACATGGGCTTGTGTCTAGGTCGTGTGTGACACACGGTCAATCCCTATGGGTGTGTTGATAGGCCGTCCCCTGCATCAAATTTGTGAGAATTTGATTCGCCACACGGGCCAGCACACGGGCGTGTGCCTAGGTCGTGTGCCCTTTAAGAGGTTGCTGACGTCATAAACAAAATACCCAGGTTTTCACACACGGGTGAGAACACGGGCGTGTCTAGGCCGTTTGAGGGACACAGGCCATTGACACGGGCGTGTGTCCAGCCGTGTGAAAACCCTTGTAGGTTCCAAATGAAAAATAAATTCTGCACGGGTTAGGAACATGGGCGTGTGCAACGACACGTCCTACCCACACGGGCGTGTTCCATTCCACACGGGCGTGTGGCCCCTGTTTAGGAAAAAAATTTCCAAGTGCACAAAGTTTTCGATTTAACTCCGAAACCTTCCGGATGTATGCCTAAGGCCTTGTAGGCCCATAATAAAGATGTTATGAATATGAATGAGAAGTTTTAAGTTGAATTGAAATTTTATAGTCCAAGGTTGTATGTTTAAGCAAGTTAAGTTCAGTGATGCCTCGTATCCGGTTCGGCATTGAACACAGGTAAGGGGTGTTACACTTGAGATCTCGTTCACGCTCCCGAAGATTCAACATCAAGAGATTCATAAGTTATTCAAAGAATCTTTTCATTAATGGTTAGGGAAAACGGTACGTAATTGAAGCTTTCATTAACATAATGTTTTCGTAGAACATTTATAATTAATCAATTTACTTTCGATTCAATAGGTTTGGAGTGGAAAAGACGTCAATGAGGAAGTTAAATGGATTTCCCAAGGTCCGAATAGAGTAGTAAAAAGATATATTGCCTTCCTCATCAATGGGTTCAGGTTTCGAAAGATTGAGGAGGACTCAAAATTGTGGAATAGTTGTTAATTCTTCAATTACAAGTTATGCTAGTGCTAAAGGAAAATGTGGAGTCCTACGAACTTCTTACTGACATTATTGAGTTGGATTACTATGGCAAATGGAAGGTTGTCTTATTTGATGTGATTGGGCTGATGTTAATACTGCTCAGGAATTAAAAAGATCAATTTGATTTTACAATGGTGAACTTCTCTCGATTAATTCAAACTAGACAACAATTGATAGACGATTCGTATATATTATCTTCTCAAGTCAAATAAGTTTTTTACTTGAAAGATCCAACTGATGAGGGTTGGTATGTTGTACTCCGTAACACCCCTAGAGACTTGTTTGACATGGGAAATGGAAGTAGAGATGACATCGACGAAAGATCAGAAACTTTGCCTTTTCCAGAACAAAACTTAAATGAAACTATCCCTAGTACTAGTACACAATTTCAATGGGTTCGCCAGGATGTGGATGAGGATACTTACGAATCATGATGTAGTAATATTTTATGATTTTTTAATTATATGTAATATTATAATTTAAATATTGATCTTGTTAAATATTTCAACTATTTTATATGTATTATTATTATTGTAATTAGTTACTAATATTTCAACTATTTTATGTGTATTGCAGATAAAATGCCTAGAAGAAGATTGTGAGATCTCAGTATTATTCAAAATCCTCCAAATTTGGAAGAAACAAATAGTGAACAACAAACTGCTATTGGATCTTCGAATGTTTCGAATACAGCTGATGAACTTACAGAAATTCAAAGTAATGTTAACTTTAATTTACATGTATGTTGACTTTTATTATTGATTTTTGTTTCAAATTCGTATATTATAATATACCATTTTTTCAACAGAAAGTGGTGGGACGCACAACAATCAAGGACGTACGCTATTAAAAGATTTATACGAGTTAAATTCTGTCGAGAGTGTCAAAGTAGCTAGAAACAGTCTTGGTCAGCCTATTGGATCAGAAGCTCGACTTTTAGCAGGATACTTGGGCATTATAGCACAAAATGCCAATCTGTTTCCTATCAAACTACGAGTCATGGCATCATATGCCTGATAGTAATAAAAATCAAGCTATCGATAATATTAAGGTAATAACGTGAATGTAATTTATAATACTTTGGTTTAAGTTTCAATTATATTTACTTTCTAAACTTGTGTTATTTGCAGGAGAGATTTGTTTTAGAGGTCTCGGATAATTATGTGAAGAAGGCATTAGGAAAAAATGGAGAGACCATAAAAGTGCTTTAAAGAATGAATATTTTAAGAAAAATATAAGCCTCGAAGAAAAATTGCGAAATGTTCCGCTGGGAACGCTGAGGTACCAATGGAAAGATGTAGTTAGATTTTAGAATTCAAAGAAAGGAGAGGTATTACGTACTTCCAAACTCTTATAATTATTTTGGTTTATAGTATTTATTGTATAAGTAATAATAATTTCATAATGTAGGATTGTGAGTGAGTTGGAACTACAAGTAGGCAAAAATAAAAATTCACATACACAGCTGGGTCGAAAAGTTTTGCTTGTGTAGCTGATGACGAGGTATTTTGAATTTATTAATTGTTTCAAATATTAAATACTTTCTACTAAATAATATTTTTCCTACTATATTGTAGGAACTGTCGTCTGGTCAAAAAGTTGGACGCCTTTAGCTTTTTGACATTACACATAGAACAAAAGATGGATCTCTTATGACTACTAAAGCTGCAAAAATTATGGTATATTTACTTAATAAAATTTGAATTATTTTAAATATTTATCATGTTTAATTATAATGGTTTAATTCGTCATTTGTAATGCAAATAATGTTAAGTTATGTTGCTTTTGTTTTTATTATATATTTCGTTTCTAACTCTTTGATTGATTTATTAAGAGAAACTAAAGGATAAAAGGTCGAGTATAAAGCGATCGCTTTGAGTGATAGTTCTGTTAATCTTGACGACATTGATATCTGGATTATTACTGAAGTTTTGGGTCCTGAAAGGTATGGTCGGTTCGATTTCAAGGGTCTTTTGTTAACCTAACCCAATATTTTGGATCCAACTCGTACCAAGACATGCCTTCGGGGAATCATGCTCAAGTTGAAGTTCAAAGGTTAAGTGTACACCCCAAACTCGGCCCAGAAGTTAGGCTCGAATCTGGCGTGCCAAATTGAAGTGTTTTTTTGAAAACCATGTTTTCTTTGAAAACCCTCCTTAATATTTAAAAACTAAAGTCTCAGTTTGTGTTCGTTCAATTTCAAAACGCGGTTCATCAAAAAGTTAATCACTGTTCAAAATGTTATTAACTTCGTTAAAAATCTCTTTTAGTTGTGGAAGCTAATTTAAGGTAAAGAAGTTTAAAACGTATGTTTTTGAGAATAGTAATTGGGTTGAAAACTCGTCAACGTCTAACAGATATAAAGCGTAACTAAATCCCAAATTCAGAATTAAATCTCGAGAGGCCTTATTACAAAAATTAAAACCCAAAACGGAATTTAAAACATATATAAAGTCCAAAGCGTAGTAGCCCCAGCCGTGTGGTCACCTTCGAGTCCCTTGCAGCACCGATCTTCCTAATGCTGGGGATTACCTGCACAGTTAAAAATGGGGTGAGTTTACGAAAACTCAGTGTGTAATCCCCTTACTAGAGTAACAGTCAGCATACAAAAATAAAAACCGAAATAGTCTGGGCCAAAGCCCTTTAATAGTAATAGTACAGTCCAGTTCGGGGCATATGTGGGCCAAAGCCTAAAACAATATCATTTGAGTCACAGCCCAAAATAGAATCAATTGGGCTTAGCCCATTACAGTAACGGTGGCAATTGGCCTTAATCCCAATCAGCCTCGGTTGGGCCTGAGCCCATATCAAGTGTTACATATCACATATATCTAGGCCTAAGCCCATCACAGTATCAGCCTCAGTATGAATGATGCATGAGTACCCATACCAACCCTGCACTGTCTCTTGTCCAACCTTGGAATCCTGTGGGGATTAAATTGACCCACCTATCCCTACACTCCTTATGTAGCACCGGTTGCGGCACTAACTCAATAGAACGGCTAAAAGCTATAAACAAAATGGTTATAAACCATCATCAGGATGGCACAGAGCCATAATTAGGAGGGCACAAAGCTATCGGTAACTATAATAAGTTTGGCACATAGCCATCAGCGACGATAATATAATCGGCACACAGCCACTGGTAATTATGATTGTAAGAGCCCATTTATGCCCGGGGCCCAATTAATCAAAAAAAACCCAAACAAAAATAAAAATCCAAAATTGAAAGTCTTTTAACAGTCCAAATTACAAAGTACGAGCCCAAATTAATTAAAACACAGACCCAAATACTATCCTAGCCCAGTAACCCTAACACAACAGAAGCCCTAGCCATTGCTTTTGCGTCATAACAACCCCAACGACTCTAGCCCCTACACGCGCACCACACCTCCGTACTCGCCACACCAGCAGCCTCCGTACACCCCTTCGTACAGCCTCCACTGCATGTCATACTCCTACAAAAATGCAAAATATATTGTATTTTTTATACATTTTCCGATTATAAAAGCGAAAGGAAAATCATTTGTATTTTTTAGTTACTGTTTTACGACCAAAAATTAATACAAAAAAGAAACAGAAAAGAATCGAAGGTGATTTTCTGATTTCATTTAAGTTCTTATTTTTTCTATTTTTTGTTCATATACGCGGATAATAAAAGGGGAGAAAAGCCTTACCTCGTTGGTGGCTAGAAGGGAGGAAACCAAAAAGTTTTCGGTCTTTCTTATGATCTTTGAAGACTCCCTTAGGTATAATGGGGAGAAAGGCGTTGTAAAGGTTTAATCGGTCGAAAAAGAGGCATTCTGGTACATGGTGGCCGGCGACGACGGTGGAAGGTCAAAATCTCGCTGGAGCTCCCATCGAAAATCGGAGAGAGCAAAAAGTGATTTGAGTTTTTTTTTTTTTGTGTTTTTGAAGAAATGAAATGAAAAATGAAATTTTTTGGAAAAAAAAACTGGCTTAAATACCATGTTGAAACGGTGCCATTTTGCACCAGGGCTTTGAGCGCCAAAACGGCACCGTTTGGTCCTCTGACCTGCACATTGACCCGACCCTCCAACGGGGATCCGCGTGTTTTTGCCTTTTGGGATATTTGTGCGCTGGCCCCTTCCGCTTGTTCCACCTATTTTAATTGGGTCCCCCGTTTCTTATTTATTTTCTTTTAATTTTAGCCTAAAATTTTATTGATGTTGCAATTTGGTCCATCATCAAACTATGTGTTTTGGAGGACAGGGATATTATCCCGTTTGGTCCCCCATATCATCCGCATATCACGATTTGAGCCTTATATTTTATTTTTACTTCGATTTAGTCCCTTTTTTTATTTTCTTTTGTTAATTTTTCTATTTTTATCATTATTTTAATATTGATATTGTTATTACTATTAATATTACTGTTATTATTTTTATTCTTAATCTTATTGTTATTACTATTACTATTATTTTTATTATTAACATTATTATTATTTCCATTTTTATTACTATTATTTATATATATTATTATTACTATTGTTGTACTCACTATTATTATTACTTTCCTATTATTATTATTATTATTATTATTATTATTATTATTATTATTAATAATAATTAATATTATATTATTATTATTGCTATTACTTTTATTGCTATTAGTATTATTATTTCTATTTTTTATTACTATTATTTTCAATGTTGTTACTACTATAATTTCACAATTATTATTATTTTAATATTCTTACTATTATTTTCACTATCATTATTATTTTTAATATTGCTATTACTATTATTATATATACTATTACTATTATTCTCCTTATTATTATTGTATTATTGTTATTATTTTATTCTATTTGTTTTAAAACTATTGTACATAGAATTTATCTATTTGTTGATTCGCTATTAGCTTTTATTTTTATTATTATTTTCTTTATTTTATGCGTTTGTTTATTTATTTGCTTTTTTCCCTATTATTTCACGTGAAATATTTGTCTTGGTCTTTATTTTATTACATTTTACTCTTCTTTATTATTATTATTCATATTATTGCCTCTCTTTTATTCAATTGTGCATATCGATATTGTAATTTATTTTCCATTTCATTATGATCATATTACATTTTACTCGATACATTAAATTTTTTTATAAGCAAATACTCCGCGTTCTAAGATTCGAAAGAAATCGTGCTCTAACTTACTGGGTTTCGATTTTTCTCATCGAATCTAAATAACCAATTATTCTCTTAAATCAAAGCATATTTTAAACAAAAAACTTATTCTCGAGAATTCGAGATGTTGCGTCCTAACTCACTGGATGTGACGTTTTATTATCTCGAGGAAGAATTTCTAAAAAACAAAGGCAATATTCCGTATTCGGGAATTTTGAGAAATTGTGCCCTAACTTATTGGGTTCCAATTTTTCATAAAGCCCAAATAACCGAGTACTTTTTTCAAACTTTATTACACGGGTTTTAAAAATCAAAATATAAGTTCAGTTTCAAGAATATAAGTTGTTGTACCCTAACTCACCGAGTATGACATTTTATTTCTTTAAAATAAGAGGGTTTTGGCATCCAACGTGATTCCGTTCAAATGTTTTTTAAGCAAACGGATCATAATATAGAATCTTTTCAAATTTTCGACATTAAGACATTAAATAATCAATTAGGTACCAAGACCTTTCCTAGTACATAACCGACTCCCGAACCCATTTTCTTGAGTTTTTGTAGACCAAAATATGTTTTAATAATTAAAATTTTTATTAAAATGATCAATTTCAAGGTGATTCGATCACACCTCAAAATAGGGTCGGTGGCGACTCCATTTTCATTTTTAAAAGTCGACCCCATTTTCCAAATAAAAAAATGGTTTCGACAGCTTGGCGACTCCACTGGGGACATGAGAGAGTCAAGTCGTAAAATTGATTGTTTTCTATCATGTTGTCAAAAATTGAAAATCTGATTTGAAAAATTACGATCCTATTATTACATTTGTTCGTATTGTTATTCCATAATTACTGTGGTTTGAGTCTCACATCATATTGCATAGGGACTATTTTGGTCTTACCCTTTTAAGTGGGAGTGAGAAGCTACTCCTTCATAAGGTTTTCACCTCCGTGCAGGATAATGGATCGCTTTCGGGATACATCCGTACCTATGTCTTCATGAGATTTTCATCTCCGTGCAGCCGTAGGGAAATGTATTCCCTTGAACTGAACTCGGTCCATATGAGCCTATAATGGGTAAGAATCGAGAAATCTGATGGTTCGGGTACCTCTTTTTAGAACCAAACCACATATAGTGAACCCTAGGAGCCCACTTTAGGTAGAACTATGTTGAACCCTAGCAGTCACCTGGATAGGTGTTTGAATATTTTTTGTTTGATTTGATTTTTACCATCTATATACGATACTAACATGTTTTCTTTTATTTATGATTACATTGCATTTCATCATCATAGAAAAGAGGTGTTGATTCATATTCGATTGCTAAATAGAAGAGTTTGTCATAGGAAAATGGATTTCTTGATAAAGTGGGTTATAATACGTTTGTCCAAATATAGTCCAAGAAAACACAACGAGAAAAGATCGATAGTATATGATTTTGACTCGTTGCCCAAGGATTCAAGCCTATTCGAAAGTCATCCGTCTCAATTTTCTTAAGGAAGCTTATGAGCATCGCGGAGGATAAGTGAGTGAAGAGTCACGGCCTGGATCAAGCAACAAGGAGCTATAAGAGGCATCTATTGAGAAAGTTCACGGGACACGACCATAACATCTGGATACAAAGAAAAGGATTGGTGTCTTCACTTGGACTATGAGGACAAAACCGCATATGTAATCCATTTTATGTAAAAAAATTTATTTTCTAGAAAAGTTCTTCTAATGGAATTGAATTCAAAATCAACGCCTCTCCTTCTTTTTGCATTCATTTCATGCATTAGCATTGCATTTTATGCATTTGCATTACATTACATCATATGCATTAAAATTTGTAGAAAGACTCTAATTAATTAAAATATTATTTCAACAACCTAGAAACTGACAAAACCTTACCAAATACGCATCCCTACGGCACAAGAAAAAAGACCAAATCAATGGACAAAAGACTAGAAAAATTGGAGCAAATGCAAAAGGATATGCAAGAACAAATGCAGGTATAGATGCAAGAGCAACTAGCTAAGATCCAGCAAGAGATGAGGGATCAAATGATGGAGTCCCAAAGAAACATGATGGCTCAATTGTCCCAACTACTGGCAGGAGGAAAAACAAAGGAAAGACCCCCACGGTTAACACTGAAGAAGATAACGAGTAACCACTTTATCCTCTGGGTTTTACCCCAACCCATCCTGAAGTGTATCCTCGAAGAGCGTCCGTCACAACTAAACCTCAACAATTTCAAGAGGGTGCTTCAATACCGGTGAATTCCCAAATTGGATCAGGCTCTAATCCAGAGGGTAATCCTGCCAATCTCGCTATTCCTGATATAGATAATATAGTTGAAAGAGAAAGAGCAAGGACAGAATCACAAAAGCAGTTAGAGGATCGCTATAAATGGCTGGAAGAAAAATTTGGGCAATGGAAAGCGCTGATAATTATAGAGGAATTGATGCTAAGGATCTAAGCTTGGTTCTGGATCTAGTACTTCCCACATGTTCAAAATGCTAGAGTTTGAGAAATACAATGAAAATAGTTCTCCCGAAGCTCATATAACTATGTTTTCCAGACGTATGACTGGGTACATCAACAATGATCAATTACTGATCCACTGCTTCCAAAACAGTCTAACTGGTGCAGCATTCAAATGGTATAACCAATTGAGTCGTACCAGGATTAGTTCATAGAGAGATTTAGCTCAAGCTTTCATGAAGTAGTATAGCCATGTAACGGATATGACCCCCGATAGAATTACGTTGCAGAATATGGAGAAGAGAACAAATGAGAGTTTTCGACAGTATGCATAATGATGGAGGGAAGTCGCTATACAAGTCCAGCCACCTCTACTGGAAAAAGAAACCATGATGCTCTTCATTAGTACTTTGAAGGCCCCGTTCATTAACTATATGTTGGGAAGTGCCACCGTGAGCTTTTCAGATATGGTAATGTCTGGCGAGATAATTGAGAATACTATAAGAACCGAAAAGATAGACGTGGAAGAAAGCATCAAAAGATAAATTTTGAGAAACAAGGAAAATGAAGTAAATATCCCGAGCATGTATAAGACCGGAATCAATAGCTATCAAGGCTCTTCAAGGCAAGAATTCAACTCGAGGCCAAATATAGAAAGGCTCCAGTTCACGCCCATCCCAATAACATATAAAGAGCTGTATCAAAATCTTTTTGATGTGCATGTAGTGTCTCCATTCTACTCGGAACCTATGCAACCTCCATCCCTAAAAGGGTATAATGAGAATGCCCAATGCGAGTACCACGCGGGAATAACGGGGCATTCAATTGAAAAATGCACTGCATTTAAAAAGTTAGTCGAAAGGGTCATTGAAAGGGGAATTGTGAAAGTCGACGATTTCTCAGAACTTGATCACTCGGAGGAAGAGTGAATATGATAGTTGAAAGTGGAGGCAGAAGAGTTGCAATTCCTTGAAGAAGTCAAAGGCTTACTAGGGAGTTTGAACATTAATGACATATCTGAAGAGGGAATCGAGGAATAAAAGTTTCCAAGCCCTTATATACCTGGGAAGATTTTAAACAATGGGACTATGGAAGGGACCCCTGTATTTTTAGAGATAATCTAGAGCAATATTCAAAACATGCTTGTTGCTTTAAGCCTAGAGGCAATAAGAATTTTTTATGAAATAGACTTGTGTCCAAAATTTTTATTTCAATAAAATTCATCTTTTTATGCAAATATTTTTTCATTCTTCACACTATACATTCTGTTATTCTTTAGAATATTCTTTCATTCTTTATTCATGACCATACCATACAAATAATCATCCTTAAAATCATTTATTCTTTGGATTTTTTTGCCTTCGTACCTAGGTACCCAGATATCAATGACATGAGCGATGTTGTTACTGACTCCTTTTTTGAAAGAGATATGGGTCTAAGGGATCTAAGGACTTTGAAGATGACAGAGATTGTAACTTATCTTTTGATTTGTTAAGGATGGTAGAATAAGATGAGAATAGACTCTACCTTGGAAAGGGTCAGTGGACATTGCAAGCTTAGGAAAGGGTAAAGATTGAAGCCTAATTCACCACAGAAATAAGGTTAGACATCATTAAGCCATTTTCAAGAATTCAAGATGTTTTCGTATGATCATATTGAGGCACACCAGGCTACTGAAATGTGGGTATGCTATTAAGATTGGTGTTTAAATAACCCATGTTAATGGTTCTACAATGGCCAGGTTAATCAAGAGGTTAGGGCTACTTGTTTACCAAGAAAGGGAAATTGCATCAGTTACAACGTAAATGGAAAATTGAGGAAGACAATACTTATGTGCATCCTCTATTTTTTTCTATATGTGGGGCATAGATGTTATGGGGCCGATCTCGTCAAAAGTATCTAGCCAACACCAATTCATCTTCATGGTTGTCAATTACTTCACTAAGAGGGTGAAGGTCGCTTCATATGCCAAAGTTACAAAGTCAGCAGTCATCAAATTCAAATTCAAATCCAACTCCAAATCAAAATCCAAATTCAAGTTCAAATTCAAATTCAAATCTAAGTTCAAAGGCAAATTCAAATTCAAAAAAAGTTGCAGTAAAGAATGCCAACATGTCTAACATAATTACACAATGTCAAGGATTTATAGTTTGTTCAAAGATCATACACCATATCAGTGCAGCAAAGGCAGCCAAAAACCATTCAAAATTTTGAAAATGACTAAAATTTGTAAAGGTTGGCATAGAGAAGTTACCATTTACCCTCTATGTTTCTTGAACATTGGCCAGGACCTTCACCGGGGCAACATCGTTCTCATTGGTTTATGAAAGGGAAGCAATTGTTGGAAGTTAAGATTCCTTTTCCCCAAGCTTTAATTGAATTAAGAATTGGATGAAGCAGTTTGTCTCTAGTAAGCTTGATTGAAAGTATTCATCATGGTCGAATGTACCAAAAACGAATGATATAGGCTTATGACAAAAAAGTTCGCCCAAGAAAATTTCATAATGGGGACTTGGCATCAAGAAAGATTCTTCTCATACAAAAGGACTTCAGAGGAAAGTAAATGCCAAATTTGGAAAAACCTTATGTGGTGAAAACGGCTTGTTCTGGAAAATCATTAACTTTGACCAAGATAGATGGCAAGGACATGTTTAAGCCAGTGAGTTCAGATTTCATCTAAGAGGAGAGGCCAAGGTCAAAACTCGCAAAGGGTGCCTTGAGACCTTTAAAAAAATAAAAAAATCAATAAGAAAAGAAATAAGAAAACTTTCAATCAAAAAAGAAGAAAGAAAAAAGAGAGGCCAAGGCAAAAACCCGCAAAGGGCGCTTTGAGACCAAAGGGATTTGAGTTGAAAACCTGAAAAGGCGGCTCAAATTTTGATCAAAAGTGGGGCATACAACAGTCTTGCTATGCCTGAATTAACAATGAAGAAGTATGCTACATCTTGGGGCATCAACAAAGTACTCCGGATCCCCTAAACATATATTAAGCTTAAAATGGTCCCAAAAAGTTTGTATAGAGAAGCTCAGGCTGCGATATCTGGGGCACCTAGTTTTCCATTTTACTCATTTTGAATTTGCTACCTTTGATTACCTTATTCTTTTCAAGATACGCCTCCAATAAATTTCCTACTTAATTGCATTTGCTATCTTTGATTAACTTATTTGTTCCGAGCTATGCTCCTAATTAATTTCCTTCTTGTCCATTGTTATGATCTTTTGCAAGCATTTTGCATTGAAATAACGATTAGTGGACTAATAATACTTTCACAAAAGAAGTTCTACATATTACTCTGGAAGCTTCTAAATAGTATGAGAAGTTGAAACAATATTATTATTTAGAACTCACCAAAACTAAGGGTTGGAAAGAAGTCTAATTTGAGACTACCTGTTAAAATTTTTTGTCAAAAGTATCAGTTGAATAAAAAGACAAGATATTGCATCGGTGATATAGCCTCGACAAATAATGAGTAACCCAAGCATTAAAATGGGATTATTCTAAAAGAAATTTGACATTCATAGACATCTGGTAATGACACCTAGGGAATGGAAGGTGTAGTAGACCAAATTGATTGAATAATTTACAAATTCTATACCCTTGAGTCGCAGTGGGATGGATTGATGATGACATAGATCCTATACTCCCCCTAAATTGCAGTGAGAGAGTCTGAAGATAGTATAAGCCTTAAAGTCCTAGAGGTACCATGGAATGGACCTTAAATTTACATTGGGACAAGTCATTAGAGAAAAATATGATTGTTTATTTGAGTTTTTTGGCAAAGGTACCAGCCGAGCGAGATAGCAATGTAATACGAAAACAATAAAACTCTGATGAACAACAAGCAGTGACAACCTTAAGCATTAAAAAAGGGATCATTTCATTTTGCTTTCATACACCATCATTCAAAGCACGTATAATTAGGAGCATTTCGATCATGGAATTCTAATCATTCGGCATAAGCGCAGACCCATTCTACAGATTATGTCCTCTAGAGGACGATGTAGAAGATAGATCGAAGATACCAGCCTTGCCTCCCTGAGTTTGCAGCAGAGCAGACTGGAGACAGCATATCCTGCCTTCCTGAGGTTATAGTGAAGCAGATCGAAGATACCAGCCTTGCCTCCCTAAGTTTGCAGCGGAACAGACTGAAGACAATAGATCTTGTCTCCATAAGCAGTAGTGGAGCAGATCAAAGACGGTGAATCTTATCTCCATGAAGCAGTAGAGTAGATTTAAGCCATCAGCCTTATCTCCCTGAAACGGCAGTGGAGTAGGCTGAATATTACCGATTTTGTCTCTCTAAGCAGTAGTAAAGCAGATCGAAGACGGCGAATCTTATCTCCATGAAGCAGCAGAGTAGATTTAAACCATCAGCCTTATCTCTCTAAAGCGGTAGTGGAGTAGACTGAAGATTACAAATCTGGTCTCCCTAAACAGTAGTGGAGGAGATCGAAGACGGCGAATCTTATCTCCATGAAGCAACGGAGTATATTTAAGCCATCAGCCTTATCTCCCTGAAGCGGTAGTGGAGTAGACTGAAGATTACATATCTTGTCTCCTTAAGCAGTAGTGGAGCAGATCGAAAATGACGAATCTTATCTCCATGAAGCAGCGGAGTAGATTTAAGCCACCAACCTTGTCTCCTTGAAGATACAACGGAGCAGGTTAAAGTTACTAGTTTTTATTTCCTTAAAGTTTCAGTAGAGAAGATCGAAGCTACAAATCTCTTCTCCCTAAATTCTTATCCCTTTAAGGTTCCAACGGAGTAGGTCAAAGCTACAAATCCCTTTTCCCTGAAATCCTCATTTCCTTGAAGTTTCATTAGAGAAGATTAAAGCTACCAGTCTCTTTTCTCTGAATTCTTATCTTCTCGAAGTTCCAGTGGAGTAGGTCGAGGCTACAAATCCCTTCTCCTTGAAATTGCATGGAGGATCATTCTTTATTCCCTTAAAGTGTCAGTAGAGAAGATAGAAACTACAAATCTCTTCTCTCTGGATTCTTACCTCATTGAAAAGGTTGTTTAAGAAACTTTTCAATTTTAAAAACTTCGCGTTTCGTTTTCATTTTGAAAATCAGCTTCAGGTTTAAGGTTTCCTTGTAAACTTAAATTTTCAATACAAACAATTGGAAACTAGTTTTGTGATACGTAAAATCAAACTAGAGGATTTCAGAAATGTGACATTTTGAAAATAGTTTTTGTAGTTCTAAGAAAACCCCAGATTTGGTTATCTATTTGCTTGTTATTCGTTTTGTTCTGTTTTGGAAAAAGATGGTTTAATTTTTTTAAAAAAAAACTCCGTGTTCCACATTTCATAATATATAATACCAGCATTAACTCAAAACCCAAATTAAAAACTTCGAAGGCCTTATTACATAACAATTTCCCAGAATTAAAAATTAAGTTTAAAGCAAAGAAAAATAAAATTTACGATAGAAGTAATGCATGGCCATCGCAGAGTCCTCCTCAGCTCCAAATCCTCAAACTAGGGATTACCTGCAAAATTAAGCAAAGGGGTGAGTCACCAAACTCAGTGTGTAATTCCCCCTTACGAACGCAATCTGGGCCTAAGCCCACGAAGCACATTGGGCCTTAGCCCTCACAACATAGCATATTAGAAAGTGTATGCAATGCAGCCCAACCCAACCTAGTATTCCATCCTCTACATCACCTGAACCAGCCAAACGCTTGTGGCACCAAGCCACTGTGGTACCAAACCACTGTGACAGAGTCACTGATATATATGTATATATGGTACCAAACCACTGAAATAATGTGACATAGTCACTGATTTATGTATATGTGGTACCAAACCACTGTGACAGAGTCACTGAATTACACTTCCCCTTTCAGTCATATCCCAAAGCCCTTGCAACATATTGTCATAATGTGATGAATGCATTCATATTTCCAATGTACAACAGATAATCAAATCATACATAGAATTAGGCTATGTTATTCGAAAGGCAGGATCATAAAGGTACTTACCTGGTGTCCCAACCTTACCCACAAGGGTATCTCAACTGTTGATATAGTCATTTTAGCTTTCAGCCAATACAGTAATTAATGCAAATTAATAAAAGAAGGTGTGAGCATTACTCACCTAATTACGCGTAGAACTAAACACTCTAGATCGTCGACACTCTCACTAGCGGGAATAACTGCGATTTGCCTATCCCAAGCAGGCATCGGCTCTCTACCACAACCAGGTGGAAAGTCTCGAACCGGTGACACAGCACACCATTTAAACTTAGGAACAGAGACTATGGGTCCACTCCCCTCCTTAGACTGGCTAGCACTCGTATCCATGAAGAAAATCTTGATCAATATAGTACTATAGTGAAAATAGCGTTTGCCCCAACAAGGGGTTTGATTATGGCAGAGTAAAACAAATAGAAGCTGATCACAAAGAACTAGAGGGAAGCTCCTTACCTTGATCAACGAAGAATTGAACACTGACCGATTTGGCTATAGGTTTCAATTCATTGTGAACATGCCACGATAAGAGGAGAATAGAAGAGATTAGTCACGGACTGACATCAAGAACAAAATAGCCATTTGGCTATAACCATAGAAAACTGAAAAATAGAGAAAGAAGCGAAAAAGTCTCCCTCACCTTGCACAAACAGAACCCGATTGAAGAGGAGACCTTTAGCAACCAACTAGCCCGTTGGTTCTTGGGGTTCGGCTAAATAACAAATGATGAAAGAAAAGGATTACAAGAGATGGAGTAACCAACTTCGGAAGAGAAACCAATTCGGTTTCCTTAGAAGAAGTAAGGAGATAATAAGAATAAAGGGAAAAGTTTTTTACCTTTAACAGAGAGAAGCGGAATAGAGTCCAAAAAGATTCGGCACAAGCAGCAAATGCCAATAAGGTTTTGGCTTAAGAGAAGAAAAAGAGACGAAGAGAATCATGAGAAATTGGGTAACTGGGGTTTGGCTAGTTAAACGAGAAGTAACGGTGCCAGGAGAAAAGATGAAGAAAATAGAAGAAGTGTAGGAGAAGAGTGATTCGGTCAAAAGAAAAAGAAATAGAGAAGATAAAGTGTAGAGAAGGTTTGGCCCAAAGGATAGAAAAGACTAAAACACAAAAGAAACGAGAGAGAAGAAAATGGCAAGCAGAGATTCGGCTTATGGGAATAAGAGTGTAGGAAAAAAAAGAAGAGAATTGAAACGAAAGGGAGGATGATATGAGTGAGGGAGGGTTCGGTTAATAGCAAACAAAATAAAATGAAGGAAAAGGGACCCAAAATGCCTTGTGTCAAAAGCACCAAAATGTAAAAAGAAAGCTAAAGGAAGGCTTTAAGGATTTGACACAACACTTAACAGGAGGTTCAATTTTGCTAACCCACACCAAGCTGTCGAAACTCCCTAGTCACTACCTCTCATAGCTGAAATTCCCCTCCCAACTCTCCAACATTTGGCCAACACTCACTCCACCTCCCCACTTTCTTAATTTTCTCCTTGTTTCACTCTCCACCCACCAATTTGAATTGGTTAACCAATTCAAACTCCTCAAGCTCCTCTCGTCCATCCATTTCAAACTGGTTGACTCATTCAACAACCACCTTGTAGAGTCCCAGCCGAATGCCACTCTTCCTCTCTTTGAGCACAAAAATAAAGCTCTTATTGCAGCAGATGGGATTCGAACTTCTTCCCCCCTTTCATGCTCCCTTGTGACCCCAACCACTAAGCCACTTAGTTCCTTGTGTCATCAAATAACAACCAAACATCCTTAAGGCCTGTATCCATTAGCTCTCCCCTTAAAGTGCCCTAAAGAGAAAAATTTACCAAAGCTCTGGCTTGAACCCGGCCTTCCAAGACCCCCAAGCACACCAAAAACAACAAGCATAGCTAGCCACATGCATGAGATAGTGAAAAATGTAGAACCCCTAATTCTAGGATGTTACAAGGCCTAACTCTGGAAAAGGAAAGGCTGCACTGAAACCTAAAGGTAGGGTGTCTAAGGAAGGAAACTGCTTTCATTATGGTGTGACTGGACATTGGAAGCGGAACTGCCCTATCTATCTTGAGAAAGTCAATAAGGCCAAAACAAGCGGAACGTCTACTTCAGGTATTTATGTTATTGATATTAATTTATCAACTACTACTTCTTGGGTATTAGATACTGGTTGTGGTTCTCATATTTTTACTTCTGTACAGGGACTACAAAGGAGTAGGATTTTGGCTAGAGGAGATGTGGACCTACGAGTTGGAAATGGAGCAAAAGTTGCTGCATTAGCTGTGGGAACATATACTTTATCTTTGCCTAGTGGACTTGATTTATGTTTAGAGGATTGTTATTTTTTGCTCAGTTTGACTAAAAACATTATTTCAATTTGTTTAGACAAAATTGGTTTTGAGATAATTATTAAGAATAATTGTTGTTTATTTTATCTCAATAATGTTTTCTATGGTTCAGCACAATTGATTAATGGCCTCTATATTTTAGATCAAATGAATCCCATTTACAACATAAATACTAAAAGATCTAAAATAAATGACTCAAATCAAACTTATCTTTGGTATTGTCATTTGGGCCACATAAGTGAGAAACGCATATCCAAACTCCATAAAGATGGTCTCTTAGAATCATTTGTTTTTGAACAATTTGAAGTATGTGAATCTCGCTTATTGGGAAAAATGACTAAATCTCATTTTACTGGTAAAAGTGAACAAGCTAGTGATTTGTTGGGCTTAATACATTCTAATGTATGTGGACTAATAAATACACAGGCCAAAGGTGGATTTCACTACTTCATTACTTTCACTGATGATTTCAGTAGATATGTGTATATTTATCTCATGCGCCATAAATCAGAGTCCCTTGAAAAGTTCAAGGAATTCAAAAATGAAGTATAAAATCAACTAGGCAAAACTATCAAGTCACTTCGATCTGATCGAGGTGGAGAGTATTTGAGCCTAGAGTTTGATGATCTTTTGAAGGAATGTGGGATTGTCTCACTACTTACTCCTCTGGTACTCCTCACTGGAATGGAGTTTCTGAGAGAAGAAATCAAACTCTGTTAGACATGGTTCAATCCATAAAAAGTCATGATGATCTATCGACTTCCTTTTGGGGATATGCACTTGAGACAACTTCTTTCTCACTAAATCGTGTTCCATCTAAATCGGTTCAAAAGATGCCATATGAGATGTGGAGTGGAAAATGTCCCATTATGTATTTTATGAAAATTTAGGGTTGCGAAGCTTATGTTAAGCGTCAGACGTCTACTAAGCTTGAACCCAAATCTAAAAGGTATATTTTTGTGGGGTATCCAAAAGAAACCAAAGGATATTATTTCTTTAATCCCACAGAGAACAAAACATTTGTTGCTCGGACTGGTGTCTTCCTAGAGAGAGAATTTATTTCTAGAAAAAGAAGTGGGAGAAAGATTAAACTTGAAGAAATTTGAGAATCACAAGATACCACTGAACCAGAGATAGAACAACAATAAATTCCATAAGAATTTGAGGAACAAGTAACTATTGTAGAAACACAACCACCGCGCAGATCTTTAAGAGGATACCATGCACCTGAGGGATATGGATTTCTCATTACATCACATGGTGACATTCTTCTTATAGATCAAGATGAGCCCAGGACTTATCAAGAAGCGGTGACGAGCCCAGACTCTGAGAAATGGCTTGAGGCCATGAGATCTAAGATGGATTCCATGTATGAAAACCAAGTATGGATTTTGATTGACCCACCTGAAGGGGTTAAACCTATAGGGTGCAAGTGGGTTTTCAAAAAGAAAACTAACATGGATGGTAATGTACAAACATATAAGGGGCAATTAGTCACTCAAGGTTTTCGCCAAATTTATGGTGTTGACTATGATGAAACCTTTTCCCCTGTAGCTATGTTTAAATCCATCAGGATCTTGCTCGGCATAGCTGTATTTCATGATTATGAAATCTGAAGATGGATGTCAAAACAGCTTTCCTTAACAGGAAACTTGAAGAGGATGTGTACATGACACAACCTGAAGGTTTTGTCAATCCAAAGGATGCTAGAAAGATATGTAAGCTACAAAGATCCATTTATGGATTAAAGCAAGCTTTTCAAAGTTGGAATCTTCATTTTAATGATGCAATCAAAGATTTTGGTTTTATCAAAAATGAAGATGAACCATGTGTTTACAAGAAAGTTAGTGGGAACACTATCACATTCTTGGTACTGTATGTAGATGACATACTTATCATGGGAAATGACATACTTACCTTACAGTCTATTAAGACTTGGTTAGGAAGTTGTTTTTCTATGAAGGAATTAGGTGAAGCCACTTACATCTTAGGAGTCAAGATCTATAGAGATAGATTAAGACGACTACTAGGTCTAAGCCAAAGTACATACATAGATAAAGTACTAAAAAGATTCAATATGAAATGATCTAAGAGAGGATTCCTACCTATAAGACATGATATTTCACTCTCGAAGGAAATGTGTCCTTCAACTCCACAAGAGAGAGAACGCATGAGTAAAATTCCATATGCTTTTGCTATTGGATCTATCATGTATGCCATGTTATGTACCTGTCCAGATGTCTCGTATGCCTTAAGTATGACAAGCAGGTACTAAGTAGATCCCGGTGAAGGTCACTGGACCACAGTCAAGAATTTCCTTAAGTACTTAAGAAGAACTAAGGATACGTTCCTAATATATGGAGGTGAGGAAGAGTTAAGTGTAAAAGGTTACACTGATGCCAGCTTCCAAACTGACAAGGACGATTCTCGATCGCAATCAAGTTTTGTGTTTTGCCTTAATGGTGGTGCTGTGAGCTGGAAGAGTTCAAAGTAAAGTACAATAGCTGATTCTACAACAGAGGCCGAGTATATTGCAGCTAGTGAGGCAGCAAAAGAAATAGTTTGGATCAAGAAGTTCATTACTAGACTAGGGGTTGTGCCTAGCATATCAGATGCTATAGAACTCCAATGTGATAATAATGGAGCCATTGCACAAGCTAAAGAACCCAAATCTCACCAGCGATCCAAACATATACTTAGGCACTGCCATCTTATTTGAGAGATTATCGATCGAGGGGATGTAGATATATGCAGAGTACCTATAGATGATAACATTGCTAATCCCCTAACCAAGCTTCTTACACAGCAGAAGCATGATCGTCACACTAAGTCGCTTGGTATTAGATATATGAGTGATTGGTCTTAGTGCTAGTTGGAGATTGTAAAAGTATGCCCAAAGATCAATCATGAGATGGTTGTAATAACATACTTGATTTACCATGTTTATTAATATAAGGCGTTGTCATTATTATTTCAATTTTTTTCTATGTGTACAAATAAACTATTTTATAATAATGTCCTGAGAATAATATGATTATTCTTAAAAGATCCTTAGTCAAGTATTATTGTTGACTAGGACAACAATAATGCATTAAGACTAACATGTAGTTGATTGATGATAAAGTGTTGTCATTGATATGGAGTGTCAAAATCAATGCATGAATATGTGTGTTAGAGAACAACATATTGGACTGACCCACTATGAGTATGTTTCTTGGATTATTATGTAATTGTCACAACATTACTCAAAGTGATTAATATGTATATGATCCTCAGACTTGAGATCATCATTATCCCAACATCGTGAGTTGTATATTTTGATCTGATCAAACGTATAATCGCAAATCGGGTTGTTCTATAAAGGCTGATGTTAGATATACCACAATCTATGCAGAGGGATATGGTTGATTAATATAGGATAAGTCCCTCCTACATAATGGGAGTAATATCTTAGGCCACTTGATTGAGTGAGCCTAGAAATGCATGGCCATGCTCAAATAACTTGATATGAGATGTCACACTTATTTGTATATCATAGTCTACTCAAGATATCAAGAAACATGGGATGGACTATGCAAGTGTGACTATTCCATGACTTGTGTCCATTCCAGAGATAAAGGACTTAAGGGTTAATGCATGAAAGGTTAATCACAAAAGGTTATTGGAAACACGAAAATTTATATACTTTTTCATAACCTTTTTGACCCATATTCATGTGGTTTCGAGTAAATTATTGTCGAAAAATAATTAAATATTATAAAATAATTAAATTCTACTAAAAATATGAACATGATGAATTTTAATTAATTTTATAATTAATATTGATTTATTTTGACTATTTTTGACAGATTCGTACAAAGGGCGAAAATCGGCTCGGCAGACACTGCTCGAAGAAGAAAATCGAGAAGCGATTTGAAGTGTCAAATCAAAATTATTTCTACCTCAAGACGGTCCAATTATTAAGATTTAATCATAATATAATTAATTTTTCCCAATTTAATCTGGGTTAAATAAATTACTATTAATTAATTATGGGAAAAGGGGTCTAGTTGAACCTATCAGTTGAACTGAACCGATTGAACCGAACCAGCCACCAATTGAGCAGCCTAAACCATCCATAATGATGGCCCAAACCAGCTTATTAGCTGATTAATTCAGTTTGCAAAGAAGCCCTTGAAGATCTTTCAAAATCTCATTCAAACCCCTCAAAAATTCATGGCTTTAAAGATTTGCCCATACTATATTTAGCAAAGTTGAATTCTTCAACTTTGCCACATGGGATGGCCGGCCAAGGGGGGCCTCTTTTGCTGCTGCTATTTGCTATTTTTAGCAGCCTTGATCACCTATAAATATAGCCCCTTGCTGCTCATTCAAAACACACTTCAAGCATCCAATATTTTCCTCTCTCATTTTCTCTCAATTCCCTTTGTTCCATTTTCCTTTGGTGTGTTCCTGTGCTGATTTCCCCTCTTGGAAAAGAGATGTTTTCCCAGCCATTCAGAGCAGCATTTGGAGTATTTCTAAGCCACCTTGATAGCTGAGGCCAACGAAGAATGAAGAATGGAGTAATCAGTCAAGCCACGGAGAAACACCAGATTTGCTTCTTATTCCCTATCTCTTTAAATTTCGTTGTTGTTTTGACGAACATGTTTATGGATATTTATGCTGTTGGAATGATTAATTTAATCAATTAAGCTTGAATTTAATTCGTGTTGGGTTGATTGCATTTCAATTTCTTAAATAGTTAAAATTGTGTTTATGCTGTTAAAGGCCTTGAAAAAATGTTTGATTAAGTAAAATCATGTTAAGTTATCTTGCATTATAATTGTTTAGATAGCTTATGAGTTAATTATTTAAACGCATTGAAATTTTAATTAATGGACACAATACTTAATCTGTGCCTGTTTAATTCTTCTAAGGTAGCTGGAGATTAAATTAGCATTGTATTTGACGATATATATGCCTTGCATAACTTGCAGGATTTTTATGATTAAATTGTTTCGAGGTAAAAATACTTTGTTACTTCGCATGATCTTTTATATGCTTATTAGGTTTAATGAATCGTTTGAATTGACATAGGAATATGCAATAGATTGTTTAGCTGAATAAGTATGTATGTGCAATAACATGTTTACTTTTATAAATCTGTTTAATCGGTCGAATTGACATAGGAATATGTACAAGAGATGAATGGATTTTTATTTGTAAGTATGTTCATGAGTTAGCAAATTATCGATTTGCAATGATTTAATAGGTATAAACATGAGTTTAATAATTCTAAGGTAAGAAATGTGATTAATCCAGCACAATTATATCATCTTGATTAAAACCAGTTTTTGAAATCGTGCATTTGAACTTTGTTTTATTTTATTTTTACTTTGCTTTTCTTTTATTTTTTAAATATTTTTCAAAACCAAATATTTTCCCGTCACCAAAGTGTTGAAAGCATTTTCATAAATAATTCTTTTACAGTCCCTGTGGGTACGATAACTCAACATTTACTTGTCACTTTATTACTTGTTACTTTATTACTTGTTACGATTGTGTACAGTTGCACATTTCCACCGTTCCAAGTTTTTGGCGTCGTTTGCGGGGACTGTTTTCAAAGCCATTATTTGTGAATTTGTTGTACATTTTGGTTTATTTATTTTTATTGAAATTTTTACTTACTTAATTTTTCTGTGATTATTTCAGGTGTTTATGAGTATTGACCAGATTATTGACTTACTCCCTGTGGACCCTAAAATAGAAAGAACCTTCCGTCAACGAAAAAGACAAGCAAACTAGAGAAGGACCGAAGGAATGAATTTCGAGAATATGAATCAAGGAAACGGAGCAAACCCTGCTCAGAATCCTATCCTTATTGCAGATGATAGGGATAGAGCCTTAAGACAATATACCATGCCAGTATTTAACGATCTTAATTCGGGTATTAGGAGACCTAAAATCGAGGCACAACAATTTGAGCTGAAGCCAGTCATGTTCCAGATGCTTCAAACAGTGGGCCAATTCAGCGGAATGCCTACTGAAGATCCTCATCTTCACTTAAGATTATTTATGGAAGTGAGCGATTCATTCAAGTTAGCGTGAGTTTCGAAGATGCCTTACGATTGAAGTTATTCCCATCTTCGTTAAGGGACAGGGCTCGTGCCTGGTTGAATTCATTGCCACCGAACTCTATTTCTACATGGCAAGAGTTAGCTAAGAGATTACTCATGAAGTATTTTCTGCCAAGAAAAAATGCTAAATTGAGGAACAAGATCACTACTTTCCACCAAATGGATGACGAATCCTTGTATGAGGCATGGGAATGATTTAAAGAGTTATTACGAAAATGTCCTCATCATGGAAACCCTCACTGCATTCAACTTGAGACATTCTATAATGGTCTCAACACTCACATAAGGATGGTAGTGGACACCTCTGCTAATGGTGCTCTCGTTCTAAGTCTTATAATGAGGCTTATGACATTATCGAGAGGATTGCCAGCAATAATTATCAGTGGCCAACCAATCGAGCAGCATCAGGAAGATGAGTCACTGGAATTAATGAAGTAGATGCTCTTACTTCACTCGCATCTCAGGTATCATCGATATCCTCAATGCTTAAAAACCTTACTACTAATGGGTCTAACAGTTTTGTAGCACAGTCGCCTAATCAATTTGAGAATATAGCCTGTGTCTATTATGGAGAGGGACATTTGTTTGAAGAATGTCCATTGAACCCAGAATCTGTGTACTACATGGGCAATCAGAACCAAAATTGAGGAAGGCAAGGGCTGCAATCAAACTTTTACCACCCATCATGGAGAAACCACTCGAATTTTTCCTGGAGTAACCAAGGGGCTGGAACCAGTACCACTTACACTCAACCCAGACCGGCCCAGCCGCCAAATTTTTCACAACAAGTTCAGAAACCAGTTCAAGCTGAAGCATCCAATAGCCTGGAAAGTTTGCTAAAGACATACATGGAAAAGAATGATGCTTTAATCCAGAGCCAAGTAGCTACATTGAAGAATTTGGAGAATCAAGTGGGCCAGCTTGCAACTGAACTCAAGAATTGACCACAAGGTGCTTTACCAAGTGATACGAAAAATTTGAGAAATCCATGGAAAGAACATTGCAAAGCATTGCAATTGAGGAGTGGAAAGATAATAGAGCCCACCATTGTCGAAGTTGAAAAGGAGCAAGCTGATGCTCAAGAAGAAGTTCAACCAAGTGTTGAAACACCAGCTTCACCAGAACCGCAATCTACAAAACCATGCAAAGTAACCTCAGGACCAATTAATTCTTATCAACCAACAACATCGTTAGATGCAAAATTAATACCAAAGGTGAATCAACCAGAACCCGTTCCAGTAATGAAACCACTACCACCCTACCCTCAAAGACTTCAGAAGCCAAAGTAGGAGATTCAATTCAAGAAGTTCCTTGGCATACTCAAGCAACTCCACATCAACATCCCATTGGTCGAAACACTTGAGCAAATGCCGAACTACGTTAAGTTCATGAAGGATATCTTGTCAAAGAAACAAAGACTTGGAGAATTTGAGACAGTAGCTCTAACGAAGGCATGTAGTACATATCTTTAGAACAAACTACCTCCAAAATTGAAGGATCCTGGATGTTTTACCATACCGTGCAATATTGGATCAACATACTGTGATAAAGCATTATGTGACTTAGGTGCAAGTATCAACTTGATGCCTATGTCAATATTTAGGAAGTTGGGGATAGGAGAAGTTAGACCAACTACTGTTACACTTCAACTAGCAGATCGATCCTTAGCGCATCCAGAAGGAAAAATCAAGGACGTATTGGTATGTGTAGATAAATTTATATTTCCTGCTGACTTTGTAATTCTAGACTTTGAAGCAGACAAAGAAGTGCCAATTATTCTAGGAAGACCATTCTTAGCAACTGGAAGGACTCTTATAGATGTGCAAAAGGGCGAGCGGACTATGTGTGTTTAGGATGATCAGGTAACATTTAATGTTTTTAAGTCAATGCGTTTTCCTGACATAATGGATGATTTTTCTGCAGTAGCCGATTTAGAGGAATTAATACTAGAGAAGGAACTTAACTGTGTTGATGACCCTCTGGAAAGAATTTTAACATCGAAACCCCCAAATGATGAAGAGGAGGACGAACACTCAGCTTTGCTAGAAGCTAATCAAAAGGGATTTAATCTTCAATCCCGTTTTGAATCTTTGGAATTAGAGAAAAGAGATTACATGCATCCAAAAGCATCAATAGAGGAGCCACCTAAGTTAGAACTCAAGGTATTACCTTCACACTTAAAATATGTTTATTTAGGTAACGCCTCTACTCTACCTGTGATTGTTTCAGCCGAATTAACTACTGAATTTGAAACAATTCAAGAAGGCTATCGGATGGACCATAGCCGATATTTGCGCTATTAGCCCATCTGTATGCATGCACAAGATCATATTAGAAGATGGCGAGAAAGGAACGATTGATGGACAACGGAGACTGAACCCCATCATGAAAGATGTCATGAAAAAGGAAATTATCAAGTGGTTGGATGCAGGTATAATTTACCCCATCTCAGATAGTTCATAGGTGAGTCCAGTCTAGTGCGTGTCGAAGAAAGGAGGTATCACAGTTGTGGAGAATGAGAACAACGAGTTGATACTAATGAGAACAGTTACGGGATGGAGAATCTACATCGATTATCGAAAGTTGAACAAGACGACTAGGAAAGATCGCTTTCCTCTATCGTTTTTGGACCAGATGTTGGATAGACTCGCAGGACAAGACAACTACTATTTTCTTGACGGATACTCAGGGTATAATCAGATTACAGTAGCACCGGAATATCAACACAAAACGACATTCACCTACCCATATGGTACATTTGCATTTAGACGCATGCCATTTGGTTTATGTAATGCACCAGCTACATTTCAAAGATGTATGATTTCTATTGTTTCTGACATGGTTGAGAAGTATTTGGAAGTTTTCATGGATGATTTCTCAGTATTTGGAGATACTTACGAGGATTGCTTAGCCAATCTAGCGAAGGTACTAAGGCGATGCGAAGAAATGAATCTCGTACTCAACTTGGAAAAGTGCCATTTTATGGTACGAGAAGGAATTGTTCTAGGTCATCGGATAACGAGACATGGGGTCAAGGTGGACAAAGAAAAAGTAGATGTTATCGAGAAACTCCCACCTCCAACATCTGTAAAAGGTGTTAGGAGCTTTTTGTGCCACGTCGGTTTCTATCGAAGATTTATCAAGGACTTCTCCAAATTGGCTAAACCTTTATGCAAGCTATTAGAGAAAGCCTTCAACGATCTGAAGAGTCGATTAGTCACGGCGCCCATAATCGTCACACCAGACTGGGATTCACCATTTATATTGATGTGTGACGCAAGTGACTTTGCCATTGGAGCTCTCATGGGCCAGCGAATGAACAAAGTTTTTCATCCCATCTACTACGCAAGTAGAGCTCTAACCAGAGCTCAACTAAACTATACGGTAACAGAAAAAGAGTTACTTGCCATTGTGTTTGCTTTTGACAAGTTTTGATCTTATCTTGTAGGTACCAAAGTGATTGCCTGTAACACCCCAAACCCGGTCAATACGCCATGACCGAATCTGACATGCCACAGAAGAAAATGTTTTGAAGAAAATTGAGTTTCTGATTAAATTTTAGAAAAAAATAAGTGCATGATAAAAAAAATCGATAGTTTACTTTTAAAATCCCGTAAGTAAATCTTTTAAAACTTAGTCGACCATCCATAGGTTAGAAAACATTTATTTTAAAGAAAAACCCAAATTATTACTTTGAAAATCGTTTGCATTTGAGTGTTGAAACTTAAATTTGTAAATCATTTAAGTTGTCAAAAACATTTAAGTTGAAATTTTACTATCATACGATTTATATTACCCGATGGTAAGATTTTGAAAATTATTGCGTTTTTATAGTTTAGAAAACTTTGGGCTCAATTATTAGATCAACCATGATGATTATTGAGCCATGTTTAAAACAAGTTCAAAGCATATAAATAATCCAAATAAAAACATAATTAAAGAGGCCTTATTACAAATCCAAATAAAGATATTAACCAAATTAAAATAAAATAAAGTACCCAAAACGAAGTTCATGTAAAACCCAATTTTATTTGCATGGCCTCCTCGAGTTCATCCGGCTCCTCCTCTGCGATCTAAGAATCACCTGAAAAGGTAAAGGAGAAGGTGAGTCACCAAGACTCAGTGCATAAATCCTTCCCCCAGTTAATGCAACATTCTTACATAATTCATAACCAAGCAATATATATATATATATATATATAATGCACCCAACCTAGCCATCCATAACTCCTTTTCTACCCCGTGTGGTAGCAAACCACCGGTGGTGCCAAACCACTGGTGACCTAAAGTCACGATATCCAATAATGTGATGCCAAATCACTGGTGACCCAAAGTCACAAATAATCAAGTTGTGGGCCAACCCATGTGATACCAAATCATTGGCGATAATCCCAATACATCAATCAAATGTGGGGCCAACGCACGGTGGTGCTAAGCCACTGGGACGAGTCGCTATGAGGTGCCAAACCTCTGGTGTCCCAAAGACACGAAATAACTGTGGTACCAAACCACTGGAGGTGCCAAACCTCTGGTGTCCCAAAGACACGGATATCAAATCCTTCCCCCTCCTCTCAAATCACCCAAACCAATGTTTTACAAGAGTAAATCATGCCATCATGCTTTGATATGATCATATAACCATTATATATATATATATCTTAAATCATGATATTAATCAACATATAACAACACCATATCGAAACGGACTTACCCGAGTCCTTGTTCATACCCATCAAGGTATCTTATCAAAATCTCATAGTTTTCGTCTTTAATAACATGATTAGTATATTTATAAATATTATATTACTGAGTTATAAAGTGTGTAAGGTACACACCTGATAATAGCGAAATCACTAAATCCCGAAGACCCGATCTACTACACTAGATTTCCTTACCCTACATTTGGTCAATACTTAGATCATTACCATAGACCATTCGGCCAACAACAAGCCTTATTCACCATAGCCTTTGGCTTTACATCCATTTAAAGAATAAAGAACCAACATAAACCTTACCACTTGACTTACCAAAATCGATTGCTTCCAAAATCCGAAGAGCCTAAAAGAAATAAGTTCCTATGGTTAGAATCTTACTATCACATACCCAAAATTTTGGCTTTTGCACTCTTGAGAATCAATAGAGAAAATAGAAAAGAAATTCGGCCAAGACACTTACCTATCTTCCAAAACCGATTGAAGAAAATCAATATGAAGACCTACCCTTGATGATATTCGGCCAAGACAATTCAAGAAGAAATGGAGAGTTTCGGCTATGGTTTTGAAAGAAGAAAGCAAATGATATGTGGATAAAAGAAATGAAGTACGTGAGTGGTAAAGATAATCAAAATGAGAGAGAGAGGATTCGGCTTTAGCAAATAATGGAAGAAAAGAAAAGAGAATTGGGGAAGAAAAAGGTTCGGCCAAAAAGAAAGGAAAAGAAAGATATTATTTTGAACAAATAGGAGGTGAAAGAAAAAGAGATATGGGAGAAAGAGATTCGGCCAAACACCTAGTTTGCCGAAAAAGAGAAGAGCATAAAGTGCTAAATGTGGTTTCAGTTTCAAAAGAGAAATGAGAGAAAGAGATTAGAATTTGGTTCAAACAAAAATGAGAGCTAAAACAAAACAAAAACAAAATTGCACCTAATGTCCAAGGTACATTAGGCTAAGGAGGAAAATTTTGGAGAGGAAAAGAAAATGCAAAAGATGCACCAAATGCTAAAATTGGCCAACTAATCCCCCCTAACTTCCTATCAACAATCGACCAACCCCCTAGACACCCATACCGTCCACATTCATGGACAATTAGCCATTAAAAAGCTTCAAAAAACCTCACCTTAAACCAAGCCTTATGTCCCCTATCCTTCCTTAATCCATATGATTCCTTTCCCAAAGTTCAAGCCTTCCTAATTTACTATTCAACTTGCCATAAAAATTGAAAGTCCAACCTACCATAATTAGAGCTTGGTTGACACTTAATGTTAGGATACATAAAAATAAAGTCTTCCAAATGCAACCCATGCTACTCGAACCTCTTCCCTCAATCAACCCTTCATGCATCATAACCACCTTGCCACTAACTCCTCATGTGCTAGAATTTAACACTTAAATTAACTTAAGTGTTAGGTTCACCTAATCCACTTCACTAAATTTTCAATACTAAGAATTATTCTAGCTTCATAAAATAAAATCAAGCCTTTACAAGACTATGCTAAACACACAAAATTCATACCCGAGCCAACACAAATAATAAGATAATACTCTAATTTTTAGGATGTTACAATTCCACCCCCTTAAGAAAATTTCGTCCTCGAAATTACCTGATCAAAAGAGTTGAGGGTACTGCTGCTTCATCACATCCTCCGGTTCCCACGTAGCTTCTTCTATACCATGATTCCGCCATAAAACCTTCACTAAAGGAACTGACTTCTTACGTAAAACTTTCACATCTCGATCTAGGATCTGCACTAGTTCTTCTTCTATCGTCAAATCTGGACTCACCTCTATTTCCTCTACTGTCACGACATGTGATGGATCAGAACGATAGCGTCTAAGCATGGAGACATGGAACACATCGTGTATTTGACTCAGCTCTGCTGGCAACTCGAGCTGATAGGCTACTGGTCCTACTCGTCTCAACACCTTATACGGTCCAATAAACCTTGGACTCAACTTGCCTTTTCTCCCAAATCTTAACACTTTCTTCCATGGCGAGACCTTCAAAAAGACCTAGTCACCCACGACAAACTCTATATCCCTCCGCTTGAGAGCGGCATATGACTTCTGCCTGCCCAAAGCTTCCTTCAAACGAGCTTGAATCAACTTCACCTTGTCCTTAGTCTTAGCAACCAACTCTGGTCCTAACATCTGATGCTCACCCAATTCTGTCCAGCATGTAGGTGTACGACACTTCCTACCATACAACACCTCATATGGTGCCATCTTAATGCTTGCCTGATATCTATTGTTGTATGCGAACTCAGCTAATGGTAAAAACTCTTCCCAGCTGCCTCTGAAGTCCAAAACACAACCTCTCAGCATATCCTCTAAAATCTGTATAACTCTTTCTGACTGCCCGTCAGACTGTGGATGAAATGCCATACTGAAATCCAACTGCGTACCCAATGCTTGATGTAACGCTCTCCAAAACCTCGACGTAAATCTAGGATCTTTGTCCAAGATGATCGACACTGGCACACCGTGCAACCTCACTATCTCCGCCACATACAACTTAGCTAACTTTTGAAGCGAGTAATCCACCCTTACCGGAATGAAATGAGCTGAATTAGTCAAACAATCCACAATCACCCAAACCGAATCTTTCTTACTAGGCGTAAGAGGTAATCCACTGATAAAGTCCATAGTGATCCTTTTCAACTTCCACTGTGGAATCTTCACCGGCTGAAGTAGCCCAGACGGTAATTGATGCTCAGCTTTGACCTGCTGACACGTTAGACATTTACCCACAAACTCAGTTACCTCCCGTTTCAGACCTGGCCACCAAAATTGCTCTCTTAAATCCCGATACATCTTGCTACCTCCAGGATGCATAGTATATGGGCTGCTATGTGCGTCCCAAAGAATCCTTTGCCTCAATTCAACATCCTTCGGCATACAAGCTCTCCCGTGACAACACATCACTGGACAAACTATAATCCTCTAAACCACCATTCTGAATCTGCAACCTCCGATCATTCAAACCATCATCTTTTAACTGTTTCTTCTTGATCTACTCTAACCAAGTCGGCTTGACTTGCAATTCTGCCAAAAGATTCCCATCGTCGTATAAACTAAGATAAGCAAACATCGATCTTAAGTCTGATACAACCTTACGGCTCAATGCATCTGCCACCACGTTAGCCTTGCCCGGATGATACTCAATCGAACAGTCGTAGTCCTTCAAAAATTCAATCCATCTTCACTGCCTCAAATTCAAATCCTTCTGAGTCAAAAGATACTTAAGACTCTTGTGATCAGTGTAGACTATCGACTTTTCTCCGTACAAGTAGTGTCTCCAAATCTTCAAGGCGAAAACCACTGCAGCTAATTCCAAGTCATGCGTCGGATAGTTAACCTCATGTGGTCTCAACTATCGAGATGCATAAGCCACTACCTTCCCTTCTCAGATCAAGACACATCCCAAACCAAGATGTGATGCATCACGAAGAACCGTGAATTCCTTGCCTGCCTCAGGTTGAATTAAAATCGGAGCTTCAGTCAGAATCTTCTTCAACTTGTCAAAACTTTCTTGTTGCATCTCAGTCCACACAAATGGAACTCCTTTCCTCAATAACTTGGTCATAGGTGCTGCTATCAAAGAAAATCCTTCCACAAATCTTCGGTAATACCCGCTAGACCTAGAAAACTCCAAATCTCAGCCACTGACTTAGGCGGCTTCCAATCCAACACTACTTCGATCTTTCGAGGATCCACTCTAATCCCCTCAGCTGATACTACGTGACCCAAGAGAGTCACCTCCCTAAGCCAGAACTCGTACTTACTAAATTTAGCATAAAGCTGCTTTTCCCTCAGAATCTGCAACACTACTCGCAAATGTGCATTATGCTCCTCCTCTGACTTTGAGTATACCAAAATATCGTCTATAAATACTACGACAAACTGATCCAAAAACTACTGAAATACTCGATTCATCATGTCCATGAACTCTGCCGGCGCGTTGTCAACCCAAAAGGCATTACTAAAAACTCGTAGTGCCCATACCGAGTGCGAAATGCCGTCTTATGGATATCAGCCTCTTTCACCTTTAGCTGATGATATCCAGACCTTAAATAAATCTTAGAGAAAACTGCTACCCCTTTAAGCTGATCAAACAAGTCATCTATCATTGGCAATGGATACTTGTTTTTGATCGTCAACTTATTCAACTGGCGGTAGTCTATACACATCCACATCGTACCATCCTTCTTCTTGAAAAAAAGTACCGGTGCTCCCCAAGGCAAAACACTTGGTCGGATAAAATCTCTATCCAACAACTCTTGAATCTGAGCCTTTAATTCCACTAATTCCTTTGGCGCCATCCTATACGGAGCAATTGACACTGGCGTAGTTCCGGGTAACAAATCTATACTAAATTCAACTTCACGATCCGGAGGCAGTCCTAGAAGTTCTTCTGGAAATACATCAGCATATTCCTTTACTATTTGAACATTCCCTACAGTAGACTCCTTACCCTCCAACGCACACACATGAACCACAAATGCCTCACAGCCCTTTCTGACCATCTTCTCAGCTTTCAACACAGATACCACGTTGGATATATAATCTAATCTATTACCTATCATAACCACCTCTTTACCCTCAGCTGTCTTCAACACCATACGCTTAGCAGCGCAATCCAAACTTGCCTGGTACTTAATCAACCATCCACCCCAAGAATCAGATCGAACTCCCCAAACGGCAGTTCCATCAGATCAGCTAGAAACACTACCCCTTGGAGTTCTAGGGTACTTCCTATCTGACTTATTTACTTCTACAGAGTGACCTAGAGGGCTAAGTACTGTCATCCTCCTAGAAGTAGTCTCAGAGTCTAAGTTCATGGTCTCTACTATGTTACTAGCAACATACGAATGCGTCGAACCCACATCTATCAAAGCAGTATATGGTGTACCAAAGATTAAGAACGTACCGGTTATGACGTCCGGTGTATCGCCCTCTTCACGACGTCTCGCTGTATACACCAAACCAGGCTGTCTTGCCTCGGTGTTGCTGCACCCGCTTTCGATGCTCATGGCCTCGACGAACCATTACCCCTCTACCATTACCACGACCTCTCTGTGGTGACGGTCCCTTTTTTCTAAACTGAACACGACCTTGACCCTCAGACTGGTTCCTGGCTAGCTTACGTGGACAGTCCCTCACACGATGATCCAGCGAGCCACACTCAAAACATCCTTTCCCTCCGGTCCAACATTCACCCCAATGATATTTCCCACATCGATTATCTTTGACTGGTCCCACGATTAGCGATATGAGTCTCCCGGACCGATTGACCTATTCTACCTAGCCCTTTTCTGAGAATTATCGGCTGACCTGGATGATCCAAAACTTCTCTTATGTTTGTTCCTGTCGTGATTCTGCCTTACAGATTCCTTTATCCCTTCAGCAATCTTAGTCTTTTCAACTAGCGCAGCAAATTCTCGCTCCTGATGTGGAGCAATCAGCAATCTCAGCTCGTCCCTCAATCCATCTTCGAACCGGACACATCGCTCGTGCTCCGAAGCCACGATATCTCCAGCATACCGGCTCAATCTTAAAAATTTTGCTTCATATTTTGATACGGATTTACTCCCCTAGACCAAACTAGACCCAATATATTTCTTCTGATATGCTGCCTTAAAGTAGTCCCAAGTGAGATCCTCCGTTACAGCACTATTCTGCACCGTGAGCCACCACTGATATGACTCATCTCGAAGAAGCGACACTATCCCTTTTAGCTTTTCCTTAGCATTCAGATCTAAGTCATCCATGATTCACTCCGTCGCCTCTAACCAATATTCGACCGTACTGGGAGCTACACCCAAAACACCTCGAAATACCTCAGCTCCATTGGCTCGGAGTAGCTCAGGTACAGATTTCGAGCTCCCGCGCCTCACCTATTCTAGCTACTCTCTCGAGAACTCGCAGCATTGCTTGAGACACTGCGTCGTCCCCCGTTTGATCCTGAAACTCACCACCTACAGCTGGTAGAGGTACTGATATCTCATTTTTCGGCCCCTGACCAGACCTCACTGGATCAGACACAGCCATCCTACCTCGACCGCATCCACTCGTATTACGACCTCCACCTCGAGTGCTCATGTCTAAAGTCTTAACTTATCTGATTTAAAAGTTTTATGCTTAGACATCATTCCACTATCTTTAAAACACAGTTTTATGAATAATTTTAATAAGAAGTTGTTTCGCGAGTACATGCAACCTATAGTTTTGAGTCTCTAGAGTAGTTCCTACTACTATGCAGTCATACCATCATAACTATATCATCAAAATCAACAGTTTGAAGTACTTACTCGAGCGGATCGGTGCCGAAAACTCGGTGTCATGCCTTTCAAATCATAAAATTTTCAATAAAAACATTTTAAGACCATACTTTAAATCATTTTGGGCCTTGAGCCCATAGCCGAGCTTTTGAACTTGGCTTTGATACCAATTTGTAACACCCCAAACCGGTCAATACGCCATGACCGAATTTGACATGCCACAGAAGAAAACGTTTTGAAGAAAATTGAGTTTTCGATTAAATTTTAGAAAAAATAAGTGCATGATAAAAAAAATATCGATAGTTTACTTTTAAAATCCCGTAAGTAAATCTTTTAAAACTTAGTTGACCATCCATAGGTTAGAAAACATTTATTTTAAAGAAAAACCCAAATTATTACTTTGAAAATCGTTTGCATTTGAGTGTTGAAACTTAAATTTGTAAATCATTTAAGTTGTCGAAAACATTTAAGTTGAAATTTTACTATCATACGATTTATATTACCCGATGGTAAGATTTTGAAAATTATTGCGCGTTTTTATAGTTTAGAAAATTTTGGGCTCAATTATTAGATCAACCATGATGATTATTTAGCCATGTTTAAAACAAGTTCAAAGCATATAAATAATCCAAATAAAACATAATTAAAGAGGCCTTATTACAAATCCAAATAAAGATATTAACCAAATTAAAATAAAATAAAGTACCCAAAACGAAGTTCATGTAAACCCAATTTTATTTGCATGGCCTCTTCGAGTTCATCCGGCTCCTCCTCCGTGATCTAAGAATAACCTGAAAAGGTAAAGGAGAAGGTGAGTCACCAAGACTCAGTGCATAAATCCTTCCCCCGGTTAATGCAACATTCTTACACAATTCATAACCAAGCAATATATATATATTATATATATATAAATATAATGCACCCAACCTAGCCATCCATAACTCCTTTTCTACCCCGTGTGGTACCAAACCACTGGTGGCCCAAAGTCACAATATCCAATAATGTGATGCCAAATCCTTTGGTGACCCAAAGTCACAAATAATCAAGTTGTGGGGCCAACCCGTGTGATACCAAATCATGGCGACAATCCCAATACATCAAATGTGGGGCCCACCACGGTGGGTGAACACCCCAAACCCTACCCAAAAGCCTGACCGGATTTGATATGTTCCTCGAATCTAACTTTAGCAAATTCTCGTTTTATTTAAGAAAACTTGATGATTTTGTAGAAAGCAGATTAACTTAATATTTTAGGTTGAAATCAAATTGTAAAGTAAATTTATGTCCTTTAAAACATTATTTTTAGAAGGAATTAATAAATTAAAAGAAAACCGAATTTAAGAAAATTACTTTAAAAAATATATATATATATATTAGTGACAAAAACATTTTTAAATTATTTATCGAAAAACCATTTAGTTATTTAATAGATATTTGTTCATGGCAAAATAAAAGTCCAAACACAAAAATTAAAAATAGTTTATAGTGGCCTTATTACAAAAATAGCAAACCCATAATAAAGTCTAAGTAATAAAATTTAATAAGTTTAAATTGGAAAATCTTCAAAATACTTGATATGAGCATTGGCCACCACGGAGTCCTTGCTGACCCGATCCATCGCACTATGAATCATCTGAAAAGTTATCCCACAAAAGGGGTGAGTTATAAACTCAATGTGTAACACATACATTAAAAAGCCCATTTGATAGTCCTTAAAGTCCATTAATTACACATATGGCCATAGGCCCATTTAGCTCATATTTGGCCCAAAAGCCCATTTTCATAGCAGATTAAATAATAATCATTTAAATCACATGGATATGTACATGTAATGAAATGCAAACCCGGCCCACCTAAATATCCATCCGCTACACACCACCCGTACCAACCAACACACCGTGGGGATTACTAAATCGACCCTCCATCCGCTACACACCATCGAAGGCAGTTGCTGCAGTCAACATGCACATCGCCCTTATAATTTTGTGGCAAGGCCACCAGACAAAATTGTGACCGAAGTCACCGGATTTCAAATATGTGACCGAAGTCACCAGATTCACATATGTGATCGAAGTCACCGGATTTCAAATATATGACCGAAGTCACCGGAAATGTGGTAAAACCACCAGAATACTTCCCCTTTATCAAATTCACCCATATGCCCATGCACATACATATTATTCATTTTTCATGCCATTTACCCCAAAATCATAACAAAATCATACTTATCTCACAATTATGCATATAGCAAAATTAACAGAATATTTGGGGTAAACATACCTGAATATCGTATACCAATGAATGGTATTCACAATCATTTTCAAACACATAGTCATATAATCACATTTAAAAGTAGATCTATGAGATTTTATTGTAAGGTTACACACCTTATGACAGTGAGAACGATACCCTCTCGCTCATCAACACCTAGTTAATTATCACACTTGGTTAGTACACACTATTACTAATAAAACTATATTTATTGACGAAAGATCTAAATCCTCACCCTCGGATTCTCAAACAACCGTTATTTGTGGTTTTTCTCCGCTAGATGGATCAAAACCCGCTGATATCCCACCAACGTAAAGTGGTTCGGTTGTACGTACTACTTCAAATAACCGATCTTCATTAGCAGAGGGTCCACAACCCGATGGAAAATCTTTTACCGCCGTCTACCCTTCTTTTGAAATTCGATGGTAAAAGCAAAGGCTCCTCTCTTCCAAACACTCAGATCGCTCTTTTCTTACCTATCTTGTTTGTCTTAAATCACCCCTAAAAATAAGATTGATTAATAGTCTATTTAAAGAAATCTATATAACCAAGGTGATATTCTTACCTTGGATGATTTCGAAAGGTCACTTCTTAAAAGTTGGCTTCAACAAAGATCCTTAAAATCCTTTCCAAGGATTGACCTAAGAGAAAAATAAGAGGATTTATGTTTTCTAAATCAACTATAGTAAATGAAATAAAGAAAACAATTGACAAAACCTTACTTGATCACTTTGAATATTACCTTGAACAAAAGAAGAAAAGGAATGATGATTCGTTTTGAACAAAAGAGGAAAAATATGGTGCTTTGGCTATAGTGGTTTGGGTTTCCAACAAAAGAAAGAAAGATTTAGATGAAAAGGAAGGTGATTTGGTTTGACAAAGAGAAGGAAAGTATGTTGATTTTGATGTTGGTAGAAAATAGTTTGGTTGAGAGTGAAGAAGAAAGAAAATGAAAAGAGAAGGAAAGAGAAAAGGAAGAAAAGAGAAAGAGAAAGAGAGATTAAAAGAAGAAGAAGATGATGATGATGTTGATTCTCAAAAGAAAAGATATGTGTTTAGGGACCTTTGTGCATTCGGCCAAGAGGAAGAAATTGAAGAAGAAAATAGTTCTTTGCACTTTGGTAGTTTCGACAATGAGGGAAAAAGAAAAGAAGAAATGTTTTTCCAAACTTTTGATGCTTATGACTAAAGAAGACCACAATTTGAGAAAAAAATGTATTTTAACCAAAATGGTCAAAATGAGAGCCAAAACAAAGAGAAATTTTACCTAAACTCAATAACAAATTCGCTAGGAGAAAACTTTTGGAGAAATAGAGAAGATGTACAAAAATGCAAGACTTTTGGCCAACTTTCACCCCCAATGGCTAAGCAAAATTTCGCCAACCTATGCCAACATTATCCCCTTTTTCCTCCTTGTTTTTTCCCCATCAACCCTTAATTTGCTATCACAATTAACCATCCCTTTAGCCCCTAAACCGACTAGATTCATGGTCAAATGACCATGAAAAATTTCCAAGACAAAGCCCTTACTTCAAGCCTTTTGTCCCCCTCATCTTATCATCCTTTCATGATTCCATACCATAAGTTTTAGCTTACCTTTTTCATATGGTCAAATAACCAAAATTAAAAAGATGCTCATCCATTCTAGAAAAGTCTTGGCCGACACTATAGGAAGGAAACAAAAATAAAATCCTCCCATTTGCTAGCTAGGGGATTCGAACCTCTCCCCTCAAGCACTCATCCATGCATCCTAACCATCTTGCCAATTACTCATCTTATGCTTAAAATCTCTTGTCATTATTTCTTAAAGCCTAACATGCTTAGCTCCATCTTAATTATTAGAAATTAAAAGTTTCACTAAGCATTCACTTAATTAATGAAGTTCAAAAAAATAACTTCCAAAATACACTCAAACATATTTAACCGTGCAATATCATTCAATTAAGTAAAGATGCATAACCCCTAATTATCAAGATGTTACAATTCTACCCCCTTAAAATAATTTCGTCCTCGAAATTACCTGGCTGGAACAAGTGAGGGTATTGCTGTCGCATCGCTTCTTCCAGTTCCCACGAAGCTTCTTCTGATCCATGATTACGCCATAATACTTTGACGAAAGGAATCGATTTTCTCTGTAAAACCTTTACATCTCGCTCCAGAATTTGGATTGGTTCCTCTTCATAGGACAAATCTGGTCTTAATTCCACCTCCTCAACTGGCACTACATGAGATGGATCTGAACGGTAACGGCGTAACATTGAAACATGGAACACATCGTGCATTTGCTTCAACTCTGAAGGTAATTCTAACTGATATGCCACAGATCCGACCCGCTTCAAAACGCGATAAGGTCCAATGAACCTGGGACTTAGCTTCCATTTACGACCAAATCTCATCACCTTTTTCCAAGGTGAAACTTTTAGGAAAACTTGATCCCCCACAGCAAACTCTATTTCCTTCCATTTTAGATCTGCGTATGACTTTTACCTATCAGATGCTTCCTTTAATCGAGCCCAGATTACCTTAACCTTTTCTTCAGATTCAGCCACTATTTCTGGACCCAAAATCGACGTTCCCTAATTACATCCAATACGTAGGAGTGTGACACTTAGTCCATATAGTGCTTCATATGGTGCCATCCGAATACTGGCTTGGTAACTATTGTTGTACGCAAATTCCGCTAACGGTAAGAATTCCTCCCAACTTCCCTTGAAATCTATCACACAACCCCTTAACATATCTTCTAAAATTTGGATTACTCTTTCAGACTGACCGTCCGATTGAGGATGAAATGCCGTACTGAAGTCCAAACTGGTGCCCAAAGCCTGATGCAATGCTTTCCAAAACTGAGACGTAAACCTCAAATCTCTATCTGAAATGATTGACACCGGCACTCCATGCAATCTCACAATCTCAGCCACATATAACTTTGCCAATTTCTGCAAAGAGTAATCAACCTGAACTGGAATAAAATGTGCAGATTTCGTCAATCGGTCCACTATCACCCATACAGAGTCTTTCTTAGTAGGCGTAAGAGGAAGCCCACTAACAAAGTCCATGGTGATTCTCTCCCACTTCCACTATGGAATCTTTATCGGTTGAAGCAATCCCGAAGGTACTTGATGTTCAGCCTTGACTTGCTGACACGTTAAACACTTTCCTACATACTCTGTAACTTCTCGCTTAAGACCAAGCCACCAAAACCGATCTCGCAAATCTCGGTATAACTTACTTCCTCCGGGATGCATAGCATAAGGGCTACTATACGACTCCTGAAGAATCTTTTGCCTCAATTCCTGATCCCTCGGCATACAGACTTTACCTTTGAAACACAATAACCCATCACTGTTAATACCAAAATCTTCCAATTCTCCATTCTGAACCTGCAGAAGCTTGACACTCAGATCTTCATCTATCAACTGCCTCTCTTTCACTTGACTCAACCATGTCGGCCTAACTTAAAGTTCTGCCAACAAGCTTCCGTCATCGTAAAGACTAAGATGTGCAAACATTGCCCTTAAATCTGACACCACTTTTCGACTTAGAGCGTCTGCCACCACATTCGCCTTGCCCGGGTGGTACTCGATAGACGATCATAGTCTTTCAACAACTCTATCCACCTTCACGCCTCAAATTCAGGTTCTTTTTGAGTCAAGAGATATTTCAGACTTTTGTGGTCCATGTATATCACTGACTTTTCCCCGTATAAGTAATGTCTCCAAACTTTAAGAGCAAAGACTACAACCGCCAATTCCAAATCATCGTCGGGTAATTAACCTCGTGAGGTCTTAATCGCCGAGACGACACGCAACTACCTTCCGTCTTGCATCGTAACACATCTTAATCCCATGTGAGAAGCGCCACAATACACGACAAAATCCTTTCCTGCCTCAGGCTGAATCAAAATCGGAGCTTTAGTCAAAACCTTCTTGAGCTTCTCAAAACTCTCTTGTTGCTTATCAGCCCACACGAAAGGTACTTCCTTTCTCAATAATTTCGTTAGAGGTGCAGCTATCGATGAGAATCCTTCGATGAATCTTTTGTAGTATCCTGCTAACCCCAAGAAACTGCGAACTTTAGTTATGGACTTAGGTGGTTTCCAATCTAGTACAGCCTCAATCTTCCGAGGATCCACCCTTATCCCTTCTGCAGACACCACATGACCTAAAAATGCAACCTCTTTCAGCCAAAATTCACACTTGCTGTATTTGGCATAAAGCTTCTTCTCCCTTAAAACTCTCAATACAATCCGAAGATGCTCATCATGTTCCATTTCGGACTTAGAATACACCAGGATGTCGTCTATGAATACCACAACGAATTGATCCAAGTAGAATTTGGAAAATCGGTTCATCATATCCATGAACGCAATTGGGCATTCATCAATCCAAATGGCATTACCGTAAATTCATAATGCCCATATCTAGTTCGTAAAGCCGTCTTATGGATATCCACTTCTTTCACTTTAAGCTGATGATACCCCGATCTTAGATCAATCTTTGAGAATACCGTAGCTCCTTTGAGCTGATCGAACAAGTCGTCGATCCTTGGCAAAAGATACTTGTTCTTGATGGTCAACTTATTCAACTACCAGTAGTCTATACACATCCTCATCGATCCGTCCTTCTTCTTCACAAATAGAACCGGTGCTCCCTATGGAGACACACTAGGTCGGATAAATCCACGATCAAGTAACTCCTGAATCTGAGCCTTAAGCTCAACTAATTCCTTCGGTGCCATTCTAAATGGAGCAATAGAAACTGGCGCCGTTCCAGGCAATAAATCAATCTTGAATTCTACCTCACGATCCGGAGGCAATCCTGGAAGTTCTTCCGAAAAAACATCTACAAACTCATTCACAGTCCTGACTTCCTCAACAGTTGCTTCCTTAGCCTCCAAGGCACTCACCAACATCAGGAAGGCTACACATCCCTTTCTATCCATCTTTTCTGCCTTAAGAGCGGATACTACATTAGATAAGTAGTTCCGTCTCTCGCCCATCACTACAACTTCTTTGTCATCAAGAGTTCTTACACAACGGTGCTGTCTTGCAAAGTCAAAACACTAGCAGGGATGTCACGACATGGAACCCCTATGTTACGATGTCGCTGCAATTTTCTACAGGTGACTTGACCTGACAGCACAACCCAACGGCTTTAAAACCTATTTTGTCCAATTTTTAACCATCTAATCACACCTTTCTTAACCTAAAAACTCATTACTCACTTAGTTAAGCACTTCTTAACCCTTTAAATCTCCCCAACCTTTTTAAATCTCTTAAACCTTTTTAAACCTTAAAAACCTAGTTTTCACTTCTTCTTGTTTACAAACTCTATATCTCAATCATATTTGGTGCAATGGAAAATGGGAACACTCAAGGAACAATAGACGCCACATGAAATGAGCAATTCAACAAAGACTACGAGATTAAGGGTTCTTACTTAGATTTTTACCGTTCCATCAAATTTCTTTGCTTGATATTTCGATTTAGTTCTTAGTTTAACAATAATGCCTCCTAGAAAAAAGTTAGGTGAACTAATGAACCTAGACCATTGATGGGTAAAAATCCTTCTAGTATTTTGAACTCAAATGTTGAAAATATTTTAATGAACTTCAAGGGAAAACATTCATTCACGATAGGGGATTTGATTTGTCGATGATCATGTGTAAGGTGATATGGCCTTTAGTTCGATACCATAGGTGGGAACATTTTTGGACAATCCTGAAAGATATTGCTGTGGTCCTAATAGCTCAAGAAATCTATGCATCTTTACGAGATCATGAGTTTAGAAATACTGACGGCCATCTATAGGATATTGTATCAATTCAAGGGATATAAGTTAAAGTAACCCGTAAAATTATTTATGATTTTTACAATGCTTCACTATATAACCAAGATTTTATCGATGAAACTGATTTGGAATACTTTAAGGACATAGATACGGACAATATTGTAAATTACTTAACAGAAGGATGAGGCAAATGAGAATTATAACACCCCTAACCCCTATCCGTCGCTAGAATAGGGTCATGAAGTATTACTGGAGTTTACAGATCAATTATAGAAAGTTTCATATCTTTTACTATTCATATCCAAAATCAATCATATCATCCCTTAATTAGGTCCTCAAGGCCCAAAATACACGTTAGAATCAAATCGGAACTAAAATAGCAACTTAAAAAATTTTTCGCAAAATTTCAAAATTTTTCTTAGGTGTAGGGGACACACGACCGTGTGGTCAAGCCGTGTGGCTCACACGACCAAGTGACATGCCCATGTCTTAGGCTGTATCGGCATTTGATGTGAGGCAGATGGCCATGTCCCAGCACGTGTACAAATTAGGGTAGCTACTGACTTGTGTCACACAGCCAACCACACGCCCATGTTCTAGGCTGTGTAGACAATTTAATTTTCAAATATAGGTGCAAGATTCACCGGCCAATACACATGCCCGTGTGTTAGGCCGTGCTAAGACACATGCCGTGTCTTTGCTCGTGTGACCAATTTTGAGCATTCTATTTCTCAATTTTTAAGATGAAGGGACACACAGCCAAACCACACGTCCATGCATATGGCCGTGCGTCACACAGGATTGTGACACACGCCCGTTTGTCTACCTGTGTGGACAAAAATAGGCCATTTTCATGGCCAATTTTCTCACCCAAATTGTTTTCAAACTAATCAATACTTACATTCATATATCAACCAATTCAAGACATTAAAACCAAGCCAATATTAACATTATATAAGATATATCATTACATGAATTCAAACTTACCTTTTGTAAGACATATATGCTTTCCATAATTCAATCTAATCATACCAAGCACACATACATTAACCATATTATAACATTATATATATTCATTAAACATACCATAATTAGCCATTCTAATGGCTAGATTACAAACAACCATTTATATGCCAACATTGGCCAAGTTAGCCTATACATGCCATTATACCAGAATAAGTTTTCTATTTATACCAAAACGAGCTGAAGGATAGTGTGATGGTGTTCCGACCATTTACGAGCACTATAAAATAGAGAAAAGAAAACCAAGTAAGCATTTAAAATGCTTAGTAAGTTCGTATAACAGGAAATTAACTTACCAATCATGTTGATTTAAAGTAAACATATAAACATGCATCCGAAACATTGTGGCCAATTGCGTAGACACATGCTCTCATCAAACAAGTTAGCCATGAAATTTACATGAATTTTAAGAATCAAAGATGAGCTCATCATATAGTAACTTTCATATTACATGTATGTTTCCATGATAAATCATTTCAAGTTCAATTTAACCATGTCAAAACTTTACCCGTTGAATTTATTTGAAATATCGATGGATACACCCATATAGTACACTTAAAGTATACAAAACTAAAAATCTGTCAATTCATATCCAAGGGTACCCAATTAGGGCACATAGTCAAGAAGCACTCTCTCGAGCCATATAACAGGATGCTCATGTGAGCCATGTAACAGGAAGCTTATCCGGGCTATAACAGGAACCTCATAAGAGTTTAGAACAGGAAGCTCATTAAGCTTAACAGGTAACTCTAAAGAGTTATATTAGGGAGCTCCATCTAGTTATATAACAGGAAGTTCAAGCGAGCCATATTAGGAAGCTCAAGAAGAGCCTATATCAGGACACTCATAAAGAGCTGCATTTGTGACCGCAATATATGTAGGATCACAACCGATCATATAACAGGATGCTCACGAAGCTTATCCAGGCTATAATAGGAAACTTTTAAGAGTTTGAATAGGAAGCTCATTAAGCTTAACAGGTAACTCCAAAGAGTTATAATCAGGGAGCTCTGGATAGCTAAATAACAGGAAGTTCAAGCAAGCCATATCAGAAAGCTCAAGAAGCATGTAACACCCCAAACCCGGCCTAAACGTTATGGCTGGATCTAGTATGTCACATCAAAGGGGTCGTTTAATAGCTATGCGTTCATTAAAACTCTGTACCCTTTTTGAAACTTTGAATTTCGTTGTTTGTAAAAACAAGATTTGCTTAAAGTGTTTTCTTGTGAAGATGTTATTATTTTCGAAAACATTGTTTGTTGCAGAAGTTTGACTTAAAGAATTATGAAAACGTGATATTTTGAAAATGGTTGTTATGGTTTTAAAACCGGTGTTTAATCATTTAAAAATTCATAACTAGCAGAATTACCAAATGAAAGTTTAGAAAGAAAAGTCCAATGGCCTTATTACACAAAAAAACCCAAAACTAATATAAAATAAATTAAATCCAAATTTACTAAGTATCGTTAGCGATAAATCCGATGTATGGCCACCTCAAGAGTCCTCCATGACTCCAAATCCTCTAATTGGGATTACCCGCAGTTAAAAGAAAGGGGTGAGTTACGAGAACTCAGTGTGTAATCTCCTATAACGGTCACTATCTAAGCCTGAGCCCATACGGTATCGGTTTGGGCCTAAGCCCTACTCGGTAATAAGCTGGGCCTAAGCCCCAAAATCATCTCAATGTATGTGGATATGAGCCCACCCCAATCCTACCAGCAGACTATCTCTCCACCCGTACCAACCAATCGCACCATGTGGGGACCATGTCAACCCACCTAGTCAATCCTCACCAATGTTGCAGTTAAGCTGCTAATCACGGTATATGTGGCTGAGCCACTAGCCACTCGAACGGTATGTGGTAGAGCCACTAAAATGGTACTTCCTCCAATCATCAAACCCAACCCATGCAACATGATATGAATGCAGTGTATTACAAGCATAAACAGTATAAATAAAATCACATACACGATATTTAACCACAATCAAGGGTATAACGGTCATTATCACCCCTTTGGGCTATTTCGATAATTTTACCCATCGAGGGTATTTCAATAATTTACCCACTTAAGGGTATTTCGATAATTTAGCCACTAAGGATATTTCGATAATTTTACCCACTAAGGGTATTTTGGTAATTTTACCCACTAAGGGTATTTCGGTAATCTTACCTACTAAGGGTATTTTGGTAAATTACTCTTGCAACGGCCTTTTCGAAGGCTTAATGTTGCCTCGAGTGACTCGGTTACCATTTTCGGTTAATACAGTGCTATTGGGCCTAAAACCTGATTTTGGCCCATTCGAGCCCACGCGCTCGTGTGGCCCATTCTTATTTGTTTTCAGTCTCGATTCTGCGGACTTTGCAGTCGCATCGATCATTCGGTCAATTTTCCATCAGTTTTGCCCGTATGGGCTTGTTAGCCCATTGGCCCCACTTAGCCCGTTTTGGCTCAGTAAGGCCCATTACAGCCTCATGATTATGAGAGTGCTCGTGACACTCTCAACGGTCCACTGCCATCACTAGTGGCTCGATTTATCACTACGAGCGCTCGCACACTTGAGTGATTACGGTTGCCAGTTTTTCGGCTTTTCGACATTTCAGCTTATGGCCAAATCACAGAACATCACATGCTATCACAAACAATGGTGTGAGTTACACACCTAACTACAAGTTGTGTTTTTCCATCGCTTCCAAACCACCTATAGAGATAGTTGCCAACAGGTTAGTCTTAACCCTTGATAATCTTAACTTAGGAACACTTTACTAAACTAACTTCACTTACCACGAACGCGATCTCCTTCAGTGCACCCAGTATTCGGCCCTATCCCCTTGGTTACGAAAATCAAGACCCTAACAAAGATTGATGAGCAAAAGAGCGTTAGTACTCATCCAACATTCGGCCCCCCACAGAGAAAAGAGAGAGACCATATTTCCTACCCAAGAAGCTACAAAAATCTTCACTAAAATGAAATAAGAAAGCGTTTGAGTTCTTTACCCTTACCAAAGTACTACACAAAATCGGCAGTTGACCAAAAAAGAGTTTCGGCCCTCACCAAAAGATAACCAAAAGGAATTCGATGTGGAGGAGGGTAAGTAGATTTGGCCTAGGCAATAAGGAGTTAAAGTTAGGAGTTTCAGCTTTGGCAAAGCAAAGAGTGGGAAGAAAGAAAATAAGAGAAAAGAAACCATTACCTTTGACCAGAGAAGAGCCAAATGGGAAAGAGAGATTCGGCAACCAAGAGTAGCAAATAAGAATTAATGATGGAACAATTCGGCACTTAGCAGCAAAACAAAAGAACCAAATTCAACTATGGAGAGGAAAGAGTAGGAAAGAAGTCAGAGAAGAAAATAGAGGGATTAAGAATTCGACAAGAAGAATTGAAAAGTAGATGACCCGAAATGCTCAAGGAAAAGCACCCAAAACATCACTCTCAAAAAGTATCCCGAAAGAAACACTCAAAAGCAAAGAAAAGTTTTGGTTTCTCCCCTTACACCAAAAGACCAAAAATGCTATTCCACATCCTCTTTAGCCAAAATTTCCCTTAGCTAGACCCCCACTTTCGGCCAACACTCCCCACACCCAACACTCTCACGATTTTGTCCACCTTTCTCTCCTACACTTACTTTCCTTCCCTCATTTGAAATGCTTGACCAAGTCTCCAACCAACCTTGTAGAGTTTGGTCCCAACTCCACCTCTTACTCTCCCAAGTCACAAAATAAAAACCTCTAGTTGCCATCTGTGGGATTCAAACCCCAAACCTCCTTTCTCCCCACTTGACGCCTCTGCCACTGAGCTAAAAGCTCATCTTATGCTTCTGGTAAACCGTAAAAGTAACATATTTTAACCCCATATTTAGTATGCTTTTGGATAATTTAGCCCTTGATTTATGTAAAAAGGTGCTTTTAATACTTTCTTTTCATATTTATACTCAGGAAAGCACCTGAGGATGGAAAGAATGAGAAACGGGCTTAAAACGAGCCAATTTGGGCCAAAGTAGAAATTGACACGGCCTAGACCTCATGCTATCGACACGGTCAGACCTCGATTTACACGACCATCCTAAAACAACAGTATCTAAACACGGCTTGAAGTCGATTTACAAGGGCGTGCGCCATGGCCGTGCCCCTGTCATGGAAAAGAGGAATTTCACTCGGAGAAGGATACTTAGAGAGAAAGAATCGCATTCCAAGAGCTTATATATACCTCCTAAGTACCATCTGTGAAGGGGGCGGTTAGCTAGGCCAAAGAGCCGAGCCAAAAAGGTCAGAATTGTGGGAATTACTCGAAGATAGCCAGTTGATCCATCCCAAGAAGTCAGAATTCTACTCAAGACGGTGAAATTCTCCTTCAATTCCTTTAAGGGGTTTTAGGGATTTCTTATGTTTTGTGTTATCTTTTCTCTTGAGATGTTTTATTTAATTATTATGAACTAAACCCTTCAGATACCTGAAGGGGATGAAACTTAGATGAATCTTGTTATTGTTTTCTGATTTATATGATAAATACTTAGTTTGTTCTTAATTATGCATGCTTAATCCGAATCTGATGTACTTAGGTGGAGGAGGAATAAACCCTGCTTAAGAGTAGATCTAGCATAATTAAGCAGAGTTGATCGCACGCCTATAGATAGGGTGACGAGATTTTACCGGATTAAGGTGAAACCTAATATGGGAGTTATAGATCGATTTATTGCTATTCTAGGGGGTTATTATTCGAGAAAGAGATTTTTGTTAATTAGCCTAGGGTTAGACGTTATTTGCCTTGAGAGAGGGTTACGAATCAAACTAAGTGAATAAATCGTATGGTTCAGTGTTAGATAACAAGTGAAGTCTAGGTGGATTCTTCTTGAATGGTATCGTCGTGATCAACTGTAACACCCCTAACCCGAAAATCGTCACCGAAATAGGTTAAGAGGCATTACTGAACAATAGGATCATTTCACATCACATTCACGACACAAAGTCAATCATCATCAATCTCATTTGAATTCAATCATAGAGTCCCTTAAATGAGTCATCGAGACCCTAAGCATGCTTATAAACCGAGTCGGGACTAAACTGAAACACATAAGTAATTTCATAAAAATTTGAAACTTTTCTAACATACAGGGGACACATGGTCGTGGGGTAGGCCGTGCCTTACCCACAGCCTACTTGACACTCCGTGTGTCCTTCCGTGGTAGTATCTTGCCAAAATCAACACGGTCACCAAATGCGCCTGGTGTGCAAGGCCGTGTACTACTAGATCCCATACTGCCATTTCTCACACGGCCATCAAGCACACCCGTGTCGAGGCTATTTGTAATTTAAGCCACATTCTGCCAATTTACCTACGGTCTTAGGCACGCCCGTGTGCCACAACCGTGTGACATCATTGGCCATTTTATAAGGCCAATATGCCACCCACTTAGAGTCTTACCTACAAGTAATATATGACAATCAAAACATACCAAATTGACCATTCAATTTATACCCTCAATACCAATTCCAACCATGATGATTCCAAAGAAATAAACTCATATCATTACAAGCATAATCCATTCAATAGCTCACTCAAAACTTGGCCATTTCATAAGCTTCCACCTTACCAAGATATGCATCATATATCACAATCATTCAAGCATATTACCAAATTAAACTTGCCAAAACACATGGCTAAGTTCACTTCCAAAAAAATATACACATATCTAGCCTATACATGCCATATTTAGCTATATGGATTTCCAAAATGGTACCAAAATAAGTTTTTGTAGTGTGATGACGATCCTTGACAATCCCGAGACTTCAGTATCTTCGACGACCTATAAAACAAAGAAAACACACACACAGAGTAAGCTTTCCAAAAGCTTACTAAGTATATACACTTTGGTTCATACTTTTGGCCACACTTGCCACCATCAACAATACATGAATCATATATAAATACTTAGCTTTTTATACTCACTTTCACATATCATCTTGATATCTCATTATACATACTCATCTTAATAAAATCCCTTTGGATCTTACCTTACATACACCCTTTAGTGTATGAGTCAACGTACCTGAAACAGACATTCGTTCACTTATCTGATCATTGCTCGGATTTACAATTCATATCACAGACTTGCCTGTGGAACCAATAGGAATCTAGTAGGATACTTAGAAAGCTCGGAATAGTCGTACAATGCCAATGTCCTAGACGAGGTCTTATTTGCTCTCAAATATCAATGCCACTGTCCCAGACAGGGTCTTACACGAATCATTATGATGCCGATGTCCCAGAAATGGTCTTACAGGTAACGCTCATATCAATGCCAACGTCCTAGACGTGGTCTTACATATTAATCATTTATCGAAGCCTATGTCCCAAACGAGGTCTTACTCGTAAAACTTATATCGTCGCCAATGTCCCAGACGTGGTCTTACACGAGTCTTAAATCAACGCCAATGTCCCGGACATGGTCTTACATGATAAATAGAATAGATACCTATCTATTCCTAGGTTCCTGCAGGGCTTCTCGGTCTTAATCACTATAACAGATTTATCTCAGAATACAAACACTTATCTTCTCATCCATACCCATAATGAACGTCAAACATATGAACAAACATACTATCATACAAGTACGTTTATTTGCATAATGACTTACCTCAGATTTGGTTTATCGAACAGAAATGGCTACTCAGTTATTTTCGCTTTCCCGCGATTTAAGTCTATTTTCCTCGATTCTTAATCTAAACATATTCAGAATTAACTCTTTTATTCACTAGTTCATTCAATTCGATCCAAAGACACATATTTAGGGCTATTTGCAATTTAGCCCTCACATTTGCACATTTTATCAATTTAATCCATTTTTCACAAAACATCAAATTCACAAAATCTACCCATGCTCATGCTTAGCCAAATACTCCAACATCACATATAAGTCCACATTTTTCATTAAATTCACAAATTAGTCCTCCAACATAATATTTTCACAATTTAGCCCTAATTAGCTAAATTCATCAAAAATTCAAGAACATAACATGTTCATCTAGCTCAAATCTTTCATAAATCATCCTCAAACATCACAAAGCCTGTAAAATCATCAATGGGATATTTCATATACATCATCAAAACACAAAATTAAGGTATGGGTTTTGTGGCTCTCAAAGCAACGATTAAAAAAGCATAGAAATTACCAAAAACCGATTAGAAACATACCTTGAATTTGTATCTCAAACTAGCCGAATGTAAAAAGCCGTTCTTACTTCTTTATTTCATGCATTTGGTGGAAGAACATGAAATTTAAGCTTATTTTAAGCTTTTGATTACTAATTTTATGATATAAACTAAGTTACCATTATAACCTTTCATAATAATACATATATTATACATAGGTACAAGGTCATTTATGACTTTTGCCACCACTTACTAAAATAATGGCTATTTTGTCACTTAATGCCATTACTTTAAAAGGCCACATCAAATAGATACCTTAACAAATAACAATCAACTTTCACATTCAATGCAATTTAATCCTTTGCTCAAATTAAACACTCAAACAGACTAATTACCTTACAGAATTTAAACACATGCTTAGTCACATATCAACGGCACAGAAAATAATATTAAAATAATATACAGACTCAGATTTGTGGTTTCGAAACTACTGTTCCGACTAGGGTATAAACTGGACTATTACATCAACTAAATTCTTTCTTCAAGTTATTTTCCAATTTATTCTTTTTGTCTTCGTGTTTTTAGCTTAGTAGTCGTAAATTTAGATAAAAGCAACTTCACTTTATTTTAGGCTAAATAATAAAAAGAAAGTTAGTAGTAGTACTTTTAGTTCCTTTGGGTTCGATAATTCGGTCTTGCCTAAGCTATACTACTATTCGATAGGTACACTTGCCTTTAATCGTTGTCAGAGTTAGTTTCCAGGTTTGATCATTCTATTTATAAATTTTAAAACTCGACAAAACAACGATCAAGTTTTTGGCGCCATTTTCGGGGAACTAAAATATTAAGAAAGCTCCATTTTTATTACTTTAGCCATGATTTTTAATTTTACTTTTACTTTTAGTTTTATTTTTCGTAATTTATTTTATTCCATTGTTTTTACTAAATTTTATTTTCTTTCTTTTCTTAGTAGGTACCTCTAGTTTATGACTAGAAGGAACCCGAAAGGACCTCTAGTATACGATAGTGATATTGAAGCTACCACACGAAGGAATCGCAGAGAAATCAGGCGAGTCCTAAATTACCAAGAAGAACAATAACAAGGCGAATCCAATCCTACTGAAGGGATGGACGAGAATAACCCACCATGAGATGTGGCAGATGCTCCGTGTACTATGTATGATTATTCTAAGCCTAGTTTAACAGGAGCAGAATCTAGTATTGTTAGGCCGGATATAGCTGCTAATAATTTTGAATTAAAGCCTAATACAATACAAATGATTCAACAATTTGTTCAATTTGATGGTTTGCAGGATGAAGACCCGAACACTCATATAGCTAATTTTTTTATAGTTTTGTGATACTTTCAAAATAAATGGTGTTTCTGATGATGCCATTCATCTTCGGTTATTTCCTTTTCATTAAGGAATAAAGCCAAACAGTGGTTGAACTCGTTACCACGAGGGTCAATTACTACATGGGATCAAATACCGAAAAATTTTTATTAAAATATTTCCCACCGGCCAAAATGGCCAAACTTCGAAATGATATCTCTTCTTTTGTACAGATGGGTTTAGAGACGTTATACGACGCATGGGAGAGATACAAGGATCTCTTGAGGAGATGTCCACACAATAGATTACCTCCGTGGCTACAAGTCCAAACTTTTTACAACGGTGTAAATCCCTCAACGAGACAACTAATCGATTCAGCCGCCGGTGGAACTTTGAATAATAAAACTCCTGAAGCAGCCTACGAATTTATCGAAGAGATGTCGCTGAATTAATATCAGTGGCAAGTTACAAGGACAAAACTGACAAAATCAGCCAGAGTTTACAATCTCGATGCAGCGACCATGCTATCAACACAGGTAGAGATGATGAATAAAAAGCTTGATAGTTTATGTTCTTCGCAGGTACACCCAGTCATACAATGTGACGCAAGTGGAACTGTGGCGAATCCTGAGTACCCACCCTACCAACCGGACGTAGAGAGCGAACAGATGAACTATTTAGGTAATAATTTTTGATCCAATAATAATCCTTATAGTAATACTTACAATCCAGGTTGGAGGAACCACCCAAATTTTTCATGGGGAGGCCAGGGAAATCAAGGAAATCAAAGACAACAACCTCCTCAAAATTTCCAAAATCAGCCATATCCACAAGAGAAAAAGCCAAACCTCGGCAAACACAGGAAATCATTTCCAAGAAACTGAGAAAACAATTAAAAGCAACGAGAATCGATTCGGGGAACTTACAAAGTCAGTCATGGAAGTCACTAATGCAGTTGAACAACTCGAAAAGCTAATGTCAGAACGACCGCAATGACGTCTACCAAGTAACACCGAGATTAACTCAAAGGAGCAAATTCAAGCCATATTAGCTCATGACAGTAAGGGGTTAGATGAACCCAATCCAATACAAGAAAACAAGGTAGACGAAGATAAGATAGAGGTAACACAAGAAAAGCCAAACTCGGTAATCAAGGAGTACCAACCTCACATACCTTATCTCGAAGCAATGAAAAGAGCGATTATCTGAGGAATGAGTTCGGTAAGTTTCTTAAACTCTTAAAGAAATTACATATTAACTTACCACTTCTTGAAGCTCTTTTCCAGATGCCAGATTCGAGGAAATTCTTAAAATAGCTCTTGACAAACAAATGAAAATTAGATGAAGAACCTCATGTGGAATTAAACGCAGTATGCTTGGAAATGCTACAAAATAGACTACCACGGAAGCAAAAAGATCCAGGGAGTTTTACTATCCCTTGTTTAATTGGTAGTTTAAATGTTGATAATGCATTAGCTGATTTAGGGGCAAGTATAAATGTTATGCCTTATACATTGTTTAAACGACTAGGTCTAGGGAAGCCCAAACAAACTAGGATGAGTATCCAATTAGCTGATAAAACTGCTAGAATTCCTAGGGGCATTATTGAAGATGTTCTTGTCAAAATTAATAAATTCATTTTCCCAGTAGATTTTGTTGTCTTAGACATGAATGAGGATAATACAATCCCCTTAATTTTTAGGAAGACCCTTTTTAGCAACTGCCAGAACTAAAATTGATGTTGCCACAAGAGAACTCATTCTTCGTGTAGGTCACGAATCAATCAGTTTTCAAGCTCTTGACTCGATTAGGACCTCAATCGATGAAGGTAAGAAAATAAATTCAAATGATAATCAACTTGAACAACCTTCATCGTAGGAAACACCACAAGGATACGAATCTGAACCAAAGCACGAACCTAGTGCCAACAAAGAATAATTATATGAGGAACAAAGCTTTGGAGATGACAAACTAAAAGAGTGGAAGACACAATTCAAAGAAAACTCAGAACCACACGAAGCAAAATCGAAAGAGCATCTAAAATAACTTGTACGGACATCGAATCACTTCAAAATAGGAGATCAAGTACGGTTAGATAAAGTAGATCCGCGCATCACCACACCAATTCTGAGTCCAAATGAAGATATTCCTTTTGAGGTACGAAATGTCTTCCCATACGGAACAATCGAGGTAAGTAATCTTAATTTTGGCACTTTGAAAATAAATACTTCCCAACTTAAACTCTATCATGAAAATAAAATCGCCAACATGAGGGAAGATATTCCAACTTTTAAATCACCCTGACTTTTGTGAATATAAGGAAAGTCTAGCTAAAGACTTTAAACAAGCGCTTCTTGGGAGGCAACCCGAGCACTAACAATATTTCTTTATTTCTATTTTTGGTTATTTTTTTTTTCTATTTTTATTTTTTCTTCTCCGGTTTCAAATTAACACCAAAAGTGCAGATTTCCAGACCACACGACCTTGCACACGGTCGTGGCCGTGGCCGTGTGGGTACTCCAAATCACCGTACTGACATGACAGAGAGATACGAGTCAGACATAATCAATTCCCTCAAAACACGAGCCAACTACCGCACCACGACTGTGAGATGCAGCCGTGGGCTGACACTACCTTTTTAGGAATGGGCGCGGCATCTGGAAAATGGACGTGGGTGAACTAACATGCCTAGACACACGGCCATGCGATGCGATTGTGTGAAGAAACTAACTTATCGACTCCGGGCGTGGCAATAAATACACGGGCGTGTAGATCCCAACACGTCGTCAAGCACCGCCAGGTGAATCAGTGATGTAATTCGACACACCCACATTACACGGGCATGGAAAAAGTGGTAGAGACCAAAGTTCTATTTAAATCACCCCTCACAACCTTTCTTTCTTCCCCATTTCTATCACATTTTGTCTCTCTCATTTTCTAACATTCTTATAATTCTTGAGACACCAAAGCCATGCCAAAGAAGCATAAGCGGCCAACCACAATCTCCTCAAAGGAGATTGATTTACATGAGTTCATGCTGGCAGCTTCAACTATTCGACACGCCAAGGGTCTCCGAAACCTTTTCGGTTCTATTTTTCTTTTCTCTTCTCCTTTATTTTCCTTATCTATACTTCTCCTCTGCTTAATTTAATTTATTTCATATTAGTTTCTTGGTTTTAGGTTCTAAAGGCTGCTTGGGAATCATGCACCACAGCCTTCGAAGTCACACCCACTTCACGAACCATCTGTCAATAAGGACTCTTCAGTCCATTAGTCTTTTCTTTTAATTTCAGTTTTCCTCTTAGTCTCCTTCTCTTTAATTTTCTTATCCTTAATTATATGATTAGTATATTTTTAATATTCCTTTAGATTTCCTGGCTATATCTTCCCAGGCTACCCAATTTCTTCATCTAGCTAAATGCTTATAGGTGGCCACCCCACCAGGCCCATAGAAAACACCATCACCACCACCAAAGACACCGTCAACTCTCGGAATCAACCAAAATTCAGGAAGTGTCACTTCTCCCCTTGATTTTATTATGTAAATAATTATCTATCTTTGTACATTGAGGACAATGTACATCTTAAGTGTGGGGGGTAAAAGTACCTAACTTTTTGTATTATTCTAAAATTCTAAATTTTAGTCTTGTTCCTAAGTAATTTTCTCATATTATTAATTAGGATGAAATTTCTGATGATTTATGACTTTTATTGATATGTCTTTGAATAAGTCATTGATAATTGTACATTGACGATTAAAATTGAAGAATACTAGAGAATCGAGCATGATAAGTCTATTTTTCAAAGAATAAATTTTTTTTCTAGGTTGTTGAACTAAATTTGAATATTACCTTGAAGTTCAAAATTTACAGGATTAATGTCAAAAACCCATAATTTTTGTGGGATCTTGAGCCTTATAGAGAATATATTCTTTTTCATGCTCACTTTATTGATTATGAGTATGTCAACACTGAATTGCTATTCTAGAACTTGCCTCGATTATACATGACAAGAGCACATTATTGATTTGATATACTGAGATGATAAATGCACCTAGGTTTTAACCCATTCACTCCACTACAAAGCCTACCTTCACAAATGAACCCCTGTAAACCCCTTTTAATCCTAACAACCCTTTTTACTGATTTAACCACTAATATTAACCCAAAACCCTTTGTATTTGTTATCACCATTATTTTAATTACCCTTCTATCGAGAATTGATTTGATCAGTTGTCGAGTTAGTTTATTTCAGTTGATAAAGTTCTTTCTTTCTTATGTTTCTACTTAGTTTGTTCTTAAAAAAACCAAAGTATATTCAAGTATTAGTATGTGATTAAATGAGCTTATGCGTTTAAATTCCAATTGTTGAAGAAGAGCTCATATTAAAAGTATTATCAATAGTAGTATTACTAGTTTCAAAGCAATCATTTATTTTCTAGTTTATTATTTGTAACACCCCAAATCCGTCCCAAAACATTATGGCTAAATTCAGAACGCTACTAAAAAGCCTTAGGTTGAAATCGGCTAAGTGATGATAAAACTTGCTTGTAGCAGTGTTAGGGTCGGCATGAAAACAAGTGCTAATCTAAATCCCTAATGATTAGGTTTTAAAATAGGATTCAATTTCTTAGAGTGACGTTTCATTTGAAAAACAATTTGAAGTTCAAGGTTAGTTGGAAATGGGTCCTTTTGAAATCTTTAAAAGAATCCGAGTAATTACGAGAATCTCAATTAGAAAACCTTAGTTAAGTTTTTAAAATCATCAAATGTCATTATTTGAAATTGTTAGCAATTACTAATTCATGTCTAGTCTAGCATAAACCATAATGAAAACCCAAAATAGTTAAATGGCCATATTACAATAAAACAACCCAATTAAACCGAAATTAAAAGTATATGTTTCTAAATATAAAAATCGCATCTGCATGGCCATCTCGAATCCCATCCAAGCCCGGTCCAAGCTTCACGAATCACCTGCATTGTTTGGTAAAAATTTGGGTGAGTCAACCGACTCAGTGTGTAATTAGTCCACAGATTTCCACGTATGGGCTTAGCCCAAAACCTCACCAACCTACATAATAGAGAATAATGCAAAATGCACCCAACCCAGCCTAAGGTCCATCCTCTACACACCTCCGTATCAAACCACCACACACTAGGGGATTACTAAATCGACCCTCCAACCTCTACACACCAATTCGACAAGTCATGCCATCCACCAAGTGGTCGAGCCACTGATCCACATGATCAAGTCACAAAATAATCCACAGCGTGATCGTAGTCAACGTCAATCCACGATGAGGCACATAGCCATCACCAACCACGATATGGCACAGAGCCGATACCAACCATAATGAGGCACTGAGCCGATCATCAATCCATGTGAGGCCCGTAGCCATCACTAAACCACGTACATAAATGCACACCCTGTCCTTCTTTCAAATATACAAATCCGCCCCATGATTATGCAACATACGGTAGTGATATGATGAAATAATGCATGAACATGTTAATCAAACATACAACACATATATACAGCAATAACCACAGTTTTATCGTCATTTAACACTGACCTGATTATCAACATACCCATTATGGGTATCCATCTCATTACTGCCACTGCATTAGTCATCACACTTATAACACATACAAATGTTTTATATAACCGGGAAATCGCGAATTAATCACACACCTGATAACCTGAAAGCTTTTGCTTTACTTCCCACTTGTCGAACTGCCCCTAAAAGACCATAGTCAGAATTGACCAACCTTAATAGACAATATGGCCTTTGGCTGAACATCTAGACCCCCTTACCTTATGCAATCGAACCCAAGAGATCCTTAGCGCTTCCTTCCTTTGGCTACACATGAAAGAAACACAAAATCAAGGCCCTACTAAGGTTCGACCATCCCAAATAACCAAGGCCAACCATTCGGTTTCGGCCACCAATGAAGAAGAGATAAAATCGATTGCTAAGAGAAAGGTACTTACCACCAACGCTTGCTTGAAGAGACTAAAAGAAAGTAGTCGACGGCACTACCCTTGTAGGTTCAGCTACTTTCAGCTACTAACAAGAAGTATTTCGGCCTTTAAGAATTAAGAAAAGAAGAGAGAAAGAAAAGGAGAATAGAAGGGGACTAGAAGAATTCGACAATCACCCAAAATGCACAAAAATGCCCAAATGGTTACTTCAATTTTTGATTTCTTGCTTCAAAGAAAAGAGAGGAAAAAGGGAGAATTCTTTTGACTAACAATTTCAGCAAGTAGAACTAAAGGAGAAACAAAAAGATGGACACACACTCAAAGACACTTTCGGCACCTACTTCCCCCTACATAACCGACTTTTCCACCCCACAAAGCCCCACATTCGGCCAACTCTTCAACCTCACCCCCTATCCCTTATTTTCCTCCTATTTTCCCTCATCACCACTCATTCAAACTCATTTGAATGAGTCAAACTCCTCAAAAAGCTTTCTTCCTTCAATCCAAACACTTAGACCAAGTCCACCCTCATCCCTTCAAAGTCCAAATGCCATCCAACACCTTTCCCCTCTCTTGACGCAAAAAGAAAAATAAACAACACCCCCTTGTTGTCTGCGTAACTCGAACCTCTTTCCCTAAAACCCTTGTTGACGCATCCTCCCTTGCACCTTAGGTAGCGTCCCATGCCACTCCACCACCTCACTTTTTGTGTCATAAATCCCACACTAATGTCCTTAAGGCTTAGCTCCCCTAGCTCCCCCTAACTCAGGTTAGAACAAAAATTTTTCCTATGACCTTTACCAAAGCCCAAGGTTTCTCGAAACCCCTAAACACTTCCAACCAACATGCAGAGCGCATTAACACACAGATACAAATTAAAATATGCTCAACCCCGAATCTCGGATATTACAGTTCTACCCCCTTAAAAATAATTTCGGCCTCAAAATTACCTGATCAAAATAAGTGAGGGTATTGCTGCCGCATTGCTTCCTCTGGCTCCCACGAAGCTTCCTTTGATCCATGGTTACGCCATAACACCTTAACTAAAGGAACTGATTTCCTACGCAAGACTTTCACATCCCGGTCCAAAATCTGAATTGGTTCTTCCTCGTAGGACAAGTCTGGTCTCAACTCCACTTCTTCAACTGGAACCACGTGAGATGGATCTAATCGGTAACAACGTAGCATCGAGACATGGAATACATCGTGCAACTGCTTTAACTCCGAAGGCAACTCCAATTGATATGCCACTGGTCCAACCCATTTCAAAACCTGATAAGGCCCTATAAACCTGGGACTCAGCTTTCCCTTGCGACCAAATCTCATTACCTTCTTCCACGGCAAAACCTTTAAAAACACATAGTCACCTACTGCAAACTCTATCTCTTTTATTTTAAGATATGCGTATGACTTTTGCCTATCAGATGCCTCCTTCAAGCGTGCGAATTACCTTAACCTTTTCTTTGGATTCGCTACAATCTCCAGACCCAACACCTGACGTTTCCCTAATTACATCCAACATGAAGGTGTGTGACACTTCATCCATCTGAGACTTCATACGGTGCCATCCAAATACTCGCTTGATAGCTGTTATTATATGCAAATTCTGCTAAAGGCAAAAACTACTCCCAGCTTCCTCTGAAATCTATCACACATCCCCTCAACATATCCTCTAATACTTGGATTACTTGCTCAGACTGACCGTCTGACTGTGGATGAAATGCCGTACTGAAGTCTAACCTAGTGCCTAATTCCTAATGTAGTGCCTTTCAAAATTGAGACATAAACCTCGGGTCCCTATCCGAGATGATCGACACTGGCACTCCATGCAGTCTCATAATTTCTGCCACATACAGCTTCACCAACTTCTGCAAAGAATAATCAACCCACACTGGGATGAAATGTGCAGACTTTTTCAACCGATCTACTACCACCCATACCGAGTCTTTCTTAGTAGGCGTAAGGGGAAGCCCACTAACAAAGTCCATGGTGATTCTCTCCCACTTCCACTGCGGAATCTTTACCGGCTGAAGTAACCCTGAAGGTACCTAGTGTTCAGCCTTGACTTGTTGACACATTAAACACTTCCCTACCAACTCTGTTACTTCCCGCTTAAGACCAGGCCATCAAAACTGATCCCGTAGATCTCTGTATAACTTGCTTCCTCCAGGATGCATAGCATAAGGGCTACCATGCAATTCTTGAAGAATCCTCTGCCTAAGCTCTTCATCCTTCAGCATACAGACCTTACCCTTGAAATGCAACACTCGTCACTATTCACACCATAACTTTCCAATTCACCATCCTGCACTTGTCGTAGCTTAGCACTTAGATCATCGTCTACCAACTGTCTTTCTTTCACCTGACTCAACCATGTCGGCTTTACTTGTAACTCAGCTAGCAAACTTCCATCGTCATACAGGCTAAAATGTGCAAACATCACCCTCAGACCCGACACTACTTTCTGACTTAGGGCATCTGCCACCACATTCGCCTTGCCCGGGTGATACTCTATAGAACAATCATAGTCTTTCAACAACTCCACCCACCTTCGCTGTCTCAGATTCAGCTCCTTCTGGGTCAACAGATACTTAAGACTCTTGTGGTCCGTATAGATCACAAACTTCTCTCCATATAAGTAGTACCTCCACACCTTTAGCGCAAAAACCACAACAGCCAACTCCAGGTCATGCGTCGGGTAATTAACCTCATGAGGCTTTAACTGCCGAGACGCATAGGCAACAACCTTCCCTTCTTGCATCAGAACGCATCCCAATCTCGTGTGAGAAGCATCACAATACACCACAAAGTCCTTTCCTGCCTCAGGCTGAATTAAAATCGGAGCTTCAGTCAAAACATTCTTCAATCACTCAAAACTTCCCTGCTGCTTGTCCGTCCACACGAAAGTACCTCCTTTCTCAACAATTTCGTCAAAGGTGCTGTTATAGACGAGAACCCTTCTACAAATCTCCTGTAGTAGCCTGCTAATCCCAAGAAATTATGAACCTCTACTACCGACCTAGGTGGTTTCCAATCTAACACCACCTCAATCTTCCTAGGATCTACCCTTATCCCTTCCGCAGACGCCACATGACCTAGAAAAGTAACCTCCCTCATCTAGAATTCACACTTGCTAGATTTGGCATACAACTTCTTTTCCCTTAACACTTGCAACACCACTCGGAGATGCTCATCATGTTCCTCCTCAGACTTGGAATACACCAGGATGTCGTCTATGAACACAACGACGAATCGATCTAGGTAGGGTTGAAAAACCCAATTCATCATGTCCATGAATGCAGCTGGGGCGTTCGTCAACCCGAACGGCATCACTAGGAATTCATAATACCTGTATCGAGTCTAAAAAGCTATTTTATGGATATCCACTTCCTTCACCTTGAGTTGGTGGTATCCCGACCTTAGATCTATTTTTGAAAATACCGCAGCCCCTTTAAGCTGATCAAACAAGTCGTCTATCCTCGGCAGCGGGTACTTGTTTTTGATCGTCAGCTTATTCAGCTGTCGATAGTCTATGCACATCTGCATAGTCCTGTCCTTCTTCTTTACGAATAAGACCGGTGCTCCCTACGGAGACACACTGGGTCGGATAAACCCACGATCAAGCAACTCTTAGATTTGAGCCTTGAGCTCAACCAACTCCTTTGGTGCCATTCTGTACGGAGCGATAGATACTGGCGCTGTACCTGGCAACAAATCAATCCCAAATTCCACCTCGCGATCTAGAGGCAACCCCGGCAGTTCCTCGGGAAAAATATCCCCAAACTCTTTCACTGTCCTGACCTCACCTACCGCTGCTCCCTTAGCCTCCAAGGCACTAACAAGCATCAAAAAGCCACACATCCTTTCCTCACCATCTTCTCTGCCTTAAGAGCAGACACTACATTCGACAAGTAGTTTCTCCGTTCCCCTATCACTATAATCTCTTTGTTATCGAAAATTTTCAACGACATACGCTTAGCAGTACAGTCCAGATTCGCATGATACCTCACCAGCCAGTCCATGGTTAATATTAGGTCAAACTCCCCGAATGGTAGTTCCATTAAATTAGCCGGAAGCTTCACTCCCTGAACCTCTAAAGGCACTTCCTTAAAGAGTTTCTCTACTATTACTGATTGCCCTAAAGGACTAAGTACAGTCATCTTCCTAGGTACAACCACAAAGTTTACATTCAGAGTTCCAGATACTTCACTAGCAATATAAGAATGAGTTGACCCGATGTCTATTAAAGCAATAAAGGGTAATCCAGCAATAAGGAACGTACCCGTGATTACATCTGGCGATCCTCTCCTCACGACTTTGGTGCATAAACCAACCCCGGCCGTTCTCTACTTTTGACCCCAAAGACCTCGCTCGGTGGTGCATAAACCATTCCCTCCATGGTTTGAACCACGACCCCTCGTCGCCTGCTGACCACCTTTGCCCGGCTACACATATCCCTGGCCTACTGTCCGAGCCCTTTCCATCTCCTGAGGACAATTCCTAACCAAATGAGCCTTGGACCCACACCAAAATATTCCTTACTCTATCCCCAACACTCTCCTGCATGATCTCTCCCGCATTTAGCACATGGACGACTCTGATTCCCAAAGAATCGTACCGGTGCTGAATGTAATTCTCAACCCTTGGTCTTTTCTAGAAACCCCCAGATGATGCTAACGGCCCAAAACTCCTCTTATTTCAGTTTTATTTGTATCCCTATTTTGTCTCTCAGTCCTCTTGACCTCCTCAGCTATCCGAGCTTTCTCTACTAGAACAAGAAGTCCTCTCTCTCATGGAGCAATCAAGACTCATGACTCATCTCTCAGTCCATCTTCGAATCGGACACACCTCTCATAATCAGTAGCCACGATGCCCCTAGCATACTTGCTCAATAGTAGAAATTTTCCTTGTACTCAGCTACCGACTTGCCACCTTGCACTAAATTGAGGAACGCCTTCCTCTGTGCGTCCACATAACTAGCTTCTACATACTTTCCCTCAAACTTGATCTTAAAATAACCCCAGTCCACTCGGTCCGCAGGGGTACCTTCCCTGACTGTGAGCCACTATTGGTAAGCCTCGTCCCGGAGCAACGAAACAACACCCTTTAGCTTTTCCTCAGCAGTGAAATCCAAATTGTCCATGATCCTTTCGACTTCCTCTAACCAGCACTCTGCCACATTCGGAGCTACTCCTGACACTCCTCTAAAAACCTCAGCTCCATTCACTCAAAGTCTCTCAAATACTGACTTTCGAGCCCTATTTCCCATACTTGTACCAACCACTCGCTCTAAAACTCGCAGCATAGCTTGCGATACTGCGTCATCTCCTCCTGTCTGCTCTTGAAATTCTGCCTCTACAACCGGTGGCGGTGCTTTATTTTAGAACCCGACTGGACCCTAATGGTTCAAACACGATCATTCTCGCCTACCACGCCCTCGCACATTACGACCACGTCCCCTAGAACTCATGTCTATGTTCGTGATTTAATCTACTTTAAAAAGTTTTATGCATTAGTTTTTGTTCCACTGATTACCCACGAACAAGTTTTATGTGAACAAGTTTAGTGGTAGTTCTTTCGATCATTTCAGGGTTTTCGTTTCAAGTTTTCTACCCTAATTCAGAGAATCTCATCCATTCAGTAGTACCTACTACACACATTCACCACTCAAACATTTTCATCCCTACTAGCCTGGGGTATTTTCATAATTTGTCCTATAGGGGTATTTTTGTAATTTTTCAAATCAGGGTATCTTGATATTTAGCAAAATAGGGGTTTTTGGTATTTTTGTAAAATATGAATATTTTGATAAAAGTTGAGGGTAATATGACAGTTTTGTAAACGGATGGTATTTTAGTAATTTTACAAACTAGGAATATTCTGATTTTTTTTTCAAACCCAAAATTGCTTTTACAAATCAAAGGGATAGTTCGGTGATTTTTAAAACTAAGGTTTTATAAAACAGTGTAGTTAATCCCTTCAGTGTAGTTAAACCCAAAATTCCAATCCTAGACATGCGCACAACGGTTGCCACACCCTTAACTCGGTGACTTACTCACAGGTTTGTTTGATTAGGCTTTAAATTTTATGTACCTCTGTGTTGGGGTAAGCTAATCCTAGGGTTCATTAACTCTTAATCTACTAATCTACAATCCCGTAATACCCACATACAATCATACAATAATTAGGGGTACTTACCTGGTGGACTTCGGGCCGGACGATCGAGTGCCATGCTTCACAAAACCCTTTTTCCAAAAAATTTTTCTTTAACCTACTAAAACACAAAATAAAAACGTTTATGGGCTTCAAAAATCCATAGGCCGAGTCTAGAGACTGGGCTCTGATACTAATTTGTAACACCCCAAACCTAACCCAAAATACTACGGTCGAATTCGAAATGCTACTGAAAAGCCTTAGGTTGAAATCGGCTAAGTGATGATAAAACTTGCTTGTAGCAGTGTTAGGGTCGGCATGAAAACAAGTGCTAATCTAAATCCCTAATGATTAGGTTTTAAAATAGGATTCAATTTCTTAGAGTGACATTTCATTTGAAAAATAATTTGAAGTTCAAGGTTAGTTGGAAACGGGTCCTTTTGAAATCTTTAAAAGAATCCGAGTAATTACGAGAATCTCAATTAGAAAACCTTAGTTAAGTTTTTAAAATCATCAAATGTCATTATTTGAAATTGTTAGCAATTACTAATTCATGTCTAGTCTAGCATAAACCATAATGAAAACCCAAAATAGTTAAATGGCCATATTACAATAAAACAACCCAATTAAACCGAAATTAAAAGTATATGTTTCTAAATATAAAAACCGCGTCTGCATGGCCATCTTGAATCCCATCCAAGCCCGGTCCAAACTTCACGAATCACCTGCATTATTTGGTAAAAATTTGGGTTAGTCAATCGACTCAGTGTGTAATTAGTCCACAGATTTCCACGTATGGGCTTAGCCCAAAACCAAACCAATCTACATAACAGAGAATAATGCAAAATGCACCCAACCCAGCCTAGGGTCCATCCTCTACACACCCCCGTATCCAACCACCACACACCAAGGGATTCTAAATCGACCCTTTGACCTCTACACACCAATTTGGCAAGTCATGCCATCCACCAAGTGGTCGAGCCACTGATCCACAATGTGACCGTAGTCAATGTCAATCCACGATGAGGCACATAGCCATCACCAACCACGATATGGCGAGTTAATCACACACTTGATAACCCGAAAGCTTTTGCTTTACTTCCCACTTGTCGAACTGCCCTTAAAAGACCATAGTCAGAATCGGCCAACCTTAATAGACAATATGGCCTTTGGCCGAACATCTAGACCCCATCTTACCTTATGCAATCAAACCTAAGAGATCCTTAGCACTTCCTTCCTTTGGCTACACATGAAAGAAACACAAAATCAAGGCCCTACTAAGGTTTGGCCATCCCAAATAACCAAGGCCAACCATTCGGTTTCGGCAACCAATGAAGAAGAGATAAAATCGATTGCTAAGAGAAAGGTGCTTACCACCAACGCTTGATTGAAGAGACTAAAAGAAAGTAGTCGACGGCACTACCCTTGTAGGTTCGGCCACTTTCGGCTACTAACAAGAATTATTTCGGTCTTTAAGAATTAAGAAAAGAAGAGAGAAAGAAAAGGAGAATAGAAAAGGGACTAGAAGAATTCGACAATCACCCAAAGCGCACAAAAATGCCCAAATGGTTACTTCAATTTTTGATTTCTTGCTTCAAAGAAAAGAGAGGAAAAAGGGAGAATTCTTTTGACTAACAATTTCGGCAAGTAGAACTAAAGGAGAAACAAAAAGATGGACACACACTCAAAGACACTTTCGGCACCTACTTCCCCCTACATAACCGAATTTGCCACCCCACAAAGCCCTACATTCGGCCAACTCTTCAACCTCACCCCCTATCCCTTATTTTCCTCCTATTTTCCCTCATCACCACTCATTCAAACTCATTTGAATGAGTCAAACTCCTCAAAAAGCTTTTTTCCTTCAATCCAAACACTTAGACCAAGTCCACCCTCATCCCTTCAAAGTCCAAATGCCGTCCAACACCTTCCCCCTCTCTTGACGCAAAAAGTAAAATAAACAACACTCTCTTGTTGTCTGCGTGACTCTAACCTCCTTCCCTGAAACCCCTTGTTGATGCAACCTCCCTTACACCTTAGGTAGCGTCCCATGCCACTCCACCACCTTACTTCTTGTGTCATAAATCCCACACTAATGTCCTTAAGGCTTAGCTCCCCTAGCTCCCCCTAACTCAGGTTAGAACAAAATTTTTTCCTATGACCTCTACCAAAGCCCAAGGTTTCCCGAAACCCCCAAACACTTCCAACCAACATGCAGAGCGCATTAACACACAGATACAAATTAAAATATGCTCAACCCCGAATCTCGGATATTACATTATTCCTAGTAGGTAATTTATCAGGTCAATCTTAATTTTTAACCTTCTAATTCAACCTTTATCCATACCTTTAACCTAAGCCCTGTTACAACCCCGTTAAAGACCTTTTGATTTGTGTATCATCTCATATTAAAGCCTATGAGATTAACTTTTAGGTTCGACTGTTGAGTGATTAGTTGTAAAACTTAAACACTTTCGAGTGATTTGAGTAAATCTTTAGTGAGGATGTCAATCCTTGTAGGTTTTGAATCAAAGGTAATTATTTAGATAAGGGGAGACACCTATGTTTTTCGTGCTACAAATATATGACTTAGAAATGCTTGAATCTTTATGAGTCTTTGAAGTAAATCATCCATGTATAAATTATCTATGAATTATGATGAGGCATAATTGATAGGAATTATGAATTATAGAAAGTTTTTTTTAATTATAAGTTGAGAATTTTGCTTGAGGACAATAAAAGCTTAAGTGTGGGGGTATTTGATAAACCATAAAAGTAACATATTTTAACCCCATATTTAGTATACTTTTGGATAATTTAGCCCTTGATTTATGTAAAAAGGTGCTTTTAATCCTTTCTTTTCATATTTATACTCAAAACAACACCCGAGGATGGAAAGAATGAGAAACGGGCTTAAAATGGGCCAATTTGGGCCAAAGTAGAAATCAACACGGCCTGGACCTCATGCTGCACAATCGTGCATTATCGACACGGTCGGACCCCAATTTACACGGCCATGCCTAAAACAACATTATCTAAACACGGCCTAAAGTCAATTTGCACGGGCTTGCACCATGGCCGTGCCCTTGTCGTGGAAAAGAGGAATTTCACTCGGAGAAGGATACTTAGGGAGAAAGAATCGCATTCCAAGAGCTTATATATACCTCCTAAGTACCACCTGTGAAGGGGGCAGTTAGCTAGGCCAAGGAGCCGAGTCAAAAAGGTCAAAATTGTGGGAACTACTCGAAGATAGCCAGTTGATCCATCCTAAGAAGTCAGAATTCTACTCAAGACAGTGGAATTCTCCTTCAATTCCTTTAAGGGGTTTTAGGGATTTCTTATGTTTTGTGTTATCTTTTCTCTTGAGATGTTTTATTTAATTATTATGAACTAAACCCTTCAGATACCTGAAGGGGATGAAACTTAGATGAATCTTGTTATTATTTTCTAATTATATGATAAATACTTAGTTTGTTCTTAATTCTGCATGCTTAATCCGAATCTGATGTGCTTAGGTGAAGGAGGAATAAACCATGCCTAAGAGTAGATCTAGCATAGTTAAGCGAAGTTGATCGCACGCCTAGAGATAGGGTGACGAGATTTTGCCGGATTAAGGTGAAACCTAATATGGGAGTCCATAGATTAATTTATTGCTATTCTAGGGGTTATTATTCGAGAAAGAGATTTCTATTAATTAACCTAGGGTTAGATGTTATTCGCCTTGAGAGAGGGTTTAATATACGTTAAGGAGTCTTACTGATCAAAGTAAGTGAATAAATCGTATGGTTCAGTGTTAGATAACAAGTGAAGTCTAGGTAGATTCTTCCTAAGGGTATCGTCGTGATCAACTGAATTCTTTCTTCAAGTTATTTTCCAATTCGTTCTTTTTGTCTTCGTGTTTTTAGCTTAGTAGTCGTAAATTTAGATAAAAGCAACTTCACTTTATTTTAGGCTAAATAATAAAAAGAAAGTTAGTATTAGTACTTTTAGTTCCTTTAGGTTCGATAATCTGGTCTTGCATAAGCTATACTACTGTTCGATAGGTACACTTGCCTTTAATCATTGTTAGAGTTAGTTTCTAGGTTTGAACATTCTATTTATAAATTTTAAAACTCGACAAAACAACGATCAGCTTTTAAACACCCTCAAATTTACTTAAGTCCTGCTTCCAATAGCCCTCTCCACTAAAGGACCAAAAACTAAAATTTTCCCAAGGCTCAAACTCGAACCCTGGCCTCTATAGAACCCCCAAACACACTCAAATAGCTAGCCAAACAAGCATAACATGAATTTAAGCAAAACTAAATAACCCCTAAATTTTGGGGGGTTACAAAGCGCCTATACTAGGACGCTCATAAAGAGCTGCATTTGTGTCCGTAATATATGCAGGATTACAACTGATTATATAAAAGGACACTCACAAAGAACTACGGTAGTTTGCACCACATGGAGGAATACTACCAATAAGGATGCTCACAGGAACCATGTAACAGGAAACTCGAGAGGGGCTTATAACAAGATGCTTTTTCAAGTTATGGTGTGTCTGCAACATATGCAAGACCACAACCAATCGAGAAATCTTGTATCCATCGAACTTCATCTATTCAAACGGGACTTATACTTATCGAGCAATATCAGGCATGTAATTAATTTTATACATTAAACATTTATACAATTCACACATATTCAACATTCAATTCCAAACATATTAATATACATAATCTAGTTACACGAACTTACCTTGATACTTGTTCATTTTCAAGAATCTACTAATCCGACACTTTTTGTTTTCCTTGATCCAACTCAGTATTAGGTCTTTCCGGATCTATATAAATGAATTTAACATCAATTTAATCCATTTCATACTCAATTTAATTCAATTCACACCCTAGGAAAAAGTACCATTTTACCCTTATACTTTTCAAAAATGACGATTTCAACCCTAGGCTTGGAAAATGAAATTTGTGCAATTTAATCATTATTCCAAGCCTAATCAATTTTTACATATAGCATTTACAGCACATAAAAATAAAAAATTTTCCATGAATTTTACATCTTTACAATTTAGTCCTTAAATCACAATTGCATGAAAATTCACTTTACAAATGTTTTTTATCTATCAACAATCTTTCAATTTCTACCATAAATTTCAATATTTCAACATATTCATCCATGGAAAAATTTTAATACTTTGATAACTTTACAAATTGATCCCCAAAATAGCTAGATTAGGTTATTCCAATCTCAAAAATATAAAAATTACTAAAAACGGGACAAGATTACTTACCCAATTAGGCTTGCTTGATTTTCTTTATCTTTTCTAGGGGTTTCCATAGAATTTGGGGAAGAAGATGATATAAAATGATGATATTAGGTATTTATTTTATTTATCATCTTTTATTTATTTCAATTTCCAATTTAGTCCTTTTCTTTTTCGAATTTTCCATGGATGTATCACAAAAAATACCTACTAACTTCACTTAATGGTCTAATTACCATATGTAACATCCCTTATCCGTGTTTGACGCCGAAACTGGATACGAGGTATTACTGAACTTAACTTACTTAAACCTACAACATCAAGCTATAAAATTTCATTTCAACTTCCAACTTCTCACTCATATTCATAACATCCATATTATGGGCCTACGAAGCCCTAAACATACATATGAAAGGTTTCAGAATTAAACCAAGACTTTTACGGTCATAAAAAATTTTGCCTAAATAGGGCCACACGCCTGTGTGGAGGAAGGGGGTTGCCTGTGTAACACCCCAAACCCGCATACGTCATGATCGGATCTGGTATGCTACGGGTTGAATGTTGAATACTTTTCTTTGAAGGGTTTTGAAAAGCTCAGTTTATTTTAACTAATTAATCATTAATTGTGACATTTTTGAAGAAACTTTATCATTTGTGTTGAACATGCTTGACAAACCCATTTTTCATTTCACTTTATGATTAAGACTTTGAAAACTTAAGTTTATAAGACGTAACATAAAAAAAAAAATAGTTCGATAACCTAAGTTATGGAGGCCTTATTACAAAAATAATCCCAAAATTGAAACTTAAAGAAAAATCAAAAATAGCCTATGAAGATAAAAGACTTGATGGCCCATCGAGTCCGCCTCGGCTCCCATGTCCACGATCTACTGCTCAGCTAAAAAGTTGGGAAAAATAAAAAGGCGAGTCACCAAGACTCAGTGTGCAAATCCTGAAAACACATAAAAGCCTTGGGCCTACAAACACATTATGGGCCTTGGGCCATACACAATGGAAACAGAATATATTTACATGCAATATGGCCCATCCCAAACCTAAGAGTCCATCTTCTACACACCCCCGTACCAACCATCACACTGTGGGGGTTTCTACAATCAACCCTCCATCTGCTACACACCATATGGATAGCTGTGTTGCATGTCATAAAGACCGATCACTATGTGACCTATGTGGAAAAGCCACCGATCGTTATGCGACCTTAATAATATATCAAAAACTGTGCTGCCTGCCATAAAGACCAATCACTATGTGACCTATGTGGCAAAGCCACCGATCACTATGCAACCTGCTCCCCTTCATCATATCAATCCCATCCCATGCATAAATACATGAAAGAATCAGAACATTAAACTACCTAAATAGATCTCATACTTTCACATACATCGATACACATAGAGAAGTTTCTCTGATTACGTACCTGGAATCCCTTGCCTACCCTTTTTGGGTAACACGATTGTTCATACAGCCTCAATTTCTAGCTTTTAGCCCATAACATACATATAATACAGATTAACTAGTGTGATAGAGATCTACACACCTGATTATCGATAGGACAGTACTTTCTATGTCGACACTATTAGAAGTCGATACGATTGCTAACTGCCAAAGGTTTTGCTCCGAAGTCGGTCCACAACCTGACGACCAATCCCGTACTACTGACACAGCACGTTTCTCAAACTTTGGGGCTGGGACTACATATCCATCACCTTCCTTCCATTTGCTTGAAATCCCAAAAAGTAATGTGGTTGAAGGCTAACGATTTCTAGCTTAGAAACCTAGGCGATTAGATCCCCTTCAAAAACCCGGATGTCGTCCAAAAGAACACAAGATCAGTGAGTACAAACATCAACTAATGATGGCCTTATAACCCACTAGCCATTCGGATATGGTCTCAAAAACCCGAATATGCCCCTTTTTAAAACGTCAAACTAAGCTATTAATCAAGGGAAATTTTGGCACCCCTTGGATATACCAAAACCGATTCCTCCTCCCCCTCAGTGTTGGAATTTTGGCCACCACTGACTAGCAGATAATTCCTAAATTTTCTCCCTTATCATCATTTGATCACTCATCCTCAAGTGGCCTAGATAACACCACCTCTTCCTCTTTTTTATTAGTCACTTTATCAGCCACACTATCCACATCATCCATTCCATTAATCTCCTACTTCCAAGCATCCTAGCTGCCCCAACTCTCCTATCCTTTAACGCCAAAAACATTTAAAATAAGTGGGAATACGACTCGAACCTTGGACCTCCTCAGCTGACACCACCTCTCTGCTCCCTAAGTGGCACCACTTTGCCACTGGGCCACAAGCCCACTTGCGTCTTAAAACACAAATAACATTTAACAGTTCGAATTTGACCCTAATCAAAATAGTGGTTTTAGGACCATGAATCTGAGTCTGAGAGTTTTTAAATATTATATTCTATGCTTATTATGTGTGAATTAATGTGTGTGAAAGTTTCGTAGAAAAATTTTAACATTTAAGTGTTTAATTTAACAAAAAGGATTAAATCGCGTAGTGTAAAAGTTGGATGCTATAGTGTAAAGTGATAGAATGATGATGGCTTTTTAATATGAGGTGTTAAATGGGTAAATAACCCATTTCTATGTTAGTGGGTGGTATATGACAAGATTAACCTTAAGTTTTATATTATATAATTTTATGATATAAGGTTAAAATAGTAAATAGATTAAAACCATATTATATGTTAATTAAAACATAAAAAAATGAATATGTTCACTCATTTCTCTTGGTCAAATATTGAGAAAAGAAAGGGGAGCTAGGTTCTTTGAAATATTGGCAACATTCAAGCCAAATTCAAGGTAAATTCTTAGTCGGTTTTTGTAAATTTTTACGTTTTTGAGATCATTGCTTCAAACAGTAGCTGACCCATGTTAGAATTTTTAAAACTAAGCATGCTTGATGTTCGGCCATTGATATGTTCATGTTGTTTTTGATGTTTGATGATTTTAGATTAAAGATATGTTAAATATTAGTATGTTTTGTATTGGAAGTTTTGGTGAAATTGAGTATTTAGGGCTAATTTGTAAAAATAAATTTTTAAAGGGTCTTATTTGTGAAATAAATGAAAGAAATGGACTTGTATAGTCCCTATGAGTATTCGTCCCTTGAGTGGTGTTGAGAAATTATGTGTATTTTGTGTTTTATGCAAATAGGACTAAATTGTAAAAAAATGTGAAACATTGGGGGTAAAATGGTAATTTATCCACTCATGTGTTTTGGGACTAAATTGAAATGAAATGTATTTGAATGAGCTAAATTTCATTGTGTTTAGATCAAGAACAAAGAAAAATGGATTTAGATCGGGGGAAGTCGAAGATTGTCGAATAGTCGGTATACGTTGTCCGTCGACTGTCGAGGTAAGTCCTTAAGCAAGAATATGTTAAAGAATTATTTATGAATTTAGTAAATGATGAAACTTAAAAATTTAAAGCATAAAAACATGATATAGCCAAATGTGGAAGTATTATATTGCATTGAATGTATTTTAATGTGAATAAGTATGTTTGGTTGATATGTGAAAGTAATATGAAGTATATGAGATGTTTGTGACTTTAGCATTAAGTAATGTGTATTGAATGATTAAATGTGTTGATATTCGGCCTTTAAGCCTAGCAGGCCTTGTGCCGATGATTTATATCAGGCTTTGAGCCCAGCAGGCCTTGTGCTGGTGATTTATATCAGGCTTCGAGCCTAGCAGGCTTTGTGCCGGTGAAATATTTCAGGCTTATTGCCTAGCAGGCTAAAAGCCGGTGTTAAATCTCAGACCTTGAGTCTAGCAGGCCTAGTGCCGGTGTGTGCGATTTGGGCTAAGGCCTAACAGGTTTTATACCGGTGAGTTTCACGTTTGAACTTCGTTTACATAGTAACAAGGTCATGAAGCAAATATAGTAAACTTAAGCTTTGAAAATGAATTTGTTAATTCGGCAACAAGCTATGTACTTTCACGCTTTAATGCTATGTATATATGTGCTATGATAGTGAGCAAATGGAATGATGAAAGAAATGAGTTATACACTTGGTTGTGAAGTTGTATATGTACAATATATTATGCCATGTGGTTATTAGAAATGCGAAATATGAGTGTGGTTAAAATGTTCATGTTGGTGTATTTATACACCTAGTTATGTGATTATTTATGTATATTCGACAATTGATGTATTTAGTACAGAAGTTAAAACTACCAAGTTAAGTAAGGTAGTGATACTTTGTTATGGGAATTTTGTAAATAAGACATATATGTTTAATGTCAAGAATTAGTTATATCATGCTTGGATGGTTATGAGTTATAATAATGCTTAAGACTTACTAAGCTAGTGAGCTTACTTTGTTTGTGTTCATTGTTTGTTTTATAGACTTTGGTTAAGCAACGGGCTCAGAGGATCATCGAAGAAGTCAACCACACTATCAACTCTTTTGGTACTCATAAACTTAGTTTTTGATTTGAAAGGCATGTATAAACTAGTCTAAGTTGTAAACTAATGGTATTTTAATCTTGTATATAAGTATAGCCTTGCGAAAATGGCTAATACTTTTGGGTTAAGCTTCACTTATGTGTTTAGATATAATGGCTTGTACAATTGTTAATGGTTATGTGTTTTAGTCATGTTCTACGCTTAGATTAGAAGTATATATATATATATATATATATATAATGACATATATGTTGAGATGTTGAATTATGGTTGAGTGATGACATTGGAAATGTTTATGTATATGTATATTGGATTGATCTTTGGAGTCTTATTTTTGAGGTCCGAATATGTGGTCAATGAATTGGTTATACTTAGGTATTCGGCTAGTTAAATTGCTCATGTGTTTGGTAAGTTAATAATGATATTTATGTATATAATTAGTTCATGTGGCTTTGAGTTGAATGAATGCGAAAATAGGCATTATTTCAGTTGAATGGAATTATATGGAAAATATGCAGAATTATGATGTATATTTTTGTACTTATATATATATATATATATGTATTTGGCTTGTAAGATTTCTTAATTTGATTGAGTGTATGGAATTAGAAAACTTTATTTGTGTTATGTGATGAACTGGAAATCTTATAAATGAGAACTTGTATATTCGGCCAAATTGAAAAGTATGTATGTGATGTGTAATAAGTTGCATATATTCGGTTATGTGGAAATAGGTTTCAAGCCATATGAAATTCGATCTTATTAGGAAGCTATTATGTATTGACATTCAAATTATGTTTATTTAATTAATTTGTTGCGAATGGCTTATGTGTTTATAAACATTATAAATCAAGATCGTTTTGATAAATGAGGTATATGGGATTTTGTATTGTTATGTGATATCATCGTAATATATATATTGCATGGTCATTTTGTGTTTATCGATGATTATATTGTATATGAATTGGATTAATGTATTAAGTATGTATTATACAGGTGTGATTTGTCTGTTTATGATTAAATTATTTGGAAAAGGTGATCAACTAAGATTTAATCTATTGAATAGAAGTTTTGATTTACATGGTAATATCCGTAGCCCTACTCCGGCGACGGACACGGGTTAGAGGTGCTACATAACATCTTTTAAGCCCTATCCTAACTGGTTTTCCACTAGAATGTCCAAACAAAAATTCGATTAAGGCCTCGGCCCAATCCCTGAGCCCATTCTGGACCCCTAAAACATTCCATCAAGCATAATAAGCACAACCACACACATTAAATGCATAGGCCCATTAATTCAAGATGTTACAGTTCTACCCCCTTAAAGAAATTTCGGCCTCAAAATTACCTCGATCGAATAGATGCAGTATCTTCTTTGCAAGATCGTCTCTTCCGTTCCCATGTAGCCTCCTCAAAACTATGATTCCACCATAGAACCTTAACCAACGGAACCGTTTTCCTTCGCAACACTTTGACATCACGATCCAAGATTTCCACTGGTTCCTCTTCAAAGGATAGGTCAGGTCTTACCTCGATTTCCTCCACAGGCACTACATGAGACGGATCTGAACGATATCGTCTCAACATAGAAACGTGGAATACATTGTGAATCTGGCTTAGCTCAGAAGGTAGCTCTAGCTGATAGGCTACCGGCCTCACTCGTTTCAACACCCGATAAGGTCCGATAAATCTGGGACTTAATTAACCCTTCCGTCCAAACCTTAGCACTTTCTTCCATGGCGACACCTTCAAGAACACCTTGTCACCCACTGCAAACTCTATGTCCTTACGCTTCAAGTCTGAATAGGACTTCTGTCTATCTGACGCTTCTTTTAGTCGAGCTCGAATTAACTCAACCTTCTCTTCTATCTCGGTAACCAACTCCGGACCTAAAATCTGACATTCCTCTAATTCCGTCCAATAGGTAGGAGAATGGCACTTTCGCCCATACAATGCTTCATAGGGTGCCATCTGAATACTAGACTGGTAGCTGTTGTTGTAAGCAAACTCCGCCAATGGTAAAAACTCTTCCCAACTACCTCCGAAATCAATGACACATCCCCTTAACATGTCCTCCAAGATCTGAATTACCTGCTCAGACTGTCCATCTGTCTGAGGATGAAATGCTGTACTGAAATCCAACTTTGTACCCAACACTTGATGCAAAGCCTTCCAGAATCACGACGTGAACCTCGGGTCCCTGTCCGATATGATTTATACTAGTACCCCATGCAACCTCACTACCTCCGCTATATATAACCTATCCAACTTCTGCAGAGAGTAATTGACTCGTACTGGTATGAAATGAGCAGATTTCATCAAGCGATCAACAATCACCCAGACTGAATCTTTCTTAGTAGGCGTGAGGGGTAGCCACTAACAAAGTCCATTGTGATCCTTTCCCACTTCCATTGTGGAATCTTCACTAGCTGTAACAACCCTGATGGTAACTGATGCTCCGCCTTTACCTGCTGATAGGTCAAACACTTACTCACCAATTTAGTTACCTCACGCTTCAAGCCCGACCACCAGAACTGATCTCACAAATCCCGATACATCTTACTCCCTCTGGGGTGCATAGCTTATGAACTTCCATGCACTTCTTTCAAAATCCTATGCCTCAATTTCGGATCTTTTGGCATGCAAACTCTCCCTTGAAAACATAACAGTCCTTCCTCATTCATACTGAAGTTCGTCGATCCATCACTTGATCCTACATGAAACTTCTCCTTTAGCAACTCATCGGTTACTGCTTCTCCTTAACCTGACTGACCCAAGAGGGTTTCACTTGAAGTTCAGCCAATAAGCTCCCATCATTATACAGACTAAGGTGAGCAAACATTTCCCTCAAGTCAGAGATTACTTTATGACTTAAGGCATCTGTCACCACATTAGCTTTACCCGGATGGTACTCGATCGAGCAATCATAATCCTTTAACAACTCGATCCACCTCCTCTGCTTTAAATTCAACTCCTTCTGGGTCAAAAGGTATTTTAGGCTTTTATGATCTGTATAAATAATAGATTTCTCCCCGTACAGATAATGTCTCCGAATCTTTAAAGCAAAAACCACCGCCGCCAACTCCAAATCATGGGTGGGATAATTTGCTTCGTGCGGTCTTAACTGTCAAGATGCATACGCAACAACCTTTCCATCTTGCATCAACATGCATCCTAGTCCCGTGTGTGATGCATCACAGTAAATCACGAATTCCTTCCCAGCCTCCGGTTGAATCAAACCAGAGCCTCCGTCAAAATCCTTTTCAACTTCTCAAAACTCTCTTGCTGCTTACTAGACCAAATAAACGGAACTCCTTTCCGTAATAACTTAGTCAATGGTGCCGCAATTGAAGAAAATCCTTCAACAAACCTTCAATAGTACCCGGCCAGACCAAGAAAACTCCAAATTTCTACCACAGACCTAGGCGGCTTCCAATCCAACACCACTTCAATTTTTCGAGGGTCAACCCTAATCCCCTCTGCCAACACAACATGGCCTAAAAAAGTAACTTCACTTAGCCAAAATTTGCACTTACTGAATTTGGCATACAACTGCTTCTCCCTCAGAATCTGTAAAACCACTCGCAGATGTGAATCATGCTCTTTTTTCGATCTTGAGTAAATCAAGATATCATCTATAAATACCACGACAAACCAATCCAAGTAGGGTTGGAACACTCAGTTCATCAAATCCATAAATGCCACTGGTGCGTTAGTCAACCCAAATGGCATTACCAAAAATTCGTAATGGCCATAATGGTCCTGAAAGCTGTCTTATGAATATCTGATTCTTTGACCTTAAGCTGATGGTATCCTGATCTCAAATCTATCTTTGAGAACACTGATGCCCCTTTCAGTTGATTGAACAAGTCATCAATCCTTGGCAACGGATACTTGTTCTTGATGGTCAACTTGTTCAGCTGACGGTAGTCAATGCACATACGCATTGATCCATCTTCTTCTTAACAAATAACACCGGCGCTCCCCAAGGCCACAGACTTGGTTGAATAAATCCTTTATCTAATAACTCTTGTATTTGTGCTTTCAACTCTACCAACTCCTTTGGCACCATCCTATATGGAGCGATAGACACTGGTGCTATTCTCGGAAGAAGATCGATACCAAACTCCACTTTACGATCCGGAGGTAATCCCAGAAGCTCTTCTGGGAAAACATCAAAAAATTTCTTCACCGTCCTAATGTCCCCAATAGTTAGGTCCTTGGCTTTCAGAGCTCGAATAAACATTAAAACTGCCTCACATCCTTTTCTCACCATCTTTTTTGCTCTTAGGGCAGTCACTACATTCGACAGACAGTTCCTCTTTTCTCCTATCACCAACACTTCACCACCTCGGGGGTTTTCAACACCATACGCTTGGCTGCACAATCTAAATTAGCTTGATACTTCACCAGCTAGTCCATGCCTACTATTAAGTCAAACTCCCTGAACGGTAATTCCAACAGATCCGTCGAAAAACTATTCCCTGAACTTCTAAGGGTACCTCCTGATAGAGTTTATCTACTACCACAGATTGTCCTAATGGGCTAATTATAGTCATCACCCTAGGGGTAATCCTGAAATCTAAACTTAAAGTTCTAGACCACTACTAGCAACATTGAATGTGTCGACCCAATGTCAATCAATGCAGTGTAAGGCAAACCAAATATTAAAAATGTACATATTATAACATCCGGTGCGTCACCTCCTTATGACGTCTGGCAGCATAGACTAACCCCAGTTACCTCACCTCAGTGTTTCCTGCCCCTCAGCCTGGTGCTCCACGGCCCCGACCATAACCGTTACCACCTCTAGCTGGACCACAACCCCTCTATGGCTGCTGGCCTCCTCTACCTGGCTGAGCATTTCCCTACCCTATGGGTCCTACATCGCTCCATGGCTGTGGACAGTCCCTAATCTAATGGTCCAAAGATCCACACCTAAAGAACTTTCCACTGCCTGCCTAACACTCACCTACATGGAATTTACCACAGCGAACACACCTCCATGTCTGATTAGTAGTAGGTCTCTCCACCCGGTTTGACCCATCCAACCTAGGTCTTTTCTGAGTACGTCCAGTTGCTCTTAACGATCCAAAATTCCTCCTACTTCCACTTCTATCTTTATCCCGATTCAACATTTTCATTTGCTTTACCTCTTCAGCTAGCTTAGCCTTCTCCACAAGCACAACAAATTCCCTCTCCCGCTGTGGAGCTATCAAAACACGTAAATCATCCTTCAGGCCATCTTCAAATTAAACACACCGTTCATGTTCTGTGGCCACTATCCCTCGAGCATAACGGCTCAAGCGTAAGAATTTTGCTTCATACGCCGCCACCGACCTACTTACCTGAACCAGATTCAGAAATGCTCTACGCTGCGCATCCACATAACTCGTTCCAATGTACTTACTCTGGAACATCGTTCTGAAGTAATCCCAAGTGATACGATCATCCACTGTACCATCCTTAACCGTAAGCCACCATTGATAAGCTTCGTCCAAGAGAAGGGACACTACTCCTTTCAGCTTCTCTTCTTCCGTGAAATCCAGATCATCCATTATGCGTTCGACCGCCTCCAATCAATACTCAGCTGTACTCAGGGCAATACCAGAAATTCCCCTAAACACTTCTGCCCCATTACCTCTAAGTCGCTCCGACACAGATTTTCGAGCTCCTGTGCCCATGCCTGCCCCAGCAACCCTCTCTAACACCCTCAACATCACCTGAGATACTGCATCATCTCCGGCCATCTGATCCTAACATTTTGCCTCTACAGCTGGTGGCACTGGTACCTCATTCCTCGACTCGTGACCAGACCCTACCGGTTCTGACACAGCAATCCTGCCTCTACCTCGGCCATGCACACCACGTCCTCTAGTGCTTATTCTACCGATTTGCATTTATCTGATTGGGAATTTTATGAATTATTTATTTCTTCCACTGATTAATAATGAATAATCTTATGGAAAGTAGTTTTAACAGTAGTTCTTTCGAATTCGAACTCTATCTACAAGGTTCAGTTCTCAGGTCTGTATTTCCTAAGTTTAGAATCCACATACATTCAACCATCACACATCAACATACAAGTAGCATCCATGAACTCACATTCATCACATAAGGGTATTTTTGTCATTTCATTACCGAGGGGTACTTTCGTAATTTTATCCTACAAGGGTATTTTTGTAATTTTCCAAAATAGGGTATCTTGGTGATTTTACAAAATAAGGGTATTTAGGTAATTTTGCCAACTAGGGGTATTTCGGTAATTTTTACAAATTTTGGTAATTTTTTACAAATCCAGGGTATTTCGAAAATTTTACAAAACTAAGAATATAAGTGATTTTACAAAAATAGGGTGGCTGGTCCCTTTCGGGTTTTAGTTATAAATTTTGGCCCGTCAACAAGCCCTCTCGGTTAGAGTGAACAAACACTACGCACTAAGTAGGATTCCAGCGAAGAGGAAGTGAGCCGCTAGGGCCGCTTAAATACCAAGCTCTCCCTGGATCCAATCCTAGACATGTGTATGCCTATTACCACACCCTAACCCTGTGACTTGTTCACAGACGTGTTTAATTAGAAATTAAGTCTTATGAGATTTGAAAATTGTTTATACTAAACCTATAGTCCATAAACTGTAGCATACTAGCCTACGTCCCTAGAGAGCCCATCAAGCCCAACATGTATATCACATAATGAGTTTAGAATACTTACCTGCATGGATCGGGTGTCGGTAGACTTGAAGGCCATATCTCAACCGAATTTTTCTCAAACTTACATCACTTTTACAAATCACCACTGGACCCATTTTATAGCCCGAGTTTTGAACTTAGCTCTGATACCAAAATGTAACACCCCAAACCCGGCCCATACGTCATGACCGGATCTGGTATGCTATGGTTTGAACGTTGAAAACTTTACTTTGAAGGGTTTTGAAAAGCTCAGTTTATTTTAACCGATTAATCATTAATTGTGACATTTTTGAAGAAACTTTATCATTTGCGTTGAACATGCTTGACATACCCATTTTTCATTTCACTTTATGATTAAGACTTTGAAAACTTAAGTTTATAAGACGTAACATAAAAAAAAATAGTTTGATAACCTAAGTTATGGAGGTCTTATTACAAAAATAATCCCAAAATTGAAACGTAAAGAAAAATGAAAAATAGCCTATGATGATAAAAGATTTGATGGCCCCTTGAGTCTGCCTTGGCTCCCATGTCCACGATCTACTGCTCATCTGAAAAGTTGAGAAAAATAAAAGGGTGAGTCACCAAGACTCAGTGTGCAAATCCCGAAAACACATAAAAGTCTTGGGCCCACAAACACATTATGGGCCTTGGGCCATACACAATGGCAACAGAATATATTTACATGCAATATGGCCCATCCCAAACCTAAGAGTCCATCCTCTACACACCCTGTACCAACCATCACGTGTGGGATTTCTACAATCAACCCTCCATCCGCTACACACCATATGGACAATTTGTCTTTTGTCATAAAGACCAATCACTATGTGACCTATGTGGCAAAGCCACTGATCGCTATGCGACCTTAATAATATATCGACAGCTGTGCTGCCTGTCATAAAGACCGATCACTATGTGACTTATGTGGCAAAGCCACCGATCGCTATGCGACATGCTCCCCTTCATCATATCAATCCCACCCCATGCATACATACATGCAAGAATCAAAACATTAAACTACCTAAACAGATCACATACTTTCACATACTTCGATACACATAGAGAAGTTTTTATGATTATGTAACTGGAATCCGTTGCCTACCCTTTTTGGGTAACACGATTGTTCATACAGCCTCATTTTTCGGCTTTTAGCCCATAACATACATATAATACAGATTAACTAGTGTGATAGAGATCTACACACACGATTCTTCGACAGATAAGATGCTTTCTATGTCGACACCATCAAAAGTCGATACGACTGCTAACTGCCTAAGGTTTTGCTCTGAAGCCGGTCCACAACCCAGCGGCCAATCCCATACTGCTGACACCACGCATTTCTTGAACTTTGGGGCTGGGACTACAGATCCAACCCCTTCCTTCAATTTGCTAGAAATCCCAAAAAAGTAATGTGGTTCGAAGGATAATGATTTCTGTCTTAGAAACCTAGGCGATTAGATCCCCTTCAAAAAACCTGGAATGTCGTCCAAAAGAACACAAGATCAGTGAATACAAACATCAACTAATGATGGCCTTACAACCCACTAGCCATTCGACTATGGTCTCAAGAACTGGAAGAGAAGAAATGTAACACCCCAAACTCGGCCTAGAAGTTAGGCCCAAATCCAGAATGTCACATTAAAGGCACAATTGAAAAGCAGTTTTGCTAATTAAGAATTTAAGGCCTAAAAGCCTAAAATCTAATAGACTTATTAATTAAAGATACAAAAAACCCATTTTATTATTTTAAGCATTTAGTAAACCAAGTTTGAACATAAGAGATTACTTAGGTTTAATAATTAAATAAACATTTATTCTCAAAACCCAAATTAAATCCAAAGTCAAAATGGAGTACAAGGTCTTATTACGTTCACTAAAAATTAACTAAATAAAACATGTATTTTGAAACAAATAAATGAAAATTCAAGCCTCTTATAGTGTGGCCATTTCCGAGTCCTCTCCCACGTCGAGTCGTCTATTCGGGATTACCTGAAACATTAAATTAAAGGGTGTGAGTTTTGAAACTCTGTGTGCACAACCCTTGGCAAACAAATCACTTACAAATATTCACGTTGGGCCTAAGCCCTATCAAAATTGGTGGTCTTGGGCCTTATCTCACAAAGACCTCATATCATATCATATCGTATAATTCATAAACAAATAATGCAAAACCAACCTCAAAAATCCATCCGCTACACACCATTTCCCTTCCAACCTTATGACTCATGTGGGGAATTCTAGCTTGACCCACCCCTCCGCTACACACCAAGGGTAGCCCGATTGCGGTACTACCGAATGTTGCAGCGAAGTTACTAATCATATATATTGGGCTTAAAGCCTCTTTTGGATCCATACCATACGACCATGCGATCCTAGATCCATACCATACGCCATGCGATCCTCAAATATTGACACAGAGTCATCAATATGTATGTTAGGCACATAGCCACGGTAAATATGATTGGCACAAAGCCATAATAATAGCACAAAGCCTTCGGTATTGGCACAAAGCCCATAATCACGACACGAAGCTATATTAATGGCACACAGCCCTCGGTAACATTATCGGTGCAGCATGGCTGCTCGGTGGCTAAAAGCTTGCGGTGGATCCATACCATAAGACCATGCGATCCTAGATCCATACCATACGGCCATGCGATCCTCAAATCTTCCTCCGTACCATAATTCCCACCCATATGGATCCTAAGCAGAATATCATATGAATGCATCAAACACAAAAGTAACATCCACAAACTCATATTCGTCACATAGGGGTATTTTCGTCATTTCACTACCTAGGGGTATTTTCATAATTCTACCCTACAACGATATTTTGGTAATTCTACCCTATAGGGGTATTTTGGTAATTTTGTGGATCAAGGGTATTCGGTAATTTTATAAACTGGGGTACTTTGGTAATTTCACAAATCGAGGGTATTTTGGTAATTTTGCAAATCGAGGGTATTTCATTAATTTTACAAATCAGGGGTATTTTGGTAATTTTGCAAATTGAGGGTATTTTGATAATTTTGCAAAGTAGGGGTATTTTGGTAATTTTGTAAATCGGGGGTATTTCGATAATTTTACAAATCGGGGGTATTTTGGTAATTTTACAAATCGGGGGTATTTTAGTAATTTTATAAACTAGGGGTATTTTGGTAATTTTACAAATTGAGAGTATTTTGGTAACTTCACAAATCGGGGGTACTTTGGTAATTTTACAAATCGGGGGTACTTTGGCAATTTTACAAATTAGGGGTATTTTGGTAATTTCACAAATCGGGGGTATTTTGGTAATTTTACAAATTGAGAGTATTTTGGTAATTTCACAAATCAGGGGTACTTTGGTAATTTTGCAAATCGGGGGTACTTCGGTCCCTTTTGGGTTTTAGCTATGAACTTTGGCCCATCAACAAGTCCTCGCGGCTAAAGTGAACAGACACTACGCACCAGGTAGGATTCCAGAGAAGAGGAGGTGGGCCACTAGGGCCGCTTAAGTACCAAGCTCTCCCTAGATCCAATCCTAGACATGCGTATGCCCGTTGCCACACTCCAACACAGCGACTTGTTCACAGACATGTTTAATTATTAGAAAGTCTTATGGAATTTGAAAGTTGTTCAAACTAGGCCTAAGGTCCATAAATCCTAGCATACTTGTCTACGTCCCATAAAGCCCATCAAACCCAAATTCCAACCTTACAGCCTATTAGGCCCGAATGTTATCAAATGGCCTATTAGGCCCAAAACAAATCCAGATCGTGTATCATGCGTGACAAACTCAATTCGTATAACAAACCAAACCATTCCATCAAAATTAGCCTCAAGGCCTACTGGCCCCATTTAGGCTTTTTGGCTTTTCGGCATTGCCAATATCGTGTGTGTAATGTTTGTACACACCTGGTAACCACGCGCATTGCAAACCCTTTAGTCATGAACCTACAATCGACATCACCTAACGATTAATCATAACTTAATATACACTTATCGAAAACCAAAACCTCACCGTAACCTTACCATGCACCTCACATTATAGTAGCCCTTCCTTCGCTACTATTGGCGATTATCCTCTAGATCTGCACCCAAACGCCCACCAAGGTATATTAACTCTTCTCATAGAATGCTCTATATATAGCTAGCTTCTCACCTTCCTTCTTTGTATCTTACCAATGTGGGATCCCTCCGTTAGTAGAGTTTAAATCCAACTCAAACTCCTCTCGTCCAATCCGCAAAATAAATACTCCCTTGCTTGTCATGAGATTTGAACCTAGGCTTCTTTGCACCCTTAATGATGCATTGCCACTAGACCACTCACTTTCTTGTGTCTAAAATCATGCGCAACTAAATATAACCCTATGGTAAAATTCTATAGTCCTTTTAAAAAGAAATCCAAAATGCAAAAGCCAAGACTTGAACCTTGGACCTCCTTTCTTCCTTGTGGCGTCACCCCATTGTCTCTTATGTGGCATCACTTTGCCACTACACCACACACTTCACTTGTCATTTTTCTCTACATTTTATTCTTAAAGCCTACTACTAACTCTCAGGGTTTTATTCACCTAAAACCAAAATTTTGCGTAAGGCCTAGCTTGAACTCGAGACTTTATAGAAGCCCCCTAACCTTCCAAAATCACTCACCTACTAGATCCAACTTGCACTAATGATGTTCTCTTATTCTTAAAAATTTTAAATGCTCCCGTGCCCAAGGCCCATTGGGCCCTAATCCTACTAGGCCAAAATTTGGGATGTTACAAGAAAAAAGAACAGAAGAAATCGGCACTTACCTTAACATAGAGAATTCGGCAACTCTTAGGGAACTTCAACTTTTGAGAAGATCAGAAAGAAAAGATGATCTCAAGAGATCTATGAAGATTCGACTTTGATGAAGAAATCGACAAAGAGAAAAGAATAGACTAGGGTATTCGGCTATGGAGATGAAAGCAGAGAAAACAATGGAATTTTGGCTTTTGCATAAAAGTGGAGATGAGAGAACAAGATTAGCGGTTTCAGCTTTTGAATAATAAGAGAAGAGAATGGGAAACAAAACCCTATTGCCGAAAATAAAAAGATATTCCCCCCACCTAAACACAAAATTTCAACACCTACTACCTAAAACCCAAAAATGCCCCTTTTTAAAACGTCAAACTAAGCTATTAATCAAGGGAAATTTTGCCACCCCTTGGATATACCAAAATTGATTCCTCCTCCCCCTCAGTGTTGGAATTTTGGCAACCACTGACCAGCAGATAATTCCTAAATTTTCTCCCTTATCTTCATCTGATCACTCATCCTCAAGTGGCCTAGATAACACCACCTCTTCCTCCTTTTTATTATTCACTTTATCAGCCACACTATCCACATCATCCATTCCATTAATCTCCTACTTCCAAGCGTCCTAGCCGCCCCCAACTCTCCTCTCCTTTAACGCCAAAAAATTAAAATAAGTGGGTAATGCGACTCGAACCTTGGACCTCCTCAGTTGATGTCGCCTCCCTGCTCCCTAAGTGGCGCCACTTTGCCACTAGGCCACAAGCCCACTTGCATCTTGAAACACAGATAACATCTTTTAAGCCCTATCCTAACTGGCTTTCCACTAGAATGTCCAAACAGAAAATTCGATTAAGGCCTCGGCCCAATCCCTGAGCCCATTCTGGACCCTAAAACATTCCATCAAGCATAACAAGCACAACCACACACATTAAACGCACAGGCCCATTAATTCAGGATGTTATAGCCCGTGTGACATATCACACGCTCATGTTCCACACCCATGGTCGACACTAACTTGCATCACACGCCTATGTGTCTGGCCAGTGGTCAACATTGACATGCATCACACGGCCAGTCACATGCCCGTGTACTTCGACCGTGTGGCGAATTAAATTCCAAGATTTAAGTGCAGACTTCACATGGCCTAGGCACACACCCGTTTCCATGGCCGTCCTTTCCACACAGCTGAGATACATGGCCGTGTCTCTGCCCGTGTGTTTACTCCTGAGCATACTGACTTGTTGTAACAGTCCAAATTTGACCCTAATCGGAACAGTGGTTTTAGGACCACGAATCTGAGTCTGAAAAATATTTACATATTAGTTACTGTGTTAATTATATGTGAATTAGCATGTGTGAAAGTTTCGTATAAAAATTTGATTGTTTGTGTGTTTAATTAGAAAAAAGGACTAAATCGTGTAAATGGTAAAAGTGGTCAATTATTCGATTAAGAGGTTAAATTGATTTGTCTTCTTTTGTTTAAGGCCTTATGATGCAAATTATCCATTTAGAACCTTAGTGGACGGCATGGTTGTTTAGGTGATCATTAAAATGTTTTATTTATTTATTTATTTATATTATAAGTTAACTTTTATATTATATTATATGTTAAAATTATAAAACATCATAAAATAAAAGAAACATGCATTATCTTTCTCCTTTGACCAAATATGAGATGAGAAAAACACCATAGTTGAAGCTCAAGGTTTCGACAATAAGGAAAGCTTAATTAGGGTATGTACTTTGTTTAATTTTTGATAATTTTTATGTTTTTAAGATCGTTGCTTAGTATACTATCAAACCCATACCCTAATTTTAGAATTTAATGAAGATTTTGTGATATGCCGTTGATAGTTAGTTGTGATTTTTGTTGTTAATTGATGAAATATGAGATATATGTTTTAGATTAACATGTTTTGTATTGAGATTTTTAGTTATTTTGAGTATTTTGGCCTATATTGCAAAAATAAATTTTTAAGGGACTAAAATGTGAAAAAAATGAAATGAATGGACTTGTATAAACTCTATGAATATTCGACCCTTAGGTTGTGAAATCAAATTTTGTGTATTTTGTGTTTTGTGCAAATAGGACTAGATTGTAAAAGTGTGAAATATTAGGGCAAAATGGTAATTTTCCCATTTAGGTGTTTTTGGATCAAATTGAAAGGAAATGTGCTTGAATGAACTTATTTTGAATATTTTTAGATCAAGAACAAAGAAAAATGGACTTGGATTGGGGAAAAACGAAAGTTAATGAATAGCCGGTCTTCGTCGTCCATCGATAGTCGAGGTAAGTCTTTAAGCAATTTAATACCTTAATATCGATTATAACCTTGATTACATGCTGAATTATGAAATTATAAATGTGAATTTGGCCAAGGCCGAATGTGGTAAGTGATTTAATAATGAAGTTTAGTTATATTTGATTGAGTTTGATACGTTACAGTGATATGAATTATGTGTGATATATGTGATATTGGTAACAAGTAATGTGTATGAGATGGTTTAATTATATCGATATTCAGGCTTATTGCCTAGTAGGCCTTGTGCCGGTGAAATGTATCGGGCTTATTGCCTAGCAGGCTAAATGCCCGTAATTAAATTTCAGACCTCGGGTCTAGCAGGCTTAGTGCCGGTGTGTGTTTCAGGCCTTGTTGCCTAGCAGGCTTAATGTCGGTTATTTCTTTTATAAATAAGATGGGTTCAAGGATTATTATTATCAATGTGGAATTTAATTATAGCATATAAGCTAAATGTTCAGGTACGTATAAGCCTCATATTTGCAAGGAATAAGGTAAGTTGATATATTACTATTCGATAATAGTAATATGTGATATAGTTGAGGTATATTTGTAAGATTTTAATGTGTGGATTCGGCTTTACAAATGATGAGTATAATATATTGGAATTTGATTTTGGTTGTGTCTTTGAAATTCGGCCATATGTGTAAATGCAAAATTTGAGAATAAATGGACATATGTTTATGTGATTATGAGGTGAAATTCGTATGCACATGGCCTTTACTTGTTTAAATATTTTTGTGAAATTATTGAGTTACATGTATGTGTATTATGAATATATTATAAAGAGATGATGTTTTATACTGCCAATTTGATGTTGAGTTGGTAAATTGTATGCTAATGGTAAGGAAGTGATAAACGTTATGTTAAGTGAGGTAAAGGTATTCGGTTAGAAGGACTTTCGAGTTAAGCTATTTTATTTGATGTCATTTCTTGATTGTTCTAAAATGCTTAAATGTTCAATTGGTAATTATATCTGCTTAAGACTTACTAAGCTAAATTAGCTTACTCTGTGTGTTCATCGTTTTATTTTATAGATTTTGATCAAGCTACGAGCTCAGGGGATCGTCAACGAAGTCATCCACACTATCAATCTATTTTGGTACCTTTTTGAGTTTGGTTTTGGATTAAAGGCATGTATAGGCTAAACTATGTTATGAGCCATGAATTTTGTTCTTGTATATATATTAAAAGCCATGCGAATATGGCTTATCTCCTTTGTTAGTTTGGTATTGGGACATATGGTTTTAATGGTCATATGGTGTATATGTTTATGTCATTATTGTGAATAGGTTGTGGGGGGTTTTTAGTTAGCATATATTTGGCCATGGTACATATTTATATAATAGGTATAGTTTGGTTTTGTGGTTGATGGCATTTTGGGCTAAGATAATGTTTGATAATGTATATTCGATTTAAATATATGTTCAAGTCATGTATAATGTTCCATAGTTTTTTTTATGTGCAAGCGTTTGATGTATATACATATATATATTTATAATGGTAATTTACTAGTATATTTTGCTATAGGGACTCGGTGTATAATGGTAAGTAATAAAGTGGTACATGAACATATTTGTGCATGAGTTGATTTTGAAAATCGTATATGCTAACTAGGTAGTTACAAATATTACATATATATATGGAATGCTTTGAAATTTTGTTTGATTGGATATGTAAGTGACTATTAGGTTTTATTTTGTATTTGGTTATAGGTGAGTAAATGGTATTTTTCATATGTGATATTGCTACAGTGAGCATGCATGTTTATAATTAAAGAAACAAATGTTTTATATGTTTAATAATGGTGTATGTTTGAATGTATGGTTGATAATAGAAATGAAATAAATGTTTAAACATTATATGCCTATTCAGTGATTGTTTTTAAATGACCATATGATTCGTATAATGCAAGTTGTTGTATTAAGACCTGATAGAATTCATTTATATAGATTCATTTGTGATAGCATGAAATGATATGAAATTACCAAGTGTTTGTTTGGATGGAGTGCTATGACTTGATAATTATTACAGTAATGCCTCGTAAGCTTAATCTAGTGACGGATACGGGTTAGGGGTGTTACATTTGATTGGTATCAGAGCTTACGATTTAGTCGATTCTAGGACTACCGTAACGCGTGTGAGTTTAGCTATACATGCCTTAATTTTATAATAAGATAGTGTGGTGACTTTTGACATTTAAATTGTTTTTTATATAGTAAATGGATCCCGACAGAGCCGTAGCTGATGATGTAGAGAGCGTAGTGCCTGATCTCGCACGTGGGTCAGCGCCGGTAGACTCTCGACCTATCACGGGTAGCCATGAAGGGGAGGCTAAGCAAGCCTTCTACTAGATGATGAATGAATGGTTTACCCAATTTATTCGAACTAATCTAGCTGTACAACAACCTCCACCTTTGAATAATCCAACTCGATACCTTCAGCACCTCCGATGATAGATCCGATGTGATCTAACAAGCCTCCAGTTGATAAAATTAGGAAACACGGGGCCAAGGAATTTAAAGCTAATGATGATGACGATGCAGAACGAGCTGAGATGTGGCTTGATAATACTATCCGTGTGCTCGATGAGCTGTCATGTACTGCAGACGAATGCTTGAAGTGTGCTATATCCTTACTACGGGACACCGCATATCACTGGTGGAATACACTAGTATCGGTGGTTCTGAAAGAAAAAGTGACTTGGGATATCTTTCAGACCGAGTTCGTAAGAAATATATCAGTCAGAGATTCATTGATCAGAAACGAAAAGAATTTCTGGAATTGAAACAGGGTCGAATGACCGTGACGGAGTATGAACGAAAATTTGTCAGACTGAGCTGATATGCCTGTGAATGTGTGTCAACTAAAGCCATTATGTGTAAAAGGTTTGAAGATGGTCTAAATGTAGATATTAAGTTGCTAGTCCACATACTCGAGATTAAAGAGTTCGTGGTACTTGTTGAACGAGCTTGCAAAGCCGAAGAGCTTGGGAAAGAGAAAAGAAAGGCTAAAATGGAAGCTAGAGACATTCGTAAAAATCATCGAGTAAGACTTTCCATTCTATATCCAAGAAGTTCAAAGATGAATTCAGCCGACATAAAGCTACTTTAGACATATCAGACGAGATCGACCTCCTGTGGGTTCCAGAGCTGTAACATCCTAAAAATTTGGGTATCAATATGTTGCTTGTCTTTGGTGTTAGCTCGGGTATGATTTTATTGTGTGCTTAATATAGTCTTGAGAAGGCTCGGGTTTACTTGGAATTAGAATAAATTTTAGTAGAGAGTACTTTACTGTAGAGGAATCAGGTGACCTTGAAGTTTAAGTTAATTAAGTGATAAAAGATGGCATAAGATGAGTGATTGGCAAAGTGGTGATGGCGCCATAAGTTGGACTTGAGGGGAGAGGTTCGAATCTCCTAGCATGCAAATTGGGAGCTTTTATTTTTGCTTTTTCCTAGCAAGTGTCAGCCAAGCATCATTCATGGATAAGATGGACTAAATTTTTATGGTAATGAGACTTAAGGTTATGGCAAGCATGAATTTAGGATAGAATTGCTTAATTTTGGGGATAGGATTTCTCAAACTTTTGAAAAATGGAAGATTGCAAGGCTGGAATCAAGGTTGATGTTTTGGAAACTTTTTCATGGCCATTTTGACCAAGAATATGGACGGCATTATGGACAAAAGGGGGGAGCTAAAATTTGGTGATTAGCTTGGGGTAGGATGGTATCTTGTTAGAATTCTTTTGGTCATTTTTGTTTTGTTTGAAGACACTTTTTCTCCATTCATCTTTTCCTTCCCTTGGCCGAATGTATTGGTGCAGAAGAAAACAACATTTGCTTAATTTCTTTTGGTCATCTTTTTGACCATTTGGTCATTTTTACTAATCATTCTAGTGTCTTTCTCCTAGTGCCGAAACTACCAACACAAAAAGCCATTCTTTTTCCTTCTTCTTTCCCATTTCCAAATGCATTTTGCTCCTAAATTCATCTCTTTCCTCATTCTCTTTTCTTCTCTTTGAAAACCAAATTATAACACCTTCTTCCCATTCTCTCTTCTTCTTCATTTTTTTTATCATTCAAATTCTTTCTTCATTATTTTTCTCTCATGGTCGAATGGTATTAATACCATTTTCTCCAATTTTCCTTCAAAACTGAATCTCCTATTCATCTATATTGTCTTGTTGGTTATTCTTTCAACCCTCGTTTAAGCAATAGTGTGATAGTGGAGGGCCGAAACTCAAGTGTTCGTGAGCGTCATGAATCATTGGAATTGATTTAAGGTGTTAACGTAAGGGTTTATTAAGGACTCTCCTATTACTCTTCATATTGATATAGATGGATTATTAATCGATTTTGTTTTAGGGGACGTTATCGCTTGATTTTCATATTGTGGAACAAGAATATTTGTGGTAAGCCAATCTCACCCTTAAAACCGTTAGTCATAATTTTGATATATTATTTAGTCAGACTAATGATCTTTTGTCAATGGAGACAATCAAGATAGGGACGAAAAGGGCGGTAAATAGTATTCGGAAGAGGGGTGGTTCCGCTATTCCCCTTAAGTTTAAGCGAAGGGTTGTTTCGGGAATCTGAGATTTTCCACCGGGTTGTGGACCCTCATCCGAGGAGAACTAGTTGTTTGAAGTCGTTCGTACTCCTGAACCTTTGTTTGTTCGTGGATTTTCATCGGGTAACGAACCAACAATCGGGGAGAAACCGTAAATAGAAGTGGTTCAAAATTTAGAGGGTAAAAGTCTAGATCGTTATTTCTAAGATTTGATTTGTAAATAAATAATAGTGTTCTAATTTATCATGATGCGTTTAGTTATCGACGAGCGGGAAAGTCTAGTTCTCACAGTAACCAGGTGTGTAACTTCATACTTATCTCGGGTAAGATACTATACCGTAAGTATTGGGATAAAATCATAAAGATGGCAAAATCGAAAAATGTGTAATAATTAACATTTTTGTGTAAATGCATGAAAACAGTTAAAGTCATGAAATTTACAAAAATGCCCTCAATGAGTTAATTGGTAAATAGTAAATTTTATGCCTCATGTGATAAATGGGCCGAAAAACTGCTAAATCGATAAATGGGCCAAAAAACTGCTAGATCGATAAATGGGCCAAAAAACTGCTAGACTGATAAATGGGCGAAAAATTCCTGATCGATAAATGGGATGAAAAATTACTAGATCGATAAATGGGATGAAAAACTGCTAGATCGATATATGGGCCAAAGTTTGCTAGATCGATAAATGGGCCAAAAAACTGCTAGATCGATATATGGGCCAAAGTTTACTAGATCGTTAAATGGGCTAAAATGCTATTTTGTCTTATGGGCCAAAATGAAAATTTGAATTTTTGGACTCACATGTATTATGGGCTTTTGTTAAATTATCATATGGATATATATATATTGTTATGCATAAATGATTGCATGGGTTGGGATAATTGACGAAGAGAAGAAAGGCCTATTGCCAAAAATCTAGTTCGGTGGCTCTGCCCCAAATATATTTTAAATGGCTTAATGCCTCTAGTTCGGTGACTTTGTCACAATCTAGTTCGGTGGTGCACCACAATATTATTTAAAATGGCTTTATGCCTACGATTGGTGTGTTGGCGGGGTGGGTTGACTTGATCCCCACAGGTGTGTTGGTTGGCACGGGTGGTGTGTAGCGGATGGAAATTAGGTTTGGTTGGGAATTTCATTTTACATGCATTTTATTTATTATATTGTTAAATTCGTAAATGGGCTCAAGCCCAAAATAATGTCTTGATGATTTGGCCCAATGAATGTGGTAAGTGAGTTATACACTGAGTTCTGAGTAACTCACTCTGTTTAATTATCCATCTCAGGTAATGGCAATTGACGGAGGCTTGGGCTGAGGATGACTTCGTTGAGGCCATACTTAGAACATGGGTTTTATAAACTATGAAATTTTATTAAGTATTTTTATTTAATTACTATTTTGGGTATGATGTAATAAGGCCTTTATTAATATTTTATGGATTTTTATGTGTGGATGGATTTAAATTTGTTTTAGACACTTAATATGGGTGATGTTAATTCAATAATGTTTCCTTAAATATTTTGTTTTAAAACATATGAGATTCTTTAAATATTCTTGTTTTCAAAATTCTTTTGAACTCTTAAAAAAAAACTACTTAAAGGTTTTTGACAATTAAATACTAAATGATAAGATTTCAAACTAGTATTTCTTTATTCATCGATTTAAAATCAAATTCTTGACTTTTGCTAAACTTCACTTTCAAAGGGTTTTGTAGAACTGTTTTACCTAAATCATTAGAGAATTAAATGGATGTTCGATTTGTGTGACAAACCAAATCTCGTCTTAACGCATAGACCTGGTTTGGGGTGTTACATTTAATGGTATCAGAGCCAGTTTCAAAACTCGACTGTGTTGGGTTCAATAAATAACTTCCGTTTGAAATTATTTTTAATTATGTTTTAAAGTTAGTATGGCACCACAAGCATCCGCACCAAGTCAAGTAAGTATTCTTTACTGAATGATTATTATGATGATATGATCATAGGAACACTCTAGAACTTTTAGTTTTAGATGTTGAAAATTGTAGAGATCGAGACTATAGGATGTGTTTGCGAAAAACAACTTTATCTCTTGAATCTCATAAAATATAGTTAATAAACACTGAAACAATTTTCTAATTCATAAAATCCATAATCAGATTAAAACGAGTTAGTTAGTATGAGCGCCAGAGGACGCGGACGTGGAAGACATGGTCGTGGTAGAGGCCGAGGTGCTAGAGCTGTGTCTGAAGAATCGAGACATATTCCAGAAATGGATGCACCGGCATCACCAGCGTCGAAAAATGATTCACAAGAGAATAGGAGAGAAAATAATGCTTTGACACGAGCAATGTTATGAGTCCTTGAAAGGGTCGCTAGAACTAGAGCTGGGCCAGCAGCTCGTGGGTCGATATCGGAGCGATTGGAATCAAGTGGTGCTGAGGTTTTCAGAGGTGTCTCAGGTGTAGCCCCAAATGTTGCTAAATATTGGCTTGAGGCAGTGGAGTGAATTATGGATGACCTAGAGTGCACCGTAGAACAGAAACTAAGGGGAGCGTTGTCTTTGTTAAGGGACGAGGCATATCAATGGTGGCTTACTGTCTGAGAAGGCACTGAAGCTGCATTAGTTACTTGGAATTTCTTTAAAGCTGCCTTTCAAGGGAAATATGTAGGAACAAGTTATGTGGATGCCCGGAGGAATGAATTTTTGAATCTGGTTCAGGGAAATAAGACGGTGGCAGCGTATGAGGCTGAGTTTTTACGCTTGAGTCGCTATGCTTGAAAAATAGTGCCAACGGATCATGAGCACTATGTACACTTCGAGGATGGGATGAATGATGAGTTGCGGGTACTGATCGCCCCACAACAAGTGAGAACTTTTGCCACGCTTGTGGAGAAAGCCAAGATAGCCAAAGAGGCTAAGAGCTCAGAACGTCAGAACTGGGAAAGAGCCAGAGGCAAGAGAGATATAAAGTATTCGGGTTCTACAAAAAGGTTTTAGAAGAGGACTCGGAGTGATGAGCCAGCTCAAGGTAGAGCACCTGGGGCTATTAATCAGAGTCGAGACTGTGCTGAATGTGGGAAATGACATTCTAGAGAGTGCTGGAGGAAAATTGGTGCTTGTTATAAATGTGGTTCAATGGATCATCAATATAAGAATTGCCCTCGACGGATGGATATGACTCAGGAAGCTCGTAATCCTGATGTACATCTGGCCAGAGGTACTCAGTAGCCACCGAGAGGCCGTGGATCAGGTCGTGGTGGTAATGGGGCTGGACGTGGTCAAGGTGCACCAGGTCGAGGTAATGGTTCTAGAGGTAACGCAGATGCAAGACAGCTAGGATTGGTCTATGCAGTTAGACGCCGCGATGATGGCAATGCACCTGATGTGATAACTGGTACGTTCTTCATTTTTGATGTGCCTATTACTGCTTTGATAGATATTGGTTCTACCCACTCGTATGTTGCTAGTGCCATATCTAAAAACTTGAATCTAGAATCTGAAATTACCAATAGTGAGATGATGGTAATTAGTCCTTTAGGATAGTCAATAATTGTAAATAAACTATTTAGAGATATGCCCTTAGAAATTCAAAGAGAAATATTTCTGGCAAATTTGATGGAATTGCCTTTCGGCAAGTTTGATCTCATTCTGGGCACCAGGTGCATTTGGATTGTGCTGAAAAACAGATGTCAATAAGGACTTCGGATGATAAGGAAGTAGTAATGATAGGCGAACGAAGGAATTATTTGGCAAATGTGGTATCTACATTAAAGGCAAAAAAGTTGGTGCGGAAAGGGTATGGAGCATTCCTAGCTTTTATTAGTGCTTTGGATGCCAAGGAGTTATCAGTGGAAGAAGTGAGAAGGGTGAAGGAATTTTCAGATGTATTTCCCGAAGAACTTCTTGGTATACCTCCAGATCAGGAAGTAGAATTTGGTATTGAGCTTTTGCCCGAAATGGCTCCAGTGTCCATTGCTCCTTATAGAATGGCACCGAAGGAGTTGGCGGAGCTTAAAGCTCAAATTCAAGAATTGTTGGATCAGGGATTTATTCGACCGAGTGTGTCTCCGTGGGGAGCACCGGTTTTGTTCATTAAGAAAAAGGATGGGTCGATGCATATGTGCATTGATTACATGCAGTTGAATTAATTGACGATCAAGAATAGGTATCCTTTGCCGAGAATTGATGACCTGTTTGATCAATTGAAAGGAGCTTTGGTTTTCTCCAAAATTGATTTGAATCGGGTTATCACCAACTCAAGGTGAAAGAAGCAGATATTCATAAGACAACATTCCGAACTCGTTATGGACATTATGAGTTTTTGGTGATGCTGTTTGGGTTAACCAATGCACCAGTTGCATTTATAGACATGATGAACCGGGTCTTTCAACCATATTTAGACCGGTTTGTGGTAGTGTTCATATATGACATTTTGGTATATTCGAGGAATGAAGAGGAACATGACTCACATTTACGTATAGTATTGCAGTTACTTCGAGATAAGCAACTTTATGCCAAATTCAGTACTGGATTGGAAACCACCAAAGTCAGTAGCTGAGATTCAGAGTTTTTAGGTTTGGACGGTTATTATAGATGCTTTGTTGAGGGGGTTACGCTGATTACCGCACCCTTAACTAAGCTATTGCAAAAGGGAGTACCGTATGTATGGACTGAAAAACAACAAAAGAGTTTTGAGAAATTGAAGAAGATTTTGACGGAAGCACCAGTTTTGATTCAACCTGATGCTGTAAAAGAATCGTCTACTGTGATGCGTCACACACGGGTTTAGGTTTTGTGGTGATGCAAAATGGAAAAGTGGTGGCTTATGCTTCTCGTCAGTTGAGACCGCACGAAGTAAACTACCCTACTCATGACTTGGAGTTAGCTGCGGTAGTGTTTGCTTTAAAGATTTAGAGGCACTATCTCTATGGTGAGAAGTCTATCATTTATACGGATCACAAGAGTATTAAGTATCTTCTTACTCAGAAGGAGTTAAACTTGAGACAAAGAAGATGGGTGGAGCTATTAAAGGATTATGATTTCTCAATCGAGTATCATCTTGGAAAGGCTAACGTGGTAGCAGACGCGTTAAATCGTAAGGTGGTATCTGATTTGAGAGTAATGTTTGCTCATCTGAGTTTGTATGAGGACGGTAGTCTATTAGCGAACTTCAGGTGAAGCCTCTATGGTTAGATCAAATCAAGGAAAAGCAGATATCAGATGAAAAGTTGGGACCCTTAATTCAGCAAGTTGAAAGTGGTGAAATAGGGGATTTTGGTATAAATATTGATGGAGTGCTTTATTTTCATGGAAGCATTTGTATGCCCAAGGACTCAGATTTGAGACAAATGCTTCTACTGGAGGCGCATAGTAGCCCTTATGCTGTGCAACCCAGAGGAAATAAGATGTATCGAGATCTCCATGAACAGTATTGGTGGCCAGGGTTGAAGCGTGAGATTTCTGAGTTTGTAGCAAAATGTTTGACTTGTCAACAAGTGAAGGCGGAGCATCATTGCTGTCAGGTTTATTACAATCGGTAATGATTCCCCTTTGGAAATAGGAGCGGATAACAATGTATTTTGTTAGTGGGTTGCCTTTAACACCTACTAAGAAAAATTCTGTTTGGGTAGTAGTTGATCGATTGACGAAGACTGCTCATTTTCTACCAGTTTGTACGGATTACTCATTACAGAAGTTGGCTAATCTATATATATCTGAAATCATGAGGTTGCATGGGGCACCAGTGTCTATTATATCAGATAGGGATCCTAGGTTTACATCATGGTTTTGGAAAGCTCTGTATGAAGCTTTGGGAACAAAGTTAAACTTCAGTACGGCTTTTCATCCTCAGTCAGATAGTTAGTAGGAAAGAGTAATTCAGATATTGGAAGACATGTTAAGGGGTTGTGTCATTGACTTCAGAGGTAGTTGGGAGGATTTTCTACCGTTGGCCGAGTTTGCATATAACAATAGCTATCAGTCTAGCATTTAGATGGCACCCTACGAGGCATTGTATGGTGGTAGGTGTCGTACTCCTACTTGTTGGACTGAATTTGGTGAACGACAGATGTTGGGTCCTAAATTGATATTTGAGATGGAAGAAAAGGTAAAAGTTATTCGAGCACGGTTAAAGGAAGCTTCGGAGAGACAAAAGTCATATGTAGATCTGAAGCGTAAGGATATCGAGTTTGCTGTGGGGGATCAGGTCTTTCTGAAGGTCTCACCTTGGAAAAAGATTTTCAGATTTGGAAGGAAGGGCAAGTTGAGCCTTAGGTTCATTAGACCATATCGTGTGATGAAGCGTGTTGGTCCAGTGGCCTATCAGATTGATTTACCTTTGGAGTTAAGTCAAATTCATAATGTTTTCCATGTTTCCATGTTGAGGCGCTATAGATCGGATCCGTCTCACATAGCACCAGTAGAAGAAGTGGAGTTGAGATCAGACTTATCTTTCGAGGAGGAACCAGTTGAAATCTTAGACCGAGATGTTAAGGTGCTAAGAAAGAAGACTGTGCCGTTGGTCAAGGTTTTATGGCGTAATCACGGAGTGGAGGAAGCTACGTGGGAGCCTGAGGATGCAATTCGGCAATAATATCCTCACCTCTTCTAATCAGGTAAATTTCAAAGATGAAATTTTCTTTTAGGGGGTAGAATTGTAACATCCTAAAAATTTGAGTATCAATATGTTACTTGTCTTTGGTGTTAGCTCGGGTATGATTTTATTGTGTGCTTAATATATTCTTGAGAAGGCTCGGGTTTACTTGGAATTAGAATAAATTTTAGTAAAGAGTACTTTACTGTAGAGGAATCAGGTGACCTTGAAGTTTAAGTTAATTAAGTGATAAAAGATGGCATAAGATGAGTAATTGGCAAAGTGGTGATGGCGCCATAAGTTGGACTTGAAGGGAGAGGTTCGAATCTCCTAGCATGCAAATTGGGAGCTTTTATTTTTTCTTTTTCCTAGTAAGTGTCGACCAAGCATCATTCATGGATAAGATGGACTAAATTTTTATGGTAATGAGACTTAAGGTTATGGCAAGCATGAATTAGGGATAGAATTGCTTAATTTTGGGGATAGGATTTCTCAAACTTTTGAAAAATGGAGGATTGCAAGGCTTGAATCAAGGTTGATGTTTTGGAAACTTTTTCATGGCCATTTTGACCATGAATATGGATGACATTATGGACAAAAGGGGGGAGCCAAAATTTGGTGGTTAGCTTGGGGTAGGATGGTAGCTTGTTAGAATTCTTTTGGTCATTTTTGTTTTGTTTGAAGACACTTTTTCTCCATTCATCTTTTCCTTCCCTTGGCCGAATGTATTGGTGTAGAAGAAAACAACATTTGCTTTATTTCTTTTGGTCATCTTTTTGACCATTTGGTCATTTTTTTCTAATCATTCTAGTGTTTTTCTCCTAGTGCCAAAACTACCAACACAAAAAGCCATTCTGTTTCCTTCTCCTTTCACATTTCCGAATGCATTTTGCTCCTAAATTCATCTCTTTCCTCATTCTCTTTTCTTCTCTTTGAAAATCGAATTATAACAACTTCTTCCCATTCTATCTTTTTCTTCATTTTTTTATCATTCAAACACTTTCTTCATTATTTTTCTCTCATGGCCGAATGGTATTAATACCATTTTCTCCAATTTTCCTTCAAAGCCGAATCTCCTATTCATCTATATTGTCTTGTTTTTATTCTTTCAACCCTCGTTTAAGAAATAGTGTGATAGTGGAGGGCCGAAACTCAAGTGTTCATGAGCGTCGTGAATCGTTGGAATCGATTTAAGGTGTTAAGGTAAGGGTTTATTAAGGACTCTCCTATTACTCGTCATATTGATATAGATGGATTATTAATCGATTTCGTTTTAGGGGACGTTATCGCTCAATTTTCATATATGGAACAAGGATATTTGTGGTAAGCCAATCTCACCCTTAAAACCATTAGTCATAATTTCGATATATTATTTAGTCGGACTAATGATCTTTTGTCAATGGAGACAATCAAGATAGGGACGAAAAGGGTGGTAAATAGTGTTCGGAAGAGGGGTGGTTCCGCTATTCCCCCTAAGTTTAAGCGAAGGGCTGTTTTGGGAATCTGAGATTTTCCACCGGGTTGTGGACCCTCATCCGAGGAGAACCAGTTGTTTGAAGTCGTTCGTACTCCCGAACCTTTATTTGTTCGTGGATTTTCATCGGGTAACGAACCAACAATCGGGGAGAAATCGCGAATAGAAGTGGTTCGAAATTCTGAGGGTAAAAGTCTAGATTGTTATTTCTAAGATTCGATTTGTAAATAAATAATAGTGTTCTAATTTATCGTGATGCGTTTAGGTATCGACGAAGGTGAAAGTCTAGTCTTCACAAGAACGTGTGTGTAACTTCACACTTATCTCGGGTTAGATACTATACTGTAAGTATTAGGATAAAATCGTAAAGATGGAAAAATTAGAAAATGCGTAATAATTAACATTTTTGTGTAAATGCATGAAAATAGTTAAAGTCGTGAAATTTACTAAAATGCCTCAATGAGTTAATTGGTAAATAGTAAACTATATGCCTCATGTGATAAATGGGTCAAAAGCGCTAGATTGATAAATGGCGAAAAAGCGCTAGATCGATAAATGGGTGAAAAAGCTAGCTAGATCGATAAATCGATAAATAAAAACTGCTAGATCGATATATGGGCCAAAGTTTGCTAGATCGTTAAATGGGCTAAAATGCTATTTTGTTTTATGGGCCAAAATGAAAATTTGAATTTTTGACTCACATGTATTATGGGCTTTTGTTAAATTATCATATGGATATATATATATTGTTATGCATACATGATTGCATGGGTTGGGATAATTGTTAAGAGAAGAAAGCCTGCTGCCAAAAATCTAGTCCGGTGGCTCGCCATAAATATATTTTAAATGGCTTAATGCTCTAGTTCGGTGACTTTGTCACAATCTAGTTCGGTGGTGCACCACAATATTATTTAAAATGGCTTTATGCCTACGATTGGTGTGTTGGCGGGGTGGGTTGACTTGATCCCCACATGTGTGTTGATTGGTACGGGTGGTGTGTAGCGGATGGAAATTAGGTTTGGTTGGGAATTTCATTTTACATGCATTTTATTTATTATATTGTTAAATCCGTAAATGGGCTCAAGCCCAAAATAATGTCTTGATGATTTGACCCAATGAATGTGGTAAGTGAGTTATACACTGAGTTTTGAGTAACTCACTCTGTTTAATTATCCATCTCAGGTAATGGCAATTGACGAAGGCTTGGGCCGAGGATGACTTCGTGGAGGCCATACTTCGAACTTGGGTTTATAAACTATGAACTTTTATTAAGTATTTTTATTTAATTACTATTTTGGGTATGATGTAATAAGGCCTTTATTAATATTTTATGGATTTTTATGTGTGCATGGATTTAATTTTGTTTTAGACACTTAATATGGGCTAATGTTAATTCAATAATGTTTCCTTAAATATTTTGTTTTAAAAGATTCTTTAAATATTCTTGTTTTCAAAATTCTTTTGAACCCTTTAAAAAAAACTACTTAAAGGTTTTTGACAATTAAATACTAAATGATAAGATTTCAAACTAGTATTTCTTTATTCATTGATTTTAAATCAAATTCTTGACTTTTACTAAACTTCACTTTCAAAAGGTTTTGTAGAACTATTTTACCTAAATCATTAGAGAATTAAATGGATGTTCGATCTGTGTGACAAACCAAATCTCGTCTTAACGCATAGACCTGGTTTGGGGTGTTACAAGAGCTACTTCGATGGCCAGTGTTGGTAATGTTCAGCAGAATCGGGTTGAGTGCAAGCATTGTGGCAAATGGCATTCTGGGAGTTGTAGATTTTAAGATCGGTCTTGCTTTAAATATGGGTCATCAGATCATTTTATTCGGGAGTGCCCGATGCTAATGAGCAAAATCTTTTCGTAATATCGATCGAGTAATGTATTAGTGCGAGGCAGACCACCTCGGCATTCGAGAAATGTAAGTGGTAGTCAGAAAGGAACCAAAGATACTGCAGTTCGATCAGAGGCTCGTGCACCTGCTAGAGCATATGCTATACGTGCCAGAGAGGATGCTTTTTCCCTAGATGTTATCACCGGTACTTTCACTCTTTATGACACTACTGTGATTGCATTGATTGATCCTGGTTTGACTCATTCATATGTGTATGAAACTTTAGTATCCAGTAAGACTCTGCTTGTTGAGTCTACTGAGTTTGTGATTCGTGTATCCAAGCCCTTGGGTCGATGTGTTTTGGTTGATAAAGTGTGTAAAAGTTGCCCGTTTATGATTCGAGATTCATGCTTTCCAGTTGATTTAATGTTGTTGCCTTTTAACGAGTTCGATATAATTTTGGGAATGGACTGGTTAACTTTGCACGATGCTATTGTTAATTGCAAAAGAAAAACCATTGATTTGAGATGTCACAATGGTGAAATCATCCGGATTGAATCTAATGACCTTAATGGGTTACCGGTAGTAATATCCTCAATGTTAGCTTGTAAGTATGTGAGAAAAGGGTGTAAAGCTTACTTGGCTTATGTGTTGGATAGCAAAGTGACTGAAAAGAAGATTGAATCCGTACCAGTTATGTGTGAACACCCAGATGTGTTTCCTGAAGAATTACCGAGTTTACCACCTATTCAAGAAATAGAGTTTGGCATTGAATTAGTGTTGGGGACGACTCCGATTTCAATAGCTTCGTATCGGATGGCACCTACAGAATTAAAAGAGTTGAAAGCACAGTTGCAAGAGTTAACAGATAGGGGCTTTGCTCGATCGAGCTTCTCTCCTTGGGGTGCACTAGTTTTATTTGTGAAAAAGAAAGATGGGACTATGTGAATGTGTATTGATTATCGGCAGCTGAACAAGGTGACAATAAAGAATAAATACCCGTTGCCTCGGATTGACAACTTGTTTGATCAGTTGAAAGGGGCTTCATTGTTTTCAAAGATAGATTTGAGATTGAGTTATTATCAGTTGTGAGTCAGAGATTCCGATGTGCCAAAGACTGCTTTTCGAATGAGGTACGGACATTTTGAGTTCTTGGTTATGCCTTTTGGACTTACTAATGCACCTGTTGTTTTTATGGATTTGATGAATCAAATTTTAGATAGTATTTGGATCGGTTTGTGGTAGTGTCTGTAGATGATATTCTGATCTACTCCAGAGATGAAACCGAGCATACTGAGCATCTGAGACTGGTGCTACAAACTTTGCAAGATAAATAGTTTACGCAAAGTTTAGTAAGTGTGAGTTTTGGTTGAATGAGGTCAGTTTTTTGGGTCACGTTGTTTCAGCGTCAGGCATTCGAGTTGATCCAAATAAAATATTGCTATACTTGAATGGAAACCACCAAGAAATGTTTTTAAAATTTGAAGCTTTCTGGGACTCGTTGGTTACTACAGACGATTTGTGAAAGTTTTTTCTATAATAGCCACACCTTTGACAAAGCTATTACAAAAAGATGTCAAGTTCGAATGGACAAAAAAATGTCAGAAAAGTTTCGATCGGTTGAAAGCTCTTTTGATTGAGGCTCCAGTGTTAGTTCAGCCTGAATCGGGTAAAGAATTTATTGTGTATAGTGATGCTTCTTTGAATGGTTTGGGTTGCATTTTAATGCAAGAAGGCAAAGTAGTAGCCTATGCTTCGAGACAGTTGAAGCCACATTGAAGAAATTATCCGACACATGATTTGGAGTTAGCAGCCATTGTATTCGCGTTAAAGATTTGGCGTCATTATCTATTCGGTGAGAAGTGTCATGTCTATTCGGATCACAAGAGTTTAAAGTACTTGATGACTCAGAAAGATTTGAACCTAAGACAATGCAGATGGTTAGAACTGTTGAAAGATTATGAATTAGTGATTGACTACCATCCGGGTAAAGCAAATGTTGTTGCAGATGCTTTAAGTCGAAAGTCATTATTTGCTCTTCGTGCGTTGAACACGTATATGGTTACGTCTGATGATGGTTCGTTAGTAGCTGAATTAAAAGCAAGACTGTGGCATCCTGAAATTGGGCCTAGAAGAATTGGGCCCATTGGGCCTTGGGGTAGTAGCGTTTAAAATTTTTTAGAACAAGAGAATGGTACTAAGGCAAGTTGGACCTATTAGGTGAGTGATTTTGGAAGGTTAGGGGGCTTTTATGAAGTCCCGGGTTAAAGTTAGGCCATAGGAAAAATTTTGATTTTAGGTGAAAAACCTCGGGAGTTGGTAGGTAGGCTTCAAGAATAAAATGTGGGGAAAAATGACAAGTGGAGTGTATGGTGTAGTGGCAAAGTGACGCCACTTAAGGAGCAAAGGGGTGACGCCATAGAGGAAGGAAGGAGGTCCAAGGTTCAAGTCTTGGTGCTTGCATCTTAGTTTTCTTTTTAAATGGATTTTTGAATTTGGCCATAGGACTTATATTTAGTTGCACATGATTTTAGAAACAAGGATCTAGTTGGTAAAGTGGCTAGCAGCGTGGGTTATGTTACAAGGGAGCCTGAGTTCGAATCTCATGAGAAGCAAGGGAGTATTTAATTTGCTGATTGGACGGCAAGAGTTTGATTTGGATTTAAACTCTATTGACGGAAGGATCCCACATCAGAAAGATACAAAGAAGGAAGGTGAGAAGCTAGCTATATAAAGAGCATTCTAGGAGGAGAGAAGAGATACCTTGGTAGGCGTTGGGCTTACGAGCTTTGGGAGCTCGATTTAGCAGCTTCAGAATTCCTATTAGGTGTGTAACTCTCTCTCTCCAATAGTTGTAGAGCGAAAATTCCGTTAAACCGGTCACACAACGATGGTAGCCACACGTGCATGCGAGCGCATGTGTGGGGCTTCAACGCGATAGTTGAGGCCACAGTAGTGTTCTTACGGGTGTGGGCTGTTGGGCTACGATGGCCTGAAAGGGGCCAAGTGGGCCCGTGGGCCCAATTGAATAAAATTATGATGGTGTAGTATATAGTGAACTAGACTAGGTGAATTTTATATACGTGGCTAGATTTGTGCTAGGTGGGCCACACAAGCGCGTGGGCCCGAATGGGCCGAAATCAAGTTTAGGCCCAATAGTCTGGTAAAGACCGAAAATGGTAGCCGAGTCACTCGGGGCAACTTTGAGCCTTCAAAAAGGCCATTGTAGGTGAGAAATTACGAAAATGCCCTTGGTAGGTAAATTACGAAAATACCTTGGTAGGTAAATTATGAAAATACCCTTGGTAGGTAAATTACAAAAATACCCTTGGTGGGTAAATTACAAAAATACCTTTGGTGGGTAAATTATAAAAATACCTTTGGTGGGTAAATTATGAAAATACCCTTGGTGGGTAAATTACGAAAATACCCTTGGTAGGTAAATTATGAAAATACCCTTGGTTGGTAAATTACGAAAATACCCTCGATGGGTAAAATGACCGATATGCCCTGGAGGGCAAAAATGATGAAAATGCCCCTACATGTTATATGATTATTCTTGTATGTGATTTAAGATTGTTATCGTATGATTATTATTGTATGTTGCATTCATGTGTTATTATGTTGCATGGGGATGGGATTATTCGAAAGGGGAAGTGCAGATAGGATCGCATGGTCGCTTGACGACTGTGGATCCACCGAAGGCTTTTAGCCACCGAGCAGCTATGCTGCACCAATAAGTTAGTGCCACAACCGGTGCTACATAAGGAGTGTAGGGATGGGTGGGTCGATTAAATCCCCACAAGAGTGCAGGGTTGGACAGGAGACGGAGTGCATGGTTGGTATGGGCATTAATGCATTGCATATGTGGTTTTATTTGAGATGGGCTCAGGCCCAGATAAATATGATTTGTGACATATATGGGTTAAGGCCCAACTGAGGCTTTTATGGGCTAAGGTCCAATTGCCATCGTTATTGAAATGGGCTTCGGTCCAAACTATTGTGATTCATGTTCTTATTGATGAGGGTGATGCACACTGAGTTTTGTAAACTCACACCCTCTTTTTAATATTTTTTCTCAAGTAATCTTCGAAGCGGTTCGACGTCTTTGGAGGACTCGAGAGGTGGCCACACTACGAGTAGTTTTGGACACTAGTATTTTACTTATTTTTAACTTGGGTTAATATTTTGTAATAAGGCCTCTCTTAAATTCTGGTTTTAGTTTTGGATTTTTAGTTTATTATGTTTTAAATCTACTAAACTTTGTATCACGGTTTTCCAAAATAATATCTGCTTTCAAAATACTACGCTTTTGCGAATAGGTCGTAAACATCACGTTTTCATAAGTCTGACATTTTAATTAAGTTTTTGCAATAAATAAAGTGTTTTTAGGTAATAACTTTTTAATAAATGTCGATTAACAATAAACAAACGCAAACTGGGACTTTAGTTTTTAATATCAAGAAAGGTTTTCAAATGGAACCATGGTTTCTCGAAAAGCACCCCAATGTGACACACCAGATTTGGGCCTAACTTCTAGGCCGGGTTTGGGGTGTTACATTTAGTGGTATCAGAGCCTAGGTTGCAAAGCTCAGGCTATGAATGGGCCTTAGATTTTTGGTTTTTTTAAAAAAAGTTTTGGCAGGATTCTTGAAGTGTTGTTCATCGAGCCCTCGACGTCGAACCAAGCAAGTTTTCTATTATTGTTTGAATTATTGAACTATATAGATAATGGGCTACTTAAAAATAGGCTTTTAGAGACTAAAGCCGGCAGGAAACTTAAGCCTATAGTGGATTCTTGATCCGGAATAACTCTAAGAAATTGTTGTTACTTACATAAGACATGTGCCCTAAACAAGTGGAACTAAGTACAAATTTCATAAAATTCTTAATCAGAGTGCGCAGTGAAAGCATAGTGGTTGACTTGAGGGTAGATTTGTAACATCCCGAAATTGGGCCTAGAAGAATTGGGCCCATTGGGCCTTGGGGGTAGTAGCGTTTAAAATTTTTGAGAACAAGAGAATGGTACTAAGGTAAGTTGGACCTATTAGGTGAGTGATTTTGGAAGGTTAGGGGGCTTTTGTGAAGTCTCGGGTTAAAGTTAGGCCATAGGAAAAATTTTGGTTTTAGGTGAAAAAAACCTGGAGTTGGTAGGTAGGCTTTAAGAATAAAATGTAAGGAAAAATGACAAGTGGAGTGTGTGGTGTAGTGGCAAAGTGACGCCACTTAAGGAGCAAGGGGGTGACGCCATAGAGGAAGGAAGGAGGTCCAAGGTTCAAGTCTTGGTGCTTGCATTTTAGTTTTCTTTTTAAATGGATTTTTGAATTTGGCCATAGGACTTATATTTAGTTGTGCATGATTTTAGAAATAAGGAGCTAGTTGATAAAGTGGCTAGCAACGTGGGTTATATTACAAGGGAACCTGAGTTCGAATCTCATGAGAAGCAAGGGAGTATTTATTTTGCAGATTGGACGGCAAGAATTTGATTTGGATTTAAACTCTACTGACGGAGGGATCCCACATCGGAAAGATACAAAGAAGGAAGGTGAGAAGCTAGCTATATAAAGAGCATTCTAGGAGGAGAGAAGAGATACCTTAGTGGGCATTTGGCTTAGGAGCTTTAGGAGCGCGGTTTAGCAGCTTCAGAATTCCTATGAGGTGTGCAACTCTCTCACTCTATATAGTTGTAGAGCGGCAAATACCGTTAAGCCGGTCACACAGCGATGGTAGCCACACGGGCGTGCGAGCGCTTGTGTGGGGCTTCAACGCGATAGTTGAGGCCATCAGTAATGTTCTGATGGGTGTGGGCTGTTGGGCTATGATGGCCCGAAAGGGGCCAAGTGGGCCCAATGGGCCCGTGGGCCTAATTGAATAAAATGTATGATTGTGTAGTATATAGTGAACTAGAGTAGGTGAATTTTATATACGTGGCTAGATTTTGCTAGGTAGGCCACACAAGCGTGTGGGCCCGAATGGGCCAAAATCGAGTTTAGGCCCAATAGTTCGATAAAGACAAAAATGGTAGCCAAGTCACTCGGGGCAACTTTGGGCCTTCAAAAAGGCCATTGCAGGTGCAAAATTACAAAAATACCCTTGGTAGGTGAGTTACGAAAATACCCTTAGTAGGTAAATTATGAAAATACCCTTGGTAGGTAAATTAAGAAAATACCCTTGGTAGGTAAATTACAAAAATACCCTTGGTAGGCAAATTACGAAAATACCCTTGGTAGGCAAATTACAAAAATACCCTTGGTAGGTAAATTACGAAAGTACCTTTGGTGGGTAAATGATGAAAACACTCTTGGTAGGTAAATTAAGAAAATACCTTTGGTTGGTAAGTTACGAAAATACCCTCGATGGGTAAAATGATCGATATGCCCTTAGAGGGAAAAATGACGAAAACACCCCTACATGTTATATGATTATTCTTGTATGTGATTTAAGATTGTTATCGCATGATTATTATTGTATGTTGCATTCATGTGTTATTATGTTGCATGGGGATGGGATTATTTGAAAGGGGAAGTGCAGATAGGATCGCATCGTCGCTTGACGACTTTGGATCCACCGAAGGCTTTTAGCCATCGAGCAGCTATGTTGCACCGATAAGTTAGTGCCGTAATTGGTGCTACATAAGGAGTGTAGGGATGGGTGGGTCGATTAAATCTCCACAGGAGTGCAGGGTTGGACAGGAGACGGAGTGCAAGGTTGGTATGGGCATTAATGCATTGCATATGTGGTTTTATTTGAGATGGGCTCATGCCCAGATAAATATGATTTGTGGCATTTATGGGTTAAGGCCCAACTAAGGCTTTTATGGGCTAAGGCCCAATTGCCACATCAGCATCGAAATGGGCTTCGCCCAAACTGTTGTGATTCATGTTCTTATTGATGAGGGTTATGCACACTGAGTTTTCGTAAACTCACACCCTCTTTTTAATATTTTTTCTCAAGTAATCCTCAAAAAGTGGTTCGACGTGCTGGAGGATTCAGAGGTGGCCACACTACGAGCAATTTTGGACTCTAGTATTTTACTTATTTTTAACTTGGGTTAATATTTTGTAATAAGGCCTCTCTTAAATTTTGGTTTTAGTTTTGGATTTTTACTTTATTATGTTTTAAATCTGCTAAACTTTGTATCACGATTTTCCAAAACAACATCTGCTTTCAAAATACTACACTTTTTACGAATAGGTCGTAAGCATCACGTTTTCATATGTCAGTCATTTTAATTAAGTTTCGCAATGAACAAAGTTTTTTTAGGTAATAACTTTTTAATAAATGTCGATTAATAATAAACAAATGCAAACTGGGACTTTAGTTTTTAATATCAAGAAAGGTTTTCAAATGGAACTCTCGAAAAGCACCTCAATGGGACACGCCAGATTCAGGCCTAACTTCTAGGCTGGGTTTGGGGTGTTAAAAAGACCGTTGTTTATTCAACAAATTAGTGATGCCCAAAAAGTTGACAAAGATTTGTTAGCAAGACGAGTTCAGTGTGAAAGCAATGTTGAGTCAGAGTTTCGAATAGATGAGAATGACTGTTTGAAGTTCAAAGACCAAATATGTGTTCCGAGGAATTCGAATTTGATTCAGATGATATTGAATGAAGCTCACAATAATAGTTGATTAGGTAGCACGAAAATGTACAATCTAGGTAGTGCTACGATATGAAATGTACAATGATATGAAAGTGTTTAGTTTACCTATTGGTAGGTGCCTTTCGGTTTGATATGAAATGAGACATATATGGAATTTGTCTTTGACAGAGCAAGAAAGAAAGTGTTTAGACTTACTCGATAAACTTGTTGAGTTGTTTGTATCTCAAACTAAACTACATTTTTATAGAGACTCGAGATTCACGACTTTTCATGATGCTTTAGGTACTAAACTACACGCAGATAGATGGTCAGTCTGAACGAACCATTCAGATACTTGAGGATATGTTAAGATGTCGCATCCTCAAGTTTGAAGGTATGTGGGAACGATACTTACCTCTGATTGAATTTGTTTATAATAATAGCTTTCAATATAGTATTAAAATTGCACCCTATGAAGCTTTATATGGCTGTAAATGTCGTACACCGTTGTACTAGACCGAGCTCAGTGAAAACAAGATACACGGGGTTAATTTGATTAAAGAGGCTAAAGATTACCCCATCTGAAATTGAAATCTGATCTAATATGACGTATGAAGAGGAACCGATCCGTATCTTAGCTCATGAAATGATAGAGTTGAGAAACAAGAAAATTTCGTTAGTAAAAGTATTATGGAATAAACATGGAATAGAAGAGGCAACGTGGGAGCCTAAGGATTCAATGAGACAGTAATATCCGACTTTGTTTAACAGTAAGATTTTTGGGGATGAAAATCCCTAAGGGGAGAAAGTTGTAACAGTCCAAATTTGACCATAATCAGAACGGTGGTTTCGGGACCACGAATCCGAGTTCAAAAAATATTTAAATATTATTTTCTATGTTAATTATATGTGAATTAGCATGTGTGAAAGTTTTGTATAAAATTTGATTGCTTGTGTGTTTAATTAGAAAAAAAGGACTAAATCGCGAAAGTGGTAAAAGTGGTCAATTATTTGATTAAGAGGTTAAATTAATTTGTCTTCTTTTTTATAAGGCCTTATGATGCAAATTATCCATTTAGAACCTTAGTGGATGGCATGGTTGTTTAAGTGATCATTAAAATGTTTTATTTATTTATATTATAAGTTAACTTTTATATTATATTATATGTTAAAATTATAAAACATCATAAAATAAAGGACACATGCATTATCTTTCTCCTTTGGCCGAATATGAGATGAGAAAAACACTATAGTTGAAGCTCAAGGTTTCGACAATAAGGAAAGCTTAATTAGGGTATGTACTTTGTTTAATTTTCGATAATTTTTACATTTTTAAGATCGTTGCTTAGTATACTATCAAACCCATACCCTAATTTTAGATTTTAATGAAGATTTTGTGATATGCCATTGACGGCTAGTTGTGGTTTTTGTTGTTAATTGATGAAATATGAGATATATGTTTTAGATTAACATGTTTTGTATTGAGATTTTTGGTGATTTTGAGTATTTTGGGCTATATTGCAAAAATAAATTTTTGAGGGACTAAAATGTGAAAAAAATGGAATGAATGGAATTGTATAAACTCTATGAATATTCGACCCTTAGGTTATGAAATCAAATTTTGTGTATTTTGTGTTTTGTGCAAATAGGACTAGATTGTAAAAGTGTGAAATATTAGGGGTAAAATGGTAATTTGCCCATTTAGGTGTTTTTGGATCAAATTGAAAGGAAATGTGCTTGAATGAGCTTATTTCGAAAAGAAAAATAGACTTGGATCGGGGAAAAATGAAAGTTAACGAATAGCCAGTCTTCGTCGTTCGTCGATAGTCGAGGTAAGTCTTTAAGCAATTTAATACCGTTAACATCGATTATAACCTTGATTACATGCTGAATTATGAAATTATAAATATGAATTTGGCCAAGGCCGAATGTGGTAAGTGATTTAATAATGAAGTGTAGTTATATTTAATTGAGTTTGATATGTTACAGTGATATGAATTATGTGTGATATATGTGATATTGGTAATAAGTAATGTGTATGAGATGGTTTAATTATATCGATATTCTGGCTTATTTCCTAGTAGGCCTTGTGCCGGTGAAATGTATCGGGCTTATTGTGAAACACCCCAAACCCGGCCCACAAACCCTGACCAGATCTGGCATGCTTCTTGAGTAAAACATAGCTAAATCTTGTTTTGTCATCTTGGAGAAATTGGTCGTTTTGAAGAAAAATGAATTTTGTGTTATGGTCAAGTTGGAAACCGAGTTGTTATTGAAGTTTGTATTAAAACGTTGTCCTCAAGTTTCAGAAATTTCAGGTTAAAAGAAATACCGAATTTTTGAACTTATCATTTGAAAATCGTAGGTGTTTAGGTGTCAAAACATTTGAAGTTGGTTTACGAAAAATTGTTTAACCATTTGTTTGATGTCGATCGTATCAGAATAAAATTTAAGACGCATGCATAAAACAATTAAATAGTAATGGCCTTATTACAATAAAAGCAAAACCCGAAATAAATCCCAAAATTTAATAAAAAAAACGTAATAAGCTTAATCATGTGAAAACCCGAAAATGCTCAGCTGAGCATGGCCACCACTAAGTCCCTGCCGACCCGATCCATTTACTGAGTATCACCTGCAAAATGTTAGCCCATGAAGGGTGAGTCAACAGGCTCAGTGTGTAACATCCAACACAGATTTCCAATCGATTAAGGCACATTAAATCACATATAACAAATATAAGCAATGATGCAACCCAACCCACCTAGATATCCAACCTCTACACATCACATGTACCTGCCAATCACACCGTGGGGATTACTAAATCGACCCTCTATCCGCTACACACCATCAAAGGCGATCCGCAATCAACACGATCACCCTTATAATGTGGCATAGCCACCGATAATGTGATGAGTCACGGATTCATAAAATGTGACATAAGTCACCGGATAATGTGGTAAAACCACCGGAACACTTCCCCTTTATCATTATCACCCATATGCTCATGTATCATACAAAACATACAGATATCATACAATATACCTCACCTCATGGCCATAATGAAATTTCACATATTTTCATATCAATGTTTATAAACATTATTAACGAATATTAAGGGGTAACGTACCTGAATATACAGTACCATTGAATGGTACCCTTAGCCATGTTTATTCGTCACTTTATTAACACATGCTTAACATTATTACTATTAATCTATCAGAAATTTAGTGTAGGGTTACACACTTGACTATTCATAGATCTAAGCGAAATCCCAAAACTACGCGAACCTAACGAGATCCCAAAATGTTTGCCTTCCCCCTTCCTACAATTGGCCAACATTTGTTAGTAACCAAACACCTATTCGGCTCAACTAGAAATCCCGAAGGATATGTCGCATGAAGATAACACCTTACCTTAATTCCAATTTGGTTTCCAACCAAATCCTGAAGCTATGTAATGAACCTTCCTTGCAATCGGCCAAGCACTAGTTCGGCCACCGAATCCCGAAGATCTACCGAATCAGGTTGTACTCCTCCCTAAAACCCATAGTTAGAATCGGCCATCACTAAAACAAGATAATATGGCCTTTAGCCGAATACTACAACTCTCCTTACCTTAATCGATTAAATCTCAAAATCATCACCTGTCCTTGAAAGTTGTCGCTTTCCCTATATGAACCATGTTAGATTCGATTCTAACATCAATAGACAAAAGTAAGTGGCTTTCGGCCTAGGGTCATGCTTTGCTTACCTTGAACATCCAAATCCCAAAAGATCCCCCTTCAAATTGTTGGCTCCAAGGATCCGAAATCTCCCTTCATGATTTCGGCCAAAGAGATATAGGGATTAGAGTCTTTGATTTTCAACAGTTCTAAAAGAAAAAGAACAGGAAATCAGCCTAAAAGAGATCCTTACCGAAAAAGAGTGACCAACGCAATGATCACTGGCCCTAAGAGATTGACAAGGAGAAAGATGATCGGCTTTCTGCCTTTTAGTGCTTAGGAACAATCGGTTTCAATGGGTTAAGGGTGCAATCGGTTATGACTCAAAGAAAAAGAATGGAGAAAAGATGTTTGGGACCTTAGGAGTTGCGGCAATGGAGGGAATGAATGGAAGAGAGGTTTCGGCCTTAGCAAAATAAAAGGAGAAGTGAAGATGCACAAATGGGTTCTTTCACTTTCGGTTGAGAGGCAAAAGAGAAGAAAGAAAGGGAACACTTGAATATGCCAAATGAATTTCGACACCCACTCTCCCCTTCATGACCGAAACTACCATCCCAAGACCCCTCAAATCAGCCAACTCTTCTTCTCTCATCCAAATCCCTTCTTTTCCTCCCACTTAGCCGAATCTTTGAGCTGTTGACCCAATCTACACTTCATCCATTCAGAGTCCTTGTGTCGTCCATCACCGGACCTTCTTGCTGAAAAATAAAGCTCCAAAATGCTTCCCTTGCTCCTCGAACCTGGGTCCCTTCACACTCCCTGTGGCGTCACCTCCCAAGGCCCTAAGTGGTTCCTCTTTGCCACCTTACCAGGGCTTTACTTGTGTCATAACCCTCACACACCTCTACTTAAGGCCTAGCTCCCTTAGTTCCCTTTTTAGGCTTAAAAATCAAATATTTTTCTAAGGCTTCTACCTCCATCCCAAGGTTCCCGAAGCCCCCAAAACACATTCAAAACACACACAAGCATGCTACCACATACATTTAAGTGAAAATGCATAACCCCTAAATCTCGGATATTACTGTTCTACCCCCTTAAAATAATTTTAACCTCGAAATTACCTGGCTAAATAAGTGAGGGTATTGCTGTCACATTGTTTCCTTTGGCTCCCACGAAGCTTCTTCCGATCCATGGTTACGCCATAACACTTTGACTAGAGGAACTAATTTCCTCCGAAGCACCTTCACATCCCGTTCCAGAATCTGAATCGACTCTTCCTCATAGGACAAATCTGGTCTTAGCTCCACCTCCTCAACCGGTATTACATGAGATGGATCTGATCGGTAACGACGTAGCATTGAAACATGGAACACATCGTGTATCTGCTTCAATTCCAAAGGCAACTCAACTGATATGCCACTGGTCCAACCCGCTTCAAAACCCGATAAGGTCCTATAAACCTGGGACTTAACTTTCCCTTGCGACCAAATTTCATCACCTTCTTTCATGGAAAAACTTTTAAGAACACTTGATCTCCTTCTGCAAACTCTATCTCCTTTCGCTTTAGATCTGCATATGACTTCTACTTGTCAGATGCCTCCTTCAACCATGCCCGAATTACCATAATCTTTTCTTCCGCTTCTGCCAGCATCTCCGAACCTAAAACATGACATTCCCCTAATTCTGTCCAACACGTAGGAGTGCAACACCTCCTTCCATACAACACTTTGTACGGTGCCATCCGAATACTTGCTTGATAGCTATTATTGTGCGCAAATTCTGCTAAAGGCAAGAACTCCTCCCAACTTCCTCTGAAATCTATCACGCAACCCCTCAACATATCCTCTAGCACTTGAATTACCCGCTCAGATTGGCCATCTGACTGTGAATGGAATGCCGTACTGAAGTCCAACCCGGTGCCCAATGCTTGATGTAGTGCTTTCTAAAATCGAGACGTAAACCTTAGACTCTATCCGAGATAATTGACACTGGCACTCCGTGCAGCCTCACGATTTCTGCTACATACAATTTTGCTAATCTCTGTAGGTAATAGTCCATCCGAACTGGTATGAAATGTGTAGACTTCGTCAACCGATCTACTATCACCCATACCGAGTCCTTCTTAGTAGGTGTAAGGGGAAGCCCACTAACGAAGTCCATGGTAATTCTCTCCCACTTCCATTGTGGAATTTTTATTGGCTGAAGCAATCCTGACAGTACTTGGTGTTCAACCTTGACTTGCTGACACGTTAAGCACTTCCCTACAAATTCTGTAACTTCCCGCTTAAGACCAGGCCACCAAACTGATCCCGTAGATCCCTATATAAATTACTTCCTCCAGGATGCATAGCATAAGGGCTACTATGCGATTCCTGAAGAATTTTTTGCCTTAATTTCTCATCCTTCGGCATATAGACCTTGCCCCAAAAACACAACACTCCATCACTGTTTACATCATAGTCTTTCAACTCCCCATTTTGTACTTGTAGCAGCTTAGCACTGAGTTCACCATCTACCAATTGTTTCTCCTTTACCTGACTTAGCCATGTTGGCTTCACTTGCAACTCTGCTAGCAAACTTCCATCCTCATAAAGGCTAAGATGTGCAAACATCGCCCTCAGATCCGACACCACTTTTTAACTTAGGGCATCTGCCACCACATTTGCCTTGCCTGGGTGATACTCTATTGAACAGTCATGGTCTTTCAACAACTCCACCCACCTTCGCTGTCTCAAATTCAGCTCCTTCTGAGTCAGTAGATACTTCAGACTCTTGTGATCTGTGTAAATCACCGACTTTTCTCCATATAAATAGTGCCTCCACACTTTTAGAGAGAACACTACTACAGCCAAATCCAGATCATGCGTCGGATAGTTAACCTCATGTGGCCTCAACTGTCGAGACGCATAAACGACCACTTTCCCGTCTTGCATAAGGACACATCCCAATCCTGTATGGGAAGCATCACAATACACCACGAAGTCTTTCCCTGCTTCTGGCTAAATCAAAACTAGAGCCTCTGTTAATACTCTTTTAAGCTTCTCAAAACTCTCCTGCTGCTTGTCCACCCATACGAAAGGTACCTCCTTTCTTAACAACTTCGTCAGAGGTGCTGCTATTGATGAGAACCCTTCAACAAATCTCCTGTAGTAGCCTGCTAACCCCAAGAAACTACGAACATCAGCCACAAACTTAGGTGGTTTCCAATCTAATACTGCCTCAATCTTCCGAGGGTCTACCCTTATTCCCTCCACAGACACCACATGCCCTAAGAACGTAACTTCCTTTAGCTAAAATTTGCACTTGCTGAACTTGGAATATAGCTTCTTTTCCCTTAACACTTGCAACACCACCCGGAGATTCTCATCATGTTCTTCCTCAAACTTGGAATACACTAGGATGTCGTCTATAAACACAACGACGAACTGATCCAGGTAGGGTTGGAAAACCCGGTTCATCATATCCATGAACGCAGCTGGGGCGTTTGTCAATCCGAACGGCATTACTAAGAACTCATAATGCCCATATCTTGTCTAAAAAGCTGTCTTATGGATATCTACTTCCTTCACCCTAAGCTGATGATATCCCGACCGTAAATCTATCTTTGAAAATACCACGGCCCCCTTAAGCTGATCAAACAAGTCGTCTATCCTTGGCAATGGGTACTTGTTCTTGATGGTCAGCTTATTCAACTATTGATAATCTATGCACATACGTATAGTCCCATCCTTCTTCTTCACGAATAGGACTAGTGCTCCCCATGGAGACATACTAGGTTGAATAAACCCACGATCGAGTAACTCTTGGATCTGGGCTTTAAGCTCTACTAACTCTTTTGGTGCCATTCGGTATGGAGCAATTGACACAAGAGCTGTACCCAACAATAAATCAATTCTGAACTCTACCTCCCTGTCCTAGGGTAACCCCGGTAGCTCATTCAAAAAGACATCCACGAATTTCCTTACTGTTCTCACTCCACTAACTCCTTCTTTTGCATCCAAAGCACTCACGAAGGCCAAAAATGCCTTGCACCTTTTCCGAACCATCTTATCAGCCTTTAATGCAGAGACTACATTAGCCAAATAATTTCTTCTTTCTTCCATCATAATTATTTCCTCATCCTCTGGAGTCCTTAACTCCATTCGCTTAGCTGCGCAATCCAATTTAGCCCGATGTTCCACTAGCCAATCCATACCTAGAATGAGATCAAATTCCCAAAAGGTAGTTCCATCAAGTCGATGTGAAATACCACCCTCAATCTCTAGAGGCACACTGAATATCCTATTCACCACTACCATTTGACCTAACGGGCTCACTACAATCATCTCCCTAACAGATAGTTCAGATGCTACACCTAATGTTTCAGCTACTCTATATGCAACATATGAGTGGGTCGAGCCAACATCAATTAAAGTAGAGTAAGGCTTATCAGCTATAAGAAACATACCGGTTATGACATCCGGTGCATCACCATCCTCCCTCCGATGAACTGCATACACCAGACCCGACTTTCTCACCTCTGTGTTACCAACACCTCTACCCGGTGTCCCCCAACCTCTCCAGAACCATTACCTCTACCAACTGGACCACGACCTCGTGGTGGCTGCTGTTTTCCTCTTCCAGCCTGATTAAGACCCTGACTTATTGGTCGGCTCCTGTCTGTTTTCATAGGATAGTCCCTAATCATGTGATCCTTGGATCCACACTTAAAACATCCCCCAATCTTCTTCCAACACTCTCCCAGGTGCTTCTTTCCACACTGAGCACAAGTACGGTACTGTCCTCTCGTAACAACCTGCTGATCTCGTGGCCCATCAACTCTAGGTCTCTTTTGAACATTCTCGGATGACCCTGATGATCCAAAACCTCTCTTTTGTCTATTCCTATCCGAATTCTGTCTCACAGATTCCTTAACCCCTTAGGCTACCTTAGCCTTCTCTACCAACACGGTAAACTCCCGCTCCTACTGTGGAGCAATCAGCAATCTCAGGTCATCCCTCAATCCGTCCTCGAACCTGACACATCATTCATCCTCCGTGGCCATGATACCTCGAGCATACCGCTCAACCGTAAGAATTTCGCCTCAGACTCGCCACGGACTTATTCCCTTAACCAAACCTTAAAACGCCTTCCTCTCAGTGCATCAATATAGCTAGTCCCAATATTCTTCTTCCGATATGTCGCCTTAAAATACTCCCAAGTGAGATCATCTATCGCAAAGACTATCCCGAATCGTGAGCCACCACTGGTATGACTCATCGCGGAGAAGCGACACCACCCCTTTCAATTTCTCCTCAGCAGTCAGGTCCAAATCGTCCATAATTCGCTCCATCGCCTCCAACCAATACTCAACCGTATTGGGCGCCACACCAGATACACCTCAGAATACCTCTACTCCATTGGCTCAAAGTTACTTTGGTACAGATTTTTGAGCTCCCATACCTCCACCTGCTCTAGCCACCCTCTCAAAAACTCATAGCATCGCCTGCGATACTACATCATCCCCCATCTGATCCTGATATTCAACACTAGCAGCTGCTGGTGGTGGCATCTCATTCTCGGACCCTTGACCAGACCTAACGGGTTCCGATACGATCATTCTACCTCTACCACGCCCTCGTACATTACGTCCACGTCCCCTAGAACTCATGCCTACGATCACGATTTAATCTTCTTTAAAAAGTTTTATGCATCAATTTTGTTCCATCGATTACCACGAACAAGTTTTATGTAAAGAAGTTTAATGGTAGTTCTTTCGATCATTTCAGGGTTTTTGTTTCAAATCTTCTACCCTAATTCGAGAATCACATTCATTTAATAGTATCTACTATACACACTCACCATTCGAACATTTTAAATCTGCTCCAACCTGTGGGTATTTTCGTAATTTGTCCTATAGGGGTATTTTGGTAATTTTCCAAATCAGGTATCTTGATATTTTACAAAATAGGGTTTTTGGTATTTTTACAAAATAGGAATATTTTGATAAAAGTTGAGGTAGTATGGTAATTTTATAAACCGAGGGTATTTTAGTGATTTTACAAACTGTGGGTATTTGGTAATTTTGTAAATGGGGATATTTCAAAATTTTATTTTCAAAATCTAAAATAGTTTTACAAGTCAAAGGGTAATTCGGTGATTTTAAAACTAAGGTTTTTATAAAACAAGGTAGCTAGTCCCTTTCGGTTTTAATTATTGAATTTAGCTTTGTGAATAAGTCCTCTTGGTTAGGGTGAATCTGTCACTACGCACTGGTAGGATTCGAGCGAAGAGGAGGTGAGTCACTAGGACTTCTTAAATACCAAGCTCCCTCTGAATCCAATTCTAGACATGTACACAACGGTTGCCACACCATTAACTCGGTGACTCACTCATAGGTTTGTTTGATTAGGCTTTAAATTTTATGTAATTCTGTGTTGGAGTAAGCTAATCCTAGGGTTCAATAGCTCCTAATCTACTAATCTATGGTCCCATAATACCCACATACAAATCACATAGTGGTTAGGGGTACTTACCTGGTGGACTTCGGGCCGGAGACTCAGGTGCCATGCCAGAAAACCTGCTCATCCTTTAGTAAAACTCAATTTTAAAAAAATTTTGGGCCCAAAAGCCCTCAAGGTCGAGTTTTGAATCGGGCTCTGATACCAAATTAAAACACCCCAAACCTAGCCCACAAACCCTGACCAGATCTGGCATGCTTCTTGAGTAAAACATAGCTAAATCTTGTTTTGTCATCTTGGAGAAATAGGTGGTTTTGAAGAAAAATGAATTTTGTGTTATGATCAAGTTGGAAACCGAGTTGTTATTGAAGTTTGTATTAAAACGTTGTCCTCAAGTTTCAAAAATTTCAGGTTAAAAGAAATACCGAATTTTTGAACTTATCATTTGAAAATCGTAGGTGTTTAAGTGTCAAAACATTTGAAATTGGTTTACGAAAAATTGTTTAACCATTTGTTTGATGTCGATCGTATCAGAATAAAATTTAAGACGCATGCATAAAATAATTAAATAGTAATGGCCTTATTACAACGAAAGCAAAACCCAAAATAAATCCCGAAAACTTAATAAAAAAACATAATAAGCTTAATCATGTGAAAACCTAAAAATGCTGAGCTGAGCATGGCCACCACTAAGTCCCTGCCGACCCGGTCCATTTACTGAGTATCACCTACAAAATATTAGCCCACGAAGGGTGAGTCAACAGACTCAGTGTGTAACATCCAACACAGATTTCCAATCGATTAAGGCATATTAAATCAAATATAACAAATATAAGCAATAATGCAACCCAACCCACCTAGATATCCAACCTCTACACATCACATGTACCTGCCAATCACACCATGGGGATTACTAAATCGACCCTCCATCTGCTACACACCATCGAAGGCAGTCACTGCAGTCAACTGTACATCGCCCTTATAATGTGGCATAGCCACCAGATAATGTGACAGAGTCACCGGATTCATAATATGTGACATAAGTCACCGGATAATGTGGTAAAACCACCGAAACACTTCCCCTTTATCATTATCACCCATATGCTCATGTATCATACAAAACATATAGATATCATACAATATACCTCACCTCATGGCCATAACAAAATTTCACATATTTTCATATCAATGTTTATAAACATTATTAACGAATATTAAGGGGTAACGTACCTGAATACACAGTACCATTGAATGGTACACTTAGCCATGTTTATTCGTCACTTTATTAACACATGCTTAACATTATTACTATTAATCCATCAGCAATTTAGTGTAGGGTTACACACCTGACTATTCGTAGATCTAAGCGAAATCCCAAAACTACGCGAACCTAATGAAATCCCGAAACGTTTGCCTTCCCCCTTCCTACAATCGGCCAACATTTGTTAGTAACCAAAAGCCTATTCGGCTCAACCAGAAATCCTGAAAGATATGTCGCATGAAGATAACACCTTACCTTAATGCCTATTTGGTTTCCAACCAAATCCTGAAGCTATGTAATGAACCTTCCTTGCAATCGGCCAAGCACTAGTTCGGCCACTGAATCCTGAAGATCTACCGAATCAGGTTGTACTCCTCCCTAAAAACCATAGTTAGAATTGGCCATCACTAAAACAAGATAATATGGCCTTTGGCCAAATACTACAACTCTCCTTAACTTAATCGATTAAATCCCAAAAATTGTCACCTGTCCTTGAAAGTTATCGCTTTCCCTATATGAACCATGTTAGATTCGATTCTAACATCAATAGACAAAAGTAAGTGGCTTTCGGCCTAGGGTCATACTTTGCTTACCTTGAACATCTAAATCCCGAAAGATCCTCTTCAAATCATTGGCTCCAAGGATCCCAAAATCTCCCTTCATGGTTTCGGCCAAAGAGATATAGGGAATAGAGTCTTTGATTTTCGACAGTTCTAAAAGAAAAAGAACAGGAAATCAGCCTAAAAGAGATCTTTACCGAAAAAGAGTGACCAACGCAATGATCACTGGCCCTAAGAGATTGACAAGGAGAAAGATGATCGGCTTTTGGCCTTTTAGTGCTTAGGAACAATCGGTTTCAATGGGTTAAGGGTGCAATCGGTTATGACTCAAAGAAAAAGAATGGAGAAAAGATGTTTGGGACCTTAGGAGTTGCGGCAATGGAGGGAATGAATGGAAGAGAGGTTTCGGCCTTAGCAAAATAAAAGGAGAAGTGAAGATGCACAAATGGGTTATTTCACTTTTGGTTGAGAGACAAAAGAGAAGAAAGAAAGGGAACACTTGAATATGCCAAATGAATTTCGACACCCACTCTCCCCTTCATGACTGAAACTACCATCCCAAGACCCCTCAAATCGACCAACTCTTCTTCTCTCATCCAAATCCATTCTTTTCCTCCCACTTAGCCGAATCTTTGAGCTATTGACCCAATCTACACTTCATCCATTCAGAGTCATTGTGCCGCCTATCAACGCACCTCCTTGCTGAAAAATAAAAGCTCCAAAATGCTTCCCTTGATGCTCGAACCTGGGTCCCTTCACACTCCCTGTGGCGTCACCTCCCAAGGCCCTAAGTGGCACCTCTTTGCCACCTTACTGGGCTTTACTTGTGCCATAACCTCACACACCTCACTTAAGGCCTAGCTCTTAGTTCCTTTTAAGCTTAAAAATTAAATATTTTTCTAAGGCTTCTACCTCCATCCTAAGGTTCCCGAAGCCCCCAAAACATATTCAAAACACACACAAGCATGCTACCACATACATTTAAGTGAAAATGCATAACCCCTAAATCCTGGATATTACATATTGCCTAGCAGGCCTTGTGTCGGTGAAATGTATCGGGCTTATTGCCTAGCAGGCAAAATGCCGATGGTTAAATTTTAGACCTCAGGTCTAGTAGGCTTAGTGCCGGTGTGTGTTTCAGGCCTTGTTGCCTAGCAGGCTTAATGCCGGTGATTTCTTTTATAAATAAGATGGGTTCAAGGATTATTATTATCAATGTAGAATTTAATTATAGCATATAAGCTAAATGTTTAGGTACGTATAAGCGTCATATTTGCAAGGAATAAGGTAAGTTGATATATTACTATTTGATGTTAGTAATATGTGATATAGTTGAGGTATATTTGTAAGATTTTAATGTGTGCATTCGGCTTTACAAATGATGAGTATAATATATTGGAATTTGATTTTGGTTGTGTCTTTGAAATTCGGCCATATGTGTAAATGCAAAATGTGAGAATAAATGGACATATGTTTATGTGATTATGAGGTTCAATTCATATGTACATGGCCTTTACTTGTTTAAATATTTTTGTGAAACTATTGAGTTACATGTATGTGTATTATGAATAGATTATAATGAGATGATGTTTTATACTTTGAATTTGATGTTGAGTTGGTAAATTGTATGCTAATAAGGAAGTGATAAATGTTATGTTAAGTGAGGTAAAGGTATTCAGTTAGAAGGACTTTCGAGTTAAGCTATTTTATTTGATGTCATTTCTTGATTGTTTTAAAATGCTTAAATGTTCAATTGGTATATTATATCTGCTTAAGACTTATGAAGCTAAATTAGCTTACTCTGTGTGTTCATCGTTTTGTTTTATAGATTTTGATCAAGCTACGAGCTCAGGGGATCGTCAACGAAGTCATCCACACTATCAATCTATTTTGGTACCTTTTTGAGTTTGGTTTTGGATTAAAGGCATGTATAGGCTAAACTATGTTATGAGCCATGAATTTTGTTCTTGTATATATATTAAAAGCCATGAGAATATGGCTTATCTCCTTCATTAGTTTGGTATTGGGACATATGGTTTTAATGGTCAAATGGTGTATATGTTTATGTCATTATTGTGAATGGGTTGTGGGGGTTTTTAGTTAGCATATATTCGGCCATGGTACATATTTATATAATAGGTATAGTTTGGTTTTGTGGTTGATGGCATTTTCGGCTAAGATAATGTTTGATAATGTATATTCGGTTTAAATATATGTTCAAGTCATGTATAATGTTTCATAGTTTTTTTTTTGTGCAGCGTTTGATGTATATACATATATATTTTATAATGGTAATTTACTAGTATATTTTGCTACAGGGACTCGGTGTATAATGGTAAGTAATAAAGTGGTACATGAACATATTTGTGCATGAGTTGATTTTGAAAAGGGTATATGCTAACTAGGTAGTTGCAAATATTACATATATATATGGAATGCTTTGAAATTTTGTTTGATTGGATATGTAAGTGACTATTAGGTTTTATTTTGTATTTGGTTATAGGTGAGTAAATGGTATTTTCATATGTGATATTGCTACAAAGTGAGCATGCATGTTTATAATTAAAGAAACAAATGTTTTATATGTTTAATAATGGTGTATGATTGAATGTATGGTTGATAATAGAAATGAAATAAATGTTTAAACATTATATGCCTATTTAGTCATTGTTTTTAAATGACCATATGATTCTTATAATGCAAGTTGTTGTATTAAGACCCGATAGAATTCATTTATATAGATTCATTTGTGATAGCATGAAATGATATGAAATTATCAAGTGTTTGTTTGGATGGAGTGCCATGACTTGATAATTATTACAGTAATGCCTCATAAGCTTAATCTGGTGACGGATACGGGTTAGGGGTGTTACATTTGATTGGAATCAGAGTTTACGGTTTAGTCGATTCTAGGACTACCATAATGCGTGTGAGTCTAGCTATACATGCCTTAATTTTATAATACGATAGTGTGGTGACTTTTGACATTTAAATTGTGTTTTATATAGTAAATGGATCCTGACAGAGCCATAGCTGATGATGTAGAGAGCGTAGCACCTGATCTCGCACGTGGGTCAGCGCCGGTAGACTCTCGACCTATCACGGGTAGCCATGAGGGGGAGGCTAAGCAAGCCTTCTACCAGATGATGTATAAATGGTTTACCCAATTTATTTGAACTAATCCGGCTGTACAACAACCTCCACCCCGAATAATCCAGCTCTGATACCTTCAGCACCTCCGATGATAGATCCGATGAGATCTAACAGGCCTCCAGTTGATAAAATCAGGAAACACGGGGCCGAGGAATTTAAAGCTAATGATGATGAAGATGCAGATTGAGCTGAGATGTGGCTTGATAATACTATCTGTGTGCTCGATGAGCAGTCATGTACTCCAGACGAATGCTTGAAGTGTGCTATATCCTTACTACGGGACATCGCATATCACTGGTGGAATACACTAGTATCAGTGGTTCTGAAAGAAAAAGTGACTTGGGATTTTTTTCAGACCGAGTTTCGTAAGAAATATATCAATCAGATATTCATTGATCAGAAATGAAAAGAATTTTTGGAATTGAAACATGGTCGAATGACCGTGACGGAGCATGAACAGAAATTTGTTAGACTGAGCCGATATGCCCGTGAATGTGTGTCAAATGAAGCCATTATGTGTAAAAGGTTCGAAGATGGTCTGAATGAAGATATTAAGTTACTAGTCGGCATACTCGAGATTAAGGAGTTCGTGGTACTTGTTGAACGAACTTGCAAAGCCGAAGAGCTTGGTAAAGAGAAAAGAAAGGCTAAAATGGAAGCTAGAGACATTCGTAAAAGATCATCGAGTAAGACTTTCCATTCTGTATCCAAGAAGTTCAAAGATGAATTCAACCGACATAAAGCTACTTCAAACATATCTAGACGAGATCGACCTCCTGTGGGTTTTAGAGCTACTTCGATGGCCAGTGTGGGTAATGTTCAGCAGAATCGGGTTGAGTGCAAGCATTGTGGAAAATGGCATTCTGGGAGTTGTAAATTATAAGATCCGTCTTACTTTAAATGTGGATTGTCAGATCATTTTATTCGGCCATGGTACATATTTGTATAATAGGTATAGTTTGGCATTGTGGTTGATGGCATTTTGGGCTAAGATAATGTTTGATAATGTATATTTGGTTTAAATATATGTTCAAGTCATGTATAATGTTTCATAGTTTTTTTTTTATGTGCAGCCATTTGTTGTATATACATAAATATATTTATAATGGTAATTTACTAGTATATTTTGCTATAGGGACTCGGTGTATAATGGTAAGTAATAAAGTGGTACATGAACATATTTGTGCATGAGTTGATTTCGAAAAGGGTATATGCTAACTAGGTAGTTGCAAATATTACATATATATATGGAATGCTTTGAAATTTTGTTTGATTGGATATGTAAGTGACTATTAGGTTTTATTTTGTATTTGGTTATAGGTGAGTAAATGGTATTTTTCATATGTGATATTGCTATAGTGAGCATTCATGTTTATAATTAAAGAAACAAATGTTTTATATGTTTAATAATGGTGTATGTTTGAATGTATGGTTGGTAATAGAAATGAAATAAATGTTTAAACATTATATGCCTATCCAGTCATTATTTTTAAATGACCATATGATTCTTATAATGCAAGTTGTTGTATTAAGACCTGATAGAATTCATTTATATAGATTCATTTGTGATAGCATGAAATGATATGAAATTATCAAGTGTTTGTTTGGATGGATTGCTATGACTTGATAATTATTACAGTAATGCCTCATAAGCTTAATCTCGTGATGGATATGGGTTAGGGGTGTTACATTTGATTGGTATCAGAGCTTACGGTTTAGTCGATTCTAGGACTATCGTAATGCGTGTGAGTCTAACTATACATGCCTTAATTTTATAATACGATAGTGTGGTGACTTTTGACATTTAAATTGTGTTTTAATAGTAAATAGATCCTGATAGAGCCATAGCTGATGATGTAGAGAGCGTAGCGCTTGATCTCGCATGTGGGTCAGCGCCGGTAGACTCTCGACCTATCACGGGTAGCCATGAGGGGGAGGCTAAGCAAGCCTTCTACCAGATGAAGTATAAATGGTTTACCCAATTTATTCAAACTAATCCGACTGTACAACAACCTCCACCCCTGAATAATCCAACTCTGATACCTTCAGCACCTCCGATGATAGATCCGATGAGATCTAACAGGCCTCTAGTTGATAAAATCAAGAAACACGGGGTCGAAGAATTTAAAGCTAATGATGATGAAGATGCAGAACGAGCTGAGATGTGGCTTGATAATACTATCCGTGTGCTCGATGAGCAGTCATGTACTCCAGACGAATGCTTGAAGTGTGCTATATCCTTACTACGGGGCATCGCATTTCACTGGTGGAATACACTAGTATCAGTGGTTCTGAAAGAAAAAGTGACTTGGGATTTTTTTCAGACCGAGTTTCATAAGAAATATATCAGTCAGATATTCATTGATTAGAAATGAAAAGAATTTTTGGAATTGAAACAGGGTCGAATGACCGTGACGGAGCATGAACAGAAATTTGTTAGACTGAATCAATATGCCCGTGAATGTGTGTCAACTGAAGCCATTATGTGTAAAAGGTTCGAAGATGGTTTGAATGAATATATTAAGTTGCTAGTCGGGATACTCGAGATTAAGGAGTTCGTGGTACTTGTTGAACGAGCTTGCAAAGCCGAAGAGCTTGGGAAAGAGAAAAGAAAGGCTAAAATGGAAGCTAGAGACATTCGTAAAAGATCATCGAGTAAGACTTTCCATTCTGTATCCAAGAAGTTCAAAGATGAATTCGGCCGACATAAAGCTACTTCAAACATATCTAGACGAGATCGACCTCCTGTAGGTTCTAGAGCTACTTCGATGGCCAGTGTGGGTAATGTTCAGTAGAATCGGGTTGAGTGCAAGCATTGTGGCAAATGGCATTCTGGGAGTTGTAAATTATAAGATCGGTCTTACTTTAAATGTGGATCGTCAGATCATTTTATTCGGCCATGGTACATATTTGTATAATAGGTTGTAACATCCTGAAAATGGGCCTATGCATTTTTGATTTAATTATACGAAATGGCATGTCTTATGTATTATGAGTGTATGGTGAACATTTTGGAAACTTGGAAATGTTAAGTTTAAAAGAGGAAAGTGAACATTTTGGAAACTTAGAAATGTAAGGAAAAGTTTTAGAAATGTTAAGTTTAAAAGAGGAAACTAAGGCAAGGTGGTCTTAAGAAAATTAGTAGAGGGAATTTAACACAAGAACGGGCTTGGAGAAGTGGCTAGGAGGCACCACTTAAAGCCCAGTAAGTGACGCCACAATCAAGGGGGAAGGAGCCTAGGTTCGAGTCACGTGGGAAGCAAATAAAAGAGTTTTATTTTGCTGCAAGGAGCAAGGGAGTTGGATGGCACCAAGGCACTTGGGGAAGAGTTTAATTCTCTTTAAAATTCAGCTAAATAGGTGATGGATTATTATTATTATTTTTATGAAGAGATAAGAGATAAATATTGGATTAAGTTTTATTAAATTGAATGGGTGATAATTAAAGTGATAAAGTTATCAAAATAGGAGTGATGGCCAAGTAAAGGATTTTAAGTTAGTAATTTGGCTACTAGAGGAAAAGAGAGCCATTCATCATATCTTCTTTCAACTCTTCTCTCTGAATTTCCTAGAGCATCTCTTCTTCTTCTTTTTTAGCCAAAGCCAAAAACTAAAGTAAGCCTAAGTAATTCTTCATAGCTTTTGTGATCTCTATTAAAACCGAATCCATAAACTCCTCAAGATACCATCATTAACCGATTTCTTTATACCAATCAAAAGCCGAAATCAAGATCCTTCTAGCCTACATAGCGAATATTGCTAAAGGTTCAAGCAAGGATTGCCGATCTCTAAAGTAAGGGTAAGATCTCATTCAATTTCATCCTTGTTGCCGACAAAGTGTCGAAACTTTGAAGAGATCTTTCGGGATTTACTAAGTTCGACTATAAAGAAGGAGAAATTCTTTTCTCGATTCCCTAGTTATTCGGTGAGTTTCGGGATTTAAAATCCACAAGGTAAGTATCTATAGCATTCGGCCAAGGCTATGTTGAGTAAATAGATGTGTTTCATTAATATTTAAAAGCCGAAACTAATCTATTCAAGTAATCTAGTGATTATCGATTTCAAGAAAGAAGGATACAAAGTTTTCGGCATTTGATTAGACATCAATCAGCAACAAGGTAAGGATTTAAGTGTACTAATCCTACTGGGATTTGGTTTTATGGCTGAATGGCTCTTTACTAAGTATTAAGTGATTGATCAAATGTAGAGAATTAAGATCTAAGGCATTAGATCAAGCTTTTGGATTTGGAGTGAACTTGCTAAAGTTTAATCGGTGTGTATTTACACTATTTCTTAATAAGATTAAGGCCTTTATTTAATATGTATGTATGTTATACGAATGTGGAAAATATGGCTAAGTACCATGTTATGGTACAAAGTACTCAGGTACGTTTCCTACTCCTAGGATTATGTTAAAAATCTGTTACGACACACATATGACATTATAAGAATGCGAAATAAGAATTTGGCATGTTAATGCATGATATATATAATATGGGGCATATGGGTTATATGAAAAGGGGATGTGAATGTGGTGACCTAAGACCACGATATCTGAATGTGGTGACCTAAGACCACGATAACTGAATGTGGTGACCTAAGACCATGATATCTGAATGTGGTGACCTAAGACCACGATATCCGAATGTGGTGACCTAAGACCACGATATCCGAATGTGGTGACCTAAGACCACGATATCCGAATGTGGTGACCTAAGACCACGATATCGAATGTGGTGACCTAAGACCATGATATCCGAATGTGGTGACCTAAGACCACGAATTTTATAAAGGCGATGAGCACGTCGACCGCATGATCGCCTTCGATGGTGTGTAGCGGATGGAGGGTTGTCATAGTAGTCCCCACGATGTGCGAGTTGATGCACGGGGACGTGTAGCGATGGCTATCTAGGTTTGGGTTGGGTTGCATCATTATTATTATTTATTTGTTTATGAACATGTATGATAATGTATGCCCGAATTATTAAATTTTAGTGTTGGTTACACATTGAGTCTGTTGACTCACCCTTTGTGGGATTACTTTGTGTGACTAACAAGAATGGACCGGTCGATGAGATGCTTAGGGATGGCCATGCTCGAGAAGAAGTTATCTATTTAGACTATTTCATTTTAAGTACTTTGAATTTAAATTTTGGGAATTATTTGATGTAATAAGGCCATAGTAGAACTACTTTTCTTGCTTTTATTTATTAAGCTTACAAACTTTTATTTATTAAAAGATTAAGTAAATTTATTTTAAAACAAAGCCTAAACATTTTGTCACCTAAAGTAAAGGATTTTAATAATGAAATAAACTTGTTTTCAACTCAAGCCCAACCCAAAATAATTTATCTTTCAAAACACACAATTTTTCATAAGTAACAAAAGAATTTGAAACGGTTTACACCGGCGAACATACCAGATCCGGTCAAGGCTCATGGGCCGGGTTTGGGTGTTTCAGTTTGGTATCAGAGCCCAGTTTTAAACTCTCGGCCTTGGGTTTAAGGCCCAAAACATTTTCAAAGTTAAGCCCAAAAAGAATTTTAAGCAGGATTTTCTGGCATGGCCCACTAAGTCTCCGACCCGAAGTCCACTAGGTAAGTACCCCGATCTTCTGTGTGATTTATATTATGACTTGTAGAAGGGTAGAAATGGAAATGGAACGTAGAATAGAGATTTAGTACTTGAACCCTAGGGTTAGTTACCCCAACAAAAACATAAGGCTTAAATGCCTAACTAAACAAACCCATGATTAAGTCGCCGAGCTAGGGTGTGGCAACCATGGTACGCATGTCTAGGATTGGTTTCAGTGGGAGCTTGGTATTTAAGCAGTCCTAGTGACTCACCTCCTCTCCACTCGAATCCTACTTGGTGCGTAGCCTCGGTTCACCCTAACCAAGAGGACTTATACACGGGCTAAACCCCTAACTAAAACCCGAAAGGGACTAGCCGTATTTTTATGGAAACCCTAGCTTTAAAATCTCTATATTACCCTTTTAAGAGTAGCACAAGATTTTTTGCGAAAATTCTTCCAAAATATTTCCTATTTACAAATTTACTAAAATACCCCTAGCAGTAAAATTACAAAAAAGCCCTTGGTTTATGAAATTTTAAATACCCACAATTCTTATCAAAATTTCATTATTTTATAAAATGTTCAAAAACCCTAATTTTCAAAATATCAAAATAACTTGATTTTGGAAAATTACGAAATTGCCCCTAACCTGCAAAATTACCAAAATGACCTTAATCTTCAAAAAAAATTTCTGCAACAACACTGATTTGGAAAACAAATTATCAGAAACAACCTTCAAGTTTTATAAAATTTTAAAGTACCCTCAATTTATTAAGATTTAGAAATTTACCTAGGTTAATTATCGAAATACCCTCGAATTTCAAAATTTTTTGAAATACCCCTGGGATTTGAAAAATTACCAAAATACCCTTATTGACAAAATCACCAAGGAACCTTATCTTGACAAATTATGAAAATACCCCAATAGGGAAAATTATGAAAATACCCCTAGGTGGTGGAAAAACAACAACAATGAAAACTACAACATTTCTCGAATGAGCGAGAGTTCATAATTGATTGATGGATGTATGAATGTAAAGGCTGTGTGCATGTATGAATACTGAAAGAACCACTCCTAAAATTCTTTTCATAAAACTTCTTCGCGGTTAATCAGTGGAATAAAGGCTAATTCATAAAATTTCTTAATCAGATTAAATCGCATCGTTAGATATGAGTTCTAGAGGACGAGTTCGTCATGGATGCGGTAGAGGAAGAATGACTGTGTCAGAACCCGTTAGATCGGGTCAAGGGTCTGACAATGAGTTACCACCGCCACCACCACCCCTAGCTGTTGGTGTCGAGCAGTAACTCAAACGGGGGATGATGCTGTATCGTAGGCTATGCTGCGAGTTCTTGTAATGGTGGTTGGTGCTGGAGGGAATGTGGAAGCTCAAAAATCTGTACCCGAGGGACTCTGAGCCAATGGAGCTGGAGTATTCCGTGGAGTATTTGGTGTGGCACCCAGTACAGCTGAATACTGGTTGGAAGCAACCAAGCGCATTATGGATGAGCTCGATTTGACCCCTGAGGAGAAGTTGAAAGGAACGGTGGTACTGCTACGCGATAAAGCGTATCAGTGGTGGCTCACGATGCGAGATGGTGCTATAGCTGAGGAACTCACATGGGAGTATGCTAAGGCAGCTTACCAGAAGAAGTATGTGGGCACTCATTATATTGATGCCCAGAGAAAGGCTTTTCTAGAGCTGGTTCAAGGGAACAAGTCCATAGTAGAGTATGAAGCTGAATTCCTGAGGTTGAGCCGATATGCTCGAGGAGTAATGGCTACGGAGCATGAGCGGTGTGTCCGATTTGAGGACGGATTAAGGGATGACCTGAGGTTATTGATAGCTCCACATCAGGAGCGAGAGTTTTCCACGTTGGTAGAAAAGGCTAAGGTAGCTGAGGGAATCAAGGACTCGGTCAAGAAGAACTTTGATAGGAATAGACCCAAGAGGGATTATGGGTCGTCAGTATCAACGGAAATGTACAAAAAAGGCCCAGAACTGATGGGCCGCGGGGTCAGCAAGTTGGTACAGAGAGGGCAGTATCGTCTTTGTGACCAGTGTGTAAAGAAGCACTTAGGAGAGTGCTAGAAAAAGACGGGAGGATGTTTTAAGTGTGGGTCAATGGACCATATGATTAAGGACTGTCCAATGAGACCAGATGAGAATCAACCAGCATCTCAGAATGTTAATCAGGCTGGTAGAGGTGGACAGCAGCCTCAACGGGGTCGTGGTCTGAACCATGGAGGAAATGGTTTCGACCGTGGTTGTGGAGCACCAAGCGGAGGTGCTGAAGGTTCAGATGCAAGGCAGCCAAGGTTGGTTTATGCAGTCAGCCGTCGCGAGGAGAGTGATGTGCCAGATGTGACAATGGGTAAGTTTCTTATTTTCGGAATGCCTTTATTGCCTTGTTTATTATAGAGATAGTTCGTTCTTGTATTGCTAGTGAATGGTATGAAACCTTGGATGTGAACTTTGGTATTGTGCATAAGAAATGTTTTAGTTTTATTAAGATCGAGTCTTGTGACAATAGCATAGTGTGGTGAGTTAGATTGTACGATTGTTCGTTAGTAAGTAATTTCGAGGACGAAATTATTTTTAAGGGGGGTAGAACTGTAACACCCTGAAAATGAGCCTATGCATTTTTGATTTAATTATACGAAATGGCATGTCTTATGTATTATGAATGTATGGTGAACATTTTGGAAACTTGGAAATGTTAAGTTTAAAAGAGGAAAGTGAACATTTTTGGAAACTTGGAAATGTAAGGAAAAGTTTTAGAAATGTTAAGTTTAAAAGAGGAAACTAAGGTAAGGTGGTCTTAAGAAAATTAGTAGAGGAATTTAACACGAGAACGGGCTTGGAGAAGTGGCTAGGAGGCACCACTTAAAGCCCGAGAAGTGACGCCACAATCAAGGGGAAGGAGCCTAGGTTCGAGTCACGTGGGAAGCAAATAAAAGAGTTTTATTTTGTTGCAAGGAGCAAGGAGTTGGACGGCACCAAGGCACTTGGGGAAGAGTTTAATTCTCTTTAAAATTGCTAAATAGGTGGATCAATGATGGATTATTATTATTATCTTTTTATTAAGAGATAAGAGATAAATATTGGATTAAGTTTTATTAAATTGAATGGGTGATAATTAAAGTGATAAAGTTATCAAAATAGGAGTGATGGCCAAGTAAAGGATTTTAAGTTAGTAATTTTGACTACTAGAGGAAAAGAGAGCCATTCATCATATCTTCTTTCAACTCTTCTCTCTGCAGAATTTCCTAGAGCATCTAATCTCTTCTTCTTCTTTTTGTTAGCCAAAGCCGAAAACTAAAGTAAGCCTAGCCGAATTCTTCATAGCTTTTGTGATCTCCATTAAAACCGAATCCATAAACTCCTCAAGATACCATCATTAGCGATTTCTTTATACCAATCAAAAGTTGAAATGAAGATCCTTCTAGCCTACATAGCCGAATATTGCTAAAGGTTCAAGCAAGGATTGCCGATCTCTAAAGTAAGGGTAAGATCTCATTCAGTTTCATCCTTTTCCATTTAAGATTTGTCGAAATCTAGGACTAACCCCATTAATATCTTGTTGTCGAAACTTTGAAGAGATCTTTCGGGATTTACTAAGTGTCGACTACAAGGAAGGAGAAATTCTTTTCTCGAAGGTACACCATAGGTCGCGTGTTCCCTAGTTATTCGGTGAGTTTCGGGATTTAAAATCCACAAGGTACGTATCATAGCATTCGGCCAAGGCCATGTTGAGTAAATAGATGTGTTTCATTAATATTTAAAAGTGAAACTAATCTATTCAAGTAATCTAGTGATTACCGATTTTAAGAAAGAAGGATACAAAGTTTCGCATTTGATTAGACATCAATCGGCTGAGAATGTAAGGATTTAAGTGTACTAATCCCATGGGATTTGGTTTTATGGCGAATGGCTCTTTACTAAGTATTAAGTGATTGATCAAATGTAGAGATTTAAGATCTAAGGCATTAGATCAAGCTTTTTGGGATTTGGAGTGAACTTGCTAAAGCAAATTAGGTGTGTACCCCACACTATTTCTTAACAAGTTTAAGGCACTGTTTAATATGTATGTATGTTATACGAATGTGGAAAATATGGCTAAGTACCATGTTGTGGTACAAAGTACTCAGGTACGTTTCCTACTCCTACTAGGATTATGTTAAAAATCTGTTAGGACACACATATGACATTATAAGAATGTGAAATAAGAATTTGGCATGTTAATGCATGATATGTATGATATGGGGCATATGGGTTATATGAAAAGGGGAAGTGAATGTGGTGACCTAAGACCACGATATCCGAATGTGGTGACATAAGACCACGATAATCGAATGTGGTGACCTAAGACCACGATATCTGAATGTGGTGACCTAAGACCACTATATCTCGAATGTGGTGACCTAAGACCACAAATTTTATAAAGGCGATGAGCACGCGTACCGCAATGACGCCTTCGATGGTGTGTAGCGGATGGAGGGTTGACTTAGTAGTCCCCACGGTGTGCAGGTTGGTACGAGGGACGTGTAGCGGATGGCTATCTAGGTTTGGGTTCGGGTTGCATCATTATTATTTTTTATTTGTTTATGAACATGTATGATAATGTATGCCTGAATTATTAAATTTTAGTGTTGGTTACACATTGAGTCTGTTGACTCACACCTTTGTGGGATTACTTTTCAGGTGACGAGCAGTAATGGACCGGGCCGACAGATGCTTAGGGATGGCCATGCTCAGCAAGAAGTTCATCTATTTAGACTATTTCATTTTAAGTACTTTGAATTTAAATTTTGGGAATTATTTGATGTAATAATGCCATAGTAGAACTACTTTTCTTGCTTTTATTTATTAAGCTTACAAACTTTTATTTATTAAAAGATTAAGTAAATTTATTTTAAAACAAAGCCTAAACGTTTTGTCACCTAAAGTAAAGGATTTTAATAATGAAATAAACTTGTTTTCAACTCAAGCCCAACCCAAAACAATTTATCTTTCAAAACACACAAGTTTTTCCTAAGTAACAAAAGAATTTGAAACGGTTTACACCGGGGAACATACCAGATCCGGTCAAGGCTCGTGGGCCAGGTTTAAGGTGTTTTAGTTTGGTATCAGAGCCCAATTTTAAACTCTCACCTTGGGTTTAAAGCCCAAAACATTTTCAAAGTTAAGCACAAAAAGAATTTTTATGAAATAAGCAGGATTTTCTAGCATGGCCCACTAAGTCTCCGACCCGAAGTCCACCAGGTAAGTACCCCGATCTTCTGTGTGATTTATATTATGACTTGTAGAAGGGTAGAAATGGAAATGGAACGTAGAATAGAGATTTAGTACTTGAACCCTAGGGTTAGTTACCCCAACAAAACATAAGACTTAAATGCCTAACTAAACAAACCCATGATTAAGTCACGAGCTAGGTGTGGCAACCATGGCACGCATGTTCAGGATTGGTTTGGTGGGAGCTTGGTATTTAAGCAGTCCTAGTGACTCACCTCCTCTCCACTCGAATCCTACAGTGCGTAGCCTCGGTTCACCCTAACCAAGAGGATTTATACACTGCTAAACCCCTAACTAAAACCCGAAAGGGACTAGCCGTATTTTATGGAAACCCTAGTTTTAAAATCCCTATATTACCCATTTAAGAGTAGCACAAGATTTTTTGTGAAAATTCTTCCAAAATATTTCCTATTTACAAATTTACTAAAATACCCCTAGCAGTAAAATTACAAAAATGCCCTTGGTTTATGAAATTTTAAATACCCACAATTCTTATCAAAAATTTATTATTTTATAAAATGTTCAAAAATCCTAATTTTCAAAATATCAAAATACCTTGATTTTGGAAAATTACAAAATTGCCCCTAACCTGCAAAATTACCAAAAGGACCCTGATCTTTAAAAAAATTTCTGCAACAACACTGATTTGGAAAACAAATTCTCAGAAACAACCTTCAAGTTTGTAAAATTTTAAAGTACCCTCGATTTATTAAGATTTAGAAATTTACCTGGGTTAATTATCGAAATACCCTCGGATTTCAAAATTTTTCGAAATACCCCCGAGATTTGAAAAATTACCAAAATACCCTTATTGACAAAATCACCAAGGAACCTTATCTTGACAAATTATGAAAATACCCCTGTAGGGTAAATTACAAAAATACCCTTGGGTAGTGGGAAAACAACAACAATGAAAACTACAACATTTCTCTGAATGAACGAGAGTTCATAATTGATTGATGGATGTATGAATGTAAAGACTATGTGCATGTATGAATACGAAAGAACCACTCCTAAAATTCTTTTCATAAAACTTCTTCGCGGTTAATCAGTGGAATAAAGGCTAATTTATAAAATTTCTTAATCAGATTAAAGCGCGTTCATTAGATATGAGTTCTAGAGGACGCGATCGTCATGGACGCGGTAGAGGAAGAATGACTGTGTCAGAACCCATTAGATCGGGTCAAGGGTCTGACAATGAGTTACCACCACCACCACCACCCCCAGTTGTTGGTGTCGAGCAGCAAGCTCAGACGGGGGATGATGCTGTATCGCATGCTATGCTGTGAGTTCTTGAAATGGTGGCTGGTGCTGGAGGGAATGTGGGAGCTCAGAAATCTGTACTCAGTGACTTCGAATAATCTGAGTCAAGTATTCCGTGGAGTATCTGGTGTGGCACCCAAGACAAATTGAATACTAGTTGGAAGCGATCGAGCGCATTATGGATGGGCTCGATCTGACCCCTGAGGAGAAGTTGAAAGGAATGGTGGCGCTGCTACGCGATGAAGCGTATTAGTGGTGGCTCACGGTGCGAGATGGTGCTACAACTGAAGAACTCACATGGGAGTATGCTAAGGCAGCATACTAGAAGAAGTATGTGGGCACTATATTTATATTGATGCCCAGAGAAAGGCTTTTTTAGGGCTGGTTCAAGGGAACAAGTCCATAGCAGAGTACGAAGCTGAATTCCTGAGGTTGATCCGATATGCTCGAGAGCGGTGTGTCTGATTTTAGGACGGATTAAGGGATGACCTGAGGTTATTGATAGCTCCACATCAGGAGCGGAGTTTTTCGCATTGGTAGAAAAGGCTAAGGTAGCTGAGGGAATCAAGGACTCGGCCAGCGAGCTCGATAGGAATAGACCCAAGAGGATTATGGGTCATCGAGATCGATGGAAATGTGCGAAAAGGCCCAGAAATGATGGGCCGTGGGGTCGCAAGTTAGTACAGGAGGGCAGTATCGTCCTTGTGATCAGTGTGGAAAGAAGCACTTAGAAGACTGCTGGAAAAAGACAGGAGGATGTTTTAAGTGTGGGTCAAAGGACCATATGATTAAGGACTATCCAATGAGACCAGATGAGAATCAACTTAGAATGTTAATTAGAATGTTAACAAGAGACCTCGGTGAGGGTCGTGGGAACCATGGAGAAATGGTGGATAGGTCGAGAGCACCAAGCAAAGGTGCTAAAGTGATACGATTCCGGTCTCGAGGAGAAAACAAGATGTATGCTTGGAGTTTGATCGTAAACTAGAGAATCGAAGAAAGAAAGAAATTTTGATGTAGTTAGGGCAAGTTGTAAGAATTGGGGTTGACAAAATGAGTTGGATTCGGGTTTAGCTTGGATGGTTTCGAATTAGGATATGTTTCGAAGTTAGGGAAGAATGAATGGCTGGGATTTCAGTTTAGGAAAGAAAATAAAGTTTGGGCTTCGGTTTAAAGGATGAAAGAATGTTCGGGTTTGGTTTAGGACTTTAGAAACAAGTAAGAACCAATACCGAGAAAGGTATCGACCCAGTTACTTATACGTTTCTAAAGGTTTCGATTTTAGTAGTTAACGGACCTCGACCCACTATCGATGTACGATAGGAACCTTGGTATCAGGATAGAACGAAGGATGGTTGACGCCACTAGACTCCTAGATAAGCCAACAAATCCTAAGAACGAAATAGGAGAAATTGCTCTCGCAAATTCAGAATAATATCGATATAAAATTTGGCAAAAGTCCTTTCCAAATAAAATGTTCAAATATTTATAGGCTAGTTAAGCTAGCCGAATGGTCATCCTTCAAGCCTTAGTGTCTAAGCAAACTTAATGCTAGAATTAACTAGAAAAATCTAGAAAAGACTCCTCATGCTCCAAGTCCAAGTTCGGCTGAATGGGAGAGCAATGGGCAGCTTCTAGATTGACTAGGTGTAGCCAAATCTTCAAGGAAGAAAAGGGAGCTGCATGGCCCTTCAATGTTCGGTCAATGGGGCTTGAATGCCTTTAATTTCCTCATTAATTTCAGCTTTGAATAGCCACCTATTCAGCTGATGAATGCATCTAAACCCAACAGCCACAAGTGTGAAAAGAAGGAACTAAACAGCCCCATAGGTGACGCCACATGCTACTGGTGTGAATGGCATCTTTACATCAGCTTTGGTGAGATAAATTGTCACTTTGGGGAGCTAAATCAGCAGCTAAGGAGGCTATTAAGCTAACCAAGTTACCTCCTTAAATAAAAGAATGTGCACCTACCATGAATCTCCTTGTGCCGTCCTTCCTACATGCACCTACAAAACAAATTAAATTCATTTCAGCCACTTAATTTAACTAATTAATTCTAGCAATTAAAATGACAAATTAAAACATTAATTTGAGCTGAAACAAATTAAAAACTAAGCTATTAATAAACTTTTAAAATTTGGTTGTAGCTTAGGACACATTACTAGCTAGTTTCGGCTAGACAAATTAAATGGTAGCAACTCAATTAATTTGTCCTAAGTAAGACATGTCATAATAGCTATACTAATTATGTCCTAATTAAAACATCTTAATTACTACTTATTTAATAACAACAAATTCATTAAACAAATTTATATTGTCTCAAATTTATTTAAAGTAAAATTTCAGCCAAGTATTTAGCTCAAGGCCGAATGGCCAATTGAGCTCATTGAGCTTAAGCGAGCTCGACACGAGCTAGGGGTGAGGTCGTGAGCTGGACAGTAGTAAGATGAACTCTCGTTTGACAAACACGAGCTAGGGCCGAGATCATCGATGACTAATTGAGCTTGTAATATGTTGCAAAACTGCTCCTTTGAATGACCTTCCATACGTCCAAGCGAGTTAGCCTTGTTATCAATCCACACTTGCTGTACCATAGCTCCAATTGCATCTTTGAATAGCCTAGATTTAGTTCTAGTGATGAGGCCACAAGGTAGCACCAATGAATCATGGCTCGAGCTCGAGTTGACATGGGGCGTGCTCGCATCATCCTCCCCCACTTGAAGATGACTTGTCCTCAAGTCAGAACCTGCATCAAAAGGACTCAAATCAGCCACATTAAAAGTCGCGCTAACATTGTACTCACCGGGTAAATCAAGTCGATAGGAGTTTTCATTAATTTTCTCAAGAACTTCGAATGGTCCATCTCCTCATGGTAGCAATTTAGACCACGTTAATGGAAAGCATTCCTTTCTCATATGCAACCAAACCCAATCTCGGGCTAAAAATGACTCGTTCGACCTTTATTGGCCTTTCGAGCATACTCTTGATTTTAGACTCAATGTTGTCTCGAACTTGCTTATGCAAATTCTTCACATATTCGGCCTTCTTTTTAGCATCTACATGCACAAGTTGATCATTAGGTAAAGGCATTAAGTCTAAAGGAGTTAGAGGATTAAACCCGTAGACGACTTCAAATGGTGAGAATTTAGTCGTAGAATGCACGGATCGATTATATGCGAACTCCACATGGGGTAAACATTCCTCTCATGTTTTCAAGTTTTTCCGGATGATGCCCCTCAACAACGTTGATAACACCCGATTGACTACTTCAGTTTGCCCATCGGTTTGGGGATGACTAGTTGTTAAGAAAAGTAGCTTCGTTCCAAGCTTTCCCCAAAGTGATCACCAAAAGTGACTTAGGAATTTAGTATCGTGATCTGAAACAATGGTTCTTGGTAACCCATGTAGGCGCACTCACCTCCCTAAACAAAAGATTAGAAATGTGGATGTAAATGGGCTTTTGTGCATGATATAAAATGTGACATTTTGAAAATCTATCCACTACAACAAAAATTAAATCTTTTCCCGTTTTGGTTCGGGGTAAGCCAAGTACAAAATCCATGGAAATATCTTGCCATGGTGCGTCAGGAATCGAAAGTGGCAAATATAAGCCATGAGGTTGGACCCTCGATTTAGCCTTCTTGCATGATATGCAGCGCGCACACACTCGCTTGACATCCCTCCTCATTCGCGGCCAATAGAAATGTTCTCGGAGTGTAGCCAGGGTCTTTCCCACTCCAAAATGTCCCATAAGTTCTCCGTTATGTGCCTCGTTAACTAACACTTCTCGAATAGAGCTTTTGGGCACACACAGTTTACCTTCTTTGAAGAGAAAACCATCAAACATGTAGTACTTATCAACAGCCATTTTCTCACACGCATGAAAAATTTCACCAAAATCTTCATCAGTGGAATACAATTCCTTTAAGAAAACAAACCCAAGCAGTTTAGATTCTAAATGGGTTATAAGTGCATACCTTCTTGAGAGTGCATCAGCCATGATGTTATCCTTACCTTTCTTGTACTTGATGATGTATGGGAACGATTCGAGGTATTCCACCCATTTTGCGTGTCGTTTGTTAAATTTATGCTATCCCTTGATATGTTTTAGCGCTTCATGGTCTGAATGGATTACAAATTCTTTTGGCCAAAGATAATGCTGCTAAGTCTCAATGGCACGAATCAAAGCATACATTTCTTTGTCATATACAGGATAGTTTAGGGATGCCCCGTTCAACTTCTCGCTAAAGTATGCGATAGGTCTTCCGTCTTGCATTAATATGGCTCCAATACCTACACCTGATGCATCACATTCAATCTAAAAAGGTCTTAGAAAAATTAGGCAATGCTAATAAAGGAGCTCTAGTAAGTCTATCTTTAATAACATTAAAAGAGTTTTCTTGTTCATCTCCCCAAAGAAAGGCTGAGCTGGTAAGAGGTGCGGCTAAGGTACTGAAGTTTGGCACAAATCTGCGATAAAAACTCGCAAGCCCATGGAAACTCCTTACTTGGCTTATATTCAAAGGTCTCGGCCATTCTTGGATAGCCTTGATCTTCTCTTGGTCGACTTCGAGACCTTGAGCACTAACTACAAAACCAAGAAAAATAACTTTATCAGAACAGAAGGAACATTTCTTAAGGTTAGCATAAAGAGTTTCCTTACGTAAGACTTCCAAAACAGTTCGAAGATGGATTACATGTTCTTCCAATGTCTTGCTATACACCAAGATATCATCAAAATATACAACACAAAACTTACCGATAGAAGCTCTTAAAGCATAGTTCATTAGTCTCATGAAAGTGCTAGGGGCATTGGTTAAGCCAAACGGCATGACCAGCCACTCATACAAACCATGCTTAGTTTTGAAGGCAGTCTTCCATTCATCGCTTTCCCTCATTCGAATCTGGTGATAGCCACTCTTTAAATCGATTTTCGAGAATAGTTTGGCACCACTCAATTCATCTAACATATCATCAAGTCGCGGAATTGGATGCCTATACTTAATGGTGATTTTATTCATAGCTCGGCAATCGACGCACATACGCCAAGTGCCATCCTTCTTTAGAACCAACAAGACCGGCACAACATAGGGACTAAGGCTTTCTCGTATGTAGCCCTTTTCCATGTGTTCTTCAATTTGCCGTTGAAGTTCTTTTGTTTCTTCGGGGTTGGTTCGATAAGCAAGTCGGTTCGAAATAACAGCTCCAGGTATGAAATCGATTTGATGTTCTATCCCTCGAAGTGGTGGTAATCCATTCGGGATATCTTCTGGAAATAGATCATCAAAATCCTGCAACAGAGACAAAATTGAATAAGGGAGATTCTGGGAGAGATCGCTAGTGTTAAAAAGATTTTCTTTGTACATGAGTACAAAAACCAGTTGTCGCAACAGCAAAGCCTTTCGTATTACACTTCCTTTCGCAAAGATACTCACTCTCTCATTTTCTTTTTCTTTTTCTTATTTTCCACTCATCTCTCCTTTTTTTATTTTTCTTTTTCACTCGCTCTCTTTTTGTTTCAAGTTTCTTTTCTCTTGTTTTCTCATTTTTCTCTTATTCTCTCATCTTTTCAAAGGAATCTTTTAATTTTACTTGATCTTCATGAACTTGTTTTGGGGTCAAAGGTGCTAAAGTGATAGTCTTTCCCATGTGTTTGAACGTGTATCTATTAGTGTAACCGTCGTGAACCACCTTGTGATCAAACTGCCAGGGACGTCCAAGTAACAAATGACCCGCGTGCATGGGTACAACATCACAAAGGATTTCATCCACATATTTTTCGATGTTGAAAGAAATTAGGACTTGTTTAGTTACCTTTAGTTCACCACCATCATTAAGCCATTGCAGCTTATATGGGCTCGGATGCTTTGTGGTTGGTAAGCCCAACTTCTCCACCATGAATGTACTAGCAACGTTCGTGCAACTTCCACCGTCGATGATAACACTACAAATTTTGCCTTGTATTTGACATCAAGTATGGAAAATATTCTCTCGTTGTTGCTCATCATCGATTCCTTTAAGGTTGAGACTTCTCTTCACAACGAGGAGTTCACCATCTATGGCATGTTCAATTTCTTCTTCCTCGTCTGTGGTAGTTTCAATCTCACATTCTTCATTGTCTTCTTCAGATCTATTTCTCCATTGGCACGCATCACCATCGTACTTCGGTTTGGACACTGACTTGTAATATGTCCCCTCCCGAGACACTTAAAACATTTGATGTCTCATGATCTGTTGGATGGGCTTTTTATTGCCTTGCCTTTGTTAGATTCAGTGAAAGACTTACTTGGTTTGGCAGATGGTGTGGTCTCCTTGGCTCGAGTTGATGGATTGGCCTTACTAGTCCCTTGGCACCATTTGGTAGGGTTGGAGTGGGGATAGTTTCGAACAGTACCCTTGCGCTTCAACTGCCTCTCCACCTTAATCGCCATGTGCACCATGCCTGTAAGTTCGACATAATGCTGGAGTTCCACCATATTAGCTATGTCTCGGTTGAGACCAGCCAAAAATCGGGCCATGATTGCCTCGCATCCCTCTTGCACATCTGCTCTAATCATGGTAACTTCCATCTCCTTGAAGTAATCTTCAACACTCCTCGATCCTTGAGTAAGATTTTGGAGTTTTTGATATAGTTCTCGATGGTAAAATTGGGGAACAAATCGTTGGCGCATGATAGATTTCATTTCAGCCCACGTACTGATGGGTTGTTCTCCATTTCTCCTTCGACTGGTGGTTATTTGGTCCCACCATATCATGGCATAATCGGTGAATTCGATAGCGGCCAATTTAACCTTTTTAGATTCTGAATAGTTGTGACAATCAAAGACCAATTCAATCTTCTTTTCCCATTCAATGTACACTTCCGGATCGGATCTCCCTTGAAATGGTGGAATAGACAACTTTATATTCTTCAATTGATCATCCACTCGGTCTCGATCTCTATTACCTCGGTTTTGGGGTCCTCGATTTCTAATACTTGTAATAGATTCGATCTCACTATTGAAAGCATCATTGAGATAATCTTCACCGTCTTGTGGCTGTTCACGCCTTCTATTTGGTCACCCACGTACTTCTCGTTGTCTTCGGGCTTTCACTTGGTATAGTCGATCTTCCAGAGGATTGAGCCTTCGATCGAGTAACCATTCCATCTTCCGCAACAAGGCTTGCATTGGTAGATCGGGAACTTGTCGAACAGGTTGCCTTCCTGGTGGCTCATTTACATTTTGCTCGAGTTCTAGAGACATAGCGCAGACTATAGTACCTCACAACAAATCCTCACGGTTCACTCGAAAAGAAAGAAGTTATTGACACTCCGCTCGTGTTTAACACTCACGATTAGGCTTTTACCTCCCCTCGAATAGTCTCACACACTCGTGCCTTTTACCTCTCGAACTTCTCACAGTTTCGTTAGTCAGATTTTCCAAGGCCTATTAAGGCTTAGGGGTCGGTTTCAAAATGGGTTCAAAGGGTATAAGATGTGGGTGTATGTATGCTAAAGAAAGAAGAAGGGATCGGTGGTTCAAGTAGGTCGGAGAGAAATTTAGAAAATGTAGATGAAGAGAATGATAGTACTTCAATTGAAACACTAGGAAATTTTTTTTTATTTTGAACTTCCACTTTTTTTTTTAATTTTGAATTTCCTTTATTAATTTCAATTATTTTTTTAAACTTACTTTGAGCCTTCGCTTAAACGACTTCGTTGGTTATTCCCGACTTTGTAGATCTCAGTTTAACTAGCTCTGATACTAGATGATACGATCTTAGTCTCGAGGAGAAAACGAGATGTATGCTTGGAGTTTAACCATAAACCAAAGAATCGAAGAAAGAAAGAAATTTCGATGTAGTTAGGGCAAGTTGTAAGAATTGGGGTTGACAAAATGAGTTGGATTTTGGTTTAGCTTGGATGGTTTCGAATTAGGATATGTTTCGAAGTTAGGGAAGAATGAATGGCTCGGGTTTTGGTTTAGGAAAGAAAATAAAGTTTGGGCTTCGGTTTAAAGGATGAAAGAATGTTCGGGTTTCGGTTTAGGACTTTAGGAAACAAGTAAGAACCAATACCGAGAAAGGTATCGACCCAGTTACTTATACGTTCCTAAAGGTTTCAGTTTTAGTAGTTTAACAGACCTCGACCCACTATCGATGTACAATAGGAACCTTGGTATCGGGATAGAACGAAGGATGGTTGACGCCACTAGACTCCTAGATATGCAACAAATCATAATAATGAAATAGGAGAAATTGCTCTCGCAAATTCAGCATAATATCGATATAAAATTTGGCAAAAGTCCTTTACAAATAAAATGTTCAAATATTTATAGGCTAGTTAAGCTAGCCGAATGGTCATCCTTCAAGACTTAGTGTCTAAGCAAACTTAATGCTAGAATTAACTAGAAAAACCTAGAAAAGACTCCTCATGCTCCAAGTCCAAGTTCGGCTGAATGGGAGAGAAATGGGCAGCTTCTAGATTGACTAGGTTCAGCCGAATCTTCAAGGAAGAAAAGGAAGCTGCATGGCCCTTCAATGTTCAGGTCAAGGGGGCTTGAATGCCTTTGATTTCCTCATTAATTTTAGCTTTGAATAGCTAGCTATTCAAATGATGAATGCATCTAAACCCAACAGCCACAAGTGAGAAAAGAAGGAACTAAATAGCCCCATAGGTGACGCCACATGCTGCTAGTGTGAATGGCATCTTTACATCAGCTTTGGTGAGCTAAATTGTCACTTTGGGGAGCTAAATCAGCAGCTAAGGAGGCTATTAAGCTAACCAAGTTAACTCCTTAAATAAAAGAATGTGCAGCTGCCATGAATCTCCTTGTGTCGTCCCCCCTACATGCACCTACAAAACAAATTAAATTCATTTTAGCCACTTAATTTAACTAATTAATTCCAGCAATTAAAATGACAAATTAAAACATTAATTTGAGCTGAAACAAATTAAAAACTAAGCTATTAATAAACTTTTAAAATTCAGCTGTAGCTTAGGACACATTACTAGCTAGTTTCGGCTAAACAAATTAAATGGTAGCAACTCAATTAATTTGTCCTAAGTAAGACATGTCATAATAGCTATACTAATTATGTCCTAATTAAAACATCTTAATTACTACTTATTTAATAACAACAAATTCATTAAACAAATTTATATTGTCTCAAATTTATTTAAAGTAAAATTTCAGCCAAGTATTTAGCTCAAGGTCGAATGGCCAATTGAGCTCATTGAGCTAAGCGAGCTTGACACGAGCTAGGGGTGAGCTCGTGAGTGGACAAAGACAAGATGAACTCTCGCTTGATAAGCACGAGCTAGGGCGAGCTCATCGATGACTAATTGAGCTTGTAGTACGTTGCAAAACCGCCCATTGAATGACCTTCCATACGCCCAAGCGAAGTTAGCCTTGTTATCAATCCACACTTGTCGTACCATAGCTCCAATTGCATCTTTGAATAGCCTAGATCTAGTTCTAGTGATAGGGCCACTAGGTAGCACCAATGGATCATGGCTCGAGCTTGAGTTGACATGGGGCGTGCTCGCATCATGAAGGTTCAGATGCAAGGCAGCCAATGTTGGTTTATGCAGTCGGCCGTAGCGAGGAGAGTGACGTGCCAGATGTGACAACGGGTAAGTTTCTTATTTCCGAAATGCCTTTATTGCCTTGTTTATTATAGAGATAGTTCGTTCTTATATTGCTAGTGAATGGTATGAAACCTTGGATGTGAACTTTGGAATTGTGCATAAGAAATGTGTTAGTTTTATTAAGATCAGAGTGCGCAGCAATAGCATAGTGTGGTGAGTTAGATTGTACGATTGTTCGTTAGTAAGTAATTTTGAGGACGAAATTATTTTTAAGGGGGTAGAATTGTAACATTCTGAAAATGAGCCTATGCATTTTTGATTTAATTATACGAAATGGCATGTCTTATGTATTATGAATGTATGGTGAACATTTTGGAAACTTGGAAATGTTAAGTTTAAAAGAGGAAAGTGAACATTTTTGGAAACTCGGAAATGTAAGGAAAAGTTTTAGAAATGTTAAGTTTAAAAGAGGAAACTAAGGCAAGGTGGTCTTAAGAAAATTAGTAGGGGAATTTAACACAAGAACGGGCTTGGGGAAGTGGCTAGGAGGCACCACTTGAAGCCCAGTAAGTGACGCCACAATCAAGGGGGAAGGAGCCTAGGTTCGAGTCACGTGGGAAGCAAATAAAAGAGTTTTATTTTGCTGCAAGGAGCAAGGGAGTTGGACGGCACCAAGGCACTTGGGGAAGAGTTTAATTCTCTTTAAAATTCAGCTAAATATGTGGATCAATGATGGATTATTATTAATATTATTTTTATTGAGAGATAAGAGATAAATATTGGATTAAGTTTTATTAAATTGAATGGGTGATAATTAAAGTGATAAAGTTATCAAAATAGGAGTGATGGCCAAGTAAAGGATTTTAAGTTAGTAATTTAGCTACTAGAGGAAAAGAGAGCCATTAATCATATCTTCTTTCAACTCTTCTCTCTGCCAAATTTCCTAGAGCATCTCTTCTTCTTTTTTTGTTAGCCAAACTCGAAAACTAAAGTAAGCCTAGCCGAATTCTTCATAGCTTTTGTGATCTCCATTAAAATCGAATCCATAAACTCCTCAAGATACCATCATTAGCTGATTTCTTTATACCAATCAAAAGCCAAAATCAAGATCCTTCTAGCCTACATAGCCGAATATTGCTAAAGGTTCAAGCAAGGATTGCCGATCTCTAAAGTAAGGGTAAGATCTCATTTGGTTTCATCCTTTTTCTTTTAAGATTTGTGAAATCTAGGACTAACCCCATTAATATCTTGTTGTCAAACTTTGAAGAGATCTTTGGGATTTACTAAGTGTCGACTACAAGGAAGGAGAAATTCTTTTCAGAAGGTACACTATAGGCAGCGTGTTCCTAGTTTATTCGGTGAGTTTCGAGATTTAAAATCCACAAGGTAAGTATCTATAGCATTCGCCAAGGCCATGTTGAGTAAATAGATGTGTTTCATTAATATTTAAAAGCCAAAACTAATCTATTCAAGTAATCTAGTGATTACCGATTTTAAGAAAGAAGGATACAAAGTTTCTGGCATTTGATTAGACATCAATCGGCAAGAAGGTAAAGATTTAAGTGTACTAATCCCACGGGATTTGGTTTTATGGTGAATGGCTCATTACTAAGTATTAAGTGATTGATCAAATGTAGAGATTTAAGATCTAAGGCATTAGATCAAGCTTTTCGATTTGGAGTGAACTTGCTAAAGTTTAATCAAAAAATTTACACTATTTCTTAATAAGTTTAAGGCAATCGCTTAATATGTGTATGTTATACTGAATGTGGAAAATATGGCTAAGTACCATGTTATGGTACAAAGTACTGTGCACGCTTCCTACTCCTACTAGGATTATGTTAAAAATCATTAGGACACACATATGACATTATAAGAATGTGAAATAAGAATTTGGCATGTTAATGCATGATATGTATGATATGGGGCATATGGGTTATATGAAAAGGGAAGTGAATGTGGTGACCTAAGACCACGATATCTCGAATGTGGTGACCTAAGACCACGATAATCGAATGTGGTGACCTAAGACCACGATATCCGAATGTGGTGACCTAAGACCACGATATCCGAATGTGGTGACCTAAGACCACGAATTTTATAAGGGCGATGAGCACGTCATTGTAGTGTTCGCCTTCGATGGGGTGTAGCAGATGGAGGGTTAACTTAGTAGTCCCCATGATGTAGGTTGGCAGGGGACATGTAGCGGATGGCTATATAGGTTTGGGTTCGGGTTGCATCATTATTTTTTATTTGTTTATGAACATGTATGATAATGTATGCTGAATTATTAAATTTTAGTGTTGGTTACACATTGAGTCATTGACTCACCCTTTGTGGGATTACTTTTGGTGTGATTTAACAAGAATGGACCGGTAGCAGATGCTTAGGGATGGCCATGCTCAAAGAAGAAGTTAATATTTTAGACTATTTCATTTTAAGTACTTTGAATTTAAATTTGGGAATTATTTGATGTAATAAGGCCATAGTAGAACTACTTTTCTTGCTTTTATTTATTAAGCTTACAAACTTTTATTTATTAAAAGATTAAGTAAATTTATTTTAAAACAAAGCCTAAACGTTTTGTCACCTAAAGTAAAGGATTTTAATAATGAAATAAACTTGTTTTCAACTCAAGCCCAACCCAAAACAATTTATCTGTCAAAACACACAAGTTTTTCCTAAGTAACAAAAGAATTTGAAATGATTTACACCGGGGAACATACCAAATCCGGTCAAGGCTCGTGGGCCGAGTTTGGGGTGTTTCATAGGTATAGTCTGGTTTTGTGGTTGATGGCATTTTGGGCTAAGATAATGTTTGATAATGTATATTGGGTTTAAATATATGTTCAAGTCATGTATAATGTTTCATAGTTTTTTTTTATGTGCAGCCGTTTGTTGTATATATATATATATATTTATAATGGTAATTTACTAGTATATTTTGCTATAGGGACTTGGTGTATAATGGTAAGTAATAAAGTGGTACATGAACATATTTGTGCATGAGTTGATTTCAAAAGGGTATGCTAACTAGGTAGTTGCAAATATTACATATATATATGGAATGCTTTGAAATTTTGTTTGATTGGATATGTAAGTGACTATTAGGTTTTATTTTGTATTTGGTTATAGGTGAGTAAATGGTATTTTTCATATGTGATATTGCTATAGTGAGCATGCATGTTTATAATTAAAGAAACAAATGTTTTATATGTTTAATAATGGTGTATGTTTGAATGTATGGTTGATAATAGAAATGAAATAAATGTTTAAACATTATATGCCTATTCAGTCATTGTTTTTAAATGACCATATGGTTCTTATAATGCAAGTTGTTGTATTAAGACCAGATAGAATTCATTGATATAGATTCATTTGTGATAGCATGAAATGATATGAAATTATCAAGTGTTTGTTTGGATGGAGTGCTATGACTTGGTAATTATTATAGTAATGCCTCGTAACCTTAATCCGGCGATGGATACAGGTTAGGGGTGTTACTCTTGTAAACCTAGTAAGCAAAAGGACACGTGGCCAAATCAACACGCCCATAGGGCTGATCGTGTGTCACACACGACATAGACACACGCCCGTGTGTCTACCCGTGTTGTAACATCCCGAAGTTGGGCCTAATAGGATTGGGCCCAATGGGCCTTGGGGGTAGTAGCGTTTAAAATTTATGAGAACAGGAGAATGGTACTAAGGGAAGTTGGACCTGTTAGGTGAGTGATTTTGGAAGGTTAGGGGGCTTTTATGACGTCCCGGGTTAAAGTTAGGCCATAGGAAAAATTTTGGTTTTAGCTGAAAAAACCCTAGGAGTTGGTAGGTAGGCTTTAAGAATAAAATGTAGGAAAATGACAAGTGGAGTGTGTGGTGGAGTGGCAAAGTGACACCACATAAGAGGCAATAGGGTGATGCCACAAGGATGGAAGGAGGTCCAAGGTTCAAGTCTTGGTGCTTGCATTTTAGTTTTCTTTTTAAATGGATTTTTGAATTTGGCCATAGGACTTATATTTAGTTGCGTATGATTTTAGAAACAAGGAGCTAGTTGGTAAAGTGGCTAGTAGCATGGATTATGTTACAAGGGAGCCTGAGTTCGAATCTCATGAGAAGCAAGGAGTATTTATTTTGCTAAGATGGGGGGCAAGAGTTTGAGTTGGATTTAAACTCGCTAGCGGAAGGATCCCACATCGAAAAGATATAAAGAAGGAAGGTGAGAAGCTAGCTATATAAAGAGCATTCTACGAGGAGAGAAAAGATACCTTGGTGGGCGTTGGGCGTAGGAGCTTTGGGAGCACGGTTTAGCGACTTTAGAATTCTATCGTGTGTGTACCTCTCTACTCTAGTCAGTAAAAGACAAATGCTAAAATGCTACCACACGTGATGGTAGTTACACACAGCAAGGAAAGACGAGTGGAAGCTTCGACGCGATAGTCGAGGCCACCATGAGTATTCTTGTAGGTGTGGGTGGGCTGTTGGGCTACGATGGCCCGAAAGGGGCCAAGTGGGCCTAATGGGCCTGTGGGCCCAATTGAATAAAATGTATGATGGTGTAATATATAGATAACTAGACTAGGTGAACTTTATATACGTGGCTAGATTTGTGCTAGGTGGGCCCGACAAGCGTGCGTATTCGAATGGGTCAAATCGAGTTTAGGCCTAATAGTCCGATAAAGACCGAAAATGGTAGCCGAGTTGTTCGGGGCAACTTTGGGCCTTCAAAAAGGCCATTGCAGGTGCAAAATTACGAAAATACCATTGGTGGTATATTACGAAAATACCCTTGGTAGGTAAATTACAAAAATACCCTTGGTAGGTAAATTATGAAAATACCATTGGTGGTATATTACAAAAATACCCTTGATGGGTAAATTACGAAAATACCCTTGGTGGGTAAATTACAAAAATACCATTGGTAGGTAAATTACGAAAATACCCTTGGTAGGTAAATTACGAAAATACCCTTGGTAGGTAAATTACGGAAATACCCTCGATGGGTAAAATGATCGATATGCCCCTAGATGGAAAAAATGACGAGAATGCCCCTACATGTTATATGATTATTCTTGTATGTGATTTATGATTGTTATCGTATGATTATTACTGTATGTTGCATTCATGTGTTATTATGTTGCATGAGGATGGGATTATTCGAAAGGGGAAGTGCAGATAGGATCGCATGGTCACTTAACGACTGTGGATCCACCAAGGCTTTAGTCACCGAGTAGCTATCTTTGCACCGATAAGTTAGTGCCGCAACCTGCTACATAAGGAGTGTAGGGATGGTTGGGTCGATTAAATCCACAGAGTGCGGTGGTTGGACAGAGACTGAGTGTGGTTGGTATGGGCATTAATGCATTGCATATGTGGTTTTATTTGAGATGGGCTCAAGCCCAAATAAATATGATTTGTGACATTTATGGGTTAAGGCCCAACTGAGGCTTTTATGGGCTAAGGCCCAATTGCCACTATTACGAAAATAGGCTTCAGCCCAAACTGTTGTGATTCATGTTCTTATTGATGAGGGTTATGCACACTGAGTTTTCGTAAAATCACACCCTCTTTTTAATATTTTTTCTTAGGTAATCCTCAGTAAGCGGTTCGACATGCTAGAGGACTCGGAGGTGGCCACGCTGCGAGTAGTTTTGGACTCTAGTATTTTACTTTTATTTAACTTGGGTTAATATTTTGTAATAAGGCCTCTCTTAAATTCTAGTTTTAGTTTTGGATTTTTAGTTTATTATGTTTTAAATTTGCTAAACTTTGTATCACGGTTTTCCAAAACAACATCTACTTTCAAAATACTACTTTCGCGAATAGGTCGTAAACATCACGTTTTCAGAAGTCGGTCATTTTAATTAAGTTTCTGCAATAAACAAAGTTTTTTTTAGGTAATAACTTTTTAATAAGTGTCGATTAATAATGAACAAACGCAAATTGGGACTTTAGTTTTTAATATGAAGAAAGGTTTTCAAATGGAACCATGGTTTCTCGAAAAGCACCTTAATGTGACATGCCAGATTCGGGCCTAACTTTTAGGCCGGGTTTAGGGTGTTACATTTAGTGGTATCAGAGCCTAGGTTGCAAAACTTGGGCTGTGAGATGGGTTTTAGTGTTTATTTTAAAGATGTTTACAAAAGATTTTTTTAGTAGTTTTGAAAGGTTTTTGTGTGGTACACCGAGTCTCCAGCGTCGGACTAGGTAAGTTCTTTTATCTGTTTTAAACTGTTACTGCTCTAGGTAGATACTAGGCTTACTTTAGATGATAGACTATATTGAGGCCCGTAGGAGACTAAAAACTATAGTTAGCTGGCAATTTTGAAAACAACTCTTAACTACTACTTCCATAAAACATTTGTTTAATTATTGGAACTATGAGGTAAATTCATAAAATTTGTAATTCAGATAATTAGGACTAGAGTGCGCAGCAGAAGAGTAGTGGTATATCCGGTATTGTGCGGCTATGAGATAGTTGGAAATTTCGGGGATGAAATATCTTTAAGGAGGGTAGATTTGTAACATCCCAAAGTTGGGCCTAATAGGATTGGGCCCAATGGGCCTTGGGGGTAGTAGCGTTTAAAATTTTTGAAAATAAGAGAATGCTACTAAGGCAAGTTGGACCTATTAGGTGAGTGATTTTGGAAGGTTAGGTGGCTTTTATGAAGTCCCGGGTTAAAGTTAGGCCATAGGAAAAATTTTGGTTTTAGGTGAAAAAAACCCTAGGAGTTGGTAGGAAGGCTTTAAGAATAAAATGTGGGGAAAAATGACAAGTGAAGTGTGTGGTGTAGTGGCAAAGTGACGCCACATAAGAGGCAAGGGGTTGATGCCACAAGGAAGGAAGGAGGTCCAAGGTTCAAGTCTTGGTGCTTGCATTTTAGTTTTCTTTTTAAATGGATTTTTGAATTTGGCCATAGGACTTATATTTAGTTGCGCATGATTTTAGAAACAAGGAGCTAGTTGGTAAAGTGGCTAGCAGCGTGGATTATGTTACAAGGGAGCCTAAGTTTGAATCTCATGAGAAGTAAGGGAGTATTTATTTTGCTAAGATGGGGCGGCAAGAGTTTGAGTTGGATTTAAACTCTGCTAGCAAAAGGATCCCACATCGTAAAGATATAAAGAAGGAAGGTGAGAAGCTAGCTATATAAAGAGCATTCTAGGAGGAGAGAAAAGATACCTTGGTGGGCGTTGGGCATAGGAGCTTTGGGAGCGCGGTTTAGCAGCTTCAGAATTCCTATCAGGTGTGTGTACCTCTCTCTACTCTAGCTGTAGAGCGGCAAATGTCAAAATGCCAGTCACCCGGCAATGGTAGCCACACGAGCGTGCGAGCGCACGAGTAAAAGCTTCGACACGATGGTCGAGGCCACGATGAATATTCTTGTAGGTGTGGGCTGTTGGGCTACGATGGCCCGAAAGGGGCCAAGTGGGCCCAATGGGCCCGTGGGCCCAATTGAATAAAATGTATGATGGTGTAGTATATAGTGAACTAGACTAGGTGAACTTTATATACGTGGCTAGATTTGTGCTAAGTGGGCCACACAAGCGCGTGGGCCCAAATGGGCTGAAATCGAGTTTAGGCCCAATAGTCCGATAAAGATCGAAAATGGTAGTCGAGTCGCTCGGCGCAACATTGGGCTTTCAAAAAGGCCATTGTAGGTGCAAAATTACGAAAATACCCTTGGTGGATAAATTACGAAAATACCCTTGGTAGGTAAATTACGAAAATACCCTTGGTGGGTAAATTATGAAAATACCCTTGGTGGGTAAATTACGAAAATACCCTTGGTGGGTAAATTATGAAAATATCCTTGGTAGGTAAATCACGTAAATACCCTCGATGGGTAAAATGACCAATATGCCCCTAGAGGGCAAAAATGACGAGAACGCCCCTACATGTTATATGATTATTCTTGTATGTGATTTATGATTGTTATCATATGATTGTTATTGTATGTTGCATTCATGTGTTATAATGTTGCATGGGGATGGGATTATTTGAAAGAGAAAGTGCAGCTAGGATCGCATGGTTGCTTGACGACTGTGGATCTACCAAAGGCTTTTAGCCACCGAGCAGCTATGCTGCACCGATAAGTTAGTGCCGCAACCGGTGCTACATAAAGAGTGAAGGGAAGGGTGGGACGATTAAATCCCCGCAATAGTGTAGGGTTGGATAGGAGACGGAGTGCAGGGTTGGTATAGGCATTAATGCATTGCATATGTGGTTTTATTTGAGATGGGCTCAGGTCCAGATAAATATGATTTGTGACATTTATGAGTTAAGGCCCAACTGAGGCTTTTATGGGCTAAGGCCCAATTGCCACCATTACTGAATTGGGCTTCGGGCCAAACTATTATGATTCATGTTCTTATTGATGAGGGTTATGCACACTGAGTTTTCGTAAAATCACACCCTCTTTTTAATTTTTTTTCTCTAGTAATCCTTAGTAAGCAGTTCGACGTGCTGGAGGACTCAGAGGTGGCCACACTACGAGCAGTTTTGGACTCTAGTATTTTACTTTTATTTAACTTGGGTTAATATTTTGTAATAAGGCCTCTCTTAAATTCTGGTTTTAGTTTTGGATTTTTAGTTTATTATGTTTTAAATCTGCTAAACTTTGTATCACGATTTTCCAAAATAATATCTGCTTTCAAAATACTATGCTTTTGCGAATAGGTCGTAAGCATCACGTTTTCATAAGTCAGTCATTTTAATTAAGTTTCTGCAACAAACAAAGTTTTTTTAGGTAATAACTTTTTAATAAATGTCGATTAATAATGAACAAACACAAACTAGGACTTTAGTTTTTAATATCAAGAAATGCTTTCAAATGGAACCATGGTTTCTCGAAAAGCACCCCAATGTGACACGCCAGATTCGAGCCTAACTTCTAGGCTGGGTTTGGGGTGTTACACGTGTGGGCATTTAAAAGGCTATCTACCAAGCCAAATACCACCTTGTACAACAACCATACTTGCACCAATTTAATCCAACACATATCAGGACTATAAAGCACTTCTAAGGACTCAAAATCAATACATCTACACAAGCATACACTTCATGAAATTCATCATCATTGAATATAGATAAACTTGTCAAGTATTGGCCCGAATTCCAAATACCACTTACAAAATGAATTTAATAACATTAATAACCATCACTTCGGCTAACAAATGTGACAAAACAAAACAAGCTAAGCTCTATACATGCCATACTCAAAACGAATCTAACTTAGCTATATCGAAGAGTAGTCGATAGTGTTATTTTTGTACTCTGACGTTCCATGAAATCTCAAGCTAACTTGGCAATGCTACAAGGAAGAGGGGAATGAGAGGGGTAAGCATAAAGCTTTGTAAGTTTGCATGAAATAAATAGCAACATAAAACTGATAATTTCATTCATCCATTTCATTAAATAAAACACAAGTCTTAAGCTCATTTCCATAACTTACTCATACTTACTCTTACCAATTACATGACATGCCACATATCATGAACCATTCCCATGAATTACTCACATATACCTGTATCACCTCATCACTTAGTATTAGCATTAATCTCATCTCTAGCATAAGCTTAACTATTTTCCATATGGAAATTACTTGAGATATTCAAGGATTTATAATCATCCTCACTCACATAATTACAACACCAATGACACATCCCAGATGTGGTCTTACATGGGGTCACTTCTAGATGCCGATGCCATACCCCCGAGAGTAGATCAATATATCATCGATAAAGTCTACCACAAATTTATCCAAATACAACCAAAAAATAAGATTCATCAAATCCACGAAAACGGCAGGGGAATTTGTTAGACCAAAAGGCATGACCAAAAATTCATAGTGGCCAGTTTTTGACACATCCGAGTCCTTGACTCTCAACTGATAATACCCAGACCTTAAGTCTATCTTGGAAAACACCGTGGCTCCCTTCAATTGGTCAAATAAATCATCGATTCTTGGCAACGGGTACTTGTTCTTCATAGTTACCTTGTTGAGCTATCGATAATCTATACACAACCTCATGGAACCATCTTTCTTCTTTACAAATAATACGGGAGCAACCCACAGAGAATAACTCAATTTTGTGAAGCCTTTATCCGTTAATTCTTGTATCTGTACCTTCAGTTTCTTTAGCTTGGTTGGAGCCATTCTGTATGGAGCAATAGAAATGGGGGCAATACCGGCAGCTAACACAATCCCAAATTTGATTTCTCAAACCGGAGGTAGCCTTGGCAATTCCTCTGGGAAAATGTCTGGGTATTCACATACTATAGGCACTGATTAAATTTTTAACTTAGTCTCTCTCGTATTCATCACAAAAGCAATGTAAGCTTCGTACCCCTTTCTTAAATACTTCTGAGTCAACAAGGAAGATATCACTACTGGCAATCTATCTTGCTCATCTGATTAAACACGAATAAGATCCCCATTTTCACATTTTAACTCAACAAAATTCCTTCCACAATTCACTATCACGTCATGAGTAGCTAACCAATCCATCCCAAAGATGACATCGAACTCATCAAACGGTAATAACATAAGATTAGTCAGAAAGCAATGACCCCTAATCATCAAAGGGCAACCTTTGCATACTCTATCAATTGACACATATTTGCCTAAAGGATTTGATAGTCTTATCACAAACTCAGTAGACTCTATAGGCAAGCTCATGCTTGAGACTAATTCCATGCAAATATACCAGTGGGTAGATTCCGGATCAATTAAAGCTATAACATGAGTATCATAGAGAGAAAATGTACCCGTGATCAAATCGGGGGAGGACGCCTTCACAAGCACGAATGACATATGTTCTCGCCGGTGCTCTACCCTCAACTCTTGCAGTCTGCTCTCTAGATGAATTCTTGCTACTAATTTCATTTCTCGAATTTCTCTGAGGTCTTCCTCTAGCAGTACTTCCCGGTCTTGCATTCTGAGGCTTCTTTTTGTCACCCACCTCAGGGAAATCTCTGATAAAATGGTCTAAAGATCCACACTTGACACAAGCTTTCTTGTTTGCACGACATTCCCTAGAATGTCATCGCCACATCAAGGCGATTCGATCTCTGTGATCGAACGTTACAACAAGAGTAAATCGATTTGGGCTTTAGACCCCGAGAACTATTTACCTTACTTCTGTTTGAAAACCTAATGCGCCTTCGGGTTCACTAATGACACGAGTCGCTTTAGCTGCCCAATCGTCAACGAGGAGAATGTTCGGGTTTGTAAAAATGGAATAAAATTCGGTAAAGGTAGCAAAAGACTTAACAAAGGGTTTGAATTAAAAAGTAAGTTTACAATTTTATGTAGGTTCGATTTAACAAGAATAAAGATAGGAAGATTTGAATAAGTGATGAAAATGGAATTTGAACTCAACATGAAGAATGATTCAACACTATATGAAAGTGTCACCCCGATTCTTATACGGTTAAGGTGGTTGGATGGTTAATCGAAGGATAGGTGAACGCTACACCGATTAAGGTGATAAGTTCAAAGAACAAGTCGAAGACGCCACAAGCAAGCTTGATAAGTCAACAAAACTTGTACAAAATATAGAGAAGAGATAAATTCACTCATGAACACAAAGTTCATTCAACAAATTGGTAAAAGTCCTTTAACAATGAAATCAACTAAGTATTTGTAGCCAACTAAAGAGCTAGCCGAATGGAAACTAAATGATATAAAAGCTCAGCTAAATTAAGCTAGAAGTTGCTGGAAAATTTTGGAAGAAAATCCTTTAAGGTCCTTGCAAGATTCAACTGAATTAGGAACTCTTGGGACGATTTCTAGAAAGATAATTCAGCTTGCATGAATGTTGAAGTAGTCTTGAAGACAATGCACTTGTTAGGTTCGGCTGAATGAGGATTCAAGAGTCAGCTTCTATAATGGACAAATTCAGCTGCTTGGGACGTTTAAGGGTCATCTTAATAGAGAAGGAATCTATTGAATGCATTTGGACAGCAAGGGAGTTGAAGGAGCATGTCCAGGTTCAGGCAAACTTGGAATGAGCTGCAGCCTTTTTTTTGAAGAGTTACTAGCATTAAAACATAACTTGGATTAGCTTCCATGTGTTTAATTTAGCCTTTAAAGCTCCTTGGGTAGCCAAATGTGCACTAGCACATTGATGACATTTTGGTCACATAAACATCCCCATGGTGTGAACAATTGGAGGCCATCAACCACAAGGTGTGAGTGGGTGGTTCTGAGTAGCTACTAGGTATGAAAAGGATATAGGAGCTGAATGAGCAGGTGTGAACACTCCCTTGACCTTTGCATTACACGAAAAGGCCCTAGGGAAGTCAAATGAGCTACTGGCAATTTAATTCAGCTTAAAACACTTTATAATATCGTCCATGCACTTAGCTCTCCTCCAGCCGAATGGTTGCTTTGAATAACCAAAGTTTGCAGCCACAAACATAGCACCATGCATCCCATGTACCAGCTACTTACATTGCACCTTGCATGCATGCACCACCTTAAATGTCCTTGTTAAATTTGACTGCACCCACATACACAAGGAAATCACATTAAATTGTTCCAATTCAGCTGAATAAAATTAGGTGCATGTTTTGGATATATTAATGGACACTTTGGACAAATTAAACACACTATTTAGGACACATTAAAAATCGGTAGAAACTTAATTTAAAAACCTACACATTTAATTCTAGAACTAAAACAACTTAAAAACCTGTAAAAAATGTGACAAATTAAATTAGGTTTAGACAACCTAAATTCGACACTAATTAAAATATTAGGACACATTAATGTGCTGTAGTAAAACAAATAAATCAAAAGTTAAATTTATTTAAAATTAAGCAATTTAATTAATTCAACTCAATAATCTGATTCGACTGAATTTGGATGTGCACCAAAGTGCACAACAGCTCCACGGCACTTGATTCCTTTGATCCGAGCTCATCAAATTGCAAAACGTTGGTTGTCCCGTATTGGGTCGTATCATCCCTCCCCTCTTCAAAACGATTTGTCCTCGAATCGAGCCGTTGTTTTCTCGAACAAAATTCCTTTTGCTTGGCTTTCCTCGAACAAAATAATGCCTTGTCAAATGTTTGAAACAAGAATGAATAGGTTTCAAGGAAAGTATACAACTTAAATGTATTCCAGAAGTCATGATTGTCATGTGAGTAACGAGTCAAATGGTAGACATAATTGTCACAAGCAGATATTTGAAATGATGGCTCACGAATCGGCACAATAATACCTTGCAATTGGCCTTTGGACATATGCTTGCTAACGAACTCTTCAACATCACAAAGATAAAAAATATGAATCTTTTTATCAAAGTCCAAACCAGATAGATCATAAACAGGCAAAATGGAACATTTAAGCACATCACGATCTAAGTGTTTCACAACAGCTAAATCATTAACAAGATTCCTAATACCATCTGAGGAGAACCAAAATGTTTCAAAAATTTCAAAAGTCTTACCTTTAGAAGTAAAAAAACAAAGATCATTTTTACCTTGCTCGAACAATACAAACCTCCTCTCCTCAGGAGTATAGTGTAGTCGGGGCTTGCGATCAAATTAACCTTTTCCAAACGATACGTGAACTTTACGCACAACCACATGAACTTTTTAAGGAATTAGTTTAAATGGAAAACAAATTTATCATACCTCGTGTCCTTAGTCAAAAACCAAGTATGGAAATTATTCGCACAAACTTTATGTTGCTGGTTTTTCCCACAAATCGGACCAAGACCTATTCTCGGTTTAAAAACATGAGTTTGATTATTTAAGTCAAAATGTAAGAATGGTTTCGTTAAGTCAAACATGTTAAACCAAAAAGATTTTTGCATACACGGCAACATGTAATTAAAACTCTTTGCAATCATCGAAACATGTTTGCTCAAATTCAAAGAACTTACACACGACAGTAATTGATGCACAAAATTATCACAGTAAAAAAATTTAGTCGCTTTTCATGAAAACTCGTTATTTTACAAAATCAAATGGGTTTGTTGATCAGAACAAACTATATCAAACACATTCAAAGAGTAAAAGTTAATCGGATGAGAATAAGGAAAGCTTTGAAAAACTAAGTCACCAGAAATGTTATTGTCAAATTTCAAATCGGATTGCCGTGACTCGTTTAAAAATTCCTTACCTTTCTTACCTTCGGGCTCGTGTGGTGTGATTTCTTCTTCAACTTTACCTATTTTGGCTAAACAAAAAATGTCGTTCGTTTGGAAGGTATTGAAGTTGAAAATTATCCTTTGTTCTTTCGAAAACCTGAAAAGAAACAACACGAGAAAAAGTTTCATGTTGGTTAGTGATTAATTCCTCACTTTTTCTAAATCTCTCATATCTTTTTTTGTTGTTTCTTCAAGCTCTCTTTCCTTTTCAACATCACTCGTTTCTTTTTCAAACTCGATTTATTTTCTTTCTTTTTCAATTTTCTCTTTTTCTTCACTCTCATTTTCTTTTTCTTCTTTTTCAATTTCTTTTTTGATTTTTTTTCAATCTCTTTTTCAACTTCTTTTTCCTTTTCCTTTTCACTTTCTTTTTCTTTTTCTTTTTCTTTTCTTTTGTGTTCTTTTTCAATTTGATTACAACATGAAGAGGTTACAAAAGAATCGGAAAGATAAGTATTTGGCTCGAATAAAGAGAAAGTATCTTCATAGGTTTCTCGTTCAAGTCTTCGTGAACATTCCTTCGTGCGTGATGTCATTGAAGCATATGAGGAATAACTCGTGCTTTCTCGTTTGTCGCCTCGAAAGGGTTCAAACTCGTAATTCACTTTATCTCATCGTGAATTTCTTGAGGAATAGGAGTCACGATTAGATTATCTTCTTGAATAATCTTTAGAAGATTGTTTTCTTGAAAATCTAGACTCCGTCTTTTGACTTAGAGAACGTCGTTCCCGTTGGTCTCTTTCCTCAAATCGGTCCAATCGTTCGTGTAATTTTTCAAACTTAGAGCTCATAATCGTACACATCTCTTGCATCACATATTGGAATTTTGATTCGAAAAGCTTCTCTCGCAACATGATTTATTGCTGAAAATAAAAGTGATTAAAATAGAATAAAAAGTAAATACCTCACCACAAAAACCTCACAAGTCACTCAGAAAGAAAAATAAAAATGTTCACTCCGCTCGTATTTTTCATTCGTTTTAGGCTTTTTCTTTATTGAATACACTTGTGCCTGTTACCACTCAACTCCTTCTCACAAATTTGTAGTTCATTTTGAATAGACTTATCACGGCTTAGGGTCGGCTTCAAAATGGTTATAAGGGTTAATGTTGGGTGAATAGGGTTGGCTAAAATAAAGAAAAGGGCAAATGAGGTATGTGTGGCGTTGGGGTGATTTGGGAAATACCAAATGATGATAAAGGGATTTTAATGATCGGGTAGAAAAAAAATAAGGATAGGACGATGGCTTTGAAGATCGAAAAGGGAAGAAGAAATGAAACAAAACTTGCAAACTTCCAAAATTTCCACTCTTTTTTTATATACTCGTATATTTTTTTTCCTTTTGTTTTTGAATTTTTGTAATTCCTTTTCTCTTTTTTCTTAAATACAATATGCTGAATAAATGAAAAATAAAATTACAACTTGATTTGATTTTTTTTAATTTTTTTCTACGAACCTACTTCCGGCTTGATATGAACGTCATCAAACTCCTCGTTTTAGTAGCTTTGATACCAAATGATGCACCCTCGGGTTCATGAATGCCACGAGTCGCTTTAGTTGCTCGATCGTCGATGAGGAGAATGTTCGGGTTTGTCAAAAATGGAATAAAATTCAGTAAAGGTAGCGGAAGACTTAACAAAGGGTTTGAAATAAAAGGTAAGTTTATAATTTTATGTAGGTTCGGATTAACAAGAATAAAGATAGGAAGAATTGAATAAGTGATGAAAATGGAATTCGAACTCAACATGAAGAATGATTCAACACTATATGAAAGTGTCACCCGATTCTTATACTGTTAAGGTGGTTGAATGGTTAATCGAAGGATAGGTGAACGCCACACCGGTTAAGGTGATAAGTTTAAAGAACAAGTCAAAGATGCCACAAGCAAGCTTAATAAGTCAACAAAACTTGTATGAAATATAGAGAGGAGATAAACTCACTCATGAACACAAAGTTCATTTAACAAATTGGCAAAAGTCCTTTAACAATGAAATCAGCTAAGTATTTATAGCCAACTAAAGAGCTAGCCGAATGGATACTAAATGAATTAAAAGCTAAGCTAAATTAAGCCAGAAGTTGCTGGAAAATTTTGGAAGAAAATCCTTTAAGTTCCTTTCAAGATTCGGCTGAATTAGGAACTCTTGGGGACAGTTTAAAAGGATAATTCAACTTGCATGAATATTGAAGTAGTCTTGAAGACAATGCACTTGTTAGGTTAGCTGAATGAGGATTCAAGAGTCAGCTTCTATAATGGACAAATTCAGCTGCTTGGGACGTTTAAGGGTCATTTTAATAGAAAAGGAATCTGCTGAATGCATTTGGATAGCAAGGGAGCTGAAGGAGCATGTCCAAGTTTGGCCAAACTTGGAATGAGATGCAGCCTTTTTTTTTTTTTTGAAGAGTTACCAGCATTAAAACATAACTTGGATTAGCTTCCATGTTTTTAATTTAGCCTTTAAAGCTCCTTGGGCAGCCGAATGTGCACTAGCACATTGATGACATTTTTGGGCACATAAATAGCCCCACAGTGTGAACAATTGGAGGCCATCAGCCACAAGGTGTGAATGGGTGGTTTTGAGCAGCCACTAGGTTTGAAAAGGATATAGGAGCTGAATGAGTAGGTGTGAACACTCCCTTGACCTTTGCATTACACGAACAGCCCCTACGGAAGTCAAATGAGCTACTGGCAATTTAATTCAGCTTAAAACACTTTATAATGCTGTCCATGTACTTTGCTCTCTCCTAGCCAAATGGTTGCTTTGAATAACCAAAGTTGGCAGCCATAAACATTGCACCATGCATCCCATGTACCAGCTACTCATTGCACCTTGCATGCATGCACCACCTTAAATGTCCTTGTTAAATTTGGCTGCACCTACATACATAAGGAAATCACATTAAGCTGAATAAAATTAGGTGCATGTTTTGGAGACATTAATGGACACTTTGGACAAATTAAACACACTATTTAGGACACATTAAAAATCAGCAGCAACTTAATTTAAAAAATGCACATTTAATTCTATAAGTAAAACAACTTAAAAACCTGTAATAAAATGTGACAAATTAAATTAGGTTTAGACAACTTAAATTCGACACTAATTAAAATATTAGGACACATTAGTTTGCTGTAGTAAAATAAATAAATCAAAAGTTCAATTTATTTAAAATTAAGCAATTTATTCAGCTCAATGAGCTGAAACGACCTCAAGTGAGCTAATTTGACTAAATTTGGACGTGCACCAAAGTGCACAATAGCTCCACGACGCTTGATTCCTTTGATCCGAGCTCATCAAATTGCAAAATGTTGGTTGCCCCAGGTTGGGTCGTATCAAAACCTAGCTGAAGTGGCTGATCGAGCAACGAAATCCCTTGATTTCTTAGATGAGGATAGGTATGACTTGCCTAACTGTCTCTTCTTCGAGTCGCGAGACTCAATTTTAGCTTTCTTTTTCTCTTTGACTAGTTCCTCAGCCTTACAGGGTTGATCTATCAGCACCAAAAACTCTTTTAGTTCGAGGATGCCAACAAACAAACGGACATCCTCATTTAACCCATCCTCAAATCTTTTTCACATGATGGCTTTTGTCGATAAACACTCTCGAGCGTATTTGCTGAGCCTTACAAACTCACGCTCATATTCAGTCACCGTCATTTGGCCTTGCTTTAACTCTAAGAACTCTTTTCTTTTCTGGTCGATGAGCCTTTGACTAATGTACTAATTCCGAATTCCTCTTAGAAGAATTCCCAGTTAACTCTTTCCCTTGGTGCCACTAACACAAGGGTGTTCCACCACTGATAGGCTGAATCTCTCAAGAGAGATATCGCACATTTCATGTACTCTTCAGGCGTGCATGACAACTCGTCGAATACCCTGATGGTATTCTCCAGCCAGAATTCTACCCTCTCCGAGTCATCATCTTTACTAGCCTAAAATTCTTCTACTCATTATTTTCGGATCTTATCGACCGGAGGCCTTTCTCTTCTACTACCTAAACCACTTGAGGAGCTACAAGAGTGGGCTGAGGAATAGGTGGGGGTGGAAGGGGTTGAGCATTGGGATTTGCTTGAATATACTCAGTGTACCGATTGCTCATCATATTGAGTAAGGCTTCTAGAGCCTCTTCTCCCTGACCCAAAGTCTCGGGTCTGCTCTCTATTGGTGTGGTCCCTTGTGTGGGAGTCGGCGCATTACTTGCAGCATCATCGGCTATAGCTCAGTTGAGATCAGGATCCATTTACTATATAAAAACACAATTCAAATTGTTAGGAGTCGTCACAATATCATTACACAAATACTCTTATGTAGGGCATGTATAGCTAGACTCATACTTACACTATGTTTGTCTGAAAATCAACTAAACTGTAGCTCTGATACCACTAAATGTAACATCCCTTACCCGTGTTCGATGCCAGAACTAGATACGAGGCATTATCGAACTTAACTTACTTAAACCTACAATATCGAGCTATAAAACTTCATTTCAACTTCCAACTTCTCACTCTTATTCATAACATCCTTATTATCGGCCTACGAAGCCCTAAACATAGATACGAAAGGTTCTGAAATTAAATCAAAGACTTTTACTCACTTAGAAAATTTTTGCCTAAATAGGGCACACGCCCGTGTGGAGGAAAGAGCACGCCCGTGTGACATATCACACTCCCGTGGTCGACACTAACTTGCATCACACGGCCTATCACACGCCCGTGTGTCTGGCCCGTGGTCAACACTGACTTGCATCACACGACCAATCACACGCCTGTGTCCTTCAACCGTGTGGCAAATTAAATTCCAAGATTTAAGTGTATACTTCACATGGCCTCGGGACACGCCCATGTCCATGGCCATGCCTTCCACATGACTGAGACACACGGTCGTGTCTTGTCCGTGTGTTTACTACTGAGCATACTGACTTGTAAACCTAGCATGCAAAAGGACACATGGCCAAATCAACACGCCCATAGGGCTGACTATGTGTCACACATGGCTTAGACACACGCCCGTGTGTCTACCCATGTAGACATTTAAAAGGTTATCTACCAAGCCAAATGCCACCATGTACAGCAACCATACTTGCACCAATCCAATCCAACTCATATTAGGACTACAAAACACTTTTAAGGACTCAAAATCAATACATCTTGTAACATCCTAAATTAGGGGCTATGGATTTGTGTGTTTGTGCGTGAATGCTATGTTTGTCATGCTAGTTTAGGGTGCTTTGGGGTCTAGGAATGACTTAAGGGTAAGCCAGATCCTTAGTAAATTTTTTACTTTTTGAGCACTTTAGGGGAGAGTTGAATAGGATAGGACTTAAGGGTTGGTGTTTGTGTGTTTTGACACAAGAAGTTTATTGGTGAAGTGGCAAGGAGGTGCCACTTAAAGCTTTGGAAAGTGACGCCTTAGGGAAGCTGGCAAGGAGCAGGTTCGAGCTGCGTAGATCCCCTTTGAGGGATTTCTTTTTGAAGCCAAAGTGGGGGAAAGTTGCTCTCAACTTGGACTCGGATGGATGAGTGTTGAATGGGTCAACACATTTGAATGAAAGGAAGAGAGCAATTCAAGGAGGAAGAAGGGGTCAATAAGTTTGAATGGAGAGTGGAGAGTGATCGGTGGAGAGAATCATAGGATTGAGAGAGAGAGAGAGTGATTGGTCGAATGTGGGAAGAGTGTGTGTGTGTGTGTGGGTTCGGTTTAGTGTTGTTAAGGGGGTGGCCGAATGTTAGATGATGGCATTAGGGGTGTTGAGAATTTCGGCTAGCTAGAGAAACCAAGAGCATTTTTATTCAACTCTTTTTGTCAAAACCGAAACATTATACCACTTTACGCATTTTTGGCTTTTCTCTCAAATATCAAAACACTCTCACACTTTTTGTTTTGCATTTTCTTTTCTCCCATTCACCAAAGCTGAAACACCTCCCAACACTCTTCATATTTTCTCCTTCTCTTGTGCTTGGATGAAACTCACATTACCATCCACTCTCTACTCCCATTTCATTTTCTTTGACATAAACAAAAAAGTTGAAACCCTCTAAAGCCTCATCTCCTGCCGACACTCTGGCATTTTCTTCTCATTTCTCTCAAACATCATATCCGAATCTCCTTTGGTAGATAGCTCCTTTCTTCTCCATCTTATTCTTTGTAAGAGCAAAACATTGTTGGCATTCGATAAGTTCTTTTTGGTTTAGCCAAATCTCTCTAAACATCTACTCACTCTTTTTCTCCTCTTATTTTCTTTGAAAGGAAGCCGAATTCCTCTGACATTCATATCCTTTTCTTTAGGTTTTCATTCCAGTGGATTATCGTTACCTGTTCTTCACCACTCCCGATCGATTTCTCTAGTGTTGTGGTAAGTGTTTTCATTTTGGTTCAATCATCTCTTTTCTTGGTAGAGTGCCGAAGGCAATAGTCATACTCTTTAACTCTTGGCCAATTGTAGGGGGTTCATCTTCACGTTCTTTTGACTTCTGGATTGCGATTGGAGTGTGTTAAGGGGCAATCAGTTCTAGTCCATTTAGATTCTTAATCTCTGATATTTGTCAATCTAGGTAAGGACCCTTAGCTTTGAGTGTCTATTCATTTTATTCAATTTCATTGCTTTAATCCGGTTTAGTGACCAAGGTTGTTCATGGACTCAAATGTCAACCAAGCGAAAAGAGGGGTTGGACTCGCGGTCTTAGCCCCTAAGTTTAAGAAGCGCGCAGTATCTACTGTTCGAGATTGGCAACCAAGTTGTGGGCTGACTTCTGAGCAGAGTAAGAGGCAGATAGTAGTAGTCTCCGATAGTGATAGTATCGACATAGATAGCATAGTGCTGTGCGTATCCAGGTGTGTAAGATTTACACACTTTAATATTATTATGTGTTATTAATTTCTTTGGGGCTGAAAAGCCACAATAGCTAGATGAATAAGCGTTATGCCATTTTGGGCATGGCTGATGTACCAGGTAAGTATCCTGCTGTTTATGTATATGCTAATAAAAGTATGCCATGATGATATTATGCATTTGACAGTATGTTGCATTCGGTTGACATTTGTATGCATGGGTTGGATATGATATGAAAGGGGAAGTGTAAGACTGTCACTAGTACTTTGGTACCACACGTGGGTTGGCCCCACATTCTTGATTCGTGACTAAGTCTCAGTGGTTTGGAACCACCAGTGGTTTGGTACCATATATTGATGATTTCGTGACTTGTCCCAGTGGTTTGGTACCATAGTAGGTTGGCCCCACATATATGATTATTCAGAATTATCACTAGTGGTTTGTTACCATAAGTGGTTTGGCCCCACATATGATATTTTGTGACTATGTCACCAGTGGCTAGGTGCCACATATGGAGTGTAGCGGATGGAGGGTTGATTATAGAAATCCTACGGAGTGATCGGCTTGTACATGTGGTGTGTAGAGGATGGAAATCTAGGATTGGGTCGGGTACATTGCATCCATTTCTGTACATGCTATTTTTGAGTGGGCTAAGGCCCAATATGTGGTTGTGGGCTTGAGGCCATTTATGATGTTTTAAGAGGGAACTTACACACTGAGTCTTGGTGACTCACCCCCTCTGCTTAATCTTGCAGATGATCATAAGACGTGGACTTGGGAGCCGAAGAGACTCGAGGAGGCCATAGCTTGTTAATTTTAGTAAACTTAGTTTCTTTTTAAGACGTTTTAATTTGGGATTTTAATTGTTGTAATAAGGCCTTTCTAAAATGCTATTTGGTTTTTTCATTTTAAATTCCACTTTGATACAACATTATTTTTTGACTTAAACTTAATTGTTAAAAAGAGGTTTTCTGAATAACTGTAACCTAAATATATGTTTTATTCACAAGTGCTAACATAGATAGTAAATGAGCGATTAATCCAACTTGAAATTTTTCTTAAGCGGTAAACCACTATTTTTAAAATATCACCTAAAATAAAGAGTTTCAAACTTTCAGTTTCCATCAATATCCCCAACGTTTCTTTTCAACCTTTACCCTGTGACATACCAGATTTGGCCGTAAAGTCCAGACCGAGTTTGGGATGTTATAATTTTAGTATCAGAGCCTAGTTGCAAAACTGGGGCTATGAATATAGGCTTAACAATGTTTTATTAAGTTCGTCTAAATGATTTTTGGGAGGGATGGTTTGGTTGGAGCATGGCATCCGAATCCGATGGCACCTAGTCCACCGAGGTAAGTGTTTCAAAATTTCTGGTAGGGTATACATGGAATGATTGTTAAAATTGTTGTATGCTTTAGGAGACTCAGATTATAGAGACTAAAACTTTGATATGTGTTGCGAAAACTACTCCCTGAGACTATTCCTCCATAAAATTCTTCAGTATTAAAAAGTGAAAGAAATAACTAACTCATAAAATTTTTAATCAGATTAATTGCCAACATTAGTCATGAGCACTCGAGGTCGTGGACGTAATGTACGAGGTCGTGATAGGGGCAGGACTACTGTATCGAAACCAATAGGATCTGGTCATGGGTCAGAAAGTGAGATACTAGTGCCGCCAGCAGTGGAAGCAGAATTTCAGACCAAACAGGCGGGGATGATATGGTGTCGCAGGCAATGTTGCAGGTCCTGGAGAGAGCGGCTGGGGCAGGCATGGGTACAGAAGCTCAGAAATTGGTGTCTGAGCGACTCTGAGCTAATGAAGCAGAGATGTTTAGGGGTGTTTCTGGTGTAGCCCCTAATACAGCTGAGTATTGGTTAGAAGCAAGTGAGCACATAATGGATGATCTAGACTTCACGGAAGAGGACAAGTTAAAAGGGGTAGTGTCTCTCCTGCGAGACGAGGCATATCAGTGGTGGCTCACGGTTAGGGATGGTACGGTGGCTGAGCATATCACTTGGGATTTCTTTAAGACTGCATTCCAAGGGAAGTACGTAGGGTCAAGTTATGTGGATGCGCCACGCAAGGCATTCCTAAATATGGTTCAGAGGACTAAGTCAGTGTCCGAGTATGAGGAAGAATTCTTACGGTTAAGTCATTATGCTCGGGGTATTATGGCCACGGATCACGAGCATTGTATTCGATTCGAGGATAGGTTGAGAGATGATCTATGTGTGCTGATAGCCCCACAGCGAGAGAGGGAATTTGTTGTTCTTGTGGAAAAGGCTAAGATAGCCGAGGAGGTGAAGCGGTCTGAAAAGCAGAATATGGAGAGGAATAGGAACAAGAGGAATTTTGGTTCATCAGGATTAGTTGGGCAGTTTCAGAAGAGGCCTAGGGTTGAGGGGCCGAATCGTGTTGTGAGACCTGCTATTGATAGTCGACCTTCAAGGTGTACCCGATGTGATAAATTTCATTTTGGTGAGTGTTGGGTTGGTAATAGAGGCTGTTTCAAGTGTGGGTCTACAGAGCATTATATAAGGGACTGTCCACAAGAGAGGGGCAAAGTGCAATCAATGGATCAAGGTTATGTTCAGTCAGGTAGAGGTGGCCAGCAACCACAGAGAGGTCGAGGTCTGGCCAGAGGAGGTAATGGTTTCAATCGTGGTCGTGGAGCACTAGGTGGAGGTGCTGGGGGCAGTGATGTAAGGAGACCTGGGCTGGTCTATGCAGTCAAAGGCCGAGAAGAGGGAGATGCACCAGACGTCATAACCGGTATGTTTTTTATTTATGGGTTGCCTTATACTACCTTTATTGATATAGGATCAACACATTTGTATGTTGCTAGTGGGATATCTAGAACCCTAGGAATAGACTCTGAGATTGCCTCTAGGGAGATGACAGTAGTTAGCCCGCTAGGACAATTGGTAGTGGTAAACTGACTTTATAGGGGTGTACCTCTAGAAGTTTAAGGGATTATTTTTTCGACTGATCTGATGGAACTATCGTTCGGAGAGTTTGACCTGATCTTAGGCATGGACTGGCTAGGGAAGTATCGAGTAAATCTGGATTGTGCTACCAGACGCATGGTAGTGAGAACTCTCGAGGATGAGGAAGTGGTGGTAATAAGTAAGAGGAGGAACTATTTATCTAATGTGATATCTACTTTGAAGGCTAAGCGAATGGTGAAGAAGGGCTGTGAGGCGTTCATAGCTTTGGTTTGTGCCTTAGAGGACAAGGATCTATCAGTGGAGGATGTTAAAACAGTGAAGGAGTTTTTCGATGTCTTTTCAGAAGAGCTTTCGGGTTTGCCTCCAGGCCGAGAGGTGGAATTTGGTATTGATCTTTAATTGGGGACAGCACTTATTTTGATTGCCCCATATAGGATGGCGCTCAAGGAGTTGGAGAAGTTGAAAGCTCAGATTCAGGAACTGCTGGATCAAGGTTTTATCCAACCGAGTGTATCACCTTAGGGAGTGCCGGTGTTATTCATCAAGAAGAAGAATAGATCGATGCGTATGTGCATTGACTACCGTCAATTGAACAAGCTGACCATCAAGAATAAGTACCCACTGCCAAGGATAGACGACTTTTCGATCAACTGAAGGGGGCTTCAGTTTTTTTGAAGTGCAGTCAGGGTATCATCAGCTTAAGGTTAGGGAGGCAGACATTCATAAGACGATATTTCGAACTCGTTATGGCCACTATGAATTCCTAGTGATGCCATTTGGTTTGACCAATGCACCAAGCATTTATAGACATGTTGAATCGAGTTTTCCAACCCTATCTGGATCGATTTGTCATTGTATTCATAGATGATATCTTGGTCTATTCCAGATCGGAGGAGGAGCATGACTCACATCTTCGTGTGTTCTTACAAATTTTGAGGGAAAAGCACCTATTCGCCAAATTCAGTAAGTGTGAGTTTTGGCTAAAAGAGGTTACCTTTTTGGGTCATGTTGTGTTTGCTGAGGGGATTAGGGTTGATTCTTAGAAGGTCGAAGCTGTGCTGTAGTGGAAACCACCTAAGTCTGTGGGTAAAATCAGAAGTTTTCTTGGTCTAGCTGGGTATTATAGAAGATTGGTTGATGGGTTCTCCTTGATCGCGGCTCTATTAACCAAGTTGCTACGGAAAGTGGTTCCATTTGTTTGGTCTAATAAGCAACAGGAAAGATTTGAGAAGCTAAAGAGGATTCTAACGGAAGCTCCAGTGTTGATTCAGCCAGAGGCCAGGAAAGAGTTCGTGGTTTACTGTGATGCATGACACATAGGTTTAAGATGTGTGTTGATACAAGACGGAAAGGTTGTCACGTATGCGTCTCGACAGTTAAGGTTGCATAAGTTGAATTACCCCACGCACGACTTGGAGTTGGTGGCGATGGTTTTTGCTCTGAAAATCTAGAGACATTATTTGTATAGGGAGAAGTTTGTCATTTATACAGATCATAAGAGCTTAAAGTATCTCCTTACCCAGAAGGAATTGAATTTAAGACAGAGGCGATGGGTCGAGTTGTTGAAGGATTACGATTGTTCAATCAAATACCATCCGGGTAAAGCTAACGTGGTGGTAGATGCATTGAGTCGTAGGGTAATCTCGAATTTGAGGGCGATGTTTGCACATCTTAGCTTGTATGATGATGGGAGTTTGTTGGTTGAGCTTCAGGTGAAACCGACGTGGATAGATCATATCGAGAGAAGCAATTGTTGGATGAGGTCTTGAGTGCTAGACTACTTCAAGTTCAAAATGGTGAAGTAAAGGATTATAATATGGGCAGTGAGGGAGTTCTGTGTTTTCGAGGAAGGATTTGCATGCCAAAGGATTCGGAGTTGAGGCGTAAGATTTTGCAGGAAACGCATAGCAGCCCATATGCATCGTGGAGGAAGTAAGATGTATTAGGATTTGAGAGAACAATTTTGGTGGCCAGGTCTGAAGTGAGAAATAACCGAATATGTGAGTAAGTGTTTGACGTGTTAGCAGGTGAAAGCAGAGCATCAGTTGCCTTCGGGTTTGTTGTAGCCGGTGAAGATTTCGTAGTGGAAGTAGGAAAGGATCACAATGGATTTCGTTAGTGGGCTTCCTCTTACACCTACCAAAAAGGATTCAATTTGGGTAGTGGTTGATCGTTTGACGAAGTCTGCTCGTTTCATACCGGTGCGAGTAGACTACTCTCTTCAGAAGTTGGCTAAATTATTTATAGCAGAGATTGTAAGGTTGCATAGGGTGCCAGTGTCGATCATCTCGGAAAGAGACCCTGGGTTTACATCAAGATTTTGGAAGGCATTGCATCAAGCGTTGGGCACAAAGTTAGTTTTCAAGATCTGAGATTTCATCAAGATTCGGATGGACAATGTAGAAGGGTAATCCAAATCTTGGAAGATATGCTGAGAGGTTGTGTCATGTACTTCAGAGGTAGTTGGGAAGAGTTCTTACCATTGGCAGAATTTGCGTACAATAATAGCTACCAATCGAGTATCCAGATGGCACCGTATGAGGTGTTGTATGGCCGGAAGTGTCGCACTCCCACTTGTTGGATAGAGTTGGGGGAACGTCAGATGTTGGGTCCAAATTGGTCTCTGAAACGGAAGACAAGGTTAAGCTAATTAGGGCTCAGTTGAAGAAAGCTTCGGACAGACAGAAGTCCTATGTTGATCTAAAGCGTAAAGACATAGAGTTTGAAGTGGGTGATCAGGTGTTCTTAAAGGTGTCACCGTGGAAGAAAGTGGTTAGGTTTGGACGGAAGGGTAAGCTAAGCCTCAAGTTTATCGGACCTTATCGGATAGTGAAGCGTGTGGGACCAGTAGCCTATCAACTCTAGTTACCTGCAGAGTTAAGTCAGATTCACGATGTGTTTCACGTGTCGATGCTAAAACATTATCGTTCGGATCCATCTTACGTGGTGTCCATGGAGGAGATCGAAGTGAGGCCTGATCTATCATTTGAGGAGGAACCAGTTCGAATTTTGGATCATGATGTCAAAGTATTATGCAGAAAGACGGTTCCACGGGTTAAGGTTTTGTGGCAGAATCACGGTTCAGATGAAGCTACGTGGGAACCCGAGGAATCAATGCGGCAGTAATACCCTTATTTCTTTTGACTAGGTAATTTCGAGGCCGAAATTATTTTAAGGGGTAGAACTGTAACATCCTAAATTGGGGGCTATGCATTTATGTGTTTGAGTGTGAATGCTATGTTTGTCATGCTAGTTTAGGGTGCTTTGGGGTCCAGGAATGACTTAGGGGTAAGCCGGAGCCTTAGTAAAAAATTTTCTTTTTGGGAACTTTAGGGGAGAGCTGAATGGGATAGGACTTAAGGGTTGGTGTATGTGTGTTTTGACACAAGAAGTTTATTGGTGAAGTGGCAAGGAGGCGCCACTTAAAGCTCTGGAAGGTGACACTTCATGAAAGCTAGCAGGGAGCAGGTTTGAGCTGTGTAGATCCCATTTGAGGGATTTCTTTTTGACACCAAGGTGGGTCAGAGTTGCTCTCAGCTTAGACTCTAATGGATGAGTGTTGAATGGGTCAACACATTTGAATGAAAGGATAAGAGCAATTCAAGGAGGAAGAAGGGGTCAACAAGTTTGAATGGAGAGTGGAGAGTGATCGGTGGAGAGAATCATGGGATTGAGAGAGAGGGAGAGTGATTGGCCGAATATGGGAAGTGTGTGTGGGGGGGTTGGGTTTTGTGTTGTTAAGGGGGTGGCCAAATGTTAGATGATGGCATTAGGGGTGTTGAGAATTTCAGCTAGCTAGAGAAACCAAGAGCATTTTTGTTCAACTCTTTTTGTCAAAACCGAAACATTATACCACTTTGTGCATTTTTGGCTTTTCTCTCAAATATAAAAACACTCTCACACTTTTTGTTTTGCATTTTCTTTTCTCTCATTCACCAAAGCCAAAACACCTCTCAACACTCTTCATATTTTCTCCTTCTCTTGTGCTTGGCCGAAACTCACATTACCATCCACTCTCTACTCCCATTTCATTTTCTTTTCCATAAACACCAAAGCCGAAACACTCTGAAGCCTCATCTCCTGCCAACACTATGGCATTTTCTTCTCTTTTCTCTCAAACATCATAGCCTAATCTCCTTTGGTAGATAGCACCTTTCTTCTCCATCTTATTCTTTGCAAGAGTAGAACATTTTCGGCATTCAGTAAGTTCTTTTTGGTTTAGCCGAATCTCTCTAAACATCTACTCACTCTTTTTCTCCTCTTGTTTTCTTTGAAAGGAAGCCGAATTCCTCTGACATTCATATCCTTTTCTTTCGATTTTCGTTCCAGTGGATTGTCATTACCTGTTCTTCACCACTCCCAATCAGTTTCTCTAGTGTTGTGGTAAGTGTTTTCATTTTGGTTCAATCATCTCTTTCTTGGTGGAGTGCCGAAGGCAATAGTCGTACTCTTTAACTCTTGGCCAATTGTAGGGGGGTTCATCTTCGCGTTCTTCCAGCTTCTGGATTGCAATTGGAGTGTGTTAAGGGACAATCGGTTTTAGTCCATCTAGATTCTTAATCTCTGGGATTTGTCGATCTAGGTAAGGACCCTTAGTTTTTAGTGTCTATTCGCTTTTATTCAATTTCGCTGCTTTAATCCGGTTTAGTGACCAAGGTTGTTCATGGACTCAAATGTCAGCCAAGCAAAAGGAGGGGTTGGACACGCGGTCCTAGCCCCGAAGTTCAAGAAGCGAGCGGTATCTACAGTTCGGGATTGGCCACCAGGTTGTGGGCCAGCTTCTGAGCAGAATAAGAGGCAGATAGCAGTAGTTTCCGATAGTGATAGTATCGACATAGATAGCATAGTGCTGTGCATATCCAGGTGTGTAAGATTTACACACTTTAATATTATTATGTGTTATTAATTTCTTTGGGGCTGAAAAGCCACAATAGCTAGATGAATAAATGTTTTGCCATTATGGGCATGGTTGATGTACCAGGTATGTAACACCCCAAACTCGATCTATGCGTTAAGACCAAATTTGACATGTCACACAAAATGAACATACACCTAGTCTTTTAAAGATTTAAAAAAACGAATTTTTAAAATCATTTTAACGTGGAGTTATTGAAAACTAAGTTTGATTACTAAATCTAATAATTTGGGTCGAAAAAATTTATAAATTGAAACTTAAATATTTTGAGAAAATTTAAAGAGTTCGAAAGTAATTTGAAAACAAAAATTTAAAAATATTGTTACAGAAAAATTACCGAGTTAAAACCATTTAAGAATGAAACCCTTTTCGTACGTTTATTTAAGAAAAAAGTTTATTCTATTCTTAGAAAAACAATCCCACTTAAGTATTTAAAGCATATTATAAAATCCATCCACAAGTAAAACAACCAGAGGCCTTATTACAAAATAGCAAAAATAATAAAAAAAAGTACTTAAAAGAAATCCGAAATTTAAATAACCCATTATTCGTAGTATGGCCTCCACTGAGTCGTCCCCGGCCCAAGCCTTCATCATTGATCATTACCTGAGGAGGGTAAAGAAAATGGGGTGAGTTACTTAGAACTCAGTGTGTAACTCACTTAGCATTGTCACTGGGCCAAAAACTCAATTAAGCATTTATTGGGCCAAAGCCCATTTACAATCATAACATAATATCATATATAACATGCATGTGTTATGCAATTTCCCAACCAAACATTGTTTTCCATCCGCTACACACCACCCGTACCAACCAACACACCTGTGGGGAGCTTTAGTCACCCACCCCGCCAACACACCAAACTGGGCAATAAGCCATATATCAAACTGGGCATTAAGCCATATATCAAACTGGGCATTAAGCCATATATCAATTTGTGGACAAGCCACCAGAACTTTGTAGCAAAGCTACCTGAACTTCTCTTCATCAAAATCCCAACCCATGCAAATCATGTATATAATATGCATATCCAATTACAATATTCCATTCATATAATTATTACGAACAATATGGCCCATTTATCACATATCACATTTGGCCCATTTATCACATATCACATTTGGCCCATTTAATTTGGCCTATTTATCACAGTCTTAATACCGATTTTTATAGTTTCTACCAAAATAATGATAATTATGCCTTCTTACCCGATTTCACTAACTAGTGACTAAATCAAGCGATTTACCATTAGTCACAATATAAATATCTATCCCATGAAATATGGCGTGAAATTACACACCTGATTATGGTAAGCACTACACTTTCCTGATCGTCAACATCTAAAAATATTTTAACGCTCGATTAGATCATTAACACTTATAATAAATCCATTCTAAGATAAGCGGTCTAGATTTTTACCCTCGGAATCTTGAATAACTACTATTTACTGATTCTCTCCGGATGATGGTTCACAACCCGTTGGAAAACCTCGAACAGCTAATGGCTCAGAACTGCGAATAACCTCAAATAATTGATTTTCACCAGAGGAGGGTCCACAACCCGGTGGAAAGTCTAGAATTGCCGAAACGACCCTATGTTTGAATTTAGGAGTTGGGATCGTCAATCCACTCCTTTTGAGATCACCACTAGATTTCTCTTTCAACACATTACTACGAGCCTCCATTCATTAGATCTTCAATAAATCAATAATCTATTAAAGTATGGACTTAACAAAATGGTATAGATAGGCTTACCAGGAAATTCCGAGTGATCCACGAATAAATTCCTATATAAAATAATCGATTACTCCTTTCCATACTGTTAATCATCTTAATAAATAAAGGATGATCATGAAATCCGTGAAGAACTCTTACCTTGAAGGTTTTTGATCCGAATTCTAGTGATTACGAGATAACTTTGAGGAAATGGTAATTCGGCCTTCCTCTATTTCACCATAAAGACGAAAAAGGATTTGTCTAAGAGAGAGATGATTATTTCAGTCAAAAAGACCCTCCCAAGCCAATATATAGATTCAGCAAAAGAAAAAAAATAAAAATAAAGCATGGAAGAGGGTTCTTACCGATTGATCAAAACCTGAGTAGAAAGAATGATTGAGAAGGAAAAAAATATATGTGAAGAGAAAGATTCGGCTAAGGAGATGATCATTGACATTCGACCATGGTGAAGAATTAGGGAGAGAGAGATGTTTGAGAGTTTTTTTGTAAGAAGAAAGAAGGAAGAAAAAGAAATAGAAGATAGGGTGTTTATGTGTTGGTTTTCAAGGATGGAAGATGAACAAAGAAAGAGTCTTGTGGTTGGTGTGCGTTCGGCCAAAGCGAAGAAAAAGAAAATGAATTATGATTCTTCAAAGTTGCATGGTTTCGACACAAAGGAGAAAAGAGTTTGGAGAGCAAAGAAGATGATACTAATTTGGTCAAAAAGAAATGGCCAAACAATCAAAAATTTACCTATTGCTAAAACCACATTCGGCTAGGGAAAGGGTTTTGGAGAGAAAGGAAAATAATGCTCATGTTGCTAAAGAAATTGACCAAACTAGCTCCTAATCCATATCAAGCTACTAACAAAATTCGGCCAACCTCCCTAGCCCCAAAAATCATCCAAGTTCATAGCCATCAAGGATCAACTTTTTCCAACCTTTATTTCCATAGCACATTCCACAAATTAAGCCATTTGTTCCCTTACTTGCCTTATCCTATTGATTCCTTTCCTCAACTTCAATGTTTCCTTAATCCATTTAGCCACCTTACCATAAAAATTAAAAGTCCAACATACCAAAAATGAAGCTTGGCCGACACTTGATAGGAGGGTGCAAAAATTTAAGTCACAAAAATGCATACCAAGAGATTCTAACCTCTCCCTTCAAGACAATAGATATGGCGCATATCCTCTTAACCAATAGCTCATTTATGCTAGATACTTACTCAAAAATTTCCATATGCTATAAATCCACTAACTCCCTCTCTTAAAGTACCATATGCTAAAAATTTTCACTAGGTTTAAATAGATCCCAAGCCTTCTCATGACCTTCTTAACAAACAAAATTAATAATCTAACAAGCTTAATCACCAATTTAATGTAACACATACAAACTCAAATTCTAGGGTGTTACAATTCTACCCCCTTAAGAAAATTTCGTCCTTGAAATTTACCTGGTTAAAAGAGGTGAGGATATTGCTGTCGAATTGTGTCCTCAGATTCCCACGTAGCTTTCTCCGCTCCGTGATTATGCTAAAGAACCTTAACCAATGGTACTGACTTCTTTCTTAGCACTTTTACGTCTCGATCTAAAATTTACATTGGTTCCTCCTCAAAAGACAAATTAGGACTTAACTCAACTTCCTCCACCGGTACAATGTGAGATGGATCCAATCGATAACACCTCAATATTGAGACATCGAAAACATTATGAATCTAACTCAATTCTGGAGGTAACTCAAGCTGGTAAGCTACTGGTCCAACACGTTTCAACACACGATATGGTCCAATAAACGGAGGCTCAACTTGCCCTTCCTTCCAAATCTAAGGATCTTCTTCCAAGGTGAGACCTTTAAAAAGACCTGATCTCCCACTGCAAACTTAATGTCCTTATGCTTCATATCCGCATACGACTTTTGTCTATCCGAAGCTTCCTTTAACCGCGCCCGAATCACCTTTCCTTTTTCTTCCGTCTCTGATATCAATTCAGGATCCAATAACTGTCGTTCCCCCAATTCAGTCCAACAAGTAGGAGTACGACACCTACAGCCATACAATGTTTCAAAGGGTGCCATTTGGATACTGGATTGATAACTATTGTTATACGCAAACTCTGCTAACGGTAGAAAATCCTCCCAGCTACCTCTGAAGCCAATCACACAACCTCTTAACATGTCTTCTAAAATCTGGATTAGTCTTTCTGACTGACCATCTGACTGAGGATGAAAAGCCGTGCTGAAGTTTAACTTTGTTCCCAAAGCCTCATGTAAAGCTTTCCAAAACCGTGATGTAAATCTAGGGTCCCTATCCGATATAATAGACACTCGTACCCCATGCAACCTCACGATCTCCGTTACATACAGCTTAGCCAACTTCTGCAGTGAGTAATCCGTACGAACATGTAGAAAATGAGCAGTCTTCGTCAACCGATCCACTATTACCCAGGTAGAATCATTCTTAGTAGATGATAAGGGTAACCCACTAACAAAGTCCATCATTATCCGTTCCCATTTCCATAATGGAATCTTCACCGGTTGTAGCAATCCCGACGGTAATTGGTGTTTTGCCTTAACTTGCTGACATGTTAAGCACTTACTCACAAAATATGTAACTTCCCGTTTCAACCCTGGCCACCAATACTGTTCACGAAGGTCTCGATACATTTTATTTCCCCTGGGGTGCATAACATAAGGGCTACTATGCACCTCTCGCAAAATCATTTGTCTTAATTCTGAATCTTTGGGCATACAGATTCTTCCGCGAAAACACAGTACTCTGTCATTATTCAATCTAAAATCCTCTATCACACCACCTTCCACTTGCTGAAGTAAGGAACCAATTTTTCATCTAAAGACTGCTTTTCCTTGATCTGATCTAACCATACCAGTTTCACCTGAAGTTCGGCTAACAAACTTCCATCTTCATACAAATTGAGATGAGCGAACATTGCTCTTAACTCCGATATTACCTTACGACTCAACGTATCTGCCACCACATTAGCCTTTCCAGGGTGATACCCGATTGAGAAGTCGTAATCTTTCAACAGCTCTATCCACCTCCGCTGTCTTAAGTTCAACTACTTTTGAGTAAGGAGGTACTTTAGACTCTTATGGTCCATATAAATGATCGACTTCTCCCCGTAGAGATAGTGCCTCCAAATCTTTAGAGCAAAAACCACCGCAGCCAACTTTAAATCATGAGTGGGATAATTTACCTCGTGCGTCCTTAACTAACGAGATGCATAAGCCACCACCTTTCCACCTTGCATCAACACACATCCCAAGCATGTGTGTGATGCATTGCAGTAAATAATAAACTCTTTTCCAGCCTCAGGTTGAATCAGTACCGGTGCTTCCATCAAAATCTTCTTCAATTTCTCAAAACTTTCTTGTTGTTTCCCTGTCCACACAAATGGTACTCCCTTTCGCAATAGTTTAGTTAGGGGTGCAGTAATCAACGAAAACCCTTCAACAAAATGTCTATAATAACCAACCAATCCTAGGAAACTCTGAATTTCAGCCACTGACTTCAGTGGTTTCCAATCTAACACAGCCTCTACCTTCCGAGGATCAACTCTGATTCCATCGGCTGACACAACATGTCCCAAGAAAGTCACTTCCTTTAGCCAAAATTCACACTTACTGAATTTGGCATAAAGTTACTTTTCTCGCAGTATTTGCAATACTATGCGCAGATGTGTGTCATGCTCTTCTTCATTCCTCGAGTATACTAAGATATCATATAAGAATACCACCACGAACTGGTCTAAGTAGAGTTGAAAGACTCGGTTCATCATGTCCATAAATGCAGCTGGTGCATTGGTCAACCCAAATGGCATCACCAAAAACTCATAATGTCCATAACGAGTTCGAAACGCCGTCTTATGAATATCCACCTCCTTAACCTTAAGTTGGTGATAACCTGATCTTAAATCTATCTTCGAGAAAACTGAAGCTCCTCGTAGTTGGTCGAACAGATCATCGATTCTCGACAACGGGTACCTATTCTTGATTGTCATCTTATTCAACTGCCTATAATCAATACACATACGCATCGACCCATCCTTCTTTTTTATGAACAAGACAGGTGCTCCTCATGGTGACACACTCGGTCGTATGAATCCCTAATCCAACAACTCCTAAATTTGAGCCTTAAGCTCTGCTAACTCCTTCGGCGCCATCCTATAAGGAGCAATGGATACCGGAGTCATTCCGGGCAAAAGCTCAATGCCTAACTCTACTTTCCAGTCTGGAGGTAAACCCGGAAGTTCCTCGGAAAGACATCTGAATATTTTTTCACCGTTCTAACATCTTCCATCGATAATTCCTTGGCATCCAAAGCACTAATGAAGGCTAGGAATGCTCCACACCCTTTCCGTACCAACTTTTCTACCTTTAAAGCAGATACCACATTTGCTAAATAGCTTCTCCGTTCGCCTATCATCACCACTTTCTTATCTTTCGGAGTTCTTATCACTATCCACTTTACAGCACAATCCAAGTGTGCATGATGCTTTACCAACCAATCCATGCCCAGAATAAGATCGAACTCACCGAAAGGCAGTTCCATCAAATCCGCCAAAAATATTTCTCTTTGAATTTCTAAAGGCACGTCTCTATACAATTTATTCACTACCACAGACTGTCCTAAAGGACTAATTACCGTCATCTCTCTATCGGTAATCTCAGATCTAATATTTAGACTTCTAGATATAGCACTAGCAACATACCAATGGGTAGATCCGATATCAATCAAAGTAGTAATAGGTACATCAGAGATGAAGAACGTACCGGTTATCACATCAGGGGCATCACCATCTTCTCGGCGTCTAACTACATAAACTAACCTTGGTTGTCTCGCCTACGCGTTACCCCTAAAGCCATTACCTCTACCCGGTGCACCTTGACCTTGAACTGCGCCATTACCACCTCGACCTAGTCCACGACCCCTCGGTGGCTGCTGAGCACCTCTAGCTGGCTGTGCATCAGAGTTACGAGCTTCTTGAGTTAGAGCAGTCTGTCGAGGACAATTCTTAAGCTGATGATCCTTAGAACCACATTTGAAGCATCTACCGGTTCTCTTCTAGTATTCAACAGAGTGTCATCTCCTACAGTCAGCACATGGTTGAATCTGATTGGTAGCCGCAGGTGCTCTAGCTTGAACTGATTCATCATTCCTGGGCCTCTTCTGAAACTTTTTAGCAGGACCCGAATACCTAAAGTCCCTCATGTTCCTGCCTCTTTCTCGGTTCGATGGTTCGAGTTCTTAGCCTCCTTAGCTATTTTGGCTTTCTCCACTAACATAGCAAAAGTCCTTTCTTGTTGCGAGGCAATCAGTACCGTAACTCATCATTCAATCCGTCTTCAAAATGCACACAACATTCATAGTCAGTTGGCACTATAGTTCGAGCATAGTGACTCAAACGTAGAAATTCTGCTTCATATGCTGCCACAGTCTTACTTCCTTGAACCAAATTAAGGAATTCCTTCCTCCGGGCATCCACATAGCTTGCCCCGACATACTTTCTTTGAAGAAATCCCAAGTAACACGTTAGCCTGAGTGCCTTCTTGAATAGTAAGCCACCATTGATACGCCTCGTCCCTCAACAAGGACACAGCTCCTCTTAATTTTTACTCGGCAGTACACTCTAGGTCATCCATAATCCACTCCACGACCTCAAGCCAATATTCTGCAACATTTGAGGCTACTTTCGAGATACCCCTAAAAGTCTCAGCGCCATTTGATATGAGTCGCTCTAATATTGACCCACGAGCTACTGGCCCCGATCTAGCCCCAGCAACCCTTTCCAAGATTCATAACATTGCTTGGGACAGAGCAATGTCTTCTCTCATATAGTCAGGTGATCTATTTTCTGACACAGGTGATGCCGGCGCGTCCATTTTTGGCATATGCCTCAATGCCTCAGACACAACTCTAGCACCTCGGCCTCTACCACGGCCACGTCTACCTCGTCCACGTCCTCTAGTGCTCATATTGACTATTTTGTTTTAATCTGATTACAAGTTTTATGAATTAGTATTCTATTTCAGTGTTTTATTAACGATATTTTATGAGATATAAGAGGTAGAGTTGTTTTCGTAAACGCATCCTATAGTCTCAATCTCTTTAGTTTCAACATCTAAAACTAAAAGTTCTAGAGTGTTCCTATAGTCATATCACAATAATAATCATTAAATTTCAATACACTTACTTGACATGGTGCCGGATACTCGTGGTGCCATACTACATTTAAAAACATAATTCAAACAGTTGTGAACAATAAATGTTGTTGAACCCACACCACAGTCGAGTTTTGAATCAGGCTCTGATACCATAAAATGTAACACCCCGAATCTGGTCTATGCATTAAGATAAAATTTGACATGTCACACAAAATGAACATACACCTAGTCTTTTAAAGATTTAAAGAAAATGGATTTTTAAAAACATTTTAACGTGGAGTTATTGAAAACTAAGTTTGATTACTAAATCTAATAATTTGGGTCAAAAAATTTATAAATTGAAACTTAGGAAAAATTAATTAATATTTTGAGAAAATTTAAAGAGTTCGAAAGTAATTTGAAAACAAAAATTTAAAAATATTGTTACGTAAAAATTCTCGAGTTAAAACTATTTAAGAATGAAACCCTTTTCGTAGGTTTATTTAAGAGAAATGTTTATTTCTATTTTAGAAAAATAATCCCACTTAAGTATCTAAAGCATATTATAAAATCCATCCACAAGTAAAACATCCATAAAAATATAACCAGAGGCCTTATTACAAAATAGCAAAAATAATAAAAAGTACTTAAAAAGAAATTCAAAATTTAAATGACCTATTATTCGTAGTATGGCCTTCACTGAGTCGTCCCCGGCCCAAGCTTCCATCACTTATCATTACCTGAGGAGGGTAAAGAAAACGGGGTGAGTTACTTAGAACTCAGTGTGTAACTCACTTACCATTGTCGCTAGGCCAAAAACTCAATTAAGCATTTATTGGGCCAAAGCCCATTTACAATCATAACATAATATCATATATAACATGCATGTGTTATGCAATTTCCCAACCAAACCTAGTTTCCATCCGCTACACACCACCCGTACCAACCAACACACCTGTGGGGAGCTTTAGTCACCTACCCCGCCAACACACCAAACTAGGCAATAAGCAATATATCAAACTGGGCATTAAGCCATATATCAAACTAGGCATTAAGCCATATATCAAACTGGGCATTAAGCCATATATCAATTTGTGGACAAGCCACCAGAATTTTGTAGCAAAGCTACATGAACTTCTCTTCATCAAAATCCCAACCCATGCAAATCATGTGTATAATATGCATATCCAATTACAATATTCCATTCATATAATTATTATGAACAATATGGCCCATTTATCACATATCACATTTGGCCCGTTTATCACATATCACATTTGGCCCATTTAATTTGGCCCATTTATCACAGTCTTAATACTGATTTTTATAGTTTCTACCAAAATAATGATAATTATGCAATCTTACCTGATTTCACTAACTAGTGACTAAATCAAGCGATTTACCATTAGTCACAATATAAATATCTATCCCATGAAATATGGTCTGAAATTACACACCTGATTACGGTAAGCACTACACTTTCCTGATCATCAACACCTAAAAATATTTTAACGCTCGATTAGATCATTAACACTTATAATAAATCAATTTGAGGATAAGCGGTCTAGATTTTTACCCTCAGAATCTCGAATAACTACTATTTGTCGGTTCTCTCAGAAAGACGATTCACAAACCCATTGGAAAACCCTGAACAGCTAACGGCTCAGAACTGCGAATAACCTCGAATAATTGATTTTCACCAGAGGAGGGTCCACAACCCGATGGAAGGTCTCAAATTGTGAAACGGCCCTACGTTTGAATTTAGGACTTAGGATCGTCAATCCACTGCTTTTGAGATCACCACTAGATTTCCCTTTCAACACATTACTACGAGCCCCCATTTGTTAGATCTTCAATAAATCAATAATCTATTAAAGTATGGACTTAACAAAATGGTATAGATAGGCTTACCATGAAATTCTGAGTGATCCACGAATAAATCCCTATATAAAATAATCGGTTACTCCTTTCCATACTGTTAATCATCTTAATAAATAAAGGATGATCATGAAATCCATGAAGAACTCTTACCTTGAAGGTTTTTTATCCGAATTCTAGTGATTACGAGATAACTTCGAGGAAATGGTAATTCAGCCTTCCTCTATTTCACCATAAAGACGAAAAAGGATTTGTGTAAGAGAGAGATGATGATTTCGGTCAAAAAAGACCCTCCCAAGCCAATATATAGATTCGGAAAAGAAAGAAAGAAAAATAAAGCATTGAAGAGGGTTCTTACCGATTGATCAAAACGTGAGTAGAAAGAATGATTGAGAAGGAAAAACATATATGTGAAGAGAAAGATTCAGCTAAGGAGATGATCATTGACATTCGGCCATGATGAAGAATTAGGGAGAGAGAGATGTTTGAGAGTTTTTTTGTAAGAAGAAAGAAGGAAGAAAAAGAAATAGAAGATAAGGTGTTTATGTGTCGATTTTCAAGGATGGAAGATGAACAAAGAAAGAGTCTTGTAGTTGGTGTGCATTCGGCCAAAGGGAAGAAAAAGAAAATGAATTATGCTTCTTCAAAGTTGCATGGTTTCGACACAAAGGAGAAAAGAGTTTGGAGAGCAAAGAAGATGATACTAATTTGGTCAAAAAGAAATGGCCAAACAACCAAAAATTTACCTATTGCTACAACCACATTCGGCTAGGGAAAGGGTTTTGGAGAGAAAGGAAAATAATGTTCATGTTGCTAAAGAAATTGACTAAACTAGCTCCTAATCCCTATCAAGCTATTAACAAAATTCGGCCAACCTCCCTAGCCCCAAAAACCGTCCAAGTTCATAGCCATCAAGGATCAACTTTTGCCAACCTTTCTTTCCATAGCACATTCCACAAATTAAGCCATTTGTTCCTTTACTTGCCTTATCCTATTGATTCCTTTCATCAACTTCAATGTTTCCATAATCCATTTAGCCACCTTACCATATAAATTAAAAGTCCAACATACCAAAAATTAAGCTTGGTCGACACTTGATAGGAGAGTGAAAAAATTTAAATCACAAAAATGCATACCAAGGGATTCGAACCTCTCCCCTCAAGACAATACATATGGCGCATATCCTCTTAACCAATAGCTCATTTATGCTAGATACTTACTCAAAATTTTCATATGCTATAAATCCACTGACTCCCTCTCTTAAAGTACCATATGCTAAAAATTTTCACTAGGTCCAAATAGATCCCAAGCCTTCTTAGGACCTCCTTAACAAACAAAATTAATAATCTAACAAGCTTAATCACCAATTTAATGTAACATATACAAACTCAAATTCTAGGGTGTTACAAGGTAAGTATCCTGCTGTTTATGTATATGCTAATCAAAGTATGCCATGATAATATTATGCATTTGACAGTATGTTGCATTCGGTTGAGATTTGTATGCATGGGTTGGATATGATATGAATGGGGAAGTGTAAGACTATCACTAGTGGTTTGGTACCACACGTGGGTTGGCCCCACATTCTTGATTCATGACTAAGTCTCAATGGTTTGGAACCACCAATGGCTTGGTACCACATATTGATGATTTCGTGACTCGTCCCAGTGGTTTGGTACCACAGTGGGTTGTCCCCATATATATGATTATTCGGGATTATCACTAGTGGTTTGGTACCACAAGTGGGTTGGCCCCACATATGATATTTTGTGACTATTTCACCAGTGGCTAAGTGCCACATATGGAGTGTAGCGGATGGAGGGTTGATTGTAGAAATCCCCATGGAGTGATCAGCTGGTATGGGTGGTGTGTAGAGGATCGAAATCTAGGATTGGGCCGAGTACATTGCATCCATTTCTATACATGCTATTTTTGAGTGGGCCAAGGCCCAATATGTGGTTGTGGGCTTGAGGCCATTTATGATGTTTTAAGGGGGAACTTACACACCGAGTCTTGGTGACTCACCCCATCTGCTTAATCTTGCAGGTGATCAGTAAGACGTGGACTTGCAAGCCGAAGAGACTCGAGGAGGCCATAGCTTGTTAATTTCAGTAAACTTAGTTTCTTTTTAAGACGTTTTAATTTGGGATTTTAATTGTTGTAATAAGGCCTTTCTAAAATGCTATTTGGTTTTTTCATTTTAAATTCCACTTTGATACAACATTATTTTATGACTTAAACTTAATTGTTAAAAAGAATTTTTCTGAATAACTGCAACCTAAATATCTGTTTTTTCTCACAAGTGCTAACATAGATAGTAAATGATCGGTTAATCTAACCTGGAAATTTTTCTTAAGCGGCAAACCACTATTTTCAAAACATCACCTAAAATAAAAAGTTTCAAACTTCGGTTTCCATCAATATCCCCAACGTTTCTTTTTAACCTTTACCCTGTGACATACCAGATTTGGCCGTGACGTCTAGACCAGGTTTGGGATGTTACACATCTACACAAGCATACACTTCATGAAATTCATCATCACTGAATATAGATAAACTTGTCAAGTATTGGCCCCATTTCTAAATACCACTTACAAAATGAATTTAATAACATTAATAGCCAACATTTTGGCTAACAAATGTGACATAATAAAAGAAGCTAAGCCCTATACATGCCATATTAAAAACGAATCTAACTTGGCTATACCGAAGAGTAGTCGATAGTGTGATTTTCGTACTCCGACATTCCATAAAATCTCGAGCTAACTTGGCAATGCTACAAGGAAGAGGGGAATGAGAGGGGTAAGCATAAAGCTCTTTAAGTTTGCATAAAATAAATAGCAACATAAAACTCATAATGTCATTCATCCATTTCATTGAATAGAACATAAGTCTTAAGCTCATTTCCACTGACTCATACTTACTCTTACCAATTACATAACATGCCACATATCATGAACCATTCTCATGAATTACTCACATATACTTGTATCACCTCATCACTTAGTATTAGCATTAATCTCATCTCTAGCATAAGCTTAACTATTTGCCACATGGAAATTACTTGAGATATTCAATGATTTACAATCATCCTCATTCTTATAATTATGACACCAATGCCACATCCCAGATGTGGTCTTACGTGGGGTCACTTTTAGATGCCGATGCCATATCCCCTATATGGTCTTATATGGGATCTCGTATTGATTGTCAATGCTTTATCCGAATATGGTCTTATACGATTCTCATATTCAATTCTGATGCCATATCCCTGATATGGTCTTATACAGGATCTCCATTCAATGCTGAGGCCATATCCCAGACATGGTCTTATACGTGACCATACCAATCTCATGTTTCGTTAATAGTATACTCACCTTCACCATAGTCCAATCGGAACTTCAACTTCACTATTTTCATCATTTTTCTCATTCAACATCATAACTTGAATTCATAGAAATATTGTACAACATTGCTAATATCAATCATTTAGAAACTTAATAACATGACGCTGAATTTATTGCACACAAACTTACCTCGATTTCAAAATAGGCTAGATGGTCGATCTAGTCTGATACTTTTCCCTTTCCTCGATCGAGGTTAATTCTTTGTTCTTCTTGATCTATAATAGCAAATTAGCTAATTTAATTATAACATTAATTAATGCATTTCAATAATCATGCTTTGGCAAAAGTACTATTTTGCCCTTAGGCTTTCACAAAATGTCCATTTCACCCCTAGCCTCAGAAATCAATTCAAATCAAATTTCTTTCTTTAACGAGCCTAGGTGAACATTTATTACTCTTATGGAAACCATAAAAACTCATTATTTCACACATTTACCCCACATTTTACAACCTTTATAAAAAGGTCCTTTTAGATATTTTTATGGTAACACCTTTCACAAAAGTTGTTTATTAAACATCTATGACTCATTTTCTTCCATAAAAATGCAGCAAACAACTTAGAAGCTCACATGGCAAAACTCTAAACTTTTCACCATATTGCGAGATAGTCCCCTCTTTAGAAAGCTTAAGCTTTAGGGGTTCCAAAAATACAAATATTATCAAGAAATAATCACTAAAACACGTACTTGTAATGGGAAGAGTTTGTTGAAATTTTTGAGGTTTCAAAATCCCTATTTGCTACTAGTTTTCGGTGGATGAGTGAAGGAGAAAATATGATATCTTTTCTTTCTTTATTTTAATATAAAATCCCAATTTAGTCCACTTAATCCACCTACTTGACCAAATTTTGACCTCTATTGTCCCCTATGGCCGGCCAACCATTATTTAAGGGGATAATTTCCCTTTAAAGACCTCCAACTAATATTCCATAGCTATTTGGCACCCTTAGCTTGAAATTTTGAACTTTTACACTTTATGCGATTTAGTCCTTTTTCACGATTAAGCATGAAATCGCTAAAATTAAAGGACCAAAATTTTCATGCACTTATATAATCATGCTCTAACTCATAAAATAACATAAAAATAAATTTCTCTGACTCAGATTAGTGATTCTGAAACAACTATTTTGGCTAGCCCCTAAATCGGGTTGTTACACCATATAAGGACCTCAAGTTTTAAATTTCATAGCTATTTGATACTTATACCTACTAGAACTCAACTTTTGCATTTTATGCAATTTGGTCCTTTACATAATTATACATGAAATCGGTAAAATTTTCTTATTAAAATTTTCATACGTCTTTCCTATCATAATAATACCATGCAATAGTATTAAAATAAATTTTCTTTTTGACTCGAATTTGTGGTCTCAAAACCACTGTTCTGATTTCACTGAAAATGGGCTGTTACAGGAATACTACCGAGGTAGTAGTATCCCAACCTCCTTCAATCAAGCTATCATGTTCCCAGATGCCAAAATATGGACTCAATTTGTATGCACCCAAAGAGTCCCTGCTTTCAATGTATCTAATGTTAATACCTTTCGAGCAATTTTACTTTATGTTATTCTACAGAAGAAGTAGGTATGTATTGAAAAGTGGATCCATCAAAATATGAAGAGATGTATTAGTAGCCAAAAAGTGGGAGTATTCTTTCCCCACTTAGTGACAACCTTATGCAAAAGAGCAGGCGTGGCCATGGCATCCACCAATCAGTTGCTAAAACCATCTCGAAGTATTATTGGTGATACTTTGTTTCAACGGTACAAAGAGCTACGAGCCAAACAAATAAAAGATTGGAACAAACAACAGCAAGAAGAGACGGCTACACCAGCTTTGCCACAAAGGTTGGCACGAGCTCAACAGGAAGTTGGTGAGAGTAGTCATCCTAAATTGGACTGGATGATACAGTGGATGAAAGATTTGGAGCCAATATTTAAGAATTTGTAAGGTAGAACAATATTAGGGTCCCTAACTACACGTCAGACATGTTTGGGCCTACACCACCTGGATAGGAAGAAGGAGAGCATGAGAGTGAAGAGGAAGAAAATGGATATAGAAGCGATGAGATGGATGATTATGAGGATGATTAGAATTTAATTTTGTTCTGGGTTGTATTAAACTTAAAGATGATTTCAATTTGTTTTCAGGAATAGGACATAAATAAATTTTTAGTTGTTTTGTTTTGTGGTTGGTTTTGATTTTCTATGTAAGAATCTCACATGAAGGAAACACAACAAATTTGAACTATCGACGGGCAAAGGAGGAAGCACCCACCAATAATAAATAGCACAACCACGATCAATCGGGTAACTTCTTTCCTTATTCTTTTTCGGGCTACACATTGAGGACAATGTGTTAATTAAAGTATGGGGGTAGCATAGAAAATTTGTCTAAATTATGCTTTTCTTTTGATTTTTCTTGTCATTTGTGTGCTTGAGCTTGTAGAAATACTAGTGATTGGTTAAGAACATGTACATAAGCTACTTGTGTTTATAAATAAATTTGGCATGATGACAGGTGATTTTGAAATTTTTATCATTAAACTACTAAGTTTTATATGTTACACTGTAATTAGGCATTAAACAATTAACTGTGCCAAATGATATAAAAAAATACAAGGAAACGAGTATGCTAGTATGAATGATAAATGGTTGAATTTGAGTTTGTTTGGTTGATTAAATTTGTGCATATTGAGATATTTAGGGATGACCTAAGGCATTGTTTAGAACACTTCTAGAGCCAAAAAGCTTACTTTTATTTATTCACCTTTAGTACTAGTTTTTGAGCCTAAAAACACTTCTTGATGAACCTTATTACAAAACCTGAGCTTGAAACGTTAATTTGTATTTGCCATTTTTCTTTTGTCCTGAATTGCACGACTATAGATGTTTGGTCATACGTATTGAGGATTAAGTAGATATATCATGCCAGATTTTGTAAAAACAGAGTGAAATAGGAAAGATTAGTGTGATATAGGAACTATAGGTTAGCCTAAAAAGTGCAGAACAAAAGAAAAAAATCAAAAAGAAAATTCATACGAATAGAAACAGTTATTGAAAAGAAGCAAGCATTTGTGAGTGAGATGAATAGAAAAAGAAAGTGACAAAGTCATAAGAATAAGAAAAACTCGTTCATTAAATGCACAGAAACTCGTAGGCTAGCCGTAGTTACTATGTTATGCTAAAATTTCCTATATAGAGAAACAAGAAAGGTAAGAGAAGGGAAAATAAGGAGTTGAATAGGTAAGGGTCATTAAAGGGGAAGAATTGGGATCGATTCGATGTGCCAAACTATTTTCGTGTTTGTAGCCCCTTTGATGCTTATTGTTTTTGAATTCCATACCTGTCCTAATCCTTAATATGTTACAAGCCAAAAAGTCCTATGTGACCTCAATATCCTTATGCATGAATGGACATTATATTAAACAATCACGTAAACTACAATTTGTATTCTGCTAGGATAACCAAATTACTTGTATCATTTGTTGATGGATTCATACAGTTGATGCCCTTAATGCTTATATACTTTGGAATGCACTAAACTTAGATGTTTGAGGTCAAAAGTGGTAAATAAATTATTCATCATGTCAAAGTTATTCGTAAATATGAAATGCCTAGTCATGTGCTCCAAATTCAATATTTGCATTCAATTTTCTCAAGGGTCATTTCTTCTATTTTTTTATTTCTGTTCGTGTTGCTTGAGGACAAGTAATGACTTAAGTGTGCGAGAGTTTGATCTACCATAATTTGGTGTAGCATATTAAACTAATTTTCACACTTTAGGAGCTTGAAAATAAGCATTATCATTAGGTTTTAATTATGTTTTTGTAAGTTTTCTTAAAGTCAATAAAATGTGCAAATTGAGTCTTTTATTAACCTTAGGGGCCGAATAAGGGCTAAAGGTGAGCTAATGAACTTTGCAAGTGTACAGGAGATAATTAGAAGGCGTACTAAACCAATATTGGTCACTATGTTGCAACACGAAGGGTTTGATGTCACAATATAGGGAGTAGAATGGAGAAAACCTGAGGCAGCCTTCGACGTTGCGACATAACTGAAGGGTGTTGTAACATCCTTAAATCGGGGCCTTTGCATTTCGTGTGGTTACATGTGCATTGTATGGTAGGTATATTAGTTTGGGCTATTTTAGGGTCTAGGCTTGGGCTAGGGATAGGCTAGAGTCATAGCAAAAATTTGTGTTTTGGGCTTTAGAAGGGGGGAAGCTATTGGTGTTAGGTGTTAAGAGTATTTGGTGGAGGAGTGTGTCGCAAGAGATGCCTTGGTAAAGTGGCAAGGGAGGTGCCACTTAAGCACTAGGGGGAGGGACGCCTCATGTAGGTGGGAGAGCTTTGGTTTGAGCTGCAAGAATCCCCTTTGAGCATTTCTTTTTGACGCCAGGACAAGGGAGGTAGTGTACTCAAGATGGACTCTGGTTGATGGGTGTTGAAGGAGTCAACACATTTGAATTGGATGAAGAGGAGTGAATGTAGGAGATTGACTCATTCAAATTGTTTGAATGAGTGGAAAGGAGGAATTTGAGGAGGAAGAAGGGGGATGGCATAGTGGTTGAAGGGAGTGGAAGTGTGTTGCCAAAATTTGAGTGGTGTGGGTGTGTGCTTTTGGTTTTGCAGAGTGGTTAGGAGGGTGTGCCGAATTTGATTAGTAGACTTAGGAGGGAGCATTTTTTTTTCATTTTCTTTTTGTCAAAACCATTCATACCACTTTTTGGCATTTTTCTCTTTTCTCTCAAATACAAACCGAAATCTCTCCTAAGCAATTTCTCTCCTCTTTTTCTCACCTTTTGTAATTGTTGAAACCCCTATTGGTTCTTTGCCCTTCTTTTCTTTTCTTCTCCTCTCAACAAGCAGTAACCAAATCTATTCTACTTTCTTTTCTTCATTTTGAACCTAAGCCGAAAGCATCATTCCACTCCTCTTCCAATTTCTTTTCTTCTCATAGGTTCTCTTGTGCCAAAATACCTAAATCCTCCTTCTCTTCTCTCATTTTGGTTTTAGCCAAATCTAGTATTCATCATTCTTTCCCTCTTCATCTACATTCTGTGATAGCCGAATATCTTGGTCACTCTCTTTTATTTTTCTCAAAGAGCTGAAACTACCTCCTCTCTTTATCACATTTGGGTCGAAACTATCTTCTCTTTTTTGTTCCTTTTGGGTTCTCTTCTACTCTAGTGTTACTGAATCTTGCTAGGTGTTGGCTGAATTTGTGGAGTTAAGGTAAGAGGGGGGACGTTCCCTTGTATTTGCATTATCTCTTTCGGGATTTCTTGGCCCAAAGCGGAATGGCTATTTGTTAATAATGTTATGTTTGGTTGATTATAGGGAGGGTGTGACGCAAGCGTTTGGATTCTCGGGAGTTGCTCGACTCGTGGTTTATATTTAAATCTTCGGGATTTATCAATTAGGTAAGGGATCTAATTTCGGGATTTAGTTCTTTACGATTTGTTTTACTGCTTTACTCTGAGTTAGTGACTAAGGTGTTATGGACCCGAAGGTTAACCAATCATTGGGAGGGGTTGGATCTGAGACCCCAGTTCCTAAGTTCAAAAAGAGGGCAGTGTCGGCGGTTCGCGATTGGCCACTTGGGTGTGGACGAACACTTGAGCAGCGTAGTAGTCAAATAGCGATGGTGTCGATTAATGATAGTACCGACATAGAGAGCGTCGTTTTACGAGTAATAAGGTGTGTAACTCTTACACACTTCATTTGTTAATATGTTATATCATGAAATTACTAAATACCGAAATAACTGTTGAAATGGTATGTTACCCTTGTAGGTAAAAAGCAAGGACTCCAGGTAAGTCCACTCTATTTGGCTAACGTCAAATACCTGTTAAAATCTATATATGCCATGCCATGTGATCTTTAATCGCTAAGCATGATATTTATGCCTTGAAAAGTTTGTACATTAATGAGTATGATGAGAGGAGGAGGAAGGATGATTCAGACTGTCACCAGTGGTTTTGACCACACAGTGGGTTGGCCCCACTTTCTATATGATTATTGTGACTAGTCTCAGTGGTTTTGACCACCAGTGGTTTGGTACCACATGTTGTTAATCTTGTGACTTGTCCTAGTTGTTTGGTACCACAGTGGGTTTGCCCCATATATTGATATACGGGATCGTCATCAGTGGTTTTGACCACAAGATGGGTTGGCCCCATTATATTATTTGTGACTACAGTCACCAGTGGTTTTGACCACACCGATATTATTTGTGACTACAGTCACCAATGGTTTTGACCACCAGTGGTTTTGACCACACAGGGTAGATACAGGAGTTCGGATGGTTAGGTTAGGTTACATGACTTGCATATTAATTTATGAAACTGTGTAAGAGCTTGATAATATCGGGATGGGGATTTATACGCCGAGTCTCGTTGACTCACCCCTTCCTCTGTATTTTTGCAGATGATTCGTAGATCGCGGATGCGGAGTCGGGGTAGACTCGAAGTGGCCATGTGCATTTTCTTTTGGGTTTTATTTTAAACTTCTATTTCGGTTTTACTTTAAAATTTTGTTTTGGGTTGTAATAAGGCCATTAAATGCGTGCCTAAATAACTTATTAACTGAATGTTTTCTAAATTCACACAAATTATTGGGTTTTTCTAAAACTTCACCTTTAGATAGATAAGCAAACTTATAACGAGAATCTTTTTAAAGCTAAATTCAAAACAGTTTTAGTAATACTTTTAAACCAACTCGGTTTCTCATAACATCAAAAGTTTTCCTTAAATTAGAGACGGTAACTTGTTTTTAAAATTGTTTTCTTCCCTGTGACATATCAGATTCGGTCGTAGTGTTTTGACCGGGTTTGGGGTGTTACAATTATGGTATCAGAGCTAAGTTTAAAAGCTCGACTGTGGGCCCGAGGCCCAAAAATGTTTTCAACATTGAGTTATGAAATGGTTTTTGTGGAAAACATGATTTTGGGAAAAGCATGGCACCGAGTCTCCGGCACCGATCCATACAGGTAAGTACCACTTAACTGCTGTTTATATGATTGTGGTGCTTGTGATATGATTAATAGTAATAGGGAACTACTTTAGAGACTGAAACTTGTAGGACGGTATGAACCTGCGAAAACAATCCCCATGATAAAACTGTTCATAAAATTTGCCATAATAATAGTGGAATAAGTCTAACGCATAAAATTTTTAAATCAGATTAAAACGTGAAGGTAGTCATGTGCGCTCGAGGTCGTGGACGTAATACATGCAGACGTGGTAGAGGTAGGATGACCGTGTCAGAATCGATAGGGTCTGGCCATAGGTCGGAGAATGAGGTACCGCCGTCGCTAGCTATGGGCACGGAGTTTTAAGATCAGACAGGAGGGAACAACGCGGTGTCGCAGGCAATACTGTGGGTTCTAGAGAGAGTAGCCGGAGCAGGTGGAGGATCAAGAGTTCAAAAATCTGTGTCCGAACGTCTTCAGGCTAATGGGTCGAGGTATTCAGGGGTGTGTCTAGGGTGGCTCCCAATACAGTTGAATATTGGCTAGAGGCGACAGAACGTATTATGGATGACTTGGACTTTACAGCTGAGGAAAAGTTAAAGGGGATAGTGTGTCTTTTACGGGATGGGTCTTATCAGTGGTGGCTCACGGTCCGGGATGGTGCAATAACTGATGATCTCACTTGGGATTTCTTTAAGTCAGCTTATCAAAAGAAGTACGTCGGGGCTAGCTACATTAATGCACAGCGTAAGGTGTTTTTAAACTTGGTCCAGGGGAACAAGACAGTATCAGAATATGAGGCAAAGTTTCTCCGGTTAAGTCGCTATGCTCGGGGTATTGTAGCTATGGAGCACGAGCGGTGTGTCAGGTTTGAGGACGGGTTGAGAGATAAGATGCGGATGGTGATTGCACCATATCGTGAGAGAGAATTTACGATCTTAGTGGAGAAGGCCAAGATTACCGAGGAAGTGAAGCATCGGTGAGACTGAATCAGGATAAGAATTGGACCAAGAGGAGTTCTGGGTCATTAGGGTCTACCGGGAATTTGCAAAAAAAGGGCTAGATATGGTGGGCAGAATCAAGGTTCCAGGCCTGCTACTACTACTCAGTGGCCGCCACGGTGTGCTCGATGTGGAAAGTCTCATATGGGAAACTGTTGGACCAGGAACAGAGGGTGCTTCGAGTGTGGATCTATGGGGCATTAGGTAAGGGATTGTCTGCGAAAAATAACTAGGGCCCAGTCTAAGGGTCAGGGGCGTACACAATTTGAAAGGGATGGCCAGTAACCACAGAGGGGTCGCGATCCGATCAGGGGAGGTAATGGTTCTGGGCGAGGTCGCGGAGTATCAGGCAGAGGTGCCAGGAATACTGATGCAAGATAGCTGAGGTTGGCCTATGCAGTAAGGAGTCGAGAGGATGGCGACGCACCGAACGTTATAATCGGTGCATTCTTGATTTTTGGACTGCCTTATATTGCTTTGATAGATGTTGGTTTAACGCATTCTTATGTTGCCAGTAGTATTGTGGGAACTATGAACTTAGCCTTTAAGATTTCTTCTAGGGAGATGACTCTAATTAGCCCTCTAGGTCACTCTGTAGAAGTAAACAAACTTTATAAGGATGTACCCCTAGAACTTCAAAGGGTAGTATTTTTGGCTGATCTGATGGAACTACCATTCAGAGAGTTCGATTTGATCTTGGGGATGGACTGGTTAGTGAAGTATCAAGCGATTTGGACTGCACAGCTAAGCGTATGGTACTGCGATCAGTTGAGGGTGAAGAGGTGGTGATGATAGGTAATAGAAGAGATTATCTATCCAATGTTGTATCTACTTTGAAGGCCGAGAAAATGGTGAGGAAGGGTTGTGAGGCGTTCATGGTTCATGTTTGTGCTTTAGAGGCCAAGGAGCTAACTTTAGGGGATGTCCAAACGGTGAAAGAATTTACTGATGTATTTCCAAAAGAGCTTCCGAGTCTGCCTCCAGATCGCGAGGTCGAATTTGGAATAGACTTATTATCAAAAATCGCGCCAGTGTCTATTGCCCCATATAGGATGGCGCCGAAGGAGTTGGTGAAGCTGAAAGCACAGATTCAGGAGTTGCTAGATCGAGGTTTCATCCAGTCGAGTGTATCACCTTGAGGAGCGCCTATGCTATTCGTTAAGAAGAAAGATGGTACGATGCAGATGTGTATAGATTATCGACAACTGAATAAGTTGACGATCAAGAACAAGTACCCGTTGCCGAGGATAGACGATATGTTTGATCAACTTAAGGGTGCATCAGTCTTCTTTAAGATTGATTTAAGGCTGAGGTATCACCAGCTTAAGGTAAAGGAGGCCGATATTCATAAAACTGCGTTTCGCACTCGTTATGGGCACTACAAGTTTTTGGTAATGCCGTTTGGGTTGACCAATATGATGAATCGGGTGTTTCAGCCATATTTGGATCGTTTCGTTGTGGTATTCATAGATGACATTTTGGTGTACTTAAAATTTGATGAGGAGCATGATTCGCATCTGCGTGTTGTTTTGCAAATTCAGAGAGAGAAGCAATTATTCGCAAAGTTTAGTAAATGCGAATTCTGGCTAAAGGAGGTAACTTTATTGGGTCACGTGGTATCAGCTGAGGGGATTAGGGTGGATCCTCAGAAGATTGAGGCGGTATTGGACTGGAAACCACCTAAGTCTGCAGCAGAGATTTGAAGTTTTCTAGGTTTGGCAGGATATTACAGAAGATTTGTGGAAGGGTTTTCCTTGATTGCAGCGCCGTTGACCAAATTGCTGAGAAAAGGGGTTCCATTTGTGTGGTCAGACAAGCAGTAGGAAAGTTTTGATAAGTTAAAAAGAATTTTGACAGAGGCTCCAGTGTTGATTCAGCCTGAAGCAGGGAAGGAGTTCACGGTTTACTGTGATGCATTGCATACTGAGCTTGGATGTGTGCTGATGCAAGGGGGTAAGGTGGTGGTGTATGCATCCCGGCAGTTCAGGCCTCACGAAGTGAATTATCTGACACATGATTTGGAATTGGCTACAGTGGTTTTCGCCCTGAAAATATGGAGGCATTACTTATATAGAGAGAAATCGATAGTCTACACGGACCACAAGAGTTTGAAGCATCTGTTGACACAGAAAGAATTGAATTTGAGGCAACGTAGGTGGATCGAGTTGTTGAAAGACTACGATTGTTCGATTGAATACCATCCGGGTAAGGCTAACGTAGTGGCTGACGCGTTGAGTCGCAAGGTGGTAGCGGATTTGAGAGCAATGTTCGCTCATCTTAGTCTGTTTGATGATGGGAGTCTATTAGCGGAGTTACAGATGAAGCCGTCATGGGTTGGTCAGGTTAAGGAGGAACAGCTAAAAGATGAGGTTCTAGGTGCTCGGAAGTTACAAGTGCAAAGTGATGGATTGGAAGGTTATAGTTTGAATAGCGAGGGAGTGTTGTGTTTCCAGGGGAAAGTTTGTATGCCGAAAGACATTGAGTTAAGGCAGAGGATTCTGCAGGAAGCTCATAGCAGCCCATGTGCTATGCATCCAGGAGGTATCAAGATGTATCGGGATTTGCGAGAACAGTTCTGGTGGCTGGGTCTAAAGAGAGAAGTAACGGAATTCATGAGTAGGTGCCTGACGTGTCAGCAAGTCAAAGCTGAACATCAGTTAGCGGGTTTATTACAACCGGTGAAGATTAAATCGATGGAAGTGGGAAAGGATTACTGATGATTTAAATCCTTTGGGCTACCCCTTACGCCTAGCAAGAAAGATTCAGTATGGGTAATTGTAGATCGTCTGACAAAATTAGCTCATTTCATACCATTTTATGTGATTCAATTTGACCTTAATCGAGCGGTGGTTTCAGGACCACGAAACCGAGTCAAAAATATTTTTTATATTATATTCATGCTCATTATGTGTGAATTTATGTGTGAAAGTTTAAGAGAAAAATTTAATCGTTTGTGTGTTCAATTTAACAAAAAGGACTAAATCGCGTAAAGAGTAAAAGTTGCATGTTATAGTGAAAAGTGCCAAATTGATGATGGCTTTTTAAAGTGGGGCATTAAAAGGGCAATTAGCCCATTTTTAGGTTAGTGGGTGGCATTTGCCATAACTAACCTTAAGTTATATATTAGTTTTATTTTATTTTGAAGGTTAAATTAGTAATTAAATATTATTTACTTTATATGTTAAAAGATTATAATAATAAGCCATCATCCTTTTCATCCATCTTTGGCGAATTTGGGAGAAAGAATGAAGCTTTGAAACCCTTTAACTTTCGGCATTTCTAAGCTAAAAATCAAGGTTAGTTTGATTTGGTTTGTGTTAATTTTTACGTTTTGTGATCGTTGCTTCGAATACTTCAATACCCATACTTGAATTTTTGATTTTGATCAATATTTTGAAATGTACCATTGATGATTTCATGAGTTTTATGATGTTAGTTGATGGATTATGAAAGATATATGTTAGATTGATATGTTTTATTTTTGGATTTTGGTGATTTTGATAGATTAGGGCTTAATTATGAAAATAAAATTTTAGAGGGACTTAAATGTGAAATAAACGAAATATATGGATTTGTATGAGTGCTATAGATATTCGGCCCTTAAGGTATTTATACAAATTGTGTGTATTTTGTGTTTTAAGCAAATAGGACTAAATTGTAAAAATATGAAATAATAGGGGCAAAATGGTAATTTGCCCATTTAGGTATTTTGGGACTAAATTGAGATGAAATGTACTTGAATGAGCTTATTTTAAATATGTTTGATCAAGAACAAAGAAAAACTGATTTGGATCGGGGAAAGCGAAGGTTATCGAATAGCCTAGGCCGTCGTCCATCGATATTTGAGGTAAGTCCTTAAGCCGAAATATATCAAGGAATTATTTATGAACATATTAAATGATGATGTTCGATAAATTTGAGTACATGTTTATGTCATAGCCGAATGTATATAAGTAAATTAGTTTGAATGCATAATTTAATAATGTGATATGAATAAGTATCTCGATATGAATTGTGGGTTTTACAATGACGTAATGATTCTATTTGTGTAATGTGAATAAGCTTAGTTGAATTGGATATGTGATAAATTATCAAATGTGTGTGGAATGATTGACTTCATTGATACTCGGGCTTTATGCCTAGCAGGCCTCGTGCCGGTGATATATTCGGGCTTCGTGCCTAGCGGGCTTAGTGCCGGTGACATATTCGGGCTTTATGCCTAGCAGGCCTTGTGCTAGTGATATATTCAGAGCTTCGTGGCTAGCGAGCTTAGTGCTTGGGTGACATATTCGGCTTCGTGCCTAGCGTGCTTAGTCTGGTGACATATTTGGGCTTCGTGCCTAGCGTGCTTAGTCTTGGTGATATATTCGGGCTTATTGCCTAGCGGGCTAAATGCTGGTGTTTGAACTCTGGACCTTGAGTCTAGCAAGTCTAATGCCAAGATGTGAGATTCGAGGCAAATGCCTAGCAGGTTTTTTATAGGTGAGTTGAAATTCCAAGCTTAGATTGTGCACTAGTAAAGTCATGAAATGAATCAAGTGAGCCTAAGCATTTGAAAATGAATTTGTTAATTCGGCTACAAGGTATGTGCTATTCATATTCATGTATTATACATATATATATGTGATGATGATAAATAATGAATTGATAAAGGAAATGTGATATACAATCGGTAGATGCAAATTGTGTATAAACTATGCCATGAGGAAATTGGTATATGAAAGCATAATGTGGTTAAAGGTAATCGTATAAGTATATTGATATGAATGATACAAATTGATCTCAGTATATTTGGCCGTATGCTTATGCTTATGTGACATACTGGGATTACTTTGATGCTATGTATACGAATGTATGAAATGTCAAATGGATATATATATATATATGTGTGTGTGTGAATATATTTCCTTTTATGTGAAATTACTAAGTGTAAAGTATATACTTATTGTGTATACATATATAAATGTGATCCTATGGAAATATGTGTATCGAAAATATGAGTAATTGGAAGCAGTATTTAATCTATATGATGAGCTTATAAATGGAGGTTTAAAGGTAAAATAGTGATGATGGTTAAGCTAAACGAACTTGTGATTATGTAATTAAAGAGGTGATTTAGATGTACATAGCCCTTTACTTGTTCGAATAATTATGTGAACCTATTGAGTTTCATATGTGCATATTATGAATAGATCATAAAGAGAAGATGCTTTATATTTTGGTTAAAATGCTGAGTTGGTAAGTTAGATGTTGATGGTAAGGAAATGATAAACGTTATGTTAAGTGAGGTAAAGGCATTCGGTTTTGGAGGTCCTTCGAGTTAAGCTAATTTATTCAACGTTATTACTTGATTGTTTTTTTTTTTTTATGCTTGAATGTACAATTAGTATATCATGACTACTTAAGACTTACTAAGCTAAATTAGCTTACTCCATGTGTTCATCGTTTTGTTTTATAGATTTTGATCAAGCTACGAGCTCAGGGGGGATCGTCAACGAAGTCATTCACACTATCGACTCTTGTTGGTACCTAAAATGCTTAGACTTTTGGTTCTTAAGGCATGTATAGACTAGCTAAGTTTTTGAATGATAATTTGATAATGTATAAAAGCCATGCGAAAGTGGCTAGTTCTTAATGTTAATGCTCGATGATATAATCTATCTTTGATGTGAGATGTGTGTATGGTTGGTTTGGGAAATGAATGAGTATGTGTTATATATATATACATACTCATATTCATATGTGTTTCATGCTGAACAGGTAGATTTTATGACTTATATACTTGAAACGATTGGGTTATAAGTAAGTTTTGAGTAGTAAATAGTAATATGGTGGTTCGGTTATGAAATGAACTTATTTGGAAGTGTATTGTATGATAAAATTTGGGTGTAAAGATGAACAAATGTCTCAGTTTGCATGATATGATATTGAATGGTCGAGTCTTAGATTTATGTTCCATGAATCTATGAGTTATGAGATATCCTTGTTATAAATAGGGAAAGTTGGTATATATATATATGTGTGCATGCATTGTATGTTCGGCTACACCATTTGAATAGTCAGGTTCGGGTTAGAAATGCCCGAAAATATATGTTTTAAATATTATAAATGAAAATAAAAGAAGTAGGGTTGGTATGAAGTGAAATTCATATAATGGATAATCTTGATTTAGTCGTATCGGTTTATATATATATGTATCTCGATACATATTTGATTAATTATTTTCATAAAAGGAAATTTTATGAAGTTGGTTATGTTATATGCGAACCTAGACCTGAATCTTTCATAGATTAATGGATACACCATAGAGTCTTGTGAGAGTTTATGTTTAAATAGGTATATGTGTATAATATGTGAAATGATAAGTTGATAACCTGAATAAGTAATAAATGTATTTATATTTACTTTATATGTATAAAGTGAAAAGTGCATGCTCAAACTTGTAACGAACATTTTAATAACATATATTCGATGATTCTATGGTTGGAATTGTATAAGCATGAATTAAGTCTCTTTTGGGTTAATGCATGATTTGTGATAAATGATTGTGATGATTTGAGTCGAGTTCGGTAATGCCTCATAACCCTAATCCGGTGACGGGTATGGGGTAGAGGTGTTACATTTGATTGGTATTAGAGCTTATGATTTAGTCGATTCTAGGACTATCGTAGCACGTGTGGGTCTAGCTATACATGCCTTAAATTATAATACGATAGTGTGGTGACTTCTGACATCTGAATTGTGATTTTATATTGTAAATGGATCCCGATGAAGCCGTAGCTGATGATGTTGAGAGCGTAGCGCCTGATTCCGCATATAGGTCAGCGCCGGTAGACTCTCGACCTATCTCTAGTAGTCATGAGGGGGAAGGCTAAGTAAGCCTTCTACCAGATGATAAATGAATGGTTTACTCAATATATCTGGACTAACCCGACTGTGCAACAACCTCCACCCTCAAATAATCCATCTTTGATACCTATGGTACCTCCGATAGTGGATCCGATAAGATTTGGCAGGCCTCCTGTAGATAAAATTGAGAAACACAGGGCCGAAGAATTTAAAACTAATGATGATGATAATGATGCGGAGCGGGCTGAGTTGTGGTTTGACAATACTATTTGTGTGTTCAACGAGCTATCTTATATTCCGGATCAATGTTTAAAGTGTACCATATATTCATTAGAAGACAATATTAACATATTTGAAGCCAGTGCGGTCGAGTGTATGCTATTCGAGTTCTAGAGGATGCCTCATCATCGATGTCATAATGGTACATTTACTCTTTATGATACTACGTGATTGTTTTGATAAACCTTGGTTCTACATATTCGTATGTATGCATGAATTTAGTATTCAGCAAGACTTTGACTGCAGAATCTTCTGAGTTTGCTATAAAAGTATTGAACCCCTAGATAAAAGTGTCATGGTTGATAAAGTATGCGACAACTGTCCATTAATGTTTCGAGATATCTGTTTCCCCGCTGATTTGATGCTTTTACCATTTGATGAGTTCAATATTATTTTGGGAAGGGATTGGTTGTTATGCATGATCTTTGTTGAATCGCAAAAGAAAGACTATAAATTTGAGATGTCTCGAAAGATAAGAAAGTACAATTGAGTCTAATGGTTTGAGTAGATTGACTCTTGTAATATTTGTTTTGAAAGCTCGAATTATATGAAAAAAAGGGTTATGAGACATATTTTGCCTACGTGATTGATTTGAAAGTATCTGGGAAGAAAATTTATTCAATGCTTATTGTTTGTGAGTTTTCGGATATGTTTCCTAAAGAGTTCTGGGTTTGCTCTCGATTCGTGAAGTTAAATCATTATTGAGTTCTTGTGGAAATTGTGGATGATCCCTTTATTTATTCACTTGATGAAAAGGTGCATCTTGAACATTGAGAATTTTCTTGCAAACTTTGAGAGAAGAACAATTATATATATGATATTCAGAGAATGTGAATTACGATTGTATGAAGTTAGTCTTCTGGGACATATTGTGTCAGCTTTTGCAATCAGATTAGATCTGATGATAGCTACTCCGTTGATTAGACTGCTTTGGAAAGATGTCAGGTTTGAATGGTCAGAAAAGTGTTAGAAAAGTTTCGATCAGTTGAAAGCCCTTTTGATTGAAGCTCCAGTGTTAGTTTAGCCTGAATCGGGTAAACTATTTGTTGTCTTTAGTGATGCTTCTTTTTGGATTGTGTTTTGATGCAAGAAGGCGAAGTCCTAGCCTACGCTTCGAGACAATTGAAGCCGCATGAAAGAAATTACCTAACATGTGATTTGGAACTAGCAGCTATTATGTTCGCGATGAATATTTGGCGTTATTACTTGTTCGGGGAGAAATGTCATGTCTATTCAAATCATAAAGTTTAAAATAATTGATGACTCAAAAAGATTTGAACCTGCATTAGAGAAGATGGCTTGAGATATTGAAAAATTATGAGCTATTGTTAGATTATCATTCGGCAAAACAAATGTTTTGACTAATGGTCCGAATAGAAAGTCATCATTGCATTACTGTGCTTTGAATACTCGGTTGGACTTGTCTTATGATAGTTTAAGTAATAGAGGAATTGAGAGTAGAACCGATGTTTTTACAACAAATATATATATAAAGCTCAGAAATTTGATAATAAATTGTTAGTGAATCGAGCTTAGTGTAAAGTGAATTCCGAGTCTGAATTTCAAAATTTTTGATGATTGTCTGAGATTCCAGGATCATGATTGTATTCCAAGAAATTTAGAGTTAATTCCATCAATTTGAATGAAGCACATAATAGTCGTTTAACTGTTCATCTGGGAAGTACTAAAATGTATCATAATTTGTAGCAACACTACGGGTGGTTTGGTATGGAACGAGACATTTCGATTTGGTTTTAAAATGTTTAGTCGTCAACAAACGAAAGCCAAACATCAAGTTTCATCTCGGATTATTACACCAATTTTGATTCTTGAGTGGAAATGGGATAAAGTAACAATGGACTTTGTCTCTGATTGGCCCTGACTCTGAGAAAGAAGGATGTGATATGGGTCGTAATTGACCGATTAACTAAATCTACCCATTTCATTCCGGTTAGGTTTGATTTCTCACTAGAGAGATTGATCGAGTTTTATATTAATGAGATTGTGAGATTGCACGGGGTACCACTATCTATTGTGTCAGATAGAGGTACGAGATTCCCATCACGATTCTAGAGAAACTTACAAGAAGCTTTGGGCACGAAATTGCATTTCAGTACAGCCTTTCATTTGCAAACAGATGATCAATCTGAATAAACTGTTCAGATTCTTAAAGATATACTAAGGTGCTGCGTATTAGAGTTTTATAGCTCATGGGAAAGTATCTGCCATTGATTAAAAATTGCATATAATAGTGGTTTTCAGATGAATATCAAAATGGCACCGTATGAAGATTTGTACTGATGTAAAAATCGTATACCTCTGTATTAGACTGAACTCAGTGAGAATAAGTTACACTGAATTTGATTTGATAAAGGATCTGATGTGAAGTGAAATTGATCCGAGATTGTTTGAAAGTAGTATTTGATCGTCAAAAGTCCTTTATAGACTTGAAACAAAAAGACAAAGAATTTGAGATCGACGACAAAGTATTTCATGTTTCAATATTTCGTAAATATCGGCCTGATCCGTCACGTGTGATTGCCCCATCTGAAACAGAGATCCTATCTAATATGACATATGAAGAGAGCTGGTCCATATCTTAGCCGTGAGATAAAGTAGTTGAGAAATAAGAAATGGCAGCCTGAAGATTCAATGAGGCAACAATATCCGACTTTGTTTAACGGTAAGATTTTGGGACGAAAATCTCTAAGGGGAGAGTTATAATGATCGAATTTGACCCTAATCGAACGGTGTTTTAGGACCACTAAACCGAGTTAGAAATATTTTTTATATTATATTCGTGCTCATTATGTGTGAATTTATGTGTGTGAAAGTTTCAGAGAAAAATTTAATCGTTTGTGTGTTCAATTTAACAAAAGGACTAAATCGCGTAAAGAGTAAAAGTTGCATGTTATAGTGAAAAGTGCCAAATTGATGATGGCTTTTAAAGTGGGGCATTAAAAGGGCAATTAGCCCATTTTTAGGTTAGTGGGTGGCATTTGTCATAACTAACCTTAAGTTATATATTAGTTTTATTTTATTTTGAAGGTTAAATTAGTAATTAATTATTATTTACTTTATATGTTAAAAGATTATAATAATAAGCCATCATCCTTTTTCATCCATCTTTGGCCGAATGTGGGAGAAAGAATGAAGCTTTGAAACCCTTTAAATTTCGGCATTTCTAAGCTAAAAATCAAGGTTAGTTTGATTTCGGTTTTTGTTAATTTTTACGTTTTTGTGATCGTTGCTTCGAATACTTCAATACCCATGCTTGAATTTTTGATTTTGATCAATATTTTGAAATGTACCATTGATGATTTCATGAGTTTTATGATGTTAGTTGATGGATTATGAAAGATATATGTTCGATTGATATGTTTTGTTTTGGATTTTGGTGATTTTGAGAGATTAGGGCTTAATTATGAAAATAAAATTTTAGAGGGACTTAAATGTGAAATAAATGAAATATATGGATTTGTATGAATGCTATAGATATTCGCCCTTAAGGTATTTATAGAAATTGTGTGTATTTTGTGTTTTAAGCAAATAGGACTAAATTGTAAAATGTGAAATAATAGGGGCAAAATGGTAATTTGCCCATTTAGGTATTTTGGGACTAAATTGAGATGAAATGTACTTGAATGAGCTTATTTTAAATATGTTTAGATCAAGAACAAAGAAAACAGATTTGGATCGGGAAAGGCAAAGGTTATCGAATAATGGTCTTTCGTCATCCATCGATATTTGAGGTAGGTCCTTAAGCGAAATATATCAAGAAATTATTTATGAACATATTAAATGATGATGTTCGATAAATTTGAGTACATGTTTATGTCATAGCCGAATGTATATAAGTAAATTAGATTGAATGCATAATTTAATAATGTGATATGAATGAGTATCTCGATATGAATTGTGGGTTTTACAATGACGTAATGATTCTATTTGTGTAATGTGAATAAGCTTAGTTGAATTGGATATGTGATAAATTATGAAATGTGTGTGGAATGATTGACTTCATTGATACTCGGGCTTTATGCCTAGCGAGCCTCATCTTTGGTGATATATTAGACTTCGTCCTAGCAGAGCTTAATCTGGTGACATATTGACTTTATGCCTAGCGAGCCTCGTCTTGAGTGATATATTCGGCTTCGTGCCTAGCGTGCTTAGTGCCGGTGACATATTCGGGCTTCGTGCCTAGCGTGCTTAGTGGGTGACATATTTGGGCTTCGTGCCTAGCGTGCTTAGTCTTGGGTGATATATTCGGGCTTATTGCCTAGCAGGCTAAATGCTGGTGTTTGAACTACGGACCTTGAGTCTAGCAAGTCTAATGCTAGTATGTGAGATTCGGGCAAATGCCTAGCAGGTTTTCATACCGATGAGTTGAAATTCCAAGCTTAGATTGTGTACTAGTAAAGTCATGAAATGAATCAAGTGAGCCTAAGCATTTGAAAATGAATTTGTTAATTCGACTACAAGGTATGTGCTATTCATATTCATGTATTATACATATATATATATGTGATGATGATAAGTAAATGAATTGATGAAGGAAATGTGATATACAATCGGTAGATGCAAATTGTGTATAAACTATGCCATTAGGAAATTGGTATATGAAAGCATAATGTGGTTAAAGGTAATCGTATAAGTATATTGATATGAATGATACAAATTGATCTTGTATATTTCGCCTTATGCTTATGCTTACGTGACATCTTGGGATTACTTTGATGCTATGTATACGAATGTATGAAATGTCAAATGGATATACATATATATATATATATGTGTGAATATATTTCCTTTTATGTGAAATTACTAAGTGTAAAGTATATACTTATTGTATATACATATATATATGTGATCCTATGGAAATATGTGTATCGAAAATATGAGTAGTTGGAAGCAGTATTTAATCTATATGATGAGATTATAAATGGAGGTTTAAAGGTAAAATAGTGATGATGGTTAAGCTAAGCGAACTTGTGATTATGTAATTAAAGAGGTGATTTAGATGTACATGGCCCTTTACTTGTTAGAATAATTATGTGAACCTATTGAGTTTCATATGTGCATATTATGAATAGATCATAAAGAGAGGATGCTTTATATTTTGGTTAAAATGCTGAGTTGGTAAGTTGGATGTTAGCGGTAAGGAAATGATAAAGCGTTATGTTAAGTGAGGTAAAGGCATTCGATTTTGGAGGTCCTTGAGTTAAGCTAATTTATTCAACGTTATTACTTGATTGTTTTTTTATGCTTGAATGTACAATTAGTATATCATGACTGCTTAAGACTTACTAAGCTAAATTAGCTTACTCAGTGTGTTCATCGTTACATTTTATAGATTTTGATCAAGCTACGAGCTCGGGGGATCGTCAGCGAAGTCATTCACACTACCGACTCTTGTTGGTACCTAAAATGCTTAGACTTTTGGTTCTTAAGGCATGTATAGGCTAGCTAAGTTTTGAATGATAATTTGATAATGTATAAAAGCCATGTGAAAGTGGCTAGTTCTTAATGTTAATGCTCGATGATATAATCTATCTTTGATGTGAGATGCGTGTATGTTTGGTTTGGGAAATGAATGAGTATGTGTTATATATATATTTGTACATACTCATATTCATATGTGTTTCATGCTGAACAGGTAGATTTTATGACTTATATACTTGAAACGATTGGGTTATAAGTAAGTTTTGAGTAGTAAATAGTAATATGGTGGTTCGGTTATGAAATGAACTTATTTGGAAGTGTATTGTATGATAAAACTTGGTGTAGAGATGAACAAATGTCTCGGTTTGCATGATATGATATTGAATGGTGAGTCTTAGATTTATGTTCCATGAATCTATGAGTTATGAGATATCCTTGTTATAAATAGGAAAGTTGGTATATATATATATATGCGTGCATGCATTGTATGTTCAACTACACCATTTGAATAGTCGAGTTAGGGTTAGAAATGCACGAAAATATATGTTTTAAATGTTATAAATGAAAATAAAAGAAGTAGGGTTGGTATGAAGTGAAATTCATATAATGGATAATCTTGATTTAGTCGTATCAGTTTTATATATATATATATATGTATCTCGATACATGTTTGATTAATTTATTTTCATAAAAGGAAATTTTATGAAGTTGGTTATGTTATATGCAAACCTAGATTTGAATCTTTCATAGATGAATGGATACACCATAGAGTCTTTGAGAGTTTATGTTTAAATAGGTATATGTGTATAATATGTGAAATGATAAGTTGATAAGCGAATAAGTAATAAATGTATTTATATTTACTTTATATGTATAAAGTGAAAAGTGCATACTCAAACTTGTAACGAACATTTTAATAACATATATTCAATGATTCTATGGTTTGAATTGTATAAGCATGAATTAAGTCTCTTTTGGGTTTGATAAATGCATGATTTGTGATAAATGATTGTGATGATTTGAGTCGAGTTTGGTAATGCCTCATAACCCTAATCCGACGATGGGTATGGGTAGAGGTGTTACAGGCTTGGGTGGATTACTCGTTCTAAAAGTTGGCTAAGTTGTACATAGCAGAGATAGTGAGATTGCATGGGGTGCGGCGATTATCTCGGATAGGGATCCTCGATTCACATCAAGATTCGGAAAGCTACCGCACGGGCATTGGGTACAAGGCTAGATTTGATCTGGCGTTCCACCATGATCGGATCGACAGTCGAGAGAGAGTAATCAAATTTTAGAAGATATGTTGAGGGGTTGTGTTTTGGACTTCAGGGGTAGGGAGGAATATCTATGGTTGGCGGAATTCGCGTACAACAACAGTTACCAGGCAAGTATCCAGATGGCACCGTATGAAGCACTATATCGACGAAAGTGTCATTCCCCTACGTATTGGACAGAGTTGGGTGAGCATCGACTGTTGGGTCTAGAGTTAGTGGCTGAAACAGAGGAAAAGGTTAAGCTGATTCAGGCTCGTCTGAAGGAGGCTTCAGATAGGTAGAAGTCTTATGCCGATCTTAAGTGAAGAGATATAGAGTTCGTAGTGGGGGACAGGGTCTTTCTTAAGGTGTCGCCATGGAAGAAAGTGCTGAGATTTGGTCGGAAGGGCAAGCTGAGCCCTAGGTTTATCGGGCCGTATAAGGTGTTAAGGCGTGTGGGACTAGTAGCTTATCAGCTCAAATTGCCAGTGGAATTGAGTCAGATCCATGACGTTTTCATGTTTCCATGCTCAGGCGCTATCGATCAGATCCATCACATGTTGTGCCAGTAGAGGAGATAGAGGTGAGTCCAGATTGGTCCTTTGAGGAAGAACCAGTGCAGATTCTAGATCAGGATGCCAAAGTTCTACGTAGGAAGTCAATTCCTTTAGTGAAGATGTTATGGCGGAATCACGGAACAGAAGAAGCCACGTGGGAACTGGAAGATGCGATGCGGTGGCAATACCCTCAACTGTTTTGATCAGGTAATTTTGAGGCCAAAATTATTTTTAAGGGGGTAGAACTGTAACATCCTTAAACCGGGGCCTTTGCATTTCGTGTGGTTACATGTGTATTGCATGGTAGGTATGTTAGTTTGGGCTATTTTAGGGTCTAGGCTCGAGCTAGGGATAGGCCAGAGTCATAGCAAAAATTTGCGTTTTGGGCTTTAGAAGGAGGGAGCTATTGGTGTTAGGTGTTAAGAGTATTTGGTGGAGGAGTGTGTCGCAAGAGATGCCTTGGTAAAGTGGCAAGGGAGGTGCCACTTAAGCACTAAGGGGAGGGACGCCTCATGCAGGTGGGAGAGCTTTGGTTCAAGCTGCAAGAATCCCCTTTGAGCATTTCTTTTTGACGCCAGGATAAGGGAGGTAGTGTACTCAGGATGGACTCTGGTGGATTGGTGTTGAAGGAGTCAACACATTTGAATTGGATGGAGAGGAGTGAATGTAGGAGCTTGATTCATTCAAATTGTTTGAATGAGTGGAAGGGAGGAATTTGAGGGGGAAGAAGCGGGACGGCATAGTGGTTGAAGTGAGTGGGAGTATGTTACCGAAATTTGAGTGGTGTGGGTGTTTGCTTTCGATTTTGGAGAGTGGTTAGGGGGTGTGCCGAATTTGATTAGTAGACTTAGGAGGAGCATTAATTTTGTTCATTTTCTTTTTGTCAAAACCATTCATACCACTTTTTGGCATTTTTCTCTTTTCTCTCAAATACAAACTGAAATCTCTCCTAAGCAGTTTCTCTCCTCTTTTTCTCACCTTTTGCAATTGTCGAAACCCCTATTAATTCTTTGCCCTTCTTCTTCTTTTCTTCTCCTCTCAACAAGCCGTAACCAAATCTATTCTACTTTCTTTTCTTCATTTTAAACCTAAGCCGAAAGCATCATTCCACTCCTCTTCCAATTTCTTTTCTTCTCCTAGGTTCTCTTGTGCTGAAATACCTAAATCTTCCTTCTCTTCTCTCATTTTGGTTTTAGCCGCATCTAGTATTCATCATTCTTTCCCTCTTCATCTACATTCTGTGATAGCCGAATATCCTGGTCACTCTCTTTTATTTTTCTCAAAGAGCCAAAACTACCTCCTCTCTTCATCACATTTGGGCCGAAACTATCTTCTCCTCTCTGTTCCTTTCGGGTTCTCTTCTACTCTAGTGTTACCGAATCTTGCTAGGTGTTGGCCGAATTTGTGGAGTTAAGGTAAGAGGGGGGACATTCCCTTGTATTTCCATTATCTCTTTCGGGATTTCTTGGCCCAAAGCGGAATGGCTATTTGTTAATAATGTTATGTTTGGTCAATTATAGGGAGGGTGTGACGCAAGCATTTGGATTCCTGGGAGTTGCTTGACTCGTGGTTTAGATTTAAATCTTCGGGATTTATCGATTAGGTAAGGGATCTAATTTCGGGATTTAGTTCTTTACAATTTTTTTTACTGCTTTAATCTGAGTTAGTGACTAAGGTGTTATGGACTCGAAGGCTAACCAATCATTGGGAGGGGTTGGATCTGAGACCCTAGTTCCTAAGTTCAAAAAGAGGGCAGTGTTGGCGGTTCGCGATTGGCCACCTGGGTGTGGGCGAGCACCTGAACAGCGTAGTAGTCAAATAGCGGTTGTGTCGATTAACGACAATGACATAGAGAGCGTCGTTTTACGAGTAATAAGGTGTGTAACTCTTACACACTTCATTTGTTAATATGTTATATCATGAAATTACTAAATGCCAAAATAACTGTTGAAATGGTATGTTACCCTTGTAGGTAAAAAGCATGGACTCCAGGTAAGTCCACTCTGTTTGGCTAACTTCAAATGCCTATTAAAATCTGTATATGCCATGCCATGTGATCTCTAATCGCTAAGCATGATATTTATGCCTTGAAAAGTATGTACATTAATGGGTATGATGAGAGGATAGGGAAGGATGATTCAGACTGCCACCAGTGGTTTTGACCATACAGTGGGTTGGCCCCGCTTTCTATATGATTATCGTGACTAGTCAAAGTTGCTTTGACCACCAATGGTTTGGTACCACATGTTGTTAATCTTGTGACTTGTCCCAGTGGTTTGGTACCACAGTGGGTTGGCCCTACATATTGATATACGGGATCGTCATCAGTGGTTTTGACCACAAGATGGGTTGGCCCCATCATATTATTTATGACTACGGTCACCAGTGGTTTTGACCACACCGATATTATTTGTGACTACGGTCACCAGTGGTTTTGACCACCAGTGGTTTTGACCACACGGGGTAGATACAAGAGTTCGGATGGTTTGGTTGGGTTACATGACTTGCATATTAATTTATGAAATTGTGTAAGAGCTTGATAATATCGGGATGGGGATTTATACGTTGAGTCTTGTTGACTCACCCCTTCCTCTACATTTTTGTAGATGATTCGTAGATCGCGGATGCGAAGCCGGGACAGACTCAAAGTGGCCATGTGCATTTTCTTTTGGGTTTTGTTTTAAACTTCTATTTCGGTTTTACTTACTTTAAAATTTGGTTTGGGGTTGTAATAAGGCCATTAAATTTTATTTTGGAGTTTATTTATCTGTTTTATTTTCATAGAAATTTGTATGATTTAAATAAAATCGTGTGCCTAAATAACTTATTAACTGAATGTTTTCTAAATTCACACAAATTATCGGGTTTTTCTAAAACTTCACCTTCAGATAGATAAGCAAACTTGTAAGATTAACAAAGTATCGAGAATCTTTTTAAAGCTAAATTCAAAACAATTTTAGTAATACTTTTAAATCAACTCGGTTTCTTATAACATCAAAAGTTTTCCTTAAATTAGAGACAACAACTTGTTTTCAAAATCGTTTTCTTCCCTGTGACATACCGAATTTGGTCATAGCGTTTTGATCGGGTTTGGCGTGTTACAGGTGTCACGACATGCCCTTGAAGACATCCCAAGAGGAATGTATTGATTCCTTTGTCACAACACAGGTCCTGATGTGTCATGACATCGACTCTAGATGGGAATTAACATGAGCCAGGGGGCGTTTTGGTTCGCACAAGCAATCTTAAAGCTTGGGATCTTCAGCTAACCAAGGGTTAAGGATGACAACCACCTGAAATCTATAAATAAGCTCATTTTCCACACATTATGGACACCAATTGCTTAGCCTATAATTTCTCATTTAATTTAAGTTTAGTTTTTCTCTTTACTTAGAACTTAGATTTACTTTCAGTTTTTTCTTTGTGGAGACAATCAAACTAATGGATTCACACTCATTCTTAATACAAATCAGGACTTTTCCTAAACGCTATACTTTCAATTCATTTATCATGTTTACTATTTCTATTGATTCTATATTGTTTCTGAAAACTATGAGGAACTAAACCTTCTATGGAGGATTAGCAAGTGGAAGTATGATCTATTAATTTTTTTATAGGGTTGCTCAACGAATTAGCTGTTTGGGAGAGTAAGAACCTAAACCCTAGGCCTGACAGCCCTAGGAAGTCATCAAGGTGAGAATTAACCCAAAATTGGTATGGCCTATCTATAAACACCTTTACCCCAAGCCCGTCTAGACTGTGAGGTGGGAAGATAAGTAGTCCCTACCGACTCGTTATTTTAGTAGAATATTGGAAGATCCTACTGGGATAGTGACTAGTTGATTGACGAGGAACCCAAAGCGATAGTTGATGAGAATTCTGAAGCAAGCTAATAACCCATAGTCAGATTTGATTAAATCTACTTTTCAATCTCTTGCTATTTATTTCTTTGTTATTATTTTATTATTATAAAAACCCTAAATCCCTTTTATTTATTTTTTCATACTATAACTCATTTAGAGTACTAATTAGATCTTTCAATGTTTAGGTTAAAATTGATCTAGCATTAGTCTCTATTGGGTACGACCTACGTAGTACTCACCTACTCTGTTGTAACTATATTACAACTGGACCATTATACTTGCGAATATTGCCTAATTTATATAACTTTTACTGAAGTATTCACACTCTAGACATTAGTACGTCCGGTGGTGGTCAAGTATTCTTAAAAGTCTCCCCTTGGAAGAGGATTATATGCTTCAATTAAAAGGGGAAGCTAAGCCTCAAACTTTTAGGACCATATGAGATTTCGAACAAAGTTGGTCCAGTGGTGTATACGTTGGCGTTTCCTCTTGAATTATCAAAGATTTACGATGTGTTCCATTTATCGATGCTACATAAGTACAAATCCAACCCTAAGCACATGGTACAAATCAAAGAGCTTTAAGTTGAGCCAAATATATCTTACGAGAAAGAGCTAGTCTGTATTTTGGCAAAAGAAGTTAAAGAGCTGAGGAATAAAAAGATCCCTTAGTGAAAGTACTATAGAGTAATCACAACACTAAAGAAGCCACTCGGGAAAGGGAGAGCATAATGAGAAATCGATACCCACAATTATTTTTAGGTATGAATTTCGAGAATAAAATTCCCTAAGTGGGGGAAAGTTGTAACATACTGTTCAACGTAGTCTAGGGTATTTGAGTATTGTTTATAGAGATAGGCTTATATAATAAACTACATGCAAATAAAATGTTAAGAACACGCTGAGTTCTTGAGGACTATGAGTATGTCCTCGGGTGAAGTCCATGTTAAGGTGAGCCTGGTAGTTGGAGAAGGTTCTTTATAAAGTACATGCCACCCCAACTAATAAACGATTAGTGCCTATTGCTTTGTATGTTAGTCTTATTATTTTGGTTGAACTAAATAGTTTGCTTGGAGAGGGTTAGTTAGAATGATATGAGATATCTAATGTTGAGGGGACAAACATTTAAAGAGAGAGATAAAGTTATTACTCACGATTTTCGAAGGAGGGGTAGTAGGGAGAATGAACTTGCCCATTAAGTTTTTCCCTGTCCATGCTTGTAAAAAGCTTGTATTGGCTTCTTGGTCAAGCTTTGTGTATTTTTGGCAAACTTTATTTTCTCTCGGAATTCTCTCTACAACACCCGTGAAAGCTCTGGAACAAAGAATAGCTTGAAGGTTTTAGTTTTGTTGTATTTAGCAAATTCCATTAACATTTGACACCTGGTAAGTATCAATGAACCTTAAGCTATTATCATGGTTATTGAAGGGGCCTTAGGATTTCATGCTCTAGGATTAGTTTAGAAGGAAACTTCTAGGTTTTGGGTTTCCTGATTGGCATAATTGTGTAAAATACCTTCCTCATTTATGGGTTTTTAGGTTTGAGCCCTTAACCTTTTTTTTAATTGACACCCTCAACGTTACAATTTTTCCATAAATCAACCCATTTTTATCAGGAAATGTCAGTTGACTGTTAGTAAAATTGTAGGTTAACAATGTAGCCTATGTGGCAAACCATATAACCATATCATCTATTTAATATTTTTTTCATTTTGTTTTCATCTTCTTTCTTCTTCTATCTTTCTCCTTTCATCCTCTATTTTCTCCGTCTTAACCCTGTTATATTTCAATAATATATTTTGATTCCACTAAGCTTCAACAAATCTTCATAATTTTGAATTGAATCCTTCAAGCAAATCAGCAAGAGCACTTATGGCGTGAACTTGCATCTCAAGCACGATAATATAGTTAGTTGCTTCTTCAAGAATAACTGGTAACGATTGTTTTCGACAAGCGAGAACCAACCGACCAAGAACCTTGACTTTGCTTTGAACAGATTTCACTTTCAATTTCAAAACACTAAATCTTTTTTTCCTCGATAGGTTTCTCTTGGTAATGCCAGTTAGTGTCGCAGAAGAAACAAACCCACTTCTTTATCCCTTCTCCTTCCTCAACTTTAGCTTAACACAGCCCATAAAAATAGCATGACTCCACCTTGTCCTCCCTTTAATCGCTATAGCTAAAGCTCTATCAGCAGCTTCACAAATCGCTCATCTATGATGCGGAGCTGAATGAGAAGAATAGTTACTATTGAGATTGACTTGGCTCAAAGCTTGAATCATCTTCAAAGAATAGATTTGTTGTTACACCTCGAATTTCCATCTGGTGTAACTATTGCTCTAGTTTTAGTTCTGCCTCTATTGATTCGTCTTAAATGTCACAGTCGCTGTGACTTTTGATGTTTTCTTTTTGTTCTTCCTTCTGACATGATCAAATTTTGAGTTTAGCAATGGATTCATTATAATGGATTATATGCACAGATATTCTCTCCTTTTCACCGTACAATTTGGTGAATTATAACAAAAAAAAAAGGATTGAATTCAAAATTCTAAATATTTTTTGAAGCCTAATGGAATCAAAAGAAACTATTAAAGTTTAACAGAGTTAAGAGGGAAAGAATAGAGAGTGAAAGGAGAAAGAGAGAAGAAGAAAGAAGATGAAAACAAAATGCAAAAATATTAAATAGATGATGTCATTTATGACATCATGCTTATGTGGAATGCTAGATAGGCTACATTGTTGACCTGTAGTTTGACTAACAATCAACTAACGTTTCCCATTAAAATTGAGTTAATTTGTGAAAAAATCGTAACGTTGAAGGTGTCAATAAAAAAGGTTAAGGGCTCAAACCCAAAAACTCATAAATGTTAAGTGTATTTTATGTAATTATGCCTTTCTAATTTAGTATCCTTGAAAACTTACTTAGCTTTTCTGAAGGATGTAATCTGATAAGTTGATTATTTATGTCATAGCTCAAGAGACTCCCCAAAGTCTCAAGACAAAGGCAAGGGACCTGTAGTCTAAGCCTAGCTATATTTTCTAGTGAGTTCCTTTATACCTCACATGTGTGTATCGTGCTTCTATTCATGTCTGATTCAAGATAAGTTCACTTGTTCGATGAAAAACTCTAGTCTTGCATGTTTGTGAAAGCAAGGAAGAACCATACTTTGTGTTTAGTCATTACCCCTTTTCACTCTAAAAAAAAGAACCATATGGTCAAAATAAAGAAAATGATTCATGGTGTTGCCTTCGATGGAATATTCATTAAATTTCCAAATCACGATACATGAAACATGACACTATAATGAATTCATGGCGTTGCCTTCGATGCAAAGTGCATTGAACTGACAGGTCATGGTACGTGAACAATGGTTATATGGCCTTTGGTAAGGCAGGTACATTGCAAACCAGATTAGCTAGCATGGCAAAGGAAATAAAATGAATGAATGAACTCTAAACATGGACTCAGGTTTGGCTAAGACAAAAAAGTTTTTCTGGATGAATGTATGGGCGTAATGTATGCGCCAAAAAGCTTAGTTTGTTATGAATTTGTGTAAGTTTGGTCTTCGTCAATAGGTGAATCGTGTTAGCACTAAGGGGGAATGGTCTATTTGTTTGCCTGACAAGTAGTTATCCAAGTGTTTGCGCTGGGACTCACTATGTTCTATGAACTTACTCTATTAATCGTTCCTTTTCAAGATCTCCCAAGAAGTAGGAAGACTTAAAGGATTCCGCCAGATGATACTTTTTGCTGTGAGAATTCTGATGTTTAGTACTATGCATGATAAACATGAAGGGGGACAAGTTCATTGATTTACTATTTTTTTTAGAACTGTTATTTTGTAAGTAAACTCTCATATGCGCCCAATCGTAGTTTTCTTTAGTCTTTTTGAAAAAACTTTGATAATCCAAAATGTTTTGGCCTATTAATTGTAAATGTTTAGTAACCTTATGCATGTCTAGTTGAACAAATGTAACTCAAGTCTCTACCCAATGCTTTTTCAAAAATAAGTGATTTTCTTTTGGCTGTAACGCACCAATCTTGGGCCCTCCATGGGGGACAGGTTCAGGGCACCACAATGTTTCCCTCTTAGAATATCCTTAATCTCTTTGGAAAAAATTCATTATGCCAATATGGTCCTATTTCGTTTCATGGTAACCATTACATCTTCCTTCATGAAAAGTCAATTACTATTAAATAGTAATGATGTCATTTATCACCAAGATGAATGACTCGTGGCCACGTTTACTTTTCTCCAATGATTTCATGCCAATGAAAGGATATCATTTACCTATGTCTCGGGCTATGAATTCCATTGTTGTGAATGACCTTACATACTGTTAAGTCATATAACCAACGCACTAGCTTTCGGTTCCTTATCTATTTGAACTTAGGCTTGTACTTACATCAAAATATATGAGTCATACATACATAGTTTATCATTCACTTAGGATTGAGGTATGCCACATCATGAATGTCACAAGTGAATAAATCTATAAACAGATTCAGGATCTATTTTTCTTGGGTCCAGTCTAATGTACCATCAATCCAGTCACTCACATCTATGTCTTTATCCGCTCTGATGCCCTAGACAAATCATCTCCCTAATTGGGCTTGGTAGATGACATGTTTAGGTTTATTTACTATTATAAATTGTCTTTTCGTATTATGATCTGACCACATTATACCATTTAGTATTAGTTTAAACATTAGACAACTAGTAAGCCAACATTTGCTTCCATTTTTCTTTGTATGCAAAAATTATATGAGAACAATTATACAAAATATATTAATGTAATCCATGAATTTGTTTTATTGACCAATATGTTCAAAAAATTACAAGTTTACAAACAACTATGCTACACTCAGGGCACTAGATCCAACTTTTAGAGTATACCCAAAGATCAATCATGAGATGATTGTAATAACATACTTGTTTTGCTTCGTTTATTACTTTAAGGCATTGCCATTATTATTTCAGTTTCTTGTATGTGTAAATAAATAAATTGTTTTATAATAATGTCTTGAGAAAAATATGATTATTCTTAAAAGGTACTTAGTCGAGTATTATTGTGGGCTTGGACAACAATAATGCATTAAGACTAACATATAGTTGATTGATGAAAAAGTGTTGTCATTAACATAGGGATGTCAAAATCAATCCATGAGTATATGTTAGAGAATTACATATTGGACTAACCCGCTATGAGTATGTTTCTTGGGTTATTGTGTAATAGTCACAACATTACTGTAACAACCCGTTTTCAGTGAAATTGGAATAGTGGTTTTGGGACCACAAATCTGAAGTCAAAAATTTTTTTATTGCCTACAGCATGATAGTAGCACCGTATAAAAATTTCGTTAAGAAATTTTACCGTTTACATGCTCAATTTGATAAAAAAGACTAAATCGCGTAAAGTGCAAAAGTTGAGTTCTAGTAGCTAAAGGTATTAAATAGCTATAAAACTTTAAAGTTTAAGCCAATTAGACCATAAATGGTGATTATGGAAGTACATGGCTTGGTATAAGTTTAATTAGTGATGTTTTTAAAGGTTATTTAAGTAAATGGTAAAATAATGATAAAAACTAATGAAATAAAATAAGCTATCATCTTTTATTCATCATCATCAACCAAAATTAAAAGAGAAAAGATGCCATTGTTAAAGCTAGGGTTTGGCAATGCTTGTTTTGCATGATTGGTAAGATGTTTTTTTCCCGTTTTTAATGAATTTTATGCTTTCAGGATCGTTGTAGTATAATCTAGCTAGCCTAGGGACTAATTTCTGAAACTATTAAACTATTAGAGTTCTGCCATTAATGAATTTGCATGATTTTTGATGATTCATGGAATAAAATGAGTATTTGTTGTTAGATAAACAACTTTTGTTAAGTGATCTTTGGTGAAATTGTTAAATAGGGATTAAATTGAAAAATGGAAAATTTTACAGGGTGAAATTGTGAAATAAATGAAATATAGGGCTTGATAGGGACCTAATTGATATTTGGCTATAGTTGGTTATGGTGAAATTGCATAAATTTCCACTTCTATGAGCTAAGGACTAAATTTCAAGAAATTAAAAGTATAGGGGAAAATGGTAATTTTACCAAAATATGGTTTTGGATTAAATTAAATAAAATACATATTAAATTGAGTTATCCAAGTAAAATTTCAGCAGTTGTTGACTAAAAACCACCGAGAAACATATCCAAAGTTAGAAGTTTTCTAGGATTAGCTAGTTATTACCGAAGATTCATCAAAGGGTTCTCGATGATAGCCACACCGATGAGACGAATATTACAGTAAGATGTGAAATTTGAATGGTCTGAGAAATGTCAACAAAGTTTTAATCAGTTGAAAGCACTGTTGACCAAGGCACTAGTTTTAGTTCAGCCTGAATTAGGTAAAAAAAATTGTGATTTACAGCGATTCATCTTTAAATGGTTTAGGTTGTGTTTTGATGCAGAAAGGCAAAGTAATAGCTCATGCTTCCAGAAGGTTAAAGCCACACGAAAATAATTATTTGACACATGACCTAGAGTTGGCGTAGCTATTGTGTTTACGTTGAAAATTTGGCGACACTATTTGTTCGGCGAAATTAGTGAATGTTAATGGTCATTATTGCTATGCTATGTGTTGGTCATTATTGCTATGCTATGTTAATGGTCATATTATCATTGACCCTGAATTTCATCATTAACTTGCACTTCATGAGATGTGAGTTGGTCGGCCAAGGAATTCTTTGATGACCATTTCGGTCATGTGGGTAGAGGGGAGTAGCCGAAATTCTCTTAAGGGGTTTAGGTGTTTATTTTTTTGGGCTTTCTTTCTCTAGTGTGGTGCCGAAATCCTAATGCCATCAAAGTGCCATTTTGGCCATTTTCTTTTGCCAAAAACTTGTTCCATTCTCTCATAAACCTCACACTTTTCTTTCATAAGTTGAACCACACCAAAAATTTACCATTATTTTTCATTTGTACACTTTAGCCGAATCATCCATTGACCATAAGGGTCATTTGTTACTTTTCTTTTCTTCTCTCTTTCTCCTCATCTTTGCCGATTCCACTTTTGTGTTTCATCTCTATTTCTTTTCTCTTCTTTGTTTCTTTTCTTTTACCTTGCTAAGGCCGAAACTTCTCTCTTCCAATTTCACCATTGTCGCAACACCATAAACCTCCTATCTCTCTCTTCTTTTTCTTGTTTTGTTGTTAAAGCTGAAACTCCCTCTTTTCATCAAAGCAATTTGCATCACACTCCATCCCCTTCATTTATTCTTTACATGTTTCATCAAAAGCCAAGAACATTTGACCAATTACGTTTTGGTCATTCTCTTTCGGTAAGGATCTCTTCTAGGCTAATTTTTTTTCTTTCTTTCTTTCTTTATCTTTCTCTGACTGTCGAAAATTATGACTCTAATCCTTCTAAGTTCTTTGGCCGAATCTTGAAGGAAAGTTTTGGGGTTCCTCTGTAGCCGACGTTTAGGGGGAGATCATTTAGGATTTAAATATCCAAGGTAAGCAAGAGTAATCTTAGGCCGAAGGCCATGTATTTTGGTTTATTAAAAAGTTAGAATCGAATCTAACATAAACCATGTAGGGATTTCGACATCTCCAAGGGACAAGTGACATTTTCGGGATCTAGATAATCAAGGTAAGGGAGTCCTCATATTCAGCCAAAGGCCTTTTTGTCTATTAAGGTTGGCCGATATTGACTTTGGTCTTGTAGGGGAAATTGACTGTGAAAAAGAAGGAGAATCAGTATCGATAGTACCGTAATCACTGGTTATCAGGTGTGTAGCACTACACTAAATTTCTAATAGATCGATAATATTAATGATTTGCATGTGTTAAGAAAAAATATGTATGATAATGGTTACGGGTACCATTCAGTGGTACATGGTATTCAGGTATGTTTACCCCCTAATACTTCATTAATAATGCTATAAGCATGAATATGAAATGTGTATGATTCCGTTATGATTTTGGGGGTATATGGCATGATATCGAAATAATATGTTTATTGCATGGGCATATGGGTGATATTGATAAAGGGGAAGTGTTCCGGTGATTTTTACAACAATTATTCGGTGACTTCGGTCACATATTATGAATCCGGTGACTTTGGTCACATATTATGAATCCGGTGACTCTGTCACAATTATCCGTGGCCATGCCACAATTTATAAGGCGATGTGCGATTGATATGAAGCGCCTTCGATTGTGTGTAGCGGATGGAGGGTCGATTTAGTAATCCCACGGTGTGATTGGGTGTACGGTGGTGTGTAGCGGATGGATATTTAGGTGGGCTCAGGATTGCATTTCATTTTATATGTACATGTGATTTAATCGGTTATTATCTAATTTGCTATATTATGGGCTTATGGCTAAATGTGTTTTAAATGGGCTTAATGGCTATAATTAATTGGGTTTTTAGTGTACTGTTGCACATTGAGTCTATTGACTCACCCCTCGTGGGATATCTTTTTCAGGTGATACTTAGCGTATTAGACCGAGTCAGCGAGGACTACGTGGTGGCCATTGCTCAACTCAGTATTTCAGATTTTCTTTGAATTAAACCTACTACGTTTTCTTTTATTATTCGGGATTTATTTTGGGTTATGTTTTTTGTAATAAGGCTGCTATAAACTATTTTATTTTTATGTTTTAAATTTTTAATCTGCTACGATCATATATTTACTAAATAATTAAATGATTTCGAAAAAATAACTTAAACTGTTTTGACACCTAAACACCTATGGTTTTCACAATAATAATAAGTTTTAAATTTGGTTTTCTTTTAACTTATAATCTTTTTCATAAAGATAACGTTTTAATGAGACACCAACTTATCTAAACACCATTTACAACGCGATCACTAAATAGACCTATTTTCTACAGAATCAACATATTATCCAATAAAATAAAACAAGATTTAATTGAAGTTTTACTCAAGGAACATACCAGATCCGGTCAGGGCTTGTGGGCCGGGTTTGGGGTGTTTCACTCATGACATTTTGCATTCATGCAAATGTCATCCCTAATACATTCAGTTAGGAGCATTAGATTCATTCCGATCATTGCATCCTAACCATTTTGCAAAAGCATAAACACATAAAACCAATTTTACAGGACAGGTCCCCCAGAGGATAGTGTCACGACATTGGTGAATCAGCAGATCTTGTCTCCCTGAGTTTCCAGTGGAGCAGATCGAATATAACAGATTTTGCATTCCTGAAGTTGCAGGAAGCAGATCAAATACAGCAGATCTTGACTCCCTGAGTTTGCAGTGGAGCAGATCGAAGACAACAGATTTGGCATTCCTGAAGTTGCAGGAAGCAGATCAAAGACAACAGATCTTGTCTCCCTGAGTTTGTAGTGGAGCGATCGAAGATAATGATTTGGCATTCCTAAAGTTGCGAAGCGAGATCAAAGATGAGATCTTGTCTCCCCGAGTTTGCGAGTGGAACAAATCAAAGATAATGATTTGGCATTCACGAAGTTTAGGAAGCGGATCAAGATGAGATTTTGTCTCCCGAGTTTGCGAGAGAGTAGATCGAAGATATGATTTGGCATTCACGAAGTTGCGAAGCGGATCAAAGACGACAAATTGACTCTCTGAGTTTGCAGTGGAGCAGATCGAAGATAACAGATTTGGTATTCCTGAAGTTGCAGGAAGCAGATCGAAGACAGCAAATTGACTCCCTAAGTTTGCAGTGGAGCAGATCGAAGATAACATATTTGGCATTCCTAAAGTTGCAGGAAGTAGATCGAAGAAAGCAGATCTTGTCTCCCTGAGTTTACAGTGGAGCAGATCGAAGATAGTAGATCTGGCAATCCTAAAGTTGCAGGAGCAGATCGAAAACATCAGACCTTGTCTCCCTGAGTTTGCAGTGGAGCAAATTGAAGCTACAAGTCTAATTTCCTTAAGTGGATCGAAGCATTAGTTCTCGGGCCCCTGAAGATGCAGTAGGATGGAATGAAGTCACTCGAAGATGAAAAGCACCTAAAGAAGTCCAAGACTCAAAGGCCGGGCAAAAATGGTCCTTTTTGAAGTCTTTGTTCTATTCTTGTTACACGACAATGAGCAAAGAGGGGCAGCTGTAAAAGCCCATTTTCACCCGGGCCCAATGTTAACCAAATAGAAACTAAAAACACAAAAATAAATAAAACCAAAAATAGTCCATCAGTCCAAAATAAAAAATATATACAAGCCACTACCCAACAAGCCCAAACTATTTGCAGATAGCCCAATTTACAAAGTAGGCCCCAATGGCCCAGAACATATTGAACCAGGAAACCCAAGGGTTTTCCCTTTCGCGTCGCAGCCTCCAGTGCCGCAAGCTTTCAGCGTCGCCACGTCCACACATACGGCCTCCGTACTCCACAGCTAGCCACCGAACCTACAAAAATAAGGATAAACGATAGCAAATAGATAGCAACAAAAAGAAAAAGAGAAAAAACAGTTGTATTTATCATTTTTTTCTTTCTATTTTCGATTTTCGGTATTAAAAAGGCAAAAACAAACTATTGTAAAGGGGACGATTTTTTAATACAAAGGATACAGAAAATACAAATCAAAAACGAAATTTCAGAGGTTTTTCTCGATTTCACCTTCTTCTTGTTCTTTTATCTACTTCGATAGCAATTTTTTTCTTCTACACCGAATAAAATAAAAAGAGGACTTACCTTCGAAGGTTGAATCGACGGTCCGTGTTCTTCGTCAAAATCGAAGCGAGGATGGCCGTCAGGGTTAGGAGCAGGTTTGGCTGGAAAGAGGTTGACTGATCAGACCTGAGTTGGCCCCCCAATCGCCGATTGTCGTGGAGCATGTGGTGGCCGAAAAGGGGATCTCCTTCTGCGGCTGAGAACGAAACAAAAATAGGGGGCTAGGGTTTAATCTATTTTACCTTTTTTTTTTTTGAGGATTTTCTTTTGTTTTTTTAAGGGCAAGGTTAAAATGTTTTTTTTAACTGATTTTTTGTTTTTATAAGCCCATGATACGACATCGTCTTGGTATGGTCTTTCTATGACCAAAACAGCGCCATTTTGCTGGAAAGCCCGAGACCCGACCCGATTGCGGCCAAGATCCGCGTGTTTTGATTTTGATGGGTTATTTATTATCTGAGTCCTTCCGCATTTATTTCCCTTAGATCAAGTTTTATTTTATTTTTAATTTCGCCCTTAACAAGTATTTCGTTTTCATTTTGGTCCCGTGTAAACACTGCGTTTTGAGAATCGAAAATATTTGCTAGTTTAGTCCCTGATTGTCTACGCGCGTTTTATTTTGATCCTGGCATAAATATTAATGATTTTATTTATTGTAAAGCAGTCTTCTAACTTTTTTTTGTTTCAATTAAGTACTCTTTTGGTTATTGTACATTATCTTTGCATTTTTATCAAATTTAGTTCTTCTATTATTTAGTTTTAAATTATTTTATTATATGATATAAATACATATATATTTATACTATTTGTTTTTAAATTATTATTTATATGTATTATCTATTTTAACTTGTCTTAATATAATGTTTACTAAAGTTCGTTTTACTATTTATTTAAAATAAATATATACATAGTATCTACTCTAAACTTTTATATATTATCTATTTTTTAACATCATTTGTTTTAAGCTTATTTATTATTGGATTTAGGTTTATTTCCTATGATCGGTTATATATTATTTTGCTCCATTTTCTTCAATTGTTAATTTCATTATATGATTTTTGCTAGCATATGAATTGTAATTTGTTAATTTGTAACTATTGATTATTTGTGATTCATCGTTGAAATGTTTGATGTATGCGTTAATATATTGCTTTGTGTATTAGTATTCCATTGTATCTTACGAAAGATGTAGTGTTTTAATGTCATTTCGATTTTAAAATCATAAGGCAATGCTCGTGTTTAGTGGTTTCGAGAAAATCGTGTTCTAACTTACTGAGTTCCGATTCTCCTCATTTAAAACCTAGCAATCGAGTATCATTTCTCTCTTAAATCAAACTGCACGATATTTTAAATAAAAAACTTATTCTCGGGAAGTTGGGATATTGTGCCCTAACTTACTGGGTGTGATATTTCATCATCTCGAGATAAGAATTTCAAAAGAGCAAAGGCAATATTCCGTATTCTGGAATTTTGAGAAATAGTGCCCTAACTTACTGGGTTGCGATTTTTCATTTGACCCAAATAATTAAATATCCTTCTTATTTTTAAATGTAAAAGTATTGAATGTCGAAGGATAAACCTAATTTCGAGAATATAAGATGTGGTGCCCTAACTTACTAAGTACAACATTTTATTTCTTCGAAATAAGAAGCTTTGGCATCCAATATGATTCTGTCCAAATATATGTCTTAAGTAAATGGATCGTAATCTAGAATCTTTTCAAATTTTTAGCATTAAGACATTCATTAATCAATTTGGTACCAATTTTGGGCGTTGCGAGGGTGCTAATCCTTCCTCGTGCATAACCGACTCCCGAGCCTATTTTCTGGATTTCGTAGACCAAAATTATTGTTTTAATAAATCAAAATGTTTTATTAAAATAATCCATCTTAAGGTGATCCGATCACACCTCGAATAAAAGATCGGTGGCGACTTCATTTCCCTGTTTTTAAAGTCGATCCCCTTTTTTTAAAACCCTATTTAAAAATGGTTCCGAAACGTTTCATTTAATAGCTCAACATTTTTACAATAGAATAAATACTATCTCAATTTCATCCATCAACTAAATAGATACACATTCAAGTTCAATAATACGAGCTTACCTCATATTCGGAATTGACGTATTGGGTCGACTATTCGATAACCTTGCTTTTCCCCCGATCTAAATCTGAATTCCTCTTTCTTGATCTTTATGTATTCAAAATTAACTCATTTATTCATTGATTCATTCAATTTGGTCCACAAGCACATATTTAGGCATTTCTACACTTTAACCCCTAAAGTTCCATGAAACACCCTTTACCCGTGTCCGACGCCAGGACAGGATACGAGGCATTACCGTACTTGACTTTAGTTAAACATGTATTATTGGCTATAAAATTTCTTTCCATCTTAAAACATTTCTTTATTACTAATAACTTACTTTTCGTAGGCCTTCGAGGCCTTAAACGTACATCCGGAAGGTTTTGAGATCCATCCGGAAACTTTGGCACTCCTCAAAAATTTTTATCTAAACAGGGGCCACACACCCGTGTTGTCCAAGGGACACACCTGTGTGCTCCTAAGACATGCCCGTGTTCGACACCCGTGGTCGACATTGACTTGTTTCACACGGCTGAGCACACACTCGTGTCTATAACCCGTGTCCTTCACACGGCTTTGACACGCCCGTGTCCTCTACCCGTGGAGCTCTCTGTTTATGATGTCATCATACTCTTAATAGAACACAGCCATGGCACACGCCTGTGTGGCCTGTCTGATGAATCGTATTTTCGTAAATTGATGTAGAGGACACACGGCCTATTAGCACACCCATGGGGCTGTCCGTGTGTCACACACGGCCTAGACATACACCCGTGTGCCTACCCGTGTGGACAATTTGAGCCTATTTTCCAAGCCAATTGCCACCCTGGAACATCAACATAGTTATACCATCTCAAACAACTCAATTATTCCATCCATTTCATAAACATATCATCATGAAAGGGTATATAACTTAATAAATATTGACCAATTTCTAATGGCCATATACAAAAGAATGCATAATCTTAGTAACCAAGCCTTTAGCTCACAATATCACATGACTTAAATGATTAAACTCCTATACATGTCATACTCAAAATTAATTAACTTTACTATACCAAATTAGTAGATGATAGTATGATCCAAGCTCGACGTCTATGATTCCCGAGCTGACTTGGAAAACCTACATGGAAAAAACAAAGAAAGGAGGGAGATAAGCATATAGCTTAGTAAGTTTGCATGAAGATTTAACTAGCAATATAATAGCTTATAATTAAACTCATCCCTCATAAGACTAAACAACATAAATCTCAAGTGTTTGAACTTATTTACTCTTACTTACTCTTTCTCATCACTTACCACATTATAATTTCATACTTGTAATTAAATTAGGGTACCTGTATCACTTAATCACATAGATTAGCCCTTTTGCTAATATAACATGAACATCAAATTATTATCTTCCTTAACTTAGGTAGAATTCTTTATCATTCTTGAATAACTTAACTTGTATTAATTTTGCTTACTTAGCTTTCTTGTTTCTTCTTTCTTGTCTCTTTTGCCCGTTGAATTACTCGAAATGTCAGAGGATACTCAATCTCGTCAAACATGTATCTCGATGCCAATGCCATATCCCAAATATGGTCTTACATAGGATCGCCTTATGATACCAACGTCATATCCTAGATATGGTCTTACATGGGATTTCTTAGCTTGATGTCGATGCCATGTCCCAGACATGGTCTTATACGAGTTTTTGCTTATATGTTTCCTTTGAAACTTACCATTGCCATGTCTTGACATGGTCTTACATGGTATCCTTACCTTATGAACTCATCAAAGCCATGCCTTACATGGGATCCTTGCCTTATAGTAACTTATCAATGCCATGTCTTGACATGACTTACATGATATCCTTGCCTTATTTGATGTTGATGACATGTCCCAAACACGGTCTTACGCAGGATTTACGTTTGGTGCCGAAGCCATGTCCCAGGCATGGTCTTACACAGAACCTACATTCCTTGATTCCAATTCCATGTCCTAGGCATGGTCTTATACAGGTTTTCCTTGTCTCATGTTATGATGTAAATATCCTCGTTATTCGAATCTTCACCCTGGAACTTTCACTTACTTATTCTCATTGATTTCCTTATTAGGCATGGTCAATCAACTTTATGAAAATATTGTGCATTGTACGTCATAGCAAGTAATTTAATTGTAAAAGTAATATGTAGCTTTAAATTCATACAAACTTACCTCGGTACTCAAAATGTGTAGAGTTGTTCAATTTAGTCCTCAACTTTGTTTTTACCTCGGTTTCGATCCGGGCTTTGCGTTTCTTGATCTACAATGACAATTTAACTTGTTTAATATTCAAAATGACTAATTTAACTCATAACTCATACTTTCACAAAATTACAATTTTACCCTTAAACTTTCTCATAATTACATTTTTGCCCCTAGGCTCGTAAAATGATTTTCATTCAACTTTCTTATTTTTCAAGCCTACCCGAATCATTTTCCTAAATATAGAAACATTCAATTTACATTATTTTACTCATGTATGACCAATTTCATAACTTTTACAATTTGGTCCTTACATGGATTTTTTATGAAAATCACTTAGGAAAAGAAGTTTATCCTGCATCAATCTTTCATAATCTTCCATAAAACATCAAAATACATGCATGTCATACATGGTTAAATTTTTAAACATAAACCTTAGCTCAAATTATAGCTAGAAATAGCTAAACCGAGTTACGAGGATTTCAAAAATACGAAAAAACATTAAAAACGTGACTAGGATGCACTTACTTTGAGCTTGAAAATGAGAAAAACCCTAGCTATGGCTTCTCACCAAATTTCGGCACCTAAGGAAGAAGATGGACACCATTTTTTACTTCTTTTTCCCTTTTTAATCTTTTATTTACCAAATGACAAAAATGCCCTTAATGATTATTTCTAAAGATTTTTCCTTCCTATGTCAATTTTTGTAACATCCTAAAAATTTGAGTATCAATATGTTGCTTGTCTTTGGTGTTAGCTCGGGTATGATTTTATTGTGTGCTTAATATAGTCTTGAGAAGGTCAGGTTTACTTGGAATTAGAATAAATTTTAGTAAAGACTACTTTACTGTAGAGAAATCAGGTGACCTTGAAGTTTAAGTTAATTAAGTGATAAAAGATGGCATAAGATGAGTAATTGGAAAAGAGGTGATGGCGTCATATGTTGGACTTGAGTGGAGAGGTTCGAATCTCCTAGCATGCAAATTGGGAGCTTTTATTTTTGCTTTTTCCTAGCATGTGTCGGCCAAGTATCATTCATGGATAAGATGGACTAATTTTTTTTGGTAATAAGACTAAAGTTTATGGCAAGCATGATTTTAGGGATGGAATTGCTTGATTTTGGAGATAGGATTTCTCAAACTTAAGGAAAATGGAGGATTGTAAGGCTTGAATCTAGGTTGATGTTTTGGTAATTTTTTTTCATGGCCATTTTGACCAAGAATGTGGGCGGCATTGTGGACTAGGGGGTTGGCCGAATGTGTTAGTAGCTTGGCTAGGATTAGGAGTTAGTTTTGGTCATTCCTAGCATTTTTGTGCAAAATTGCAATTCTCTTCACAACCTTTTCTCCTAGCCGAATTTGAGCTTTTGGTAAGCCTTGTTCTTTAGACCATTTTATTTTCATGTTACCATTTGGGCACATTTTTGCTTAGCATTTCAAGACACTTTTTCTCTTTATGCCAAAATACCAAAGCCAAGATCATTTTCTTTTCTTCTCTTTTTCCTCTCCATTGTCGAATGCATATTGCTCCTAAATTCATCTCTTTTCTTTCTCTTTTCCCTCTTGAAAACTAAATCAACATCATCTCTTTCTTTCACCTTTTATTTTCTTTTCAAACATACCTTCTTCATTATTTTTCTCTCATGGCCGAATCATTTTTCTTTTCTTTGTTTATTCATAGTCGAATCTTCCACTATACATAAGTATTCTTCTCAATCATTCTTCTTTCAAGCCTTGGACAATAGGTAAGAGTTTCTTTTTGGTTTCTATGTTGGCTTAAGGGAAGTCTTGGCCGAATCTTTATGGTGGTAAGAAGAATCTCTTTGATCGAAATCATCATTCATTCTATTAAACGTTTTCTTTCGTTATATTTTAGTGTGATAGTGGAGGGCCGAAACTCAAGTGTTCGTGAGCGTCGTGAATCATTGGAATCAATTTAAGGTGTTAAGGTAAGGGATTATTAAGGAATCTCATATTACTCGACATATTGATATAGATGGATTATTAATCAATTTCGTTTTAGGGAACGTTATCGCTCGATTTTCATATTATGGAATGAGGATATTTATGGTAAGCCAATCTCACCCTTAAAATCGTTAGTCATAATTTTGATAATTTGTTGGTCGGACTAATGATCTTTTGTCAATAGAGACAATCAAGATAGGGATGAAAAGGGCGGTAAATAGTGTTCAGAATAGGGGTGGTTTCGCTATTCCCCCTAAGTTTAAGCGAAGGGCTATTTTGGGAATTCGAGATTTTCCATCGGGTTGTAGACGCTCATCCGAGGAGAATCAGTTGTTTGAAGTCGTTCGTACTCCCGAACCTTTGTTTGTTCGTGGATTTTCATCAGGTAATGAACCAACAATCGGGGAGAAACCACAAATAGAAGTGGTTCGAAATTCTAAGGGTAAAAGTCTAGATCGTTATTTCTAAGATTCGATTTGTAAATAAATAATAGTGTTCTAATTTATCGTGATGCATTTAGGTATCGACGAGCGGGAAAGTCTAGTTCTCACAGTAACCAGGTGTGTAACTTCACACTTATCTCGGGTTAGATACTATACCGTAAGTATTGGGATAAAATCGTAAAGATGGCAAAATCTGAAAATGCGTAATAATTAACACTTTTGTGTAAATGCATGAAAATAGTTAAAGTTGTGAAATTTAAGAAAACGCCCTCAATGAGTTAATTGGTAAATAGTAAATTTTATGCCTCATGTGAAAAATAGGCCGAAAAACTGCTAGATCGATAAATGGGCCGAAAAACTGCTAGATCGAAAAATGGGCTGAAAAACTGCTAGATCGATAAATGGGCCAAAAAACTACTAGATCGATAAATGGGCCGAAAAAACTGCTAGATCGATAAATAAGCCGAAAAACTGCTAGATCAATATATGGGCCAAAGTTTGCTAGATCGATAAATGGGCTAAAATGTTATTTTTCTTATGGGCCAAAATGAAAATTTGAATTTTTGGACTCACATGTATTATGGGCTTTTGTTAAATTATCATATGGATATATATATTGTTATGCATACATGATTGCATAGGTTGGGATAATTGACGAAGAGAAGAAAGGCCTGTTGCCAAAAATCTAGTTCGGTGGCTCTGCCACAAATATATTTTAAATGGCTTAATGCCTCTAGTTCGGTGACTTTGTCACAATCTAATTCAGTGGTGCACCACAATATTATTTAAAATGGCTTTATTCCTACGATTGGTGTGTTGGCGGGGTGGGTTGACTTGATCCCCACAGGTGTGTTGGTTGGTACGGGTGGTGTGTAGCGGATGGAAATTAGGTTTGGTTGGGAATTTCATTTTACATGCATTTTATTTATTTTATTGTTAAATCCGTAAATTGGCTCAAGCCCAAAATAATGTCTTGATGATCTGGCCCAATGAATGTGGTAAGTGAGTTATACACTGAGTTCTGAGTAACTCACTCTGTTTAATTATCCATCTCAGGTAATGGCCATTGACGAAGGCTTGGGCCGAGGATGACTTCATGGAGGCCATACTTTGAACATGGGTTTTATAAACTATGAACTTTTATTAAGTGAATTCTTTTAATTACTATTTTGGGTATGATGTAATAAGGCATTTATTAATATTTTATGGATTTTTATGTGTGGATGGATTTAATTTTTGTTTTAGACATTTAATATGGGCTTATGTTAATTCTATAATGTTTCCTTAAAAATTTTGTTTTAAAACATATGAGATTCTTTAAATATTCTTGTTTTTTTCAAATTCTTTTGAACTCTTTAAAAATTACTTTAAGGTTTTTGACAATTAAAATACTAAATGATAAAATTTCAAACTAGTATTTCTTTATTCATTGATTTTAAATCAATTTCTTGATTTTATTTACTAAACTTCACTTTCAAAAGGTTTTGTAGAACTCTTTTACCTAAATCATTGGAGAATTAAATGGATGTTCGATCTGTGTGACAAACCAAATCTCGTCCTAACGCATAGACCTGGTTTGGGGTGTTACAATTTTTGTCCATCTCAACATATAATGGTCTCGTTGCTAAATAAGGACCTCTAATAATTTTTTAAATTCTATTTCATACTTAAACCTTCTAGAATCTCATATTTTCTAATCCTTACAATTTAGTCCTAATGGACAAATTGTTCACTAATTAATAATATTCCTTCATGAAATTTTCACACAACTATGCAAATACCTCATAAGCTGTAACACCCCAAACCCGGCCCAAAATGTCACAACCAGATCTGGTATGCTACAGATTAAATGTTGAAAACTTTACTTTGGAGGGTTTTGAAAATCTCGATTCATTTTTGCAGGTATTTGTTAAATAAGTGATATTTGAAGAAAGCCTTTGTAGTTTTTTTTTTAAAACTTATTTGAAAATCTTTTTTTTTTCCTTCTTATAATCAAGTCCTTGAACATAAGTTTATAGAATATAAAAATTAACAAATATAAATTGATAACCGAAGCTATGGAGGCCTTATTACATAAATAATCCCAAAATTAAAACTTAAAGGAAAACCGGAAATAGTTTATGAAAATAAAAACTTGATGGCCCCTTGAGCCCACCTCGGCTCCCATGTCCACGATCTACCGCTCATCCGAAAAGTCGGGAAATAAAAGGGTGAGTCACCAAGACTCGCAGTGCAAATCTGAAAACACATAAAAGGGTGAGGCCCACAAACACATTATGGGCCTTGGCCCATACACAATGGCAACAGAATATATACATGCTACATGGCCCATCCCAATCGTATAGTCCATCCTCTACACACCAGCCCGTACCAGCCATCACACCTTGGGGATTTCTACAATCAACCCTCCATCCGCTACACACCATTTCGATAGCTGTGCTGCCTGTCATAAAGACCGATCAAGATGTGACCTATGTGGCAGAGCCACCGATCGCCATGCGACCTTAATAATATATTGTGGTTTAACCACCGATCACTATGTGACCTATTAATCAAATGTGGCAGAGCCATCGATCACCATGCGACCTAAATAACATGCTTTGGATTAACCACCGATCACTGAGTGACCTATTAGCATGCTCTTCCCCTTCGTCATATCAATCCCATCCCCTGCATACATACATGCAGAATCAAAACAATATACTATCTAAAAAGATCACAGACTACCACATCCTTCGATACACATAGAGAAGTTTCTATGATTACGTACCTAGCATCCTTTGCCTACCCTTTTTGGGTAACACGACTGTTTATACAGCCTTTTTTCGGCTTTTAGCCCATAACATATATATAGTACAGATTAACCAGTGTGATAGAGATCCACACACCTGATTACAGACAAGACGAGACTTTCTATGTCGACACTATCAGAAGCCAATACGACTGCTAACTGTCTAAGGTTTTGTTCTAAAGCTGATCCACAATCCGGTGACCAATCCCGTACGGTTGACACAGCTCGCTTCTTAAACCTAGGGGTTGGATTTACGGATCCAGTTCCCTCTTTCATTTGACTGGCATTTGTATCCATGGAATAGATCTTAGTCAACAAATCGAATTAAAACATTGAATCGAGTACAAACACGAATGTACATTCATAGGGCAGAGATCCCTTACCTAGAAATCCCGAAAGAGATGGAGTTTAGAGACTAGCGGTTTTAGCTTTTAGGTCTAGACGATCTACTTTGATTCCCGATATGTTGCCCCAAAATAAGAACACGAGAACAATCAAATCATTACTCCAAAGATAATCTTATCTAGCCTTTCGGCTTTGGTCTCCAAAAATCGGAAGAGAAAAAGTGAAGAGAGAATTCGGCACTTACCTTAACCGGCAGATTTGACTAACTCTTAGAGATTCTAGCTTCTAAGAAGATCAAAAGGAAAATAGTGCAATAGGATCTATGAAGATTCAACTATGAAGAAATCGGCAAAGAGAGAATAAAGGAAAGAACAATGATCATTCGGTTATAAGAAAAGAATGGAGAAGAGAAGAGTTATGAGTTTCGGCTTTTGAAAAAAAGATGATTGAGAGAAGAGAACAATGGAAATTTTGGCTTTTGCATAAAAGTGGAGATGAGAGGAAAGAAAAAGAGAATAGGGTCAAAAGCTGGAATTGAAGAGGTATCCCCTTACTTAAACCAAAATTTCGGCACCTACTACCTAAAAACTGAAAATGCCCCTCTTTAAAATTAAAACTAAGCTATTTAATCAAGGGAAATTTCGGCACCCCTTGAACCTATTAGAACCGATTTCACCTCCCCCTTTAGTGTTGGAATTTTGGCCACCACTGTGACCAGTAGATAAATCTGAAATTTTCTCCTTATATTTATCTGATTACTCATTCACAATGTCATGGATAATACCACCTCTTCCTTCCTTTATCATCACATTATCAACCTTATTATCCACATTAAATAATTCCTAATTTCAAGCATCCAAGCCAAACTCCACTACTGCTCTTTGCTATTGCCAAATTTAAATTAAAATAAAAAGGTATCATGCGACTCGAACCTTGGACCTCCTTAACTGCTTGTGTAACATCTTGAAAAGGGCCTATGCATTTTTGGTTTAATTGTACGAAATGATATGTCTTATGTGTTATGAATAAATTTTGAATATTTTTGGAAACTGAAAAATGTATGGAAATGCTATGTTAAAAAGAGGAAAGTGAACATTTATGGAAACTAGGAAAATGATTTAGAAATGATTCAAAAGAGGAAAGTGAACATTTCTGGAAACTAAGAAATGTAAGGAACTGTCAAGTTTAAAGAGCCAAATGAAAATTTTGGAAACTTAGAAATGACTTAGAAATGTCGAGTTTTAAAGTTTAAAAGAGGAAATTAAGGCAAGGTGGCCTTAAGAGAAAAAGTATGTGAAATTTGACACACAAATAGGCTTGGAAAAGTGGCCTGAAGATGCCACTTAGGGCCTTTGGAAATGGCGCCACATGCATGTGTATTTGGGCCAGGGATCGAGTCACTTAGGAAGCAAATAAAGGAAATTTTATTTTGCTACAAAGAGCAGAGAGGTGGAAGGCATGAGGGCTCTTAAAAGAGGAGTTTTATGTCCTTTAGAATTTCAGCTAAATAGGAGATAATTGTTGGATTAAGTCTATTATTGATTAAAGTGATAATTAAAAGATAAAAATTTATCACATAGGAAGAGTTGGCCGATTGGGGGGAGACTAAGGCTAGTATTTTCGACAAATAGGAGAAAATAAGGCCATTCTACTTATTTTCATCTTCCTTTTCCGTCCTATTCTCTGCTGAATCCTCTAAGCAACACCCTCTTTTCTTTATTTGTTTTTATCAAGCAGAAAACACACCTTGTGTAGCCGAAACTTCATTATCCAAATTGCTGAACTCTTTACTTCTTCTTCTTCTTCTTCTTCCATTACAAACACAATCAACAGCTGAAGGTACCAATAGCCCTAGCTGATTTCTCACAAAGCCTCAAGAACCGAAATTGTGATACATATCAGGGCCACAGCCGAATAGTCTAAGGGTTCAAGCAAGAGTTCCATCGAATTCTTCAGTAAGGGTAAGATTAGGTTCGATTCTCATTCTATTTCATTTAAGTCTGTTGAAATTAAGATTCTAATACCCTCAACATATTGTTGCCGAAATCTTGAAGAGATATTTCGGGATTTACTAAGTGTCGACTTTAAGGAAGGAGAAGTTCTTTTCCCGAAGGTACACCATAGGCCATGTGTTCCCTAGTTATTCGGTGAGTTTCGGGATTTAAAAACAAGGTAAGTACATATATGTACATTCGGCCAAAGGTCTATTTCATATACTTTAATATTAGATTAAATCTAACATATGGTTATAGGAATTTTGACAGCATTAAGGAAGCAAGGATCCAATTCGGGATTTTAGATTTTCAAGGTAAGTAATTATGAATATTCGGCCAAGGCCTTATTTTAGTACATAGATCTATTTCCTTATTATCTTAAAAAGCCGAAAACTAACCTATGTAGAGATTTAGGATTTGGCCGAATACAAGGAGAAGAAAAACAAAGTTTTCGGGACTTGAGTGATAAGCAAATCGGCATTAAGGTGAGTTTTAGTGCACAAATCCTACTAGGATTTGGTTTTGTGGCCGAATGAGTTTCTCATTAAACCTTTAATGTTGGCCAAATATAGGAAGCAAGATCTAGAGCAATAGATCGGGATTCTTCGGGATTTCAGTGAATTTGCTAAGTTAATCAGGTGTGTACCCCACACAAATCTTAATAGATTTATGGCTTTAATTTGATATATGTTGTTAATATGAAAGTGTAAGAATGTGGCTAAAGTACCATGTTATGGTACAAAGTACTCAGGTACGTTTCCTACTCCTACTAGGATTACGAAATATGTTATATTAACATGTGAAAAGTGACATGAATGTGAAATTAAGTATAATATGCATGATATAAATAATGTGGAGCATTCGGGATATATGAGAAAGGGGAAGTGTATGTGGTGACTTCGGTCCCACTATCTGAATGTGGTGACTTGGTCACATTATCCGAATATGGTAACCGGTTACATTATCTCAATGTGGTGTCACATGACACAATTATTTAATCTGGTGGCTATGCCACAACTTTTATATGGGCGATGAGCACGTCAACTGCAGCGACTACCTTCGATGGTGTGTAGCGGATGGAGGGTTCACTTAGTAGTCCCCACGGTGTGCAGGTTGGTACGGGGATGTGTAGTGGATGGCATCTAGGTTTGGGTTTGGGTTGCATCATTATCTTGAATCATTAAATGTGAAATTATGATATGTATGAATATGATTTGTTATACCGAATTTGTTAAGACTTAGTGTTTGTGTACACATTGAGTCTGCTTGACTCACCTGTTGTGGGAATATGTTTGGTGACGATCGGTGATGGACCGGTTCATGAAGCTTAGGGATGGCCATGCACAAGAAGAAATTTATGACTTGGACTTTTATTTAATTTTAAGTAATTTAAAGTTTATTTTGGTTTTAATTTTGGGAAATTACTTGATGTAATAAGGCCGTAGTAGCGTTTACTTTACTTTTATTTATTGAGCATGAAATCTTTATATTTATTAAAAAAATAAGTAAAATTAATTTAATTCAAAGCCCAAACGTTTTGTCACCTAAATCAAAAGGATTTTTAATAACGAAATAAACCTGTTTTCAACTCAAGCCCAACCCAAAACAAACTTTCCTTCAAAACATTCAAGTTTTTTTTTCCTAAATACAAAAGAATTTGAAATGGTTTTCACCGGGGAACATACCGGATTCGGTCCAGGCTCGTGGGACGGGTGTGGGGTGTTTCAATTTGGTATCAAAGCCCAGTTTTAAACTCTCAGCCTGTGGGCTAAGGCCCAAAACGTTTTCAAATCAAGCCCAAATAAGCTTTATAAAGTACCTTATGAAATAAGTAGGTTTTTCTGGCATGGCACCTAAGTCTCCGACCCGTAGTCCACCAGGTAAGTACCCCTAACTATCAGTGTGATTATGTGAATCATAGAAGGGTAGAAAAGGAATGGAACGTAAAATAGCATGATAGAAACTTGAACCCTAGCATTAGTCTACTCAAACACAAATACATAAGACTTAATGCCTAACTAAACAAACCTATGGCTAAGTCAACCGAGTTAGGGTGTGATAACCACTGTACGCATGTTTAGGATTGCATCCGGAAGAGCCTGGTATTTAAGCAGTCCTAGTGACTCACCTCCTCTTCGCAGGAATCCTACCTGGTGCGTAGCTTCGGTTCACCCTAACCCAGAGGACTTAGTGGGTGTGGCAACCCACAAGCATGCTTAGGAATGGTTTCAGTGGGAGCTTGGTGTTTAAGCAGTCCGTGTGACTCACCTCCTCTCCACTCGAATCCTGTCTGGTGCGTAGCTTTGGTTCACCTTGACCAAGAAGGCTCGGTCATAGGCCAAACCCAGTAACTAAAACCCGAAAGGGAACTAGCCATATTTTTTTATATATATAAGAACCCTAATTTTAAAACTCTTGAAATCATTTCTCTTTAATTTGTGAAAACTAATTTTTTCCACACAATTTTTTGAAAAAAAAAATTCTGATTTATAAAATTACTAAAATACCCCTAGTGGTAAAATTACAAAAATACCCTTGGTTTATAAAAATGTCTAAAATACCCACAATTCTAATCAACATTTTCATTATTTTATAACCAGTCCAAAAACCCTTATTTGCAAATTATCAAAAATATCTTGATTTTTGGAAAATTACAAAATTGCCCCTAACTTACCAAAATTTCCAAAATGACCCTGATTTCCAAAATTTTTGCAACTTCATCATTTTGGAAAATAAATTTCTCAAAAAGAACCATCAAAGTTTTCCAAATTTTGAAATATCCTTGAATTATTAAACTTTACAAATTTACCCTGGTTTATTACCAAATTACCCCCAAAATTAAAAATTATCGAAATACCCCTAGAATTTCCAAATTTACCAAAGAACCCCGGGACTATAAAATTTTTGAAATACTGTTTGACAAAATCACCAAGGAACCTTATTTGACAAATTACAAAAATACCCCTGTAGGACAAATTACGCAAATACCCCTGGGTAGTGGAAAAACAACAACAATGAAAACTACAACATTTCTCTGAATGAACGGAAGTTCATAATTGATTGATGGATGTATGAATGTAAAGACTGTGTGCATGTATGAATACGAAAGAACCACTCTTAAATTTCTTTTCATAAAACTTCGTCGTGGATAATCAATGGAATAAAGGCTAATTCATAAAACTCTCTTAAATCAGATTAAAGCGCATCGTTAGATATGAACTCTAGAGGACGCGGTCGTCAAGGACGCGGTAGAGGAAGAATGGCTGTGTCAGAACTCGTTAGATCGGTTCAAGGGTCTGACAATGAGTTACCACCACCACCACTACCCCAATTGTCGATTGTCAAGCGGCGAGCTCGCATGGGGATGATGTTTGTATCGCAGTCAGGTCTTGCGAGTTTTGGAAATAGTGGCTGGCGCGGGTGGAAGAAATACGGGAGCTTAGAAATCTATACCCGAGCGACTCCGAGCCAACGGGGCTGAGGTGTTTCGTGGAGTATCTGGTGTGGCACCCAGTACAGCTGAGTACTGGTTGGAAGTAATCGAGCGCATTATGGATGAGCTCGATCTGACCCCGGAGGAGAAGTTGAAAGGAATGGTGGCACTACTACGAGATGAAGCGTATCAATGGTGGTTAATGGTGAGAGAGGGTGCTACTGCTAAGGATCTGACCTGGGAGTATGCTAAGGAGGCACATCAGAAAAAGTAGTCGGCACACGTTATATTGATGAGCAGAGGAAAGCTTTTCTAGGGCTAGTTCAAGGAAACAAGTCAGTAGCAGCGTATAAAGCTGAATTTCTGAGGTTAAGTCAATATGCTCGAGGAGTAGTGGCTATGGAGCATGAGCGGTGTGTACGGTTTGAAGACGGGTTAAGGGATGACCTAAGGTTACTGATAGCTCCACATCAAGAACGGGAGTTTTCCGTGTTAGTAGAAAAGGCTAAGGTAGCCGAGGGAATCAAGGACTCGGTTAAGCAGAACTCTGATAGGAATAGACCCAAGAGGGATTATGAGTCATCAGGATCATTGGGAAATGTGCGTAAAAGGCCCAGAGTGATGGGTCATGCGAGGTCGACAAGTTGGTACAGGGAGGGATGATCGTCCTTGTGATCATTGAGGAAAGAAGCACTTAGGGAGGCCGGAAAAGACGGAGGATGTTTTAGGTGTGGGTCCAAGGACCATATGCTCAAAGATTGTCCTAAGAAACCGGATGAAAGTCGATCAAGAGCTCGAATGTTAATCAGTTTGGTAGAGGTGGACAGCTGACCTCGGCCGAGGTCGTGGTCCGAACCATGGAGGAAATGGTTCCATAGTGGTCGTGGAGCACCAAGCGAAGGTCTTGAAGGTTCGATGCAAGGCAACCAAGGTTGGTTTATGCGGTTGGCCGTCGAGGAGAGTGATGTGCCGATATGGCAACGGGTAAGTTTCTTATTTCCAGAATGCCTTTATTGCCCTGTTTATTATAGAGCTAGTTCATTCTTGTATTGCTAGTGAATGGTATGAAACCTTGGATGTGAACTTTGGAATTGTGCATAGGAGATGTGTTAGTTTTAAGATCAGAGTGCGCAGCAGTAGTGTAGTGTGGTGAGTTAGGATGTACGATTATTTAAGTAATTTCGAGGACAAAATTATTTTAAGGGGGTAGAACTGTAACATCCTGAAAAGGGCCTATGCATTTTCGGTTTAATTGTACGAAATGACATTTCTTATGTGTTATGAATAAATTTTGAATATTTTTGGAAACCTGAAAAATGTATGGAAATGCAAAGTTAAAAAGAGGAAAGTGAACATTTATGGAAACTAGGAAAATGATTTAGAAATGATTCAAAGAGGAAAGTGAACATTTCGAAACTAGGAAATGTAAGGAAATGTCAAGTTTAAAGAGCCAAACGAAAATTTTGGAAACTTAGAAATGACTTAGAAATGTCGAGTTTTAAAGTTTAAAAGAGGAAATTAAGGCAAGGTGGCCTTAAGAGAAAAAGTATGTGAAATTTGACACACAAACAGGCTTGGAAAAGTGGCCTGAAGATGCCATTTAGGGCCTCTGAAAATGGCGCCACATGCAAGTGTATTTGGGCCAGGGATCGAGTCACTTAGGAAGCAAATAAAGGAAGTTTTATTTTGCTACAAAGAGCAGAGAGGTGGACGGCATGAGGGCTCTTAAAAGAGGAGTTTTATTTCCTTTAGAATTTTGGCTAAATAGGAGATAATTGTTGGATTAAATCTATTATTGATTAAAGTGATAATTAAAAGATAAAAATTTATCACATAGGAAGAGTTGGCCGATTGGGGGGAGACTAAGGCTAGTATTTTCGGCAAATAGGAGAAAATAAGGCCATTCTACTTATTTTCATCTTCCTTTTCCCTCCTATTCTCTGCCGAATCCTCTAAGCAAGACCCTCTTTTCTTTATTTGTTTTTGTCAAGCAGAAAACACACCTTGTGTAGCCGAAACTTCATTACCCAAATTGCTCAACTCTTTCCTTCTTCTTCTTCTTCTTCTTCTTCTTCTATTGCAAACACAATCAAAAGCCGAAGGTACCAATAGCCCTAGCCGATTTCTCACAAAGCCTCAAGAACCGAAATTGTGATACATATCAGGGCCATAGCCGAATAGTGCTAAGGGTTCAAGCAAGAGTTCCATCGAATTCTTCAGTAAGGGTAAGATTAGGTTCGATTCTCATTCTATTTCATTTAAGTCTATCGAAATTAAGATTCTAATACCCTCAATATATTGTTTCCAAAATCTTGAAGAGATCTTTCGGGATTTCCTAAGTGTCGACTTCAAGGAAGGAGAAGTTCTTTTCCCGAAGGTACACCATAGGCCACGTGTTCCCTAGTTATTTGGTGAGTTTCAGGGTTTAAAAACAAGGTAAGTACATATATGTACATTCGGCCAAAGGTCTATTTCATATACTTTAATATTAGATTAAATCTAACATATGGTTATAGGAATTTCGACAGCATTAAGGAAGCAAGGATCCAATTCGGGATTTTAGATTTTCAAGGTAAGTAATTATGAATATTCGGCCAAGGCCTTATTTTAGTACATAGATCTATTTCCTTATTATCTTAAAAAGTCGAAAACTAACCTATGTAGAGATTTAGGATTTGGCCGAATACAAGGAGAAGAAAAACAAAGTTTTCGGGATTTGAGTGATAAGCAAATCGGCATTAAGGTGAGTTTTAGTGCACAAATCCTACTAGGATTTGGTTTTGTGGCCGAATGAGTTTCTCATTAAACCTTTAATGTTGGCCGAATATAGGAAGCAAGATCTAGAGCAGTAGATCGGGATTCTTCGAGATTTCAGTGAATTTGCTAAGTTAATCAGGTGTGTACCCCACACAAATCTTAATAGATTTATGGCTTTAATTTGATATATGTTGTTAATATGAAAGTGTAAGAATGTGGCTAAAGTACCATGTTATGGTACAAAGTACTGTGCACGCTTCCTACTCCTATTAGGATTACGAAATATGTTATATTAACATGTGAAAAGTGACATGAATGTGAAATTAAGTATAATATGCATGATATAAATAATGTGGGGCATTCGGGATATATGAGAAAGGGGAAGTGTATGTGGTGACTTCGGTCCCACTATCTGAATGTGGTGACTTCGGTCACATTATCTGAATATGGTAATCTGAATGTGGTGTCACATGACACAATTATTTAATCTGGTGGCTATGCCACAACTTTTCTATGGGCGATGAGCACGTCGACTGCAGCGACTACCTTCGATGGTGTGTAGCGAATAGAGGTTGACTTAGTAGTCCCCACTGTGCAAAAGTTGGTACGGGATGTGTAGCGGATGGCATCTAGGTTTGGGTTTGGGTTGCATCATTATCTTGAATCATTAAATGTGAAATTATGATACGTATGAATATGATTTGTTATACCTGAATTTGTTAAGACTTAGTGTTTGTGTACACATTGAGTCTGTTTGACTCACCCCGTTGTGGGAACATGTTTCAGGTGACGATCAGTGATGGACCGGGTTCGGCAAAAGCTTAAGGATGGCCATGCACAGCAAGAAATTTATGACTTGGACTTTTATTTAATTTTAAGTAATTTAAAGTTTATTTTGGTTTTAATTTTGGGAAATTATTTGATGTAATAAGGCCATAGTAGCGTTTACTTTACTTTTATTTATTGAGCGTGAAATCTTTATATTTATTAAAAGATTAAGTAAAATTAATTTAATTCAAAGCCCAAACGTTTTGTCACCTAAATCAAAAGGATTTTTAATAACGAAATAAACCTGTTTTCAACTCAAGCCCAACCCAAAACAAACTTTCCTTCAAAACGTTCAAGTTTTTTTTTTCCTAAATACAAAAGAATTTGAAATGGTTTTCACCAGGAAGCATACCAGATCCGGTCCAGGCTCGTGGGCCGGGTGTGGGGTGTTTCAGCTTGACACGCCATCTCCTAATCCCTGCATGTCGCCACTGACCACTGGGCCACAAGCCCATTTTTGTGTCTTACTTCACAGATAATATCTTTTAAGCCCTATCCTACCTGACTCTCCACTAGAGTGCCCAAACAAAATTTTTGCTAAGGCCTCGGCCCAACTTCGAGCCCATTCTGGACCCCTAAAACATTCTAACAAGCATAATAAGCACAACAATACATCACAGCACGTTAAATGCAAAGCCCCATAAATTCGGGATGTGACATAAGCCTTGAAAAATCATTTAAACACATATTTCTACTTCGGACTTGTGGTCTCGCACCACTATTCCAACTAGGCCCTGAGTCAGGCTGTTACATTCCACATTTTTATAATTTAGTACTTATCACATAAAAACACAAATTACACTATTTCTTTCTAAATTCATGAGTGCCAAATTTTTATAGGGTTCTTAGCAGCCCTAAACTTTCATTTATTTTACTTTCAACCACATAATTTGTACATTTCACAAATTAATCCCTTTTTGACATTTTTTTGTCAAAAATCACTTTACAAAACTATTAAATCTATCAATAATTAATCATTTTCCATTATCAAACATTTAAAATCTCAAGCACTCAACAATGGAACTTCATGAAATCATTAACAAATTCAAAAATTAAGGCACGGGCTAGCTAGAATACGAAGCAACGATTACAAAAACATAAAAATCATTAAAAACCAAGCTAAAACCGTACCTTAATCAAACCAAGAATGTGTCGAACCCTAGATGGACATGGAAGCTTTCTTTTTCTCTTCAAAATTCGGCTAAAAGATGATGATAAAACATAATTTTGATTCTAGTTTTATTTATTATATCATTTATTAACTAATTACATTATTAACCTTATTAATAAACATATAAAATCTCATAATGGATGTCCTCAATGTCCATCAACATTTTAAATTGTCTAATTACCATTGAAGGCCATCATATTTAAAAGCCAAAGCCAATTGGCACCTTTAACAAGTAGAATGCAACTTTTGCATTTTATGCGATTTAGTTCTTTTTCTCAAATTGACTAATTAAACGATACAATTAGCTCACGAAATTTTCACACATACATGCTATCATGCTGTAAACATAAAATAATATTAAAACAATTTTCTAACCTCAGATTTGTGCTGTCAAAACCACTATTCTGATTTGATTCAAAAACAGGCTGTTACAACTCTCCCCCTTAAGGATTTTTATCCCCGAAAATCTTACCAGTGAATAGGTTCAGGTATTCTTTTCTCATAGCATCCTCGGGTTCCTACATAGCTTCTTCAACCCCATGTCGATGCCATAATACTTTCACTAATGCAATTTTCTTATTTCTCAGCTCTTTGATCTCACGAGCTAAAATTCTGATCGGTTCTTCAGCATAAGACATATCAAACTAAATTTCAACTTCTGTCGGGGAAAAAACATGTGAAGGGTCGGATCGGTATCGTCGAAGCATCGACACATGAAAAACATTATGTATTTTCTCTAACTCAGATGGTAAAGGTAGCCGATAAGCAACTGGCCTGACTCGTTCGATAATCTCATACGGTTCGATGAATCGCTAACTCAATTTCCCTTTTCGACCAAATCGCAATATCTTTTTCCACGGTGACACTTTCAGAAACACTCTATCCCCAATCTAAAACTCAATATCTTTCCATTTCAAGTCTACGCATGATTTCTGTCGATCCAAAGCTGCTTTCAGACTATCGCGAATTACTTTCACTTTTTCTTTAGTCTCTCTGATCAGATCAACCCCGTGAATCTTATTTTTGCTAAGCTCACTCCAATACAACAGTGTTAGACATTTACGACCGTATCGTATGGTGCCATCTTTATACTCAAATGAAAGCTATTATTGTAAGAAAATTCAATCAGCGATAGATTTTTCTCCCAGCTACCCTCAAACTCAAGGATGCAACAACGAAACATATCCTCAAGTATCTGAATAACTCATTCGGATTGACCATCCATTTGCGGGTGAAATGCAGTGCTAAAATGCAGCTTCGTACCCAAACCTTCTTGTAATTTCTTCCAAAATCGTGATGTAAACCTCTTATCTCTATCCGTAATAATAGATAGTTGCACTCCGTGCAATCGAACAATCTCTGAAATATACAACTCAGCCAATTTATCAAGTGAATAATCTGCACGTACATGAATAAAATGAGTCGATTTCTTCAATCTGTCAACAACAACCTAGATTGCATCTTTCTTTTTCGGAGATAAGGGCAAACTCGATACGAAATCTATTGTCACTTTGTCCCACTTCCACTCAGGAATCATTATAGGCTGTAATAAACCTGACGGCACTTGATGCTCAGCTTTGACTTGCTGACAAATCAAACATTTCGAAACAAATTCTGAAATATCTTGTTTCATGTCGTGCCACCAATAAAGTTGTTTCAAATCGTTATACATTTTCGTGCTTCCTGGATGTACTAATAAACAACTACTGTGTGATTCGTTTAGAATCTTATGAATGAGTTCAGAATTTCTTCGTACACATATTCTATCATGAAACATCAAACAGCCATCAGAACCTATTCAAAACTCTGAATCAGAAGTCGACTCACACTAAGCTCGTTTTGCTCGCACTTCATTATCAAATTTTTGAGCCTCACAAATCTACCGTAGAAATAAAGGTCTCACTTTCAACTTAGCTACTATCGAATCATCATCAGATAACGCTAATTGTGTGTTCAAAGCACGTAAAGCAAATAAGGACTTTTGGCTCAATGCATCAACAACTACATTTGCTTTCCCCGGATGATAGTCAATTACCAATTCATAGTCTTTTAGCAATTCTAACCATCTCCGCTATCGCAAATTCAATTCTTTCTGAGTCATCAAATATTTCAAGCTTTTGTGGTCGGTATAAATATGGCCTTACTCACCAAACAAGTAATGGTGTCAAATTTTCAATGCGAACTTTGTCGCGTCTAATTTAAGATCGTGCATCGGATAATTCTTTTCGTGTGGCTTCAATTGTCTCGAGGCATAAGCTACTACTTTTCCTTCCTGCATCAAAACACAACCCAGGCCATTTAACGATGCATCACTGTAAACTACAAATTTTTGCCCGACTCATGGTGAACTAACACTGGTGCCTCTGTCAATAATGCTTTCAACTGTTCGAAGCTCTACTGACACTTTTCTGACCACTCAAATCTAACATCTTTTTGAATCAATCGGGTAATTGGAGTCGCAATCATCGAAAAGCCTTTCACAAATCATCTATAATAGCCAGCTAGTCCCAGAAAACTATGGACTTCGGTTACATTTCTTGGAGGCTTCCAATCTATAATAGCAGAAACTTTGCTCGGGACAACTCGGATACCTGTAGCAAAAACTATATATCCCAGAAAACCAACCTCTCGTAGCTAAAACTCACATTTGCTGAACTTTGCAAACAACTATTTATCTCTCAAAGTTTGTAACACGATTCTCAAATGATCGGCATGCTCAGATTCATTATGAGAATAAATCAAAATGTCATCAATAAACACAACTACGAATCGGTCTAAGTACGACCTGAAAATCCAGTTCATCAAGTCCATAAAAATAGCAGGTGCATTTGTTAGTCCAAAAGGCATAATAAGAAATTCATTGTGTCTGTACCTTGTTCTAAATGCAGTCTTAGGCACATCCGAGTCTTTCACTCGCAACTGGTAATAACCCGATCTCAAATCGATTTTTGAAAACACTGTTGCCCCTTTTAACTGATCAAACAAATCATCAATCCGCGGTAAAGGGTATTTGTTCTTTATAGTCACTTTATTCAGCTGTCTGTAGTCAATACACATTCTCATTGTGCCATCTTTCTTTTTCACAAACAACACCAGTGCACCCCAGGGAGAGAAACTCGGTCTAGTAAAACCCTTATTTGCCAACTCTTGCAACTGAGCTTTCAATTCTTTTAACTCTGTTGGGGCCATTCTGTATGGAGCTATCAATATTGGCATTGTCCCCTGTACTAATTCAATACCAAATTCAACTTCTTTGATAGGTGGTAAACTCGGTAACTCTTCTGGAAACACATCTGGATACTCGTACATAACTGGTACTATTTCAATTTTTCTTTCTATCATTTTCGTATCAAATATATAAGCCAGATAAGCTTCACATCCCTTTCCCACAAATCTTTAGGCTAACATAGACGAGATCAAAATTCTCAAACTGTTCAGATCATCATATTCAATTCTAATAATCTCATTAATCTGACATTTCAGTTTAATTTTCTTTCGTCTATAATTCACTATAGCACTATGCATCGTTAGCCAATCCATACCCAAGATTACATCAAATTCGTCGAATGGCAACAACATTAGATTAGCCGAAAAATAGAAATCCCGATGCATTAACGAACAATTCTTGCAGAATTTGTCAACCAAAACACATTTGCCTAAGGGGTTCAATACTCTAATCACAAATTCAATAGACTCTACAAGCAAAGTCTTACTAGATACTAAATTCATGCATATATAAGAATGAGTTGATCCTGGATCTATCAATGTAATCACATTAGTATCATAGAGAGTGAAAGTACAGGTGATAACATTTGGAGATGACACTTCTTCGCGAGTGCGAATAGCGTAGGCTCTAGCAAGTGCTCTAGCATCGGATCTCGCAGTAGTATCTCGTGTCACACCTTTACCACCACTCACATTTCCAACATTACGGAATGGTCTTCCTCTAACAGCAGGGTTGCTCGATTTCAAGTTCTGGGACTTATCTTTCTCATCTATCTCAAGACAATCCCGGATGAAATGTTCATGCAAGCCACATCTAAAACAGGCTTTATCATTCAATCTACACTCTCCAAAATGTCATTTTCCACAACGTCCACATTCCAGTTTATTTGATTTAACATTATCCACACTAGCCACTGATACAGCTGGAGTTTTTGAACTCGTAATTTACTTCCAACAATCTCTATTAGAGTATTCCATTGGTGTGTTTGATTGACTAAACAAATCTCGAGATTTCTTTGATGAAGAGTGATACGGCTTATTCATCGATCTTTTTCTCGATTCTCTAGCTTCTAAATCTACTTTTCTCTTTTCTTTGCTAAGATCCTCAGCTTTACATGCCCTTTCAACCAGCACGACAAATTCTTTCAATTCAAGAATCCCAATTAATAGTTTTATATCCTCGTTCAACCCATCAACGAATGGTTTACACATAATCTCCTCAGTAGACACATACTCTCGAACGTACTTGCTTAAACGTATGAATTCACTTTCATACTCAAAGATAGTCATCCGACCTTGTTTTAACTCTAGAAACTCTTTATGCTTCTGATCGAGAAATCTTTAACTGATGTACTTCTTGTGGAATTCAGATTGGAAAAACTCCCAAGTAACCTATTCTTTAGGAACCACAGATATCAACGTTTCCACCAATGGTACGTATTATCTCTCAGCAAAGATATAACACATTTGATACATTCATCAGGAGTACAAGATAATTCATCAAATACTTGCATTGTATTTTCGAGCCAGAACTCAGCTCTCTCTGCATCATCATCAATTGTAGCCTGGAGCTCTTCAGCCCTATGTTTTCGAATCTTATCTATTGGCGGCTTGTTCATCCGTATCAAATCTATAACTTGAGGAATAATAGGGGTTTGTTGAGGGACAAGTGGGGTGGAGGTTGTTGAGTAGCCAAATTCATTCGAACAAACTCTGTGAACCACTCATTCATCATATGGAAAAAGGATTGTTTAGCCTCTCCCTCATGACTACTCGATATAGGCCTAGTATCAGATGGCGCTGCCCCTTGAATAGGAGTGGGCACGTTACTCTCTACATCATCAACTATAGCTCTTTCGGGATCCATTAATATATAAAAACACAATTTAAATTGTCAGGAATCATCACACTATCGCAGAGCATATATATGGCATGTATAGTTAGACTCTCACACACGGTACATTAGCCCTAGAATCAACAAAATCGTAGCTCTGATACCAATAAGTGTAACACCCTCACTTGTATTCACAGTCAGAATAGGGTTACGAGGTATTATCAATCTATCAATATCATTTAACATACATAATTCATACATTTATGCATTCATACTCAAATGCCATTCAATCATATTCATGTTGTCCCTTATGAGAGCCTACAAGGCCTCAAACATACTTTAGAAGTGGTTCAAAACTGAATCGATAACATATAAAAATTTTGAAAAACTTAAAAATTTTTCAATCATATAAGGGTCACACGCCCGTGTGAACAGGCCGTGTACCTCACAAGGCTAGTAGACACGCCCGTGTCTTAGGTCATGTGGAAACAGGGTATACATACTAACTTGCAACACATGGCCGAGGAAACGCTCATGTGCCAGGCCGTGTGAAATCTGGAGAGTATACTGACTTGGGTCACATGGCCAACCACACGCTTGTGTGTCTAGCCCGTGTGCCCTACGAAATGGCCACACACGCCCATGTGCTAGGTTGTGTGCCATTTAGGAAGGTATACTGACTTATACCACAAAGCCAGTCACACACCCGTGTGTGAGACCTTGTGGAGCATACTGACTTCACTTCAAAATCAACACCAGAAGACACACGGCCGTGTAGCATGACCGTGTGTCGTACACGGCTAAGACACACGCCCGTGTGGACAAAAATAGGCTATTTGTAAAGCTAATTTGCCACCCTTTTTGCACATACCTACACAAGCTAAAATGGCATTATTTTAATACACAAATATGCTACTAAAATTTCATCAACCAATACATAATTATACCATATTCATTTCAACTAAATTCAATACTCAATTCCATACCATTTACCTATTCAAATACCAATCAATTCATCTTGCTTTATCTAACTAAACCAATTCAAATATACATAATCACTTCAACTCCATTCATTCAATGGTGTAAGCACACCCAGGGCAACCTAGGATTCGCAATTCGACCCTTTCAAGCTTCTTAAAGGCCCAGTGACTCGAGTTCAAACTAAATAATTCCAAGAGGCTATTTCGACTTTATTGACTCAATGTTAGACTGAAAGTCAGCTTGATGAAGATGGAAAGGCTTGGGTCAATGTCTTAGAGAAACTATTCACCTTGGTGCAAGCTAACTTTAGCTCGTTTCAGCTCGATTTCAGCTCTCCGAGCTCCATTCAGCTCAATTCAGCTCACTTGAGCTCATTTAAGCTCATTTGAGTTCGAATTAGCTTCTTTCCAGCTCATTTCTTTTATCTTTAAAATAAACTAAGTGTTAATTTGAATTTATTCGGCTTGATACAGCTCATGACCGAATTCCCTAGCTCAAATCAGTTCATTAATTGTTTTCACCTGTTTTGAGCTAGCCGAGTTTAATTAGTTAGCTAAGTTAATATTAAATTTGTCCTAAGTTAATTATTGTGATAATTAGTATGTCTAGAATGCATTAATATTTGTTTCAGCTGAATATACACTTGAATTTTTGGTTATTGTATTTTGTAGGTGCAGCCGAATGTCGAGGACATAAATGTAAGGTTCATGCATGTTAGGTTCAATATATGGATGGCATTCAATAGGACATGTAACACCCCAAACCCGGCCACAAGCCCTGACCGGATCTGGTATGTCACTGCGGAAAAATGGTTGAAAATCTTTTTGACTTAAGATAAATATTAAAATTTGTTATCTTTTGAAAACCATGACTTTATAAGTAAAACTTTGATGCTACAAAATATTTGAATTAAACCTTTATTATAAGATTTTAATAAATAAGTTGTCGAAATTAAAAACATTTCCCAAATAATAGCTTATTCAACAATCCAATAAATCATAGCAAAATCCGTAAATATCTCAAATGGCCCTTATTACATCAAAGAAATTCCCAAAATACTGATAATATAAAAATTCATAAATTAATTAAATCATCTTCCGCATGGGCCACCTCGTATCCACTCCAACCCGGTCCAAGCTCATGAATCACCTGAGATGGTTAAGAAAAAGTTACGTGAGTCCACAGACTCAGTGCATAATCATTACACATGCCTCCACATATAGGCTTGGCCCATATCCACACAGATCATACAAATAAATATGCAATTACGAAACCTAACCCAACCTAAGTCCATCCGTTACACCAACCTTAGCAGACTCCCTGCCCAAGGCCGTGGCTAATCCACCACTGATCACATCGTGATCCCACATATCCTACCTTGGCAGACTTGCTGCTCAAGGCCGTGGCTGAGCCACCGATCACATAAGTGATCCCAATATTAATCCGTCTACGGTGATGCACACAGCCATCAACCGCCGAGATGGGCACCTAGCCAACACCTCCCTTGATGAAGCACACAGCAAATCATCAAGCGCTAATGTAGCACGAGGCTAACATTAGACCACGTACATAGATATGTACACCCCGTCCTTCCTTTGATCACATCTAATCCCCCATGCATATATGTAAATGCATCCTACTAAATTAACATATAGAGTGAATACACATCACACCATATCACACATACACCGTAAATAATTTAATATCACAAACTACTAACCTGTTAACCGATTACCCCCAACATTTTAGCCATTATTGTCGGCTACCACACATCATAAACAAGTATATACATCAATACACAAATAGCAGGAGAAACAGTGCGATAATTATGCACCTGTTTGGTACAGTCGGCTAAATCCTGAAATCACACGTTGCTCCTAAAAGCCTTGAAGAATAGAATCCCGAGAGCTCCCTAGCACCCTTAACGCTAGCTAAAAGCAAAAGACCCTCAACCTAGCCCTCCATGATTTCGGCCAATAAAAAAAAACACATGATTAGCTTCATGATTTCGGTCAACCAAGAAAAGAAGAGAAAAACTGATAAAAAGATAGGAAAACCCTACCACCTTACCAACCCAATTCGGCTTGGTAGTAACCTATGAGAATCAACGCTCTAGAAAGGAATAAAAGAGAAGAAATAAGGGTGAGGCTCAAAAAGGTTCAGCTATTGATAGGAAAGAAAAGAAAGCAAAGAGATGTTCAAAGGAGAAATAGATTCGAAAGAACAAGTAGAGGGAGAGTTGCATTTTTGGTGTATGTAGTGTTTGAGAAGAAAAAATGAAGCTTAGAAGTATAGGGCTAAAAATTTGGCTAAAGGAAAGCACACCACCCTTTTATAACATTCGGCTACTTCCCCCTAACCATCATGGCTGAAAATAACAACATAAGAACCCCTCTAGCCGTCCAACTCCTTTTCCTCTCACCCAATCCCTTATTTTACTCCTAGTTTCTCTCAACACCAACCTTTCAAACCAATTCAAAATTAAATAAAATAAAACCCACCTTTTATCCATTACCACCTCTTCAAATAAAATACAAAATAAAATAATAATAAACCACCCTTTCAGCCGAATTTAAACACCAAGCTTATCCTTATCTTCCAATTGCCCATGTGCCATCCAATTTCCACCTTCTCTCTTGGCGCCAGCAAGATGAAAAAAATAAAACACCAACCTGCATTTCAAGGTTTGAACTCCGATCTGCTCCAAAGAAGTCGCAAATCATGCCCCAAGCCACTCTGCCGTGGCGGTTTCTTGTGATATAAATTAGCCCCATTTTCTTTTAAGAGCTCTTTCCTTTGCTCCCTCTTGCCTTAACGCCCAAAACAAAAATAAAACACCCATTTGCTACTTACGCCACTCGAACCTAGGACCAGCTGGAACCATCACACCTGCCAGCCGCTTTGCCAAGGCGCCGTTTGTGTCATAGACTCGCCCCAACTTCTTTTAAGGCCTCTTTCGTTAGCTCCCTTGTCTCAACGCCAAAAACCAAAATAAAAACACACCTTGCGCTTCCCTCATGGCTCGAACTTGAGTCCCTTGCCAAGACCCTCAAGTGGCGCCCCAAGCCACTCCACCAACCCATCGTTCTTGTCCACCAATGCCACAACATCCTTTAAACCCTCCTTAACTCAGCCCCTTCCTTTTTAACGCCAACACCCAAAAATAAAACGCCACTTGCTGCCGCCGTGCCTCGAACCCAGGCCCTTGTTGGCACTATAATCAGCCCCTTAAGTGGCGCATGGAAGCCACTTTACCAAGGCATTTCTTATGCCATAAACCCCCAACAACTTTTCTTAAAGCCCCCTTAGCCTAGCTCCCCTTAATTAACACCTAAAAATAAAATTTCTCCTATAGCTCGGGCCTTCCCTTAGCTTATCACTAGCTCCTAAAATACCTCAATTAACACCATGATGACCACACTTATGCAAAATAATTTAAAAAAAATTTTACCCCTATTCTAGGATATTACAGGACACATGTATGTGGGATGTTCATGCAAAGTAAGCTGCTGATTTTTCATGTAATTGAAGATTCATGGACCGTATTTATGGACAAATTGGAAGAAAAAAGCTTAGGAAATTCGTGCATGTACAAACTAGCATCTAGAACAAACTATTCTTCCCCATGCATGAATATTCTACCATTTATTAAGGTGAATGGTCATTGGCCACAAGGGAGGTGAATTTTTATACATTCAATTCAAGTATTCTAGCACATTAAAGCCTCATTCGGCCAAGGGAGATGTAGGAGTACGAAAGGGCTGCACATTCATGGCATTATAGCTTTTCTTCAGGGCTAAGTATGCATAAATGCATCAAGTGAAGCAACATGATGTTTCGGCCAATTCATGCATTCATCTTTCAAGCTCATTTGCTTAATTTTGAAGCTGCCTTTTGATATCCCATTCAGCCGAACATGGACTCAACAATTTATTATTTTTATTCTAGAACTTTCTAGCATATTCATGGCTGAATTCTTAGCCATTAAGTTGCCTATTCTGCTAGTCATATGCTAGGCTATAAATAGTTAGCTGATTTCATTTGTAAAGGACTTTTTGATCTTTGACTAAATTTTATGAACATTGTGTTCTTGAATGAGTTTATCTCCTCTCTATATTCCGTACAAGTCTCGTTGACTTATCAAGCTTGCTTATGGCGTCTCCGAACTTGCTTTCTGAACTTATCACCTTAACCGGTGTGGCATTCATCTATCCTTCGAATAACCATCTTTCCACCTTAGATAATATAGAAACCGGGGTGACACTTTTTAGTGTTGAATCGTTTCTGACGTTTAAGTTTGTTTATCCATTCCCCACATTTATCTTAAAATCTATCTACCTTTATTTTATTATTAACCCTAGCCATCTAAGAAAACCACCCTTCTTTATTTCTTACCATAGCCGAACCTACATCTTTCTAAACCTTCCATCCATTCCAAAACCCCTTTGTAAGCTTCCACAACTTTAAACAAATTTACGCCTTTTTTACTACTACAACTTCTCATCATCAATGATTGGGCAAATCCATGAACGACTCGAATCAACCCAGGCCGTCTCACATCATTCAAGATAGGTCTATTACCAAACATTAAAAGTAGAACTATTTGCACATTCATAAGCATCGTCATGTTCATCATCCTATGCCAACTTAAATGGCTGAAATACTCATCCATCAAATAAACCATATTGATAGAAGCCTATACATGCCATATACCATATATACATAGCTTCAAAAGTACCAAAATAGATGATCGATAGTGCGATGAGGTCTCTGATGATTCCCGGATCTGAGCTAGCTTGGTAGAACTATAAAACATAGAAATAATAAACAAAGTAAGCTAGAATCTCAGTAAGTTCGTATGTGAACATGAAATAATCTCAAAATTCATTAACAATTCAAAATAGATAATATCATAAACATTTAAGCCATCAATTCATGGCCTATCATAAAGTTTAACCATAACACCATTCATCAATTCTCAACTTTCATTAGTTTGATACTCGAATGGTTTTCCGTACATACCTGTACCGAGACATTTCTATTTCTCATCAATACTTTATCGAACCACTTCAATTTAAAAATGCTTTCGATACAAATTCATTAATTTTTCGATGCCAGAGTCAAACTATGGTCTTTCACATGCATTGCCAAGGCCCTGCCATGGTTTTTTGTTTACATGCCATAACCCAATTATGGTCTTATTGTTCGATTGTCATAGCCCGTCTATGGTCTTATTAGGTAAATTTAATGTAAGCATGCTCGGGAGCTCAACAAGTTCTACTTCCTATTCCATGGAGCTCCCTAAAAGACCAACGACTTGAGCTCGAGTTCAGCTCTTCCAAGAAGCTGGTTCAGCATTATTCGCTCAATTTTGGGATGAAACAAAGTTCAACGCTCATGAAGAAGCTTGGACCAGCTCCTTAAAGATCTGTTGCACCCTTGTGCAAGTCAAACTCAGCTCATCTCCACCTCTTCGAGCTCCATTCAACTCAAATCAGCTCACTTGAGCTTATTTTAGCTCGTTTGAGCTCGATTTAGTTTCTTTCCAGCTCATTTCTTTTATCATTTAAATAAAATAAGTATTAGTTTTCTTTTATTCAATTTGATAAAGCTCATGACCGAATTCCCTAGCTCAAATCATTTCATTAATTATTTTCACATGTTTTAAGCTAGCCGAATTTAATATGCTAGCTAAGTTCATAATAATTGAGTTTTATTTTAATTATTATGTTTATTTAAGTTGTCTAGATGATGCTTAGTTATGATTCAGCCGAATATGCCTTGGATTTAATGTGTTTATTTTGTGTTTAGGTTCAGCCAAATGCATGAAAAGGAGTTAATGCAAGGGGCATGTACAATTGAGGTTCAATAGATGACATTTAAAGGAGCACATGCATTTGGAATGTTCATGCAAGAGGGAGCTGCTGAATGTTCATGTATTTGAAGATTCATGGACCGTATTTATGGAGGAACATACATTGGGATGTTTCATGCATGCTTCTTGCATTTTCAAGATGACCATTCAAGTATTCAAGGTACATTAAAGCTTCATTCGGCCAAGGGAGATGTAGGAACATTAAAGGGTTGCACATTCATGAAATTAAGGCTTTCCTTCAAGGTTAAGAATGCATGAATACATCTAGTGAAGCAACATGATGGTTCGGCTAATTCATGCACCATCTTCAAGCATGAACCGAATTTTAATGCTTCATTTATGCCCATAGCTGAATCTAGACAAGCCTTTGAGATACCATTCATCCAATTCTTCATAGTTGAATTTGCTTAATCAAGAAGCTACCCATTGGTGCTCCATTCAGCCGAACCTAGACTTAGCATATTAATGAAACTATTCTAGAATATTCAAGCACATTCATAGCCGAATTACTTAGCTTATAAGTTCATAATTTTTGTCCATTTAGCTACCTTATGTTAGGCTATAAATACTTAGCATTTTTCAGTTGTGATAGACTTTTTCCATTTTACTTGAATGAAACTTTGTTTCTGTGAGGTTAACTTCCTCTCAAATTTTGTACGAGTCTCAAGTGACTTATCTAGCTTACTAGTGTTGTTTATTGAACTTGTTTCTTGAACTTATCACCATTCATTTGGTGTGGCATTCACCTATCCTTCTACCAATCCATCCTACCACCTTAACAATATAAGAATTGGGGTGACACTCTTTCTATAGTGTTGAATCATTTTTGACATTAAGTTCGATTTCCATTCCACCCACTATCCCGAATTTTACCTATATTTAATGTCTTATTAAAATGAACCTATTTCTTTCAACCATAACTTATCCTTACCTTTTGTTAAACTTCTGCTTTTTCTTAGCCAAAATACCATTTCAACAATACGAATGGAACTTCTCATTGATGATCGGGCACTTAAGTTACTCGACTCAACATCAACCGAGCTGGATCACATCAAACTTGCCTTACTGGATCACATCAAACTTGCCTTACTCAATTCATACGTTTCATTTAATATCTCAACATTTGTACAATAGAATAAATACTATCTCAATTTCATCCATCAACTAAATAGATACACATTCAAGTTCAATTATACGAACTTACCTCGAATTTGGAATTGACGTATTGGGTCGACTATTAGATAACCTTGCTTTTCCCCGATCTAAATCTGAATTCTACTTTTCTTGATCTATATGTATTCAAAATAAACTTATTTATTCATTGATTCATTCAATTTCGTCCACAAGCACATATTTAGGCATTTTTACACTTTAACCCCAAAGTTCCATATTTTTACAATTTAGTCCTTATCACATAAAAACACAAATTACACCATTTCTTTCTAAATTCATGAGTGCCAAATTTCTATAGGATCCTTAGCAGCCCTAAAATTTCATTTATTTCACATTTCAACCACACAATTTGCACATTTCACAAATTAATCCCTTTTTGACATTTTGTCAAAAATCACTTTACAAAACTATTAAAACTATCAATAATTAATCATTTTCCATTATCAAACATTTAAAAGCTCAAGCACTAAACAATGGAACTTCATGAAATCATTAAAAAATTCAAAAATTACGGCATGGGCTAGCTAGAATACGAAGCAACAATTACAAAAACATAGAAATCATCAAAAATCGAGCTAAAACCGTACCTTAATCAAACCAAGAATGTGTCAAACCCTAGATGGACATGGAAGCTTTATTTTTCTATTCAAAATTCAACTAAAAGATGATGATAAAACATAATTTTGGTTTTGGTTTTATTTATTAAATCATTTATTAACTAATTACATTATTAACCTTATTAATAAACATATAAAATCTCATAATGGATGTCCATTAGTGTCCATCAACATTTTAAATGGTTTAATTACCATTTAAGGCCATCCTATTTGAAAGCCTAAGCCAATTGACACCTTTAACAAGTAGAATGCAACTTTTACATTTTATGCGATTTAGTCCTTTTTCTCAAATTGACTAATTAAATGATAAAATTAGCTCACGAAATTTTCACACATACATGCTATCATATTTTAAACACATAAAACAATATTAAAATAATTTTCTAACCTCAGATTTGCGGTCTCAAAATCACTGTTCTGATTTGACTCAAAAATGGACTGTTACATAGGGCACCAAATCCAATAGTTAGATATATGAGATTGTCACCTGATGGGTAATAATTAGAATAAGAAGTAATTTTAATGTTGAGTAAACTAGTTAGATGATTAAGATTGATAGTGTAACAGCACGGTTTAGACCCTAGTCGAAATAGTGGTTTCGAGACCATAAATTCGAGGTTAGAAAAATATTTTAATATTATTTTTAGTGTTTACAGTATGTGATAAAGCATGTGTGAAAATTTTGTGTGGAAATTTTATCGTTTGTGTGTCGATTTGTGAAAAAGGACTTAATCGCATAAAATGCAAAAGCTGTGTGCTAATTGTTAAAGTGATTAATTGCCATGTCTTATTAAAAGAGAGGTCCTTATGTGCTTATTTAACCATTTAATGCCTTAAATGACAAGTGTGGACAATAGTTAGTGGATTTTAAATGTTTATAATAAGGTTATTTTAGGAAATGGTTTATAAAATGACCACTGCCGAAAGTACAACGAAAAAAAGAAAAGAAAAAGAGTTATTAGGGTTTGACTTTGATGATCTTTGATTAAGGTATGTGTTTTGGTCCATTTTTTTATAATTTCTATGTTTTTGTGATCGTTGCTTAGCATACTATCAAGCCCATGTTTTAATTTTTTATTTTGATGAAGATTGTGAGTTAAGCCATTGATGAATTCATGAGTTTCGGTGATGTTTGATGATGAATTATGCAAGTTTGGTGATTGATATATATATATATATATATATATATATATATATAAAGTTTTATAAAGTAATTTTTGATGAATTTGAGTATTTTGGGCTAAATTGTGAAATGAGAAATTGAAGGACTAAAATGTGAAATAAATGAAATATGTGGGCTTATATGAACTAGGGGAAAATTCAACTAGGCATATGTGTAATGAAATTATGTGTATTTGATGATTTTATAAAATAAGGACTAAAATGTCAAAATGTGAAAATGTGAGGGATACTTTGTAAAATGCCCTAAATATGTGTATTTGGATTAAATTGAATGATTTGATGAATGAAACAATTAAATTTTATTATGTATGGATCAAGAAAAGAGAAATTCGAATTTAGATCGAGGCTCGATTGAAGAACAAGGTAAGTTCAGATATAATCGATTGATCGATTAATGAATGAAAATGTGGTTGATGATTTTTAATGCTAAATGTGAGTTTGAAGAGATATGGAGCATCGACTATTTTAGTTGAAAGCATCGACTATTTTAGTTGGCACTGTGTGTGCGATACCTAGTCAAATTTGGTTTAAAATAAAGCACTAGGTGTACGATGATATTAAATTCTCGGCTAAGTAATTGGCACTAAGTGTGCGAGTAATCAGTATGGTTAAATAAGATCGAATGATTTATGGCATCAACTATTATATGATATATGTGACAATTGAATATGTGATGGAACAGGTACGTATAGAACCTATGTGGTTGGTTCTTTCGTGTATGAAATAGATGATTGAGTATGTGAATGAGAAGTTAATGAGGAATAGATTATAAAGCATTACAATTGCTTGTTTATAAATCTTGAGATGTGGTATGAATGTTAGTAATGGCCTTGGATGAAATTGAATGATGATGAGAATTGATCTATGTGTTAGTTAAATTTTGCATATTAAATTTAAAAGGTTGAGTTACTTGTATTATAATATGAACTTACTAAGCTTCAAAGCTTACTGCGTGAAATCTTCCTCTGTTTTACAGTATTATTAAAGCTAGCTCGGATCCGAGAATCATCAGTGACTCAATCACACTATCGGACGTCTATTTTGGTACTTTTGGAAGTTGTATTTTTGGTATATGGCATGTATAGGCTAGAAATTATGGGATGTTTTGAAATGTTTAGATCTTGCTATGTGATATGGTTTGATAGTTGAATAACTTTAGTATGTGTTTTGGATATGTGAAAATGATAGCTATAATGTGTATGTGTGATGTTATGTGAATGATATTATTGGTATGTTTTGGTAATATGTAAGTAGTATGTTTCATGCTTGAATTGGTTGGTGGAAATGGTGTTTAAAATATATGTTTCGTGATGTCGTAATTGAGCTTATAGGTTAACCCGAATTTGGGTGGCAAATTGGCCTTGCAAATGGACTATATTTGCCCACATGGTTGAGCACATGGGCATATGTCTTGACCGTGTCCCTTAAGATTGTAGTTTGAAACAAGTTAGACTTTTACACGAGCCAAACACACGTGCGTGTGACAGGCCGTGTGAATTAAGTCAGTGTTGCCCACGGGGTCAAGCACACGAGCGTGTCTCCGGCCATGTGGATAAGTCTGTATATATGCCCTGTTTTGCCACGACTTGGACACATAGGTGTCTCTGATGCCGTGTGAGGCTCACGGCCTACTCACACGGGCGTGTGACCTCTGTAACTTTGAAAAATGTTTGATTTTTGAAAAGAATTTGTATGTGGTCTGTAACACCCCAAACCCGTCCTAGAAGTTAGGCCTGAATCCGGTGTGTCACATTGAAGTGTTTTGTGAAAACCTTATTTTCATTGAAAACCCTTCTAGAGAAAAGTTAAGTAAAATCCATTTTTCTTTCAAAACGAGGTGTAGCCAAAAACCATTTCCTTGTTACTATGTAAAAATTTTCTTTGACAGCAGAAGCTCGTTCTTAAAACACAATTATTTCCAAAAACATGAAATATGCTTAAAGAAATCAATCTAGGTTCTGTTTCAAAGTTATAAAGCATAGTGGAAGTAATTGAATACTAACTAGAGGGAAAGCCTTTTTACAATCCAAAATAAAATAACTTAAAGTAAATAACTCAAAATCTAAAATTTAGATATTAAGAAAATTAGGTCTAATCGTCTTGCTAGTTGGCCACCTCTGAGTACCTCCATCCGTCGAACCGCCTACTGTGGATCACCTGAGAAAAACAAAAGAGGGAGTGAGTTTTTGAAAACTCAGTGTGTACGACCCTCGTCAAACAAATAGCATACATATCATATTGTTAACATAATAATATCATACATGCAATGCACTGCAAACCCTCCCCAAATAATCCATCCGGTACACTTCGTCTCCATCCAATCAAAACACTTCTGTGGGGATTTCTAAATCGACCCACCCATTCGATACACTTCAAGGGTAGCTCGGTTGCGGTACTACCTAACGTTGTAGCAAAGCTGCCAATCATATAATAGACTTAAAAAGCCATCGGTGGATCCACAGTCATCAAGCAACCATGTGATCCTCATATACTTCCTCCATTCCATAATTCCCAACCCATATGCAACCTAAACAGGATATCATATGAATGCATCAAATGTACATGTAACATCCATAAATCTTACATTCAACATATAGGGGCATTTTAGTCATTTTTGCCCTTAGGGGCATTTCGGTCCTTTCTCATTGTTATGGGTCTATTACTTACCTTGGCCTGTTATCAAGTCCTCGTTGGCTAAATTGAACAGATACTATGCACCAGGTAGGATTCTCGAGAAGAGGAGGTGAGTTATTAAGACCGCTTAAGTACCAAGCTCTCCTTAGATCCAATCCTAGACATGCATATACCCATTACCACACCTTAACCTTACAACTTGTCCACGGTCACAATTAGTTAATTATTAAAGTTTTATGCAAGGTTAAGCAATTTACCAAATACTAAGCCCAAGACCCATTACAAAGCCCAAACAAATTCACTTACGTTCATATGGCCCACCAGGCCCAATCTCATTTGTTGGCCCATTAGGCCCAAATCGCATTCATATGGCCCGTCTGGCCCAAATCAATTCCAAGCCATGTAACTAGCATTACTAGCTCATCACTTATTACCAAATCAACAAATTCGCCTATTTTGCCTACGACCCATCGGGCCCATTTGCCCATTCTGGCCTAGTTGGCCACAACACGACCCAAGTCCATGAGATCGCTCATGGGGTCTCTATCATCAATTCCATTTCCCTTATACGAGTGTTCGCACACTCACAAGACTACCGAAGCCAAACTTTCAGGATTTTGGGATTTCCCAATCCATTGTGTGTGTATAGTGTATGTACACACTTGACAACAAAACGCGCTATGATCTCCTTAGCCACAATCCTACAAACAATGTTACTCAATGATTAATCACATATACTTATCGAATACTTTACCAAAAGCCGAAGTCTCACCTTCACCTTACTTGAAACACCAAGCCTTAATAGCTTTTCCTCGATCACCAATCACGAGTACTTCCTAAATATGCATCAACCTTAATTATTAAAAACTGAACCATAAGTGACTTATATCCATCTGAAGTCACCCTTACAATATTTATGACCACTCAGCCAACCTTTAAAACCAGAAGTGAAGAACACTTACCCAAATCTCAAAACGCATAAAGAGTAATTCGGTAGAGATTTGAAGAACATAGATTCGATATCAATCCCCTACCAAAAATCTATTTAGAAAGAGTGAGGGAGAGGAGAAGTCGGTTCTAGCAAGATCAATTGAAAGAGTAAAGTACTTACACAAGAATCGGCTAGGTTGAGGAAATAGTGATTGCACAAAAAGAATTTCGGCAAAGGGAGGGTGGAATTATTCGGCTTTAGAGGTTTGGAAAAGGTAATAAGAAGAAAAGAAAAGATCAAATGTGCTTGTGTGAGGGTAACTACAGGATATTTGGTAAAGAAAAGAAAGACTGACCTATTTGCAAAACTCTCCAAATGCCGAAAGCCACAATAAAAATTCGTAATACCCCCTAAAAGACCCAAAAACGGCACTCCTTTACCCTCCTAAGCCGAATTTATACACTTCCCACTTCCCAAAATCGTACTAACTCTTCACACTTCTCAGTTCCTAACTTTTCTCCCTGATAACTCCTCAATCTCATCCTAAATTCTCTCTAAGATACTCTCCCCTTATCCCTCCTTGATTTCCTCTACAACCATCTCACAAGACCAATTCAAACTCTCCAAAGCTATAGTTCAAATACAACACAAACTCTGGCCGTCCAATCTGTAAAATAAATACCCCAATAAAATACCATGCCACTACTCGAACCTTGGACTCCCTTGCCTGCTAATGATGCCACCTCCCTGCTCCCTAAGTGGCGCCACATTGCCACTACACCACAAGCTCTTTTGTGTCACAAAACACGCGTAATTACACATAAGTCCTACTACTAACTGCCAGTTTCCCCTTATGAGCAAAAACTAAAATTTTTCCACAGCTCAGACTCGAACCCAAGCCTCCTTAGAACCCCCAAATATACTCAAATATCTAGCCGTTCAATCACAACATGAAAATTAAGCAAAACTACCAACCCTTCATTTTTTGGGCATTATATGCTCGGTTTAATCTCGACCCCTTCTTAATGCATGTTTGTGGTCTCGTAGACCTTTTAAAGGGACTCTATGTATATGAATTTCTATGATATGATGATGATGTATTTATGTTTGAGAAATGATCGTAAATGTTCCGTTATGTCCAATAACTCTTCTTAACCCTAGACCGGCAATGGTTACGGGTTAGGGGTGTTATATTTTATTGGTATCAGAGCTATGGTTTAGTCAATTTCTAGGACTAACATAGCATGTGAGAGTCAGCTATACATGCCATATATATATATATATGCGATAGTGTGATGATTCCTGACAGTTAAACATGAGTTTTTATATAGTAAATGGATCCCGGTCGAGGAGTTGCTGATGATGTTGAGAGTAGTGCGCCTGCTCCCACTCAAGGGACAGTGCCGGTTGAATATAGGCCGATTGCTAGTAGTCATGAGGGAGAGGCAAAATAAGTCTTCTTCCAAATGATTAGTGAGTGGTTTACAGAGTTCGTTCGAACGAATTCGCTGCTCAACAACCTCCCCCCTGAAAGTTCCTGTAGTGCCACAAGTTTCAGACCCGATTCGATTGAGTAAACCTCCTATGGATAAAATTTGAAAGTACAAGGCCGAAGAGTTCAGGGCCACAGTTGTTGATGATGTTGAGCGAGCTGAATTTTGGCTTGAGAATACCATTAGAGTGTTTGATGAATTATCATGTACTCCTAATGAATGCCTAAAATGTGTTGTTTCATTTTTAAGAGATAAGGCATATCATTGGTGGAAAACACTAATATCTGTGGTTCCGAGAGAAAGAATCACCTGGGATTTCTTTCAAGTTGAATTCTAGAAGAAATACATCAGTCAACAGTTTATAGATCAAAAATGTAAAGAGTTCCTAGAGCTGAAATAGGGCCGTATGTCTGTTACGGAATACGAGTGGGAATCTGTAAGATTGAGTCAGTATGCGCGAGAATGTGTTTCGATAGAAACTACTATGTGCAAATGATTCATTGAAGGATTGAATGAAGATATTAAACTTCTGGTCAGAATTCTTGATTTGAATGAATTTGTGGTATTGGTTGAAAGAGCCTGTAAAGCTGAAGAGCTTAGTAAAGAAAAGAAGAAAGTAGATTCAGAAGCTAGAGACGAAAGAAAAAGGTCGATGAGTAAGTCATATCATTCTTCGTCAAAGAGATTCAGAGATGCAAACAATCGCTCAAATGTTTTGTTTGGACATTCGAGTAAATATCATGTGAAAGAAAATACTGGTCCTAAAACTCAAACTTCAATTGAATCAAGTGTTGGCATTGTTAGAAGTAATAAGCCTGAGTGTAGATAGTGTGGGAAACGTCATATTGGAGAATGCTGGGGCAAGTATAATAATAGAGCTTGCTATAAATGTGGATCATGAGATCACTTTATTCGGGATTGCCTAGATGTAGCTGAGAAAGGTAATGTTCAGAGTACGAGGACGAGTAACACAACAGTTAGGGGTAGACCACCCAGAAACACTAGAAATGTGAGTGGTAGTTAGAGAGGAACAACAGATATAGCTGTGAAATCTAGCGAGAGCACCTGTCCGAGCCTACGCTATTCACGCTCGAGAAGAAGCGTCATCTCTAGATGTCATTACTGGTGCTTTTACTCTTTTCGATACTAATGTGATTGTATTGATAGATCCAGGATCTAGGGGTGAGCAAAACTCGATTCGACTCGAAAAAATAAAAAAATTTGAATTTTGAGTTAAAAGAATCGAGTTATTCGAGTTAATCGAGTTATTCGAGTCAACTCGATTTTTTTTCGAATTTCGAGTTTGAATCGAGTTGAGTTTTCAAATTTGAATAACTCGAATAATTTGAATAATTCGAATATCAAACTATAGTATTTTACATTTTTACCCCAAACTCCCAACATTTTTACTTTTCCCTCAAAACTTTTACTCTTTCCCACTTTCTCCCCCAAACTTTTACTCCCCTCCTATCCCAACCCCCCAATCTAACCAAAATCCATTTCCCACAAAAATTTTACTCTCTCATTTACTTTTTCTCAAAATTTTACTTCCAAAAACCCTCAAAACTTTTTATTTTCCCCAAAATTTTACTCCCTCCCACTTTTCCCCTAAAACTTTTACTCCCTTCCAATCTCACGTCCCATCTACCCCAAACCCATCCCCCCTCCAATTTTTTTTTTAATATTTTCCTTTAAAATTTTACCCCTATTTACTTTCCCTCAAACTTTTATTCTCCAAAATTTTTATTTTCCCCTAAACTTTTACTTCTCACCCTTTACTCTCAAATAAAAATCAAAATTATCCAAAGAAAATCACTAAACATAAATAGTAATAATTTTATTTATATCTACTATTTATATTATTAAATTAAATTTCACATTTTATATTATTTATAGTATTAAATTGTTTAGTCATATTGAATATTTATATTAAAATTGAATTATTAATTATGCCATAAAATATTCTTGTTAAAATTTTATATTGGTATCAATTTCACATTTTATCTTTAAAATAGCTTTTATTAAAAAATCACATTTTACATTTAATATATTTTTAATTTCAAAATACATAGTGACAAGAATCAAGATAATTGAAACAACTAAACAAGCAAAGAAGCTAACCCGTATATAATAAATAAATTATTTGGTGATGAAAGTTAATAAAAAATTTGGTTAAGGTAGACAAATTTTGTTACCCTGGGTGACAATGGTTACAAGGACCCAAATTTATTTTTTAAAATTTAACTCGAACAAATATATTCGATTTGATTTGATTCGAATTCCATCTCACTCGACTCGATTCGAGAAAATTTCAAATCAAATTAGGATGATAAAATATGATTCGTCAACTCGATTAACTCAAAATTTTTTCATTCGATTCGATTTGATTCGACCGAACGCTCACCCCTACCAGGATCTACTCATTCATATGTGTGTGAATTTAGTATCTAGTAAGACTCTACCTGTTGAGTCTATTGAGTTTGTAATTAGAGCATCGAACCCCTTAGGCAAGTGTGTACTGGTTGACAAAGTGTGCAAGAATTGTCCGTTAATGTTTCGGGATATTTGTTTTCTGACTAATCTGATGCTACTACCCTTTGATGAATTTGATATAATTCTGGGTATGGATTGGCTAACTTTGCATAATGCTATTGTGAATTGCAAACGGAAGAGTATTGATTTGAAAAGTCAGAATGGTGAGATAGTTCGAATTGAATCCAGTTATTTGAATGGGCTACCGACTGTAATATCTTTAATGAAAGCTTTGAATTATGTGAAAAAGGGATGTGAAGCTTATCTTACATATGTGATAGATACAAAAGTGACATAAAAGAAAGTTGAATATGTGCTTGTGGTTTGTGAATCCCCTGACGTGTTTCCTGAAAAACTATTGGGATTACCTCTAATACGAGAAGTTAAGTTTGGTGTTGACTTAGTGATGGGGACGACTTCTATCTCAATAGCTCCGTATAGAATGGAATCAATACAATTAAAAGAGTTAAAGTCACAGTTGCAAGAGTTGACTGATAGAGGATTTGCTCGACCAAGTTTCTCGCCCTGGAGTGCTCTTACGTTATTTGTGAAAAAGAAAGATGGTAATATGAGGATGTGTATTGATTGCCGATAGTTGAATAAATTGACAATAAATAATAAATATCCTCTACTGCAAATTGATGATTTGTTTGATCAGCTAAAAGGAACTACAGTGTTTTTGAAAATAGATTTGAGATCGGGATATTATCAGTTGAGAGTCAAAGAATCAAATGTGTTGAAATCTACTTTCAAAATGAGGTACGAAATTATGAATTCTTAGTTTTGCCTTTCTAACTAACGAATGCTCCTGCAGTATTTATGGATTTGATGAATCGGATATTTATATCGTATTTGGATCGATTTGTCATTGTGTTTATTAATGATATTTTGATTTATTCTTGTGATGAGACGCAACATGCTGAGCATTTGAGGATCGTGTTACAGACTCTGCGTGAGAAACAATTGTATGCAAAGTTTAGTAAATGTGAGTTCTGGTTGCGCGAAGTTGGTTTTTTGGGACATATAGTGTCAGCTGAGGGAATACGAGTTGATCCAAACAAGATTTCAGCAATTTTAGATTGGAAACCTCAGAGAAATGTGTCTGAAGTCCGTAGTTTTCTAGGACTAGCGGGATATTATAGACGGTTTGTGAAAGGTTCTCGATGATTTCAACTCTAATGATGAAATTGCTACAAAATGATGTTAAATTTGAGTGGTCTGAAAAGTGTCAGCAGAGTTTTGAACAGTTGAAAGTATTATTGACAGAAGCACCAGTGTTAGTTCAACCTGAATCGGGTAAAGAATTCATAGTTTACAACGATGCATCGTTGAATGATTTAGGTTATGTGTTGATGCAAGAAGGCAAAGTTATAGCCTATGCTTCGAGACAGTTAAAACCGCATGAAAAGAACTACCCAACATATGATATTGAATTAGCAGCTATTGTATTTGCATCAAAAATTTAGCGTCACTACTTATTTGGTGAGAAGTGTCACATTTATACTTATCACAAGAGCTTGAAATATCTGATGACTCAGAAAGAATTAAATTTGTGACAGCGAAGATGGTTGGAATCGCTAAAAGACTATGAATTAGTAATTGACTATCATCTGGGAAAAGCTAATGTTGTTGCTGACGCTTTGAGCCGAAAGTCTTTATTTGCTTTATGGGCAATGAGTACTCAAATAGATTTGTGTGATGATGGTTCGATTTTGGCTGAGTTGAAAGTGAGGCCAATGTTTATACGTCAGATTTGTGATGCCCAAAAAATTGATGTTGAGGTGATGAAAAACGAGATCAATATGGTTTGAATTCTGATTCAGAATTTTGAGTTGATAATGATGGTTGTTTGAGATTCCAAGATCGAATTTGTATTTCGAGAAATTCAGAGTTGATTCTGTTGATTTTGAATGAAGCTCATATTAGTCGTTTATCTATTCATCCGAGAAGTACGAAAATGTATAATAATCTGAAATAGTTTTATTGGTGGCATGGTATGAAACGGGATATCTCAAAGTTTGTTTCGATATGTTTAGTTTGTCAGCAAGTCAAAGCTGAACACTAGGTTCCATCCGGTTTGTTGTAATCGATCATGATTCTTGAGTGGAAATGGGAGAGAATCACAATAGACTTCCGAGAAAGAAAGATGAAATCTAGGTGGTAGGTGATAGATTAACGAAATCAGATCATTTTATTCTGATGAGAACAGATTATTCACTTGATAAGTTAGCTGAATTGTATATTATTGAGATTATAAGATTGCACGAGGTACCATTATCTATTGTGTCTGACAGAGATCCGAGGTTTACTTCGCGATTTTGAAAGAAATTGCAAGAGGCTCTAGGTATGAAGCTGCATTTCAGTACTACATTTCATCTACAAACAGATGGTCAATCCGAGCGGATCATTCAGATTCTTGAGGATATGTTGAGATGTTGTATTCTTGAGTTTGAAAGTACATGGGAAAAACATCTGCCGTTGATTGAATTCACGTATAATAATAGTTTTCAATCAAGCATTAAAATGGCACCATATGAAGATCTTTACTGTCGTAAATGCAGAACTCCATTGTATTGGACTGAGCTTAGTGAGAATAAGATTCACGGAGTTGACTTGATAAAAGAGACTGAGCAGAAAGTGAAAGTAATCCGTCATAGTTTGAAAACAGCGTCAAATCGTCAAATGTCTTATGCAGATTTGAAACGAAAAGAAATTGAATTTGAGATCGGTGATAAAGTGTTTTTAAAAGTGTCTCTGTGGAAGAAAATACTTCGATTCGGCAGAAAAGGTATGTTGAGTCTGAGGTTCATCGGGTCGTATGAAATTATCGAACGTATTGGGCCGGTTGCTTATAGATTGCTGTTGCCACTTGAGCTAGAGAAGATTGATAATGTGTTTCACGTATCGATGGTTCGACGATACAGATCTGATCCATCACTTATGATTGCCCCTACTGAAGTTGAGATTCAGTCTGATCTATTGTCTAATGAAGAACCAACTCAAATTCTGGTACGTGAGATCAAAGAGTTGGGAAATAAGAAAATTTCTTTAGTGAAAGTGTTGTGGCACAAGCATGGAGTTGAAAAGGCTACGTGGGAGCCTGAAGATGTTATGAGAGAGCAATATCTGAATCTTTTCACTAGTAAGATTTTTGGGGACGAAAATCCCTAAGGGGGAGAGAGTTGTAACAGCCCGGTTTAGACCCTAGTCAGAATAGTGGTCTTGAGACCACAAATTCGAGGTCAAAAAAATATTTTAATATTATTTTTAGTTTTTACAGTATGTGTGGAAATTTTATCGTTTGTGTGTCGATTTGTGAAAAAAGAACTTAATCGCATAAAATGCAAAAGCTGTATGCTAATTATTAAAGTGCTTAATTACCATGTCTTATTAAAAGAGAGGTCCTTATGTGGTTATTTAACCATTGGATGCCTTAAATGACAAGTGTGGACAATAGTTAGTGGATTTTAAATGTTTATAATAAGGCTATTTCAGTAAATGGTTTATTAAATGATTCATAATAAAAAAAAACCCATATTTGTTCATCTTTTTTATGACCATTTCTGAAAATACAAAGAAAAAAAGGAAAAGAAAAAGAGTTCTTAGGGTTCAGCTTTGATGATCTGTGATTAAGGTATGTGTTTTGGTCCATTTTGATAATTTCTATATTTTTGTGATCGTTGCTTAGGATACTACCAAGCCCATGCTTTAATTTCTAATTTTGATGAAGATTGTGAGTTAAGCCATTGATGAATTCATGAGTTTTGTGATGTTTGATGATGAATTATGCAAGTTTGGTGATTGATATATATATATATGTCTTATAAAGTGATTTTTGATGAATTTGAGTATTTTGGGCTAAATTGTGAAAATGAGAGATTGAAGGACTAAAATGTGAAATAAATAAAATATGTGGGCTTATATGAACTAGGGGAAAATTCGGCTAGGCATGTGTGTAATGAAATTATGTGTATTTGATGATTTTATGAAATAAGGACCAAAATGTGAAAATGTGAGGGCTACTTTGTAAAATGCCCTAAATATGTGTATTTGGATTAAATTGAATGATTTGATGAATGAAAGAGTTAAATTTTATTATGTATAGATCAAGAAAAGAGAAATTCAGATTTAGATCGAGGCAAGAACAAAGTGCTCGATTGATCGACTTGTATTGAGTTTCTACGTCCGAGGTAAGTTCGTGTATAATACGAATTATTTTAATTATGTTCACATGTTATGTAATGAATGTAAATGTGGTTGATGAGTTTTTAATGCTAAATGTGAGTTTGAAGAGATATGGCACTAAGTGTGCGTAAATAAAATTGAGACAGTGGTGAATGGCATTATGTGTGCGAGATAAAGAAAGCATCAACTATATTAGTTGGCACTGTGTGTGTGATACCGAGTCAAATTCAGTTTAAAATAAAGGCACTAGGTGTGTGATGATATTAAAGTCTCGGCTAAGTAATTGTCATTAAGTGTGCGAGTAATCAGTAGGGTCAAAGAAGATTGAATGATTTATGGCATCAAGTATTATGTGATATATGTGATAATTGAATAAGTGGTGGAGCAGGTACGTATAGAACCTATGTGGTTGATTGTTTCGTGTATGAAATAGATGATTGAGTATGTGAATGAAAAGTCAATGAGGAATAGATTATAAAGCATTATAATTGCTTTTATATAAATCTTGAAATGTGGTATGAATGTTAGTAATGGCCTTGGATGAAATTGAATGATGATGAGAATTGATCTATGTGTTAGTTAAATTTTGCATATTAAATTTAAAAGGTTGAGTTACTTGTATTATAATACGAACTTACTAAGCTTTAAAGCTTACTGTGTGAAATCTTCCTCTGGTTTATAGTATTATTAAAGCTAGCTCGGATCTGGGAATCGTTACAGACTCAATCACACTATTGGACGTCTATTTTGGTGCTTTTGGAAGTTGTATTTTTGGTATATGGCATGTATAGGCTAGAAATTATAGGATGCTTTGAAATGTTTAGATCTTGCCATGTGACATGGTTTGATAGTTGAATAACTTTAGTATGTGTTTTCGATATGTGAAAATGATAGCTATAAGGTGTATATGTGATGTTATGTGAATGATTATATTGGTATGTTTTGGTAATATGTAAGTGGTATGTTTCATGCTTGAATTGGTTGGTGAGAATGGTGTTTAAAATGTATGTTTTGTGATGTTGTAATTGAGCTTGTAGATTAACCCAAATTTGGGTGGCAAATTGGCCTTGCAAATGGCCTATATTTTCCCACCGGTTGAGCACACGGGTGTGTGTCTTGACCGTGTCCCTTAAGATTGTAGTTCGAAACAAGTTAGACTCGTACATGGGCCAGACACATGGGCATGTGACAGGCCGTGTGAATTAAGTCAGTGTTGCCAATGGATCAATCACACGAGCGTGTCTTCGGCCGTGTGGATAAGTTAGTATGTATGCCCTATTTTGCCACAGATTGGACACACGGGTGTGTCTGATGCCGTGTGAGGCATACAGCATACTACATGGGCGTTGTAACAGCCCGATTTTGACCCTAATCAGAATAGTGGTTTCGAGACCATAAATTTGAGTCTGAAAAATATTTTAAAATTATTATCAGTGTTTATTATGTGTGAATTTGCTTGTATTAAATTTTCGTGTTTTAATTCCTCTGTTTGAGTGTCCGATTAAATAAAAGGGCTTAATCGCGTAAAATAAAAATTTGATAGTTAGTTGTGAAAGTGCTTAATTGTTGTTGTCTTTTTAATATGGAGGATTTATGTTGAAATTAAGCCATTTTATTAAGTAGTGGACGACACAAGGACTAAAATAACCTTGTATTATATGTTATATATATAAGTTATAAAAGGTTAAATAAGTAATATAATAATAAGTTAATATATGTTAAAGTATAACAAATTAAAAGCCATTATCATCTTCTCCTATCACTGAAACTTAGAAAACAAATAAGGTTTAAGAGCTTTGAATATTCGGCCATGAAAGAAGCTTGATTCAAGGTTAGTTTTTGTTCGGTTTTTGATAATTTTTACGTTATTGATATCGTTGCTATGAGATGTACAAGACCCATGCTTGAATTTTTGAAATTGATGATGATTTTGTTTATGCCATTGATGATAATTTGTGATTTTTGTTGTTTGATGATAGAAAATGGAAAATATATTTTGAATTAACATGTTTTGTCTTTGGATTTTTGATAATTTTGAGTAATTTGGGCTAAATAGTGAAAATAAATTTTTGAGGGACTAAAATGTGAAATAAATGAAATGTATGGACTTGTATGAAGACTATGAATATTCTGCCCTAGCATAGTGTGTTCAAATTTTGTGTATTTTGTGTTTTGTGCAATGGGACTAAATTGTAAAAAGTGTGAAATGTTAGGGGCAAAATGGTAATTTGCCCATTTATGTCTTTTTATACTAAATTGAATAGAATGGTGTTTAAACAAGCTTAATTTGAATATGTTTAGATCAAGAACCAAAGAAATTGGATTTGGACCGGAGAAAAACGAAAGTAGTCGATTAGTCGATTTTACCGACTGTCGACGTCCGAGGTAAGTCATTAAGCATTTAAATGTTGTTATATTTATGAATATATATTGATATGTGATAATTTGAATTATTTAATTATTATGCCTCAGCCGAATGTGATATTGACAATTGACTATGTTTTGAGTTTGATTCAATCGAGATTTAATGTCCGAAAGCCCCGTTCGAACCCTAGGAATAGTTAGGATGCATATGTCATGACATAGGATATCCGATATGTGTTATCGTGTAAGACCACGTCTGGAATGTTAGCATCGACTTGTGTTTACGTGTAAGACCATGTCTGGGACATTAGCATCGTATTTGATTCGTGTAAGACCCTGTCTGGGACAATGGCATCGATATGTGATTACATGTAAGAACACGTCGGGAACGTTGGCATTATACGAGCTTCCGACCATCCACTTATCCTTTTTAATTCCGAACAGTTCAACGGGTAATGTGAAGTTAAGACTGAAAGTGAAATCGAATTAAAAGGGCTCAGGTATGTACTTATACCAAGTTATGAAAATGAGGTAAGTTGGTTATTTGGATTGATATTATGTATGTGACTATGATATATGAGTTAACATATTTGAACATATAATTGATGTTGAACATATAATTGATTTGGCCACATGATATATGAATGTGAAGTTTAAATGTGAAATAGAAGTGTATGATAACTTGTACTTAGTATTATGCAAATTTGGTTTTATTTACAAATTGTTAATATGTAATTGTTGTTATATATACATGTTTTTGCTTATGACTTACTAAGCTCAAGAAGCTTATTGTGTGTGTGTTTGTTTGCTTCTATTTTATATATTTTGGAGTTACGTTACGAGCTCGGGGATTGTCAGCAAAGCCTATCACACTATCGACTGTTTCTTTCGATATTTTACTAAGTTGATGTTGGGCATATAGCATGTATAGTATAGTTGAAATACTTGGTTTTTGGTTATGTAATATTGAGCCATGCAAAAAATGGCTTATTTCTTTTGGGTTGAGCTTAGTATCTATACCTTTGATTATAATGGCTAAATATAATGCTTAAGTTTATGAAATTTGGTCATGATATATATATGTGATATGCTTGGTATGATTTGCTAAGAGAATTAATATGGCTAGTTGAATGGTTGTGATGTGAATGAATAGTTATGTCTTAGGATGCTTAGTTTTGGTATGTTTGATGACTAGTGAAATGGTTAAAAATTATGGTAAGTTTAGTGATGCAAGATAGGTATATATATTTGATGAATGGATTTTACAATGAAATGGTAACTTGTGAATGAATTATGATTGGATTTTACTTGTGATTTAGTTGGTTAAATGGTGTACAAGTTGTTGATATGAAATGTTCTTGAATGAGTAAAATAGATGGTCAATTTGGTATGTTATTGTTTGCTAAAAATGTTGGATTGGTGCTTGTATTTGCTTGTATGAATGACCCAAAAGTGTGGGTGGAAATTTGGCCTTGCAAATGGCTTATAAGTGCCCACACGGTTGAGCACACGGGCGTGTGGCTCGACCGTGTCCCTCGTGGTTATTTCTCCAAAACAAGTCAGGCTCGACCACGGGCTGGACACACGGCCATGTGACTAGCCGTGTGGTGCAAGTCAGTATGTATGCCCTGTTTTGACACGGATTAGACACACGGGCATGTTTGAGGCCGTGGGAGGCACACGGCCTGCCCATACGGGCATGTGACCTCTGTAACTTAGAAATTTTTTAAATTTCTGAGAATTTTTGTATGTGTTCTGTTTAGTCCCGGCCTATTTCTTAAGCGTGTTTAAGGTATTGTAGACCTGTTTTACGAGACACTTTGATTTGATTCGTCGACTAATGATATGAAATGAATGTGAATGTTTCTGTTTGGTCCGGTAATACCTTTAACCCTATTCCGGCGACGGTTACGGGTTAGGGGTGTTACATGCGTGTGATCTCTGTAACTTTGAAAAATGTTTGATTTTCGAAAAAATTTTGTATGTGCTCGGTTTAGTCCCAACCCCTTCCTAATGTATGTTTAAGGTCTCGTAGACCTTTTAAAGGGACTCTATGTATATGAATTACTATGATATGATGATGATATATTTATGAATTACTAAGGTTAGGGGTGTTACAGATAGTCCTTTTAGCATGTATGTGTTCATTAGTTTTGGATGTGTTCTATTGTTTATTTTGGATTTTTGAACTTGAGATTTAGTCCTGTGTGTCAAGTTTTTGATAATATATTGTTAGGGGTAAAAACTGATGAGTTTTAAGGTTGATTTTTAGGTACATGCATAGTTGTATCAATACTTGGAGTTAGTTGTATCACAACAACTAAGGCAATATGTCCACTGCTACAATACCATAAACTTGTATTAGTACAAGTCCCCACTTGTACCGATGCAACTATGGCAAACAGTGGTCTTTCCATGTTTTGAGTTATTTTTGACTCTTGGAGACCCGTATTCAATCCCGATCATCTCCGAATGCCTAGAATTTGAATTAAAATGTTTTCAACTTGATTATAACATCCTAAAATTAAAATTGATTATTATTGAATGATATTATAAAGATGTTTAAACTCGATTACTAAGTGAATACAACGTATGATCAGAACCTGAATCACTCTGGCAACGAATATGACATCTTGCATTCGGACCCGTCGTCAGGGTCGAGTGTGGTGTACCACAATTACATTGAAAACAAAAGAAAAAAAATCCAATTTTCTTTTTAAAAGATAGCTTTGAACTTGCATTATAAGAACTTCGAACATTAGCAATGGAAGGTGTGAATTTCATATGAGTTGGAGATAAAGTTGTCATGGAATCAACTTATGCATTAACTCTCGCTCCAGCAATGACTTCAAGGTTTTGTAACAATTACTTTTTTTGAAATGGAAATAAACCTAAAAAAGGAAAAGAAACAAGAAGCCAATGATAAGAAAAAGTGGAAGATATATAAACTAAAAAAGTACATTGAATTTTCACTTTTTATGTTTTGTTTCACCTTCACAAGAATTGGGCAATTAATTATCATTATTTTACATGAGAAGCAAAAAATAAAAAAAATGAAAAAGATTATTTTTCTAAAATTTTATACATTTTTCTAATTTTTATTCTATTTTATAATTATTCATTGCTTTCTATTTTTTTACATAAATAAGAATGTGGCATTGATAATGTTTTTTTGCCTTGTGTAGCTTAGTTATTGAGTCACATCATTATCCATAGTTGACTAATGATTGATTGGCAAATACATTAACGGGAGAAAAAATAATTTTGATATTATTTTGATAAAAAATTTAAATATTAAAATGGAAACAAGTATAAATTAAAGGAAATTTTACAAACCTAGACCTTATTCTAATTTAAGTTGGAATATATAGATTAATAAATAGTATTAAACCAATAAAATAGATAAAATATTACAACGAACTTAATTTAAAAGAAACTAGTTGTTAAAGAAATTGAAAGAGATTATGATCTATGAATGATTATGGATGGGATAATTAGTTTGAAATGGGATTATTAGTTGAAAAAGATGTGAGGAGAGAGAGAAAAGAAGTAAGGATGGATAGAGAGAGAGCGCAAAAAGGCTAAAACTAAGAAGAAAAGAAATCTTCACGAGAAAATTACTCCCCCCCTTTGATTTCTTCTTTTCTAAATCTATATTTTACTTCAAATAACATTCTTTGCTATTATTATTCCTGTTTGAAAGAAAAAAAAAGTTTGATTCCTTTTCAAGTAGTTCGATCATAGCCATCTAAATTCTGGCCCAAATGGTATTCATTAATATTTTTTTTTAATTTTATTGAAGAATTTGAAAAAAAAAAAAGATTTTTTTTTCAATTTTACCGTGAATCTGGAGATGGGGTCAAGCAAACGCGTGACTTCTTCTCAACGAATGCACAGGTCGATAGAAGGCAAGTTTTTTTCTTTTTATATTTTTTCTCCTCAAATTTTGATTTTGGTTATTGTTTTTTTCCTTTTCTTTTCTTTTTCAATGGATTTCTCTTCATACGATTTTATTTAAGAACTTGAATCATGTTGCATTTTTCCTAGATCTCATTTCGTTTATTAATTAGATATATTATGATATAATTATTGTAAAAACCAATCATTTATGTAATTGAGTCTTAAAAATTGGTCGGATGGTTCCTCAAAAGATCAAACTGAGCTGAATGTTTAAGGATGATAAAAACAAATACCTTTTGGGGTTTTAAGGTGCAAAAAGACAATTGTTGAATACTCTTTTAACATGAAAGTTCAAATCTTATTCGTCTTACATTACATGATTACTTCTCCATTTTCTGGTAAAGCTACATAATGGAACAATGAAATTGTTGGCCTTGTTTTTATAGATTTAATAATCTAAGTACAACTTGATTAGAGTTGGTGCTTGGAAATTGTTCTGCTTGGAATTTTTGTTGTCGTGTATGTACTTAGAAAACATTTTGTTGTGTTCAGGAAAATGGTGAAAATGTGCACTCATGTGTATACAATTTCTTTAGGGGTTGATTCTCTACTTTTGTCTGGTAACTGAGGGTCGACAAAATCAAATAATGAACTATTTTCTTAATGCTTTGGCTTAGCCTTTTAGCTTCTGCACAACTGTGGCATATCTTTGCCTTTCTCTATAAGATTGGTTCAAATTTCTTTTTTCTTTTGTTTGAAAGTATTCATGCTTATATTATTTATCTAAATATTATCTAACCAATTTTATGGCAATTCTGTTTTGGATAATTAAGCACCACTTTGAGTGCATTTAAAACATATTTCTTGTTCCAACCATTTAATTCCTCCATCTACTCAACCAATTGAAATAATAACTTATGAGCAGCGCTATCAGCTATTATCAATTAGGGTAATATAATATATTTTCTAAAAATAGGTTGGGTTGTTAACGTGGAACCTCTTATTACTTCAGCAAGTAAAATGCTATCCCAAGCTTCTGCTTTTCCCATCCACATTTTCTTTAGGTAGGAGTCTTCATGATAGAAATAGGTTAATTAATTTTCTTATTCTTGTTGAAATTTTTGAAATTTTAGAAAAAAGGGTAATGTTTAATTTTTACTACCAAACAGTGCAATATTGTCTTTTATTCAATTTATTTTGCACACGAGTTTCTATTCTCAAAAAAATAGATAACTTACATACCTTTGTGCAGGAATGCTCATTCTTTTTTTTTTTTTGGGTCATATAATACCTATTTTATCCTTTGAAAATGAATTAGACGTGGATATAGCACTTGTATGCATGCATGCTCAATAATATTAGCTTTATGTGGATTTTTTGAATAAAGAGTGAATCTTGTGTCATGGAGTTCTTCAAGAACCATGGCTGATGGACTAGTTAAATTTTGCAGATCTTCGTAAGAGACATACGCAAGAATTAGAAAATTTGACATTGACAACACGGCCTTTTAAAACGTTAAGGCTTTTCATTCTGGCTATCTTTGAATATTTCAAGCAATCAGTATTTTATCTTTTTGCCAAGGGCGGTTGGCTTTTGCTTTTAAACACTCTAATAGCAACTCTTGGAATTTTGCTTGTGACCATTGAAGGTCCTCATGAAAAGGTAATATAGTAGGTTATCAATATATTACATCTGTCTTTCTCATTGTTTTCTTTTGATGTATGACATACATCTGTAAGTATTTGAGGTATTTTATTTGTTTAGAGTTAATTACTTTTTTGCACTATTTTCTCCATTGAATCATGCAATTAAAAGACGCAATTGGTGCTATTAGTTTGTGTGTGGGTTGCGGTGGGGAGGGTAAGAGTGGGTGGGTTGTGCTACTTTTTATTGCCTCATGATTAAATTTACATTTGGACCTTTTTACTTTTCACGGTGACTATAATGAGCTTGTGCATATTTAGTTGAAATAATTTTTGCTTCGTCCATACTTTTTTATGATAAGATTAATGGAAACAATAATTAACAGTTGCTGTCTTGATTTACATTTCTTACAGCATGTTGAGGAAGTTTCTCGGTATGTTCGGTTTGGATTATGGTGGATTGTACTTGGAGTTGCATCATCAATTGGTCTTGGTAAGAACATTGATTTCATGAATAACATTTATGGTATCTGAAGTATGCCAGATAAGTAAAGAATGAGTACGATGAATTGGCAACTTTTGGTGGTTGTTATACTATTTTGTATATGAAAATAGGATCAAGTAACGGGGCAGTGAATCGGAAAATCGTCATTTAAGAGGGTGGATTTACCCTTGTTGGCATTATGTCCCTTCTTAGAGGAACTTATGGGGAAAGGATAATTAAAGGCTCTTTAGAGGAAACCTTTAAAGCTCAAGCAAATTTTAGACAAACTTTTTTGCTTGTTTCATTTTCATTTTTGATGGTGTTTATGTAATAGGCATTAAATCATTTTAAAAGGAAAATAAATAACAAAATTATTTATAGGAAAGAAATTGATACCAAAACAATTTTAGATTTATAGACATTAGGTTAGGCCAAATTGTTTCTTTTTAATCCCTAGATCATTGTTGCCAGTTATGCACCTGACTTGGCAGATTATTTATTGTTTGTCTTCTATTGACTTTACAAACAAATGCATCCTTAACATCAGTCCCTTATTGGAGAGAAAGCTGTGGGCAAGCATTTTTGAGTTCTGAAATAATTTTCCATGTAACATCAACAATGTCATGCCTTGCCATTGCACTAGGATTAACATGTTTGACGTTGAGATGCAATCATAAAACATGTTCATGTTGGGGAATTATTTTTCAATAATTGTGGGGATAGCCTTAAAATGTAGGTTGGGATCTCTTTTTATCCCTTTAATGAGAGAGAGATTCATGAAACACATTATGGATCTTGTTGGTAGACAGAAGGTCCAATTGATAGGCCACAAGACCTATTAGGGATTCAGATAGTAGTGGGATAGCAGTATAGCAATCGCTATTTAGCAGTAGCGCCACCACCCTGCACCACTATTGAAAGAAAAACAGTTGTAAAACTGAATCATAAAATAGGGGCCGCAATAATCGGTATAATTGTGTGTATCAACAGTATCAGTCTACTATTATTGCTAGTCTCATTTTTGGTTCAAACTATTAAGATATATTGTTTAATTAAAAAAGATTACAACAGAAAAAAGAGCCCAATAACCTTACAAGACGACCAACTTCATCCCAACACAATAAACCAAAGAAACCATAAACAATATATATAAAATGAAGTCAAGGGGAGAAGATCAGGGGTTGATTGGAGCGAAGGTTGTAAGAGTATTGAGGAAGATAAGTAATTGCTAACTTTGCCACAAAATTGTAGATGAATAGTTGTATCTCAAAATCGATTCCCTAGAACTAACAGGAATTACTTTCAAGGAGAAAGCTTGGATGATGGAATCTCTTAGAAGATGAAGGAAGACAGACAAAAATGAGAGAAAATAGAGATAAGGAAAGTTAATAAATTAATTTAAAAATAGAAATTTATTGTGTTTATATATATATAAAATATGCACAGTTTTAGGGTGGGAGTCTATTCCCACAATTGTGTCTCAAGTTCAAGAGGAAAATGGAAGGGGGAAAATAAAAATAAAAAAGAAATAAAAGAAAATGGTAAGGAGTTAAAGCTTTAGTTGTTTTAATGTTATGCATATTTATATCTATAAATACAAAAATAAAAAAATATTTTGAGGACTATTTAAATATTATAAAATTTTAAATTTTCATTTTATTTATTTTATATTTAACATTTATGTTAATAAACTTTTCATTAAAAATCAAGTTGATTTTAAATTATAACTATAATATAAATAAATGATTTTAACCTATAGATAATATTTTCAAATATCATAAAACACCATGATAAAAATATTAAATAATATAATAAAATATAACAAAATACTTTAAAAATCATGAAAATAAAGGGATTTTATTGTTATGTTAATAATTATTAACTTTTACAATAACTTAAGTGAAAATGAAAAAAAAAATTTCACAAATGTGATGAGCGCCATGCCCACTGTTAGGCTCACAATGGCGAAAAATGTGACACTATTCAAAATGTGACTGTAGCCATAATTTGGATCCCTTTTTGTCTCATGAAAATATTTTTTAGATATTTGATTAGGAAAACCAATATGGTCAATCCTAAATATTTTACAAGTCAATGTAAAAAGAGCGTGTTTTCATGTAAATGTTTCAAAACGGGAAAACATTTTGTAAACTCATAATTGTTGACTTTTTTTTTTTTTTTTTTGGTTTTTTGGTAGAAGGAAACATAGGTTAAGCCTAATTACAAGAAAATATGCTAAATATTAATTAACTTTTCAAGAATACTCGAACTAGTATCTTTTTCTAATAAAGTCTTGATTTCATGCGACGGCTTATAAGTAACCACAAAAACATCTTGACTCGTTGAGGTGCTATAGATTTCTATATTACCTACCAAATTCGACAAGATGCTTGTAAGTCTCCGCGGTAGAGAACTTCCCTGCTGATGTCCATTTCCAAGAAATAAAATCCAATCTAGCACCCTTAGTAGGTGCTTTATGGAAAACAATATGTGTTACAACTTCACCGGGTAGAACTAAAGATAACCACTGCATGTTCCAAATTCCATCCGAAAGTGCCACATCGTGTACTAGGATGGATTCATCTGGTTCTCCGGATCCTAGGTAGAATTGTCTAAGAGGACCAATTTCTCGCACCCATTCATCGTTCCAAATGTTAACAAGATGACCATCCTAGATAATCCAGATTATACCTTCCTTGACCTTGTCCCAAATGTGCATTAAGGATCTCCATAAGTAAGACGGATTACTACGTCCAATATAATCAGGTATCAAACTTATGACGTTATATTTGTTCCTTTGAATTTTGACCCAAAACGCATCTGTATTAGCAATCAGATTAAAGCCAATCTTCATAAGGAACAACTTGTTTTGGACTTGCAAGCTTCTTAACCCCAGACCACCATTGTATTTTGCTTTACAACAGACATTCCAACTTACTTGTGATGGCTTGCGATTAGAAGTAGAAGACCCCCACAAAAAAGCCCATTGACTATTGTCGGAAAAGAGATCTTCCTGCCCATTGGCTTCACTATAGTCGTTCTAGCCATAAGTTTTGCAATGAATTGGTGAAACTCTATCCGAAAAAATGACAGAAGGAATACCATCGAGCATTTCTTTCTTAGCATCTCCCTCGAGAAGATCCATATCCTCATCATCTTGAAACCTCTCCCCTTCAGATGAAGATCCCAAAATTTTATCCTTCCATGATGCCCTCTGCAGTTTATTCGAAGCCACCTTGATTCCCTTATCGTTCACAATCGGGTCAACAGGGTTCCGAGACTCCTCCGGCCTCCTTCTTACCTTTTTTGTGGCCCTTCCGATAGACCCATCCACTGCTGCCAAACCTCCACCTTCAGAGTTCATGTTTTTAAATTCAGCATAATTGTTGACCTTTTAATCCTTTTAAAACCATCTAGTTTTTATTCCTAATCGCTTTACCACAAATAAAGTATGTTTCTTTCTCATATTGTCTTCTTTCTCTCTGTTTATTCTTTTAGTATTTCCTCTCCATATATGTTATGTCGTGGATCAAATCTTTATCCTTCTATATTTAAACAGGTGAAAATATTGTCATGAATTCCATTTTCGATTTGCATGTTATATTTAATTTGAGTGAAGATGATATTTTATCAATGAATTCCGAGGGATTTCATGGAAAAGAGCTTTTGGGTCTATTTTGTTAAATAAACCAAGTGTTAGCTCTAAGGAAAACATTATGAAACAGAATTACAGAATTACAAGATAAAAGCCACATAACATATTACGAAAATATTACAAGATGATTCTGTGGAAAATATTATGAAATTCTAGTGCGAATCAATAAACTTCTTTAGAATTCTAGATTTTTCACAGGTTATAAGTTCTCTTCATGGAATTTTGTGCTTGCAATAAGTGATACTGAATTATAGTTTACATCTCATCTCTCTTGGCTAGGGCCACGCAGAAAGTCATCTTGTAGTAATATTCAACCTAAGGAATCTAGTTGATCCAACTTCCTAGATTATCTCTTTTGAAACAATGAAGATACATTTCAATCGTGTTATTGATAGCTTCCTTCTAGCCATCTATTTGTGGGTGATAGGCAAAAGAGAAATAAGTTGAGTATCACCAAATTTGTACTATTCCTTCCAAAAAAATGATAGGGAAATGGCGTCTTTATTACAAACAATTTATTAAGGCAAGGCATGTAAAAGAAAATTTTCGTCAAAGAAAATGTGAGCAACAGTAACAATACAATATGGATGGGTCACATGAATAAAATGCGCAAATTTGGAAAATATGTCAACGACATATAGCATACTTAATTTCGATCAACCATCAATGAAGTCTTTTGAGATGTTCCAAATGAGGGTAGGAACTTTTAGTGGATATAAAAGCAATTGGATGTAAATGCTCTACTTCGTTCATTTTCCAATTGAAGCAAGATGCCACTAAAGTTTGAATATCTGTCTTTATGCCATTTCAGCAAAAGTCTTGACAAAATCATTGGACAGTTGTTTGCACCCCTTTGTTTGTGTTGCCATAAAATGTGGACATTATAGTAGTAATAAAAGAAAGTGGGTGAGGATATATATTCCCGTTTTTACATAATCAGCCTTCTCTAATGGTCCAATGCGTGTCGAAAGCCTTTTGCTCAATTCTAGTGAGTATTCGAGTTGTTTGTCTCCTCCTAACATAATGGAATTGAAGTATTTGATACAACATATGGTTCTTCTTCATCTCTACGAGATAAGGCATTAGCCACATTGTTGAGTTTTCCTACCTTGTATTCAATTTTGAAATCAAGTCCCATAAACTAGCTAAGCCAATGTTGTTGTGGGGAAGTAGTCAGTTGTTGCTTCATCGAGTATTTGAAACTAGTGATTTGCCTCGTATAAGGCGGGTATCTCTTGAAACTCCACCAGTTTAAATATTATGCCCCAAGTATGCCATTAGTTTAGCTCCAAATGTACGTAGTCCTTTTCAAGAATAAGTGATGAGCACGAAAGAGTTCCAAGATTTTCATAATGTGCTAAATGTGTTCCATCCCAAGAATTTCTATATATAAAAATATCCTAAAATAAAACGAGAACAAATTCTATAGATAAGGTTATTGATATGAGGGTAGTCCACACAAGTCCCAAAAGTCTCAATATAAATCGAAATTGTTTCGAGCTTTAAAAGACTCAATTTGAATTGGGGTGCTCTAGAATGAACTCTAGGTTTGGGCAGCAAGCAAGAAGCTTAGAACTTGCAATATTCAACAGGGAAGATGATTAATCGAATGATAATGAACGAATGAAATAAAAACCAGTAAATAAAAAAAAAAAACGAAAATTGAAGGTGGAAGATGGAATAGATAAACCGAAGGAGATGATTAGAATGACAAGTGTTTGATTGACCCTTCGAGAAAGATTTCCCAACAAACTCAACCAATGGTTGTAACAGACCCTCCATGAACAAGCTCTTGGCAACTCGAAGTTTGAAGAACTTACCCAAAAATCTTGAATAAGATTAAGTACAAAGAATTTTCTGAATAAAAACAGGAATTGAATCTTGCAAAATAAAATACTTCAAAGAGTACTTTTATTAATCAGATAATCAAGGTGGTCTTACATAATGAATAATGATAGTGCATTTACATAGGCTACAAATTGAATTAAAAACAAACTCGTCATTTAATTAAACTTCTAATTGGCTAAACAAGAAGTATTTCTAGTTGAATTGAATCTTCTTGACAACTAAAAATATAAAACTTTTAAACAACTTAACATACTTAACAATATAAAAGAAATAAATAAATACAAAAATATAAAACTTAATAAATACAATACGGGCTTATATATAATCAAAGTTCATTCTTAAAATCGAACCTTATATGATTTAAACACAAATGAGGCTAAAAACTCATAATTCTCGTAATAATCTTGTCCAAAATTTTTTGCTCATATAATGTTCATTAAAACAAACATAACTTGAGCTTCTAAACTCAAAATTAGATTTTTTGAAGTGTGTTTTGAAGATAGGTATAGTGCTTCCAGTCATCTCAACCCAAAAATATATATCAAGGCAAAAATTTTTAGACTTGAAAATTGATAATTTTAATTAACAGGATTTAATAAATTTAACTTCATCTGTACAGGCATCGTTGTAGTAGTTTCATAGGTGCTTGAAAGGCTAAAAGTGCCTGGGTCAATCCAAATGGCTTCAACATGAAATTAAAGTGGCCCTAGTGAGTGCCAATGTTTTATTTGTTTATTTTATTCAATTTGATGGTAACTTGATTTAAGGTCGAATTTCGTGAAGAACTGGGCTCAATGTAGTTCATCTAGTAGATTTTCGACTATCAAAATTGGAAAATTATCTTTCATAGCTGGGGCATTCAATTTTTGTGGTGAATGCAGAATCTCTTTGTGCCATCTTGTTTTTTATCAATAGGACTAGTGAACAGAATGGAGATGTACTAGGTTAGATAATCCCTTGACTCAACATTTTGATTCATTGCTTTTCAGTTTGATAATTTTTCAAATATGGATATCGATAAAGGTAAACCATCATAGGGCCTGATCTTGGAAGCATATGTATCTTGTGGTCACATGCCCAAATTAGGAAGTCCAATGGGATCTTGGAATAAGTCTAAAATTCTAGCAACATAGTCTTCTAATCCATGAGTTGTATTTGTGGCTCTCTTTAGGTGAATCGTAAGCTAGCTTCTTTATGGCGACTAATATTTGACCTAAATGTTCAAGCCATTGTAACCTTAAAACTACACCAAACCCATATACTGAAATGACCAAAAAAAAAAAAACTCAATAATAAAAATGTGCTATGCCACTTTGATGTTTACCGAATTACAAACACCTAAGCCATGTATTTCTGCACCATTTCCATTTAATTTCCATATCAGCTATTTTGCTGATGAGAACTAATTTCTTAGCTGGTTATTCACTTAGAAAATTATAGGTGCTGCCTAGATTAACTAGAATTTTGAGAGGGTAGTTTTATCAACTTGTGCCGATAATTGCATGGTTTATGAATATTGAACTCCAGTGATCGTAAGAAGTGAGATTTCTAGGGCTTTACCGGAGTTCGTATTATGTTCATTTGGATGACAACCTTCTACTTCTAACCAAGAAAGTCTTTTACATTGATGCCTCGAAGTGTGGGATTTTGGTCCACATTGAAGTATAACCCCTTGGTATTATATATGCTTGATATCGAGGCTGATTTTTCTCTTGCTAATTTTTTTTTTTTCTTTTTGGTGAAATTCTCTTGCTAAACTTTTAGTTTTCATTGCAAGTATGGATTGTGTGAAGAAGGCCTTTGATGATGTCTAAGTCTTGATTGGCTATGGTTTCTCCTTAGATCGAGCCAAACCCTATTTTTTTCTAAATGCATGGACTAAAATCATGGCTGTGATTATGTTTTGGGGCTCTGAAGTTCCACTTTCACTCTTAATTCATCTGATAGGCCTGTAGAAAAAATGTCAACCTGCTAATCTGGTCAGAATGAAGTGGATCAAGATACTAGTGCTTGGAATTAGCTCAAGTAATCATAAATGGTTGGTTTTGAAAAGGTTTAAGAGTTCACCAAATGGTTTCTACTCAATGGTGGACCAAACCTCAAACGGCAGAATTCTTTGAACCACACTCAAGGTAGGTTTGGTTGTTCTTGTCAAACTTGTAGAACCATATTTGGGCCTTTTTTTCATGTTGAATACTGCTACTGGAACCTTATTAATATGCCCAATGGATCCTTAGTAGCATCATAGGTGGGAAAATCAAGTTTGGTTCACTTGAGAACGAAGGAGGTTGTTTGAACACCAGTAGGTCTGTCTTTACGGGGACAATGGTGCTGACTGCTTCATAACCTTGTGGTCACACCCTGGAGCTATTGCTACTAGAAGTAGAACTTTTTAGATTTGATTGGATAACTCTTCTAGACAAACTCTTCTAGAGGTTAGGTCAAATCTTGTCTTTTTAATCCCTTGATACTTGTTTCCAGTTATGCCCTTAATTTTTGCAGATCTTGCCTTCTTAATCCCTTGATCCTTGCTGCCAGTTATGCCCTTGATCTTGGCAGATCTTTTGTTGTTTGTCTTCTATTGTAGCCTTTACAATGTGCATCCTAACATATACCAGTTGATCTGTAGGTTGTTTAAACCCTTCCTACTAAACAATGGTTGACATACCAGATGTCAAATGATCATTGTGGAAATAGTCAATTATTTCATCATTGAAACATGTATCTTATCTTTTAGATGTATTTCTTTCTAGTTCTTCTTGTTTTCTAATTTTTAAAGTTGCGTTATATCTCTAATCTAAATTGGGATATAGGAAGAACTTCAATGAGTATTTCAATAATTGTTGTGCATGGAATACTTTTTTTTTTTCAAAATTTTAAGGTGGTGAAAGAGAGGATATTCCTTTGTCTGGTTTCTGCTATGTACACTTTTGTGCCAAAGAAAATTTCTAGAATCCGATCTGATTACACTTTAATACTGTTTTGTTATTTTTTCTTTCTACGTTTTGGGTCACCAAAAGAAATGTTCCTTATAACTTTTCTACTCCACATTTGGTATACCAGGATCTGGTTTGCACACTTTTGTTCTTTATTTGGGTCCTCATATTGCCTTCTTTACAATAAAAGCTATGCAATGTGGACGAATAGACCTGAAAAGTGCTCCTTATGATACGATACAATTGAAGAGCGGTCCTTCATGGCTGGACAAATCTTGCGGAGAGTTTGGGCCCCCATTGTTTTCATCATCACAGGGGTCAAGGGTTCCCATCAGCAGCATATTACCACAGGTGCAAATGGAAGCTATCTTATGGGGTCTTGGGACTGCACTTGGGGAGCTTCCTCCTTACTTCATCTCAAGGGCAGGTAGGGGCATTGTCTTTATATATTCTGTTGCCATAACAATATTTGCTAGAAGAAATTATGTTTAGTAGGCTGCAAGGACATTTCTTGAAGAGCTGGCCCTAATCCTTTTAGCATTGCTCCCGTATGTTCCTTGACTCCCTATGTTCCAATATATTATGAAGCTTATTGTTTTTATTTAACACTTCATGAAACATGGATTTCTTTTTTAAAGTTTTGTTTTGATTCGTAACTTCAAATATTTAAATGTTGTTTCTTGATCAAGTTCGCCTAAGATTGCAATGTAGTTGCCATTTTTAGCGTTTATCTCTGCTTTGAAAGGTGATTATGATATTGAAATTCTTTGATTTTCTTTGTTTAAATGTTTGTTATCTTCTAAAGATTGTTATTTCCAATTAGATTTTCTACTAATCTATACTGTTAAATTATCCGTCGTACATTGATCTTATGATGTATACAGCTAGTCTATCAGGCGGCAAATTTAATGCTATGGAAGAATTGGATGCTTCCTCAAGTAAGGATAATGGAGTCATAGGTACCCGCCTGAACCAGATCAAACGTTGGTTGTTATCCCATTCCCAACACATGAACTTCTTCACCATTTTAGTGCTTGCCTCGGTTAGTTATAATTCACTCTTTTCATTTCATAGCCCAATTTTTTAACAAAGCAAAATATTGATGCTTCTTTTGACGTTTTGTTTTAAGTGCATCTTAGTTTGTCTATGTTATCCCTGTGTTTTCTTTTTTTTGCATGTGCGTGAAAAACTGCAAACCTATACCTCCGAGGTCATGCCCACACTTTTGGAATGTTTACTAAGATTTATATATTAAGAACCGAATAAACTATTAAAACCAAATAAATCAAATTATATTGTCAAAACGTAAATAATCAGTCGGTTTTTGAATTTCTATCTCTATATTTTTGTCATTTTTCTTTTAAGATTTATTACTCAAAAATAGAAGAGTACTATTTTAATTGATAAATTATAAAATTATAAGATTTATCAATTATACAAATATTGATTGAATTCTTCTATTGTTTCATTGTTTATTTATAAAATAAATATTAGACAAATAATATCAAACTTAATTTGTTTATCAGTTGAAGAATAATATAAGTAGAGATTATACTAGTTATCTCCAAATTTCTGTTGAAGTACTATATTCGTTCTTAACTAGTGTACGAGAAAATAGAAACTACATAGTTAAAAGCAAAGGATTACACTTGTTTTTGGTGAACAAAGTAAACCTTAATTTTTAAAGTCTATATAATCGTTAAGCTAATTAATCGTGTGTTAATAGATAGAAGAAATGGGAGAAAATGTGTGTTATATTTTAACTGGGGACATGTTTACATAGTATAAAAGACGAAAGAAATAAAAGAATCAAATTAGTTCCTATCCTAGAATTAAGCTTTATATCATGCCAACTATCTTTGCCCAAGAATCTATAGCACTGCTCCTCAAACTGACGCATAAATGTTTATATACCTAGCTTGCTACATAGGTAATTCTTATTTTGCGTCTTTGTGAATAAATCAACAAGTTGACCCCTTATTTCACATATCCAGTGAAGATTGTGTTGTCTAAAATTTTCTCATGAATGAAGTGAAAATCAACCTCAATAGGTTTGATTGTTTCGTGATAGACATGATTTGAGGCGATGTAAAGAGTAATTTTTGATTATTACATCAAAGTTTACTAGTTTATGAATGTTCCGACCTTTGTTACAAGTACTTAAGAGTTTGAGGTGTCATACTCGTGTTGACACGATTGAGAAAGCGCCTTTTGCTGACAAAGAGAAGAAGAAAGACGAACAATATGGAGACAAAGTTTAAAAAAAAAAAATTATAAAAGAAAGAAATTAACGCTTTAAGCATTTTTAGCCCTTTCGGGACACGTAAAATAGAAAAATATAATGAAAGTGTTTTTTTTTTTTTTTTTATGTATATCTATTTTAAGGATGTTAGGGTATATCATAATATAATATTTTTGAGGAATGTTTAAATAATTTAAATTTGGGATAATTCAAAATTGGTCTGTTTTCATTAATAGTTGGTATTTAAAGGATTTTCTCTTGACCAATGTTTCAATGTAGGTGTAGGTATAAACTGTCTAACAAAAGTCATGAGAAATGCAATATCTAGTTGAGTTACAATAAGGTGTTTTAATTTCCTAACTATCCTCTCATATCTCTTATGTCCATAAAAATGATCGTCATCATCTCTAAGTTGCACATCAGGTACCATTTGAATACTACACGGTTTTGCTACCAACTTTCCAATTTTTTTTAAGTAGGTCAAGAACATACTTTATCTAAAATAGAAAAAAAAAAGTTCCTTTTTGCTACTTGTGACTTCTACACCAAGAAGCACTACTATCCCAAATCTTTTGTGTGAAAATTGGTATGCAAGAAAAAAAAATGATAGAAGAGGCTACGTCTATATCTTTTGTAATGACATATCATCAACATACACCACAAGAAGAATAATCCCAACTACTAATTGTCCATAGAATAGTGAGTGGTCACATTTACATTTTTTTAGCCAAAACTCTAGAACTACTTCACTAAAATTGGTAAATCAAGCCTAGAGGCTTTGCTTCAATCCATAAAAAAAGACATCTTTTAATGATAGACATTTCTATTCTCCTCTTGAGCAACAAACCCATCTAGTTATTTTATATACATTTCTTCTTGGACATTACCTTGAAAAAAGCATTTGTGATATCTAATGATGTAATTACCAATTTCGAGAAGCAATATGTTAAATGAATTAGATGAGCATAAGTGAGTTTGGCCATGGGGGAGAAAGTAGTTGACTAAGTAACCCCATAAGTATGAGGATATCCTTTTGCAACAAGTCTCGCTTAAGTCTAGCCATCCACCAGGTCCCGAGTACCATTCTCATCTAATGCATGTATTCCCTCCTTCAATGCATCACGTTAACTAGTATGACTTAAGGTCTCTTCAACTATTTTATAAATAGAAACAGAGTCTAAAGACACAATTAAAGAGCAAGACAAACAAGAAAAGTGGTTGTATGAAACAAAATTGGAAAGAGATAGGTACATTGATGTTTATTTTTGCATAGGGAGATAGGAAGGTCAAGATCATGGTACAGAATGAGACGGATGAATGCGGAAGCAGATCGTAAAGTTTGTCAAAGTAGCAGATTTGACTTAGGGCTCTAAACATTTGGAAAAAAAACTTGAATTTTGACATAACTTGAAACACAATCAAAATCCAAGTTAGATAAAATAATTAAAATAGAATAATAAATCTACGATTAGAACAATAAGGAAGAAAATAAAGGAGATAGATGGAAAGATAGAACGTGATATGTAGAAGTCCTAATAAGCCTTAGAAACACGAAAAATCCACAACCCCTTTCAAGCGATTTTAATTTCCCCTCCAAGAAAGAAAAATTGGCAAGAAAAAGTTTGAAGATGATCCCACAATATAAAAAGATTATTAAAATTCTTCAAAAAGAAACTCAAGAGAAATTATTAATTCAAAAGAGAAGTTGAATAATAATGAATTGAATAATTTGTGTACAATGCAAAGGCCTATATAAAGGTTAGCTAAATAAATCTAAATAAAACTCTTAAGTATACTAGAACTCTAATTAATATAAACAAGAAGTAGTTTTAAACTAAAACAAGAAGTAGTTTTAAACTAAACTTTCTTATTGACATAAAACTCTTAAATAACTTAAACTACTTAATAAATTATTAAAAATTGCAATAATAAAATAATAAGAGCTGATAAATACAATCTTGAGCTCATATATAATAAAAATTTGGCCCAGAACTCGAACCTAATATGATTTAAAATCGAATTAAAAGCTCGAAACTCGTAATTTTCGTCATAATTCCGCCCAAAAATTCTGCTTGCATAGTCTTCACTAAAACTGTGATAATTTGAGTTCCCAAACTTGAAATCGAGTGATTCAAGTGTGTTTCAAAACTAAAAGATAGATATTCGAACTCCATGAAGATATCTCAACCTAGAAATTTCTAGATCCTATCCAAAAAGATGTCGTAAGTCTACTAATTTCCTAAACTTGAAAATTGACAGCTTAGGTGAATGGAATTTAATAACTTTCACCCCATCCGTGCATGTATCAGACCACTTGTCGAATTTGATTATAAAAAGGTCGATATAGGACTTGTATAATGAACATCCTTTCATCTGGAATAAACTTAAGTAATCGATGATTATGTCGAATTAGGAGTAATAGGATTAGTAATAAAGTATGTGCCAAAGGATCAAGATTTTGTGTTTGATGAATATAAGAGTTTAGAGATGCGATGGAATACATGAACCACTCATCATTGTCCCTCTATATCAAAACCACTAATGAAGTTGTTTTGAAAATAATATACACGTTTTAAGAAGAAAAAAAACATTAGTAGACACTAAACTATAACACCTATGCCCTTTTTGAAGGTGAGAATATCCCAAAAACACACTTTAAATATTTAAGATCCAATTTAGTGACATGAGGCTGAATATCCCGCAAATCCAGTACTCTCAAAAATGCTTGGTTGCACTAGAAATAATGTCTTGGACTAAAAATAAAATATTGTATGGGCTATCACCATTTAGTATAGAAAAATGCATGAGATTGATTAGAAAGCAAGTCATTGTAATAACATCACCTTTTTGAAATAAAAGAGCTCTTATTATCTCAAAAATATATATGTTATTTTGTTTAGTTGCTTCGTTTTAGGATGGTGTGTCAATAGATAAAGATTGATGAAGAATCCCATTCTTGGTCATGAAAGCCTATAAAGGGTTAGAAAAGTATTATTTAACATTATCGCTTGTAGAATCTAGGTAGACACACCAAACTATATTTTTATCTTAACATAAAAGGCATAGAAATGAGAAAGTTAACTTCGACCGAGTTTTCATGAAAAATATCCATGTCATGTGAGAATATGATGCAATTTCCCGAGCTTTGTGGGTTCGAAAAATAGCTGGATTGAAGAATCATCTTGAAATAGTTTAAAAGGTGGAAACCTTAATTCGAAGCACTTGAATTCTCTAAGGAATTGTAGCTATATTAAAACTACGACATGTTTAAACTTGACCTTATACTCGAATATTGGTGTATTGAAGTTGTCACACCCCGGGATGGTAAATGGAGTGATAAGACAAATTTTGAATGCCACAAACTTTGAAGAAAGTTTGATAAGTTCGAATAGTTCAATAAAGAACTAAGAGAGAACTATTCTCACAAAAATTTTTCTTTTACATGAATGACTTAAGGCTCCTTTGGATTAGCTTAAACGTCAATGTGATGCAGTTGAGGTGCCAACCTCATTGCATCATTGCTTGGTTCAAGATTCCGAGCGGTGAAAAATGATTTCAATCTCATTCTTTGTCTTTAAACGGATCAAGAATTCAAAGAAGATTAAAGGCAATTGTGGCAGTAGGTATTTTTAACAGACAAAAATACCCATATTTTCATATGCAAAGGGAACTATGGCTGCATGCTGTGTGAGGAGTAATCTTGTTGCTGCCCAAAGCTACATTGCCTTTTGGTTGCTCCTGCATTTTGGAACTAGGGAGACTGCAATCTGAGGTAGATTTTAGAATTTTGTAGACTAAAATCTCTGGTAGATATTGTAGGGGCGCCACCGTTTCTGATTCTTTTTGGTTTTACGATGTAACGGAAGTGGGGTGGTGGGAAATCGGTGTAAGGGGAGGAACCTTTGAAGACTCATTGAAGAATCGTTAGGAAGACGAGATGGGGTGGGAGAGGTGAGTTGGAACATTGAGCGGCGACTCGAAAGTTGCCGAGTTGGGTTGGTAAGCTTGTGAGTTGAAAAACAGAAGGTGGCGGAGGAAGTGGTGGTGGTGGTGGAGAGAGGAGTGAGAGAGGTAACCCAAGGTGTAACTGAGCAAGACGATGATGACATACACGGTGGTATGAGTGAAGAGCTTGGTGGTTGTAAAAAGCTTGTTTCTTTGGTGGTTATGGAGGTGAACACGGCGTTGTTGGTCTTCTCTCATGGTGGTTTCTGGTTTTTGCTTTTTCTTGCTTAGGTCTTCTAAATTCAAAACACAGAACAAGAAGGTTAAAGAAAAGGTAATGTCTGTTTGATGGTTTTTAAGAGTTAATGGGCAATAAAAATTAAAAATAATTATCATTTTATCTAATAAATAATTTAAATTGATTATATAATTCATTAAAATATTTATAATAAATAATTTATTAAAAATAATTATCATTTTATCTAATAAATAATTTAATAATTTTATATAAGTAAAATAATTTAAAAACTTCTATTATATATCAATTTTAATCTGATGTCCTTAATAGTCATTTTATATTCTCACCTCACCGCAACAGCTGCTTTTGAATCCAAACACACACTCCACTATTGTTTCTAATCTCATTGCTATAGTATCCAATTTCACCGCTATAGTGACTAATCTCACCGTCACCGTTTTTAATCTCACCGAATATAAACACACCGCCCATCCAAACTAAGCCTGAGAACAAAATTTATAAGCCTCAAATGACCTTTCAAGTTCCCTTAAGACCTTCCAAATTTGGTCATTAAACTAGCTTAAATCAAACCATTAGATTCGGTTCCAAAAGACGTGTCTCTTCACTTGTCTTTGAGTAGATGAAAGGCATGTCTTTTCATTAATCTATAGACAGTTTAAAGGTCAACATTTTTATAAAGATTAATGCTCCTTAAGTTGTTGTTTATAGTCCTCCCTTCATTCTTTGTATGTCCTCCCTTTAATTGGTGCCATGAATTGGCCTTTAAGTGCATCAAAATCGAACAGTATTTGAAGAGTCTTCCCTTGGTCTTTTGAAGAGTCACCTGATCAAGAATGAATGCTTATTAAACACTTGAAATATATTCACATTCTTATTTAACTTAAAACACTTGAATAAAAATAAACACGCTTTAACTTATGCATTAAAATAACTGCCAAATTAAATAACACATAAATAAATTAACTCAAACATATTTATTAACTAATATGCTTAAATGCATGGTTTTAATACGTGAACTAAATGAACAAATGAGTTACTTAATGCATGACTTAATTTAAAGATGAAAACTTTAACTAACATGGAAGTTGCGTAATGTATGTCATTATATATGATGCATACTTAACTAACATGATAGTTACATAATGCATGACTTTATTAAATGTAGAACACATAATGCATGTTATAACTTAAAATATGTAGAATAATAATGCAGGACACTAATTTAAAGATGCATTCACAAACTAAAATAAACTTAAACGAAGTCCTTGATTAATTAAAACCCATAAAAAGAAATCATCCAATCTCTTGGATTAGAATTTGACTTGATCTTGGCTAATCAGGACTTGATTATTTTGGACTTGTTCCCCATGTCTACACAAAGGCCCTTTAAAATCCTCTTGACCCACTTTGTTCGACCTTCCATTGTTGACCCAATTGAAAATCACAAAAGGATCAGTCCTCATTTTGATTATCACAAGAAGATGTGGCTCTTGGAGATTTAACCCATCATCAACTTGTTTCACCTTGACTAGATTTAATTCAACCTTGGTGTTTAGAATCACATCATTATCATCAAAAATTTAATGAAATATTTATATCTAGGTTTAGATACTACTGACCATGGCCCCCAAACATCTGAAAGTATCAACTCAAAAGCAAAACTAGCTTGTTTATCAATTTAAGGTCTAAAAGGTGTTTCGAGAGTGTTAACAAATATTTGACATTCCAAATAAGGTAGATCATAAAATTGTAAACATATCTTTTCAAAAATGGTAAATAATGATGTCCTAATTGTAACACCCTTACCCGACCTGATCACCAAAATCGAGTATGGAGTGTCACAATTGAATTTGGTTAATGTACATACTTAAAACTTAAAAAATTAGACTGTATTACCTATTTATTTAAAAATTTTACAATAGAGACAATAAATTAGAATAAATGTTCACTATCTAAACTCCAGATTCTAAGGAAATTTTTAGTTACAAAACATTCGTCCCCTAGGCACAGTGACACCAAACTAGTAATCGCCTCGATCTATCGCTGTCTGACTAGGTCATTCCTTTGATCCTTTCTCGACCAATGAGTCCTGCATACATAAACCAGATTCCGAAAGTTCAAAGAACTTAGTCAGTTTCTTTACCATATTATGCGAATTAGCCTAAATTCGTCGGAGTAATAAAAAAAGAACTCTTCTTAGTTTTTCTCGAAATAATCTCTCTATTTGGGTTGGCGACCTTTATTTCTTTTCTTGAACTTATCTTGAAGTGGATTGGTCACTAAGTGATCTTCCTCAGGATGATCAAAATCAACTTTTGCTTAGTCTCGACAGTTCCTATGATACCTCGTCGTATCCATAGACTCTGTCTTTCCTTTACTTATTTTTTTTTCCTTCCAGTTACTTCCAATGTGGACTTTTCCCACCACAGTCCCTTATAAAGGGGTATTTTAGACTACACTCTTAATGGCCCCTTGGCTATGTCGCCCATTGGCGATATTTCCAAATCTGTTTAATCCATGGAGGTCTCCTTTTCTTACCTTAGTCCCAAGGGGCTTACTGATATTCCCTTTGTTGGTATAACTAATGAGGTCTCTCGCCACTTTAGCAGACTAAGTCCCACTTTAGTTAAATAGAGATCGGTTTACATCCTTGTAACTCGCCTTGTTCGCAATATCTTACTCTTAAGCGTAACATGCCCTTTTGTTATGGACTCTGGCTTACAATACTTAGTAAACTATCATATGAGTGGCCATTTGAGTTCACAATTTCTCTTATATATATATTGGTTCCCTATGAAACTAGTCAATTGGCCAATACTTTCACACTAGTTTCTCCTTAAAGAAAAATAGTTTTGACAGACATATTTATCACTCAATGTTTCCCTTTTAAGCAATTCACTTAATTGGGATTATATCTAACCCCTCCTTTCATTTTGGACTAGTTGGCGTACTTTCCATCATGATGAGTGTACATGGTTTCCTTGAGCACCCTTTAGAGATCCTTCATAATGGGTCATTATCTGTTATTCTCGGTTAAGCTCTCTTTCGTACATTTGAACACCAAGCACCTACTAGCGTGTCACTTCTCATGACTGCTTCCTACTGGGTTACCACCCTGTTGCCTTACCGACTTTCGTGATTATTGTTAAGACGGTTTGTTTTCCCCTTTTTACTTTCATTGCTTTGTCCGGCGGATTCTTCAAACCTGCTCTCCATTAATTACATTTTCTTTCTAACCCTTCCTTTATATTTGACATCTTGTAGATAACATCCTAACGATTCACCCCGTGGTTAATGTCCTAGTGGACTCTATTGGTTGTCATATTTGAACTAGGGTCTTACTCCCCTTACATTCCGTGTTTATTGTCCCGGCAGACTACCTCATGTTTATTGTCTTGATGGACTATCTCGTGTTTATTGTCCCGACGGACTGTCCCATGATCATTGTCCCTACAGGCTATTCTGTGTTTACTATTTCGATAAACTATTCCATGTTTTCTATCTTGAAAGATTATATATATGATGTAATAGCCAAGCTATGGTCTTACACAACATATGCCCATATTTATTGTCTTGGTGGACTCCATTGGTTGCCATAATTGAGCTATAGTCTTACACCTTAAACCTTTTGGAGGTGTCGCCCCAAAGGACCTTATAGTCATCGCAATGTCGCCCCATAAAGTCTATTGACTGTCGTTGTGGTGTTTCTCTGTGGAACCTTAAAGCTGTCAATATTGTATTATGTTATATCCACCATAATGCTCAAACACTGAAGTGTCCCGTAAGGTCCAAAGATTTGCACATCACGGTTTGCTTCCAACAATCCCAAATAGCGGAGTCTTAATCAAATTCCAATTTCACTCTTCCTCCACCCATTCCTCCATTCGCCATCCCTATACATTGATGCTTGAACACCGTACTATTCCCTTCGTAAGGCCCGAAGCTTCGCACATTACGGGTATACTCAGCAACACTGTATGGCGGTATCTAATAGAAACATCCTTTTTCCCAAACCTAACTTTGTCTAACCTGTCCATGACTTTCCCACAGTGCCCCATTGTTATCATTATGCAATGCACACATTTCACTTACATACTAACATGGAGTACACTATCAATTTTAACATGCTACGTATATTGAACTACTTTGGCGGATACACATACATCGAGCGAATTTCATACAAGCTTATCCTTTATAGAACTTATCATAGAGTTAAGCCAAATACTAGGCATTTTAGGAATGAAGTACAGAAACTCACTTGATGCTTCTTTACCTTTTTACCTTTTCTTTTACGAACGCCAAAACTTCTGTTCTCCTGGTAGCTAAGCATGACAACCAAATGATGGGTTAAATTCAGTATTTTTTTAACTTCCACCTTAGTTTTCCAAAAACACGTAGAACCCCTAAAATGGTTATGGAAACCCTTAACTTCATTAAATTAATCTTTATGTGTGCAAAAAGACTAAGAACCTTACCAGTTTATTGTATTATCTACTTTCCCAACTTAAAATTTATGTTTGTCGCTCCATGTAGAGCTCCCCATAATTATCTCTTCTTTGAAGTACCCAAGAAAGAAGATGAAGAAGAAAAGAAATTTAAGCAGAAGTGAGGAGAATCCTCCCTGAGAAGTCATTTCCCAGCTATATATAGCCATTTCCGCTCAGTTATCAACTCTATAGAAATGATCTGTTAGAAATCATTTTGTCTCTCACTTAAAACCAGTTGATTCTAATCCAATCAAACTAGAATTGGATTTCAACCATGTCCCATTTTGTTCCTGACTTTTCTTGGTTTTTCAGTAGAGACCCAGTTTACAGTTTCTTTCAATTCAACCCCCAAATTGTTATAAATTTCTAGGTTTAAAGGAAATCGGGTGTGATACCAACCAATAAATTTCTTTAACTAGAAAGAGTATACTAGAGCAAGCAATATATTAAGGAACTCTCATGTTAAGAATATAGAGACCATCAAATAAATATTCTTCACGAATGATTTTTTTAATCATAAGATCATCATGTAAAAGATAGTGATGAAGAAAAAATAAGATGGAAATATTTAGGTTGTGGGTAAGTTTGCTAACAGAGATTAACTTAAATACAATATTATGAAAATTTAACATTGATGATAAGGTAAAAGATGAAGTTGGATTGATTTCTTGGAACCATTAATTTTATAAGTGGATCCATCAACTATAGTCATAGAAGAATGTGAGTTATGTGAATTAAAGATAGATAAAAGGTTGGGATTACATGTCATATGATTTATAGAACCAAAATGAGTAACCTATTTGGAAAAATAGGAAATAAAACAAGTATTAGAATTACTCGAATCTATAAAGATAGTAAAATGCCTCATGATGGTATAACCAAAACAACAGGTAGCAACAAATTTGGTATACACAAAATGACTAATAAAACTACCAATTGTCAATCAACCTCTAAACTAACTTTAATTAGTTAACCAAACTTTAGGTTAATAGTAATAAGTGAAAATATGTAAAAAAATATTTACAAAGTGCATAATCACTACAATAGCTAACCAACAAGAGCAACAATTAATAGTCAAGTTTTTAAAAGCATATATCGTTACCTTCTTCTTCCATGTCCTCTTCTGTTCTGTTCTAGTCTTTGTTTGAACATCCATGTTTGTTTTATTTCAACCTCTTCTTTCAAAATAGTATTAATGAACCTCAAACCAACTTTAAACAAAATCAACTAGCAAGTCAAATCATCTCCAAGGCATAAGCCAAACCATACCATACCAAAATCAACAAACGTACTTCATATTAATCTATGCTTCCCTTGCTCGTTTGCCTCAAATTTATTCAAAGAGATAAGCTGCAACATCTTTAATAATAGGATTGTAGCTCATAAAACAAGTACCTTTTCCACGTAATTGAGTGTGCTTGATATTTGAAATAGCCTCAATATGATCAACATGAGTTGCAACCTCATGTTTCACTTAAACATCAATAACTTGTTGTAGCTCAGATGTGGTTGATCTTTTCTCACCCAAATTTTCCTTCGTCACATTCTACCTAGTGCACTTGTTGTTAGAACATGTTTTGCAATAGACAGGAACTTCTTCCAATCTTTTATCATCTTAAAACAGTAAGGTCTGAAGTGCCTTTTTTCCTTACAATAATGGAAAACGAATTTTCTTTTATCCTTGTTCTATATTTTACTTTCTAGGTATAGTTCTATCAACTATTGCAACTTTAGATTGAATTTGCCTTGTTTTTCTTTTCATTTGATCATTCCATAACTTGTGTCAATGAGATCTAATATGTTTGGCCTTTCTATAATAGTAATAAACATGTTTTTCATTCTTCTTTTTACCTATCTCAAAGGAAAAAGTAGTTTCAGTGTTAGATTTTAAAAGATTATGTCTTTAGGATCTGATGCTACATCGTTGCTCAATAACTTAGGGGTCCGACTCTATTACATAAGTCGATTCCTAATTTTTATCTCATATCATGACATAAATAAGCAATTCTTATTTATTGTATCGGCTCAAAACCTCGCTAATTGATCTTTACGATCCTTCTTCGTCTATCAATTTATATCGTTATCCATAGAACAAAGTATCTAAGCATTTATATTTCTTCATATTTTAACTTCTATGAAGTTTCTTTTTTGTTACAACTGATAAAAATTAATTTTTTGACGATGCTATATATAGAAAGCCTATTTTTTCTAGTATTTTATTTACTAGCATATTTGCTATCTTTTTTTTTCCCTATAGATTCTTCCTTGTAGATTTCCTCTTTGGTAAGGAAGTTGGTACTCCCATATTTTTCTTTTGACGTTGGTTCCACTCTTGAATTTGCTTATGTTGCAATTTTTAATACTGTCTAAGAATGGTGTCACTAATAATACCTTTCGTGGGTTTATGAAACTGTTCAGTTGGCTCCATTTTCACCCCGACTTTAAGACATAAATTCATGACCAAGTGTGGGAAATATATACCAAATTTACCTTTAAAAACACACTTACGCATGTATTCGTGAATCCATTTCCCTAAAGAAATTCTCTTTCTCTACAAAATAGAGTAAAGCAATGCAACTTGAAAGACATTGATAGTGTTAGTATTTAATATTGGGCCTACCCGAGTACAAATTAGTTGCATTCACATTTTCTCATTTGAAAACATTATTGACTGATGAAAAGATACATGAAAATCAAAATATGACATTCGTTTCTATTCTCTCCTATTTTCTGTTAGAAAATTCATTATGGTAACCATTTCAAACATCATCATGATCAAAATATGGAACAACATAACGTTTACAAATAGAATTAGGAGATATGCCAACTTTCTTATTCTGAACAAACACTCTATCACTTTTCGTATATTTCAAATTAGAATAAAATTCTAATACAATAGGAATGATAGCGGGTTTTTTCAAAATGAGGCAAAAATCGTGCTGCTTGTAGTATTGGACTAATTCCCAAATGTCATTACAAAAAGAGGAGGCCGGATCAAATCCAAGTTCAAGTATGAACATTCTGCCTTGAAGTTACAAGAATTTTTTTTTTTTTGCCTCTCTATTATTAAAATTTTCCTTATACCCCGGAGATGAAGGGTTTCTAGTTGGGATTTAGTCTTTTTTGTTCCTTTTGGATTCATATCCCAATTTCCTTTAAGGTTTAAGCAAGAAAAAATTCTCGGTGTCTAAAAAAATGTTCTAATAAACTAACCTTAACAATTATCAATTTCAAACCAATCATTGGGCAATATTCAACTATTTAAATATACATGCAAACACCAACTCTAATATAAAACATTATGGGCATTCAACAAATTATAAGAAAAGTGTAAAATAACCCAAAGCAATCATGCAACACACATATTTTGCAAAAATATATTAAAATACTCTAAAGTGAAGAGATTGAAACCTTAACCTCGATAGTTGTTGAAGATGAAGACGAACATTGGACACCACTTTTCTGCATCTTGTTTCCAACTTGAAATGCAATACAAAAATTTGAGAAAGAAAGAAGAAAAAAAGTGCAAAAATTTCCATGTTAGTGTATATTTAAAAAGAATTGAGTTTTTGAAACCCTAGAACGAGCGAAAAGGGAAAGCTTTTTGGTAGTTTAGAAGAAAAAAAACTGAAATAAAATGAAGTAAATAGGGTAAAAAAGGTTGTTTTAGTGTCAAACATGAATCGAGTCGCCACTTTAAAATGGGTATTTTGTGTTACTTGGTAACAATGTCATGACACTCACTCCTGGTGTCGCGACACTAAGTGCAATCTGTCTATAGTGTTACGACTTTACTAGCACGATGCCGCGATATTGACCCTATTTTTTTACCTCAAGCTTCAAATGCGAGACTGTCATAGATGTCGCGGCAATGTGAAATCATCACAGCCTTACTGCCTTGGTGTCGCAATATTTCTAGGTGAATGTTGCCACATTGAAAATAGTACGAATGATACTTATTTAATTTTCAACAATCAAACTCAAAATTCTTGCTCACATGAAAATTGTTGAAAACCGAATATTAAAAATATGAATTGCAAAAATCTAACAAAATTACCAAAATAACGAAACTAACTTATTGAACGAATTAATAAAAAATCATGCATAAGAGTTTAAAAGAAAAAGTTTTCTCAGGCGACTAATCTTGCCATCGAAGAAGAACTTCCACGGAGTCCTTGAGACTTTGACTCGATGGTTGTTCATGATTGGTAAGATGCATATCACCCCATTGATTAAACAATTTGCATACATTTTATCTTCAACCGACAAGACATCTACATAATTAGACACCTCGCACCAAAACCGGGCCAACTCCATATCACCTTATGACAAAAGATCGATTCATGAATCACAAACTCAAATTCTTTCGAATAGTGCATTACTTGAACCTTATCTCCTTCGTCTGGTTGAAAACTCATATACTCACATATATCCTCAGGTATCCCTTGAGTTTAATCTTCTTCAAAAATCATTAGAAAATGCGTCGACAACTCTACATTTTCACTTAACATCGATTTAAGCTCAATGACTTCTTCATATAAGATTATATCTACTCCTACCTTTACCTCTACATCAATGGAGTTGGAGACTTTATCCATGTTATCCAACCTTGACCAAGGCACTCCAATTTCTAACTATTGTTGAAAATCAACCTTTGAGTTTTCATGACCAACAATAATATAGGTGACCACCTTTTCAAGCTCAAAAGCATCTGATTCAATGAACTCTTCCACCTAAACTTGCACATTTGCTTAATGTTGAATAGTTTCTATCATTAATGGCAATTGATATTTCATAGTCTTTATCATGTCATGACATGACGGCATGCTATCCTCAAGCATACCAACGTGAGTGATAAGATATGGGTCTTAAATATACTCTTTACCATACAATTCCCTATCCAGATTTGAATACTGAGAATATGAATCATATGTTGACACACTATCTAACCACCCATTATGTAACTATTGATTTCAAACGTGTAACCATAAAAATCGTAAGAAGGCTCATATCCTTATCTCCCATAATTGTCATCATAGCCTAAGCTAGAAATAGAAACCCTATTCTCATCAGATGTGAATTGATCTTCTGGCCCGTTACAACTATTATTTTCCTTGATTGAAAACATTAACAACAAAGAAATATTAAAGATTTTCATTAACACAAAATAAATCATTGTATCTATAAACCTAGGTTTCACTAATTATCTCCCTAGAAAAGAAGGCAAAACCTAAAATAATTCAACTCATCACACATACATCTCTTTAGTAATGGCGCCAACAACTTGACCATGCCACAATGTACATACACTGAGTAGAGAATTAACACAAAATATAAGGATTTAAAAGTGGCTTTTACTGCAAGTGTGATAGGTTAATTGTAATATTTATAAGTGTTACAATGAAATATTTCGAGTACAACAAAGATCAAACCCAAGAGAGATTGGGCGATAAGATAAATGACAACGCTCAAGCATGCAAATAAGAAGTCTAGATAGCTAATAACTAAGTGCTATATTTTGACAATTCATACTTCAAGGTTAATTAAGCTAAACTATACCTAAGAGGACTAAATTGAACAATAGTCAAAAGTATAAAAATAACATTTCTATATGATAGAGTGGTCGATTGATACCGATGCTTCTAATTAATTCTTGGATAATGGGTTTAAATTTCTCAAACTCCTAATTGGTTCAATTTAAACTCTTGGTCACCATTTTACCTAATTAGACAATTTAATCTAGTTTATCTCTTAACCTCACTAAACTAAATTGGGACAATCAAATTAGTTCACAATAGAATCTCCTCTCGGTCTCACCTATCTAACTGTTCACATAAATTTATCAATTCGAGATTTTTAAGCCTATTCAATTTAGTCTAATTTTTCAATTTAGTCCTTGACCCTAAAATTAATCATGCAATATTTCAATCAACCAACAACTATAAAATTTAGTTTCTATTCATAATCAAAATAAAAAGTCTAGCCAATTTCATGCTTAAATGATTCATTAATTAACCACAAAAAGACAAGGGTTTAAAAATGTTTAAAGACTCTTGAAGATGTTTTTGATGAAAATGATGACATCAAGAATATTGACAAGTCCACATCACAAGTTAATATTTTTGCACTTTTGATAACTAGCAATATGTAAATGTATCGAATATTTTAAAGAAAAACCCAAAATAACAATGAAGGTTCTGGTATCTTTTTAAGAAAACTAAAAGTGTTGTAAAAATGAAGAATAAAATAGCCGAAATAACTACTAAGCTAAGAAAGGAAAAACCTAGAAAGCGAAAAATGGTGAGCGAGTAAAAGATGTTCATAGAAAGATGATAAAGATCCCCTCTATTAGTTGGGACATAAAGATGTCTTAAATACATGAGATTCCCTAACCTTAACATTAACAAAAATACCTTTAAAGAAAACAATATGACTTTAGCTAAGTTTGAACACAAAATTACCCTTGAAGTTTTTTTTTTTTTCACCTGTCAAACTTCAGTATTGCAACACCCAGGTTTTGGTGTCGCGACATCCTTGGAAGCAGACACGACCTTGGCTTGAGGCACTTGGTGTTGTGACATAACCTTATTGGTGTCGCAACCTTGACGATAGTAGGCATTGGGTTCCTTCACTTCAACAATTGGTTTGGAGTCGCGACCTCGAGGGCTTGTAATTGAGGCTTGGTGTCGCGACACCACAGGTTACTCCAAGTTGGGTTTTCGTTGAAGTTCACTTTCTTGAGGTGATGAAGGGTCAATGTCATGACACACATGCACTTATGTCGTGACCCCCACAATAATTGAGGTCTTCCTTGATGTTTGACCTTACTCATCTCCCTAAACAAGTTCAAATCCACCTTCAGACTCCTAATAACATAGTTTTGTCAATTTGGGTCTCAAAAGAGGTAAAATGTAAGAAAAAATTATCATTAACACTAAAATCTAAGAATCAATAAAAAACATTAAAAAGACTAGCAAACTACTTGACAACAAGCTCATTAAGTGCTCGAGAGAGCCTAATTTGATATATCAAATTAAAGTAGATTAGTAGCAATAATTTCTTTAAATTTAACAAAATTCGTAGGAGATATAGGTTTCTTATCAGGTTCATTACAACCAAGTTCGGATCTCCCAACATTAGAGATCTTTGGATTTCATATTTTTTGATAATGGCTTTGGCATCATTTAAATCTTGCTCATTTGCTTTCAAAGTTGCATTAATTTTAGCAATTGTTTCATTATTTTTCTTGATAGACTCATCAAGTATCCCGTTAATCTTTCTAAGATCAATAATTACACCACTTTTCTCTTTGACAATAGTATTGGGTTTTTCTTTTTTCCCCTTTGAGAATTACAACTTCTCTCAAAGAATCATTCAATTTGCACAACACTTCCATTTTCTTCAACATATACTTAAAAGCATCCTCTAGGCTATTAAAATGAACATCATTATCATTGTATGAATTAAAAGCTTTAATCACCGAAGATGGATGTGATATAAAACGACCTTTCTTCTTGGACATCATTACTTTAAATCGAACACAGAATCATCTGCAACCTTTTATAAACTAACACAAGAGCTTTGAAGCAACATTTTGATAAGTTTAAAACTCTTAATAAAAGGCTAAATTTATCTCTTGAAATATCTTCAATAATTATTACATAATTTCCTTCATATCTAAGTAAATCGGTTAGCTTGGTCTCAAAGTAAAAGGAAAAGGATGCCTTTAAGATGATATTGTCGTTCCTTAGTCGTCCTTCTTTCCAAATTCAATCAACATCATTGAGGGTGGATTAAAACATGACTTGAGGATGATTTGCAGACTAACACATCATGAAGATCAAAATAAAAAATTCCAACAATACATTGCACTTAGGCGGTCTTGTAAGCCCAGACTACTATTCAAAGGTCTGTCTACTCAGTTGTTCAAATAAGGAATAGTACATGATGACAAAACATGCCGTTTAAGATGCTATTTGAATATTAGAAAAACTAAGGTCCCAACAAGATTGCTCACCCACACTAGGTGACGCTAAAATAAAAAAGGCACCAGAGAATAAACAAAAATTGACAAAAAAGATTTTAATCTTTTTTTTTATTTAATAAAGATAGACTCTATATGCCAAGTTAACAGATAGAAGAAATGAGAAAATGTGTGTTATATTCAACTTTATGGTGTGCCTTTATAGACATGCTTACGCAGTCTAAAAGAGAAAAGAAATAAAAGAAATCAAATATTGTTCTAGAATTAAGCTTTAATATCTTGTACACTAGCTTTGTCTAAGAATCGGAAACAATATGTAAGTACCGACTGATAAAAATTACAATTTTTTGAGAACGGTCAAATACTAAGAATACATCAGATGTAAATAATAAAAATGCTTACGAAATGGAGTATATGAAACTTAAGCAATAATCTCAAGTCTATAAATAGCAGCTCTAGTAATGGAGAAATTTTGTATTTTAAAAGATACTATATAATCTGTCCCAAGATATAAAATTTTGTTGATAAAATAAATTTCATGTGAAAATTTCAACAAGCTAATTACGAAGTGTTGCATTATGTTGCATTTGAATGGCATTGCTTGCATTGCTTAATATCTTGTACACTTGAGCAATAATTAAGCCTTAATATCTTGTACACTTTATCTATATTTTGTTGTACGGTGCTGTTTGTTTATTTTATAAATTTTGTATTTTATAAGATACTATATTATCCGTCTCAAGATATAAAATTTTGTTGATAAAATAAATTTCATAGGATAATTTCAACAAGCTAATTACGAAGTGTTGCATTATGTTGAGAGAGCCTAACGGAGAAACTTGAATGGCATTTGAACACCAAGCCTAAGTTATTTCCGTTTAAGACCATATGAGTTCACAGTTTATAAATGCTATTTATGCAATTGTTGATTGATTTTATCATGTAAACCTATTGATGGACTGAACCATGTTTCAGGTCCCAAATCCTTTATTTGACCTTGCTGGCATCATGTGTGGACAATTTGGGATTCCGTTTTGGAAGTTTTTTCTTGCAACTTTGATTGGGAAGGCAATTATTAAAACTCACATACAGGTTTGTGATGTTTTCTTTGTGTTTACCATAAAAGCAGAGCCTCGGTTCCCTTTCACTGTTTTATTTCTACTGAATCAAGTTGTTTCTACCCATGGAGTTGAAGGTCTAATTATAAATTCATTGTTTTACTTTTGATTACGGTGTTAACGAGAATGTCACCACTCTGAAAAGATTCAGGAGGAATTGACTACTATCTGACAAAAACAAACTTCTGTGTGTTAATTGTATCAATAAAGTTAAATTATCCTAATTTTTTGCAAGCTTCTTATTAGTATCTATTTGGTTCCTTCTCTGCAGACGGTTTTTATTATCTCTGTCTGTAATAATCAACTTCTGGACTGCATAGAGAATGAACTGATCTGGGTTCTCGGTAGCCTCATTCCTGGATTTGAGTCTTACTTGCCTACACTCACAGAAAAACTTCATGCCGTAAAGGAAAAGTACTTAGCTGCCCCACATCCTGTCCCTTCAAATGTCAAGGTACCCCTTGAATCAGTAAAAAATATATATCCATTTTAGTCTTCTAAAACGACTATGTAAAATAGATTTCAAATCTCTTCTGCAGGAGAAGTGGGATTTTTCATTTGCTTCGATCTGGAACACTATTGTGTGGCTTATGCTTATGAACTTCTTTGTGAAGATTGTCAATGCGACTGCTCAGGACCATCTGAAAAAGCAGCAAGAAAAGCAGCTTGCGAAGAAGGTATCTACTTCGAGACATTAAGCTTACGAATTTATGAAGCGAGTATACTGGCATTCGGTCATCGTTTTACTTTATTATTCGTTTACGGGTAGTATTAATTCACTATGTGTTACTGCTCTTTCATAATTTACCATTACAGCAATTCCTCAACAAACCACTGCACTAGCTAGTCCCCTTTTAGAAGCTTTTTATAAAGGAAATAGGAACACAGACAAATAGAAGCTACAGGTTTTTATAATTCCTGTGTAATGCTGGCAGTATATTTGGTTTTCTTCCATTGTTAAGAGCTATTTGACACTTGGAAATTTGTTCTTTCGCAATGTAAGACTTCAAATTTTGGCTTTGCTTCCGTCTTCCACTCTTAATTAGTCTGAGCACAATGAAAGATTTGCTTCAGTTCAAGCACTAATGGATTTTTTAATATATTTTCTTAAATCATTACGTTACTGCATTAGAAATCTAATCTGCGTCTGAAACCACAAATTTAGATGATAAATATATATTTTAAAATACTGAAACCATAAATTTAAATGATAAATATATATTTAAAATAAAATAAAATAAATAATGAACTAGATGTTTTGAAACTAATTAATCATAATAACACTAAAATATATATGATATTAAAATAAAAAATTAAATTACTAGTAAAACAAAATTTTAACACCTAAAATAGATCACATAAGCAATAGTAAATGTACTACAATTATTTATCATGATTTTATCATCAAATGTGAGTCGAGACATTTTATTAATAGTATAAGTATGCAATGATGGAGATGATAAATTATATATATTAAAAAAGTAAGAAAAATAATAAAATAAAGTTTTGGTTAAATGGTTAATTTAAGGTTTTGCTAATCCACTTAGTATAGGTTTGAATCTCACCATATGCATATTTTTCTTGATTTTTGTTAAAATGACACCTTTATTATACCCTCGAATAATATGACTTATTTTAATTATAAAAGTATATTTTTATAATTTTCTAATTTTATTAGTATCTATTAATCCGTGATATTAATAGTCTAGATAATAATAACGTTTTTTTTCAATTATAAAAGTATGGAAATCGAGATGAATCAGAATGATTCAAACCGTTTCATTTTAGTTTTACATATAATAATTCATTTTAGCATATTTGTGTAATCAAAATATGTTTTTGTTTGATAAAATATATATTTAATATATATTACATTTACTCTTCCTTTACTAACAACTTGAAATATTATAAATATATTGTATTATTAATTAAATTATAAATTACATATATGAAAGAGTAAATATTAAAAATGAACAAATGAGGGATACTTGCTTTCCAAACAAGAAATTGTGGCTAAAATATTTTTTGGAACCGTGGCCACAGTTTCAACCACGAAGTCAAAAGTATAAGAATGTAAAGATGAACACTGAGATTGTTTACACAATTCGACCTTAGTCTACGTCTGTGGGGCCTTGCTTAGAGCAATGATCCACTATCTTTCTCACAGTACAACCAATGGTTTAAGTCCTAGCATTGTTCTAAGACTCACCAATTTAGCAGTCTCACCGTTGTACAAAGGCTAGATCACTCTCCCACTAAGCTTTCCCCTTGACAGCTTAGTTTACCAACTCAAGAGACTCTCTTGATTGGTTATAGAAACAATGCACACGTAAAACGTTCCTAACTTGAACATATTTGTACTCTCTTAATCTCTCAGTCTCTTAGTTACTTTTTAACCTAGATAAAACTTAAGCTTATATATTACTTTAAGTTTTGTTTACATAAGAGTTATAATGTAATCACTTTTTTATAAAGTAAAGCTAAAAGGACATAATAGAATAATAATTCCATAAGAGTCTCAGTGTAATCCAAAGTCTTCAATCGTAGAAAATGACTTAACTTGTTCCGCAAGTAACCAATCATTAAGTCTTCAATTTTGACTCAATTGGTCTTCATGTTTTTAGCTCTAACTCGTCCAAATATGTAACACCTTATACCCGATATGGTCACCTAACCCGAGCTATAAGGTATTACAACTGTAAAATATCAACTTTATCCACTATATCGACATAATTGATCAAACAATTCATAATATAATATAATTACAATCATTCAATGATAATCAATCATAATCGAGCCTTAACTGAGTATACAAAAATATTAAATCAACCCAGGAACTAATCTAGACTAATTTGAAACTTTTACAAAATTTAAGGTAAAAAGTGTAAATAGGGGACACATGGCCGTGTGACAATGTGATCACCAGTAATTCAGTGTATCAGATTAAACTAGTTTTTGTATTTGAGGAGCTTGAATACAAGCACTTTAGTTAGGTTTTAGTTAATGTTTTATTACATTATTTAAATTCAATAAAATATGTATTTTGAGTCTTTTATTAACCTTAGGGGCCGAATGAGGCCTAAGGGTGAGCTAATATGCTTTGTGAGTGTGTAGGAGACCATTAAAAGGTGAGCTAACTTAATATTGGTCGCTATGTTGCAACACAGAGAGTTGGATGTCGCAACATAGGGAGCATAATATAAGAATTTCAAGACTGCCTGAGGATGTCACGACACAACCCTAAAGAATCCTTGAAGAATGAGCATATTGCCTTTGATGTCGCGACACAGGATCTGGTGTGTCGCAATATCGACTTTGTACTGGAAATAATCATGAGCCAGGGGCGTTTTGGTTCACACAATCAAACATTAAGCATGAAAGTGGAAACTGACCTAGCATTAGGACGACAACCACTGTTAGTCTATAAACTGACATAACACATGTTATGGACGACTTTTCATATTGTATAATTTTCTTCATAGTTTTAGTCTTTAGTTTTCTCTTTTTTTAGGTTTTAGGTTTATTTCTAGTTTTGTTATTTTTTTCATTGGGAGATCTGATCTGTGGAACTCAATCAAACTCTGTGTGGATTCGACATTATCTTTAAATACAATCCAGGCTTCTCTTAAACCTTATTCTCTTGATTCGTTATTCATGTTTATTTTATATTTCAAGTTTATCATGTTTATGAGATCCATGAGGAAGTAATTCTTTTATGGGGTATTAGCAAGTGGAGGTATAATTAATTAACTATTTTGTAGGGCTCTCTTAACAGATCAACTATTTGGGAGAGGAAGAACATAAACCTTAGGCTTCACGACCCTAAGAAGTCATTTAGGTGGGAATTAACTTAAAATTGGTATGGCCTAACTGCGAACACTTTATCCCCAAACCGGTCTAGACTGTGGGGTCGAGAGATAAGTAGTTACTATTGACTCGTTATTCTGGTGAAAGATCGGAAGGTCCTGCTAGGGTATTGGCTAGTTAATTGAACAAGGATCCCCGAAGATACAGTTAATTAGGATTCCTGAATCGAGCTAATCACCCTTGCTCAGATCTGTCTAAGTTTCCATAGAAATCTTCCAAGTTTTTCTATTTATATGATTTTATTTATTTAGTTATTAAAAACTCTATTTTTATGTTTAGTCATAATATAATTTAATGAAAGTACTAATTAGTTATATTTTTGTCTAGATTAAGATTAGTTTAGTGCTTGCCTCCCTTAAGTATGATTATCAGAATACTCATCTGCTCCATTGTAACTATATTTTAACATGACCTGTATACTTGTGAATATCGCCTTTTTAACATATTTTGTGTAGGATTTTTGCTCTGGATATTGGTACGTCTGGAGGTGGTAAAGTTGTTGGTGTTGTTGTCGGGGGGCCAATGTCACTAAATTGATTTTGATTTTTGCATTCTAATAGAATAATTAGGAAACATCTAAATTATAGATACGATCTTTAGTTTATTCTTATTTGCTTAACATTACTAACACTCCTTTGCTCTTCAAGAAATCTCGATACACCCCTTTGTAAAAAGAACTGCAGCAATGACTATTGAAATTAGTTTAGCAAGAATCATGGACAGCTTTGATTATATATAGTCAGATGATGAAATAGATTATGACGATGAAATTTACGAAGAAATAGTCTATGAAGAGTGGGAGATTTAGGAGAACCAAAGACTATTAATGCTGGAACTAAGTCAACTTAGAGGTGAAACTCTTGCGGATCTATAGGACGGTTATATGAGCACAAACGTAAATCGAATTGGTCACCAGTATGAGCAACCCCAAAGTCTAGATAAAGAGGAAAACTTAATGACCAAAGTACTTGGGGAAATCCTAAATAGTCAGGTACTTCTGAGCGTAGAAGACAATTTCTACTCTGGATATTGGTACATCTGGAGGCGATCAAGTTGTTGCTGTCGTTGCCGAGGAGGCAATGTCACTAAATTGATTTTGATTTTTGCATTCTAATAGAATAATTAGGAAATATCTAAATTATAGTTATAATATTTAGTTTATTCTTATTTTCTTAACATTACTAACACTTCTTTGCTCTTTAAGAAATCTCGATACACCCCTCTGCAAAAAGAATTGTAGCAGTGATTATTGAAATTAGTTTAGCAAGCTTCGTGGACAACTTTGATTATATATGGTCAGATGAATAAATAGATTATGATGATGAAATTTATGAAGAATGAGTATATGAAGAGTGGGAGATTTAGGAGAACCAAAGGCTATTAATGCTGGAACTAAGTCAACTTAAAGGTCAAACTCTTGCGGATATATAGGACGGTTACATGAGCACAAACGTAAATTGAACTGGTCACCAGTATGAGCAACCCCAAAGTCTAGATAAAGAGGAAAACTTAATGACCAAAGTACTTGGGGAAATCCTGAATAGTCAGGCACTTCTGAGCGTAGAAGACAATTTCTACTCTGGATATTGGCACTAAATTGATTTTGATTTTTGCATTCTAATAGAATAATTAGGAAATATCTAAATTATAGTTATAATATTTAGTTTATTCTTATTTTCTTAACATTACTAACACTTCTTTGCTCTTTAAGAAATCTCGATACACCCCTCTGCAAAAAGAATTGTAGTAGTGACTATTGAAATTAGTTTAGCAAGCTTTATTGGACAACTTTGATTATATATGGTTAGATGATTAAATAGATTATGATGATGAAATTTACGAAGAATGAGTATATGAGGAGTGGGAGATTTAGGAGAACCAAAGGCTATTAATGCTGGAACTAAGTCAACTTAAAGGTCAAACTCTTGAGGATATATAGGACGGTTACATGAGCACAAACGTAAATTGAATTGCTTACTAGTATGAGCAACCCTAAAGTCTAGATAAAGAGGAAAACTTAATGACCAAAGTACCTGGGGAAATTCTGATTAGTTAGACACTTTTGAGCGTAGAAGACAACCAATGTGAGTTAGTGGAAATAACATTACAAGAAGATACTCTAAAAAAGAGAGCCAAGTGAGGAAATAACGACCATATGGAATAATGAATTAAGAGTTTGAGTCATTCCCAAAGCAATCTTTGGGTTATCAGACTAGGGGAACAAACAAGATCATAATGTAGTGGAAGATATCAAATTTGTGAACGTTCTCCAATCATTGGAGTGAATAGTCCCTTCTAATGAATTTGTAGAGAAGTTCTTGAAGCATTAGGAACTAGTAAATAGGAACAATGTTAGATATAAAATTTCTAAGATGAAGGATACGCTTAATCCAGATATATTTTGCAGAGTATTAATGTAACGCCCTAATTTATTAACTTTATTTTTGTGAATTCTGTCATAGATGAGTATCTGTTCCAGTGGTTAAACGATTTGGGGTTGTGTTTGAGGTATGGGTTCAAGTCCCCCTTTTGGAAAATATGCTATTTTTTTATCCTAGCCTTATCTTTGGTGGTTTGGCTTATATTTTATTTTTGATAAACTCATATTAGAATGAGCCTGTTGGTTCAAGTGGTGAGGAGTTGGCTTGCCTAAGGTCTCGTGTTAGTTGCCTAAGGTCTCGTGTTCAAATCCCTGTATGAGCGACTATGATAATTTTTGCTTTGGTTGTATTATAGAGGTTCGGTGGAATTGAAATTCTGAGGTTGTTGGATGAGAATCAGCTGTCAGTTTTAGTGGGATATGTTGGTTAGTGAGGAGTTGGAGATTTTAGTGATTTTATTTTTTTTAAAATTATCCTTTCTTTTCCTCAAAATTCCTTTCCTCTTTTGGCATTTTTCTTTCTCTTCCCTTCTTTTTTACTGTCAATTTCTTTTTTTTTCCTTTTTTTGATTTTGTTACCATTTTTATTTTCATTCAATCAAGATACTTCAAATTTTGGGTTCTTCGTGCTGCTTCGTAGGTAAGGGTTCGCTGTGGCTTTGAGGGAGTTTTGGTTAATGTTTCAATTTTGTATTGGTGTATAAAGTTGATTCGGTGTACCATTTTTCTAGGTGATTTTTAGGGTATCTGAGACTCTCCGGCTACGTAGTAAAGTTTAGGGGCTGTCGTAGTTGTGGGTAAGCTTTTGAAATGTTTTTAGTGTAGTCTTTTTGTTGAAATTTTGCATTTGGTTGCATTGTATTCAAGTGGTGACTCGATTGGAATTGAGGAATTGAGACTGATTTTGGGCGTTTATTGACGATTTTTAGGTTTTGATTTTCTCGGGATTGTGTTCGCATAAAAAATGAATCAGGTGTGTAACGAAAAAGTGAGAAAACGCCGTTCGGTGACAGCTAAAAATCTATCATGTTGATGCCACATGGGCGTCTGCCCGACCATGTGGTAGGTCGTGTGCAACACACGACAATGTGATGGGTGTGTCCTAGGCCAATTTGGGCGTGTGGGCTACACGGGCATGTAGGCCACATGGGCAGGGCCAATTTGGGCTTGTGGGTCCACACAGGCAAGCCACACGAACAAGCCACAAGTGCATGTAGGCCAAAATTTAAAATTTTTCCTTAGGGCTGCACGTATCGTTCTGATCAACTGTGAGCTTTTCGTAGGGTCGGTATGGGCAAAACAAACCTTTAAGCATGAAACCTGTTATTCTGTTAGACTGAAAATGGCTTAAATAAAGTTTATACGAGATTAATGAGACATGATATGTATGATCTGCTCTATCACGCATATGCATGTATTATGTCTGTTATATATAAGAATGTATTTTATATGTTTTTGTATATCTATATATGTGTTTGGGGTGTGATATGTTTATGTGGAGGAAGTATTTTGTTAGGCGATGGTTTGCCCTTATTCTGGTAGCATGACTATGATTTATTTTGATAAGTGTCATACGGACACTATATGGTGTGTAGGGCTGAGTGGGTGTTTTATTCCCCACGTTGTGTGTTGGGATGGTAGGAGTTGGTGTGTAGAGGATGGGAGTAGGACTATGCATATCTAATTCTGTAAAGAAATTATGTTTGTATATGTTTTGCTATGTGATAAAATTTGAATTTAAGTTTTCGTCGAGTTACACATTGAGTTTTTAAAACTCACTTTTGTTTGTTTGTTCTGTTCAGGTAATCCTCAAGCATAGGCGGGTCGGTGCGACAGAGGCTCAGTTGTGACCACATGTCCTTAAATCGTATTTACTCAAAAGTCTATTTAAATTCTGGTTTATTCTGAGAACTTGTAAATATAGGACTCTCCAGATTTTATTTTGGTTTTGTTGTTTGTTTTGGTTTTGATTTAAGTTTCTTGCGATGCTCAACAAAACAATTTACGAAAACAACAGTTTTAGGCAAATAAACATTTTTGCGAACACAAATTCAGTTTTCAAAATGTAACGACTTTTAAAATTTCGCTGTAAAATATCATTTTACTTGAAAGAGCAAACAATTGATAGATTCATTAATAAGCATAATAATATGTTTTTTTTAAATGAGGACTCTTTTAGTTATAAATTTAATGGGGTTTCAATATTGTAAAATTGGATTCTTAACCCTTCTTCGTGACATTCCAGATTCAGCTATAACGTCTAGGTTAGGTTTGGGGTGTTATAACAGTCCGGTTTATACCTTAGTCGAAACAGTGATTTTGGGACCACAAATCTGAGTCCGTAAAATATTTTAATATTGTATTCTGTGCCGTTGATATGTGAATTAGCATGTGGTAAATTTTCGTAAGCGAATTTGTCTGTTTGCGTGTTTAATTTGACAAAAGGACTGAAATGCCTTGAATGTGAAAGTTGTATGATAATTGTTAAATATCAAGATGTTATGGCTTTTAAAAGAGAAGGCCTTATGAGGCAATAAGACCATTATTTAGATAGTGGATGGATAAAGGTCAAATGTGCCCTTGTTATATATATGTTTTCTTATATTAAGTGAAAGGGCATTTTAGTAAATGAATAATAATATGTTGTAATAATAAAACAAACAAAGAAAAGATGATAGATATCATCCTTTGTTAGCCAAAAATCACCAAAGACAGAAAAGAAAATACAAGCTAGGGCATTCGACACTCTTTAAGCTTGATTAAGGTAAGTTTTGACTTTGGTTTTCGATAATTTCTATGTTTTCGTAATCGTTGCTTCGAATGCTTCTAAACCCATGCTTCAATTTTTAAGATTGATGATGTTTATGAAATGAGACTTTGATGAAGTCATGTGATTTGTGATGTTTAATAGTGAAATATGAAAGATATGTGTTTGATGAACATGTTTTGTTCTTGAAGTTTTGATGAATTTATCTAAATAGGGCTAAATTGTGAAAATGGTAAATTAAAGGACTAAATAGAAAATTTGATGAAATATTTGGGCTTGTATAGTCCTTAGAGAGGTTCGGCCAAGCATGTGTGCGTGTGGATTTTATGAATTTGATGTTTTGTGAAAAATAGACTAAATTGTTAAAGTGTGAAAATATGAGGATTAATTTGCAAATAACCCTAAATGTGTGTCCATGGATTGAATTGAATGAAATAGAGAATAAAAAGGGTTAATTCTGAATATGTTTAGATCAAGAACCGAGAAAAACAGACTTAGATCGCGGGAAAGCAAAAGTTAACGAGTAGCCGTTATCATCCCGATAAACCGAATCTGAGGTAAGTACTATGCAAATAAACTTATCTATATTGAATTGAATATATGTATTCATATGTTTATCGATGAAAATGAACAAATATGAAATACTAATTGCATGAATTCTGAAATAAGTTTGATATAGTGATAAAGCCGAGAAGTCCCGTACGAACCTAGGAATAGATAGGATTAGCTATGTCATGACATAGGTATCTGTTCTGTTTTATCATGTAAGACCACGTCCGGGACGTTGGCGTTGATTTGAAATTTTGTGTAAGACATCGTCTGGGACGTAGGCATCGATATGAACTTTATGAGTAAGACCATGTCTAGGACATCGGCATCATATTGACTCGTGTAAGACCACGCCTGGGACGTTGGCATCGTTATGATCTCAGACGTAAGACCTCGCTCGGGACAATGGCATCGATATACGAGTGCATGTAAGACCTTGTCTGGGACGTTGGCATTGTACTACTATTCTGAGCTTTCGAGTATCCTACTAGGTTCCTAAGGGTTCAACGGGCAAGTCCGCAATACTGAATGGTATATCCGAGCTATGATCCATTAAGTGAATGAATATCCATTCGTGCACGTTGAATGTGTATTAAGTATGCATGAACGGTAAGTATGCATACGACTTTGATTTGAAGAAAAGGATGTTCGAATAGGATAAGTTGAATGAGATGCAAGGAAGATTATGAATGAGTTATGTGCTTTAAATGAGTTTTGAATGGATAAATGTGACCAATATAGTCATAAGTATGAATCAAGCATATACATGATAAATTGTTAAGTGTATGAGATATGCAAATGTATCAAATTGCATTTGTATTTTTTATGTCAAGTTTATTTGTATATGACTTACTAAGCTTTTGGAAAGCTTACTCTGTGTTTGTATTTTCTCTGTTTTATAGGTCGTCGAAGCTACTGAAGGCTTGGGATTGTCAAGGATCATCATCACACTATAAAAACTTATTTTGGTACCCTTTTGTAAATGTATATAGCTAAATATGGCATGTGTAGGCTAGATAGATATATATGTTTATGAAGTGAGCATGGCCATGTGTATTGGCGAGCTTTTGAGTTGATAAATGTTTGAATGAATGAGTTATGAAGAATATATATTTAGTATGTCTTGATGCATATGGAATGGTTAAGTTTTGGTTAAGCAAATGGATGTTACATGTTTGAAATGATGTAGGATTTAGTTTGAAATTTGGTATGAATGGAATTGGTATTGGATGTATGGGTGAATTGAACTATTTGATATGTTTTGGTTGCCATATATACATACTATGTTTTGGTATGTATTGCTTGTAGCTGAGACCCAAAATGGGTGGCATATTGGCCTTGTAAAATGGCCTATAATGTCACACAGTTGAGGCACACGGGCGTGCCTAAGACCGTCGGTAAATTGGCAGAATGTGGCTTAAATTTAACACGGCCTCGACATGGGTGTCCTTAGTGGCCGTGTGAGAAATGGCATTATGTGATCTAGTAGTACACGGCCTTAGCACACAGGCGTGCTTGGTGACCGTGTTGAATTTGATAGTATACCACCACGGAGAGGACACATGGGAGTGTCCAGTAGTCGTGGGTGAGGCACTGGCCGACCCCCACAGACGTGTGTCCCCTGTATGTTAGAAAAGTTTCAAATTTTAATGAAATTTCTTATGTGTTTCGATTTAGTCCCGACTTGATTTATAAGCATGATTAAGGTATCGATGACCTACTTAAGGGACATTATGATTGATATTGATGAATGGTTGTACGATTAATTCTGTAAAAGTTTTCGATCTGTCTGGTAATGCCTTTAACCCTAATCCAGTGATCGGACACGGGATAGGGGTGTTGCATTTGATTGGTATCAGAGCTACGGTTTAGTCTATTCTCGGACTAACATAGCGTGTCAGACTCTAGCTATACATGCCATATTTTTGAACTGTGATAGTGTGATGAATCCTGACGTGTAAAACTTGATTTCTGTATAGTAATGGATCCCAAAAGAGCCATAGCTGACGACGTAGAAAGTAATGCGTCCGCTCTCGTGCAAGGGACAGAGCCTTCTGATTCGAGACCGACTACGATCGCTCAGGTGGGAGAAGCTAAACAAGCTTTCTTCCAAATGATGAGTGAGTGGTTCACTCAGTTTGTAAAGAATAACCCGACTGTTTCGCAACCTCCGCCCCTGGTTAATCCCCCTCAGACATCCAATATACCTCCGACAGAAAATCTGAATCTGTTGAGTAAGCCTCCGGTTGACAAGATCTGTAAGTATGGTGCTGAAGAATTCTGGGCTACCAATCCTGATGATATTGAAAAGGCTGAGTTCTGGATTGAAAATACTATTCAAGTTTTTGATGAGATGTCTCTGACTCCAGAAGAATGCATAAAGTGTGTTGTATCATTACTTCGAGATGTGACTTATCAATGGTGGAAAACATTAATTTTGTTGTTTCGAGAGAACGTGTTACATGGGATTTCTTTCAAATTGAGTTCTGGAAGAAATATATCAGTGAAAGATTCGTCGATTAGAAACGAAAAGAATTTCTGGAGCTTAAATAGGGCCGAATGACTGTCACTGAATATGAACGAGAGTTCGTGCGACTAAGTCAATATGCCCGAGGGTGTATATCTTCCGAAGCTATAATGTGCAAAAGATTCGAAGATGGTTTTAATGAAGATATCCGTTTGCTAGTCGGGATATTAGAAATAAAAGAGTTCGTTACACTCGTTGATCAAGCATGCAAAGCTGAAGCACTTAGGAAAGATAAAAGAAAAGCTGAAACTGAAGCCCGAGATATGAGAAAGAGATTTTAGAATAAATCATTTCAGTTTGCTTCAAAGAGATATAAAGATGATCAAAGTCGTTCCCGAGAAAATGCGGGACATTTGAACAGAAATAGAGCTAGATCGTAAATGAGTTCCAAAATCCCAGCAACTTCAGTGGCTAGTGTTGGTAATGTTCGATCTGAGAGAACCGAATGTAAACATTGTGGAAAAAGACATCCGGGAAGCTGTAGATTATATGACAGAGCTTGTTTCAGATATGGATCGCTTGATCATTTTATCCGTGATTGCCCTGAGCCTGTCGAACTAGAGACTGTTTGTAACATCCTTAATTAGGGGCCGTTATGTTTGTATTAACTACATGTGAATGGCTTGACATTGTTGGTAATCAAGGTGTCTTGGGGTCCAAGCATGACCTTGGGTTGGGCTGGGTCATGGCTAAATTTTCTGTTCTAGGTGTTTGGAAGGGGAAGTTAGTAAAGTTAGGGGTTAAAAAGAGTTGTTGGAGTGTTTTGATGCAAATAACCTAGTGGTAAAGTGGCAAGGGAGGCACCACTAAGGTACAAGGGAGGAGACGCCACATACAGGGGAAGGGAGCTCAGTTCGAGCAAACAGAATCCCATTTTCTCGCTACCATTTTGATGCCAAGGAGGGAGGAGTTGTGCTCGGCTCAAGCTCACAAGATAAGATTTAAATAAGTGGAGAAGAGAGGATTTAGGAGTTTGATCAATTCAAACTCATTTGAATGGTTGGCCAAGAGTGATTCAGGGAGTTTGCTGAAATCTGGACTCTAGTGTGAGGAAGAGTATTCAGTTGGAAGACTAGGGGGAAGTGTTGAAATTCTTTAGTGGCACTTTCGGCTAATCAAGCTTGATACATTCAGTTGAGAAGCAAAATCAAAACCTCTTGGCACTTGTCGAATTTTCTTTTGAAGCACCTAGCCGAATCTCCCTCTTCCCCCATTCTCTTCTTTTCTTTTATCTCATACTTGTTCCAAAACCCCATCAACAACATTCTTTTCTCTTCATTCTCTCTTTGCCAAAACTCCCTTAATCTCTTCTCTTTAAATCAAAGTCGAATACCATTCATCTTTCTTCCATTCTCTCCTTCCACTTTGGCCGAATCTCAATTGCTATTTCATAAGCCACTGCCGAAATCTCTCAAACTCTCCCCTTCTCAATTTTGGCCGAATATCAATCAAGTAGAGGCCTCCCTTGATTTCTTCTCTAATCGGTTTTGGAAGGGGGAAGTGTTCTTGGCCAAATATCTGTTATTTTTTTCTTTTCTCTCTGTCGACATGTGTAGGACAAAAGCCAAAATTCGGTATTTGTCTTGACTTTTAATCAACTATGCAATCGGTTTCTTTTAGGATCTTCGAGATTTTGAAGCAGTAGATCGGAGTCATCTATTCTCTGTCAATCGGTCCTAGTAAGTCAGTGGTAAGGTTTCACGCCGACTCAATCTTTCTCTTAGTTATTTGAAAAGCCGAAGAATATTACTTTATGTTGTTTAGTTTTGGCCGATTGTAGAGGGAGGTTCATCGTAGTGGGCTTTGGGATTTGTTTGGAGTACGAAAGGAATCAAGGTAAGGGTTGTGGTTCTGTGCGTTAACTTTTAGGATTTACAAGTGTAGCCGAATGGCTTTTTCCTAACAATTATTATTGGCCGAATGTAGGAGGGGGAAAACTAGTGCGTTAGATCTTGGTTTGGCACCAGTTGTTTCGGGATTATTTGTGACTTTGGGTCACCAGTGGTTTGGCACCACATTATTGATATCAGTGACTTTGGGTCACCAGTGGTTTGGCACCACCAGTGGTTTGGTACCACGCGGGGAAGAAAAAAGAGTTGTGGATGGTTAGGCTTGGGTGCATGTTATGTTTGCTTGATTATGATTTGTGTAAACATGTTGCTAAAATCGGGAGGGGGATTATGCTCTGAGTCTTGGTGACTCACCTTCTCCCTTATCTTTTCAGGTGACTCGTAGATCACGGATGAGGAGCCGGGTGGACTCGAGGTGGCCATGCGACATTTACCTTTGATTTTACATGGATTTTCAACTTGGGTATTTTAACTTTATATTTTGGTTTATTTGGGTTTGTAATAAGGCCATTAGTCTTTTTATTTTGGGTTTTATTATATCTGCTTTTTTTTAAATGTTGCTAAGTAACTGTTTAGCATATTTTAAATAACTTGATAACCAAAGGTTTTTGAAAAATGTTACTATATAACGGGTTTTCTAAATCTTACCATCGAGTAACGATACTACAAGAGGATAACAAAGTTAATTTATTTTATTTTCAAAATCTAAGTTTTTCCAAGTTCAAAACCAATCGGTTTTAAATTAACTAAGTAAGAATTCACTCGGGTTCAATAGACTTTAACGTTTTCTTAAGTAATGAATAATAAACGAGTTTTCAAAAGCTTTTCGGGATTTTAAGCAACTAAACATTTTCAACTATACAAGCATCGGATTTCTGCAAACACAAAGCAAACAAAAAAGCTTTTTGCTGAAACTAAACCGGCCACTTATTTTCCTCAAAATGTTTTCACTTCGTAACCTACCAGATTCGGTCATGGTGTGTTGACCGGGTTTGGGGTGTTACATTTTTGGTATTAGATCCAAGTTTAAAAGCTCGACTGTGGGCCCGAGGCCCAAAATGTTGAAAAGTAGGGTCTTGAAAAGTTGTGGGAAATGTACATGGTTTGAACAGCATGGCACCGAGTCTCCGGCACCAATCCGCCCAGGTAAGTATCCCTAACCCTTGTGTGATTTGAATGTGGAAGAAATGGGTATTTTGGGATCGTAGATTAGTAGGTTAGGAGTTGTTGAACCTTAAGAATAGCCTACTCCAACGCAAAATTACATAAGACTTAAATATCAACTAAACAAACCTGTGAGTACGTCGCAAAGATTAAGGGTGTGGCAACTGCAGCGCATGTCTAGGAATGGATTCGGGGAGATCGGTATTTAAGCGATCTTAGTGACTCACCTCCTCTTCACTCGAATCCTACAGTGCGTAGTGACGCTCACCCTAACCGAGACAACTTATTCACAAAGCTAAATTTAATAACTAAAACCCGAAAGGACCAAACCACCTTGTTTTGTACAACCCTAAAATTAAACCATGGTTTCAAAATTACCAAAGTACCATTGATTTGGAAAATGACCAAAATTCCCCTAATTTGTAAATTGACCAAATTACCCCTGATTCGTAAAAATTACCGAAATACCCTTGGTATGAAAAATTGCCTAAGTACCCCCGAAATGAAAATTTCTAAAATACCCTTATTTCGTAAAATCACCTAGAACCATATTTTGGAAAATTACGAAAATACCCCTAGTTTATGAAATTACCAAAATACCCCCGATTTCTAGAAATTTTAAAATACCTATGATTTGTGAAGATTTCCAAATTAACCCTGATTGATTACTGAAACACCCTGATAGTTTAAATTATAGAAATACCCCTGAGTAGTGAAATAACGAGAATACCCCTACAAGTGGAGTGTGGGTGGAGGATGTTATTGATGAGTGAATGTGATTCTCTGAATTAGGGTAGAAGACTAGAAACGAAAACTTTGTAATGATCAAAAGAACTACTACTACACTTCTTTACATAAAACTTGCTTGTGGGTAATTAGTGGAACAAAAGCTAATGCATAAAATTTCTTTAAGCAGACTAAATCGCGATCATAGACATGAGTTCTAGGGGACGTGGTCGTAATGTGTGAGGCGTGGTAGAGGCAGAATGACCGTATCAGAACCCGTTAGGTCTGGTCAAGGGTCCGAGAATGAGATACCACCACTACCACCATGGTGTAGAGTATCGAGGATCGACGGGGACGATGCAAAGGTCGCAGCGATACTGCAAGTTCTTGAGAGAGTGGCTGGAGCAGGTGGAGGTACGGGAGCTCAGAAATTCGTATCTGAGCGACTCCGAGCCAATGGAGCTGAGGTATTCCGAGGTGTCTCTGGTGTGGCACCCAATACGGCTGAGTATTGGTTGAAGGCGACGGAACGAATCATGGATGATTTGGATCTGACGGTTGAGGAGAAACTGAAATGGGTGGTGTCGCTTCTCCGAGATGAGTCATACCAGTGGTGGCTCATGGTTCGGGATGGTGCTACCGCGGATGATCTCACTTAGGATTATTTCAAGGTGGCTTATCAGAAGAAGTATGTTGGGACCAATTTTATTGATGCGCAGAGGAAGGCATTTCTGAGACTGGTTCAGGGGAGTAAGTCCGTAGCGGAGTATGAGGAAAAATTCTTAAGGTTGAGCCAGTATGCTCGTTGTATCGTGGCTATGGAGCATGAGCGATGTGTCAGGTTCGAGGGCGGACTGAGGGATGAGCTAAGATTGGTGATTGCTCCACAGTAGGAGCAGGAGTTTACTGTGTTGGTAGAGAAGGCCAAGGTAGCCGAAGAGGTTAAGGAATCGGTGACACAGAATACAGATAGGAATAGACAGAAGAGAGGTTTTGGACCATCTGGATCAGCTGAAAACTCTCAAAAAGGGCTAGGCAAGGTGGGCCGAATCAGTCTAGGAGACCTATTGTTGCTAACCAAGGACCAGCACAGTGTAATCGGTATGGGAAATCTCATTGGGGAGGATGTTGGACCAGTAGCAAAGGATGTTTTGAGTGTGGATCGTTGGATCATCGTGTGAGAGACTGTCCACGAAAGTTAGCCAGGATTCAATCTGAGGGTCAGGGTCGTGCTCAGTTTAGGAATGAAGGACCGCAACCGCAGAGGGGTCGTGGCACTAGTAGAGGAGGAATGGTTCTGGTCAGGGCCGTGGGGCACCGGTCAGAGGAGCATGCAACACTGAAGCAAGACAACCTAGATTGGTATATGCAGCGAGGTGTCGAGAGGAAGGCGACGCACTGCACGCCATAACCCAGACGTTTTAATCTTTGGATTACCATATCGCTTTGATAGATGTGGGTTTGACGATTCAGTATGTTGCCGTGAGTATAGTAGAGACTATGAACCTAGACTTTGAGACTACTTCTAGGGAGATGACATGAATTAGCCATCTAGGTCACTCTGTAGAAGTAAATAAGTCAGATAGGATGTACCCTTGAACTCCAAGGGTAGTATTTGTGGTCGATTTGATGGAACTGCCGTTTGGGGAGTTCGATCTGATTTTTGGGATAGATTGGCTGGTGAAGTACCAGGCCAATTTGGATTGCCTGGCTAAGCGCCTGGTGTTGAGGAAAATGGAAGGTGAGGAGGTGGTGATGGTAGGTAATAAGAGAGATTATCTATCCAACGTGGTGTCAACTTTGAAAGCTGAGAAGATGGTCAGGAAGGGCTGTGAGGCGTTTCTGGTTCGTGTGTGTGCCTTAGAGGCCAAAGAGTCAGCAGTGGAGAATGTCCGAATAGTGAAGGAATTTGCTGACGTATTCCCTGAAGAACTTCCGGGTCTGCCTCCGGATCAAGAAGTTGAATTCGGTATAGACTTGTTACCTAGAACTGCGCCAGTGTCTATTGCCCCATATAGAATGGCACCAAAGGAATTGGTGGAGCTGAAGGCTCAAATCCAGGAATTGTTGGACCAGGGTTTTATCCGGCCAAGTGTTTCACCTTGGGAGTGCCAGTGCTCTTTGTCAAGAAGAAGGATGGTACAATGCGGATGTGTATAGACTACCGCCAGTTGAATAAGCTAACGATCAAGAACAAGTATCCGTCACCAAGGATAGATGACTTGTTTGATCAGCTTAAGGGGGTATCAGTTTTCTCGAAGATCAATCTAAGGTCGAGGTATCATTAGCTTAAAGTGAAGGAGGCTGATATCCACAAGATGACATTTTGCACTCGGTATGGGCACTACGAGTTTCTGGTAATGCCGTTTGGGTTGACTAACGCACCGGCAGCATTCATGGACATGATGAATCGGGTGTTCCAGCCGTACTTGGACCAGTTTGTCATGGTATTTATAGACGACATATTGGTGTACTCGAGATCTGAGGAGGATAATGATGCGCACTTGCGGGTAGTTTTGTAAATTCTGAGGGAGAAGCAGTTATTTGCAAAGTTTAGTAAGTGCGAGTTTTGGCTGAGGAAGGTGACTTTCTTAGGTCACGTAGTGTCAGCTGAAGGGATTAGAGTGGACCCTCGCAAGATTGAGGCAGTATTGGACTGGAAACCGCCTAAGTCAGTAGTGGAAGTTCAGAGTTTTCTAGGTCTGGCAGGGTATTACCCAAGATTTGTAGAAGGATTTTCTCTAATCGCAGCACCGTTGACCAAGTTATTGAGGAAATGAGTTCCATTTGTATGGTCTGAGAAACAATAGGGAAGTTTTGACAAGTTGAGGAAGATTCTAATGGAAGTCTCGATTTTGGTTCACTCGAGCGTGAAAGGAATTCACGGTCTCATTGTGATGCATCGACATCTTGGCTTGGGATGTGTTGTCTACAGAAGGAAAGTAGTGGCATATGCGTCTCGACAGCTGAGACCACATGAAGTTAACTATCCGACACATGACTTGGAGTTGGCTGCAGTGGTTTTCACCCTGAAGATTTGGAGACACTATTTGTACTGTGAGAAGTCGATAGTCTACATGGACCATAAAAGTCTGAAGTATCTCGTGACTCAGAAGGACTTAAAATTAAGACAGCGCAGATGGATTGAGCTATTGAAGGACTACGATTGTTCAATTGAGTATCATCCGAGCAAGGCTAACGTGGTTGCAGACGCGTTGAGCCGTAAGGTAGTGTCGGATCTAAGAGCGATGTTTGCCTATCTTAACTTGTATGACGACGGGAGTCTTTCGGTAGAATTGCAAGTTAAGCTGACTTGGGTAGAGCAGATTAAAGAGAAACAATTAGTGGATGAGGGTTTGAATGCTCGGAGGTTGCAAGTGCAGAGTGGTGGTTTGGAAGGTTACAGCTTGACCAGCGAGGGAGTGTTGTGTTTTCAAGGGAGAGCTTGTATGCAGAAGGACGTCAAGTTAAGACAGAGGATACTTCAGGACGTACATAGTAGTCCATATGCTATGCATACTGGAGGCAGCAAGATGTACCAAATTTGCGAGAGTAGTTTTGGTGGCCAGGTCTGAAGCGGGAAGTGACTGAGTTTATGGGTAAGTGTCTAACGTGTCAGCAGGTCAAAGCTAAGCATCAGCTGCCGTCAGGTTTTCTTCGACCGGTGAAGATTCCTCAGTGGAAGTGGGAAACGATTACGATGGACTTTGTCAGTGGACTACCCCTTACGCCTAGTAAAAAGGACTCAGTTTGGGTGATTGTGGACCGTTTGACTAAATCAGCTCATTTCATGCCGGTAAGGGTTGATTACTCGCTTCAGAAGTTAGCTAAGCTGTATGTGGTAGAGATAGTGAGGTTGCAAGTGTGCCAGTATCAATCATCTCAGATAGGGATCCCAGATTCACGTCGAGGTTCTGGAAAGCATTGCATCAGGCGTTAGGTACGCTGTTAGATTTTAGTACGGCATTTCATCCGCAGTCAGATGGACAGTCAAAAAGGGTTATACAAATCTTGGAGGATATGTTGAGAGGCTGTGTCTTGGACTTTAGAGGTATTTGGGAAGAATTTCCACTGTAACACCCCAAACCCGGTCAATACACCACGACCGAATCTGGTATGTTACAGGGAAAAAGGTATTTGAGAGGTTTAGGTTTAAGTTTAGGAGTTTGATAAAATCATCTTGCTAAATTTTGTACTTGAAGAAAATCTCGAGGATGACTGTTTTAAAACCGATGGTGCATTTGAAAACCCGAAAATTTTGAAAACTTAATCAGATATGTAAGTAAAACCAGTTTATCTCATTTAGAAATTTAAGTAATCCTTGTTGTTGCTTAAACACATTTTTAAGTTAATAAGAAATCACATTCAAGTTTGGAAGACAATTGAGTTTCATTTATCTTGAATTACAGTGTGATACCCGATGGTAACGTTTAAAACATCTCACTTTGCAGTTTGAAGAAAACTTCATCTTTCCAAGTTTTAGCAAGTTTTAACCCAATTAGTTTGTTAAGGCATATTTGAAAGTAACTTTAAGCATAAAGATAACCAAAGTAAAATTTTAAAAAGGCCGTTTACAAACCCAACAAATCCAAACGAAAAATAAATAAAGCAAAGTACCAAGTTTAAAATCAGTGCAAATCTGACTTTTATTTATGGCATGAGCACCTCGAGTCCACCCCGGCTCTGTGTCCGCGATCTAAGTGTCACCTGAAATGATAAGGGAGAAGGTGAGTCGCAAGACTCAGTGCATAAATCCCCCTCCCGGTATATGCAACATACTAACACACATCATAACAAAGCAATACAATTAATGCACCCGATCCTAACCATCCGTACACCTTTTCTACCCCATGTGGTACCAAACCACTGGTGGTGCCAAACCACTGGTGACCCAAAGTCACGATATCCATCAATGTGGTGCCAAACCACTGGTGACCCAATGTCACAAATAATCATTCTATAGGGCCAACCCACGTGTGATACCAAATCACTGGCGACAATCTCGTATCTCAACAGTGGGGCCAACCCACGGTGGTGTTAAACCACAGGGACGAGTCGCTATGAGGTGCCAAACCTCTGGTGTCCCAAAGACACAAATGTGATACCAAATCATTGGTGACCGTAGTCACGAATCATATGATGGGGCCAACCCATCGTGTGATACCAAATCACTAGCGCCAATCCCAGAAATCAACCGTGGGGCCAACCCACTGTGGTACTAAGCCACTAGGACGAGACGCGGAGGTGCCAAACCTCTGGTGTCCCAAAGACACGGATATCATATTCCCCCTCCACTCATATCACCCAATAACATATCATACTAATGCAAATCGTGCAAATCATGCAATCATGCTCACATGCTCAACATGGCATCTCATAATACATACACCAAAATCATGATATCATATATCACTACAGATCTCGTAATGAAACGGACTTACCCGAATCCATATCCATACCCCATTGGGTATTACATCACCAACCATATTGTTTCACTTTACACAATCAAAGTTATTAACATATTATTTCAAGAAAAGGTGTGTTAGTTTACACACTGCTAACACGCAAGCTTAACCCAACGAACCGATCCAAATCCTCGATTATCTTGCTCCTAGAATCGGTCAAACATAGATTAGCACTCATACCTTTCGGCCAAAATAGAAACCAAAGGGGTTAGCGTTTGAATCCTTACCTTGCGAATGGTTTGGTTTCCTACCAAACCCGAACCAATAATGGCTCTTCTGACAATTGGCCTCCCCCTAAAACACAATCTATTAGCCTCACTAGTCTTTGGTTTAACAAACTCTAAGGAAAGACCATTAAAGCAACCTCTTACCATCACTTACCCAGCGATTAACAGAGAAGGAAGACTCCTCTTGCTTGCTTTCGAAATCCAAAGGCCCTATAACAAAATCGATTACCAAAACCAAAGGTTAACTCCTTTCAACAAATGCCGAAATCGGCCCTTAAGCAATCCAAAATCGATAAAGCACAAGAGAGCGGAGAAATGGCCATTCGGCCAAACATTTACCTTCTTCTAAACCGAGTGCAACAAAGGCCCAACAAGGTCAACACTCCTCTAATATTCGGTAATGAAGAACTATTAGGAGAGAAAAGATTCGGATGACACCCTTAACAAAAAGGAAAAGGTTTCGGCTTCACACAAAGGAAGATTCGGCTAGAGTCTTCGAAGGTACAAAGCAAAAGAAATGCGGTTCAAAAGGAGAAAAGAAATCGGCAAAGGTTGAAGAAAGATTCGGCTAAGAAGTTTTGGGAAAGAAAGGAAATAAAGATGAAAAGAGGGAGGGTGCTTTCGATTTGAAAGAAGAAAAAGGAAGGTATTTTGGAGAATGGAGTTTCGGCACAAGTTTTAAGAGAAAGGCAATGCACGTATGGGAAGAAGGGGATACTAGCTTCGATTTACACAAGATGAAAATAAGAAGAAATGAGAAAGAACATTCGGCCACACCAAATCAAGAGAAACAAAGAAGTTTTCGGCAAGAAAATGCTTGAACTTTCGATTTAATAATGAAAATGGAGAAATACACTTAAAATTTCGGCTAGCTTTTTGACTAAATGAGAATGTGGCTTACCAAATGCTTTTGACCGAAAATGCAAAAAAATAGAAAAGGAGTTTCAGCACTCCTACTCTCCCACATGCCAAACCATCCACTTCCCCCAAAATCTCCCCAACATTCGGCCACAACTCCCCCAAACACTCCAAGCCATCAATTCAAACTAGTTTGAACTAGTCTCCTCCTAAATTCACTCTCCACCCACCATTTGAACATTTGACTTGGTCTAAGGCGAGTTTGAACCGCCACAACTCCTCCCTCCATGCCGTTAAAATAGAAGCCAAATGGGAGCACTCTGCAGCCTTGAACAGGACCTCTCCCCCGCAAGTGACACCAATCCAAGCCCTTAGTGGCGCCTAACTTGCCACTCCACCACTTATTTGTTATGCTAAAATTCACCTAAAGATATTTATAAACCCCACTCCTTGACTCCTCCCACCCAAGCCTAAAACAAAGATTTTTCCTACCACTCAAAGCTTACACCTAGCTTATAACTAAGCCCCAAAACATCAAAACAACAACATAGCACACAGTGCACATGCAACAAAGCCAAAATAAAATAGCCCCTAACCCGGATATTACAGTTCTACCCTCCTTAAAAATAATTTTGACCCCGAAATTACCTGATCAGAAGAGTTGCGGGTATTGCTGTCTCATCATATCCTCGGGTTCCCACGTAGTTTCTTCCACGCCATGATTCCGCCATAGTACCTTAACCAAGGGCATCGACTTCCTACGCAGAACCTTCACATCCCGATCTAGAATCTGCACAGGTTCTTCCTCCATGGTCAAATCCAAATTCACCTCGATTTCCTCCACTGCCACCACATGCGATGGATCTGAACGATGCCGCCTAAGCATCGAAATGTGAAATACGTCGTGAATCGACTTAGCTCACTGGCAACTCAAGTCGATATGCTACGGGTCCCACTCGCCTCAAGACTTTATACGACCCAATAAACCCTTGACTTAGCTTGCCTTTCCTTAGAACCTTAACACTTTCTTCCATGGTGAGACCTTCAAAAACTTGATCCCCACCGCAAATTCAATATCTCTCCGCTTAAGATCTAAGATAAGACTTTGCCGGTCCAAGCTTCTTTCAATCGAGCTCAGATCAACTTAACCTTGTCTTCGGTCTCAAGAACCAACTCGTCCCAACAACCGACGCTCACTTAACTCGTCCAACAAGTAGGTGAGCGACACTTTCTACCATACAACGCCTCATATGGTGCCATCTTGATGCTTGCTTGGTAATCGTTGTTGTAGGCGAACTCGCCTAATGGTAGAAACTCTTCCCAACTACCCCTCAAGTCCAAGACACACCTCGTAACATATCCTCTAAGATCTCAGATAACCCTTTCCGACTACCCGTCAGACTACGGATGAAACGCCATGCTGAAATCCAACCGTATACCTAGAGCCTGATGCAACGCTTTCCAGAACCTTGACGTAAATCTGGGATCCCTATCCGAGATGATCGACATCGCACACCGTGTAACCTCACTATCTCGACACATACGACTTCGCCAACCTCTCAAGTGAGTAATCCACCTCAGGGATAAAGTGAGTTGATTTAGTCATCGATCCATAATTACCCAAATCAATCCTTCTTGCTAGGCGAAGAGGTAATCCAACGATTTAAATCCATAGTTATCCTTTCCCACTTCCATCGTGGAATCTTCCTTTGGTCAAGCAACCTTGATGACATCGATGTTCGGCCTTGACCGCCGACATGTCGACACTTCCTACAAACTCGCTACTTTCTCTTGGACCGGCCACCGTAATCGCGCTCTCCGAGATCCCTATACATTTTGCTACCTCCGTGATGCATAGCGTAGGGAGCTGCTATGAGTGTCCCAAGAATCTTCCGCTTAACTCAATATCCCTCAGATACAAGCTCTCCCCGAAAACACAAGACTCCATCACTAGACAAACTATAACCTCCAAACCACCATTACGCACTTGTGACCTCTGCGACTCAAAACCTCATCCATTAACTATTTTTCTCTCGACCGCTCAACCCAAGTAGGCTTAACCGCAGCTCCGCTGAGAATACTCCCGTCGTCGACAAACTCAAATGGGCAAACATCGCCTTAAGTCCAAAACAACCTTATCAACGCGCTCGCCACTATGTTAGCCTTGCCCGGATGATACTCAATCGAGCAATCGTAGTCTTTTAGCAACTCAATCCATCTGCGCTGCCTCGATTCAAATCTCTCGGGTCAAAAGGTACTTTGAGACTCTTGTGATCTGTAGACTATCGATCTCTCTCCGCATAAGTAATGCCTCCAGATCTTCAAGGCGAAGACTACTGACCGCTAACTCCAAATCGCATTGATAATTGACCTCATGTGGCCTCAACTACCGAGATGCGTAAGCCACAACCTTCCTTCCGTGATCAAGACACAACCCAAACTCAGATGTGATGCATCGCAATAAACGTGAATTTCTTTCCTTCCTTAGGTTGAATTAGAACCGAGCTTGGCCAAAATCTTCTTCAACTTGTCGAAGCTCTCCCTCGCTTTCACCAAATGAACGGAACCCTTTCCTTAACAATTTGGTCATCGGTCTTTGCGATCAATGAAAATCCTCTACAAACCTTTGGTAGTATCCTGCCAAAACCAGAAAACTCTGAATCTCAGCTACTGACTTAGGCGGCTTCCAATCCAAAACTACCTCAATCTTTCGAGGATCCACTCTAATCCCCTCAGTCGACACTACATGACCCAAGAACGTCACCTCTCTAAGCTAGAACTCGCATTTACTAAACTTTGCATAAAGCTATTTCTCCCTCAGAATCTGCAACACAATTCGCAAATGTGCATCATGCTCCTCCTCAGTCCTTGAATACACCAAGATGTAGTCAATAAAAACCATGACGAACTGATCCAAATACTGCTGGAACACTCTATTCATCATATCCATAAATGCTGCTGGCGCGTTAGTCAACCCAAACGGCATTACCAGAAATTCATAGTGCCCATACTGAGTACGAAATGCCGTTTTGTAGATATCCGCCTCTTTCACCTTTAGTTGGTGATACCCAGACCTCAAATCGATCTTCGAGAATACTGCCGCATCCTTTAGCTGATCGAACAAGTCATCAATCCGTGGCAACGGGTACTTGTTTTTGATCGTCAGCTTATTCAATTGGCGGTAGTCTATACACATCCGTAGATAGTCTTTCTTCTTAACAAAGAGTACGGCGCCCCCAAGGTGAAACACTTGGCTCGATAAAACCCTCACCCAACAACTCCTGGATCTAAGCCTTAAGCTCCACTAACTCCTTTGGTGCCATCCTATACGGAGCAATAGATACTGGCGCGGTTCCGGGCAACAAATCTATTCTGAACTTTACTTCACGATCCGGTGGCAAACCTGGAAGCTCCTCAGGAAACACATCGGCAAATTCTCTAACTGTCTGAACCGTCTCTACAGTAGACTCTTTAGCCTCCAAGGCATACACATGAACCACATATGCTTCACAGCCCTTTTGACCATCTTCTCACCTTTCAGAGCAGACACCACATTGGATAGGTAGTCCCTCCTAATACCTATCATAACCACCTCATCACCCTCCGATGTCTTTAGAACCATGCGCTTAGCCGTGCAATCCAACCTCGCCTGGTACTTAACCAGCCAGTCCATCCCGAGAATCAGATCGAACTCCCCAAACGGCAGTTCCATCAGATCAGCCACAAACACTACCCCTTGGAGTTCTAGAGGTACATCTCTATACAACCTATCTACAACTACAGAGTGGCCTAGAGGGCTTATTACGGTCATCTGCCTAGAAGATATCTCAGAGTCTAGATCCATGGTCTTCACTATGCTACTTGCAACATATGAATGCGTTGAACCCACATCAATCAAAGTAGTAAATGGAGAACCAAAGATTAAGAACATATCGGTTATGACATCCGGCAAGCGTCGCCTCCTCTCGGCGCCTCATGCATACACTAGCTCAGCCGTGTCGGCCTCGAACTACTGCACCTCGCCGCCGGTGCTCCACGGCCCCACTGTAACCATTACCTCCTCCGCTATTACCACGGCCCCTCTGCGATGGTGGTCCATTATTCCCTAAACGAGTACGTACGACTCTCAAACCAATCCTAGCCAACTTACGCAGACGGTCTCTCACACGGTGGTCCAATGAGCCACACTCAAAACATCCTCTACCACCACCAACATCCTCCCCAATGAGCTTTTCCCAACAGTTACATCATGCGGCGGTCCCCGACTAGCAAAGAACAAACCTACTGATCGATTTGGCCCAATCGGTCTAGCCCTTTTTGAGGATTACCCGATGACCTAGAAGACCCAAAATTCCTCTTATGTCGGTTTCTATCCATGCCTTGCCTCACAGACTCCTTAATACCTTTGGCTACCTTAGCCTTTTCAACCAGGACAGCAAATTCACGCTCCTACTAGGGAGCAATCAGCAACCTTAATTCATCTCGCAGGCCATCCTCAAACGAACACACCTCTCGTGTTCAAGAGCCACCATACCCTTAGCATACCGACTCACCGAGGAACTCGCCTCGTACGGCTACGATTTACTCCCTAAACTAACCTCGTAAATGCTTTCCGTTGCTCATTAATGTAGTTAGCTCCAACATACTTTTTCTGATAAGTAGCCCTGAAATAGTCCTAAGTCAGATCTTCTGCTGCAGCGCTGTCTCAAACTGTGAGCCACCACCAGTATGACTCATCTCGAAGAAGTGATACTATCCCCTTTAATTTCTCTTCAGCGATCAGTCCAGATCGTCCATGATCCGCTCTGTCGCTCCGGCCTAATACTCCGTCGTCTTTGGGAGCCACACCGGACACACCCTAAAATACCTCTGCCCCGTTTGCTCGAAGTCGCTCAGGCATAGATTTCTAGCTTCCTCGTGCCTCCACCTACTCTAGGCTACCCTTTCCGTAACTCCGAAGATCGCCTGTGACACTGCTGCGCTGCCCCCGCCTATTCTCGAAACTCACCACCTCCAGCTGGTGGCGGTATCGGTATCTCATTCTCTGACCCCTGACCAGATCCTACGAGTTCAAAAACTATCATCCTACCCCGACCACGTCCACGACCACGTCCACCTCGTGTACTCATGACTAAAATCTTGTCTGATTTAAAGAATTTTATGCATCAGTAATTATTCCACTGTTTAAAAAGCAAAGTCTTATGAATATTAAAGAAGCTTTGTTTTCGCAAGTCCACAGAGTCCTATCAGTTTCAGTTTCTAAGGTAATCCACTATTGCTAGTCATCCACTCACAACAACATCAAAATTACAAGCAATAGTAAGGGGTACTTACTTGGGTGGATTGGGCCCGAAGTCTCGGTGCCATGCCTTTCAACCCATATTCTTTTTAAAACAAAACACTTAAAACCAGTATTTAAAACTTTTTGGGCCTCGGGCCCACACTGAGCCTTTGAACTTGGCTCTAATACCACAATTGTAACACCCCAAACCCGGTCAATACACCACGACCGAATCTGGTATGTTACAGGGAAAAAGGTATTTGAGAGGTTTAGGTTTAAGTTTAGGAGTTTGATAAAATCATCTTGCTAAATTTTGTACTTGAAGAAAATCTCGAGGATGACTGTTTTAAAACCGATGGTGCATTTGAAAACCCGAAAATTTTGAAAACTTAATCAGATATGTAAGTAAAACCAGTTTATCTCATTTAGAAATTTAAGTAATCCTTATTGTTGCTTAAACACATTTTTAAGTTAATAAGAAATCACATTCAAGTTTGGAAGACAATTGAGTTTCATTTATCTTGAATTACGATGTGATACCGATGGTAACGTTTAAAACATCTCGCTTGCGGCTTGAAGAAAACTTCATCTTTCCAAGTTTTAGCAAGTTTTAACCCAATTAGTTTGTTAAGGCATATTTGAAAGTAACTTTAAGCATAAAGATAACCAAAGTAAAATTTTAAAAAGGCCGTTTACAAACCCAACAAATCCAAATAAAAAATAAATAAAGCAAAGTACCAAGTTTAAAATCAATGCAAATTCGACTTTTATTTATGGCATGAGCACCTCGAGTCCACCCCGACTCCGTGTTCGCGATCTAAGTGTCACTTGAAATGATAAGGGAGAAGGTGAGTCGCAAGACTCAGTGCATAAATCCCCCTCCCGGTATATGCAACATACTAACACACATCATAACAAAGCAATACAATTAATGCACCCGATCCTAACCATCAGTACACCTTTTCTACCAGTGTGGTACCAAACCATTGGTGACCCAAAGTCTTGATATCCAAATGTGGTGCCTTGGTGACCCAAAGTCACAAATAATCATTCTGTGGGGCCAACCCACGTGTGATACCAAATCACTGGCGATAATCCCAGATCTCAACAAGGGCCAACCCACGGTGGTGTTAAACCACAAGGACGAGTCGCTATGAGGTGCCAAACCTCCGTGTCCCAAAGATAGAAATGTGATACCAAATCATTGGTGGATGAGTCACGAATCATATGATGGGGCCAACCCATCGTGTGATACCAAATCACTAGCGCCAATCCCGTAAAATCAACCATGGGGCCAACCCATCGTGGTACTAAGCCCTTGGGATGAGACGGAGGTGCCAAACCTCCGTGTCCCAAAGACACGGATATCATATTCCCTCCACTCATATCACCCAATAACATATCATACTAATGTAAATCGTGCAAATCATGCAATTATGCTCACATGCTCAACATGGCATCTCATAATACATACACCAAAATCATGATATCATATATCACTATAGATCTCGTAATGAAACGGACTTACCCGAATCCGTATCCATACCCCATTGGGTATTACATCACCAACCATCTTTGTTTCACTTTACACAATCAAAGTTATTAACATATTACTCGGTAAAAGGTGTGTTAGTTTACACACTGTTAACACACAAGCTTAACCCAACGAACCGATCCAAATCCCTCGATTATCTTGCTCCTAGAATCGGTCAAACATAGATTAGCACTCATACCTTTTGGCCAAAATAGAAACCAAAAGGGTTAGCGTTTGAATCCTTACCTTGCGTAATGGTTTGGTTTCCTACCAAACCCGAACCAATAATGGTTCTTCTAACAATCGACCTCCCCCTAAACCACCATCCATTAGCCTCACTAGTCTTTGGTTTAACAAACTCTAAGGAAAGACCATTAAAGCAACCTCTTACCATCACTTACCCAAATGATTAATGAGAGAAGGAAGACTCCTCTTGCTTGCTTTCAAATCCAAAGGCCCTATAACGAAATCGATTAACAAAACCAAAGGTTAACTCCTTTCAACAAATGCCGAAATTGGCCCTTAAGCAATCCAAAATCGATAAAGCACAAGAGAGGGGAAAATGGCCATTCGGCCAAGCATTTGCCTTCTTCTAAACCGATTGCAACAAAGGCCCAATAAGGTCAACACTCCTCTAATATTCGGCAATGAAGAACTATTAGAGAGAAAAGATTAAGCTAACACCTTTAACAAAAAGAGAAAGGTTTCACTTCACACAAAGGAAGATTCGGCTAGAGTCTTCAAGGAACAAAAGAAATGCAATTCAAAGGAGAAAATAAATGGCAAAGGTTGAAGAAAGATTCGCTAAGAAGTTTTGGAAAAGAAAGGAAATAAAGATGAAAAGAGGGAGGGTGCTTTCGGTTCGAAAGAAGAAAAAGGAAGGTATTTTGGAGAATGGAGTTTTGGCACAAGTTTTAAGAGAAAGGCAATGAACGTATGGGAAGAAGGGGATACTAGCTTCGGTTTACACAAGATGAAAATAAGAACAAATGGGAAAGAATATTTGGCCACACCAAATTAAGAGAAACAAAGAAGTTTTCGGTAAGAAAATGCTTGAACTTTCGGTTTAAGGATGAAAATGGAGAAATACACTTGAAATTTCGGCTAGCTTTTTGACTAAAGGAGAATTTGGCTTACCAATTGCTTTTGACCGAAAATGCACAAAAATGGAAAAGGAGTTTTGGCACTCCCACTTTCTCACATACCAAACCGTCCACTCCCCCCAAAATCTCCCCAACATTCACCACAACTCCCCCAAACACTCCAAGCCATCAATTCAAACTAGTTTGAACTAGTCTCCCTCCTAAATTCACTCTCCACCCACCATTTGAACATTTGACTTGGTCCAAGGTAGAGTTTGAACTGCCTACAACTCCTCCCCTCCATGCCGTCAAAATAGAAGCCAAAATGAGAGCACTCTGCAGCTTGAACACAGGACCTCTCCCCCCTGCAAGTGACGCCAATCCAAGCCTTTAGTGGCGCCTAACTTGCCACTCCACCAGCTTATTTGTTATGCTAAAATTCACCTAAAGATATTTATAAACCCCAGCTCCTTCAGCTCCTCCAACCTAAGCCTAAAAACAAAGATTTTTCCTACCACTCAGGCTTACACCTCGCTTATAACTAAGCCCCAAAAACATCAAAACAACAACATAGCACACCAGGCACATGCAACAAAGCCAAAATAAAATAGCCCCCTAACCCGGGATATTACATCTACCGTTAGCTGAATTTGCATACAATAATATTTACCAGGCGAGCATTAATATGGCACCATATGAGGCGTTGTATGGTAGGAAGTGTCGTACACCTACATGCTGGACAGAGTTGGGTGAGCGTCAGATGTTGGGACCGGAGTTGGTTGCTGAGACCGAGGATAAAGTTGAGTTGATTTAGACTCGTCTAAAGGAAGCTTCGGACAGGCAAAAGTCATATGTCGATCTTAAGCGGAGAGATATTGAGTTTGCAGTGGGTGATAAGGTTTTCCTGAAGGTCTTGCCATGGAAGAAGGTGTTGAGGTTTGGAAGGAAAGGCAAGCTAAGCTCAATATTTATTGGCCCATATAAGGTGTTAAGACGAGTAGGACCAGTAGCTTATCAGCTCGAGTTGCCAGTGGAACTGAGTTAGATACATGATGTATTCCACGTCCCCATGCTTAGGCGTTACTGTTCAGATCCATCGCATGTTGTATCGGTGGATGAAATTGAGGTGAGCCCAGATTTGACCATGGAAAAGGAACCAGTGCAGATTCTGGATCAGGACGTAAAGGTTTTACGTAGGAAGTTAGTTCTATTAGTGAAGGTGTTATGGCATAATCATGGCATGAAAGAAGCCACGTGGGAACCCGAGGATGTGATGAGGCAGCTATACCCTCAACTCTTCTGACCAGGTAATTTCGAGGTCAAAATTATTTTAAGGGGGTAGAACTTTAACATCCTTAATTAGGGGCTGTTATGTTTCATTAATTGCATGTGAATGGCTTGACATTGTTGGTAATCAAGGTGTCTTGGGGTCCAAGCATGACCTTGGGTTGGGCTTGGGTCATGGATAAATTTTCTGTTCTAGGTGTTTGGAAGGGGAAGTTAGTAAAGTTAAGGGTTAAAAGGAGTTTTTGGAGTGTTTTGATGCAAATAACCTAGTGGTAAAGTGGCAAGGGAGGCATCACTAAGGTACAAGGGAGGAGACGCCACACACTGGGAAGGAGCTCGTGTTTCGAGCAAACAAATCCCATTTTCTACTTACCATTTTGACCCAAAGGAGGGAGGAGTTGTGCTCACCTCAAACTCTATCAAGATAAGATTTAAATGAGTGGAGAAGAGAGGATTTAGGAGTTTGATCAATTCAAACTCATTTGAATGGTTGATCAGGAGTGATTCAGGGAGTTTGCTGAAATCTGGACTCTTGTGTGAGGAAGAGTATTCAGTTGGAAGACTAGGGGAGAGTGTCGAAATTCCTTAGTGGCACTTTCGGCTAGTCAAGCTTGATACATTCAGTTGAGAAGCAAAATCGAAACCTCTTGGCACTTGTCGAATTCCCTTTTGAAGCACCTAGTCGAATCTCCCTCTTCCCCCATTCTCTTCTTTTCTTTTCTCTCATACTTGTTCCAAAACCCCATCAATAATATTCTTTTCTCTTCATTCTCTCTTTTCTGAAACTCCCTTAATCTCTTCTCTTTAAATCAAAACTGAATACTATTCATCTTTCTTCCATTCTCTCCTTCCACTTTGGCTGAATCTCAATTGCTATTTCATAAGCCACTGCCGAAATCTCTCAAACTCTCCCCTTCTCATTTTTGGCTGAATATCAATCAAGCCATGACCTCCTTGATTTCTTCTCTAATTAGTTTTGGAAGGGTAAGTGTTCTTGGTCAATATCATTATCTTTTTCTTTTCTCTCTGTCGACATGTGTAGGACAAAAGCCAAATTTCAGCATTTGTCTTGACTTTTAATCAACTATGCAATCGGATTTTTTTTAGGATCTCTGGGATTTTAAAGCAGTAGACCAGAGTCATCTATTCTCTATCAATCGGTCATAGTAAGTCAGTGGTAAGGTTTCATGCCGACTCAATCTTTCTCTTAGTTATTTGAAAAGCCGAAGGCTATTACTTCATGTTGTTTAGTTTTAGCCAATTGTAGGGGAGGTTCATCGTAGTGGGCTTCGGGATTTGTTTGGAGTACGAAAGGAATCAATGTAAGGGTTGTGGTTCTGTGCGTTAACTTTTCAGGATTTAGAAGTGTAACCGAATGGCTTTTTCCTAACAATTGTTATTGGCCGAATGTAGGAGGGGGAAAACTAGTGCGTTAGATCTTGGTTTTCGGGATTCGGTAATCGCGTTAGTAACCAGGTGTGTAACTTACACACTTCATAATCTAGGTAAACCTGTTAATAACTTAAAACTGTGTTGAAAGCCAAAACTGTGTAGATTTTGATTTATTACCTTTATGGGTATGAGCAAGGATTACGGGTAAGTCCATTTTGGTTGAGATTATGGCACGTGATTTCTGATGAAATTATCTAGGTCATGTTTGATATATGTTTAACGAATAAGCATGATGGCATGATTTGTATGTGCATGAGCTTTTATGTGGGTGATATGAGAGGAGGGGGAAGATTGATATCTGTGACTTTGGGTCACCAGTGGTTTGGCACCACTAGTGGTTTGGTACCACGGTGATATTCGTGACTTTGGGTCACCGAGGTTTGGCACCTCATAGCGACTCGTCCCGTTAACCCTTCAGACCACGATGGGTTGGCCCCACATTTGATAAAACAAAATTGTCGCCAGTGATTTGGTATCACAACGTGGGTTGGCCCCACATATGGATTATTTGTGACTTTGGGTCACCAGTGGTTTGGCACCACATTATTGATATCAGTGACTTTGGGTCACCAGTGGTTTGGCACACCAGTGGTTTGGTACCACGCGGGGTAGAAAAAGAGTTGTGGATGGTTAGGTTTGGGTGCATGTTATGTTTGCTTGATTATGATTTGTGTAAGCATGTTGCTAAATTGGGAGGGGGATTATGCTCTGAGTCTTGGTGACTCACCTTCTCCGTTATCTTTTCAGGTGACTCGTAGATTGCGGATGAGGAGCTGGGTGGACTCAAGGTGGCCATGCGACATTTACCTTCGATTTTACATGGATTTTTGACTTGGGTATTTTAACATTATATTTTGGTTTATTTGGGTTTGTAATAAGGCCATTAGTCTTTTTATTTTGGGTTTTATTATATTTGTTTTTTTTAAATGTTGCTAAGTAACTGTTTAACATATTTTAAATAACTTGATAACCAAAGGTTTTTGAAAAATTTTACTATATAACGGGTTTTCTAAATCTTACCATCGGGTAACAATACTACAAGAGGATAACAAAGTTAATTAATTTAATTTTCAAAATCTAAGTTTTTCCAAGTTCAAAACCAATCGGTTTTAAATTAACTAAGTAAGAATTCACTCGGGTTTAATAGACTTTAATGTTTTCTTAAGTAATGAATAATAAACGAGTTTTCAAAAGCTTTTCGGGATTTCAAGCAACTAAACATTTTCAACTATACAAGCATCGAATTTCTGCAAACACAAAGCAAACAAAGAAGCTTTTTGCTGAAACTAAATCGGCCACTTGTTTTCCTCAAAATGTTTTCACTCCGTAACCTACCAGATTCGATCATGGTGTGTTGACCGGGTTTAGGGTGTTACATTATTTAGAATCCGAGATCTGATAATGCACCTGCGAGAGGTAGACCTTCAAAGAATACAAGAAATGTTGGTGGTAGTCAGAGAACTACGAGAGACAATGTTGTCAGATCTGAAGCTAGAGCGCCTGTCAGAGCGTATGCTATCCGAGTTCGTGAGGAAGCTTCATCACCTGATGTGATAACTGGTACTTTTACTCTTTATGATACTTCTGTGATAGCTTTAATAGACCCTGGTTCTACGCATTCATATATATGCATGAATTTAGTATTCACCAAGACTTTGCCTGTAGAGTCTACTGAGTTTACTATAAAAGTATCAAACCCCTTAGGTAAAAGTGTCCTTGTTGACAAAGTATGCAAGAACTGTCTGTTAATGTTACGAGATATCTATTTCCCTGCTAATCTGATGCTTTTGCCATTTGATGAATTCGATATTATTTTGGGAATGGATTTGTTGTTCATACATGATGTTGTTGTAAACTGTAAAAAAAAATCCATTGATTTAAGAGGTCCGAATGATGAGATTGTACGAATTGAGTCTGATGATTTGAATGGATTGCCTGCTGTAATATCCATTTTGAAAGCTCAAAGTTATGTGAAAAAGGGGTATGAATTATATTTTTCTTATGTGATTGATTCAAAAGTATCTGAGAAGAAAGTTGAATCAGTACCCATTGTTTGTGATTTTTTTGATGTGTTCCCTGAAGAGTTATCGGGTTTACCTCTGATTCGTGAAGTTAAATTTGGTATTGAATTGTTGCCTGGTACGACACCTATTTCGATAGCTCCGTAGAGAATGGCACCAACAGAGTTGAAAGACTTAAAGTCGCAGTTGCAAGAGTTAACTAATAGAGGGTTCGCTAGACTGAGTTTCTCGCCTTACGGTGCACCTGTTCTGTTTGTGAAAAAGAAAGATGGCACGATGAGAATGTGCATTGATTATCATCAATTGAATAAGGTGACCATAAAGAACAAATATTCGCTGCCTAGGATTGATGACTTATTCGATCAGTTAAAAGGAGCTACTGTATTTTTAAAGAATGATCTGAGATCGGGATACTACCAGTTGAGAGTTAAAGATTCAGATATTCCAAAAACCACCTTCAGAATGAGGTATGAGCATTATGAGTTTTTAGTTATGTCATTTGGACTAACCAATGCTTCTGTTATTTTTACGGATCTGGTGAACAGAATTTTTAGACCGTATTTAGATCAATTTGTTGTAGCATTCATAAATGATATATTGATCTATTCACGGAATGAAAATGAGCATGCTGAACACTTGAAGATTGTGTTGCAAACTCTACGAGAGAAGCAATTGTATACAAAATTCAGCAAATGTGAATTCTGGTTGAATGAGGTTAATTTTCTGGGGCATATTGTGTCAGCTTCTGGGATTCGTGTTGATCCAAGCAAGGTTTCTGCTATTCTAAATTGAAAACCTCCGAGAAATGTGTCTGAAGTTTGTAGTTTTTTGGGTTTAGCTGGTTATTATCGTAGATTTGTAAAGGGTTTTTAAACAATAGCTACTCCGTTGACAAGATTACTTCAGAAAGATATCAGATTTGAATGGTCAGATAAATGTCAGAGAAGTTTTGATCGGTTGAAAACTCTGTTAACAGAAGCTCCAGTGTTAGTACAACCAGAATCGGGTAAGGAATTTGTTGTATACAGTGATGCTTCGTTAAATGGACTGGGATGTGTTTTGATGCAAGAAGGCAAAGTTGTAGCTTATGCCTCGATACAATTGAAGCCTCATGAAAAGAACTATCCGACACACGACCTTGAGCTCACTGCGATTGTGTTTGCACTTAAAATTTGGCATCATTATTTGTACGGTGAGAAATGTCATGCGTTTTCAGATTATAAAAGTCTGAAATATCTAATGACCCAGAATGATTTGAACCTGCGTCAGAGAAGATGGCTTGAATTGTTAAAAGATTATGAGCTTGTGATAGATTATCATCCGGGTAAAACAAACGTTGTTGTAGATGCATTGAGTAGAAAGTCGTTGTTTGCACTACATGCTTTGAATGCTCAGATAGATTTGTCTGATGATAGTTCTGTGATAGCTGAATTGAGAGTGAAACCGTTATTTGTACAACAAATATGTGATGCTCAGAAGGTTGATAATGAATTGTTGTTGAAACGAGCTCAGTGTGAATTGAATTCTGAATCTGAATTTCGTGTTGTTGATGATTGTTTGAGATTTCGAGATCGAATCTGTATTCCAAGAAATTCGGAGTTGATTCAATTGATTTTGGGTGAAGCACATAACAGTCGCCTATCTGTCCATCCGAGAAGTACAAAGATGTATCATGATTTGAAGCAACACTATTGGTGGTTTGGCATGAAACAAGACATTTCTGACTTTGTTTCAAAATGTTTAGTTTGTCAAGAAGTGAAAGCAGAACATCAAGTTCCGTCTGGGTTGTTATAGCCGATTCTGATTCTTGAATGGAAATGGGATAGAGTAACTATGGACTTTGTTTCTGGGTTGCCTCTGACTCCGAGAAGGAAGGGTGCGATATGGGTCATAGTTGACCGATTAACGAAATCTACCCATTTTATTTCGGTAAGATCTGACTATTCACTTGAGAGATTAGCTGAGCTTTATATTTTTGAGATTGTGAGATTGCACGGAGTGCCACTATCTATTGTGTTAGATAGAGACCCGAGATTCACATCGAGGCTCTAGAAGAAATTACAAGAAGCTTTGGGCATGAAATTGCATTTCAGTATAGCTTTTCATCCGCAGACAGATGGTCAATCCGAGCGAGTCATTCAGATTGTAGAAGATATGTTAAGATGCTGTGTACTTGGGTTTAATGGTTCATGGGGACAATACCTGCCATTGATCGAGTTTGTGTATAATAATAGTTTTTAGACGAGTATTAAAATGGCACCATATGAAGCTTTTTACGGACGTAAATGTCGTACACCTCTGTATTGGACTGAACTCAGTGAGAATAAGTTACACGGGGTAGATTTGATAAAAGATACCAAACAGAAAGTGAAACTGATTCGAGATTGTTTGAAAGCAGCATCTGATCGTCAGAAGTCCTATGCAGATTCAAAACGAAAAGATATAGAATTTGAGATCGGCGATAAAGTATTTCTGAAAGTGTCTCCGTGAAAGAAAGTGTTCTGATTCAGACGTAAAGGTAAGTTAAGTCCGAGATTCATCGGACCGTATGAGATCATTGAACGTATTGGGCCTGTTGCATATAGATTGAAGTTACCCTCTGAACTAGAAAAGATTCACAATATATTTCACATTTCGATGCTCTGTAGATATTGGTCTGATTCGTCACATGTGATTGCTCCATCTGAAATTGAAATTCGACCTGATATGACATACGAAGAGGAACCGATCCGTATCTTAGCTCGTGAAGTGAAAGAGTTGAGAAACAAGAAAATTACATTAGTGAAAGTACTGCGGCATAAATCACGGTATAGAAGAGGCTACGTGGGAACACGAGGACTCAATGAGACAACAATATCGATTCTATTTAACGGTAAGATTTTTGGGGACAAAAATCCTAAGAGGAGAATTGTAATATCTAGTTTATACCCTAGTCGAAACAGTGGTTTTGAGACCACAAATTCGAGTTCGTAAAATATTTTAATATTGTATTCTGTGCCGTTGATATATGAATTAGCATGTGGTAAATTTCTGTAAGCGAATTTGTCTATTTGCGTGTTTAATTTGACAAAAGGACTGAAATGCCTTGAATGTGAAAGTTGCATGATAATTGTTAAGTATCAAGATGTTATGGCTTTTAAAAGAGAAGGCCTTATGAGGCAATAAGACCATTATTTAGATAGTAGATGGATAAAGGTCAAATGTGCCCTCGTTATATATATGTTTTCTTATATTAAGTAAAAGGGCATTTTAGTAAATGAATAATAATATGTTGTAATAATAAAACAAACAAAGAAAATATGATAGATATCATCCTTTGTTAGCCGAAAATCACCAAAGAAAGAAAAGAAAATACAAGCTAGGGCATTCGACACTCTTTAAGCTTGATTAAGGTAAGTTTATCGTTGCTTCGAATGCTTCTAAACCTATGCTTCAATTTTTAAGATTGATGATGTTTGTGAAATGAGACTTTGATGAACTCTTGTGATTTGTGATGTTTAATAGTGAAATATGAAAGTTATGTGTTTGATGAACATGTTTTGTTCTTAAAGTTTTGATGAATTTAGCTAAATAGGGCTAAATTGTGAAAATGATAAATTGAAGGACTAAATAACAAATTTGATGAAATATTATGTGTGTGTGTGGATTTTATGAATTTGATGTTTTGTGAAAAATGGACTAAATTGTTAAAGTGTACAAATATGAGGATTAATTTGCAAACAACCCTAAATGTGTGTCTATGGATTGAATTGAATGAAATAGTGAATAAAAAGGGTTAATTCTGAATATGTTTAAATCAAGAACCGAGGAAAATGGATTTAGATCGCTGGAAAGCGAAAGTTAATGTGTAGCCGTTATCATCCGGATAAACCGAATCTGAGGTAAGTCACTATGCAAATAAACTTATTTGTATTGAATGGAATATATGTATTCATATGTTTATCGATGAAAATGAACAAATATGAAATGCTAAGTGCATGAATTCTGAAATAAGGTCGATATAGTGATAAAGCCGAGAAGTCCCGTACAAACCTAGGAATAGATAGGATTAGCTATGTCATGACATAGGTATCATTACATTTTATCATGTAAGACCACGTCCGGACGTTGGCGTTGATTTGAAAATTTGTGTAAGACATCGTGCGGGACGAGGCATCGATATGAACTTTATGAGTAAGACCATGTCCGGGACATCGCATCATATTGACTCATGTAAGACCACGCTGGGACGTTGGCACCGTTATGATCTCATGCGTGTAAGACCTTACAGGGACGATGGCATCGATATACGAGTGTATGTAAGACCTAAATGCAGGGCGTTGGCATTGTACTACTATTACGAGCTTTCGAGTATCCTACTAGGTTCCTAAGGGTTCAACGGGCAAGTCTGCAATACGAATGGTATATCCGAGCTATGATCCATTAAGTGAATGAATATCCGATTCAGGTACGTTGAATGTGCATTAAGTATGCATGAACGGTAAGTATGCATACGACTTTGATTTGAAGAAAGGGATGTTCGAATAGGATAAGTTGAATGAGATGCAAGGAAGATTATGAATGAGTTATGTGCTTCAAATGAGTTTTGAATGGATAAACGTGACCAATGTAGTCATAAGTATGAATCAAGTATATACATGATAAATTGTTAAGTGTATAAGATATGCAAATGTATCAAATTGCATATGTACTTTTTATGTCAAGTTTATTTGTATATGACTTACTAGCTTTTGGAAAGCTTACTCTCTGTGTGTATTTTCTCTGTTTTATAGGTCGTCGAAGCTACTGAAGGCTTGAGATTGTCAAGGATCATCATCACACTACAAAAACTTATTTTGGTACCCTTTTGTAAATGTATATAGCTAAATATGGCATGTATAGGCTAGATAGATATATATGTTTATGAAGTGAGCATCGCCATGTGTATTGGCAAGCTTTTGAGTTGATAATGTTTGAATGAATGAGTTATGAAGAATATATATTTAGTATGTCTTGATGCATATGGAAGGGTTAAGTTTTGGTTAAGTAAATGGATGTTACATGTTTGAAATGATGTAGGATTTAGTTTGAAATTTGGTATGAATGGAATTGGTATTGAATGTATGGGTGAATTGAACCATTTGATATGTTTTGGTTGCCATATATGTATACTATGTTTTAGTATGTATTGCTTGTAGGTGAGACCCAAAATGGGTGGCATATTGGCCTTGTAAAATGGCCTATAATGTCACACGATTGAGGCACACGGGCGTACCTAAGACCGTGGGTAAATTGGCAGAATGTGGCTTAAATTGCACACAGCCTCGATACAGGTGTGCTTAGTAGTCGTGTGGAAATGGCAGTATGTGATATAGTAGTACACGGCCTTAGCACACGGGCGTGCTTGGTGACCGTGTTGAATTTGGCAGTATACCACTACGGGGAGGACACACGGGAGTGTCCAGTAGCCGTGGGTGAGGCACGACCTTCCTCCACAGCCGTGTGTCCCCTGTATGTTAGAAAAGTTTCAAATTTTTATGAAATTTCTTATGTGTTTCAGTTTAGTCCCAACTCGATTTATAAGCATGATTAAGGTCTCGATGACCTACTTAAGGGACATTATCATTGATATTGATGAATGGTTGTATGATTAATTCTGTAAATGTTTTTGATCTGTCTGGTAATGCCTTTAACCCTAATTCGGTGATCGGATACGGGATAGGGGTGTTATATTTGATTGTTTAGTGGTATCAGAGCCAGGTTGCAAAGCTCGGGTTACAAATTTTGGGGTTTAAAATTGAATTTGTAAAAGAACTAGTTTTCAAACAAAGTTTGTTTCTTTTTTTAGTAAAGTATGTGGTACATTGAGTCTCTGACGTCGATCCTGTAAGTACTTCTAAACTTAGAAATACTCTACTTAGAAAATTCTGAATTGTTTGAAACTATACTGAGTTAGTTAGGGATTGAAATATCTGGAAAAAATCTGAAACTTTTGATAAATACTTATAACCTACGTGCTAATAAACACTAAAATAGATGCATAAAATTTTGTAATATAGATAAAACTATAATTACGATGAGTGCTCGTGGAACGCGTGGTCATTGTATTCGTGGGTGGGCGGGCATCGTAGAGGGACTCGAGATGAGTCTTTCTCACTGGGCAGTATGCCTAATTTGATTACGAGTGAAACATCGGCAACACCTATTGTTGAGACCAGGTCTCAAAGCCGCTCATTTGGGGATGATATATTGTCCCAAGCCATGTTCAGAGTGTTTGAGAGGGTCGCTGGGCCCCATTCTAGTTCTGGGGGCCAAGGGTCGGTAACTGAACGACTCCGGTCCAATGGTGCTGTGCTATTTAGGGGTGTCACTAGAGTTGCCTCGACGATGGCCGAATACTGGTTGGAGGCCACCAAGAGAATAATGAACAACATTGACTGCATCCTTGAGAAGAAACTAAAGGGTGCAGTATCTTTGCTTCGTGATGAGGCGTACCAATGGTGGTTATCGGTTGAGGAAGGCACTCAGCCGGATTAGGTCAACTGGGAATATTTCAAAACAGCTTTCCAGAGGAAGTATATGGGAGTGAGTAATGTGAATGCTCGCAGATATAAGTTCATGAGTATATTACTCAAAAAAATCGACACAATACGCCTAGTCGATTGGAATTGAAGAAATTCTGTCCTTATTGTTACAAACATACAATTCACGGGGAGATAAAGAAATAAATCAAATCAAGTGCTTGTATGTTACCACATCTCGAGAATATGAAAATATGACATTAGGTATATAATATATTAAGTATAAGTATATAATTAGTTATATATATAACGATATTTTCTTTATATATTATTATATTATTTGTATATTATTAATATATTTAAATTTATATATATTTAAATTTATATATATTTAAATGATAAATAATAATAAAATAAACAAATCAAATCCTATTTATTATATTAATTCTATAATCTCACGCAAGGGGATAAGACTGTGGTCGAGTATGATGCCGAATTTCTAAGATTGAGTCGTTATGCTCGAGGGATGGTGGCATCTGAATATGAAAAATGTGTTTGCTTTGAGGATGGTCTGAGAGATAGTCTGAGAGTTCTGATAGCTCTGCAATGGGAGCGAGAGTTCGCCATTTTGGTGGACAAGAAGATCGCCGAGGAAGTTAAGCGTGTTGAGCTGCCAGAACAGGGATCGTGAGAGGGGAAATAATAAGAGGGATTTGGAGCCTTCTAGTTCTACTCAGAGGCCTAAGAAACGGGCCAAACCTAATGGGCCTTCTAAAGTGGGAGCTCCAATTCTCCTACTACGGTTCAACCTTGCAGTGACTGTGGTAGGCGCCATCCAGGTGAGTGCTGGAGGAGGTTGGGGGCATGTTTTCATTGTGGGTCGATGGAGCATCATATTAGAGAGTGCCCTCAACATTCTGATTAGATGTAGGCTTAGGTTCTAGGTTTCGTTCACCCTTAGAGGGCAGTATAGCAGCCTTCTAGGGGCCGTGGTCCAGCCAGGGGTGGTAACGGTTTGGGTAGAGGATAGAGATCACTAGATAGAGGTTCTAATTAGTCTGAGGCGAGGCAGCCTATGCTGGTTTATGCTGCTAGATGCTGTGAGGGTAGAGACGCCTCTAATGTGATTACGGGTATGTTCCTTATTTTTTATGCCCCTTATATTGCTCTGATAGACATAGGGTCAACACACTCTTACATAGCTAGTTCTGTCTCTAAAAACTTTGAAATTACTGTTGAGAGTACTTCCGGTGTGATTTCTGTATTGAGTCTGCTGGGTCAACCGATTTGGGTAAACAGACTGTATAGGAATGTACCGCTAGAAGTACAAAAGGTTGTGTTTCTGAAAAATCTGATGGAGGTATCGTTTGGAGAGTTCGATTTGATTCTGGGTATGGATTGGCTTGTAGAGCACCGAGTCAATTTGGATTATGGGACTAAGAGGGTTGTTCTGAGAACCGAGGATGATGTAGAGGTTATTGTTGTAACAACCAGTTTTTCAGTGGTGTTGGAAAAAGTGGTTTCGGGGCCACTAAATCTGACGTGTAAGTTTTAAATATTATATTTAATATTTACAAGTTAATTGTGACTTTGAAAAGGTTTTTGATATTCTAATTTTTGTTTTATAAGCGATTTATTAAGTTCAAGTGGTATGACCCTAAGGTCAAGTGGTTTTAGAAAATGAGGTATCGGGACCTTGTTTCTACAAACCGAAGTTGTAAATATTTTTTATAAATATTTATAGATTGTCATTAATGTGGTATTAAAGTTTCGTTAAAAATTTTAACGTTTCGATAGTTAATTAATTCAAAAGGACTTAATTGTAAAGGATGTAAAGTTTGGTCACTATTTGATTTGAGTGATTAAATGACTTATTGAATAAAGGAAAATAGACTTAAATTTAATTAAACCATCTAAGGGTTAGTGGACAAATATGGGCATTTATTTGATGCTTTAATTAATTATTAACTAAGGGTAAAATGGTAATTCGATAAAGTAAATTAAATAAAATAAAAATAAAAGTTGTCATTACCTTTTAATTTTGGTCTTCTTCACCAAATGGCTAAAAGGAAGGAAGCTATTTTTATACCTTCAATTTTCGCCAGCTTCACATGTAACATCCTGTTTTTAGTCAAATCAGAATCGGGGTTTCGAAACCATAAATCCAAAGTTGAAATAATTATTTTATTATTATTTTAATATTTACAGTATGATAGAATAATTGTATGAAAATTTCGTTAGGAAATTTTATTGTTTGAGTGGTCAATTTGATAAAAAAGACTAAATTGAGTAAAGTGCAAAAGTGTTGTTCTAGTAGCTAAAGGTATTATATGGTTATGAAATTAATTAGTAAAGGTCCTTATGTGATGACTAACCCATTAATTTACGTAGTGGACATTTTTGGACATTAAATGGATGATATTAATGGTTTTTCATTAAGACTAAATTAGTAAATTAGCAATTAAGGTTAATTAAAATAAAACAAAAACCCAAATTTGGTTCATTCATCTTTCTTAGCCGATTCTAGCAAGAAGAATAGCCATTTTTAGGGCATGATATTCAGCCAAGTTATCTATGCTCAATTAGGTATGATTTTTATTCTGTTTTTAATAATTTCTATATTTTTGAAATCATTGCAGCTTAATCTAGCTAGCCCAGGGACTAATTTGCAAAAATTTTAAAGGTTTAGGGTTTTTCCATTGATGAATGTTGGTGTGTTTTGATGTTTACTAGTAGAAACTGCATGCATGTTGTTAGATAAACAACATTTGTTAAGTGATTTTTAGTAAAATGTCCAATTAGGGATTAAATTGTGAAATGTGTAAATCGTGTGGTTAAATTATGAAATAAATGAAAGATATGGACTGCTAGGAACCTAATTGAAATTCAGCTAGCATGGGTTTTGGTTGAATTGCATGAATTTGTGATTTTATGAAATAAGGACTAAATTGTAAAAATGTGAAATATTGGGGGAAAAAAGTAAAAGTGCCTTAATGTGTGCTTTTGGATTAAATTGAATAGAGAGATTATTAAATAAGTTAATTTTGATTATAATTAGATCAAGAAAGGCGAAATACGAATTTAGATCGGGGAAAGAATAAAGTTTCGGACTAATCGACTTAATTCGTCGTTTTCGCATTTGAGGTAAGTTCGTATGTTAATAAACATTTGTATAATTGTGTTTTAAATGCTTTATTATTGAATTATTTGTTAATATGAAGATTCGACATTGAGAAATCCTGGTTGAACCTTAGGAATAGATTAGTATATGAATGACATGTCATAAGGGGTTATTATTGTTTTGGGTCTTTGCGCACGTCCTACCGGTGGCTAAGTTATCCAGCATGTATTGCGGATTCTCGTCAGCTTGTGTAAGTAGCACTGTGGAGCTACGTCATGACCGTTAGCTTGTGTGAGCAGACCTGTTGATAGCTCGAGAGTGAGCAGTATTGAGATATGATATTGAGATAGCTTTGGCTATGTATTGGCACTTAGGGTGTGGGATTCCTGAGTATCCTATATTATTCCAAATGGTTCAACGGGTATATCAGAGATATGAAATGGTGAGAAATAGATACGTATCAATACATGTATGTACGAAAACTATATATACATCAAACATATGGAAGAAATGAGTTCATGATTAAATAGGTGATTTGAATACATGTTAATATTGTGATTAAATATTTTATAGTATGTTATGTGCATATTTTGAATGATAATTAAATGGTGAGTTTTGCTTATTATTTTCATACGGGCTTACTAAGCTTTATAGCTTACTTTGTTTAATTTTTCCATGTTTTATAGTAAACACTATCCTACTATCTCTTGGGTACTTTTGAACTTAAGTGTTTTAAGTATATGACATGTATAGGAGTTTGGTGATTTTGGTGTATGTGTTGTTAATGATTTTAGTCATTTGAAATGGCTTGTAAATATTAAGAGTTTGGTTTTGTATATAGCCATGTGAGTTAGCTTAATTTGTTGGTTTGGTTGTGTATATTTATGTGTGTATGGCTTATGTTGTGAGTTTCTATTGATAGGTATATGATGATTCTAGATTATAGATATGGTGGATGTCAAATGGCTGATATTGGAGAAGGTATATGCATATGAGTTTGAGTATAATGATGCACGTTTGAAAGTGTTTAATTAGTTGAATTGTAAATGTGAAAATGGTATAAATGGAATGGCCTAGTTTGTAACTTGTGTGTATTGTGGAAAATAGTATTGAGTTAGCATGAGTTATGCTTGATTATGTTTAGTTGAGGCTATTAGAATGCCTATTTTTATGCCATGAATTGTGCCATTTGACTTGGTGTAGGTACTTACAAATTGGGTGGCAATTTGGCTTGGTAAATAGCCTATTTTTGTCCACATTGGTAGAGACACGAGTGTGTGTCTCGGTAGTGTCGACACTGCTGTTAGATTACACTACCATGTGTCCCTAGTGTTGAAATATAAATCAGTCAAGATGCTCCACACGGCCAAAGACTGCAGGCGTGTGACTTGGCCATGTGGCATAAGTCAAGATACCCTATGTGTTTGTACGGCCTAGCACATGGCCTGGCACACGGGCATGTGTGGCCAATTTTAGGGAACACGGGCTAGCCACACAGGCATGTGTGTTGGTCGTGTGACCCAAATCAGAGAGTTACACGGGGTCAGACACGGGCTGGGACACGGCTATGTGATCTCATTTCGAATGTTCACACAATCTGTGACATGGGTGGGCCACACGGGCCTGTGTCCCCTGTGTTTTGCAAAAAAAATTTCTAAGTCTCGTAAAAGTTTCCTAAGTTATCAGTTTAGTCCTTAATCACCCCAAATGCATGTTTTAGGCCTCATAGGCTTATACTAGGGACGATATGCATGTTGTTGAATGATGATTATTTGGAATTTGACAATGTATGTGAAATTATTATTTAATTGTTTTATAAGTCTAGTAATGCTCGTAACCCTATTCTGACATTGAATACGGGTGAGGGGTGTTACATCACAAGCTAATTGGTATGTGATTTTAGCTTCTTGTTAAATATTTTTTATGCTTTTTAAATCGTTGCAACTAGTTTCAGCTAGCCCATACCTTCGATTTTGAAACTGTTAAAGATTTTGAATGTTTCCATTGATGAATCTTGTGATTTTTTTATGCTGTATGATGAATTTGGAATGTTGATTGATATTTAAAAGAATTTTGTTAAGTGATTTTGATGAATTTTTCGATTAGGGACTAATTTGTTAAATTAATAAAAGTATAAGGATTTAATGTTAACTTGTTGCATAAATGGTATGTTTTGAATACCATGAACATTTGGCTAGCTTGGGTTTGTATTAAAAATGTTTAATTTGCATGTTTTGGGCTAAGGACTAAATTGAATAAAAGTAAAATTTTAGGGGCAATTTTATGAAATTTTAAAAATGACCAAATTGCATGAAATGAATTGTTTTATTTTCTAAATTAATAAATTGAATGAAATTTTTAATTTGGATCAAGATCAGGTGAAAAATCGAGGAAAAATAGAAAATTATCAAAATGCCCCTGAATCTTGGTATTTCTGCAATTTAGCCAAGTAAGTTCGTATGAACTGTATTCTATATAATTTTGATTAAATTGAATGTTAATAAGTGATTAAATTGTGATTAAATCAATATATATATATATGTTAATATGCAATTTATTGTGTTATGAAATGATGTAAATCCAGCGACGTGCGACGATTACCGAGTCCCGTTTGAACCTTAAGAATTTGTAAGATACAAATGACATGTCATTAGGGTTATCAGTTCTCAGCTCGATAGAGAGCTTACTGATATTCAGCTCGTATGAGCTTACCAATTATAGCTAGTAAGAGTATACCGATTTAGAACTCGTATGAGCATACATGTACAGGAATGATGGATTACAGTTTAGCACACCATGGGTGAGCTACCCGAGTATCCAACGATATTCTAAATGGTTCAATAGGATATGTTCTGTTACGAGACAATATGAGTTCGATACGAACTAATACAGGTATATATATGACATACATGGTAATAATGGTACATGATATATTGATATATTGAAACGGATGATATATGTATATAAAGAAACGATAAGAGAATGATATGTATCATGACATGTACATTTATGAATATCTTTGATATGTTGATACATGAAAATTATGTAAGTTGAGATGAGTAATAAACTCAAGTGTGACATGTTGATAAAATAAGGTTATCAATGTTGAATTTATATGAAATTTTTTCTAGTATGCTAATATGTGTTGTTGTTTGATGCTTAGGCAAGTGCCAAGCTGTTGGTTGAATGGTAATATGTTTAATTATAAGTTGCATTGAAATGGTAAGTGCTCAAATGAAAATATGCCTGTGCTCATGAAAGAGTGGTAAGGTTTAAATTATGTAATTTCTTATGAAATGGCTTATCATGTGATTAATTCGAAAAGGGCTATGTTTAAATGCACTAGCTTGTGGCTATAGTTTTATGATATGCTTATGACTTGTGTGTTATGCATATGGAATGGGTGTGGAAAGTGAAGAAATGAAAATGAAAATAAAGAAATTCGAAAGAGTTTGAAGTTGTTTAAAATCTTACTATGCTAGGGATAATATGTATAAGTGATGTTGTGGATTTACTCATTTTTTGAGTTGTTGAATATGGTTTCATGAACCGTGTGGTATTGGTCTATGTTTATTCTTGATATGTATAAATTTCATATTAGAAATGGATTGATATGATTAAAGTTTATACGAGCTTACTAAGCATTCATTTCTTACGTAGTTGTTTATCTTTACTTTCAGATTATCAGAAGCTCAATCAGGTTGGAAGCTTGTTGAAGCTATATCCCACTATCCATCGGTTCTATCAGTACTTTCAGATGTTTTGATTTTGGTTATAATGGCATGTATAGGTATTTTGGTTAATGCTGGCCTATATGTTTGAATGTTGAAATGGCCATTTGACTAGGTTGAGTTTTGGTATCTTGATGGTATAATGACAATGTTTGGCATGTATGTGAGTAGCCTTATTATGGTTAATGTTTGGCTTGTTTGTTTGAATAATAGAAGATGAAATGCTAGTTGAATGTGCATATGGTATATGGTATGTGGTGATTTGGTACCATGTTATGTATAGTTATTTTGGTTAATTGATATTAGTTAAAGAATGACATTTTAGTACCACATGGTTTGTGTTTTGGCAAGTAAGATTTATGGTATGTATGGATGCAAATCAAATTAGAAGTTAGTTGTTATTTTGACCAAATGGAGTACTTGGTTATACAAGTATATAAATTGTCATTTGAGATGTCTATGTGCATATTGGTTAAGTGTGGTTATACTATATGTATAAAGCTAGATTATGCATGATTTTGGTGCCTTGCTATGGCTGGTATACATGTGCATTTTTGGCTGTAGGTACATGTCTTGTTGGGTGAGAAAAATGGCTTGTAAAATAGCTTATTTTCGTCCACACGGGCAGAAACACGGTTGTATGTCTCAGCTCTGTGTGTGTTCCTTGTAGCTTGTAAAGGTTTGTAAGTCAGTATGTTCACACGGTCTAGCACACGGGCGTGTGACTTGGCCGTGTGACCTAAGTCAGTTTACTCACATGGGCACGAACACGGGCTAAGACACAACTGTGTGTCCCTATTTCGAATTCCCACACGGCTTGGCCACACGGCCGTGTGACCCCTGTAGTTTTGAAAATTTTAGTGTTTCTGAAAAATTCTCTGAGTTTCTAATTTAGTCCCGATTTGTGTCTAATGTGTATTTTTGGCCTTGAGGGCTCATATAAGGGACAATTTGTATTATTTGACTTGGATATAATGTGTTTATTGTTATGATATGAATCATTTGAAATTTCTATCCGTTAGATTTGTAAACTCTAGTAATTCTTCATAACCCTGTTTCGGTGACGGATATGGGTTAGGGGTGTTACAGTTGTGATCGGCGAGTGTTCTGATTACTTGTCTAATGTAATCTCCATTCTAGTGGCTGAAAAATTGGTTTGAAAAGGGTGTGAAGCATATCTGGCTTATGTAAGTGTTTCAAATTCTGAGGACTCTTCTGTTGAGAACATTAGAACAGTGAGGGAATTTTCAGATGTTTTTCCTGAGGAGTTACCGAGTTTACCTCCCAATCGGGAAGTTGAGTTTTGCATTGAGCTTTTACTGAGTACAGGTCTGGTGTCCATTACTCCTTATCGAATGGCATCGAAAGAGCTTGCGGAGCTAAAGGCTAAACTTCAGGAGCTTCTGGGTCGTGGATTCATTCGTCCTAGTATGTCTCTGTTGGGGGCACCGATTTTGTTTGTAAAGAAAAATGACGGTACCATGAGAATGTGCATTGACTACCGACAGTTGAATAAGCTAACTGTGAAGAGTAAGTACCCACTTCCAAGGATCGACAACCTGTTTGATCAATTTCACGGGGCTTTGATATTTTCTAAGATAGATATCCGTTCTGGGTATCGTCATCTTAAGGTTAAGGAAACTGATGTTCATAAGATGACTTTTAGGACTCGTTATGGGCACTACGTGTAACACCTCTAACCTGTATCTGTCACCAAAATAGGGTTACAGAGCATTACCGTAGTTTACATTTCAAAACTATCAAAAAAATGAATAATTTACTTCACAACATCAATCATAGAAAATTCCATCAATAATATACATATTGTCCCTTATACGAGCCCTCAAGGCCCTAAAAACACATTAGAAACAATTCAAGACTGAATTGGAAACATTTAGAATTTTTCAGGAAAAGATGAAAATTTTAAACTGCAGGGTTCACACAGTTGTGTGGCCAGACCGTGTGACTCACACGGCCGAGAGACACGCTCATGTTTCAGGCCATATGGACATTCGAAGTAGGTACACAAAGCCGTGTCCATGCCCGTGTAACTTAGTATCTTGGGTCACACGGCCAAGCCACACTCCTATGTGCTAGGCTGTGTACCCTACGAAATGGCCTCACACGCTCGTATGCAAGGTCGTGTAACAGCCTAGCTTGTAACCCTTTGAAAGCTATGGGGACACACGACCGTGTTGCCTGGCCGTGTGTCAGACACAGCTGAGACTCACGACCGTGTGGATGAAAAATAGGCCACTTTCAAGCCATTTTTCTAATCAAACATGCATTCACCTACAGCCATTTTTCCACATATAATCAAGCATTCCAAAGTGCACCAAACCATGCTATAACAAGCTATCCAATTAAGGTACATAAACATACAACCAATGTGCCCAAAAGGTACCTCAATCACAACCATTAAACATGTATATCCATATACATAAATTTGCCTAAAGTTCAACTAACTTATAACTAAACTTATGTCATAAGTTACCACTTTGTTTACCTATCAAATTTCATACAAAATGTACCAAATATGCCATTTAACATTTAGCATCATAAGTCATAAATAGCTACATTTTTTAGTGCCAAAATGACCATGTTCAACTTTGATCATCTAAACATCATAAAGACTATAAAGTCATCCATCAAAAGGCCACATACATATATCCACATATCAACCAAAACACCTATATACATAACCACCATACCATATTAGATTCATGCCATATCTAGTTCAAAACCTTTCCAAAGAATACCATATCTTGTCCATGTTGAGGTCGATTCATCATATATATCACTTTGGCCATTCAAACATGCTTTAACACATTATCAAATTAACACATATCAACGAGGCACCAAATGTATCAAGGCTACATCACCCAAAACGACAGATACATGCCAAACACATAAACTAACATTCAACTAATCATCAACTATAATTTCACCTATACATGCCATTATAACCTTAACCAAGACACCGAAATCTACCGATATAACTGCTGGATAGTGTGATAGATCTCCTACGAGCTTCCAACCCGTTCGAGCTTTCAATAATCTGAAAAGCAAAGGAAAAACACCTATGTAAGCAATGAATGCTTAATAAGCTCGAATAAACTTTAGTCATATCAATCCATTTCCAATATGAAATTTATACATATCAATAATAATCCTATATTGATACCGTAAGATTCATGAAACCATATTCAACAACTCACAAGACATAAGCATATCATAAACCATAATCGTAAACCCTTTCAAATTTTCTTATTTTCATTTTCATTTCATTACTTTCCATTGCATTTACGTTCTTTAACTTAAATAACAACATCAACTCAACTCATCATTCCCTTTTTCATCATTTTACACTTTAAATATGAATTTACTATTTCATTACCTTTCCACATCCGTTTCATATGCATAACACACAAGACATAAGCATATCATAAACCATAGCCATAAGCTAGTGTATTTAAACATAGCTTTTTTGGAATTAATCACATGATAAGAAATGACCTAATTTAAACCTTACCACTCTTTCATGAACTCGAGCATAATTCTATTTGGGCACATACCATTACAATGCATAACCTATAAATTAACATGGCATGATCAAACCAAAGCTTGGCCAAAGCCTGAGCATTCACACCAAACATGTTAGCATATATGATATAAATCATAAGCACATTAACATGAATAGCCATTTAATCTCAACATGTATCACTTGAATCTATTACTCATCTTAACTTACATAATTTCCATGTATCACCATATCAAGGATATTCATATAGTTCCATGTCTTAATTCATATCGCTTCCTTTACCATTTCGTTTCCATAACACATAAGACATAGACATAGCCTCGCTTAAATCTTACTTTTCATAATTATGAATGTTCTTACCTGAATCATCAATACATCACACCTTTCTATAATTGACGTAGTGAAATCAATCAAAACCCTTATCGGTTCATCCCTTTTCATGCCCGTTGAACACTTAGAATAATACCGAATAAGCGGGAAAGCTCACACAAAGTGTCCTTGTAACACCCCAAACCCGGTCAGTACGTTATGACCAAGTCTGGTATGTTAAGGGAAAGAAAATTTAAAAATTTTAACTAAACATCGTGATTTGGGAAAACTTTTTGAATAGTGTTTCTATCCTGAAAATAATTTAGAAAGTCGTTTAGGAGTTTCATACTAAATCCATATTAGATTGAACTAAAATCGTAAAAATTTATTTTTATTTTTCGAAAGCCGTTTTTGAGGAATGTCATAAGCATGACAATTGAAAACAATGTTGCGATTTTAATAAAATCCCCGAATTAATTAGTTATTTGCAAGCCCTCCTTTGTTAACACTTTGAAAACTATTTGTTTATGTTTTTAACTTTAGGAAAAACCCATATTTGACAATTTATAAAATATATAATAGCGAGATTAAATCAAAATCCAAATTAAAGTTATAGCGGCCTTTTTACATAACAAAATCCCAAATTAAAATAAGTTTAAAATAAAAGAAACGAGTTTATGAGAAAAACATTGCATGGCCACCTCAAGTCCACTTCAGCTCCAAATCTACAATCTAGCGATTACCTGCAAAATTAAGCAGAGGGGTGAGTCACCGAGACTCAATGTGTAATTTCCCTTATAACACAATCGGCCTTAAGCCCACAGATACAAATTGGGCCTCAGCCCACATAATATAACAATATTAAAATGTATGCAATACAGCCCTTGCCCAACCTAGTTTTCCATCCTTTAGGTCACCTGAATCAACGAAACACCCGTGGCATCGCGCCACTGTGGTCCCAAACCACTTGTGACAGAGTCACAAAATATAGAAACGTGGGGCCAACCTACTGTGGTCCCAGACCACTGAGACAAGTCACTCATAAACATATGTCTACGTGGTTCCAAACCACTGTGGTCCTGCATCAACGTGATGTAAGTCACTGAATAACACTTCCCCTTTCATCATCTACCAAAACCCATGCAAGCATGTTATCAGTTTACAGCAGTTACCCAAGTCATACATAACCATACTATATGGAAAGCAATTATAACGTAACTTACCTGGTCCCTCCAATCTAACCCGCAAGGGTATCTTGACTATTTGAACAGTCATTTTGGCTTTCAGCCAATACAGTTGTTTACACAAAACAATAAAGAGAAACTGTGAGCGTTACACACTTGATTACGCATAAAACTAGACTCTCTACGTCGTCACTCTCACTAGAAGAAACCACCACGATTTGCCTATCCCAGGCAGACGTTGGCTCCTTACCACACCCCGGCAGAAAGTCTCGAACCGCCGACACCGCACGTCTCATAAATTTAGGAGCAGAGATTACGGGTCCACTCCTCTCTTTAGATTGTCCGGCACTTGCAACTATGAAGAAAGCCTTGATCAGTTACTAAAAAGAAACGCTGATTGTCTAACCAAAAGATTTGATTTAGGTAGCGTACAACGAATAGAATCTTCCCGAAAAGAATAAAAGAAGAACTCCTTACCTTGAAACCCGAATAAAAAGGTGAGATTTGGCAATCAACAGACCTTTAGGCTTCGGACCTCACAACGTTTGGCTACTGGGGTTTCCCAAAATAAGCATTCTATAATGAGAAAGAAGAGGAGGGATTAGCCGAAATCTAACCATCAAAACCAAAATAGCCATTCAGCTATGACCACACAGAACCGAAAAAGAAGAAGAAAGAAATGAGAGATTCTCCCTTACCTTAATCGATAGGACCCAACTGAAGAAAAGACTTTCGGTAACCCACAGGGATGCTTCTTGATATTTGATTGATAATGGCTGATGAGAGACACGAGTTTGGTTTTCATACAAGGGTGATTCGGCTCAAGAGAAAAACAAAGAAGACGAAAAAAATGAAGAAAATGGAAGCAATGTGAAAGAGAAAGGGGGTTTCGACTTGAGAAGAAGATAGTAGAAAAGAGAAGAAAAAGAAAGTTGAATGGGAAGGGTGGATGGTGAGGAGAGATTTGGCTTAGGTATAGAGGAGTCAAGGCTAGATTCGGCCAAAGGTGTCTTTAGTAACCTTGGAGGAAAAACAATGCACAAATGGGAAGGTTTGACAACAAAAGAGAAAAGATGAGAAGAAGTTGAGAAGAAACAAAAAGAAATACACAAGAAAAGACCTTAGATGAACTTAGGGAATTTCGGCACACAAAAAAAATTAACCCACCCCGCCAAACACACCAATATTGCAGATAAGCTGCTAGAATATATATACGGCTCTTAAGCCTTAAATAGTGGTATTATAATTGGCACAGGGCCATCAATAACTGTATTACGCTTGGCACATAACCATCAGCGGCGGTAATATAATCGGCACACAGCCTTGGGTAAATATGATCGACACAAGTCATCAATATCTGTTAGGCACATAGCCACGGTAAATACAATTCGCAAAAAGCCATAATCAAGATGGCACAGAGCCAAGCTCTCCAATAATGCAGCCAAGCTGCTAATCACGGTATATGTGGCTGAGCCACCAATATAATATGTGGCATAGCCATGGTATGAGGTAGAGCCACCGGGCTACACTTCCTCCAAACATCAAACCCAAACCATGCAACATGATATAAATGCAATGTATCAAACGTATAAACAGTATAAATAAAATCACATACATGGTATTCAACCATAATTGGGGGTATAACGGTCATTTCCTCATATAAGGGTACAACGATAAATTACCCTCTAAGGGTATTTCGGTAATTTGCCCTCCAAAGTAATTCGGTAATTCTACTCATAACTAATCCATGTATGCAGTGCATCTCGAACATACTCAATCATACAGTTAACACATACAACACTAGTACTACCCCAAGGGTGCAAGGGTCATTTTGTCGTTTAGGGGTAAAACTATAATTTCACCCTTTGAGGGTATTTCACTAATTTTGTCAACCAAGGGTATTTCAGTAATTTTGTAAACCAAGGGTATTTTAGTAATTTTGTAAATTGAGGTATTTTGGTAATTTCATAAACTGGGGTATTTCGATAATTTTACAAATCGGGGGTATTTCAATAATTTCACAAATTAGGGGATTTCGGTAATTTTATAAATCAAGGGTATTTAAAAAATTTCGTAAATCGGGGGTACTTCGATAATTTCACAAACTGGGGGTATTTCGGTAATTTTGTAAATTAGGGTATTTTAGAAATTTTATAAATCGAGGGTATTTCGATAATTTTATAAATTAGGGGTATTTCGGTAATTTCATAAACTGAGGGTATTTTGGTACTTCTGTAAATCAGGGGTATATCGGTAATTTTGCAACCCAAAGTATTCTAAATAAAGATAACGATGCGAACGGGCCTAGGGCCCACTCTCGACCCAAATGGGCCCACACGCTCGTGTGGCCCATTTAGCCCAAATCTAGCCACAACTATGAGATTCACATAGACTAGTTCAATATTTACTACACAATCATACAATTTATTCATATGGGCCCACGGGCCCATTGGGTCCACTTGGCCCCTTCCGGCCCATCGTGGCCCAAATAGCCTAAACCCACAAGAACACTCATGGTGGCCTCACTATCGCGTCGAAGCCCCCACACGTGCGCTCGCACGCTCATGTGGCTACTATTGTCGTGTGTGAGGCATTTTGGCATTCTTTTCTATAGCTAGAGTAGTCGAAATACACACGATAGAGTCTGAAGCTATTAGTGCTCAATGCTCCTATGCCCAAACGCCAACCAAGGTATGCTTCCTCTCCTCATAGATTGCTCTATTTAAAGCCGCCTTCTCACCTTCCTCATGCTAGCTTTACGATGTGGGATCCTCCTTGATGAAGTTTAAATCCAACACAAACTCGTAGTCCCAACTTAGCAAAATAAATATCCCTTTTGCTTGCAATAGGATTCAACCTTGCCCTCTCTTATGCTCCAAACACTACATTCCATCACAACACAAGCTCCTTTTTGTGACTTAAAGCATGCGCAACTAAATATAAGTCTAGGGGCCAACATCTAAATTCACTTAAAAATAAATTAAAATGAAATGCAAGCGCCAATACTTGAACCTTGGACCCCTTGCTTCCTCTATGGCGTCACTTCCTTGTCTCCCATGTGGCACCATTTGCCACTAGACCACAACTCCTTTTGTGTCATTTTTTTCCACATTTTATTCTTAAAGCCTACTTACTTACACCTAGGGTTTTATTCACCTAAAACCAAAATTTTTCCTAAGCCCAGGTTTGATCCCGAGACTTCATAGAAGCCCCCTAACCTTCCAAAATCACTCACCTAATAGGTCCAACTTGCATTAGGGTCGTTCTCTTATTCTCAAAAATTTTAAACGCTCTCCTAGTCAAGGCCCAAATTTGGGTCATTACGACGGTTTTGCTTTCAATTCAGCTATTACAAAACAATCATCAGACAGATCCAACTGAGTATTAGAAGCACACAATGCAAATAATGATTTCTGACTCAGTGCATTAGCAACAACATTTTCTTTACCAGAATGATAATCTATCACAAGTTCATAGTCTTTCAATAGCTCTAACCATCTTCTCTAATGTAGATTCAAATCTGTCTGAGTCATCAGATATTTCAAACTTTTATGATTTAAAAATACGTGACATTTCTCACCGTACAAATAATGGCACCAGATCTTTAGTGCAAACACAATTGCAGCTAGCTCGAGGTCATGTGTCGGATAGTTCTTTTCATGAGGCTTCAATTATCTTGAGGCATAAGCTACAACTTTGACTTCCTGCATCAGAACACATCCCAGACCGTTTAACGAAGCATCACTGTATATAACAAATTCTTTTCCCGATTCTGGTTGTACTAACAGTGGAGCTTTCATTAATAAAGTTTTCAACTGATCAAAACTTTCCTGACATTTATCAGACCATTCAAATCTAACATATTTCTGAAGTAGCCTAGCCAACGGAGTAGATATCACTCAAAATCCTTTTACAATTCGACGATAATAACCCGCTAGACCCAGAAAGCTACGGACTTCAGACATGTTCTTCGAAGGTTTTCGATCCAGAATAGCAGAAATCTTGCTCGGATCAACTCGAATTCCACAAGCTGACACAATATGTCCCAAAAAACTAACCTCGTGTAACCAGAATTACATTTGCTGAATTTCACGTACAATTGCTTTTCTCTCAGAGTTTGCAACACAATTTTTAGATGTCCAGCATGCTCATTTTCATCACGTGAATAAATCAATATGTCATTTATGAACACCACAACAAATCGATCAAGGTACAGTCTAAAAATTCTATTCATCAGATTCATAAAAACAGTAGGAGCATTGGTTAGTCCAAATGGCATAACTAAAAACTCATAATGCCCGTACCTCGTTCTGAAAGTAGTTTTCGGTATGTCTGAATCTTTCACTCTCAATCGGTAATATCCTCGATCTCGATCAATCTTGGAAAATCTGAGAGCTCTTTTAACTAATCAAATAAGTCATCAATTCTGGGCAACAGATATTTATTCTTTATAGTCACTTTGTTCAACTGACGATAATTAATGCACATTCTCATCGTGCCATCTTTCTTTTTCACAAACAGGATAGGAGCACCCTAAGGCAAAAAACTCGGTTTAGCAAACCCTCTATCTGTCAATTCTTGCAACTGTGACTTTAACTCTTTCAACTCTGTTGGTGCCATTCTATATGGAGCTATCGAAATAGGTGTAGTACCAGGCAACAAACCAATACCAAATTCAACTTCACGTATCAGAGGCAAACCCGACAATTCTTCAGGGAATACATCAGAAAACTCACAAACAATTGACACTGATTCAACTTTTTTTAGAAACTTTCGAATCAATCACATAAGCAAAATATGCCTCATATCCCTTTTTCACATATCTTTGAGCTTTCAATACAGATATCACAGCAGGCAATCCATTTAAATCATTAGACTTAACCCGTACAATTTCATTATTTGTACATCTCAAATCAATTATATTTCTTTTATAGTTTACAGCAGCATCATGTGATGTCAACCAGTCCATACCCAGAATGATATAGAACTCATCAAATGGAAAAAGCATCAAATCAGCAGGGAAACAGATATCTCAAAACATTAACGGAAAGTTCTTACATACTTTGTCAACTAGGACACTTTTACCTAAGGGGTTCGATACTTTTATAGCAAACTCAGTAGACTCTACAGGCAAATTCTTACTGAATACTAAATTCATGCATATATACGAATGAGTAGAACCACGGTCCATCAATGCAATCACAAAAGTATCATAAAGTGTAGAAGTACATGTTATAACATCTAGAGATGAAGCTTCCTCAAGAGCTCGGATAGCATACGCTCTAGCTTCGGATCTTGCAATAGTATCTCTCGTAGTTCTCTGACTACCACGATATTTCTTACATTTTTCAAAGGTCTACCTCTCACAGGTGCATTATCAGATCTCAAATTTTGAACAGTCTCTGGCTCAACAGACTCAGGGATATCACGAATAAAATGATCAAGTGATCCACATCTGAAGCAAGATCTGTCATTTAATCTACAAATTCTCGAATGCCTTTTTCCACAATACTTACATTTAGGTTTCTCGGATCGAACATTTCCAGCACTTGCTACTAAAATTGCTGGAGTTTTGGAGCTCATTTGTGGTCTAGCTCGATTTCTAGTCGAATGTCCCACATTATCTCTTGAACGGCTTTGAACATCTCTGAATTTCTTTGAAGCAGACTGAAATGATCTATTCTGAAATCTCTTTCTCGCATCTCTAGCTTCATATTCAACTTTTCTTTTATCTTTCCCGAGTGCCTCACTTTGCACACTCAATCAACGAGTACTACAAACTCTTTTATTTCTAAGATCCTGACTAACAAACGAATATCTTCATTAAGACCATCTTCGAATCTTTTGCACATTATTGCTTCGGTAGATACACATTCCCGAGCATACTGACTCAATTTTACAAATTATTCTATTTCATACTCCGTAACAGTCATTCGACCCTCTTTTAGTTCCAGAAATTCCTTTCATTTCTGATTGATAAATCTCTCACTGATATATTTCTTTTGAAACTCAATCTGAAAGAACTCCTACGTGACTCGCTCTTTCGAAATAATAGAAGTTAAGGTTTTCCACCATTGATTGGTTGCATCTCGAAGCAATGATACAACACATTTTATGCATTCTTCCAGAGTCAGAGACATTTCATCGAATACCCAGATAGTATTTTCTAACCAGAACTCGGCCTTTTCAGGATTATCATCACTGGTAGCCCTGAACTCTTAGGCCCCATACTTACGGATTTTATCAACCGAAGGCTTATTCCAAATATTCAGATTTGTAGTCGGAGGCATAACAGATGTCTGAGAGGGATTAATCGGGGGCAGAGGTTGCGAAGCATCCAGGTTATTTCTTACGAATTGAGTGAACCACTCACTTTCGGGATCCATTATTATACGAAAATCACATTTTATACGTCAGGATTCATCACACTTTCACAGTTTAGATATATGGCATGTATAGCTAGACTCTGACACGCTACATTAGTCTGGGAATAGACTAAACCGTAGCTCTAATACCAACCAAATGTAATACTGCTATCCCATATTCATCGCCGAATTAGGCTTAAGGGCATTACCTGACAGATCGAAAACTTTATCATACAATTCGTAAAGTAAATCATCAATTAGAATCATAGTGTCTCCTAAATAGGTCAACGAGACCCAAATCATACTTTAAAGTAGGGCCGAGACTAGGCCGAACACTTACAAAATTTCTTGAAAATTTAAAAAAAAATTTCAAAGTTTCGGGGTTTACGCTTTGTAAGGCAGTGTGCCTTCCACGATTAGCATGACACACCCATGTGTTTTACCCGTAGTCGAACCTGACTTTACTCCACGGCCACCAAGCACGCCAGAGTACCTTGGTCGTGGTCAATCCTGACTAAACCACATGGCTACCAGGCACATCTGTGTGCCAAGGCCGTGTACTCTTAGCTAGCTCTTGACTTAGCTCCACGGTCACTAGGCACGCCCGTGTACCACAACCGTGTGGCAAAATAGACCATTTGCAAGGCCAAAATACCACCATCATTAGGATCAAGCCTACTGGCAAATACCAATACAATCCATGCACATTTAGCAACCAAAAACATACCAAAATAACCATCCCATCTTTACATTCAAATCCAATTCCATTCATGCCAATTTACAAGACTAAACTTATGTATATACAAGCATAATTCATCCATACTTACCTTTCATGAGCTCATTCTTTTGTCAAACATATATGCTCAAAATTTTGTCCATATACTTACCAAAAACTCAACCATTTCATATACTACTAAATCGTAGCAAATCATGCAACATATAACATATTCATTAAAACATATTACTAGCATATCACTAGCCAATTCACATGGCTAAGGTCACATCTCATTCTTAACCAAATATCTAGCCTATACATGCCATATCTAGCTATGTACATTTCCAAATTGTACCAAAATGAGCTTGAGTAATGTGATGACGATCTTCGACGGTGCCGAGCCTTTAGTAGCTTTGATGATCTATAAAACAGAGAAAACACACACATAGGGTAAGCTTTCGAAAGCTTAGTAAGTCATATACAAATAAACATAACTTAAAATACACATAGCATATACATCTCTTATAGAGTTTGGTTCAATTATTTAGCCATAACTTATCACATTTTTCATCTCATCATCATATATGCACATAGCTCATATAGCATAATTTCACATATCATCTCATCATTTCATAGCTTATATTCATGCTAGTAAGCTCATATAGATTCTTACCTTTCATACACACCTTGTGTACTTAATAAACGTACCTGAAACGGATTTACAATTCACATAACATTTTCTGTCACAGACTTGCCCGTTGAACCGTTTGGAATCTAATAGGATACTCAAAAAGCATCGAAATAATCGTACAATGCCAACATCCCGGATGAGGTCTTACATGTACTCAGATATCGATGCCACTTTTCGAACATGGTCTTATATGAATCAATACGATGCCAATGTCCTAGACATGGTCTTACACGTAAATCTCATATCGATGCCTACGTCCTAGATGTGGTCTTACACAAAATCTCAAATTAACGCCAATGTCCTAGACGTGGTTTTACATGATAAAACGAAACAGATACCTATGTCATAACATAGCTAATCCTATCTATTCCTAGGTTCGTACGGGACTTCTCCGACATTGTCACTATGTCGATCTTATCTCAAAATTCATGTACACATCATCTCGTAAACATTCATCATTATCAATAATCACATGAACATACATATTTCAATACAAATACATTTATTTGCAAAATGACTTACCTCAAGTTCGGTTTAACGTAAATGGATATAGCTCCTCAATTACTTTCACTTTCCCGCGATCTAAGTCCAATTTCTTCGGCTCTTGATCTATACATATTCAAATTTAACTCTTTTATTCACTAACTCATCCAATTCAATCCAAATACACATATTTAGGGCAATTTACAAATTGGCCTTTACATTTGCACATTTTATCAATTTAGCCCATTTTTCTCAACACATCAAATTCACAAAATCATCATTTAACCATGCTTAGCGGAATATCACTCATGCTTATACAAGTCCCAACATTTCATTTATTTCACAATTTAGTCCCTCAAATTGCTATTTCTCAATTTAGCCCTAATTAGCTAAATTCATCAAAAATTCAAGAACAAAACATGTTCATCAATTACATATCTTTCACTTAACAACTAAACTCATCATAAAGCTTACCATTTCATCAATGGCATAACTCACAAATATCATCAATTCTTCAAATTACAACATGGGCTTGATAGTAAACTAAGAAACAATCTCAAAAACATAAAAATCAACAAAAAACAAAGTCAAAACATACCTAAATTCAAGCTTACAATTGCCAAACCTATCTCAACTTTCTTCTTTTTCTTACTTTCAATATTCGGTGGCCAAAAACATGATATGTAACACCCCAAACCCGGCCTAAACGACACGACCGAATCTGGTATGTTACAGGGAAAAGTTGTTTAAATGAAATTTGGAATTTTAAAGAAACATCGCCATTGTGAAAACTTTTCATTTTGTGTTTCTATCTTGAAAATAATATTTAGCATAAGAGTATCTTACCCACTCCTATTTAAAATAACTATTAGTTGAAATCGGGTTTCATGATATGAAGACCAAAAACTAGTGGCATTCAGAATCGTGATGTTTTGAAATCGGTGTTTGTAGGTTTAAGAAAAATTCAATTTAGTTATTTAATCACTTGCCACCTTTTATTAATATTTTAAAAACTAATTGTTTATATTTTATTTTAGAAAATCCATATTCTAAGCATCTCATAAGATATGTTATAACAAAAAAAAATCCAAACCCAAATTAAAGATTAGGAGGCCTTATTACATAACAAAATCCCAATTAAAAACAAGTTTAACTAAAGAAAACGAATTTACGAGAAAAATATTGCATGGCCACCTCAAGTCCGCCTCGGCTCCAAATCGCGATCTAGGGATTACCTACAAAATTATGCAGAGGGGTGAGTCACCGAGACTCAGTGTGTAAATCCCACTATAATGCAATATGGGCCTCAAGCCCACAGATGCCCATTGGGCCTTAGCCCACACAATATAGCATATTAACATGTATGCAATGCAGCCCATCCCAACCTAGTTTTCCATCCTTTAGGTCTCCTGAATTAGCCAAACACCCGTGGCATCAAGCCACTGTGGTCCCAAACCACTGTGACAATCTCTGATAAGTATATGTGGGGCCAACCCACCGTGGTCCTGCACCAATCGAGACAAGTCACCGATAATCATATGTATCGTGGTTCCAAACCACCGTGGTCCTGCACTAATCGTGATGAAGTCACTTTGGATCACACTTCCCCTTTCAATCATTTCCCAAGGCCCATGCAACATATCATACTGAGATGAATGCAGCATACTTTCAATGTACAACAGATGATTAATTCACACATACATATATTCGAAAGTAATCATCATAGCAGAACTTACTCGGCATCTCCAACCTTACCCACAAGGGTATCTTGACTATGTATCTGATCGTTTGACTTTCACCATCACGATTAATAACGTAGATTAATAAGTAAAGTGTGACCATTACACACCTGATTACGTGTAAGGCTAGACTATCTACTTCGACACTCTCACTAGCAGGGATAACTGTGATTTGTCTATCCCAAGCAGACGTCGGCTTTCTACCATAACCCGACGAAAAGTCTCGAACCACTGACATAGCACGTCTTCTAAATTTAGGAGCAGAGACCATGGGTCCCCTCCCCTCAGGCTCCTTAGACGCACCTTCCTTGGATCGGCTAGCACTTATATCCATGGTAAGGGTCTTGATCAGTACTTAAAGAAAAACGTGTGGTTAAGGCAACAAAAAGGAAAAGGGAAATAGACAAACCGAAGTTAAGAAAATCTCCTTACCTCCAGAACTCAAATGGTATGGTAAGATTCGACAATCACTAGACCTTTAGGCTTCGAACCACAAATGTTCGGCTAAAGGAGTTTCCCGGAGTAACCGTTCCAAACGAGAGAAGAAGAAAAGGAAAAGGGGGTTGCCAAAATCTAAACACCAAGACAAATAGCCATTTGACTATGGCCACATAAAACCGAGAGAAAAGAAAAGAAAGGGACGAAAGGGTCTCCCCTACCTTAACCAACAGAACCCGATTGAAGAGACTTCCTGTCGCCAAGGATTCCTAGCACCTTACTTTGCGATGTTCAGCTAACAGAAGAACGTGTAAGAATCGATTAGTGTGATGTCAAAGGAGATTCGGCTATGATGAGAATGTGTAGAAATGAAACACTCAAGAGAAAGAAGTATGTTTCGACTAGAGAAAACAAAAGTAAAGGAGAAGAGAAGAGAAGAGGGTTTGGTTATGAGAATAACACGAGAAGAAACAAGATGAAAAGAAAGCAAATGAGTAGGCTAAGGTTCAGCTATTGCTTGTTGAAATAGAAAAGGATATGCAAAAGAGAAAAGGGAAAAAGGGTGGTGGATTCAGCACAGGTATATGGAAGAGGAGAGAATTGCTTTGTTAGATAACAAGGTGTTTCCCGAAAATGAAGAAAAAGAACAATTATGTACCTAAAAATTTTGGTTTCTACTATATCCCAAAATGGCATAAATGGCACTCTACTAACCTCTTATGTCTGAATGTACCAAGATAGAAAGCCTAAGACTAATAAAAAATTTCGGCACATCCCTTAAACAGCTAAATCGAAATGCCCCTCAACCAAGACCCCACATTCGGCCAACACCTTTACCCCACCAAACCCCTTGATTCTCTCCCTGATTTGCTCCTTGCTTCACTCTCCATCCACCATTCGAACTTGTTGACCCATTCAAACTCAAGAAGCACCTCTCCTCCCCTCATTCAAATGCATTTGACTCATTCAACACCCACCTTTGAAGAGTCCAAGCCGAATTCCAACACTGCACCCTCTTGAGCACAAAAAAATAAAGCTCCCAGATGCTGCTGATGGGACTCGAACTCCTTCCCCCTCCTACTCTCTTGTGACGCCACTCCCTTGCTCCTTAAATGACGTCACTTGCCACTCTACTACACTCCATCTTGTGTCAACAAACACGAGAAAATATTCTTAAGGCCTGCCTCAACTAGCTCTCCCCCCTAAAGTGCCCAAAAAGTAAAATTTTACCAAGGCTCTGGCTTGACCCCGAGCCTCCCCAGGACCCCCAAACACACCAAAATAACATAATTAACGAGCCAAACACAAGAAATAGTGCAAGATGCAGAACCCCTAATTCTAGGATGTTACAGTTCTACCCCCTTAAAGAAATTTTGGCCTCGAAATTTACCTGATCAAAAGAGGTGAGGGTATTGATGTCGCATCACATCCTCTGGCTCCCACGTGGCTTCCTCTGAACCACGATTCTGCCACAAAATTTTAACCAACAAAACTATCTTCCTTCTCAATACTTTAACATCTCGGTCTAAGATCTGAACTGGTTCTTCTTCAAGATAAATCAGGTCTTACTTCAGTTTCTTCCACCAGCACTATGTGAGATAGATCTAAACGATAGTGCCTTAACATCGAGACATGGAATACATCATGTATCTGCCTCAATTATGGAGGTAACTCAAGCTGATAAGCTATCGGTCCCACACGTTTCAACACCCGATATGGCCCGATGAACCTGGGGCTCAACTTGCCTTTCCGTCCAAATCTTAGGACCTTCTTCCAAGGTGAAACTTTTAGAAAAACCTGACCCCCCACTGAGAACTTTATTTCCTTACGCTTCAAATCTGCATACGATTTCTGCCAGTCAGAAGCTTCCTTTAACCGAGCCCGAATCAACAACCTTTTCCTCTGTCTCGACACCAACTCTGGACCCAACAAGCGCCGCTCACCTAACTCGCATCAAAGAGGTAGAGTACGACACTTACGACCATACAACGCTCGTAGGTGCCATCTTAATCTTGGATTAATAGCTATTGTTGTATGCAAACTCTGCCAACGGTAGAAAATCTTCCCAACTACCCATGAAGTGAATCACACAGCCCTTAGCATGTCTTCCAAAATCTAAATTACCCTTTCTAACTGACCATCAATCTGTGGATGAAACGCCGTGCTGAAATCCAATCTTGTACCTAACGCTTGATGTAATGCCTTCCAGAATCGTGACGTAAACCTAGGGTCTCTATCTGATATGATCGACACTGGTACCCCATGTAACCTAACAATCTCTGCTATGTATAGCTTGGCTAACTTCTGCAACGAGTAGTCGACACGAACGGATATGAAGTGAGCGAACTTCGTCAACCAATCGACAACCACCCACACCAAATCTTTCCTAGTAGGCGTAAGAGGTAGCCCACTAACAAATTCCATCGTTATCCTCTCCCACTTCCAAAGTGGAATCTTCACTGGCTGTAGTAACCTTGAAGGTAACTGATCTTTCATCTTCACCTGCTGACACATCACGCACTTACTCACATACTCGGTAATTTCTTGCTTAAGACCTGGCCACCAAAATTGTTCACACAAATCTCGATACATTTTAATCTTGTCGAGATGCATAGCGTATGGACTACTGTGCGCTTCCTGCAGAATCCTCTGTCTCAAATCTGAATCCTTCAGCATACTAGCCTTTCCATGAAAGTACAATACCCCATCACTTTTCAAACTAACATCTTCTGTCTCACCACCTTCCACTTGCTGAAATCTAGAACTCAACGATTCATCTGACAACTGATTCTCTTTGATCTGACTTACCCATGAAGCCTTCACTTGAAGTTTAGCTAACAAGCTTCCATCATCATACAAACTGAGATGAGCAGACATTGCCCTCAAATCAGATATCACTTTACGGCTCAACGTATCTGCCACTACGTTAGCTTTACCTGGGTGATAGTCAATCGAGCAATCATAATCTTTCAACAATTCAATCCACTTCTGCTGCCTTAAATTCAACTCCTTCTGGGTAAGGAGATATTTCAGGCTCTTATGGTCGGTGTAGATAATCGACTTCTCTCCATACAAGTAGTGCCTCCAAATCTTCAAAGTGAAGACTATCGCGGTTAACTCCAAATCATAAGTGGGACAGTTCACTTCATGTGGTCTCAGTTGTCGAGATGCATACACTACCACTTTCCCCTTTTGCATCAACACACATCCTAACCTTGTGTGCGACGCATCACAATAGATGACAAACTCCTTCCCAGCCTCAGGCTGAATCAACACTGGTGCCTCCGTCAAAATCCTCTTCAACTTCTCAAAGCTTTCTTGTTGATTATCTGACCAGATAAACGGTACCCCTTTCCATAACAACTTGGTTAAAGGTGTAGGGATCAACGAGAATCCCCCAACAAACCTTCTGTAGTACCCGGCTAACCCAAGGAAACTTTGAATCTCAGCTACAGACTTTGGTGGTTTCCAATCCAACACAGCTTCAATCTTTCGGGGATCGACCCTAATCCGCTCGGCAGACACAACATGCCCCAGAAAAGTAACTTCCCTCAACCAAAACTCACACTTGTTGAATTTGGCATACAGTTGCTTCTCTCTCAGAATCTGCAGAATAATTCAAAGATGTGAATCATGCTCCTCTTTCATCCTTGAATATATCAAGATATCGTCTATGAACACTAAAAACTGATCCAGGTAGGGTTGGAATACCCTGTTCATCATATCCATAAACCCAGCTGGTGCATTCGTCAACCCGAACGGCATCACTAAGAACTCGTAGTGACCATAACAAGTTTGAAAAGTAGTCTTATGAATATCCGCCTCCATGACCTTAAGCTGATGATAACCTGACCTCAAATCTATCTTCGAGAAGACAGAAGCGCCTTGCAGCTGATCGAACAGATCGTCAATCCTTGGCAACGGGTACTTGTTCTTAATCGTCAACTTGTTCAGATGCCTATAGTTAATGCACATCCGCATCAACCCATCTTTTTTGTTGACAAATAACACCGGAGCTCCCCACGAAGACACACTTGGTCAGATAAAACCACGATCCAACAATTCTTGTATTTGAGCTTTAAGTTTTACCAGCTCCTTCGGTGCCATTCTATATGGGGCAATGGACACCAGAGCTGTTCCCGAAAGAAGATCAGTACCGAACTCCACCTCGCGATCTGGAGGTAACCCTAGAAGCTCTTCTGGAAAAACATCTGGGAACTCTTTCACTGTTCGAACATCTCCTATAGACAACTCCTTGGCTTCCAAGGCACAAATGAAAGCTAGGAAAGCCTCACACCCTTTTCTCACCATCTTCTCAGCCTTTAGAGCAGACACCACATTGGGCAGGTAATTCCTTCTCTCACCTAACACCAACACCTCTTTATCCTCGAGAGTCTTTAGTATCATGCGCTTAGCAGTAGAATCCAAGTTTGCTTGATACTTAACTAACCAGTCCATGCCTAAAATAAAATCAAACTAACCGAATGACAATTTCATCAAGTCAGCCGAGAAGACTATCCCTTAAACCTATAAAGGCATATTCCTAAATAATTTGTTCGCCACTACGGATTGTCCTAAAGGGCTAATCACACCATCTCCTAGAAGTAATCTTAGATTCTATTTTTAAAGTCTCGACATCTGATCTAGCAACATATGAATGTGTAGACCCAATATCTATCAAGTCTTTGTAAAGGGCAAACCAAAATAAGGAACGTCTGATTATGATGTTTACAGATCGCCATCCTCTCGAAGTCTAGCTGCATAGACCAACCCAGGCTATCTCGTATTTGTATTCCCAACACCTCTACCCGGTGTTCCATGCCCTTGACCAAAACCATTTCCTCCTTTGGCCGGACCACGACCTCTCGTTGGTTGCTGACCACCTATTCCAGATCAGACATAACCCCGATTAACCGGTCAGGACTGTTTGGCTCTGTGGACAGTCCCTTACCAGATGATCCCCAGATCCACACCTATAACATCCTTTACTTCTTGTCCAACACTCCCTCGAATGATAATTCCCACATCTAACACATGGTTGAGACCGGCCAATAATAACAAGCTTCACAGCTCGACTCGGCCCATCAAACCTAGGCCTCTTTTGGAAACTCCCAGCAGACCTGACGACCCAAAATTCCTTTTATTCCTACCTCTATCCTTATCCTGATTCTAACTTTTAGATTGCTTCACCTCTTCAACTATCTTAGCCTTCTCAACCAGAACAACAAACTCCCTTTCCCGTTGTGGAGCTATTAGTGCTTGCAACTCGTCCCTCAGACTATCCTCAAATTGGACACAAAGTTCGTGATCTGTTGCAACGATACCCCGAGCATAACGGCTTAAACGCAAGAATTCTGCCTCATACCCAGCCACTGACTTATTCCCCTGGACCAAGTTCAAAAATGCATTCCTCTGGTCGTCCACGTAACTTGTCCCCACATACTTTCCCTGGAATGTTGACTTAAAGAAGTCCTGTGTCTGATCCATCGATGTACCCTCTTTTACAGTGAGCCACCACTGGTATGCCTCATCTTGAAGGAGAGACACTACTCCTTTCAACTTTTCCTCTGTGGTACAATCAAGATAGTCCATGATTCGTTCAACCACTTCGGCCAAGATTTCACCACGTTAGGAGCCATACCGAAATGCCCTTAAATATCTCAAATTTAATTAGCTCGAGTCGCCGAAGCAGATTTTTGAGCTACTGATCCCGTGCTTACTCCAGCAACCCGCTCCAAAACACGCAACATAGCTTTAGACACACATCGTCTCCACCAGTTTGGTCCTGAAATCCCGCTTCCGCAATTGGTGATGCCGACACTTCACCTTCTGGCCCATGCCCTGATTCTGAGGGTTCAGCCTCAACACCCCGGCCTCTACCACAGCCGCACTACCACGTCCACGTCCTCTAATGCTCATGATTATGAATTTGACTTAATCTGATTAAAAATTTTATTAGTTAGTATTTTTTCCACTGTTTATTACCCGACAGCCTTATGAAAATAGCATTAGAAGTAGTTTTTCGCAAGAAATATTTCTAAACGTCTCCATTTCTAAAGTTGTATTTCCTAAAAATATTTATCACAATATTTCATAAGAATTAAAGTAATAATTAAAGGCATTTTGGTAAATCAACACTTTAAAGGCATTTAAACAATTCAACACGTTAAGGCATTTTGATAAAAACGGCCCATTGAGGGTATATTCATAATTCGGCCCATAAGGCCATTTTTGTAATTTTCCAAATTAACACCTATTTTGACAAATATTAGTATTAACAATTTTTAAACAAATCACTCGATTCATACCATATTACCATTATTAAGTTCTTAAGTAACATCGATCGATTTTTCCAACATGATGATAAATCACAGATTTACGGAATTTCAGTGTGAGATTACACACCTAATTACTGTAAGGACTAAGCTTTCTTGATCGTCGGCACCTAAATAACCATTACACTCGATTAACCAACAAACGAGGTTTTCTTAATCCAAATATCTAAATTTAATGATCTAATTAAATACTTACCCTTAGTATCGTGAACGACAACGATTTGTCTATTCTCACCGGATGATGGTCCACAACCTGGTGGAAAATCCTAAACTACCAATACTGCCCTTCGTTTGAACTTGGGAGTAGGAATCGCAAATCCACTCCTTTTGTGTTCTCTATCGATTTTCCTTTCAAATCATTACCACTTGCCTCCATTGAAAAAGTGTGAGTTAGAATATTACTACCACGAGAGAAAGTAATTGTTTAGGGATAGGATTCGGCTTACCACTACTTCTGAAGGATCAACGAATATATAAGAACGAATGATTAGTCCCTAGAATAAGTGTTTAAACTTAATCAACAATCTGTTTTAGCGGAATAACCAAGTATTGAGAGATATCGAGATGAACCTTGAAGAAATCCCTTACCTTGATAATGGTAGATCCAACTTCCACCAATTGGCTTATGACTACGAATGAATCAACAAGGATGTGGTATTCGGCCACCCACTAAAACACTACGAAAAAGAAAAGATGATCACGACTTAAGAGAGTAGAAGAAAATGATAACTCAGTTTAGAGTAAAATAGAACAACTGAATAGTGACGGACACACATTCGGCTAGGGAGAAAAGAAAATGAAAAGAGAGAAAGAAACCACTTATCGATTTGATCAAAGAAGAGAGTGCCAACACGAAAGAGAAAGAAATAATGAAGAAGAGATTAAGGGTCAAAAGGTTTGGCGATAGAGAGAAATGAACAAGAAGATTCGACCACCAAAATATTGATTAAAAAAGAAGAAAGAAAAGTTGAAGAACTAGTGAAAAAGAAAAGAAAAGATGAAGAAAGAGTACTAGATAGTTTTAGCTAACAAAGAAAAATGAGCAAGAATGGATTGAGGGTTTTGGCAAAACAAGAGAGAAAGATGGACAAATGTGCTAGAGTGTTTCGGTCAAAACAAGGGGAAAAAGAAGTTGGAAAAGAAAAGTACCCAAAATGCTAAAAGAAACCAAAACCTTTTATGCACCAATTTGCACAAAAACCAAAAGAAAAATCAGCTCCCTAACTCCCCCTACCAAAATCGTGTACTTCATTCACCAAAAAGGTCACAGTTGACCAAAAATTCTATCCAAAGCACCTTCCAAATATTCAGCCAACATATCCCTCTTCTTACTCCTTTCTTTTACTTCTTTCCTTACTCTCCTCCTTACCTTATTTTCTTAGTCTTCTTTCCATCAATAAAAAGTCTTCTTTACCTTATTTAAAGCCTTGGCCGACACTTTGGAAAAGAAGTACAAAATAATCCAAAATTTTTTACAATAGGTGGGATTCGAACTCCACCCCTTAAGCTCAAATCATGTGACGCCACACCACTCTACTACTAGCTCCTCTTATGCTAGCAAAATACACACTTATTTCCTTAAGCCTTGATGCCACTTACCTTCTCTCCTTAAAGTGCTTAAACACAAAAATTTTGTGATGGCCCAACTTAACCCCAAGCTTCTTAGGACCCCTAAACATACACAATTAACATTTTTCACTACCCTATTGCATGGTATAATACAAAACATGAAATTCTGAATTTCAAGATGTTACAATTCTACCCCCTTAAAGAAATTTCAGCCTCAAAATTTACCTGATTAAAAGAGATGAGGATATTGTTACCGGATCATGTCCTCTGGCTCCCATGATTACGCCATAATACATGAGATGGATCCGAACGATAATTCCTTAACATCGAGACATGAAATACGCTATGTATCTGACTTAACTCCGGAGGTAACTCCAGCTGATAAGCCACTGGCCCAACACGCTTCAGTACACGGTATGGTCCGATAAACCTAGGGCTCAACTTGCCCTTCTATTCAAATCTTAAGATCTTCTTACAAGGTGAAACCTTCAAAAAGACCTGATCTCCCACCGCAAATTCTATATCCTTACGCTTTAGATTCGCATATGATTTCTATCTGTCCGAAGCTTCCTTTAACCGAGCCCGAATTACCTTAACTTTTTCCTCCGTCTCCGAGATCAACTCAGGACCCAATAACTGTCGCTCCCCCAACTCAGTCCAACAAGTAGGAGTACGACACCTACGACCATACAACGCCTCGTAGGGTGCCATCAGGATACTAGATTGATAGCTGTTGTTGTATGCAATCTCTGCCAATGGTAGAAAATCTTCCCAATTACCCCTGAAGTCAATCACATAGCCTCTTAACATGTCTTTTAAAATTTGGATTACTATCTCTGACTGACCATCAGTCTGTGGATGAAACGCCGTGCTGAAATTTAGTCCTGTACCCAAAGCTTCATGTAAAGCCTTCCAAAATCATGATGTAAACCTAGGGTCACTGTCCGATATAATAGACACTGGTACCCCATGCAACCTCACGATCTCTGCATATACAACTTGGCCAACTTCTGCAACAAATAATCTGTACGAACAGGTAGGAAATGAGTAGTCTTCGTTAACCGATCCACTATAACCCATACTAAATCTTTCTTAGTAGGCGTTACGGGTAACCCACTAACAAAGTCCATCGTTATCCTTTCCCATTTCCATAATGGAATTTTCACTGGTTGTAGGAATCCTGATGACAGTTGATGCTTTGCCTTCACTTGCTGACATGTCAAGCACTTGCTCACAAATTCGGTAACCTTCCTTTTCAACCCTAGCCACCAATACTGTTCACGAAGGTCTCGATACATTTTTTTACCCCGGGGTGCATATCATATGGGCTACTATGCGTCTCACGCATAATCATTTACCTCAATTTTGAATCTCTGGGCATACAAACTCTTCCGCGGAAACACAATACTCCATCACTATTAAATCCAAAATCCCCTATCTCACCACCTTCCACTTGCTGAAGATGAGAACCCAACCTTTCATCTAACAACTGCTTTCCTTAATCTGATTTACCCATATAGACTTCACTTGAAGTTAAGCTAACAAGCTACCATCTTCATAAAGGGTGAGATGAGCAAACATCACTTTCAAATCGATATCACCTTACGACTTAATGCATCCGCCACTATGTTAGCTTTACCTGGGTGATACTCGATTGAGAGGTCATAATCCTTCAACAATTCTATCCACCTCCGCTGTCTTAAGTTCAACTCCTTCTGGTTAAGGAGGTACTTCAGACTCTTATGGTCTATGTAGATAATCGACTTCTCCCCGTACAGATAGTGTCTCCAAATCTTCAAAGAAAACACCACTACAGCTAACTCTAAATCATGTATGGGATAGTTTATCTCATGCGGCCTTAATTGACGAGATACATAAGCCACCACTTTCCTCCCTTGCATCAAAACACATCCCAAGCCGTATGTGACGCATCACAGTAAACAATAAACTCCTTACCACCCTCAGGCTGAATCAATACCGGTGTTTCTGCCAAAATCTTCTTCAATTTCTAAAAGCTCTCTTACTACTTATCTGATCACACAAATGGTACTCCCTTATGCATCAGCTTAGTTAAGGGTGCAGCAATCAGCGAAAGCCCAATCGCCTGTAATACCCAGCCAAACCTAGAAAACTCTGAATTTTTGCCACTGACTTTGGTGGCTTCCAGTCCAACACAGCCTTGACCTTCCGGGGATCAACTCTAATTCCTTCGATAGACACAACATGCCCCAAAAAGGTCACCTCCTTCAGCCAAAATTCACACTTACTGAATTTGGCATACATTTGATTCTCCCTTAATATTTGCAATACAACTTGTAGATGTGAATCATGCTCTTCTTCAGTCTTTGAGTACACTAGGATGTTATCTATGAACATAACCACAAACCGATCTAGATAGGGTTGAAAGACTCGGTTCATCATGTCCATAAATACAGCTAGTGCATTTGTCAACCCAAACGACATCACCAAGAACTCGTAATGTCCATAACGAGTTTGGAACGCAGTCTTGTGAATATTCGCCTTCCTGACTTTAAGCTGGTGATATCCTGATCTCAATTCTATCTTCGAGAAAACTGAAGCTCCTCGCAGCTGATCGAACAAATCATCGATCCTTGGTAACAGGTAAATGTTCTTAATCATCAACTTATTCAATTGTCTATAATCGATGCACATACGCATCGACCCATCCTTTTTCTTAACGAATAAAACTAGCACTCCCCACGGTGATACACTTGGTCGAATAAATCTGTGATCCAACAACTCTTGAATTTGAGCTTTAAGTTCTGCTAGTTCCTTCGGCGCCATTCTGTAATGAGCAATAGACACCGGAGCCGTTCCTGGCAACAGCTCAATGCCAAATTCCACTTCCCAATCTGGAGGCAATCCTAGAAGCTCCGCGGGAAAGACGTCTGAAAACTCTTTCACCATTCTAACACTCTCAATTGATAACTCTTTGCCATCCAAAGCATTGATAAAGGCTAAGAACGCTCCACACCCCTTTCGCACAACCTTTTGTGCCTTTAAAACAGATACCACATTAGACAGATAGTTTCTTCTTTCACATATCATCTTCATTTCCTTATCCTCTGAAGTTCTTAGTACCATCTGCTTCGCAGCACAGTTCAAGTTCGCATGGTGTTTAAACAGCCAGTCCATGCCTAAAATAAGATCGAACTCGCCAAATGAAAGTTCCATCAAATCTGCCAGAAATACTTCCCCTTGAATTTCTAAGGGCATATCCCTAAACAACTTATTTACTACCACTGACTGTCCTAAAGGGCTAATCACAATTGTTTCTCTAGCAATAATTTTAGATCTAATATTCAAAGTTTCAGACACAACACAAGCAACATAAGAATGGGTGGATCTAATGTCTATCAAAGCAGTAAAAGGTGCATCAAATATGAAGAACGTACCGGTTATGACATCTGGTGCATCACCATCCTCTCGACAACTGACCGCATAGACCAACCCTGGTTGTCTCGCCTCCATGTTACCCCTATTATCGGTACCTCTACCTGATGCACCCTGACCTCGTCCTACACCATTACCACCTCGATCTGGCCCATGGCCTCTGTATGGTTGTTGAGCGCCTCCTGTTGGCTGCACGAATATGTTACGAACTACCTAAGTCTAAAAAGGCTCTCGAGGGCAATCCTTATACCGATGGTCTTTGGATCCACATCTGAAACAACCACCAGTTCTCTTCCAGCATTCACTCGAGTGAAGTTTTCCACAATCCACGCAAGGTTGCAACTGATTGGTAGCAGCTGGAGCACCCACTCGACCTGGCCCCTCATTCCTAGGCCTTTTTGAAAACTTCTCGCAGGACCTGAATACCCAGAGTCTCTCTTGTTCTCGCCTATCATTGTCTCAAATTTTCCATTCCAAGTGTTTAACCTTCTCAGCGATCTTAGCTTTTTCCACAAGCGTAGTAAAATTCCTCTCCTTCTGTGGGGCTATCAATACCCGTAACTCATCACGCAACCCATCCTCAAAATGCACACAGCGTTCATATTCAGTCGATACTATTCCCGGCATATCTGACTCGGATCTGTAAACTTCGCCTTGTATGCTACCACAGATTTACCTCCTTGGACCAAATTCAGGAATTCCTTCCTTCGGGCATCGACAAAGCTAGCCCCAACATATTTCCCCTAGAATACTGTCTTAAAGAATTCCCAGGTAATACGATCAGTCTGAGTGCCTTCCCGAACAATGAGCCACCACTAATACGCCTCGTCTCTCAGCAATGACACAACCCCTTTCGATTTCTACTCGCTGGTGCATCCATGTCGTCCATAATTCGCTCCACCACCTTAAGCTCCGCTACACTAGGGGCTACACCTAAAATACCCTTAAAAACTTTAGCCCTATTTGATCTGAGTCGTTTCGATATCGACCCACGAGCTATCGACCTAGTTCTTGCTCCAGCAACCCTTTCTAGAACCCGCAACATCGCTTGAGACAGAGCATCATCCTCTTTCATTCGATCATGTGACCCAGCTTTAGTCACTGGTGATGCAGGTGCATCCATTTCTGGCATATGTCCCGATACCTCAGATACAACTCTAGCACCTCGGCCTCTACCACGGCCACTTCTACCGCGTCCACGTCCTCTAGCGCTCATGTTTACTAATGTCGATTTAATCTGATTAAGAGTCTTATGAATCAGTATTCTATTCAATGTTTATTAAACAATGTTTTATGGAGTATAGGAAGTAAAGTCATTTTCGCAAAACGTATACTAAAGTCTCAATCTCTATAGTTTCAGCTCCTCAAGCTAAAAGTTCTAGAGTATTTCTATTTTGTGGAGTTTTTCTTACCACAGACATACCATAATAATTGTAAAATGAAAACATAAAATTACTTGACTTGGTGTCGGATACCTGTGGTGCCATACTTCCTCTAAAATATGCATTTATAATTTAAAATTCAAATAGCTTTGGAAAACACTTTTGAACCCAAACCACAGTCAAGTTTTACAATCAGGCTCTGATACCATAAAATGTAACACCCCAAACCCGGCCCATGTGGTATGACCAGATCTAGCATGTCACATGAAGAAAATGAATAAAGAACTTATGATTCTTACTAAAGCTGTTGTTATTAGGCTATTGTTTAAGAAAACAAATTTGACTTAGAAATACTCGATAAAATACTACTAATCTTGAAAGATTGATTGAAGAATCGATAATTAAACTAGTAATCTTTTTAAAAAATTGTTGATAATTGAAAGAGAATTTCGAGTTAAATTATTTGTAAAAGTTTATTATGAAATCCATTTGTTAATTTATTTTGGGAAAACCTTTATTTACGATTTTAGAAAATCCTATTTAAAATAGTTCAAGAAAATAATAAATACATCCAAACATAAAGCAAATTAAAGTTTATCCCGGAGGCCTTATTACAGCTTTAAACCCAAAATAGTAAAAGTAATAAAGCGAAAAATGAAATTTACTAAAGTCTGAAAATGCCATTTCTAAAGTATGGCCTCCATCGAGTTATCCATGGCCCAAGTCCACATCACTGAGTATTACCTGCAAGGATTAAGAAGGAGAGCTGAGTTACTAGAACTCAGTGTATAATCCCCTTACCGTCATCCACTAGGCCTGAACCCGTAAAGCAACATCTTGGGCCTAACCCCATATAGCATAATCTTGGGCCAAAGCCCATTTACATAACAATATTTAAATGAAGTAAATGTATGCAACCCAACCCATCCATCCATCACACCCCGACCAGCCAATCACACCTGTGGGGACTTTGGCATTTGGTAAGGTCTTGGTATTGTTTTGGCCAAAAATCCTATTTGTAACTTTTGTGTCATCTTCTTCCAATTTGCTATTCTCTTTGCCGAAACCTCCTAGCATAATTGTGCACCTTTCTTCTCTTTTGTTTAGTCAAATATTCATCTTTTGTTCATCTTCTTTTGATAGCCGAATTTCTATCATCTTCTATCTTCCCCATTTTTGTGTGTTGGACATCTCTCCTTGGTTGAATCGGGTAAGGGCTTCATTTCTAATCCTTTCATTTCTTCTCTTTCTAGCCAAATATGTATGTTCATCACTATACAGCTATTCCACTTTGTTTCTTATCGAAATATCACTCTCTCCATCACTCTCATATTTGATCAACTCTTTTTCGTAAAGTTCTAGTGGGTGGCCTAATACCAAATCCTTGTCGATTCATTCGTAGTCATAAGCCAATTGGTGGGAATCAAGATTATCATTGATTAAGGTAATGAGTCCTTTCATAGTCCATTCGATATCACTATTTAGTTATGGTGTTAATGGATTGAAAGTTTGGGTAATCGATTATGTTGTTAGGCACGAAATCACGCAATACTCTCTACTTGTGGATTTTTCAGAAATAGTGGTAAAGTCGAACACCAATCTCTCGTAATAAGAGACTCAGATTGTTGGTATGTGATATAGATTGTTAAATTAATCGCAATACTTGGATGAAGTTGTAAATTGGATTTTGGACTAATTGTTGACCGATTGTATCTTTAGGTGTCGCGAAGAATTTCGTGTTATGAATTTCGAATAAGGTGTGTAATCCTATACTTTCCGAATAGATATTTGAAATGGTGTGTGATCTCACACTTCTCTGAAGGCTTGCATGAAATATTTTGTGATTCGGTCGATATACCGAAGAAAAATCAGAAATCGGCATCCGTAATCACTCCGGCGCGCGTATGATCGTAGTGGTAATCATATTTATAATAAAATAGTTTCGGTTAGAAATAGTGACGTTTTTTTGAAAGAACACGAAAAATAGGTGTAACACCTCAAACCCGATCAAAACACTACGACCGGATCTGGAATGTCACAGAGAAAGCTTGTTTTTGATGAAACCAATTGTTGACTTAAGTTGAAAAAAAACGCCTTGTTTTATGGAAACCGAAGTTGGTTTGAATCAATCGCTTAAACCGTTTCAAATTTTCTTTTTAAAGAGAATTGAGTTAACTTGTTGATATTATAAGTTCGTCATTTACCCGATGGTAAAGTATTAGAAAATCCCGAAAATCTATTAAGGTTTGTGAAAACATTCATTTTATTGACTCTTTTCCATTTTAAACGTGTTTTAATGTTTAACGCAAATTCAAAGGTTGTCAACGAAATAAATAATCCCAAAATAAAAATTTAGATGGCCTTATTACAACCAAAACCAAATTTAATGAAAATCAAAACCTGAAATAATAATTTAAGAGAAAACCCGAAATATCGTGCATGGCCACCTTGAGTCCGTCCCGGCTCCTTATCCACGATCTAAGAATCATCTGCAAAATATAAAGGAAGGGATGAGTCACCCAGACTCAGTGTATACGTCCCCATCCCAAAGATATAAGCCCTTACACAGTTTCATAAGTGAATATGCATATCATGCAACCCAAAACATAACCATCCGAAACTCCTATGTCTACCCCGTGTGGTCAAAACCACTGGTGGTCAAAACCAATGGTGACAGAGGTCAAAAATAATATGTGTGGTCAAAACCACTGGTGGTCAAAACCACTGGTGACCGGAGTCACAAAGATAGATATATGTGGTACCAAACCACTAGTGGTCAAAACCACTAAGACTTAGTCACAATATTATAATAAGCGGGGCCAACCCACTGTGTGGTCAAAACCACTGGTGACAGTCTAAAATTATACCTTCCCCCTCCTCTCAACACCCGTTTTTATGAACATACTTTTCATGGCATAATAATCACGCTTATCATACAGAAATATCATGGTATGGCATATGCAGATTCAACATAGGCATTTAACGCTAGTCAATCAAAGTGGACTTACCCAGAGTCCTCTTTTTTTTTTACCCACAAGGGTATCATACCAATTTCAATGACTATTCCGACTTTTGGCAATATACATGATAAAACATATTAACATTATGAAGTGTGTAAGAGTTACACACGATTACTCGTAACACGACGCTCTCACGCGTACACCGTCGTTAACCGACACTATCGCTATCCGCCATTGCTTTGTTTCGGAGATTTGGCCCACACCAGTGTGGCCAATCGAATAAATGAGCGACACAACCCTCTTCTTGAACTTAGGGGCTGGGGTCTCAGATCTAACCCCTCCTAACGCTTGGTTAGCCTTCGAATCCATAACACACCTTATCACTAAATCGGGTTAAAGCAGTGAAACAAATCGAAAGAGATTAACGATTTAGGCTAAGGCCCTTACCTAGATTGACAACTCTCGAAGCTTTTAGGCTTGATCTACAAGCCAAACAAATCCTGAAGAACAAAAGAATGCGGCCACACTCCTTCCTACAATCGGCCAAACGTCCATACATAAAACCAAATAGCCTTCGACCTTGGCAAGAAAACCCGAAAGAGAAGGATAAAAACCCAGAAGTAATCGCTACTTACCTTAACAGGAGATCCAATTACCCCAAAAGAAATCGGCACTAGCACAGAAGATGAGGAAATTCGACAAATCAGGAAGAAAAGATGTCAGAACAAAAAGAGAGCCCAAGAGAGAAAATAAGAATACGAAATTGAGGGTGATTCGGCCAAAGAAGAAACTCACCAGAATGAATGTTGACGATGCTTCGATCTCGAACCAAAAGAAATGGAGAGGAGAAGATAGTTTCGGCTTAAAAAATGATGAAAGGAAGAGGTAGTTTCGGCTCTCAAGGAAATGGAGAGAAATAAGAGAAAGTGACTAGGGTATTCGGCTATCACAGAATGTAGATGAGAAGAAGAAAGAATGATGAGTACTAGATGTAGCTATGACCAAGATTAGAGAAGAAGAGAAGGTTTAAGTATTTCGGCACAAGAGATATTAAGAGAAGAAAAAGAAATCGAAAGGGAGGAGAAATGTTGATTTCGATTTTGGAACAAAGTTGGGGTAAAAGTGTTGAGAGAATTCGGCTTTGACTTTTGAGAGAAAGAAAATGAAGAATTGGCACAAATGAAATGGGAGAAAAAAAAAGTTCTGAATGCCCCTTACTAACCGAATATACACCATTCACCAAAGCCAAAACCACCTTCAGCCACCTACCTCACGTATCACTCAAAATCGAAAAATGGAAGGAACCCACACCCAAGTTTTGGCACACCCCTAAATCCCCAAGAACCGAATGCTCCTCTTGCCCAAAACACCTTCAAAATTTTAACTAAACACACCCCTTCTCAATCCCTTTGGTTTCTCCCTGATTTTCTCCTGACCAACCATTCAAACAAGTTTGAATATTTCAAACACCAACATTTTCTCTCCTCCAACCATTCAAATGTGTGGACTCCTTCAACATATATCCATCAGAGTCTATCCTGAGCACATCTCCTCCCTTGTCTAGGCGTAAAAAAGAATAAGCAGAAAAGGGGTTCTTCGCAGCTCGAACCAAGGCTCTCCCACTCTCCTGAGGCGTCACTTCCTTGAGCACTAAGTGGCGCCTCCTTGCCACTTTGCCAAGGCACTTCTTGTGCCAAAACTTGCCACCGAAAATCCTTAACACCTAACTCCTTGAACTCCCCCTACCAAGCACCCAAAAAAAATTTTGCTAAGGTTCTAGCCTACCCCAAAGCTCACACCTAGACCCTAGAACACCTAAGATTAGCACAACAACCACACTATCTACATACAACAGATAAAATGCAATGACCCTGATTTAAGGATGTTGCAGTTCTACCCCCTTAAAAATATAATTTCAGCCTCGAAATTACCTGGTCAAAAGAGTTGAGGGTATTACTGCCGTATCACATCCTCTAGCTTCCACGTGGCCTCTTCAGTCCAATGATTCTGCCATAACACCTTACTAAAGGAACTGACTTCCTATGCAAAACTTTGACATCCCGATCCAGGATTTGCGACTCCTCCTCAAAAGACAAATCTGGGTTTACTTCTATCTCTTCCACTGGCATAACATGCGACAAATCTGAGTGATAGCGTCTAAGCATTGAAGCATGAAACACGTCATGGATCTGACTCAATTCTGCTGGCAACTCAAGCTGATAAGCTACTGGTCCCACACGCTTCAACACCTTATACTCGCCGATGAACATAGGGCTCAGCTTGCCCTTCTGACCAAATCTCAACACCTTCTTCCACGGGGACACCTTCAGAAAAACTTTGTCATCCACTGCAAACTCTATATCCCTCCGCTTGAGATCGGTATAAGATTTCTATCTGTCCGAAGCTTCCTTCAGATGAGCTCGAATCAGCTTAACCTTATCCTCCATTTCAGTAACCAACTCTGGACCCAACAGTTGACGCTCACCCAACTCTGTCCAACACGTAAGAGTGCGACACCTTTGCTCATACAGTGCTTCATACGGTGCCATCTGGATACTTGCCTGATAACTGTTGTTGTATGCGAACTCTGCCAATGGTAGAAATTCCTCCCAACTACCTCTAAATTCCAAAACACAACCCCTCAGCATGTCTTCTAAAATTTGGATTACCCTCTCTGACTGCCCATCTGACTGCGAATGAAATGCCGTGCTAAAATCGAACCTTGTACCCAATGCCTGATGCAACGCTTTTTAAAACCTTGATGTGAAACGAGGATCCCTATCTGAGATAATCGACACCGGCACTCCATAAAGTCTCACGATTTTCGCTACATACAACTTAGCCAACCTTTGAAGTGAGTAATCAATCCGAACTGGTAAGATACGAGCTGACTTTGTCAAACAATCAACAATCACCCAGACTGAATCCTTCTTGCTAGGCGTGAGGGGTAGCCCAGTGACGAAATCCATCGTAATCCTTTCCCACTTCCACTACGGAATCCTTACCGGCTACAATAGACCCAAAGGTAACTGATGTTCAGCTTTGACTCGCTGGCACGTTAAACACTTACTTACAAATTTCGTTACCTCTCACTTCAGACCCGACCACCAAAACTGTTCCCTTAGATTCTGGTACATTTTACTACCTCCAGGATGCATAGCGTATGGGTTGCTATGAGCTTCCTGAAGAATCTTCTGCCTTACTTCAACATTTCTCGGCATACAAACTTTCCCTTAGAAACATAGCACACCCTCACTGCTCAAGGCATAACCCTTCAATCCACCATTCTGCACTTGCAAATATCAAGTACTTAAGTCTTCATCCACTAGCTATTTTTCCTTAACCTAGTTTACCCACGTCGGCTTCACTTGCAATTTCGCTAACAGACTTCCGTCATCATATAGACTAAGATGGGCAAACATTGCTCTCAAGTCCGCTACCACCTTACGGCTCAACACGTCAGCCACTACGTTAGCCTTACCCGTATGGTATTCAATCGAACAGTCGTAATCCTTCAACAACTCGATCCACCTTTGCTTCTTCAAATTCAATTCCTTCTGAGTCAAGAGGTACTTCAAACTCTTGTGGTCCGTGTAAACGATTGACTTCTTCCCATACAAGTAATGCCTCCAAATTTTTAGAGCGAAAACCACTGCAGCCAACTTCAGATCATGCGTCGAGTAATTCCCTTCGTGGGGTCTCAACTGCCGAGACGCATATGCCACTACTTTCCCCTCTTGCATCAGTACACATTGCAAACCGGTATGCGACGCATCACAGTAGACCGTAAATTCCTTCCCTACCTCAGGCTGAATCAAAACTGGAGTCAAAATCCTCTTTAACTTGTCAAAGCTTCCTTGCTGTTTGTCGGACCATACGGATGGAACTCCTTTTCTTAGCAACTTGGTCAATGACGCTACAATCAAAGAAAACCCTTCTACAAACCTTCTGTAATATCCTGCTAAACCTAGAAAACTCCAAATCTCTGCTATAGACTTCGGTGGTATCCAATCCAATATCGCTTCAATCTTCGAGGGTCCACCCTAATCCCCTCAGCTGATACCATATAACCCAAGAGAGTTACCTCCTTCAACCAGAACTCGCATTTACTAAACTTTGCGAACAACTACTTTTCCCTCAGAATCTGTAAAACCACACGGAGATGCTCATCATGGTCCTCCTTCGATTTCGAGTACACCAAGATGTCATCTATAAACACTACGACGAACCGGTCCAAGTACGGCTGAAACACTCGATTCATCATGTCCATGAATGCTGCCGACACGTTAGTCAACCCAATTGGCATTACTAAGAATTTGTAGTGCCCATAACGAGGGCAAAACATCGTCTTATGGATATTAGCCTCCTTTACCTTAAGCTGATGGTACCCCGACCTCAAATCAATCTTAGAGAAAATCGACGCCCCCTTTAGCTGATCGAACAGATCATCTATCCTCGGCAATAGATACTTATTCTTAATTGTCAACTTATTCAGCTGACAGTAATCTATACACATCCGCATTGTTCTGTCTTTCTTCTTAATAAAAAGTACAGGTGCTCCCAAGGTGATACACTCGGCCGGATAAAACCTCGATCCAACAACTCCTGAATCTGTGCCTTTAGCTCCACTAACTCCTTCGACGCCATCCTATACGGGGCAATAGACACTGGTGCGGTTTCTGGTAGCAAATCTATCCCAAACTCAACTTCGCGATGCAATAGACACTGGTGCGGTTCCTGGTAGTAAATCTATCCCAAACTCAACTTCGCGATCGGGAGGCAGACCCGGAAGCTCCTCTGGGAATACATCAGTAAATTTCTTCACCGTTCGGACGTTTCTTATAGCTACTTCCTTAGCCTTCAATGCACAAACATGAACCATAAATGCCTCACATCCCTTCCTCACCATCTTCTCGGCCTTCAACACGGATACCACATTGGATAGAAAATTCCTTCTATTACCTATCATCACCACCTCTTCACCCTCAACAATTTTCAATACCATGTGCTCCGCACAATCCAAACTTGGTTGGTACTTCACTAGCCAGTCCATCCCTAGGATCAAATCAAATTCCCCGAATGGCAGTTCCATCAGATCAGCCAGAAACACTACCCCTTGGAGTTCTAGGGGTACATCCCTATATAGTTTGTTTACTTCTATAGAGTGACCTAGAGGGCTAATTACAGTCATCTCCTTAGAAGAAATCTCATAAGCAAGGTCCATAGTCCCACTATACTACTTGCAACATAGAAGTGCGTCGATCCAACATCTATCAAAGCAGTATAAGGCAATCAAAAAATTAAGAATGTACCGGTTATGACGTCCGGTGCGTCGCCCTCCTCTCGATGCCTCGCAGCATAGACCAACCTAGGCTATCTTGCATCAGCATTCCCGGCACCTCTGCCCGGTGCTCCACGACCTCGACTAGAACCATTACCTCCCCTAGCCGAACTGCGACCCCTCTGTGGTTGCTGGCCATCCCTCCTGAATTGTGTACATCCCGGACCCTCAGATTGGATCCTAGCTGACCTCTATGGACAATCCCTTACCCGGTGCCCTATTGACCCAAACTCGAAGTACCCTCTGTTTCTGGTCCAACACTCTCCCAAATGAGACTTCCCACACCGAGCACACTGTGGCGGCCACTGGGTAGTAGCAGCAGGCTTTACAGATTGACTCAGCCCACTATATCTAGCCCTTTTCTACGAATTCTCGGCAGACCCTGATGACCCAAAACTCCTCTTAATCCAACCCTGATCTTGATTCCGTCTCACCAAATGTTTCACCTCCTCCGTAATCTTAGCCTTCTCTACCAAGACCGTAAATTCTCTCTCCTGCTGTGGAGCAATCAACATCTACAGCTCATCTCTCAGCCTGTCCTCAAACCTGACACAGCACTCGTGTTCCGTAGCTATGATACCCCTAGCATAATGACTCAGCCGAAGGAACTCCGCCTCATATTCTGATACTGACTTATTCCCTTAAACCAGATTCAAGAATGCCTTCCGTTGCGCATCTATATAACTAGACCCGACATACTTCCTCTGATAAGATACCTTAAAGAAATCCCAAGTGATGACATCAGCTGTCGCACCATCCCGGACCGTGAGCCACCACTGATAAGATTCATCCCGGAGAAGAGACACTATCCCTTTCAACTTTTCTCTGTAGTAAAGTCTAAAGCGTCATTATACGTACAATCGCCTCAAGCCAGTACTCAGCTGTATATGGAGCCACACCAGAAACACCCCGAAACATCTCTACTCCATTGGCTCAGAGTCGCTCAGACATAGATTTTCGAACCCCCGTACCCCCACCAGCTCCAGCTACTCTCTCTAAAACCCGCAGCATCACCTGCGACAATGCATCATCACCACCCGTCTGATCTTAGAACTCAGCACCCACAGCTGGCGGCGGTGGTACCTCATCCTCTGACCCATGACCAGACCCCACTGGGTCGGACACAGTCATCCTACCTCTACCACGCCCACGCGTATTACGCCCACCCCTCGAGTGCTCATGTCTACGAATTAATCTGATTTAAGAATTTTATGCATTAGCTTTCTTCCACTGATTATTATATAGCAGTCTTATGAGCAATTTACTACAACAGTTATTCTCGCAAGTTCACACAATCCTATGGGCTTCATTCTCTAAAGTAGATTCCTATTGCTAACATTCATATCTCAATCATTAGACCATATAAATAGCAATTAAGGGAACTTACCGTTGCGGATTGGTGTCGGAGACTCAGGTACCATGCTTTCCCTTAAACATACAATTTCCATCAAATCATTTTACAAAACCCTCCTTACTGATCACATTTTGGGCCTCGGGCCCACACCCGAGCTTTTGAACCAGGCTCTGATACCAAAATTGTAACACCCTAAACCCAGTCAAAACACTACGACCGAATCTGGCATGTCACAGAGAAAGCTTGTTTTTGATAAAACTAGTGTTGACTTAAGTTGAAAAAAATGTCTTATTTTACGAAAACCGAAGTTGGTTTGAATCAATCGCTTAAACCATTTCGAATTTTCTTTTTAAAGAGAATCGAGTTAACTTGTTGATATTATAAGTTTGTCATTTACCCGATGGTAAAGTTCTAGAAAATCTCGAAAAGCCATTAAGGTTTGTGAAAACATTCATTTTATTGACTCTTTTCCATTTTAAACGTGTTTTAATGTTTAACGCAAATTCAAAGGTTGTCAACGAAATAAATAATCCCGAAATAAAAATTTAGATGGCCTTATTACAACCAAAACCAAATTTAATGAAAATCTAAACTCGAAATAATAATTTAAAACAAAACCTGAAATATCGTGCATGGCCACCTTGAGTCCGTCCCGGCTCCCCATCCGCGATCTAAGAATCATCTACAAAATATAAAGGAAGGGGTGAGTCACTGAGACTCAGTGTATAAGTCCCCATCCCAAAGATATAAGCCCTTACAGCATTTCATAAGTGAATATGCATATCATGAACCCAAAACATAACCATCCGAAACTCCTGTGTCTACCCCGTGTGGTCAAAACCACTGGTGACCGACGTCACAAATAATATATGTGTGGTCAAAACCACTGGTGGTGAAAACCACTGGTGACCAGAGTCACAAAGATAGATATATGTGGTACCAAACCACTGGTGGTAAAAACCACTGAGACTTAGTCACAATATTATAATAAGCGGGGCCAACCCACTGTGTGGTCAAAACCACTGGTGACAGTCTGAAATTATACCTTCCCCCTCCTCTCAACACACATTTTATGAACATACTTTTCATGGCATAATAATCACGCTTATCATACAGAAATATCATGGTATGGCATATGCAGATTCAACACAGGCATTTAACGCTAGTCAATCAAAGTGGACTTCCCCGGAGTCCTCATTTTTTTACCCATAAGGGTATCATACTGATTTCAACAGCTATTCCAGCTTTTGGCAATATACATGATAAAACATATTAACATATGAAGTGTGTAAGAGTTACACACCTGATTACTCGCAACATGATGCTCTTTACGTCTACACTGTCGTTAACCGACACTACCGCTATCTGCCTACTGCTTTGCTCAGATGTCGGCCCACACCCAGGTGGCCAATTGCGAACAGCCGACACAGCCCTCTTTTTGAACTTAGGGGCTGGGGTCTCAGATCTAACCCCTCCTAGCGCTTGGTTAGCCTTTGAATCCATAACACACCTTATCACTAAATCGGGTTAAAGCAGTGAAACAAATTGAAAGAGATTAACGATTTAGGCTAAGGCCCTTACCTAGATTGACAACTCTTGAAGCTTTTAGGCTTGATCTACAAGCCAAACGAATCCCGAAGAACAAAAGAATGCGCCACCCTCCTTCCTACAATTGGCCAAACGTCTACACATAAAACCAAATAGCCTTCGGCCTTGGCAAGAAAACCCAAAAGAGAAGGATAAAAACCCAGAAGCAATCGCTACTTACCTTAACAGGAGATCCGATTAACCTCTCCAAAAGAAATCAGCACTAGCACTGAAGATAAGGAAATTTGACAAATCAGGAAGAGAAGATGTAAGAACAAAAAGAGAGCCCAAGAGAGAAAATAAGAATACAAAATTGAGGGTGATTTGGCCAAAGAAGAAACTCACCAGAACGAATGTTGACGATGCTTCGATCTCGAACCAAAAGAAATGGAGAGGAGAAGATAGGTTCGACCTAAAAAATGATGAAGGGAAGAGGTAGTTTCGACTCTTAAGGAAATGGAGAGAAACAAGAGAAAGTGACTAGGGTATTCAACTATCACAGAATGTAGATGAGAAGAAGAAAGAATGATGAGTACTAGATGTGGCTATGACCAAGATGAGAGAAGAGGAGAAGGTTTAAGTATTTCGGCACAAGAGATATTGAGAGAAGAAAAAGAAATCGAAAGAGAGGGGAAATGTTGATTTCGATTTTGGAACAAAGTTGGAGTAAAAGTGTTAAGAGAATTCGACTTTGCCTTTTGAGAGAAAGAAAATGAAGAATTGGCACAAATGAAATGGGAGGAAAAAAGTTCTGAATGCCCCCTACTAACCGAATATACACCATTCACCAAAGCCAAAACCACCTTCAGCCACCTACCTTACTTAGCACTCAAAATCGAAAAATGGAAGGAACCCACACCCAAGTTTCGGTACACCCCTAAACCCCCAAGTACCGAATGCTCCTCTTGCCCAAAACACCTTTAAAATTTTGGCTAAACACGCCCCCTTCTCAATCCCTTTGGTTTCTCCTTGATTTTCTCCTGACCAACCATTCAAATAAGTTTGAATAGTTCAAACACCAACATTTTCTCTCCTCCAACCATTCAATTGTGTTGACTCCTTCAACATATATCCATCAGAGTCCATCCTGAGCACATGTCCTCCCTTGTCTACGCATCAAAAAGAATAAGCATAAAAGGGGTTCTTCACAGCTCGAACCAAGGCTCTCCCACTCTCCTGAGGCGTCACTTCCTTGAGCCCTAAGTGGCGCCTCCTTGCCACTTCGCCAAGGCACTTCTTGTGCCAAAAATTGCCACAAAAAATCCTTAACACCTAACTCATTCAACTCCCCCTTCCAAGCACCCAAAAATAAAATTTTTGCTAAGGTTCTAGCCTACCCCAAAGCTCACACCTAGACCCTAGAACGCTTAAGATTAGCACAACAACCACACTATCTACATACAATAGATAAAATGCAAAGACACCGATTTAAGGATGTTGCAATAGGAGAAAGGGAATTAGAAAGTAACTGAGATATCAAATAAAGTCTTACTGTGTCTATTTTGATAAGGAAGAAACGGAAAAGGAAAAGGAATTTTATATTCTGAGATATGTTAATTTTTGTGAGACTGGTTCTGAATGACTTCGTGGTTCCCTGATATGTCTTGGAATGATCATATAAAATTATACAAAGAGGATTATGGGTTATAATTTATATGTATGGATTCCTTAGTAAGCCTATTTTCATCAGAAACAAGTGGGAGCAGTTTATGAAAACGGTACAGTGAGATATTTGAAATTGAGGAAAGAGACGTCAGAATCGTTGGACAGTGAAACAAGGGAAAATTTAAGGAATAAACTGTACTAAATGGTTAAGAAAAAAATTCTGGAAAAATTTTAGTAAGAAGATATATGAGTTTAGTTTCTAGGAAAATTTACGAATTTAGATTTCGAGTTTTCTAACCCAAGTTGTAGTCAATTTAGTCAGTATGATGCATATGGACAATTTCAAGTTTTATGTCCCAAATTAGTAGTTAAGTCTGGGGTTGTGAAATTACGAAAATACCCTTAGAGGGTAAATTACCGAAATACCCCTGGGTTGCGAGATTATCGAATTACCCTTAATGGGTAAAATTGTTGAATTATGAAATTACCCTTATGTGTTGAATTACGAAATTACCCTTATGTGCCGAATTACGAGAATACCCTTATGGGTCGAATTATGAAAACGCCCCTAATGGGCTGATTTGATAGATTGCCTTAATGGGCCGAATTTGATATATGGCTAAATGGGCCAATTTGATATATGGCTAAATGGGTTGAATTTGATATATGGCATAATGGGCCGATTTTACAAAGTGTTAATGGGCCAAATTATTTGTAATAAATCTCTGATGTTATTAATTATCGTTGTTATATTGTAAATATCATAATTTGCTATGAATGTTGCATTCACATAATTCTGCATGGGTTTGGGATATTGATGATTGGAGGAAGCGATTTGGTGGCTCTGCCACATATTTTGGTGACTCTGTCACAATCTGTCTGGTGGCTATGCCACGTATATTTTGTTATTCTGGTGGCTTCGCCACAAATTCTGATATTATAAATGGCTAAATTCTGCGATTATAAATGGTCACCGGCTGCAATTATTATTATAAATGGCAATTTTCTGCGTTTTGGTGTGTTGGCGGGGTGGGTTGATGATGATCCCACAGTGTGTGTTGGTTGAATGCATGTGGTGTGTAGCGGATGGATTACTAGGCTTGGTTTGGGAATTGCATTTCATATACATGTTATATTTTGATATATTATTGTTATTGGAAATGGGCTTAGGCCCAAATAATTGCTTAATGAGATTTTGGCCCAGTGGACAAAGGTAAGTGGGTTACACACTGAGTTCTTGTAACTCACCCCCTTTCTTTCTTAACCCTTGTAGGTAATGCTCAGTGACGAGGACTTGGGGCCATGGATGACTCGGTGAAGGCCATACTTCAAAAATGGTGTTTTACTTTGGAACTTTAGATTTCTATTTTCGTTCACTTTACTATTTTGGGTTTTATGTTGTAATAAGGGCTTTGGAATATTTTACTATTTGCTTTATGTTTGATATACTTATTATTTTACTTAAATTATTTTAAAATGGGAATTTTCTAAAAACTTAAATAAAGGATTTCCAAAAATTGATTAACAAATGGATTTCATAATAAACTTTTACAAATATTTTTAACACGGAAATCTTCTTCGAATTTTCAATGTCATTTTCAAAAGTCACGTTTTATAAGATTATTAGTTCAAATCTATCGATTTATCAATCAATCTTCGAGGTTAGTAGCATTTTATCAAATGTCTCAAATTAAACTTGTTTTTCTTGATTTTAACAAAACTTATTTTAGTACGAATCACAAATCCTTTATACGTTTTCTTCAATGTGACACACCAGATTTGGGCCTAACTTCTGGGTCGGGTTTGGGGTGTTACATGGACGCCATTGATTCTGGCCCATGATCTCAAAACGAAAGAAGAAAAAAAGAATTCAAGAGAATACCAAGCTCCAAACGAGATGTTGATCAAATCTGTCAAGCTAAATTCATTTAATCCAAGGAGCAATATTTAGTTATTCAAATACCAACTTCAAACATGATTAATTACAGCATTTAAATACCAAAAGTTCAGCATTTGGACCAGCTTCAGACAAGATAATTTGGAGCACATAACACCTTAATTTTTAGCTTACTAACATCATAAATTTACATCTATTTAAACATCATTAGTTAACATTTAAAAATTTAGTTTCACATTGTTTAGACCATTTTAATTTCCTGATCACTTTAATGATCTTTAATTAATATTTGGGCTGTAATACCCCTAGCCAGTATCCATCGCCAGAATAGGGTTAAAGGCATTATCGGACTGATCAGAAACTTTTACAGACATTTTAATAATACATATCATTATTCACAACCAATTGTCCCTTTTTATAGGTCAACAAGACCTAAATCATGCTTCAAAATAGGGTCGGGACTAAACCGAACACATATGAAAGTTCTAAAAAATTTAAAACTTTTCTATATTACAGAGGACACACGCCCGTGTGGGCAGGCCGTGTGCCTTCCACGGCTACTAGACACAACCATGTGTCTCGGCTATGCCAAATCAGAGCAAGTATATTGACTAACCCACACAGCCACTAGACACGCCCGTGCATCATGGCCGTGTGCTTATAAGCTATATACTGACTAATTCACACGACTACAAGGCATGCCCATGTGCCAAGGCTGTGCACACATATGTGGCTACTGACTTTCACCCACGGCCACTAGGCACGCCCGTGTGCCATGGCCATGTAGACAAAATAGGTCATTTGCAAGGCCATAATGCCACCACACTAAGGTCATACCTACAGGCAAAATACCAATACAACTCTTGCACATTTGGAAACCAAGTACATATCAAGTTTCTACATTCAAATACAATTCCAATCATGCCAATTTACATAACTAATACACATATATACTCAAGCACAATTCATCCACATTTACCTTTCATATTTCCCATCCTTTGATCAATTATGAATAATCAAAATTTCATTCATAAACTTACCATAAACTTGACCATTTCATAGGTACATACTCATACCAAACCAACATTATTATCGATAATCACATATGTATAATACCAGCACATAACTAGCGACATGACATGGCCAAGTTCACATCTCAAACATAAACCATATAACTAGCTTATACATGTCATTTCTAACTATATACATTTCCAAAAGATACCAAAATGAGCTTGGGTAGTGTGATGACGATCCTCGACGGTCCCGAGCATTCAGTAGCTTTGACGATCTATAAAATAGAACAAACACACATAGAGTAAGCTTTCAAGGCTTACTAAGCCAGATACAAATAAACTTCACATACAATGCATATAATTAAATTAATACAATGGAACTTATGGCTCTCATAGCCAATTCCTCACATAATCTTTGGAACATTTGCTTACATAAAGATTACCACATACTTCTATTCACATATCACATATTTACTTACCTCATTCAAGCATGTTTCCATTCCTGCATCTCATTCACATTCTCATGTTCAAAAACACATTTCATCATAGTAAATTCATATAGATACTTACCTTTTATACACACTTAATGTACATATCAAACGTACCTGAAATAGATATACAGATCACATAATCGTTCATATCTTAGAATTGCCCGTTGAACCATAAGGAATCTAATAGGATAGTCAGAATGCTCAAAATAGTTGTACAATGCCAACATCCTAGACGAGGTCCTTCATGTACTTAAATATCGATGCCACTGTCCTAGACAGGGTCTTACACGAATCAAATAAGATGCCAATCCCAGACATGGTCTTACACATAAATTTCATATCGATGCCAATGTCCAGACATGGTCTTACACGAAATCTAAAATCAACGCCAATGTCCCAGACGTGGTCTTACATGATATCACATAACAGACACCTATGTCATGACATAGTTAATCCTATTTATTCCTAGATTCAAACGGGACTTCCCGAACATTGTCACTATATCAGTTTTGTCTCAGAATTCTTGTATACATCACCTTATGTGCAGTCAACATTATCAATAATCATATGAACATACATAATTCAACACAAATATGTTTATTTGTATATTGACTTACCTTGGATTCGAATATTCGTTCGAACTCGGTTATTCAACTACTTTCGCTTTCCCGCAATCTAAGTCTGTTTTCTTCGGCTCTTGATCTATACATATTCAAATGTAATCCATTTATTCACTAATTCATTCAATTTAATCCATGAACACACATTTTGGAAATTTGTAATTTAGCCCTCACATTTGCACATTTTATCAATTTAGTCCATTTTTATCAAAACATCACATATACAAAATCACCACATATCCATGCTTAGCCGAATGCCCATGTATCTCATACAAATCCAAACATGTCATCAAATTTACAATTTAGTCCTTCAAATTGCTATTTGCATAATTGAGTCCAAAATACTCAAATTCAACAAAACTCCAAATACAAACTATGATAATCAAACATATATCTTTCATATTCAACTATAAAACATCACAAATCTTACCATTTCATCAATGGCACATTTCACAAATATCATTAATTCTCAAAATTACAACATGGGCTTGATAGTAGACTAAGCAACAATCTCAAAAACATAAAAATCATCAAAATTCAAAGTCAAAACATACCTTAAACTTGGGATAGTTTTCTTCCTTTCTTTCTTTTGAATTTTCGGTGATAGATGGATGAATAAAATCCACTATCATGCTTAATTGTTTGACTTTCTAACATATTATTAGTCTAATTACAAAACTGTCCTTATAATAAAACATATATAACATATGCATATAAGGCCATCAATGTCTTTTAATCATCCACTATCTAAATATTGGTATAATTGCTTCATGAGGCCTCCTCATTTAAAAACCATCTAAAATAAATACTTTTACAAATATCATGCTAGTTTTACATCTAATGCAATTTAATCCTTTTATCAAATTAAGCACACAGACAGATAAATTAACTTACAAAAATTTAACACATGCTTAATCACATATCGACGACATAAAAAATAATATTAAAATATTTCACTGACTCAAATTTGTGGTTTTGAAACCACTGCTCTGTCTAGGTTCTAAACCGAACTGTTACAATTCTCCCCTTTAGGGATTTTCGTCCCCGAAAATCTTATTACACAGATTTAGATATTGCTGCCTCATTGAATCTTCAGGCTCTCACGTAGCCTCTTCTATTCCGTGTCAATTCCACAAGACTTTCACTAATGGTATTTTCTTATTTCTCAACTCTTTCACTTCACGAGCTAGGATACGGATCGATTCTTCCTCATATGTCATATCAGATCAAATTTCTATTTTAGACGGGGCATCACATGTGACGGATCAGAATGGTATCTTCAGAGCATCGAAACATGGAATACATTGTGTATCTTTTCAAGCTCGGAGGGCAATAACAATCTATATTCAACTGGTCCAACACGCTCAATCACCTCATATGGCCCGATGAATCTCAGACTCAACTTGCCTTTATGTCCAAATCGGAGTACTTTCTTCCACAGGGACACTTTTAAAAACACTTTGTCACCAATCTCGAATTCAATATATTTTCTTCTCAAATCCGCATAAGACTTCTGATGATCATATGTTGCTTTCAGACTATCACGGATTACTTTTACTTTCTATTCAGTATCTTTTACCAAATCAACCCTGTGTAGCTTATTTTCACTGAGCTCGATCTAATACAGAGGTGTACGACATTTACGTCCGTACAAAGCTTCATAAGGTGCCATTTTGATGCTCGAATGAAAACTATTATTATAAGCAAATTGAATCAATGGCAGGTACTGTTCCCATATAGCATCAAATTCAGGAATGCAGCATCTCAACATATGTAACACCCCAAACCCGACCCATACATCATGACCGGATCTGGTATGCTACAGGTCAAACGTTGCAAACTTTGCCTTGAAGGGTTTTGAAAATCTCAGTTTATTATAACCGATTAATCATTAATTGTGTAATTCTTGAATGAAACTTTAAGATTTGCATGAATGTGTTTGAAAAGCCCATTTTCCTCTCACTTTATAACTAAAGTTTTGAAAACATAGGTTTATAAAAATGCGACATGATAATAATAAAGAAAAATAACCTAAGTTATGGAGGCCTTATTACAAAAAAAAAATTGTAACATCCTGAAAAGGGCCTATGCATTTTCGGTTTAATTGTACGAAGTGACATGTTTTATGTGTTAAGAATAAATTTTGAACATTTTTGGAAACCTGAAAAATGTATGGAAATGATAAGTTAAAAAGAGGAAAGTGAACATTTATGGAAACTAGGAAAATGATTTAGAAATGATTCAAAAGAGGAAAGTAAACATTTATGGAAACTAGGAAAATGATTTAGAAATGATTCAAAAGAGGAAAGTGAACATTTCTGGAAACTAGGAAATGTAAGGAAATGTCAAGTTTAAAGAGCCAAACGAAAATTTTTGGAAACTTAGAAATGACTTAGAAATGTCGAGTTTTAAAGTTTAAAAGAGGAAATTAAGGCAAGGTGGCCTTAAGAGAAAAAGTATGTGAAATTTGACACACAAATAGGCTTGGAAAAGTGGCCTGAAGATGCCACTTAGGGCCTCTGGAAATGGCGCCACATGCAAGTGTATTTGGGCCAGGGATCGAGTCACTTAGGAAGCAAATAAAAGAAGTTTTATTTTGCTACAAAGAGCAGAGAGGTGGACGGCATGAGGGCTCTTAAAAGAAGAGTTTTATTTCCTTTAGAATTTCGGCTAAATAGGAGATAATTGTTGGATTAATTCTTTTGATAAAGTGATAATTATCACATAGGAAGAGTGGTGGCCAAGTAAGGGACTTTAGCCTAGGAATTTCGGCAATAGAAGGAAGATAAGGCCATTCTTCATTCATTCTTTTCTCTTCAAGAAAGCCTCTGTCGAAATTCTCTAGCAAATTTCTCCATTCTTTTCTTTCCTTCCTCCTGTAAATTCTCTCGCCATTGTTCTTTTTCTCTTTTCTTTTCTTCTTCTATTACAAACATAATCAAAAGCCGAAGGTACCAATAACCCTAGCCGATTTCTCATTAAGCCTCAAGAGCTGAAATTGTGATACATATCAGGGCCATAGCGAATAGTGCTAAGAGTTCAAGCAAGAGTTACATCAAATTCTTCGATAAGGGTAAGATCTAGACTCGGTTTCCATTCTTTTCTTTTTAAGCCTGTCGAAATTTAGGGACTAATCCTTCATATTGTATTTTGGCCGAAACTATGGAAGGGAATTTCGGGATTTAGGTGGTGTCGACTAGAGAAAGAGGAGTTCTCCGGGATTTCTAAGATCTAAGGTAAGCTATGAATACCATTCGACCATTAGCTATATAATTATGATTCAATGTGAGATTAGATCTAACATATGATTATAAGGATTTCGACAGGCACCTAAGACAAAAGATCAATTTTGGGATTTAAGATTTGGAAGGTAAGCACATAGGTATATTCGGCCAAGGCCTGATTTGATATCTAGATCTATTTGATAATCGTTTAAAAAGCCAAAACTAATCTGTTTAAGTGATTCAAGGCTTGGCCGAATACAAGAAGAAACATAGCTCGATTTCGGGATTTGAATAGTCATCAAATCGGCACCAAAGGTAAGAAGTTGACTACATAAATCCTTCAGGATTTGGGTTATAGTCGATTAGGCTTTAAAAGAAAAACACTAAGTTTGGCCGAATTGGCCTTTGCTAAATATTACCATGTTGGCCGAATGTAGGGACTTAAAAATCTAAAGCAATAGATCGATTTTTCAGGATTTCAAGGAATTCGTTAAGCAAATCAGGTGTGTACCCCACACTATATCATAATATGTTTTAAGGCTACGTTTAATTAATATATGTGATATTAAGTGGCTAAGGTACCATGTTATGGTACAAAGTACTCAGGTACGTTTCCTACTCCTACTAGGATTATGAAATATGTTAATTGTAACATGAGAATAAGAATAAGAATGTGAACTCTGGAATATTTATGCATATTACTATTATATGGGGCATATGGGTTTATTTTTGGGGAAGTAAATGTGGTGACCTAAGACCACAAACACGGTGACCTAAGACCGTGATATCTGAATGTGGTGACCTAAGACCACAGTAATCTGAATGTGGTGACCTAAGACCACAACAATCTGAACGTGGTGACCTAAGAACATGAATGTGGTGACCTAAGACCGCGATATGGAGTGTAGCGGAAGGAGGGTCGACTTAGTAGTCCCCACGGTGTATGCGAGGTTGGTGCGGGAGTGTAGCGGATGGTTTAATAGGTTTGGGTTTTGGGAATGCATCATAAATTGTATGCTATGATATGAATGTGTAATAATTGTTATGCACGATTCGATTATGATTTAGTGTCGTGTACACATTGAGTCATTGACTCACCCCATTGTGGGACCATGTTTGGTGATGAGCAGTGATGGACCAGGGACGACAAAACTTGTGGTGGCCATGCTCAACTTGGAAGTTTTATTTTTAATGGACATTTTATTTCATTTAAGTACTTTGAACTATTTGGAATTGTTTGATGTAATAAGGCCATAAGGCCATGGTGAGCCATTTTATTTACATTTATTGTTTAATTATGTTACAAATTTTATTGAGTTAAAGACTAAGTAATTCATTCTTTTTAATATACTCTATATGTTTTATCACTAATATTAAAAAGGGGTTTTCAAAATGAAATTGAATCCTTTCAACACAAGCCCAACCCAAAGCAATAATTTTTCTTAAAATCACACAAGTTTTCTCTAAGTTACAAAAGAACTTGAAACCAGTTTACTTGAGGAACATACCAAATCTGGTCAAAGCTCGTGGGCTGAGTTTGGGGTGTTTCAATTTGGTATCAGAGCCCAATTTTAAACTCTCGGCCTGTGGGCTAAGGCCCAAAACGTTTTCAAATCGAGCCCAAATAAGCTTTATAAAGTATCTTATGAAATAAGTAGGATTTTCTGGCATGGCACCTAAGTCTCCAACCCATGATCCACCAGGTAAGTACCCCCAACTATCTGTGTGATTATGTGAATTATAGAAGGGTAGAAAAGGAATGGAACGTAGAATAGCATGATAGGAACTTGAACCCTAGGATTAGTCTACTCAAACACAAATACATAAGACTTAATGCACTAAACAAACCTATGGCTAAGTCAATCGAGTTAAGGTGTGGCAACCATGGTACGCATGTCTAGGATTGGATCCGAAAGAGCCTGGTATTTAAGCAGTCCTAGTGACTCACCTCCTCTTCGCAGGAATCCTACTTGGTGCGTAGCTTCGGTTCACCCTAACCCAGAGGACTTAGTGGGTGTGGCAATCCCAGTGAGCATGCCTAGGAATGGTTTTAGTGGGAGCTTGGTACTTAAGCAGTCCGTGTGACTCACCTCCTCTCCACTCGAATCCTGCCTGGTGCGTAGCTTTGGTTCACCCTGACCAAGAAGACTCGGTCATAGGCTAAACCCAATAACTAAAACCCGAAAGGGAACTAGCCATGTTTTTTAGAACCCTAATTTTAAAACTCTTAAAATCATTTTTCTTTAATTTGTGAAAATTATTTTTTCTACACAATGTTCCGAAAAATTTTTGATTTATAAAATTACAAAAATATCCCTATTGGTAAAATTACGAAAATGCCCTTGGTTTATAAAAATGTCTAAAATACCCACAGTTCTAATCAACATTTTCATTATTTCCTAACAAGTCCAAAAACCCTTATTTGCAAATTATCAAAAATACCTTAATTTTGGAAAATTACAAAATTGCCCCTAACTTACCAAAATTTCCCAAAATGACCCTGATTTCCAAAATTTTTGCAACTTCATCGTATTGGAAAATAAATTTCTCAAAAAGGAACCCTCAAAGTTTTACAAATTTTGAAATAAACCTGAACTATTAAACTTTACAAATTTACCCTGGTTTATTACTAAAATACCCCAAAATTCAAAATTATTGAAATACCCCTAAAAATTTCCAAATTTATTGAAAAGCCCCGGGATTTTAAAATTTCCAAAATACTTTTGACAAAATCACCAAGGAACCTTATTTGACAAATTACGAAAATACCCTTGTAGGATAAATTACGCAAATACCCCTGGGTAGTGGAAAAAAAACAACAATGAAAACTACAACATTTCTACGAATGAGCGGAAGTTCATAATTGATTGATGAATGTATGAATGTGAAGAATGTGTGCATGTATGAATCTGAAAGAACCACTCCTAAAATTCTTTTCATAAAACTTCTTGCGGTTAATCGGTGGAATAAAGGCTAATTTATAAAAACTTTCTTAATCAGATTAAAGCGCATCGTTAGATATGAGTTCTAGAGGGACGCGATCGTCATGGGCGCATGTATAGGAAGAATAGATCGTGTCGAACCCGTTAGGTTAGGTCAATGGTCTGACAATGAATTAGCACCGCCACCGCCACCCCCAGCTGTTGGTGTCGGCAACAAGCTCAGATGGGGGATGATGCTGTGTCACAGGCTATGCTGCGAGTTTTGGAAATGGTGTGGCGCGGGTGGAAATCTGAGGAGCTCAAAAATCATGCAGTGACTCGAGCCAATGGAGTGAGGTGTTTCGTGGCGTGTCGGGTGTAGCACCAGTCTGGTAGAATATTGTTTGGAGGCAACTGAGCGCATTAAGGATGAGCTCGATCTGACCCCAGAGGAGAAGTTAAAAGGAATGGTGGCACTACTACGTGATGAAGCGTATCAATGGTGGTTAACATTGAGGGATGGTGCCGCTTCCGAGGATCGACACAGGAATATGCTAAGGAGGCATATCAAAAAAAGTATGTCGGCACACGATATATTGATGAGCGGAGGAAAGCTTTTAAGGGTGGTTCAAGGAACAAGTCGTGGCGAAATATGAGGCTAAATTCTCGAGGTTGAAGCCGGTATGCTCGAGGAGTAGTGGCAATCGAGCATGGCGCTATGTCCATTTGAGGACGGACTAAGAGATGATCCGAGATTGTTAATAGCACCGCATTCGGAGGCGGAATTTTTGCTTTGGTGGAAAAGGCTAAAGTGGTGAAGGAATCAAGGATTCTACAAAGCGGACTATGGATCGGAATAGGCCCAAAAGAAGTTTTGGATCGTCGGAAAGGTTCATAAGAGGCCTAGAGTTGATGGGCGCGAGGTTGACAAGTTGGTTACGGAGGCGATGTCGTCCTTGTGATGTGTGTGGAAAGAAGCACTTAGGAGAGTCTTTGGAAGAAAATCGGAGGATGTTTTAGGTGTGGGTCCAAGGACCATGTGATCAAGGATTGTCCTAAGCAAATAGATGAAAGTCGACCCATGACTCGGAATGTTAGTCGGTGGTAGAGGGGGACAGTAGCCTCAACGAGGTCGTGGTTCGAATAATAGAGGTAGTGGTGCTAGCAGAGGATGTGGAACACAAGGTAGAGGTGCTGCTAATACTGAGGCAAAGCAGCCGAGTTTGGTTTATGCGGTTCGTAGAAGGGAGGATGGAGACGCATGCGGACGTCATAACCCAGATGCGTTCTTTATTTATGGCAAGCCTTATTATACCTTAATTGATGTGGGCTCGACCCATTCTTATGTTGCCTGTAGTGTAGTTGAAACACTAGGCCTAGACTCGAACTTTCGATAGGGAGATGACGGTAGTAAGCCCATTAGGCCAAAGCGTAGTGGTGAATAAGATCTTTGGAATGTATCCCTAGAAATTGTGGAGTGAACTTTGGTGACTTAATGGAGTTACCCTTGAGAATTTGACCTCATACTTGGTATGGATTGGTTAGTAGAACACCAAGCCGTGTTGGATTGTCTTGGCTAAGCGAATGGAATTAAGGACCCGGAGGATGAGGTGGTCATTATGATAGGAGAAAGAAGAAACTATTTATCTCTTGTAGTTTTGACGCTTAAAATTTGAAAAGATGGTTCGTAAAGGGTGCGAGGCTTTTTTAGCCTTCGTAAGTGCTTTGGATGGAAAGGAGGAAGGTGTCAATGGAGTTAGAACGGTAAGGGACTTTGAGGATGTGTTCCCAGAGGAATTACCAGGAATACCCCCGGATAGGGAGGTGGAATTTGGAATAGATTTGCTATCGGGAATAGCTCCTGTGTCAATCGCTCCATACCGAATGGCGCTAAAGGAGTTAGTGGAGCTCAAGGCTCAAATCCAGGAATTACTTGACCGTGGGTTTATCCGGCCCAGTGTGTCTCTGTGGGGAGCACCGATTTTGTTTGTAAAGAAGAAGGATGGAACTATGCGTATGTGCATAGACTATCGTCAGTTGAATAAGCTGACCATCAAGAACAAGTATCCTTTGCCAAGGATTCATGATTTGTTCGATCAGCTTAAAGGGGCGGCAGTGTTCTCGAAGATCGACTTAAGGCCAGGATATCACCAGTTGAAAGTGAAGGAGGTAGATATCCATAAGACAACCTTTAAGACAAGATACAGCCACTATGAGTTTGTGGTAATGCCGTTCGGGTTGACAAATGCCCCAGCCACGTTCATGGATATGATGAACCGAGTTTTCCAACCTTACTTGGATAGGTTCGTCATTGTGTTCATCAACGATATCTTGGTGTACTCTAAGATTGAAGAGGAGCATGATGAGCATCTCCGGATTGTGTTGCAAGTGTTAAGGGAAAAGAAGCTTTATGCCAAATTCAGCAAGTGTGAATTTTGGCTTAGGGAAGTTGCTTTCCTAGGACACGTGGTGTCTGCCGAAGGAATAAGGGTGGATCCTAAGAAGATCGAAGCTGTGTTGGATTGGAAACCACCTAAGTCGGTGGTGGAGATTCGTAGTTTCTTGGGATTGGCAGGCTATTACAGAAGGTTCGTGGAAGGATTTTCGTCAATAACCGCGCCTTTAACAAAGTTGTTGAGGAAGGAAATACCCTTTGTATGGACGGATAAGCAACAGGAGAGTTTTGAAAAACTTAAGAAGGTGTTGACGGAAGCTCCAGTGTTAATTCAGCCGGAGGCAGGGAAGGATTTTGTGGTGTACTGTGACGCTTCGCATACGAGATTAGGATGTGTCCTAATGCAAGATGGAAAAGTAGTCGCTTATGCGTCTCGGCAGTTAAGGCCACATGAAGTTAACTACCCAACCCACGACTTGGAATTAGCAGTAGTGGTTTTCGCTCTTAAGGTGTGGAGACACTACCTTTATGGCGAAAAGTCGACGATCTACACAGATCACAAGAGTCTCAAGTACCTGTTGACTCAGAAGGAGTTAAACTTGAGGCAGCAAAGGTGGGTTGAATTGCTGAAAGACTATGACTGTTCGATAGAATATCACCCGGGCAAGGCGAATGTAGTAGCGGATGCCCTAAGTCGAAAGGTGGTGTCGGATCTGAGGGCAATGTTCGCCCATTTAAGTTTGTATGAGGATGGAAGCCTGTTGGCTGAGTTGCAAGTCAAGCCAACGTGGTTGAAGGAGGTGAAAGAGGGACAGTTGGTTGATGAGGAATTAAGTGTTAAGTTGCAACAAGCACAGAACGGAGAGTTAGAGGACTATGAGGTTAGTGATGAGGAATGTTGTGCTTCAAAGGAAAAGTCGTATCTTGGGGATAAGGAGTTAAGACAGAGGATTCTTGGGAAGTGCATAGTAGCCCTTATGCTATGCATCCGGAGGCACTAAGTTGTCTGAGATTTAAGAGAACAATTTTGGTGGCACGATCTTAAGCGGAAGTTCTTGAATTGTGGGAAAATGTCGACATGTCGACAAGTTAAGGTGAACACCAAGTTCCATCGGGATTGCTTGACCAATCGAGATTCCATGATGGAAGTGGGAAAGAATTACCATGGACTTCGTTAGTGGGCTCCCCTTATGCCTACTAAGAAGGACTCAGTATGGGTAATAGTGGACCGTTTGACTAAGTCCGCACACTTCATTCCGGTAAGAGTGGATTATTCCCTTCAGAAGTTAGCCAAATTGTACGTGGCAAAGATTGTAAGGTTACACAGAGTGTCGGTGTCAATTATTTCGGATAGAGACCCAAGGTTCACGTCTCGATTTTGGAGGGCACTTCATCAAGCTTTAGGCACTAAGTTGGACTTCCCTACGGCCTTTCATCCACAATTAGACAGGCAGTCTGAATGGGTAATACAAGTGTTGGAGGATATGTTGAGAGGCTATGTGATGGATTTCGAGGAAGTTGGGAGGATTACTTGCCTTTAGTAGAGTTCACCTACAACAACATTTATCAAGCTAGCATTCGGATGGCACCATATGAAGCATTGTATGGTCGGAAGTGTCAAACTCCTACTTGTTGGAGTGAGTTAGGAGAGCGTCGAGTTTTGGGACCGAGATGGTGGCGTAAATCAAGAGAAGGTAGAGATAATTCGAGCACGATTAAAAGAAGCCTCTGATAGGAAGAAGTCTTACGCGACCTCAAGCGGAAGGAAATAGAGTTTGAAGTGGAAGACCAAGTGTTTCTGAAAGTCTCGCCTTGGAAGAAGGTGATGAGATTTGGTCGGAAAGGGAAGCTAAGCCCAAGGTTTATAGGGCCCTATCGGGTACTAAAGCGAGTGGGACCAGTGGTATACCAGCTAGAGTTACCACCAGAGTTACAGCAGATGCATGACATATTCCATGTGTCCATGCTACGTCGCTATCGATCGGATCCATCTCACGTGGTACCAATTGAAGAAGTGGAGCTAAGGCCAGACTTATCCTACGAGGAAGAGCCAATTCAGATATTGGAACGTGATGTAAAAGTACTACGCAGGAAGTCAGTTCCTCTAGTCAAAGTGTTATGGCGCAATCATGGATCGGAGGAAGCTTCGAGGGAGCCAGAAGAAGCAACACGATAGCAATACCCTCAATTATTTTAGTTAGGAAATTTCAGGGATGAAATTATTTTAAGGGGGTAGAACTATAACATCACGAAAAGGGCCTATGCATTTTCGGTTTAATTATGCAGTGACATGTTTTATGTGTTAAGAATAAATTTTGAACATTTTGAAACCTAAAAATGCATGGAAATGCTAAGTTAAAAGAGAAAAGTGAACATTTATGGAAACTAGGAAAATGATTTAGAAATGATTCAAAGAGGAAAGTAAACATTTATGGAAACTAGGAAAATGATTTAGAAATGATTCAAAGAGGAAAGTGAACATTTCGGAAACTAGGAAATGTAAGGAAATGTCAAGTTTAAAGAGCCAAGCGAAAATTTTTGGAAACTTAGAAATGACTTAGAAATGTCGAGTTTTAAAGTTTAAAGAGGAAATTAAGGCAAGGTGGCCTTAAGAGAAAAAGTATGTGAAATTTGACACACAAGCAGGCTTGGAAAAGTGGCACGAAGATGCCACTTAGGGCTCTGGAAATGGCACCACATGCAAGTGTATTTGGGCGAGGATCGAGTCACTTAGGAAGCAAATAAAATAAGTTTTATTTTGCTACAAAGAGCGAGAGGTGGGCGGCATGAGGGCTCTTAAAGAGGAGTTTTATTTCCTTTAGAATTTCGGCTAAATAGGAGATAATTGTTGGATTAATTCTTTTGATAAAGTGATAATTATCACATAGGAAGAGTGGTGGCTAAGTAGGGACTTTAGCCTAGGAATTTTGGCAATAGAAGGAAGATAAGGCCATTCTTCATTCATTCTTTTCTCTTCAAGAAAGCCTCTGTAGAAATTCTCTAGTAAATTTCTCCATTCTTTTCTTTCCTTCCTCTGCCTAATTCTCTCTGCCATTGTTCTTTTTTATCTTTTCTTTTCTTCTTCTATTACAAACATAATCAAAAGCGAAAGTACCAATAACCCTAGCCGATTTCTCACTAAGCCTCAAGAGCCAAAATTATGATACATATCAGGGCCATAGCTGAATAGTGCTAAGAGTTCAAGCAAGAGTTCCATCAAATTCTTGATGAGGTAAGATCTAGACTAGGTTTCCATTCTTTTCTTTTAAGCTTTGTCAAAATTTGGGACTAATCCCTCATATTGTATTTTGGTAGAAACTATGGAAGGAATTTTAGGATTTAGGTGGTGTCGACTAGAGAAAGAGGAGTTCTCAAGGATTTCTAAGATCTAAGGTAAGCTATGAATACCATTCGTCCATTAGCTATATAATTATGATTCAATGTGAGATTAGATCTAACATATGATTATAAGGATTTCAACAGCACCTAAGACAAAAGATCAATTTGGGATTTAAGATTTGGAAGGTAAGCACATAGGTATATTTGGCCAAGGCGATTTGATATCTAGATCTATTTGATAATCGTTTAAAACCAAAACTAATGCATTTAAGTGATTCAAGGCTTGGCGAATACAAGAAGAAACATAGCGGCGATTTCGGGATTTGAATAGGTATCAAATCGGCACCAAAGGTAAGAAGTTGACTACATAAATCCTTTGGGATTTAGGTTATGGCCGATTAGGCTTTAAAAGAAAAACACTAAGTTTGGCCGAATAGGCCTTTGCTAAATATTACCATGTTGGCCGAATGTAGGGACTTAAAAATCTAAAGCAATAGATCGGTTTTTTGGGATTTCAAGGAATTCGTTAAGCAAATCAGGTGTGTACCCCACACTATATCATAATATGTTTTATGGCTACGTTTAATTAATATATGTGATATTAAGAATATGAAAGTGGCTAAGGTACCATGTTATGGTACAAAGTACTCAGGTATGTTTCCTACTCCTACTAGGATTATGAAATATGTTAATTGTAACATGAGAATAAGAATAAGAATGTGAACTCTGGCATATTTATGCATATTACTATTATATGGGGCATATGGGTTTATTTTTGGGGAAGTGAATGTGGTGACCTAAGACCACAAACACGGTGACCTAAGACCGTGATATCTGAATGTGGTGACCTAAGACCACAGTAATCTGAATGTGGTGACCTAAGACCACAGAAATCTGAACGTGGTGACCTAAGACCACGAATGCAGTGACCTAAGACCACGATATGGAGTGTAGCGGAAGGAGGGTCAACTTAGTAGTCCCTACGGTGTACAGGTTGGTACGGGGGAGTGTAGCGGATGGTTTAATAGGTTTGGGTTTTGGGAATGCATCATAAATTGTATGCTATGATATGAATGTGTAATAATTGTTATGCACGATTCGATTATGATTTAGTCAGTGTACACATTGAGTCTGTTGACTCACCCGTTGTGGGACCATGTTTGGTGATGAGCAGGTGATGGACCGGACGGCGAGAACTTGTGGTGGCCATACTCAACTTGGAAGTTTTTATTTTAATGGACATTTTATTTCATTTAAGTACTTTGAACTATTTGGAATTGTTTGATGTAATAAGGCCATAAGGCCATGGTGAGCCATTTATTTACATTTATTGTTTAATTATGTTACAAATTTTTATTGAGTTAAAGACTAAGTAATTCATTCTTTTAATATACTCTATATGTTTTATCACTAATATTAAAAAGGGGTTTTCAAAATGAAATTGAATCCGTTTCAACACAAGCCCAACCCAAAGCAATAATTTTTCTTAAAATCACACAAGTTTTCTCTAAGTTACAAAAGAACTTGAAACCAGTTTACTTGAGGAACATACCAAATCTGGTCAAAGCTCGTGGGCCGGGTTTGGGGTGTTTCAAAAATATCCCAAAATTACAACTTAAAAGATAATCGAAAATAGTTTATGGAAATAATAGTCTTGATGGCCCCTCGAGTCTGGCTCGGCTCCCATGTCCATGATCTACTGCTCATCTAAAAAGGTGGGAAAATAAAAGGGTGAGTCACCAAGACTCAGTGTGCAAATCCCGAAAACACATAAAAGCCTTGGGCCCACAAACACATTATGGGCCTTGGGCCATAACAATGGCAACAAAATATATTTTCATGCAACATGGCCCATCCCAAACCTAAGAGTCCATCCTCTACACACCACCGTACCAACCATCACACCGTGAGGATTTCTACAATCAACACTCCATCCGCTACAGACCATATCGACTAGCTGTGCTACCTGTCATAAAGACCGATCACTATGTGACCTATGTGGCAAAGCCACCGATCGCTATGCGACCTTAATAATATATCGACAGTTACGTTGCCTGTCATAAAGATCGATCACCATGTGACCTATGTGGCAAAGCCATCGATCGCCTTGCGACCTGCTCCCCTTCATCATATCGATCCCATCCCATGCATACATACATGCAAGAATCAGAACATTAAACTATCTAAACAGATCACATACTTTTACATACTTGATACACATAGAAGTTTCTATGATTACGCACTGCATCCCTTGCCTACCCTTTTTGGGTATTACGACTGTTCATATAGCCTCTTTATCCGACTTTTAGCCCATAACATACATATAATCTGATTAGCTAGTGTGATAGAGATCCACACACGATTCCGATAGAACAATACTTTCTATGTCGACGCTATCGTAAGTCGATCATCGCTAACTTTCTAAGGTTTTGTTCAAGTGGTCCACAACCGGTGGCCAATCCGAGCTATTGACACGCTTGCTTCTTAAACTTAGGGATTGGTTTAATAGATCCAATCC